>CM022754.1:35616077-36881077 GCA_012411365.1 Ameiurus melas | reverse complement strand
TACATTTCCAGCACAGGAACATCTTTTAGGAACTCAGGAACTTGATTCAAAGGACTGAGATCTGATTTAGGTTCCTGCACTGTAGTTCCTGGTCCAAAGTAGGTGAAAGAACTAATGAAATTAAAATGAAATGAAAGCTGAAGCTTTGGAAGCTTCAGTTTGAGCAGAGAGTATAGATGAGGAGGTGAGAGAGCTGGAGAGAGTAAACGACTAAAGGGCTGCCGCATAGTTCTGTTTAGATAGAGATACAGTGAGGGCTAGATCCCACTCGTGCTGCTATT
The DNA here is from genome assembly GCA_012411365.1 of Ameiurus melas. NCBI lineage: Eukaryota > Metazoa > Chordata > Actinopteri > Siluriformes > Ictaluridae > Ameiurus > Ameiurus melas. Next base: position 36,880,796 of record CM022754.1, on the reverse strand, counting down.
GGTGATCATGGGTTCTGCAGTGCGGTGAAACCAGGAACTAATGCAGGAATTGTGTAGTTGTTTGTGTTGCTTGCTCATTGTCCCTCGAGGGTGTGCGCCATGAGATATAAGATAGTAAACAAAATGTATACAATCTACTCGGAAATTCATACACATCACTGTTTTAAAAAAAAAAACATATTGTATGTTGGAATTAAACCCTATGGTCTTTCCTCTATGGGGGCTAAAATGAGTGCAGGTACGAAACTACAGTTGTGTGAGTAGAGGTTTCTCGGTACAATGCTGTAGGATTGGTCTGAGAAATTCATTAGAGCCAATCATTTCAGTTTGTCGCTTCATCCCATAATACCTAATTTACATAGAAGTTGGAAAACCTCAATCAGAATATCTCTTGTCTACTGGTGTTGTCTCCTGGTTTATGGCTCCGTGTTGTTTGTTTCCTATTACTTCGGTGCGTGTTAGTGTGAATGCAATATAGGTTTAAAAAAAAATACAAAAATAAGGGAAAAATAACAAAGTGTCAAGCATATCCAAAATCTATCAATTTCCAGTAACATAAAATATATTGTTTACAAAGTACAGATAAGCTACTATTATGACTGAGTGGCCAGAAAAGTTACTTTTTTATAGCCTGGAGCCTATCCCAGGGAACTCTGGGCACAAGGTAGGGGACACCCTAGACGGTGTGCCAACCCCGCACAGGGCACAATCACACACACATTCGCACACTACATACAATTTGGAAATGCGAATCAGCTTACAATACATCTCTTTGGACTAGGGGAGGGAACTGGAGTACCCAGAGGAAACCCCTGAGGCACCCCTGAATAACATGTAAACTCAGGACGGAGGTGGGATTCGAGCCCACAACCCCGGAGGTGTGAGGCACTAAGCCACAATTGCTCCCTGCTTATCCATTAGTGACATCTCTTTTGAAACTGAAGTGGAAAATAAACGCAGACTTCTCTGACCAGCCGTCTTTACCCAAACTATTTTCATTGTCAACTTGTATTCATGTTTTTTTGAAGCATGAAGCCATGCCGTCGTTTCATTATTCAGACCAGAGAGGGTTTTAGAAATGAAAACAAACAAAAAAACCACAAAACAAACAACCTGAGCTGTGAAAACTTTCGTTGTCCTTCAGGTAAATCATTGAATGCATGCGATTGGATAAGCTGCAACAGTGTATCGTGTTCTAGAGGCTGTAATGCTTCCTGTTAAAACTACAATCACCAAATGACGGCCAGTATTTTTCCATACATCGATTGGGTCGGATGTTGTATTTTTTATTTATGTTTTGAATGTTGGATTGCTGAAATACTTTCTGGGTCAGCATCTGGAAAGTCAACATCACCATACACTGAAAAAAAAAAAGAGATACAACACTTTACTTAATTGAATCGTGTACATCGGTTCCACGTGACTGACCTGTGATATATTAACACGTTTTGTTTTCTTACAGCCAACATGATTGGATAATGTATTTTCTGAATAAAATCAAACTCTCACGTTCAGTAACAGCCACATTACTACATCACTAATCCAACACACATGTTCGAACCGCGTTCATTTAATTCGATAGCTGTAGTTCCTGTCCTCGTGAGATTTCATAATGTAATTGGTGACGTTAATACTACAGGAATTGATCACGCTCACAATTACGTAATTCAATCTAGTAATTAGAAACTTGAAATGATGTTTAGATTAAAGCAGTGCAATTACGTATGCTTTGATTAGAAACGGAATACTTTTATGTAAACTATGTTCTATTAAATTTGACTGGCCTCATATTCCATTTTTTTCCGTTTAAGAGCATCTGGACCCTATAAAGCTCTAAGCACATGTGTCCACACCAAGCCACAACCCCTGCACCTCACACACACACACACACACACACACTGCCGTTAGCAATCTCTGCTGCGCTATGAGATGATTGCAGAAATGTGAAAGGACAAATCTAATAAACACCTGGATAAAAGATGTCAAATTCTTGCAGGTGTATATATTGTATCGAGACACATACTCTGGCCATCAGTGGAAAGGGACCGCCACAGGACCACGGGTATTATCTGGTGGTGGAACATTCTTAGAACAGTGCTGACTGTGACATAGCAGTGTGTGTGGTACTGCTACATGTGTGTATTAGATGTAGTGCTTTGGTGTTCACGTTATTAGACACTAGGGTTTATACCGTGTCACAGTTTCACAGTATTTTTGATCGGAAAGGCTATCTCACTACTGACTACTTCAAAATACTGATTAAATACTGCACTATTGTGTATCGCCATCTACCCGTTCATTATTTACCTGATCAAATCCTTACTCTAGTGGTTCTCATCTCTGCAACTCTCCATCAAATTCAAACACTCTTCACACAAATTATACTTTAGTAACCTTCATTTCTCAGCACAGGAGATGCGACTGCACTGAAAGCCTTCTGAAAATACACTATTCTTATAAACACGTTACATTACTACCTCTGCTGAGATTCCTAGCATTTTCGGCACTATCATACACGACGGCTAACTAACGTACAGATAAACATGGCATTGCTGACCAGAAGTATACCAGAAGTATACCACCATGCATCGGCACATGCTTTCCTTGCTGCCTCGTTTTCTTTTCAGCTTACAATGACAACATGGTAATACTGACAGTGTAAGAGATTTGACGGTAATGTCATTCTCATAAATATCTTTCCAAGAAAGAAGAACAATTAAGGGACCTATTTGGATTTTTGTTATCAAGATATCGTAATAGATTTTTCTTTTAACTATCACTACCAGCTTGCGTCTTTTTAAATGGTCAGTAAATACTGTGGAAACGTGATCGTTTTCGACTAGATTATCATACTGTGAAAATTCCAAACTGTAATATCAAATCAGACAGCTCGAAAGATTTGTGTTAGTCGTCCTTTAGCCCTTCATCATTGCCAGTTTCTGACCACAGCACCACTATTCCCAGCTGACAAAAAAGGTCCCCAGGACATCCCCTAAATGGCCTCTATGAACGTCCCCTGAACGTCCATGTGAAGGGTTCCCTTGACGTCCTGTGGACGTTGAAGGGGATGTTCACAGTAAATCCGGTTTCCATTCGGGAAGCTCAGGCAACTTTCGCTAAAATAAACACAATCAGTAATGTCATGCTTTACGTTTTGACTCTGACGTCCTCAAAACGTTCGCCAGCGAACGTTATAAACCGGAGCAAATGAAAAATGCTGAAATGATGTGACTCACATGAGCATGCCAGCCCAGGAGATATGGAAATAGCATGTCAGAAATTGTTATGAGAAATGCCTCAAGAATAAAGTCAAAAGCAGCTGTATGTAGCGGTAGATGAGGGGAAAACATAATTTTTTGAAACACACACACACACACACACACACACACACACACACACACACACAAGCACAAAACAAACCGTTTTTACAATTTTAACACTTCTCCACTTTGGATGGTGTTTGGAACAGCTTTTCAATGACCCAGAATGTATCTTTGTTTGGCCAGGAGGCCAAAATGCTGAGGAAAAAAGATACCTTCAAATCAAGCCAAATATTTGTGGCTGTGATATGTTGGGGCAGGACACTTCAGATTCTAGACAGCATTTGATTGGTATCAACGATACCATCGTAAATCTTCTGGAGTCTATCAACACTTCTATACACAATACACTTATATGAGCATTACACACACTACCATGTCACTGCTAAGCTGAGAATCATCCACGAATGGGGGCCACGGTGGCTTAGCGGGTGGCATGTTTATCTCACATCTTCGGGGTTGGGGGTTAAGTTCCTGCCTCCACCCTATGTACGTGGAGTTTAGATGTTCTCCCTGGGCTTTGGGGGTTTCTGCTAGGTTTCCTTCCCCAGTCCAAAGACATGTATTGTAGGCTGATTGGCATTTCCAACTTGTCCAAAGGGTGTGAATGTATGTTCAATTGTTCTCAGTGATGGGTTGGCATCCCATCCAGGGTGTCGCTCATCTTGTGCCCTGAGTTCCCTGGGATAGGCTCTAGGCTCCCCATGAAGGATATGTGTAGCATAAGTGGATGAATGGTCATGTGGTGGTCTCTTTCCACCAATGGGGTTGAAAAACTGATGGATTTAATGGGCTTCTGTGACTAATTATGTATACGTATGGATGGGTTGGTCACTGTGTCCATTTGTAATGCATATTAATATGATCTAGTGGGCACTAATATGTGTATATGTTTCACAGATCCACACCACATGAAACACACACATGCCTACCCTCCTCTGTCTTTCTCTCTGTCTGTCTCTGACATCATACTGCTGTAATGTTGCAGTGATCTGTCCATCATTTCTCAGTGTCGGTCTGACATGATCTACCACCAGCAGGTGAAAACATGCTCACACACATGCAGAGCTGTGTTCTTGTACTGACAGCAGTCGCTGTCAAGGCACTTGCAACAAGCGATTAATATGTAATTACATCAGAAAGGCTGCGACGCAGCCAAGAGAGGAGCATCACCTCATAGAGTCAGCATTTAATGAGGTAGGACTGACTCGTCCACACCTGCCTTCTGAAGTTCATCTGTCCAGCACACACACACAAGTGTGCTTTTGCTGAGCTTTGCCTGGGCCTGTCTACTGTCTGGTCATATGGTTAGTGTCCATGAGCTGTGATTGTGCTCTCCGATGGGTTGGCACCCCATCCAGGGTGTCCCCCGCTTTGTGCCCAGAGTCCCCTGGAATAGGCTCCAGGTTCCCCCTCAACCCTGTGCAAGCAGTACAGAAAATGGATGGATGGATGGATGGATAGATACAAGAGTGATTATCCTGAAATGTGTCTGTGTGTGAGTAAGGTGAGACACCAGAAATAACCTTGGCATTAAATAACTTTTGATTTACAATTATGCTTCCCTTTAAGGACATAAGTGGAAATAAGCCATGCCAGAAAAATAAATAAATGCCCTCCATAGCTTTTTTAGATTTGACCATCTCAAAAATGGGAGGTCGAAACTTACTGTAATCACTTCATTTCCGATCTCTGTGCCTCCAAACTACAAAGTGGGAAAGACGTGGACATCTCAAGTGGAAGAGGGGGTTGTTAAATAATCATAGGGTTGGCGGTTCAATTCCCGTTCCATGTGACTCCACATACCGAAGTGTCCTTGGGCAAGACACTGAACCCAAGTTGCTCCTAATGGCAAGTTAGCACCTTGCATGTCAGCTCTGCTACCATTGGGGTGTGTGAATGAGACACAGTGTAAAGAACTTTGGATAAAAGGTCTATATAAGCGTAGACCATTTATCTTTCCTTGTCTTTTGTTAGCAACGGTCTAGCCAGCAATCATTAGTGATATGAGTGATGTATGCGTATTTGCCTCCTCAAAACAAACTCTATAATCAGTATTATAGATTTAACAGGCAAATACTAGTATATCCTGTACAACAACTGTTAAAGTAAAGAAGCACTATTTTGTTTACTGCTGATGCTCTGAGCACTGATATGACGTTATGTGCTGAACTCACGGTTGAGGAGACTTTCCCGACTTTCTGAGTAAGAATTCTGAGTTGAAGAGTCGTTTTCTTTGGTTTTTCGTAGTCGGAGGTTGGAAATGCCTGTTTATATTCCTATTTATCCCTTTTTCCTGTGAACATTTTTTTGCTATCACTTCACGGAAACATACTCATGGAATTTCATGCCCAGCCAAAAAATTGCTCTTTACTGTGTGTTAGTCACTGCAATAAACAACTTCTTAAAGTACACTATATGGCCAAAAGTTTGTAGAAGGCTGACCATCACACCCATATGTGCCATTCCAAATGTAATATTTGTTTGCTGTTATAATAACCTCCACTCTTCTGGGAACACATTTTCCACTAGATTTTGGAATGTGGTTGCAGGGAGTTGTGCTCATTCAGCCACAAGAGCATTATTGAGCTCAGTCACTGATGTTTGGTGAAGAGTCCTGGGGTGCAATTGGCTTTCCAGTCAATCCCAAAGGTGTTCAGAAGGGTTGAGGTCAGGGTTCTGCGCAGATCACATGGCAAACCATGTCTTCATGGAGCTCGCTTTGTTCACAGGGGTATAGTCAAGCTGGAACAGGCTTGGATCCCTTAGTACTTGTGAAGAAAATTTTGTTAAACTATACAAACACATTCTAGTTCATTGTGTGCTTCTGACTTTGTGGCAACTTGTCAAAGTTGTTTTGTCATAGCTATTATAGCTAGAGTATTATTCTCTTCATTTTGTGGAGAACATTTTTGGCTAAAACAAACCAAAGGTGTTAAACATGTCTGTGTGTGTGTGTGTGGAGGTTGTTTAAACAATGAGGAATGCATGTGTGTATAAAAGTGCTTCAAGAACACGGGATGGGTGGTGGTCCACTCAAAGCAGGCTTGCTAATCGAAAGAAATAAACAAAGATCTCACAGCCTTAGAATGACGATAAAGGTCGCATTCCTTAAGCTCCAAATTTAGCGAGTCGGACAAACAATAGAAGATATCATGAAGCAACAGGAAATGAGTTCTCAGCCTGAATGAATAGCCTCATACTGAGTCAGGGGCTTCTGTTTTATCTGTGAACACATGGTGCTATGTACACTGAATGGCCATTAACATAAAACACTGGTCTAATCAAGTTATGTAACATTAACACAAAACACTGGTCTAATCAATTCATGTACATCTTTCCATTATTACTCCCAAATGTGTACATTAAGTGTGTAATGCAATGCTACTATCTACAGTGGTGTGAAAAAGTGTTTGCCCTCTTCCTCATTTCCTGTTCCTTTGCATGTTTGTCACACTTAAGTGTTTCGGAACATCAAACCAATTTAAACAATAGTCAAGGACAACACAAGTAAACACAAAATGCAATTTGTAAATGAAGGTGTTTATTATTAAAGCTGAAAAAAATCCAAACCATCATGGCCCTGTGTGAAAAAGTGATTGCCCCCTAAACCTAATAACTGGTTGGGCCACCCTTAGCAGCAACAACTACAACCGCGGCGTTTGCGATAACGTGCAATGAGGCTTTTACCGCGTCCTGGAGGAATTTTGGCCCACTCATCTTTGCAGAATTGTCCTAATTCAGTTACATTAGAGGGTTTTCGAGCATGAACGGCCTTTTTAAGATCATACCACAACATCTCAATAGGATTCAAGTCAGGACTTTGGCTAGGCCACTCCAAAGTCTTCATTTTGTTTTTCTTCAGCCATTCGGTGGTGGACTTGCTGGTGTGTTTAGGATCATTGTCCTGCCGCAGAACCCAAGTTCGTTTTCAGCTTGAGTACCGAACAGATGGTCGGACATTCTCCTTCAGGATCTCTTGGTGACAGCAGAATTCATAGTTCCTTTTATCACGGCAAGTCTTCCAGGTCCTGAAGCAGCAAAACAGCCCCAGACCATCACACTACCACCACCATATTTTACCGTTGGTATAATGTTCTTTTTATGAAATGCAGTGTTCCTTCTATGCCAGATATACTTGGACACACACCTTCCAAAGAGTTCCACTTTTGTCTCATCGGTCCACAGAATGTTGTCCCAAAAGTCTTGGGGATCATCAAGATGTGTTGTGGAGAGTACGCGAGCTTTGATGTTCTTTTTCTCAGCAGTGGTTTTCTCCTTGGAACTCTGCCATGCAGGCCATTTTTGCCCAGTCTTTTCCTGATGGTGGAGGCATGAACGCTGACCTTAACTGAGGCAAGTGAGGCCTGCAGTTCTTTGGACGTTGTTGTGGGGTCTTTTGTGACCTCTTGGATCGTCGCTGCGCTCTTGGGGTAATTTTGGGCGGCCGGCCATTTGTGGATAATGGCTCTCACTGTGGTTCGCTGGATTCCCAAAGCTTTGGAAATGGCTTTATAACCCTTTCCAGACTGATAGATCTCAATTACTTTCTTTCTCAATTGTTCCTGAATTTCTTTGGGTCTCAGCATGATGTGTAGCTTTTAAGGATCTTCTGGTGGACCTTACTGTGTCAAGCAGCTCCTATTTAAGTGATGCCTTGATTGTGAACAGGTGTGGCAATAATCAGGCCTGGGTGTGGCTAGAGAAATTGAACTCAGGTGTGGACAACCACAGTTATAGTATGTTTTAACAAGGGGGGCAATCACTTTTTCACACAGGGCCATGATGGTTTGGATTTTTTTTCACCTTTAATAATAAACACCTTCATTTACAAATTGCATTTTGTGTTTACTTGTGTTGTCCTTGACTATTGTTTAAATTGGTTTGATGTTCCGAAACACTTAAGTGTGACAAACATGCAAAGGAACAGGAAATGAGGAAGGGGGCAAACACTTTTTCACACCACTGTATATCTGTATATGTTTAGTGCTTGAAATATCCATATCTTTACCGTATTTGGATTTAAATCTGACTAAATCTGCATAATATAGTGTAGGACCTCCTTGTGCCTCCAAAGCAGCTCTGATCTGTCAAGGCATGGACTCCACAAGACCTCCGAAGGTGTGCTGTGGTATCTGGTACCAAGACATTGGCAGCAGATCCGTTAAGTCCTGTACATTGAGAGGTGGGGCCTCCATGCATCAGACGTTTTTCAGCACATCTCATAGATGCTCGATCAGATTGAGATCTGGGGAATTTGGAGGCCAAGTCAACACCATGAACTCTCTGTCATGTTCCTCACACCATTCCTGAACAATGTTTGCAGTGTGGTAGGATGCATTATCCTGCTGAATGAGGCCACTGCTGTTAGGGATGCACTTGGTCTGCAACAATGTTTAGGTAGGTGGTAGATATCAAAGTAACATCCAAATGAATACCAGGACCCAAGGTTTCCCAGCAGAACATTCCAGAGCATCACACTTCCTCCACCAGCCTAACCAGTCTGCCACTACACAGCCCCATATAGTACACAGAATGCAATGTGTGTACTGACACCTTTCTATCATAGCCAGCAGGAACTTTATTATAATTATTATTATTTTTTAGCAATTTGTGCTACAGCCTTCGCTCATGTGCATCAATGAGCCTTGGTCTCCCATGCCCCTGTCGCTGGTTCGCAAATTGTCTTTCCTTGGAGCACTTTTGGTAGGGACTAACCACTGCATACTAGGAACACCCCACAAGGGCATTTTGGAGATGCTTTGACTCAGTCATCTAGCCATCACAATTTGGCCATTGTCAAAGTCTTTCAGATCATTATGCTTGCCCATTTTTTCTGCTTCCAACACATCAACTTTGAGAACTCACTGTTTACATGCTGCCTCTTCTAGAAAGAAGCTTGCCTGCAACAGGAACAATTCAGAAAAATCGAATTCGGAAAAAAAAAAGCCATTTCACTGCTGACAAGGTCCTGAGCAAAAAAGGTAGAGAGTCATCAGAAATGGTTGTGTGGAGACCTCATGAAATTGCACTCACCAAATGGATGGACAACAAGCCTCTTGTTATAGCATAAACCATGGGATTGAGCCCCATGATACCTGTTCATGTCCAAGTTCCAAGACCTGCAGTGGTCGCAGAATATAACAGCAACATGGGGGGTTGACATGTGCAATCGAATGCTCAGTTACTACAGAATGCCCAGCCGCACCAAGAAGTGGACTGTTCGTTCCATGCTTCACTTTATTGATTTGGCAATCACCAACTCATGGATTGAATAACGACATGACAGCCAGGCTTTGCACCGACCTGCAAAGAAAACCTCCCAATACTTAAAGTTCAAGCTACTTTTGGCTGAGGAACTGATATCCCAGGCACAGGAATATCAACAAGATGACACTGACTCCAGTGACAGGGAATTCTTTCCGGAGATCAAGAAAAGAAAGCCCCACCCAGATGAGAGCATAAGGAAATATGGTGCAATCCATTTGCCCCTAATGCTCAACATTCCAAATGCTTCCAGATGCAGAATGCCTGGATGTAAAAGCAAAACCTTTGTGAGATGCATAAAGTCCAACATGTTCCTCTGTGTCTACAAAAAATCAGACTCCTTCATGAAATACCATCTAGTGTCAGGTGTCTAATGTGGAAATCACAAAAGGTTCAGATGAATTGATGAAGTTAAAACAGAAGAATTGAAAATATACACTTGCTGTATGAGTTGGTGTATATTACTGGATAAATCTAGTGGCTGTTTCCACGTACATTGTCAGATTAAAAACACAATTCCAGAATGAGAACAACGAAGTCCTGTTTTCCATTACAGCGGACATCTGAATAAAATAGAGTTTAAACATTTTTATCATTGAAATGTGTTTATTTTTTACCACCCAACTCTCAGGAGGATATATCCCACCCCTTGACAGTTGCCAGTGTAACGAGATAATCAGTGTTATTCACTTCACCTGTCTGTGGTTTTTATGTTATGGCTGATTGGTGTATGTCAATGTAATGTGTTACAAACACTACTTATAATATTATAAAGCATTCTGGTAACACGTATATAAAAGCACTATAAACACTGCTATTGTCTGTAATGCCATTTCATAGATAATTATAACAAAGTGTATAATTAATACTATCTATTATATTGTGGAGCTAAATGCCAGAGCCAAGTCCAATAGCAAGCTAGCTAACACTGGGTAAACTATTGTATGGTTGCAACTAAATTGCACATCAAATTGAAACCTGGCCCTTGCTGACCCAAAAAAGCCGACCATTCAGAAAGTTCAGTATTTTAAATGCTTTCTCCCCCCCCCCCCCACCCCCACCCCTTATAGCTACTGAAGGTCTATAGATGTCTTAAGCGAAAAAAACAACAAAAAAACCCAAAACAAAACAAAGGAACAATGGGGACATCTTAATATACAAGACACATCTGTTTGGATGAATGCAAGAAATTCATCTCCTTGATTGACACAAAGCAATTATTTTGCAGAGTTTGTTTCCTCGTTGGGTTTCTCATGATGAAGGAAAATATTCATTTGGGTTTTTAGGTCTCTGAACACAACAATCAAGACAAAAACAGGCTCTATGCTTGACGAGTTTCCAATCAACAAATCCAGCTAGAACATTTGTAACAAACAGACACGCAGTAAACAGTACATATATGTGAGAAAAATCTGACAGAGTTGTCTAAATTAGCTGCCTGCTAGTAAGATTTACAACAAAATAAGTTTATTAGCTGGCACGTTCTCAGAAATGGCTAACATGATCTTTAATTTTTTACCACCGACCTCAACAAAGCTGTAAACAGAAGATGAATGAATAAACTCCCTGCCATTCGTCCGTGTGTGCCCCCAACCCACACACACATTTTCCAGTACTCTCTGGGTTGTGAATAGCACATTTCAAAAGCACATATTGGACAGACAAAGTTCCATTCTTATGTTTCAGGTGCAAGATGGGTAACAATCCTTGTGTGTAAAGTGCTTGAGTGGGCAGGTTTTAGAAGTTTATTCCTGGGGTGACAGATGTTGGCTGAGCACACATTTAAACAGGATAAAAATGGATCATAGCATCACTATGTTCCATTAGAGAGCTGAAGAGATGCGGTTTAGCAGCTAAACAGCACTTCAAACCTTTTCTAAATAGCATTTCACAAGCTCTGACTGTTAAACTTTAGCTTTTTGACTTTAAGGATCACGATCAGTGATGTCCACATGTACAATAAATACAATTCTGCACACCAGGTTATTCCATGTCTTCATGCTAATAAGACACCATACAAGAAACGATTGCTTGCTCGCCATTGTGTAGGTGATTATCCTTTACTACCAGCAATATAAAGTTGGAGATCCCATATCTTTATTAGTCATGGACTGGGTGTAAAGCATGCATGTTGACGGATATCCATTTACACCCTCGGTACTGGCAGCTGTCGGGGAGATTCTGGCTTCCATTTTGAGCCTGAACGATAACAGTGTTTGCGTCGCCCAGGCAACTTCCTTGATCAAAACACCAGTTCAACTGGATGCCATATGTGCACCATGAATGTCAACAGATGCGCTTCTATTTCAAGCCAATGAGTGATGGAAGGAGATGGACGACCATAGACGGGATTCATTTACATGTTCTGGAGTGACCTCTGCCTCTGAAATGTAATACATCATCTGGATGAGCGGACTTCTAAATTAACTCGACATATATTGATTTGGCTGAATGAGCCTTGTGCTGAAGATTAACTTCGGGGAGTTAATGACATTTCAGGCTTGACATTCTGGACCAGCTTCAAGGAAATTTTGCAGAGTTTTACACTTTCATTCCTATTATCAAAGCCTGAAAATGGTTTATTAGCAAAGCTTCCTTTATTAAGGAGCACCATGGTCAGTGGTATGGCTCTGGAAATTTTGAGATTCGAATAGTTCAATGGTTAAAATACACTAAAGTCTATAAAGTCAGTCTACTATATTTGTAGACAGTCAGTTCTACAATGCTAAACCTTGTACTATTAATTATTGAAATCATATGAGCAGCTGCTAGGTTAATGGCATAAACAAATTATAATGATAGCATAATATAATAAATCTGTATGCTACTGAAAACCTTTTTCCCCTCTTCTATCTTCTTTCTTTTCACTTATTTTGCTTGATGTAGTGATAAATAAATTAAGTAGACAATATATTTATTAAACAATATCAGCTAAGATGTGTATAGTACACCGTAAAACCGGATAAGTTCATTTAACTCAAAAAAATTGAGGAAACTAATTACCTCATGTCATATGTTATGGAGGTAACTCTGGACTTCATTTCCCTGCAGCTACTGCACCATACTACATTATAGTCACATGACCACCTGCACCTGTATCACGTTTCTGTTTAACGAGCACTCCTATATATAGCCACTGTTTGCACAGCTTCCCTGTCTCATGTAATTATCTATCTGTGCTCCCCCCTTCCAAGTTTGGTTTTTGCCACAGTAATTTACCAAGTTGTCTTAGTGTCTTAGTGTCTTAGTGTCTTTGTTTTGTTGTTTGTTTGTTTGTTTGTTTGCTTGTTTAAAGAAAACATTGAATTTCTGCGATTGCTTTCGCATCGACCTTGAAACGTGACACCTCAACATTTTTAATTTGATAAATCAATTTCGTTAAGCCAAATACAGTTAGATATAACAAATGTAACTGAATCTTGTTATTTTTAAGTGTATTTGGCTTAAAGAAATTTTGAGTTAAATAAACTCCGGTTTTACAGTGAGGACACAGCTCGAAACAAGTTAGCCAGGTAAGTAGTTCTATTTAGGATTGACGTTGTGGAATATACATTAAAGTTACTTCCTGTTATTTAAAAAAAAAATGCAGTTGGTCAGGTTATTAAACAACAGCAAAGCCCTTCCTCGTTAAAACTTAAAGAAACAGGTTTACTCAGGGTTGACAGGTCTGTGACAAAAAAACAAAAAACAAACAAAAAACAAAAAACAAACAAAAAACAAACAAATGACCTAAAACTATCCCCCAAAATTTTATCTGAAAAGAGACATGCCCTTTTTCCTCAGTTTTTGCATGGAAATCACCGTGATATCATCCACACATTTCTGATTTGAGGTATCTGTAATAAGCGTGTTTATCATCATCTGGTCATAACAATATCCACTTGATATTATCCCCCCCCCCATTTTCCCTTTCCTATTCTTTGCAATTTACCCAACAACACAAAGGGTTCTGTACATTGCACTGTAGCTACACCCTTACACTTTCCCTATGTTTGTCATGGTCTGTGCTTACAGAAATCAAGTAGATTTCATTTAGATTATTTGCATTAAAACTAGATATTGGTGGCCAATGACTACTTTTGAATTAGCCCCACAAAAAAACTCCACCTACGGAGTTGTTTTATCTACTTTACTTCCAAATCCAGTCCAATTTGGCACAAAGAGTCCAACCCTGACAACCCAAACTTTACCACAGAAAATGATTTTACCACAGAAAATGACTGGAAACTCTTTATAAACATGTTCATTAAATATCTCCTCACAGAAAATTTCAACACATCAAAAATGATACCCGTTGTTTATAGAAAAAAATACTAGCATATTACTAGCATAATAGAACAAATACTTGAATATATACTGTAAATGAATATCAAATCAAGGAGACATTTCACATGATACATCTGGCACTGCATGAATCTAGAGTCTAGACTAGAAAGAAACTGGTGATGTTGTTCCACAAAAAAAAAATAATTAAATATATATATATATATATATATATATATGTAACTAGTGTCATATTTCTTTATATTGTCGATGTGTTGGTCTCTGAAGTTTAATGCTTGAGGTTGAAGTCCTATTTAAGTCAATTTATCATTCCTTTCTGACAAATCATGTCATTTCCTAACCGAATCCTGAGGAATACCATGTAATTTAGTGCTGTCATGTTCACAAAACTGTCTGGTAACAATTAAAGATCCTTCAATTCGCTTGTAGTTCGACATTGCCTTGATTCTACATGTCATTACCGTGCTTGTGCCAGTTGTTTTGTGTGAGGGGGATTAAGACGGTTCAATCCCAGCTGGGCTAAAGGCAGGACAACGGGCAGAAAATCACATGTCTCCTCGAAGACACGGGATAAAGAACAGGCAGTTCAACTTGTCTTTGAAGCCAAAGACATCACATCATATCTGAGGAATTTGGTGTGCAAGATTATTTTCATACATGGTTTTATAAAAGTATGAGCAAACACATTTGATTGAAATGGACAAGCACACTTTAAGGACAAACAGCTTGGAGTTTTCATCTTCTAAAATGTGCCGTATCACTGGGATTTTAGTTCTTGCGACATAGCTATTCATAAAAAATTTGCATCACTGTGATATCAATCAGCTCTATTTAGACGGGCGCATTCCAACCCGTATAACTCGACAGGGGGAAAAAAAACAAAAAAAACAAGAGATGAGGGCTTTGTTAAAGTCAAAGGGTCCTGGCAGGCATTTCCTATTTAGGGAAAAACAAATATCATACCGTGACATGTTTTCCTCTAGGTATGTAATCAAATATATATATGTATGTATGTATGTATGTATGTATGTATGTATATATGTATGTATGTAAGAAATCTTGCCAGAAGGTTCACAGGACATCAGTTTAAGACTATAGGTGTGAATCGGGACTGAGATCCTGCAGGTCATGAGTTGGAGATTTTATTTGGATGCAGGAGTGAGTAAGCAGTCAGATATGAATCTTGCAGGAGGAACAAACTGTTCATTCATTCATCCTTAGTAACCGCCTGGTCAGGGTTGCATGGTTTAAGTTAGTCTACTATTTTGATTATATCTTGAGAAATAATTTAACAAAAAACAACTACACTTATATGTGTATGTGATTGCGCCCTATGATGGACTGGCACCCTGTCCAGGGTGTACCCCGCCTTGTGCCCGATGCTCCCTGGGATAGGCTACAGGTTCCCCGCGACCCTGAAAAGTAAGCGGTAGAAGATGGATGGATGGAACTACACTTATATTTCACAGCACACACACACACACACACACACACACACAGACAAAAAAGTGGGATTAAAAATACAGTCTCTAGTTGAAATTAATTATGAATTCATGTGATGTAGCTCAGTTTGAGGAACTTTCAGAGCCCGAATTCAAAGAACTCTTTCAAGATTCCGGTGTCTTTTTTTCCTCAGTAATTTCCTGTGTTTTCGGGGTTGTGTTACATCCCTGTTATCATATTCCAGAGTAAATCTGGGGGTTTTATTCTATTTTGAGCAAATTAATTAAAATAAATTAAAATATGAAAAAGATTCAAACAAAAACGATTGATGTATCAGCCGGTATCAGCCGGACAAGTTCCAATAACACTATAAATATATCTAAGGTGCTGGCTTTGTGCACTCTGAAGAGTAAGCCAGCAGTGGTTCTGGAGGTTACAGTGACACAACCCAGAGGATAAACACCAGTGGACAAATGAGACAGGGCTGACAGGGGAATGCATGGTGACCGACTTGTGTTTACCCATCACATCCTCCTCTGCATATTCTCCACTCCATGGCAAGCGGATCAAAACTAAAACCTGTTGGTTTGCAATCAGCATCCTTCATGTATACCTCTAACTGTGTGTAATAAGGATGTAAAAGCAAGCCTGATCTCAGATCAGGCCCTGAAGGACAGAGGCAGGAAGGAAAGGAGCATTGTGGTCTTGGGAAATGACTCGAAAGCGTTGACTCAGTGACGGACCACCTGCAAGAGGCTCCAGGAAACTCACTGCTACATGAATGAAGTTTTTTGGAAGTGATGTAACTCTGGAATGCATTTAAGGGTGTGTTACACTGTCTTTCCAAAGCAGTTGAGTGCATTCTCAGATAAGAAGTCTGTGCAAGACAAGGAAATGATTGCATAAGTTAAGTGGAGTCGTTTTTTCAGATTGAGCATACTGTTTATGGCTTACATCAGAGGTTCCCAAACTTTGAAACTCACAGCCCACATGACTTACCAGAAAACTGACCAGATCTGTCGGTTATAGGTGCAATTACAAACCAGAGAACCTGGGTGGAACCCGCACAAAACTCCACGCAGATGATAACAGGACAGGATGGATCCATAGACCCTGGAACTGTGAGGTGTGAGCTACACCACCATTTCCGGTCTAAATGATTAACGATTTTTTAAATCTGGCCAATAATGTCATTTTTCTTTTACTCAATAATATATTTGTACATTTTAAAATTATTATGCAAATAAATAACGAAGTCATCAAGTTAATCCTTTCATGTTTAGGATCCACACTCACGGACAGTCAATTTAAGAATGTTTTTATTTTTTATTTTTTTTTTTTTTACATTTTAGGAAAATATAACATGTAACCCCTCCAAATCAGTTAAGATCATTACTGTAAATTAACATAAACTTTTGTAGCTTAATCTTTACTTTCTATGTAATAATATTTTTTTAAATGAATGTAAAAAATGTTTATTGTGTGTGTCAGACTCCACAGAATACTTTTTTAAACTTGTATTCATTTTAAACTAGTGCAGGGGGATGGATATATATATATATACACACACACACACATACATACATACATACATACATACAAACATACATACAGTCCCAAAATGTACATTTTATATGTTCCAGAAATAATTTTTTTTTATTTTCAATTATTAATTAATTATTTTTATTTTCAATTATTTTTCAATCCATTTACTATTTGATATTTAGACATAATCAAAATTCAGGTACTGTATCATTTCATTTAAGTAAGAAAAAAAAGAAAATCTAAAGAATCTGGATATGCATCAAAATAATTCATGCATGAAATAGTTCAAAAAAAAAAAAAAAAAAAAAAAAAAATAAGATTAAAAGAGAGTCCTTTGCAGTTCCAGTACAGCACACTAGGGACTATGGTGCACCTGATTAAAGACCATGAACAAAAAATAAATAAATAAATAAAAACCTTAGAACTATGAACAAGCGAGGTCAATGTACATGGATTTAATTTGATTTTATATGAATGAAGTAATACAAAAAGGTATGATGGCTAAGTTTATTCAAACTGAGTCATGTGAACTGTTACACATTTATTAGCGTGAAAGTATGTAGCATTAAATCCCACCGATTTATCTGAGTCCCACTGAAGTGTACTGAATTGGATAGACTTCTTTTATCCTCAAGGATGCATGTGATTGCTGGGTATATCAACCATCAGCATGAGCGTAGTGGAAGGACATGAAATGTACTATAAATCAGATTACCCTTGCACATAAAGTAGAATTACAGCAGCAACACCATTTAACTCTTCCGTAAACTCCCAACTTAATATTGTTGCTATTCATTGTTGCTCAGAACCTACTGTGAATTATTCCGTCTCTACAGTGAAGCTAACAGGATTTGTATGTTGTCTCTACAGGAAAGAGGGATGTGAGTGGGTGTTTAAGGGTTGATGGAAATGACATGATGATGTCACACAGATCTAATGCACTTCTTTCTGCTGGAGCCCTCTTGACCGAGATCATCAGACTGGATCAGACGTTTTAACAAGCAGGGAAAATATGAAACCATGCACAGCAGTGAAGCGCCAGGACTAGGGCTGAGAAACCCTGCAAGGCCAGTGCAATCCTACCATCTAGTGTTTCTCAGATGCTATTGCAGTGAGCTAAATCAAGACAGTATCAGCCAATAAGGGTACAGTAAGGGGGGAAAAATATATATAATAACTGTCCTGAAATATTAATAATACTCTGTTTGGTCTGACCATCTGCCAAAACACATGCTGAGCTGATCAAGATAGTGACTTGGCCAGCTGTTATTTTTCCAGCTTCCTTATTACCTGATTAAATTGATTAATACTGTACATGTTCGAGATTTTCTAATAACCTTGTTATTTTCTTGAAACAGCTTGGCTCTCGACTAACAGCGTAGCAGCTGAGGAGGACGATTTTCGGTTCGCCTTAATCACCCATTATATTTATCTCCCACAAGAGCTTCTTTTTTTGCGATATATGAATACACATCCGACATAGCTATGAAATAAACGTTTGAGGTCATACGAGAGCATGTGATATACAGTAAAAGTTAGGGCCAAAAATGTAAACTACTTGTAATGTTGCTAGTCAAATCAGTTTGCTAGTTGCATAATGTGACTAGGAAGCACCACCACAAGCCTATATATCTCTATATGTTCTTCTAGCTAGTTAAACACAAATCAGTCCCTTCAGAACTTTGCGATCGCAGAAATGAATGCAAAAAGAAGCAAACCCTACAATATTCAGAGGAGCTTTTTCAAAATTACGCTACTCCTTGTGTGAGGGAGGAGAAGTTGAACAACCATGGTGGACGAGTGAAACAACACTGATGAGTCTTCAGTATTTAAGTGTAAAGAACTGAAAGGTTAAGCACTAACCAAAGTTTTTTATTGTCACATTAGATTAATGGTTGGATGTTGTGTAAAAAGAGTACCATGTCGTAGATCTGAGAAGTAGGATGCATTTTAGAGAAGTGAGAATGAAATGTGCAAAAATAAATCATGGGAATAATACATTAAAAGGGCATAAATTATGTAAGGAATAATGGATGAAGAATAGCTGAAATTCAACAAGGAATTTGTTTATGTCGACAGTCAGTACGTTTACATGGACAGTAGTAATCTAATTATTGACCTTATTCTGAATAAGACAATATTCTGATTAAGGTGTTCACATGAGTTACTTTTAGAATACTCTTTTCATGTTAATGTTTTACGTGTTATAGAACATAGCACACGTCATTACGTCACCGCGCCACGCCGTCTGACGTCCCTCCAGAATTTCACGTATCGACATACAGTTGGTTTTCGTTATGGTACCGTGTACAGTTTTGGGTGTTTGTATTTTTTATTTTACGAAAGTTTCAAGTGCGGTTAATTATTTGCCATGCTGTACGTGCAAATAGACGACTGCTTGAAGTCGTGGGCTGCGTCCCAAACCGCATACTTACTGTCTATATAGTAGCTGAAATACATGTCTTTCTCCTACTGTATACTGTAGCAGGTAAGTATACGGTTTTGGACGCAGCCGTGCTCTCTTGTTTGCTGCCAAACGGTTGAGCGCTGACGTGTGTGATCGTGTGCTGTCGCAAAATGCGGTGAAAACTGTCACATGACGTTTATAGTCTGATTAAGGTGTGTACCTGTCTGTAATACACATCCATAATGTGACTAAAACAGGAATACTCCACACGTCTTAATTCGATTTGTGCTTACTTCGAGTATGACTTTAATCGGATTAAGGTAATAAAACAATTGCTGTTTACGTGATACTTTCTTAATCAGAGTATCGTCTTAATCTGATTAATATTGGATTATTGTTGTCCATGTAATCGTACTGAGTGTCTGTAACTAGGCAACAATGTTCGATTCCGTCACATGACATGTTTTTGCATACTTTTCTGTAACACACTCAAACGTATGTACTTTTTCTTTACAAAAGAGAGTACATACTTTTAATCCATAGTATAAGTACGCAAATTGGGACGCGGCATTGGATTCGTCATTTTAACGTCTTACCTAATTTGCATAAAGCGCTGTCATTTTGTTGCTTGCTGCTGTCGCTGAAATTCATTGTAGCTTCACGTCACATACGTCACACTAATATTTAATAAGTGGTTGCATTACCCTTTCTCGCTTGCTAGCGTGAACGCTGGGTAACCTTTCTCAGATTGTTATGAAACCATCATTAAGAATGTATCGTAGCTAGCATGAGTGTGCTTTTTCTTTCTTTCTTTCTTTTTTTTTTTTATAAAACTTGTGATGATTGGGAATTCTGGCCTGTCATCCATCAGAATTGCTAGACTGCACTGGGCAAGATCTGGTCTCGCACATATGCTCCAAGTTCTACCTTTTTTTTTTAAGGTAGCATGTAGAACCCTGGGCTGAATATATAATCTTTAGAACAGTTAGTAGTGCAGGGTTGGTAGTCTGAGTTCTCAGACTTTGAGGCTCAAGGGCCAGTTCTAAAACAGTAGTCCTACAACTCACATACTGTATGTTTATTCTACTACACAATGGAGTGCTACAGAATACCTGATTTGCTTTGTGACCCTGATTTGCTTCATGTGCACAGTTTTCTCCTCTCAGTTCTCCTCAGAAACTCTCGCTTTCTTTCTCTTCTTATTGTATTATCACATTCCGGTGTCTCTCGCCGCCATCTCTCACTTCTCTTTCTGAATCTTACATCTTCTAAAGAGGATTACACTTCTGCAGAGATGAGCGTGAGCTTTGTTCCACCATTCTCAGTCTCATGTTTTTTTCTTCCCGTCTTTGTTCAATTTGTCCTTTCAGGACACTGAGAAGATTATTCATGCATTTAAGTCATCATATCTGGAGTATTGTAATGAAGTATGCACCTGCCTTACTCAAGGAGCTGTAGCTCAATTTGTTTTAGTGCAAAATGCATCATCTCATCTTATTACAAGAAGCTGGCAATTGAATATCGCAGTTGCAGTTGTGCGGTTATAATGAAGATTGGCACGGCTGTGATTCGACCACACGGTCCGCTCCAAAATGATTGGAACGGCAAGGCTAATTCATTTAAACTGAAGACGTTTGGGTTTGAGATCAAAAGATGAATATCAGAAGAGAGCTTAGAAGTTCAGCTTTTATTTCCTGTGTGTTAAAAGACACAGAGCCTAGCACATTTGGTGCTACCATTTTCAGACCACCTGATTTGTAGACGAGCAAAAATATTGAAACACGTGACTGACAGATGTTTGTTCTTATCCAGGTGTGTTCTGTTTGATTGATTGTTTAAACAATAAATGAACATGTGCTCTGAACATCTGCTCTTAGTGTAAGCCTTCAGTTTTAGCTGTGAAGTTTGCATTTGTTGTTAAAAAGGATAAGCCAACATTGAGATCAGAGAGCTGACTATGAGAGAAAAGAAACCAATTTTGAAGCTGAGAAAAGAGGAAAAATCTATCAGAGGCATTGGGCATAGCCAGTACAACAATTTGGAATGTACTGAAAAAGAAATAAAGCACTAGTGTACTGAGCAAAAAACACAGAATGGGACAGGCAAGGAAAACAACAACAACTGGTGACAGAAACATTATGAAAGCTGTAAAGAAAAAAAACAAACCCAAAAGAACAGTTTTTGACATCACCATCAACCTCCACAGGGCAGGGGAGAAGGTATCACAATCCAACTTTCGAAGAAGACTTCAAGAGCAAAAATATAGAGGCCATACCACAAGATGCAAACCACTCATCAGCAGAACGAATCAGAAAGCTAGGTTGGAATTTGCAAAGAAATGTAGTGATGAGCCACAGAAGTTCTGGAACCAAGATTAACCGTTACCAAAGTGATGGAAAGGACAAAGTGTGGAGAAAGAAAAGGATCAAAACATACAAGTTCATCTGTGTAACATGGTGGAGGTAGTGTCATGGTGTCTTGGGCTCGCATGGCTGCTTTTGGAACAGACTCACTAATCTTTATTTGGTTTAACGCATCAACAAATCAATCGGCCTTACCGTTCCAATAGTTTTGGAGCATATAAGCGAATAACGGATGCGATAACCGCTTTTATACAACTGCTGACTCATCTTGTTTAAATCACGAATCATCATTTGGAAATGTTTGTCCCCTGTGTGAATGTAAGCTCTCTGCGGCTTTTTTTTTTCTTTGAGGAATGACATGAGGGAGGAACTGTAAATATCCCTTCTACAGATGATTGCTTTAAGATTATACTGGAAGCACTGCTTCTCCTAAAATTTAATTGAAAATGCCACAAGTAAACTTTTAACAGCTTGGCTGTTACTCATCCCTCAGACTGCATTTGATTATTCAAGCAGAATAAAAAGTGTAGAATGTCTGCACATCTCTTACTGCACTGTCACATCGTGCTGCTAGTAATCTATTTTTGAAAGTTACGTCGACTTCTAAATTGCGTATGTTACATTAGACAGTAATAGATGTACAGCTCACAGGATTTAGTGAATACTGGCTCCTGCAAAAACCTATGGCATGCTCAAACACTGTGTACAGGTCTTTTGGGTTTTATAATTGTAATGCAATCTTGAGTCTTGATGCAGGCAGTGGGGAAGGGGAGGGGCATGCAAATATAGGACACACATGCAAAAAAAACAACAACTTGAAATATTATTATCATGCTGCAGGACCATGAACATTAGTGAAAATGTATAAATGTACAAAAACTGCAGACCTCTTAAACATTGCTTTATTCCTAAATCTTCAACTTAAACAACATCAGCAAGGGCGCACTGTGGCTTACTGATTAGTATGTTTGCCTCACACCTTCAGGGTCCGGGGTTCGAGTCCTGCCAGGGATGTACCCTATGCTCCCTGGGATAGGCTCCAGGTTCCCCATGACCCTAAAAAGGAGTAAGTGGTAGAAGATGGATGGCTGGTTAACATCAGCAACTTTATGGTTAACAATTACAGCATTAAAGAGCCTAAAAGCTGTGTATGTTGTTACGTTATGCTGGATCCTTGTGGATTGAGCTGAGATGCAGGCTGTCAGACAAATTTTTACGTCTATGCAGTATATAAACGCTGGGTTTGAGAATCCTTCCTAATATGCATTTACTAATGACAATACAGCTCAGTGATTAAAATCTCATTGTGGTTTAATCCAAGCATGAAGTGAAACTTGACTAGTTCTGTCAGTTGTGACAAAAATTTGCCAGAACCTTTCAACTGGTACGAATTTAGGCTAAATTGTTAAAATGAGGTATAACATATTAATCTCATAATAACGAAGTGCTTTATTCGTAATAACAATATGTTTTCTTGTCGTAGCGTGATCATTTCTCTTACAAATGCAATGTTTTCTTGTTATAATGATATACTATATTTTCTGTAGGAATGTGATGTTTTCTTATAATAATGCGACATTTACTTCTAGTAACAAGATAATTTCTTATAATAATGAGACGTTTACTTTTAGTAACAAGATCATTTTTTATAATAATGAGATGTTTACTTTTAGTAACAAGATATTTTTTATAATAATGAGACGTTTACTTGTAGTAACAATCTGCCTTCGTATGGCATAATAATGAGATGTTTTCTTCTATTAACAAAATGATGTCTTGTATTAAAAAACTTTGTCATAATGAGATGTTTTCTTGTAGTAACAACATGCTTATACGTAATAAGATGCTGATGATGATGATGGGGATTTTTTCTTCTTCTTCCATGACAGCACTACATTTCCGTATTAATTTACACAAGTATAATCATTTAATTAAAAAAAAAAATTATATATATATATTATTTATAAAAAAAAAGGTTATACATAACAGAGAACAAGGTAAGTACTGTACACAACAATGAGGAACAGAATAATGCAGGATGTGAGGTAAGGAAGCATGAAGACAAATCTTTTAGGTTGCACACGAATATCCTACGGTATCTTACAGCCTCATCAAAACATGTTATAAAATTATTCCTGAGGTAAATGTTAATAGGAGGATTCAGCTCCCAAATATATCAGGAAGGGGAACCAGGTCTCTAGGTAGGATTTCTGCTTCTGCTTCAAATAGCTGGTGTAAAGGTTTCTGAGTCTTCTGTTAAAAGGTTAAGCCAATGTAGAGAGGATATTTTGGTTCCATCTTTCCTTGACCTTTTTGGCAATTGTTAATGATGTTAGAACAAATGGTTGGTGCAGTCATGGTATTTGATCTGTCGAAGTGTGAGGTGTTGCTCAAAACCTTGACCTGAAGGACTAGCTATATGACCAGAAAGCAGGAAAATAATCCATCAATCCATTCATCCATCCATCCATCCATCCATCCATCCTCAATACCACTTATCCTACACAGGGTCATGGGGGGACCTAGAGCTTATCACAGGGAACTCAGGGAACAAAGTGAGGGACAGCCTGGACGAGGTGGCAACCCATCGCAGGCCACAACTACACACACATTCACACACTATGGACAATTTGGACAACAGTTCATGACTTAGAAGCAAACCAGAATATCCAGAGGAAACCCCTGAAGCACAAGGAGAATATGCAAACTCCATGCACACAGGGTGGAGGCGGGATTCGAACCCCTAATCGCAGGTGATCATTTATACTGTGAAAAAAACAAAAGCTGACTTAACTTAAAATTTAAAGGCAACTTGCTGCGCAGCTTTTTTGCGTTTACTCAACTTAACTTCACTTAACTCAATTTTTAACCTTGAGTGGATTGATTGGACAGGGCTGTGTGTGTGTTGTGTATATCCTGTGTTCATCCTGGATGATGATTGGCTGACAGAAATATGTAAAACCAAGTGTATCTTTGAGTTTAGACATAGAACTTAAATGTTTCCCTCCCAAAGACTACCCCATCCATCCATCCATCCATCCATCGTTTATACGGCTTTATCCTTTTCAGGGTCACTGGGAACCTGGAGCCTATCCCAGGGAGCATCAGGCACAAGGCAGGGTACACCCTGGACAGGGTAATAATACTGCGATCATGATTTGTTTAAACATTCATTATACCCACCTGCATTAACTATTTATATACATTAATACAATTAAGCTGACATAAATTAGCATCAGTTAAATGACAGCATGTCACTGAAGTGTGTTGATTAACTGAATTCATTTCTCCAGGTGTAAATATTAACACCAACCAAATGTGAATTTTAACCATTAACTACAAAGAATTTATTAATTGAGTTTGTATTCAGCATGTTGGTCATTACTTTTAGTCATGGATGAAATTATCATCTGTTAATGGAGCTGTTTGTTATAGAACAAGAGGAAAAATAAATCTTTGTTAATAACCCTTGGGATGCATTAATGCTGAGGTTCACAGTTTGTTCGTGTTCATGAATGCAGTAAATAGTGTCACAGGAAAGGAATCATCCCATTTAAAAAGAAGAAACTCTTTCTTTCTCAAGCTTTCCCAGACCACATATTACACTCTCTTCTTACGCCTCTCTTCATCCACTTTCTCTCTCTTCCCCATTCATCACTTTCTATATCTCTCAACATCTCTCCCCAAAAGAGATGGGAAAACAGAGAGGATGCTACAGGAGTGTGATGGCATAGGAATGCTGAAACAAATTGAAAATTCTTTAGTTTGAAAAACTAGCTTTCAGCAACTCCAGACCTCTGCAACGCCGTACTTTGAGACAAAAGATTAGCGACAGAACCTTTCACATCAAGGCAGGCATGTGTGACATCTTGTGAGGGCCTACAGCAAGACATATCTTAACCAACATCCAGTGTCAAGACAAGCCAGAAAGGTCAGGCATTAATCACTAAAGGGCTCGGTGGCCTGAGCTGTCAGTGCTGATCTTCTCTCTCTTCTGTCTCTCTCTCTCTCTCTCACACACACACAGATGGGAAAAAGCCGATGGAACGCTTCACACACACACCTTTCTTTTTCTAATTCTTCAAAACTCAGCCAGGAAACACTGCCTTGGTCCATGTTGCCTTCAAATGCCAGCACTCTTGAACCATAGTCTTATTTTAGCAGGACTGGAAGACATATACTGTCAGAATTCTGAGACATTTTGGTCTGTAAGAGAAGGAGAGAAGGAGGGAGAGAGAGAGAGAGAGAGAAGAGAGAGAGAGATGAAACTGTGCACTGAGAGAGAGTGAGAGTTTTAGTTGGTGAACATGAAGACAGGCATGACGCATCTGTAGCCAGCTAACATCCGTCCAACTGTGCACAGACAGCTGGTGGTGTAATTCTCTAAATCTTACTCTTCTGCACGACGTGTGGTGGATAATAAAGCCAGATCTTTTGCAAAAAATCCAGTGAAGTCAGTGTAACTGAGATTTTTATTGACACGTAGTCTGTAATCACACACTGTGGGATAAAATATCACTCATCCAGCATCATGATGCAACATACAAAACAGTGAAGGTGCTTTGGAACAGAGTGAGCATTGCAGCATTATAGTCTAAATGTGTCTACAAAAGGTGTGTGTGTGTGTGTGTGTGTTGGGGGGTTAGGTCAGGTCTCCATACAAACACCAAACACGGGCACATTTATCTTGTGTCACAACTAAGGCATTAATGAGGTGAGAAGAGTCTCGGGAGTAATTGCGTTCATTTCCTCGGACTCGGGAATTAGTTGTTTTACCGGCAATGCAGTCAAAACCATAACAGATTTACTCACTTAGATGTGGGAGGGGTGGGTATAATACATTTGTTAATGTACAGTTATTAACCTCCATTAATATTCCCTGTGAAGTTGCCCCCAAACGTCAGTGTTTTTGTGTGTCTATTGGGAGCTAACCCACTCACATGTGCGTTTTATTAATATTAAGATCAAAATATTTTTTGAATTTGTGGTGTTAAACCCATCCAACCCTCTTGGTTGTGTGTGTTTGAAACAATATCCATGTGTGGGTTGTGGTATTGTTAGTAACCCAGCTCAATGTGTGTGTGTATGCTGTAATCCCCACATGCGACCCAATATCTGTGCTTTGTGTTGTGCTGTATTTCTTGTGCTGGAATATCATACCCTTCACCTTCTTGTCGTTTGTGCTGGTTTGTGCTGATAAATTTCGTTTGTGCTGCGTCAGAATATTTATCATCATTTGTTCTAAACATTTCTTTATCACTGTTCTCTGATTTAACTTCATACAAGAGTATCTGTTACCTTACTCACCATAGTTCACTTACTGTTTGTGGAATTAGTGTGTATATAAAATAATAAGTTATGTGTAATTTTAACACTATCGTATTACATCAAAACTAGGTCATTTGGACAGAACTTGTATCTAGTATGGTTAATGGCATATGATGTGTTGGGTGTATGTGGGTTATGTGTTGGAGGTGTGAGTGGAGTGAGCAGAATGTGAAAAAAACACAGCGTGTTACACAAAACACTGTTTTTTTTTTAGTTTAACAGAAATTGATAACTACATCATATTTTTTTAATTTATTGATATAAAATCACACATACACACACACTAATAAACATCACACACACAATAAAAAAACATACACACAAATACACACACACAAACAACACACACACAAAAACACCCCATGTAGAAAAAACTCAAAATATGTGTATTTATTTTACATAACTGATTAACCATATACAGAATAAACTATCTTGAGTTCGTGTTATTTCACACATCCTGTGATCTGCTGTGTCTCTTAAAAGTTGAACGCACAGTGGTTAGGTAACAATTACGTGAATGCGACTATTTCATGTGATTTGTTCGGTTTACCTTTTACTCAACTGTATTGTTAAAATAAAAACAGTGGCAAAATCCACGTTTGACCATTCGATAATTGATGAGCGACTAACAACGTGAGGCAGGGACCCCAGAATCCTATAAAATATTAATATCACACACAAAGGATTTAAAGCACAAACCACCCAAAAATTGGACATTTGGGTAGGGTTGACCCAGAAGCCTATAAATATTAATATTCCTAACACAACGTTTAAGCACAAACCAGCACACACAAACGATTGAGACATTTTGAATGAACTTGGCATGGGGGGGTGACGTCACCGCCATAATTAAATGTATACTTAAAACGAAAGCAGCACAAACTTTAACGCACCACCCCACAAGAAGCACAAACGATGTGACATTTCGGGTGATGGAGCATGTGTGGGTGTGAAGTTTGAATATTCTTATATCTCCGGACGAAGCAGCACAAACGAAATTTTAACAGCACAAACCAGAACAAGCACAAAGATTGAGACCTGGGTTTCAGGGGGGGGTGACAGACCTATTTTTTTATGCACAAACGGAATTAAACAAACACACACCAATAGACTATTTGAATGACGGGGCTCCAGCCCCACTTGTTCCCCCCCAACGAACTTATACAACAATACACATGTGCAGGGGGAGTACCCGCTTTAATGTTCAACTCGGCACAAACCGCCACTTGAGACCTTTGTGAATTTGTGGGGGTCCCCAGTCTTGATATCTTATATTCGAGCGCACAACTTTTACAGCACCAACACGCATTGGTATTTTGATTTTGCGTTGTGGCACGCAGGTTTGTTCAAAAATAATTCACAAAAATACTCTGCTCTCATGGATATCACACAATTACGAACAAAACACAGCTTTATCCAAAAAAATATATTAACTGCCCCACAATTATTGGCAATCCCATCATCCATGGTGTTGGCGAAGTATTCTGTCATGTAATGGATATAGAGGCGGATGTAATTGCAATTGACGATTAATTAGAAGAGAGGCAGACAGACAAATCCAATCCGAAAGGCGAAAAAAGTGGTTAAAAAAACAAGTGAGGAGTCAGGCGATCGGCAAACGGGCGTAAACAAGACTTAGACGAGAATCAATACCGCGAGGAAGAAAACAGGATCAAAATCATGAAGCGAGAACAAAGATCAAAAACGGCTCGGTAGAGTACTAGCGGAAAATACAGAAACGCTCAATACTTTGCCCTGAACAAACAAGGAGTTTAAATAATTAACGTAATCAAAAGTGGTAACACAAAACAGCTGAGACATTAGAGAATATCCAGTAACACAAGAGGGGCGGAGTGAACACGCATGTGACCGTAAACAAAGTCAAAGTCAATAAAAACTCCAGGCAGTTCATGCACACTGAATGCTTCGGAGGGGAAATCCGTAACTCTATACACTTATGGCTTTTTTATTTCAGGGTTGCAATATTTAAATTTGTTCTCCAGTGGTGTCAAGAAAGTCACTGTACAAACGTATATATAAAATCATTTAAAATACCACACTACACAGCAACATTAGCATTGTAGCCTGCCAGCTGTTCGTGTCTTTAGCAAATAAGCCTGAAACTGAATTTTTTTTTTTTTTAAAGTGCCTATAAAAGCATATATCTGTCTGTATCTGTTTAGACGATTAGATTTGAGCTTTGCTAGTATTACAACTAAATCCTTTTCTAATTTTCCTCATACACAGCATCCACTGTTAGATGACATTGTCTATTAGTTAGCTTCTTTATTCAAGAAATGCCAAAGGACCTCAGCTTTCTTTTCATTTATAATATTAGAATGTGTCCATTGATTCATAACACATTAACGCACAGTTTACTCAACATTACAGTATACCCAACACTGTTCAATGCTTAACAACAAAAAATCACAGAAACGAAAAGCTATAATTCTTTTGTTTTTTAAGAATAAAGGATAAAAAAGGGAAAAAAAGTGACTGGTAATAGCTGTTTTTATCATGTGACTTTCTGTAGCTGTTATAATGTATTCATTATACTTGTATAATGTTGGTAGCTGTTAATGTACTGTTTAAATGTTTACAATGTTTTTTTATCATTGTTATGTGATTACAAGAACGAAGTGATTTCATGGATGTGTTAAGTTGATGCGTAAAGAAATAAACAACTTTGAAGTGTTTGCTTTACATCAGGATGCATCACACCACAACCAACCCTTTACTCAGTTATGGTTGGTCATCCACTGTCTAGGGGAGGAGTTTAGAAATAAGGTTTAAGAACCATGTTCTGCTTTATGAAAAACAAAACAAAACAAAACAAAACAACTCAAATAGATAGATAGATAGATAGATAGATAGATAGATAGATAGATAGATAGATAGATAGATAGATAGATAGATAGATAGATAGATAGATAGATAGATAGATAGATAGATAGATAGATAGATAGATAGATAGATAGATAGATAGATAGATAGATAGATAGATAGATAGATAGATAGATAGATAGATAGATAGATAGATAGATAGATATAAAGAAACTGAAACAGAGGGACTACCATTACCAAAATTACCCCTACTCTTTGATGTTCTTACCCTCACTGACCGCAATAAATACACAATGGCACAAATACAATAATTACATCGACTGACAAAAGCCAGTGTGACAGTCCATTCATACTCTATTACTGTTAAAGGTCCAGAATGAGTCTTTTTTTTGTCACATAATATGCAGACATCTAATGAAATATTGATCTTGTTCACACTTTTATCTGGTATGGAGCATTTATAAACTTAACACACAGGCAGTGGCTGGCTGAGTGATCTTTCTCTCAAAATTGAGGCCAAAACCCAACGATCCAGCTTGCTTGCCAAAATGAAGACAAGAATGAATCAGACAGAAAGTTGGAGTGTTTGTGATTTGGAGTTGAGTTTGTTTTCATGGTTGAATTTTATGGAATATTGTGGAAAATATGTGCACAACCACATTCAGAAATGAAGAACGTTGGGAATGATTACATAAAATGGTGTCATTGGGATGGGGCATGGGTTGGGGTTTTGAATCCTGTTTTCACTCTGTGTGCACAGAGTTTGCCTGTTCTCCCTGTGCTTCAGGGGTTATCTCTGGGTACTCCGGTTTCCTCCCATAGTCCAAAGGCATGTGTTGCAGGCTGATTGGCAATTCCAAATTGTCCATAGTGTGTGTGGATGGTCCAGGGTGCTCCCATCTTGGGCCCCGAGTTCCCTGGAATAGGCTTCAGGCTCCCCTGCGACACTGTGTATTATAAACGGTATGGAAAATGAATAAATGGGTGGGTGTCACTGTAGTGTAGCAGGTAATGGTGCGACCTCACAGTTCCAGGCTTGATCCTGACCTTGTCTGTGTGGAATTTTGCATGTTCACTCCATGATCCAACATTCCCTCCCACGCCATGTTCCATATCCCCAGGTTTCCTCCAGGTTCTCTAGTGTCCTCCCACTGTACAAAGATGTGCGTAGGTGGATTGGCTATGCTAAATTGCCCCATATGTGTGAATGAGAGTGTAAATGTGTCTGTGCATGCTGTCCTGATGCCATCTAGATTGTATACTGTACCTGCCTTGCATCCAGTGTTCCCAGGATAGGCTCAGGATACACCATGATCAGCATAAAGCACTTACTGAAGATAAATAAATGAATAATTTCAGAAAACCCATTCTGCCAAATAATTCTATAAAATTGGCACGCTGAGGATTAACTGTGCCATGGCTCTCACTCTTGAGAAGTGGCTAGGGAAAATGAATGGAATTTGAATAAACAGGCTTTAGCACTGCTGCATTTTGTATCTCTGGATCCCTTCCACCGTTCAATCAAATAGTCCTGTTCATCCAGGATATTTGACATATATTGATGCGTTCTTACAGTATATGTCTAGCAAGCAAGTTTATAGCACTGATGAATTCTACACAGGACGTAGCATTTTCTTTGTTACATATCCCTAAAAAATTCCTTCAGCATTACCATGCTGTAATCAGTTTTAATTTTCATCAGCAAATTTGCCAGCTGCAGCTACGGTTTTTGCTTACCGAACAACAGGAGGTCCAGCAGCTTTCAGCCATGATCAAATCTGTCACATGACTGCATTTTGTGGAAGACATTTGTCACGCAAGGGCTGTCAATTATAATTTTTATATTACACATAGTAAAGACTTTTGATGAGTTCAGATAGCTGCAGGAATGTAATGGTTATAAAAGGCAGATGAGTGTCCTTCACAGCAACCTAGAGTATGTGCATGTTTCAGACACATGACTTAGTATATAAATAAAATACTGTCTCCAGTCAACTTTAACTATGATTTAACTTGAAGAAAAAATAAAAATAATAAAAAATAAATAAATAAATAATAATAATAATAATAAAAACATACAATATTTCCAAAATTGTATTATTTTTGCAGTAGTGTGTGAATCTATTTAACCGGTCATGCTTGAAATGTACTTTTCCATGAGTCATCCATTATACTGTAGGTTATGAAAACAATTTACAACATTCACTCAACCCTGTTAACTGAACTCATACACCCCGATAAAATTTTTTTGGAATATTCAAGTCACACAATCAACAGGAAGATGAAATAACCATAATTAGTTTGAAATTAGATTTATTAGATGATTTGGATAGAGTACAACTAATTTAATTTAGCACAGAAACATTAACCCTTTACAGTGTCACGTACAAAACCCGGGACTTCAAGTCCCATCAGCCACTGCACTACACCACCTGACCACATGCACCTGACTCACGTTTTTGTTACACCTTAGCACCATTGTGTATTTATAGTCCTTGTCTGCACTTCTCCTGTCTTCTTTGTTATAGACTCACGTCACTTCTGTCTCAGTGTGTTTCTTGCCACAGTGTTATGCCTAGTTGTCCTAGTGTTTTTGTTTCGTATTATTGTGTTTAAAATAAATATTTAAAAAATTTGCAATTTGCCTGCCTCCATTCGCCCAAACGTGACAGAACGAAAAACCGTGACTACGAGGCAGTAGATTTTTTATTTATTTTTCCGGATTCAGCAGTTTGCTCCCACCCCCCTCCCCGATGGGTCTCATGGATTCCCCTATGTCGGACCTCAAGGATTCCCCGCTGTTCAGCTACCTCAGAGCGCGCAGCCGGTGAGTCCTGTGCAGGAGGTCTCTCCGCCCCCGCTATGTGTGTGAGGACGCTCGGCCCGGCGGTCTCATGATACCTATGTTCGCTGCCTCAGGATTCCCCGCTGTTCAGCTACCTTAAGGTGCCTCAGCCTTCCTGTTCAGCTGTGGTCGTGCTCAGCCTTCCTGTTCAGCTGGGGTCTGCAGCCTTCCTGTTCAGCTGAGGTCGGTACAGCCGTCCTGTTCAGCTGAGGTCGTCGCACAGCCTTCCTGTTCAGCTGTGGTCGCGTGCACAGCCTTCCTTCCGCTGTGGGCCGCTCAGCATCCCTGCCCGGCTGTGGAGCGCTCAGCTCCCTGCCCGGTGTGGCGCCGCGCCGGTGTGGCGTCCTGGCTTCCTGTCGGCTGTGGGTCTGCTTCTGTTTGGTCGGCCTTCCTGGCTGTGGGTGGGCCTTCCTGCTCGGCTGTGGCGTCGCTCGCCTTCCTGTCGGCTGTGGACGTCGCTCGGCCCTCCTGCTCGGCTGTGGACGTCGCTCGGCCTTCCTGCTCGGCTGTGGCGTCCGGCCTTCCTGCTCGGCTGTGGGTCGCTTTCCTGTCGGCTGTGACGTGCTGGCCTTCCTCGGCTGAGGTCGCTCGGCCTCCTGCTCGCTGGGTCGTCTCTGCCTCCTGTGGCTGGGTACTTTGCCACGTCCGGCTCCTTTCCTCGCTGCGCTCAGTGGGTCGCTCCCCTTCCTGCTCCACGGAGGTCTCCGTTCCCCCTCATGCTCCCGAGAGGCGTGTTCTCCCTCGGGGCCCCACGGAGAACCTCGCTCTCTCCCTGGCCTCGCGGAGAACCTCGCTCCCCGTGAGCCTCGCGGAGAACCTCGCTCCCCGTGAGCCTCATGGAGAACCTCCGCTCCCCGTGAGCCTCGCGGAGAACCTCGCTCCCCGTGAGCCTCGCGGAGAACCTGTCCCCGTGAGCCTCACGGAAGAACCTCATCCCCGTGAGCCTCAAGGAGAACCTCGCTCCCCGTGAGCCTCAAGGCGAGAACCTCGCTCCCCGTGAGCCTCGCGGAGACCCTCGCTCCCCGTGCGCCTCGTCCGGTGCCCGGCTCCCCTTGAACCTCGCGGTGAGGCATGCTCCGCTCTCCTGTCCCGTGGGGATGTCGCCCCTCTTTCATGCTTTGCCAAGGACTTCCACCCGCTTCCTTGTGCCATGGTGGAAGCTGCTCGGCCTCCTGGTTCTGCTAGGGACTTTTGGCCCGAGGGCGGGGACCCCGGAGGGGCCCCTTTGATTTTGGGCGCTCAGGTGTAGCGCCCCTTGGAGGGGGATCTGTCACGTATCCCGAAACCCGGGACTTCAAGTCCCATCAGCCACTGCACTACACCACCTGACCACATGCACCTGACTCACGTTTTTGTTAATTAGCACCATTGTGTATTTATAGTCCTTGTCTGCACTTTCTCCTGGTCTTTCGTTGTTATAGACTCACGTCACTTCTGTCTCAGTGTGTGTTTCTTGCCACAGTGTTATGCCTAGTTGTCCTAGTGTTTTTGTTTCGTTATTTCGTGTGTTTAAAATAAATATTTAAAAATCTGCAATTGCTTCCGCCCTCCATTCGCCAAACGTGACATACAGCAGGGTGTTGCCATATGGATATAATTATTTTAGCTCCATTTTTTTTTAAATAGGCAACGTATCCAAAATCCAATGTAACTGCATAAAGGGGCTTTAATTCGGACATGCCAAAAAAAAAAAGAAGAAGAAGAAAAAAAAGGCCATGTCACTAAATGTTAAATATTTGGCAAAACTACTTAAAGGGAAAAAATTAAGTAATTTCTGAGACAAGTCAACACTTTTTTTTTTGTCATTTAAGCAAGTTTAAAAAATTTGAGTATCTGTTAAATAGTTAAATGCAATTGTTGCCAAATGGCAACAACATGGATCTGTTGTATGGTATTAGGCTTCTCTAATAGTAAGTATATTTACACTTTTTCAAATTAAATGTAAGAAAACTGTTGTGATATCAGGTATTTTTCAGTTGCACCTTATTTTCTACATTTATGTTTCAAGAAAAAGAATGACGAATTCAAGGGAAATAATTAAAAGGGTTCATCACCCAAAACATGTTTGGATCTATTTTTTTGTATTTATTTTGAGTGAGTAAATCCACCCACATAGGTTTTGAAACTGTAATTTCCTTTCTCTAAGATACAACTTAGACATTCTTACTAGGAGGCAAAAGACTGCAACTTGCATTAAGATTAGGCTCCATTAAAATGTTCACAAGCTTTTTGAAAAGTAAATAAAGTAAACATTTAACTTTGAATCAGCAATCTGTCTTACTTTTACAGAGACATGAAGTGTTTTGGTTATTTACACTGGCAGCGATGCCGATCAACAAAATATCCGGAGGTCAGGATGCGAGAGATGGAAAATGATAAATGAGTATACAAATGAGTATACTGCATGTTTAGAGGTGTGCAAGAGTAACGGCTGTTGAAAGGAGTCCCGGGATGAGCACAGGCCAGTCTTTATGATTACAGGTGAGATTATCCACTGAAGACAGGGTGTGGCTTAGGTATAAACTGTTTTTGTGGAATACAAATCATTTGGGTAGTCATGTGAGCCCATCCAGAGCAGGTAAGATGAGGCAAAAGTGCAGGAAGCTCCAGAGGAAGTATAGCATCAGGATAAATCAAGCAAATCAGGAGGGCGAGAGGAGCCATCACAGAAGATATGTGTCAGGATCAAGTAACAGCAGGAGTATATACTATCAGAACAGTTATTTAGGTATGTTTATCCTAGTTCAGAGTGATCAGAGGGTAAACAGATACGGTGCGCATCTAGCTAAGAAGGCATAACTAAAAGGTAGTGAAATAAGGAAAAATATTTTTCAAATGATAATTTTATTGACCATATTTAAACAAATCTGTCTCTATGTGTG
This sequence comes from Ameiurus melas, assembly GCA_012411365.1. NCBI lineage: Eukaryota > Metazoa > Chordata > Actinopteri > Siluriformes > Ictaluridae > Ameiurus > Ameiurus melas. The sequence goes on along the minus strand of CM022754.1, from coordinate 36,845,268 downwards.
TATGATCTAGTTGGAAGTTAAAGAATCTGTCTAGTCTGCCATGTTTCTTTTATTGTTCTTTGTGGTTGGTGTTTACTGGGTGGTTATGCATGGGACAGCAATCTCTGATATTCTTCACATGTCTGGGCTACAGGGTAGGGTGGCTAGACAGAAGCACTTTTTCCACAAAAAAAAACAAACAAACAAAATCAACATCCAAGCATGCCTAAATTTTGACAAACTATGTGGCAAAATGTGTTAAGGACTGATGAGACCAAATTTTGGGCTTAAAAATTTGGTGCAAAGGTCAGACACCTTGGTGAGGTCAGGGGACTGACTTGGCCATTTAAGAACATTCCACTTCTTTGCTTAAGAAGCTCTTGGGTTGCTTTTGCAGTATGTTTTGGGTCATTATCTATCTGTATGAGGAAGTACCATCCTATCAGTTTTGCAGCATTTGACTGAATCAGAGCAAAAACTACAGCTCTATGTGCTTCCGAATCCATCCTGCTTCTTCTTTCAGAGGTCACATCACCAATAAACCCCCAATTCCATTGGCAGCCATGCATGCCCATGTCATAACACTTCCTCCACCATGTATGACAGATGACGTTGTATGCTTTGTATCATGAGCCCTGCATTTCCTTCTCCATACTCTTCCACACCAAGTTAGTGTCTTGGTGTCATCTGTTCAAAGAATCTTGTTCCAGAACTGGGCAGGCTTTTAGATGATTTCTAGTAAAGTCTAATCTGGCCTTTCTGTTCACGAGTGTTACCAGTAGTTTGCATCTTGAGGTAAACCCTCTGTTTTTACATTCATGATGTTGTCTCTTGATTGTAGACTTTGACAATGAAACACTTACCTCCTCCAGAGTTTTCTTGGCTTGGCTAGATGTTGTGAAGGAAAGAATTCTGCGATCATCCACTTCAGTTGTCTTCCGTGGTCTTCCAGGCCTTTTGGTGTTGCTGAGCTCGCCAGAGCATTCCTTCATTTTAAAAATGTACCATTTTGTTGATTTGGCCACTTCTAAAGTTTCTGCTATCTCTCTGATAGGTCTGTTTTGTTTTTCCAGCCTTCTTCACTTGCATCAACACCTCTATGGACCGCATATTGAGAGTTCCCATGAACAGCTACCAAACGCAAATCCAGTGCGGACCATTGAAAATGGAGGGTAAAAAATGTCTATAATTTCTAAACATTAATGCAGTATTTTTTGTTCAACCCTTTGAATTAAAACTGAAAGTCAGCACTTCAATCACATCATAACTGCTGCATTTCAAATACATCTGACCTTCTCCAAAGGACCAAAAGGTCTAAACTCTAGAAACCCAATGAGCTGGGAATGTCAGCACTAGTCAATTTGTTTTACACTTTCTCAGGAGAAAAATTTAAATGCACACACTTTCTAGATGAATAAATGCCATCTTCAATTTTATTCTCGCATCTCCCACGGTGCAGAGTTTGATTATTATGATGCACAGTTGGGGTGCTGAAGGCAAATTATATTGTGCAATATAGTACTGCTTGTTCCTTTCAGTTTAGCTCAGCTGGGGTGTACACACACACATATGCACACACACACATTATTTTTAGCACAGAACTGTTTATCATTGCTATTCTACTATAATATCGAGCAGTTATGTTGAATAGTCATCATCGATACCTTCCACATATTCACATTTACTAATTTGCCAAACATTTTCATCCACAGACGTGTACATGCGATGCAGAACGCAATCAAAACTTGGAGCTGTAAGGAGCCCGAGAAAATACAAGTGCTCCAACACGCTAAATTTCCACCCACTGAGTAGAAACAAGTGGGCACTCGAACACACACCCATAGATCAATGCAGGTGAAGTGGCACAGTTTTATTTAAACATCACACAAACAGACGGTAACTACATCTGAAAAGTAGTCTGCTTACAGCATTAAAGCCTTTTAGCTCAGTCTCTCAGCATCAGCTCTCCAGATTGATGCCTTCACTGTCTTACTCACAAAGGCATGGAGACCTGTTTTAGTAACATTCATGCTTTTGCCCTAAGGAGGTGCCCTGTCCATCATAATGATAGGACGGAAGCAGGAAGTATAACTCGGCTCTCGAGTCATCACAACACAATAGCTGCACTTACATACGGTGTAATAATCTGTTAATAATCTGAATGATAAACAAAATAGGAATATAAAAAGAAGCAGACCCATCCATCCATTTTCCGCACTGCTTATCATGCACAGAGTCGTGGGTGAGCCTGGAGCTTATCCCACGAGACTTTGGGCAACCAACGTGGTCCCAACCCATCGCAGGGCACAATCACACACAGTACAGAAAATTTGGAAATGCCAATCAGTCTACAGGGCATGTCATTGGACTTTCGGAGGAACCAGAGTACCCGGTGTAATCCCCCAAACCATGGGGAGAACATGCAAGCTCCGTGCACACAGGGTGGAGCTTGGATTCAAGCCCCCACCTCTGGAGGTGTGAGGCAAACATGCTAACCAATAAGCCAATCTGCATTTCCAAATGAAATGGTTATCAAATTGATTGAATATTGAATTGACAGAATGTTCTATTCTGATTGGTCAGAAGGATTTGGTTTTGGTTTTGGTACAACTCTGACTGTAATTACTACAATTCAAATCGCATGTTTATATTTAATGCCGACATTCTAATACGTTATCATTTCTATAGTAACAACTCATTTATAGGGACTTCTATGGCAGACACTTCACGTAATCTAAGACTAATAATATAGATTAAACAGTCATCGATAATCATTCATATTGTGAAACATTCTATAAGGAGATGGGGTTTAAAAAAAAGAAGACGCCTCCAGTTAAAGATTTAAGATGATCCTTCAGGTTTTCCACCACACTGAGCGTTTTGCACAGGTTTCTTGGGGGCAAGCTGCATTTTTTTCTGTCTTCAAGAAAGAGAGAGAGAAAAGAGAAGCTGCTATGATGTTAGATAACCTGTGTCCCACAAATGACTTCCCACAAAATTCAGTGTATCATTGGATAAATAGATAAAAATATTGTGTCATTCTTTTATAAATGTTTTTTTTATGTAATTGGTGGCATATTTCTGTGGTATAAGAGCAATAAAACACTTCAGTATAGTTGGTGAAAATAGCTCTCTTTCATCACTGATTATTTCTCTATATTGACACACACAATCATATTTTATTCATTACTCATACTTATATTTACATTTATTAACATCAATTATGGTCATTTAATAACAGACTCTGTCGAACTGTCTGAAATGTATTCATGAAAATACAACACTGAATAACTGTGGCTGTAAATGTGTCTGTGCTTACAGTATTTTTGCTTTTCTATTCCACTTGTTCACCATTTATTGTTCATGGTATGTAGTTATGAAGGTTTGTTATTGATTTTATACAATATTGTTCTTGATATTATACAAAGGGGAGTTTGCATGTTCTCCCCGTGCTGCAGGGGTTTCCTCTGGGCATTCTGGTTTCCTCCCCCAGTCCAAAGACATGCATAGAAAGCTGATTGGCGTGTCTAAAGTGTCCATAGTGTATGAATGGGTGTGTGAGTGTGTATGTGATTGTGCCCTGTGATGGATTGGCACTCTGTCCAGGGTGTACCCCGCATTGTGCCCGATGCTCCCTCGGATAGGCTTCAGGTTTCCCCGTGACCCTGAAAAGGATAAGCAGTATAGAAGATGGATGGATGGATGGATGGATGGATGGATTATACATAGGGAAACTTTTTATTAGTTCTCCTTTCAGATAAATCTAAAACTAGATAAAGAGCTAGATTCCTTTATGGATGAATTGCATTCATCATTTTTCATCAATATAACTGACGGTTCACAGATAAACCTAATGTGCAGATTTTATTTCTATAATGTTCCCTTGGGTTTGTTCCACCTTTAAGATTAGGACAAAAAAAAAACAATTAAGGCTTGATAATCTTTGTGTCAGATATTGCGGGAGACATCAGACATTTTCCCAATTCTAATCCATTCCCAGATGTCTATTTAAAGTTGATTCCCATTCCAGTTTTGATGTATTAAAGAAGAACAGAGAGATGAAAACAGGTTTTTAAATGACAGCTTGACAAATAAATGTGTTGAATAAAGATTGCACAGCCACCGAATTAAGAGGTTTTTTTTTCCCTCTCATGCTAGCAATTGCTCAGAGCCTGAAGGATTTCTCTGGAACTCATCTTTTGACATTAAAATGACTGAAAAGCTTTCAGACAGCCTAACGCTGTAAGCGTTGTCATTCCCCCCGCCCCCCCTTTTTTTTCATCAAAAATGTGAACAAACTGCTTTTCGTATTATATGATGAGCCACAGTTTGTGATTTACAGAAAGATGTGTCAGGGTTGGACCGGACTAGAGGTGACGGTTATGCAGGTTAAAAATAGAAATGAGGTTTATTAAGAAAAATGCCACATGTAAGAATCAGTTCAGAATCGTTAACAGGGAACCATTCATCAAAACAAAAAGGTGCCATGATGCAGATGCGGATGTGACTGCAACTTAACGGCAGCTTTATTGTACATACTAGCGGACAATTCCAAAACGTTTAGCAGAATTGTGGTAAACAACCAGGCAGAGTTCAGGCGATGAGCAAGCAGCGTAAACTCGGCAAGACGAAGGCAAATGCGAACACCAAATAAGATCTGTAACCACGTCTCTAACAATACAAAGGCTTGGTAATGACCGGAAAGCATTACAGACCATATGCTTCATGAGGTGAGTGTGGGTTGGACGTTCTTATATACTGTACTGTGGTTCTGTAATTGTGAACAGGTGTGTGTGTGTGTGTGTGATTAGTAAAATGGCAAACTTGAACATGACAGTCTCTGGTGATGGGTGTTGTAGTCTGTAGCGGCCATTATTGTAGTCCATGTTATACTCTGGATAGTGTTGTTGGATGGCATTATCGCTATTGACGTGACAAAGGATGTAAAACACAGAGCAAATAAATAAATTAATTAAAATAATAATAATTAAGGAATAAAACAGTTTGCGGGTGTGCTGTTATAAAAAAAAAAAGAAAAAAGAACCCTGGCCAGACACAAAGCAGAGTAACTGTTATCACCATGATTATTTTCCTATAACAGCACAACCCAAAGTGCTGTATATTTATTTATTTATTAATTAGATTTTTTTTCAAAAATGTATTTGAACTCTAAAGCTGCTTTGTGACAATGTTTACTGTCAAGCACTGTATATCTAAAACTGATCTGAGTTGGAGTTAGTGGACCCAAAGTCGATCTTGGAGCTGTGAGGCATTTATTTATTTATTTATTTATTTAAACAAACAAAAAAAAAAAAAACAAAAAACAACCCAGCAACTACAACTACAACAACAACAAGGACTTTTGTCTACAGTTCAAGACAACCTGTGACTATGCCTTGCCCAGAATGAACTTTAAAAGCTAATTATTTGTCCTTTTCTTGCAAACTATTTGTATTATTATGCATTTCAAGATGAAACCCATGACATTTAATTCTGTGTAACTATGGTAAAAAAAGAAAAGAAAAAAAGAATGAATTAACAGAACAGGGGACAAAAGCTAAGATTTCTTTTTGTCCCTTTCATAAGCATTTGAGTGCTTATCAAGTGTACAAAGGCTAAACCTGTCCCTAAGCCTTGATAACTTTCCATTTGAATTGAGCCATGCAAACAGTTACAGTAGACCACGTTGGGTCACGCACACTGTGCAGCACCTGGTCATAAGCGCCTGCTGTGAATGTCTACAGACATTTTTATACATAAAATGATTCATTATTAATAATGTGCATGTGTGTATGTCTGTTTAGAATATACGTGGCTCAATTCATATTACCAGGCTTAACCAAATGTTTATAGACATTAAAACTGGTTCACATTGAATCACATTAAAATAGACTATTAGAGCATTTGTGAGCCCTTTGGAATGATCTGAATTTCAGTTTTAATTGCTCGTTCAAAGTGTGGTCTGATGCTTATCTTTGTCATGATAATAGGTAAACACTTTCTGTTTAAAATGAAACACACACACACACACACACAAACTGTACTTTTGCTGTTTTAACAGAACAGAATGATGGGGTGGGAGGCGGGTTTTCTGTACTTTTAATTTTGTTTTCATTTGTTAGTATAACAAGAAAAAAAGGCCTGAGAATGTTTACTGCTGTGTGTTGCTCAATTTGTTTTTTTCTTCTCAATGAAATATTTTGGAAAGGGAAGGGAGGAGAGAAGAGAGATAAATGAATCACATGTAAACGAATCACAGGTAAATGAATCACAATTAAATGAATCACATGTAAATGAATCACAGGAAAATGAATCATATGAAAATGAATAAATGAATTAAAGCTCCGAACAGAATGATTCATCATTTACAGTTGAGATGGGGGAAAGAAAAGATTCAAACTCTTATTCTTATTATGAAGAAAAAAGAATAAAACCTACGGAAGCCCTAAGAGGTCATGCATTATTTTATTTTTCTTTCTTGTTTTCATGTGATCATGATATAACAAATGCTGTTTTCTTGTGATCATGAATTTTTATATGTACTCGACACAAACTGAGGCAGCAAAAGCTTAGTGCAATCCCGCAACATCATGGATAAACAAATTGGTTTTTACTTTGTGCAGGGACACACTCAAGCTGAAGTAGTTCTATGTCTGTCAGTAACAGCTTCCTCATTAGTGTCTGACACTTGAGAAGGAGGGTGTCATGTCAGCCAATGTGCATACAACACCGGTCCCATTCACAACGCATCAGATTGTCTCGTGATAAAATTACGTCGTGAGAAAACAGATTTTTGTTATGCTGAGATTACGCCGAGGTTATGTTGAGATCACGAGAAAACAAGGAGGAAAAAAGTAATAATGAATGGCCTCTTAGGGCTTTCGTGAAAAGCAGTGATTAGATTTGAATATCGAGGAGGAATTGTAGACCACTAATATTTCTGGGATTTTGTGAACACTGCAAAAAATGTAATCTTTGCAAGTGAACGTATCTTGAATTTAGTCACTGTAAATCAATTTCTTTAAGCCAAATACACTTGAATATAACAAAAATTGTACTCAAACTTGTTATATTTAAGTGTATTTGAAATCGATTTATCAACGTAAAAATGTTTAGGTCATTAGTTTCCTCAATTTTTTTGAGTTAAATGAACTGGTTTTACAGCGTAGACATTTCCATTATAAGATCACATTAACCAAACACTGTATAAGATTATCTAACCTATTTCTAGACATTTTGTAAAAACTCATTTTGAGCAGAATCATCTGCCTGTAAAACAAATGTAATTCAAGCTTGATATTAGTAAAAGTGTCTAGAAATGGATCTCATACTTGGTTCACTGTAATCTTATGATATGAAATACTACATAGACCTGACGATATTCAAGATTATATTCAAGATACACACACTACGGACAATTTAGAGATGCCAGTCAGCCTACAAAGCATGTCTTTAGACTGGGGGAGGAAACCAGAGTACCCAGAGGTAACCGCTAAACGTATTGGGAGAGCATGCAAGCTCTGAGTGCACAGGAAAGAGGTGGGAATTGAATACCCCTAACCCCAGAGGTGCAAAGCAAGATTATATTTGGCTGTTCACATATTTAAAATGATTAATAAGCCCTTTGAGTGAGAGGACCATTGTGGTCTCATGTCTAGAAATTAATAAGCCAGATTAGATAAAAGGTTACTAATAGAAAAGTGGATTGGATAGAGCTCTTACCTTTTTTCTTATTAGATAACATGAAACTGGAGAAAAATGCTCCATGTTGTAATTTCGTGTGAAGCTGGGTTGAGCTGGCTTAAGAGCAACATTTCTGCCACTCAACTGATTGCAGAGAAACGCGTTTGGATGCTAACTTCAAGGACTTTCCTTATCGCACGCTGCACAGGTAGACTCACGTGAGTCTCCTGTCTTGCTCTCTCTCCCATATCACCCTGAATCCACAGTCCAGGGAAATAATACATTTCAACAGGAGGCTCCGAGCCGGACCATTGTGTCCTCTTCACTTCTCCCACCACGTATAGCAATGACAAACGATAGCAATCTCTTTGGCTCTCTCGCTTGATTTCCCTCCATTTCTCGCCCTCTATGCCCCCAAAACAGATTAAAAGATCACAAGATGCTTATCTCACTTTGCCCATTTCTGTTCTCACAACAGTGCAAAAGTCAACACGAGAACAGAAAAAGAAAAAAATGAATTTAAGACATATGAATCCTAGTAAAAAAAAACAAAAAAAAAAACCACAACAAATATGAAGTGCTGCAACATTTTGGATTCACTGAGCACCAACTTGTTACTGTCTCTGGTACGAGGAACAAGGAGTGACAATATCCACAATGAAAAGATATTCATATTGATTGTTATCCAAACTACCAGTGACTTCTGAGTTTTAATACATAATGCAGATAAACGCCTCCCTAGGGAAGTGTTCCAGGCACATCCAGCCAGGAGGAGACCTCGGGGTAGACCCAGGACTAGTTGAGATTATATATCCACACTGGCCTGGGAACGCCTCAGGATCCCCCAGTCAGAGCTGGTTAATGTGGCACGGGAAACTAAAGTTTGGACAAGTTCCATGCTGGAGCTGCTGCCCCCCGCGACCCGATAACGGATAAGCGGTTGAGGATGGATGGATAGGTGAATTTTTGTTATATTTAAGTGTATTTAGCTTAAAGAAACTGATTCATCACCGTAAAAATTTTGTTAAAATTTAAGTTAAATGAACTTCTCCGGTTTTACAGTGCATGTATCTCTCCAGCAGGTATGCATTTTCCCAAGCTAAGATAGATATGGTTTTCTTGCATTATGTCATTTTAATTTTTTTTTTGCAAGCATAAACTGGATTTTTTTAAAAATACCTTAACAAATTACTTATCTTGAAATGTATAAGAAATGAGTGGAATTCCGCTCCAAAACAAGGTTAATAAGTAGTGAAGGACATGCATTATTTAAGGTGCTCTGCAGTCTTTCGCAGCATACAAAACCAAACAAGAGAAACTTTGTTTGAAGTGAAGTGTGCTGTGCATTTTAAATCCCATCCTTTCCGGAAAGAGCAGACTCAGTGTGGGTGCGTGTGTGTGTGTGTGTGTGTGTGTGTGTGTGTGTGTGCAGGTGCTCTCATAGACAGAGGCTTAAATCGAACTAAACATTTTTGCTTATTTCTTGTAACATGTCAGAAAACACTTCTGCTCCACTAAAAACATGTGCAAGTAGAAACATTTCCTTTTAGTCCACTAAATTCTAGGTTAAATACATACGCACCATCCACTTTAGTAGGAACACCTGTACACCAGCTCGTTTATCATGTGGCCGCAGCACAATGCATAAAATCATGCAGATACAGGTCAAGAGTTTCAGTTAATGTTCACATCAAAGATCAGAATGGGGAAAAAGTGTGATCTCTGGGACATTAACTGTGTCATGGATGTTGGTGCCAGATGGGCTGGTTTGAGTATTTCAGAAACTGCTGATCTTGTGAGACAGAACAGTCTCTAGAGTTTACACAGAATGGTGCACAAAACAAAACAAACAAAAACACTGAGTGAGCGAAGCGACAGTTGTGTGCGTGGAGATAAAAAAAGGTCTGAGGAAAATGGGCAGATTGGTTCGAGATGCCAGGAAAGATATACAGTAGTATCTCATATAATCATTCTTTACAGCCGTGGTGAACCAAAAAGCATCTCAGCATGCTCAAAACATTGAACCATTCTGTGGATAGGCTACAAAAGCAGGAGACCACACCATGTTCCACTCCAGTCAGCCAAGAACAAGAATCTGAAGCTATCATGGGCCACCAAAATGGACAGTTGAAGATTAGATTAGATTGAAAGGATTTTATTTTTTTATTTTTTTAAATCACCTAGTCCTTTTACAGTCTTCAACTGTCCTAGTGTACGCTGATGTTAAAATGTGCAGCTCTTATACACAAATGTGTAATGATCTTGTTTGATGTAATCAAATTAGATATGTATTTTGTTGGTATTTTTCATCTCACCCACACCCATCCTGCAAAACTTAGACAAACCATACTGATAATCAATCATTAATTTTTGGTGTAGTTATGAGGTACTAACATTTACAGTTTAGTTATAGCATTTGTAGGTTTTGGGCCCCTTGCTAAGGTGATAAGGAAGCCACCTGAAAACTATGCTTTTGAGGATGTGAAAGATGTACATTTGCAGTTATTTTACATTTTACTTACTTACTTACTTACCATATAAAACCTTATAAAGTAGATCTGCTGCACTTCATCGTCAGTCACCTCAATAGCCCTGATGTGTGACAGAGTAACTGTCTCATTTCTAGAGTCCTTGAATAAGTCATATTGTGAAGTGCCAGTCATGGCTATATAGACATTAAATTTTAGTTGGCATTAGATAACATTTGCTGCCCCAACTCTACCAATTTCTCTCTGCCCTTGGCTATTCCAGCCTGGCTGGTTCAGTCTCTCTAAGCCTTCTGGTTCTCTCTTCATCAATCCTCTGCAATTCTTCATCTGTATATTCCAATTCAAACAGATTTTGCTCGGGATATTTTGGAAATAGTCAGTGACTTCAGCAAGGCAGTCCATTCTTCTTCTTTTTCTTTTTCTTTTCCCTTTCATTGGGTCCATAACTGCTCAGGAGCTACATGACACTTTACTTGGTCACAGTTCAAAAGATCAGAGTTAGTTGTAAATAGTTGTTCTTATAGACCAGTTGCATTAGAAAACAGAATTAATCTGATCATTTTTCTCAACTGTGTCCAAAACAGTCCAATTATATTTAATTGAGGGACTTCTCCCCCTCCCCTCAAAATGATATATAATGTGAAAGTTTAATTATTAAGATGTTACCATGGTTACTGACATGTTATTTTTACTCATGGACTTAGCTCAGATAAAAAAAAACAAAAACAAACAAACAAAAAAACATTATATACAGTATGTCTCTTCCCCCACCCACCGCCACCCCAAAAAATAGTTTTCATTTGCAGAGCAGATAAGTTACCATAGTGTCGGAGTGAGAGGTAGAGACAACACTTATTATTTGTAACATACACACACATTTGATCCTGAGGTCGCCAAACAGGAAGTTAGACCATATATCACTCACACCAAATTTTTTAAATGTCTAGCTTTACATGTTTGGACAATTACATGTGATTGATATGTTGTGTCTGCACTAGGGGATGATATAGATAACAAAAAGTATTGAAATACAGCCTAAAGTATTGAAATGCAGCCAAATCAGCCAAAATTCAGGATCTTAACAACAAACGTGGTACATGGCATTGGAAATGTGCATTGACGGTCATAATACCACATGGGGGCGCTACTTAAAGCAGGACGTGAGGTAATATTTCAGCAACAGCTTGGCATACAGTATCTACATCATATTGACTATATTTCTTTGGGAACAATGTAGGGGAATTTACAGTTAAAGATCCAAGGACCAAATATGACGAATGAAGACCTGGAGTCAAGAGATTAAATCAATTGAAGAAAAATTTACTGAAGAATAGTTTGCATTTTCATCAGCAGACGTCAGCTTCAACACTCAGCAAGGAGTTTGTATGCCACTCTGCGTACACACTCATTACACCAACAATTACACTTTCACACAACCACTAAGCTAGTCATTATGTCAGGTTGAATGATTCTGATTGGTGAGGCATAGATCAATTTTTAGGCTTCAGCTGTCTTGTTGGGCCCTCAGTTCACCACACAACGTCCTGTAACAAAAGAATGCGAGCACACACACACACACACACACACACACACACACAAATTCACAGCTCCTTCAAGGTTGGTCGAGCAATAGTTCTGACCAGGAAGCGTTCCCAAAACATACTGATTAGATATACTTTCTCTCAATAGGATTTTCAGATAATATTCACCATTATTCTCTAGTGATTGAAGATGAAAAGCAAGGGAAATGCTTTCACTAAGAATAGTAAACCTCATAAGCTTAAAGAAGCCATTCAAATCATTTGATATTTTGAAAGATAACTGTTGATTAATATCTCATTACAAATCACTCAACGTATTTTGTAGAGGCAGGGGAGTCCAAAGTGCTTGGCCCCTTAATCACTGCTTATGGTTATATTTAACATATGTTATGCCTAAACCAGTTACGTATTATGCGAGGAATAAAACATGATGCAGAGGTGCTGTTATAGGAAAGCTCAACGAAAAGCCTGAGGCTGATTATTTTTTTCAAAAACAGCATCGCCTGCAAGTTTTATTTGTCTTATACACCTTATTCTTCTATGTCATGCTTTTTAGCCATTTGTAGGTACATTTATTGTTGTGGAACCTCCAAAAAAAAAAAAAAAAGTTATTGTTATCACTTACTCTATTGCAGCTATAAACAATCGTTCATGCTGAAGACTTTCCCGTTACTGCTTTACCTTCGACTATTATAAAGCACTAAAACATCTCCTCACAGAACAACATGTTCGTGGTTGTGTTTTTTTTTACCCAAATTGTCTCAGCTTGGAAATAACTGACCTCCTCAATGGCTACATTTTTTACATTTAGTATGCTAAAAGTAAATACACCTAAGCTGTAAGAACTGTTCAATACACCTTGTCAATACACCACCCTTAGAGCTTGTATAGAAAACCCTACAAATTGTTTTCATTTCAGAAAAAGTAGCACCATTGTCTGTTCAAAGAACCTGTGAAAAAGTTGGGCTTGAGTGCAATGTGCCTGAATTACAGTGAGAAACATACACCATAATTTTACACAATGTATGTAATAACTCACTCTGAAGTAATGTTTAGAGTCTTTACTCCAGCTTTCAATGTTGGTTTCTATCACTTCTATTGTGAACACTTCCGACTCTGTGATTTTTCTCTAGAAAGGTGCATTTTTCATCAAAAAGAATTCTGAAGCACTTTGTTTACTTCGAATTGAGCGAATTATGCAGAATATTTGTAGAATCAGTGGAATTCCACTTTAATTCGTCCTTCAAATCTTTGACGCCTGCCTCAGTTTGTATGAAAGGAAACACCATTATTCTGATTTTTTTTTTTTTTTTCCAGGAGCAGCACATCCACCAATTTCGAGTCATCATGTTTGAATGTTTGTACATGGAATGCAGATCCAATTACTGTTAAAAAGTTTTGATGTCTGAAAACTTGACAAAGTATTTTAGGAATCTTTTCATTTTCAAATTGAGAATTTAAGCTCTTAATCTGTTGTAATGTTGATCAAAAATCTAAAAGCTAATCAAAAAGCTCCCCTTTGCTGGCGTGAATACAAATCCTCTACCATGGCCTAAAGCATGAATCATGTCTGATTCAAACTGGCATCGGTTGTGCATTTCATAACGTCTTATTGGTGTCTTGACGGAATGTCCATTAGCCATTTGGAAGACATGAAAGTGCTGGATATTCTGCATGACTAACATTGTCACAGACCCAGAAGGAAAGAATAAATGCCATTTATCCCTCCATCCCAACACACACTGCACTCTTACAGCTGTTACAATAAAGACAGCCAGGTTTCTTAGAGAATGTCTAATATGAAAAAAAAAAAGAAAACATCCTCCATTACAGACAGAAGCTAGCAATAATAAGATTACGCCATCTGAGACTGAGGGATAAGAGTGTCAGTTTGCTTGCGCTTTTGTCTGCTGTGACAGCAACCTACATAATGCACCCTTAAATCACATTCTCTTTAGATGTTTGACAAAAAGCCTTGGACAGGAATTGCTCGGTGAGCAGTTTGAAGCACTTCCCTTTTCCTCCAGTGCTGCTGGTGTTTTGTGAAAATGCAACCCAGAGGAGATGCGCTATACAAATGAGTTTACCCCTTCTTCACTTAAGGTCTAAATTTAAGTGTGTTAATGAATCTGAGTCTCAAAGGCAGTCGACACCTTTAGTTTTCTGCTAACATGAAGAGGCTTTCTTTCCTCCACAGATGCTACAACAGATCTTCAGTTGCTCTCATATAGTCTGGATCTCTCTATATATACATAATCAATACATATAACAACAGGTGTAACCAAATATGCATTCACTATTCTGAATGAATAGACAATGTGTTCTAAACACATGCAAATATAAATGGAAGCTGCATTATCATCATTATTATGATTATGATGATGATGAGCATGATGATGATTATGATGATTATTATTATTATTATTATTATTATTATTATTGGCTTAATAGTGCTGAAAGACATTCACCACTATGAATTACAGTGGTGTGAAAAAGTGTTTGCCCCCTTCCTCATTTCCTGTTCCTTTGCATGTTTGTCACACTTAAGTGTTTCGGAACATCAAACCAATTTAAACAATAGTCAAGGACAACACAAGTAAACACAAAATGCAATTTGTAAATGAAGGTGTTTATTATTAAAGGTGAAAAAAAATCCAAACCATCATGGCCCTGTGTGAAAAAGTGATTGCCCCCTAAACCTAATAACTGGTTGGGCCACCCTTAGCAGCAACAACTGCAACCAAGCGTTTGCGATAACGTGCAATGAGGCTTTTACAGCGTCCTGGAGGAATTTTGGCCCACTCATCTTTGCAGAATTGTCCTAATTCAGTTACATTAGAGGGTTTTCGAGCATGAACGGCCTTTTTAAGGTCATACCACAACATCTCAATAGGATTCAGGTCAGGACTTTGGCTAGGCCAACCAAAGTCTTCATTTTGTTTTTCTTCAGCCATTCGGTGGTGGACTTGCTGGTGTGTTTAGGATCATTGTCCTGCTGCAGAACCCAAGTTCATTTCAGCTTGAGTACACGAACAGATGGTCGGACATTCTCCTTCAGGATCTCTTGGTAGACAGCAGAATTCATAGTTCCTTTTATCACGGCAAGTCTTCCAGGTCCTGAAGCAGCAAAACAGCCCCAGACCATCACACTACCACCACCATATTTTACTGTTGGTATAATGTTCTTTTTTATGAAATGCAGTGTTCCTTCTACGCCAGATATACTTGGACACACACCTTCCAAAGAGTTCCACTTTTGTCTCATCGGTTCCCCAGAATGTTGTCCCAAAAGTCTTGGGGATCATCAAGATGTGTTGTGGAGAAATTGAGACGAGCTTTGATGTTCTTTTTGCTCAGCAGTGGTTTTCTCCTTGGAACTCTGCCATGCAGGCCATTTTTGCCCAGTCTTTTCCTGATGGTGGAGGCATGAACGCTGACCTTAACTGAGGCAAGTGAGGCCTGCAGTTCTTTGGACGTTGTTGTGGGGGTCTTTTGTGACCTCTTGGATGAGTCGTCGCTGCGCTCTTGGGGTAATTTGGGGCCCGGCGCCACTCCTGGGAAGGTTCACCACTGTTCCATGTCTTCGCCATTTGTGGATAATGGCTCTCACTGTGGTTCGCTGGATTCCCAAAGCTTTGGAAATGGCTTTATAACCCTTTCCAGACTGATAGATCTCAATTACTTTCTTTCTCAATTGTTCCTGAATTTCTTTGGGGTCTCGGCATGATGTGTAGCTTGTGGGGGGGGTTTGTAAAAAAATTTAATTATGCCTTGATTGTGAACAGGTGTGGCAATAATCAGGCCTGGGTGTGGCTAGAGAAATTGAACTCAGGTGTGGACAACCACAGTTATAGTATGTTTTAACAAAGGGAGCAATCACTTTTTCACACACGGGCCATGATGGTTTGGTTTTTTTCACCTTTAATAATAAACACCTTCATTTACAAATTGCATTTTGTGTTTACTTGTGTTGTCCTTGACTATTGTTTAAATTGGTTTGATGTTCTGAAACACTTAAGTGTGACAAACATGCAAAGGAACAGGAAATGAGGAAGGGGGCAAACACTTTTTCACACCACTGTATTTAAACAGTCAATTTAACAAGACACACCTGGGCAGCACTGGCACCCTGTCCAGGGTGTACCCCGCCTTGTGCCCGATGCTTCCTGGGATAGGCTCCAGGTTCCCCGTGACCCTGAAAAGGAGTAAGCGGTTGAAGATGGATGGATGGATGGACACCTGGGCAGCAAGAAACACCTACAGTATCAGTCACATGTTCCTATATTTTGCTCGCCTACTAATTGGGTGGTCTGATACAAATGTGTTATGTTCTATGTCATTTAAAACATCTACATCTAAATAGCAGGAAATAAACCCAAATGTCTTCAATGAATAGCGAAAATGGTAGAATCGGCTTTCCTGTTCCAATTCTTTTGGAGGGGAATGTAAATTACATCAATCTAGTATATCCTATTCATGCTTTTAGCATGTTTTTAGTATGTTGATGTCTTTCGGTGGTCTTTAAATTTGCTTTTCTCTTTTGGAGGTAACCGGGTAAACAGAAGACCTGTAGCTCATAACTTTATATAATAGAAAAGTGTGAACGTTTTTCCCAGACCACACACATATTGAGAGAGATTGCCATCAGTAAATCTGTTCAGTGCCCATTTTGAGTGATGAAGCTGTTCTGAGGAATTCTCCTAATCGTTGATGATGAATGATGGCTTACAGCTAACACAAGATTAAAATCTCCACAATATGTCTTGACATATTAATAGTCTGACAATATTTCAGACTGGACTGGCAAAGCAGATCTTACCTAAAGAAATTGATATAATCAAATAGACTGTATATTGTTGCTAGAGTCTTTTAATGGATAGCTATAAATTTGTGTTCTAACAATACAAACCATTAGTTTCACACCTTTAGGAACTATAATTCTACAGTCTGAAAAGCAGCATGTCTGCCATGACTCCTTAAATCAGATCAAATCTACCTGAATCATTCAGCATTTTGGCTTTTATCTTATCATTGTAGTGCTCATACATCCATGAAGAAACATCTCAATTATTTAAACTTGAAATTTTTGCCCCGTTTAAATAGCAATGTTACCCTCCTTAGTGTGTTTCCTACTATTTATGCATGCCTTTTTTCTCCTTTAATGTTCCATTATTCATGCCATGAAGGCAGGTTTTCCTTCCCTGCATGCAGGTCTGTGAGCTACGGCATTCCAAGGTATAAACAAAACGTAGCAAAGGGTTGTTAAAATTCCGTATCATCAATATTAATGAAACGCTTGTGTACTTATGAAATCAGAATCAGTCGATTAACAAGCACGTAGAAAGGCTATGCAAAGGGTAAGGGAAAGGTATGCAGATTAAGGATGAAAAGTATTGGCTAGGGAAGACCTGCACTCATGACTCAACTATTTGTAATCACCCGAGGTTCGTGTTTAAACTACTGCCGAATATGATAGTACCCCAGATGCAAATATCATTATTTATTCAAATGGCTCTATCTTAAAAGAAGTCACCAATACTCTAACACTGGCTGAGACCTGTGAAGGAAAACTGTTTATTTTCTTTAGTCGCAAGTTACCAACTTGGTCACCTACATATTTTGCAATATGTTTGAGAATTCCAGTGAGGTAGAAGCGAATCACACCAACGAGGCACAGCAAAGCAAGCGCAAAATGCAAATTTGCCGTCAAGGTCGGAGTTGAAGGGCTGTGTTCTAAGGACAATGCAAATCCTGCCAGACAAGTAAAGTGGCTTCTTTACAGGAATGAAATGAGGACGGTAGTCTTAGATCCTATTTTAGGATGCTGTTTCTGACCAAAATGCAGTGTGGCTATTTTCCCATTGACAGAACTAGTTACAGCTCTCATTATATAACAGTTAATAGAATGAACATATCAAATGTCTGAATGGCATCTGGAATATTGGGATATCTACATCTGGCAAAGAAGCATCGAATGTGTTGTTTAGTCTATGGAGACTATTTCATGGCCACAAACTTTCACATTTCATTCTCAGCTACCCATAAAGTTCCTTATGATTAATATTAAACATCCTTTCGCGGCTCTTATGCAATCCTTTAGTGAGCATAAAAAACTCTTTAACAGATGGTGAGATGAACAGGTGAAGTAACTTTATTCGTCCTCGAAGACAACCATGCTGGCATTAAGACGAGAACTGTCACAGCTAAATCCACTGCTTGGAAACAAGAGTGCTAAAGGCATTATTAGATTGGAAAAGTGTACATAACATACTTTTGCATTCGCCCTAATGAGCCTTTCATTGTAATAGGCTTCCATGTATTTTGTCCCAAAGCATATAAGCAGCCAAAAATGTTATCCAACCCAGCAACTTGAAAAGACTTGAATTATTCCTGGGCTAACTTTCTAAACATAGACGACTCAAATTTTACTTGGGCATACGTGTCATGACGCCTGTCTCCAGTCAGTGCTGAATCGATTTGTTGGGTTGCTGATGATGTGTAGGAATTGCCTTCGGCAAGGTAAAACAGAGAGATCTTCTACTTCCTTGAGAGGCCGTACAAAAGAAAAAAAATGAAAATAAAAAGTGCAAGGCAGTGTGATCTGTGGTAAGGAAACACTGATGAGTATGGAAAAAGCACTTTTCATTAAGTGTGGAGTGTTGGCACTAATTTAATTGGTTTAATGCACAAAAATAAGATGAGCTATATTTGCCATGATTGTCCTGTGAGGTGTCATGAAAGAATTACAAGAGTAAATACACCATGGTTAATCATTTATTGACTGACTATTAGCAAAGAAGAATCTCTGGTGCCACTACAGAACTCTTCAAGGAAATAAAACCACTCACTTCATGTAAGATATGGACAGGGGTTTGGATGCAAATGCAGGTTTATTGATGAAAATAGAAAACCCAGTAGTGCAAACCTAAAAGTAATGGATCGTAATGTCATCATGTGCTATGAGTGATACTTCTCAATGAACAATAGGATTCCATGGTATACCGTTACTATGATAGTATCTCGATACTAAAGCTTCAAAATACCACTGATGCCACTGTGTTTTTTAAATGGTAGAATTGTCAATACAATAGTATCGTGAATAATGTTTTATGTGCAGGAGCTAAAATGACATATCTCACTGCTTTTTGTAGAATACACAAGGGTTTGTGACACTCTGTTTAATCAAAATTCTTTACCTTAATCTTTAAAGATTTCCTGTTTGCTATAGTAGTAAGCGAGGTTAACATTATGCTAACCGCTGTGTGTAAATACTAAAATCAGCTGAAGGGAGCTAACATTATTCTAACCGCTGTGTGTAAATACTAAAATCAGCTGAAGGGAGCTAACATTATGCTAACTGCTGTGTGTGAATGCTAAAATTAGCTAAAGCAAGCTAACATTATGCTAACCGCTGTGTCTAATTTTTAAAAAATAGTCGTTTGGTGTTAAATGAACTAGCATTATGCTAACCGCTATTGCGTTTGCAATTAAGCGAGCCAATGTTCCCAATTTTATGATTTTTGTGGCTTTTTATTACATTTTTTCATTCCTAATGATGAATTAATTCTTACTTTAAGGACTTACTTCATACTCTAAGGACTATTTCTGTTTGCATGATTTCATTGCTCTAGGTGACAGTAGATGAATTATGTGGCTTGTTCTTGAGTTTTTCCAATAGCCAGTTAATCCTTCCCATTAATAAAATATTCAGAGGAAAATTTGGGTTGTCTGTTTTCATTTATATCTATGGGCGTATTTCTGTAAATTTTGTTAATTTTGTAGATTTGAATTATGAATTAACACAATATTGTGTGGCATCGTGGTAATACTTGGTATTGTGATATTTCAGCTGGTAGAGTATCGTAAGATATGTTGTGACATCCCTAGTAAACACAGGCTTGTGGTGTGTATGGTGAGCACATGTAGTGAGCCATGTGGATATGAAAAAAAATATGTATTACAAATTTAGGAAGGCATTAGTTAGAGAAGCAACCGTGATGAAGTACATGATGCTACCACCACAATGCTTCATTGTAGAGACAGGCAATGTTTTGGGCGAAGGGGGTATGCTTATGCAAAGCAATGTAATCAGACAGTTTCTAACAAAACACTTTATGGCATTACATTAGAAATGACAATTATACAAATACGAAATATAAACCAACATATATATATATAAAAAAAAATTACCATCCAGGCACTATACATAAAGTAAAATATATGTCCAGTTAGGATTACAAGGATGGATCTCTACAGCTTTTTAAACCTTTCTTTTTCAGTGTCGAAGAATATTAATGACGGATTACATTTAAATGCCTCTGGTTCCAATTCAGTGTCAAGAGCCAGAATCCTGCTGAGCGGTAAGAAGTGAGGGTTATAGTCATTTCATCATTTAGAAGAAAAAAAAATGGATTATCACTCATTTTCTTCTGAGGAATTTGGAAAGGAGCCTAAATATGTCTCTATAGTCGGGTTTGGCTTGTACTGAGAATGTGCTCGAGGACACAGGGCAAATGCTGTTCATTTATTTTCTCAAATAGAAATTAATCCTGGGTTGACTTTGGTGTTGACTTCAGTTAACACACTTAGAGAACACATGAATTACACATACAACCGACATGAAATCCTGACCTTTAATCTGGACTTATATTTGCATAATTGAGCAGTCTGGAGTGTCAATTTATTATACTACAGCTCCGGAATAAGACTTTTATTCTCATAAGAATAAATAAGTATTGTACTTTCTAAATAGTAAGTCTTAAGAGGAATATATACATGCCATACTGTGTGCATAGAATAACTATTTGTAGTAATGTTCCAAGGTTTATCACAGAGAAACAGAAGGAGGTAAGCCAATGAGCAGGCACATGACCTTAAACAAATAGTGACTAGAGTTGTTGATTCTATGGATTTCATTTTGCACACGGTGTTCTTCATGAAATCAATAACAAAGGATCAATTAACAACATTGCAGTCTAATAATCTCATTGCTTTTCTGCTTATTAACTCAGGCCTGAGAACTCAATAGCAGTTCATCTTAGGGTTTAAAAAATCATTTCATATAGAGATAATATCTCTATATCTCAAATCAGTTCATATTTGTTTTATTATTCAAAGCATTATTAGAAAAAAAAAAATGGACTGGCATGCTAATGGACACCAAAAATACCTTTACTTCATATGAAGTGTAAGCTATAAATGCATATTTTAAATATGAATATTAAGATCTCACATTTTGAAACTTTTAGTTGTTGTTTGTTTTGGAGGATTTCTCTCTTCAGTTCCTCTTCAAGAGGTGAAATGCTGCTCGACTGGGTTGATGTCTGGTGATTGATTTGACCAGTCGAAAACCTTCCAATTTTCCCTGTGAAAATTCCTTTGTTGAGTTGGCAGTGGGTTTTGGATAATTTTCTTGCTGCATGATAAAGTTTCTCTATTAATTTTGATGCGTTTCTCTGTAAAAGTTTCTCTGTAAATAGGCAGACAAAATGTTCCTGTGAAATTCTGAATTCATTCGGCTGCTTCCATCATGAGATACATTTAAAGATTAGC
Source organism: Ameiurus melas (assembly GCA_012411365.1). Lineage (NCBI taxonomy): Eukaryota > Metazoa > Chordata > Actinopteri > Siluriformes > Ictaluridae > Ameiurus > Ameiurus melas. The sequence continues at coordinate 36,824,024 of CM022754.1, read as the reverse complement.
GAGACTATGACACTACCTTCACCATGTTTCAGACTTTGGCCTTTCCATAACTTTGGTAGAGGTTAATCTTGGTTCCAGAAATTTTGTGGTTCATCTCTGTATTTCTTTGCAAATTCCATCTACTGTTAAGTCATTTGCATCTTGTGGTGCAGCGTCTATATTTCTTTGACCAGTGGACTGTGATACCTCCACCCCTGCCTTGTGGAGGTTGTTGGTGATGTCACTATTTGTTGTTTTTTCCTTCACAGCTCTCGCAATGTTTCTGTCATCAGCTGTTGTTGTTTTTCTTGGCTGACCGATTTGTGTCTGTTGCTCAGTACACCATGGTTTCTTTCACTTTCAGGACATTCCAAATTGTTGTTTTGGCTATGTCCAATGTTTGTGCAAGGCCTCTGATTGATTTTTCCTCTTTTATCAGCTTCAAAATGGCTTGCTTTTCTCTCATAGACAACTATCTAATCTTCATGTTGGCTTATCTTTCTTTTAGCAACAAATTTATTGTACAAACAATCAATCCAACAGGACACACCTGGGTAACAAGACATTTCCTCGCCTACATATTGGGTGGTCTGATACAAAATGTGCTGTTCTATTTTGTTTAACACATCTACCTATAAATACATGGAAATAAAAGCTGAAATTCTAAACTTTTTTCTCAGATTCATCTTTTGATCTCAAACCCAAATGTCTTCAATCTATAGCAAAAGAAATTGAATTTTCCTAGCTGTTCCAATAATTTCAGAGGGGACTTGCATGTGCTGCTGATGGAATGTAAACTTGATGATGAATTGTGAATATTTGTTTCGAGGTTCAGTTAAATTTTTTCATATAAAATTTAAGGCTTCCATGTGCTATAAGTCTCTAGTTTCTTTATTACACAGTGAACATCAGACAGTATGCTAATCATTTATGCTTAAAAATACATGAGGCAAAGAATTAAAGCATAACCATCTATTGCTTTTTTACATGCTTTTAGAACGTTTTGATATCTTAAAGTCTAGAGCTGCATTTCGCAAGAATGCAGCAGATCAATGGCAAAGTGCCATACTCAGAGTGGGCATTCAGAAGATGTCAATAGTTGGCAGATTTTTTTTTTGAGTCAAAGCGGGAGTTTTTCAATCACGTCTGGAACACCTCATTAAATCAAGAGCTTGCCTTTAAACAGAGTGAATAGTGAAGGTGAATAGTGTAAAGAAAATACAGACTACAGTAGGGTGCCATGAAACACATGGTCCGCCACAAGTGGTCTTGGGGTTTTATTAATAGCAATGAAACAGACTGTGACGTAGATATTGTGAACGGTTGAAATGTTGATCTGCAGACAGGAACAAAGTCCAAATCGGTAAATGTGGAGTTTCTGCGCTGAGGATTAGGGGGGTTGAATTCTCCAAGAAGAGACTAAAAAATACAGTTTATACTACTATGATGATAAGTACATGAAACAAAAGAAAGTTTCACATAAACATCTAATAGAGGTCTCTTATATTGTAAAATAAATTAAGGCTGATTATCATGAATAATCCTAGTCATGCTAATCATGCCACTTTAATAATATGGGTTCCACTCAAATTAATTTGCCTTGAAGCCACATATTTATTTATTTTAACCTCATGTGTCATTCAGTTTAGCTTTATTTGACCACGAGGTACTAATAATAATCATAATGATGCACAATGGACTTTCCTGGTCACGGTTTGGTTTGACAAAAATATATCAATTTAATTAATTGTGCCCATGTTTTAATTCATTTCAAGAGAATATGTCCAAAGTTTAATGGCTAATCTGACCAAACAATCATTTGCTATGTATATTCATATTTTTTTATCATAATTTAATCCTCAAATTAATGTTCCAAATCAAATCCAGTCCTTGAGACAAGACAATGCCTCTTCCTAGCTCCTCAGTGCACATGAAATAAAAGCACTTTCATTTCTAATCTGTACTTTCATTTGCAATGTGAGTTTTGCCTAGCTACAGTATGGCATGCCAAAGGCATTTTAGGGTGAAGAAGATGATATAGAGAATGTTCTGATGTGGCTGCCAAAAATGAAAATTTATATCGCTGTCTTTTTCCCCCCTTCTTTTTTTATGGGGATTTTCCCCCCAATTTGGTTATCTCCCAATTACATGACAGCTACTACATGAAGCCAATTCCTGCATCTTTTAGACCTGCTGCTCATGCTGTGTCGCACACTCAGAGGAAAGTGCATATTGTGTATGCTTCTGCATACACAAGCTCAAAACACCCACAATTTGCTAGTGCCACTTTCACTGAGAGTGCAGTGAGAGCGTTTCATGTCTTCCTTCTGATTGCTTTAAGATTACAGCCAAAGCTCCCATAAAATTTCAGTAAAATGTGGGAATGAAATGTTTCTATATTAAATGTAATAATGTGTCTATATTATATATCACTCCTCACAAAATATCACCTTTGAGGACCCTGCCATAGTGCCTATAAAACTCCAGTAAAGCCTGGGATCTATGAGCACTTATGGCAGATTCAAGTACACTGCGTTTTAATGGGAGATACGATTAATGCTTATTGGACAACAGACCAAAATGCCATTGTGGGCTCACTTCTCTTGTCACGCCCAGATGCATAGCTTCTCCATATGTTGACTGAAACAGGGCATTGAGCATGACTGATATCGCAAACATAACCATATTGGTGCCAGTCTCAGAGAGTGCTCAGAGCTGCATTAGTCAATCATTAATCAAACCCATACCAGTTTTACACAACTAGTATAGCTTTTCATTAGTGACCCAAGCACCTACTTCTTCAACCCTACTGTTAGTTTTCTTCTTCTTCTTCTTCTTCTTCTTCTTCTTCTTCTTCTTATTATTATTATTATTATTATTATTATTATTCTCCTCTACTGGAATGAATCATGCAGTCTAAATTGTAAGTTATATAGATGTCAAACTTGGGCAGCGGGTAGTACTCTGTGCCCTTACCCAGGCAAGTGAGATGGCTATAATCACGCTAATGGTGATGCTGTCATGCAAGCATTTGTGTATTGGTCTTATGAACCGTGAGGCCTACGAACAAAAATATTTTTTTTCTCAAATAATTCCTTGCATCTTCTGAAAAGCTTAAAAAATCATTTAGCTCCATCCATTTTGATTTTTTGTGTGTGCTAATTTAGATAATATGCAACGCTTAGTTTGGCAAAATAGTCCAAACATTTTTTTTCTACCTTCACAACCTCGGTGTCGATCAACTCAGAAGAGTGAGAAGAGTGTGAACCTTAATAATGATCATACATATGCTGAGATGTATAAACAATATTGCTGCCAGACATCAGTCAATTTTAATGAGGCAGAGCCAGCTTTACTCAAAGAGCAATAACTCATGATTTCCTGAAGGGATTTAGTGGAAACTTTAAAGGTTTATACAGGACAATATTCGGAGGGAACATGCAAAGGATGGGGCGTGGTCATACATACGGATCACAGCTAAGGTGACATGACTTCTCAGAAACCATAAGTCTCATCAAGCTAGAATTTTCTATGCTTCATTTGCAGAGCTGTAAAAAAAAGTATTTGCCCCAGTCTGATTACTTTTTTTGTGTATATCTCATACTAAATTGTTTCAGACATTCAAACACATCTAAGATAAAACAAAGGCAACCTGAGTAAACACAAAATACAGTCTTGAATGATAATATTTATCAAAGCAAAAACATTATCCAATACCAACTGGGCCTGTGTGAAAATGTATTTTACCCCATAGTTACTAATTCCCCAAATCTATGAAACTGCATTCATAATGGGGTTCAGCTGGACCAGACCAGGCCTGATTACGGCAAACCCTGTTCAATCACATCAACGCTTAAATACAACTTTTCAACAGCATGAAGTTGGTTAAAAGGCCTTACTCAATAACACACCTTGCCAAAGAAATTCCAGAAATGATGAGGAAGAAGTTGATTGAAATACAAAGCTATTTCAAAGGCTCTGGGGCTCCAAAGAAACACAGTGAGGGCCATTGTCTCCAAATGTAAAAGAACCAAGGACAACATCAACGGAACTATGGGCCTCTCTTGCATCAACAAAGTTCACTGTTCATGACTCCACAATCAGATAAACACTGGGCGAAAATGATCCTCAAACCTTTTGGAGAATGTTCTGTTGACTGATGAGTTGAAAGTGGAACTGTTTAGAAGACAGTGGTCTCATTGTATCTGGCATAACCAAAACAAAGAATTCCACAAAAAGAAAATCATATCTATGGTCAAGCATGGTGGAGGAAGTGTGATGGCATGGGGATGCTTTGCTGCATCAGGGTCTGAGCAACTTGCAATAATTGAGGAACACATGAATTCTGCTCTCTACCAGAATGTCCTTAAATGTCCTTGAAAGCTGGATTATGAAGCAAGACAATGATCCAAAGCATAGGAATAAATCCACTTCTGCCAAAATTAAGGTTTTGGAGTGGCCTAGCCAAAGTTCTAATTTGAACCAAGGCAGTTCATGCTCGCAAACCCTCCAATGTGGCTGAACTAAATAAATTCTGCAAAAAAGAGGGGGCCAATATTCCACCACAGCACTGTGAAAGACTGATCTCTAGATACTGGAAGCATTTAGTTGCAGTTATTGCTGCTAAAGATGGCACAACCAAGTTTGAAGTTAGTTTTTCACATGGGTAATACATGTTGGATAATAATTTTGCTTCAATAAACATAATAAATAAATAAATAAAAACTGTATTGTATGTTTACTCAGGTTGCCTTTTCATGTTTTTTTCATGCATTTCATTTGAATATATTCTGTTGATCTGATTTTTATTTATGTATTTATTTATTTGTTTTTATAATTAAACCAGAAGCCACACCAACAAACAGAACAAAATAAACAGAACACACACACATACATATAAAAAAACAAAAAAAAAAAATATATATATATGTATATGGGCGCACAGTGGCTTAGTGGTTAGTACGTTCGCCTCACACCTCCAGGGTCCGGGGTTCGATTCCCGCCAGGGCCATGTGTGTGCGGAGTTTGCATGTTCTCCCCGTGTTGCGGGAGTTTCCTCCGGGTACTCCGGTTTCCTCCCCCAGTCCAAAGACATGCATGGTAGGTTGATTGGCAGCTTGGTAAATTGTCCGTAGTGTATGAATGGGTGTGTGAGTGTGTTTGTGATTGTGCCCTGCGATGGACTGGCACCCTGTCCAGGGTGTACCCCGCCTTGTGCCCGATGCTTCCTGGGATAGGCTCCAGGTTCCCCGCGACCCTGAAGCAGGAATAAGCGGTTGAAGATGGATGGATATATATATATACACTTCAAAAACAGAACCTGCTCTATTTTAAAAACCACCAACCACCACCATGGGCAACGGATCTTCTCTTTCACCACATGCTTGATGATGTCTTTTTATCTTTGAAATATTTACCTCTGCTAGTCCATTTATATCAGCCACCACTGAACTGCTGACCCAAGTTTTAAATGTACTTTATTGGTTGCACTATCGACTTCAAGTCCAGCATTATGACACCACCACAATAACTTCAGCCAAATATTATTACACTCAATCATAGAGATCTCTATGAATCCTCTTAAATACTGTACCTTTCATGCTTCCTTCACATGACTGGGACAGTACATCAGAGCTGAAGCTGACCACTAATTGCAGTGGTTTGAAAGTGGATAGTGCTAGATGTGAAGAAAGAGGAAACACCTGCTAGCTCTCAACAGCTTGACGGGGGAGGAATCAAACGAAGCAGAGGAGATAGTCTGTAATTAAACTGGTATCTCTCAATTCAGAGGAAATCTCTACTTCAGACAGAAGCTTTAACACTCTCGGCTTGTGGGCAGATATTTCCGATGGTGCAATCCACGCAAAGGAGTAATCTGTTTCCATTACATGTTCTTTTGGCATATCTAGTTGCTTGTTGATGATTAGGGAGTTTTAAGAGAAAGTGGGTGTCAGTATTTCCATAGTTTCATTATGACCACATAATGGGGACTCGAGCAAAAATAATATTCATCCTATCCAGAACTTGGTGTGTTTATTAGTATTTTCACCACAAATGCACACATACACACACACACACACACACACACACACACACACAGAAAGCAATTCGTAGTTTAATTCCATGCACAGATGGATTGATATGCCAGGTCAGAGGCAAAGCCATAATTCCTGCATATTGTAGATCTATAAAGCCTTGGAATACATTACAGTGAAATGCCACTGCTGCATAATATCTCTGCCCTTGGTGTCCCCTTAGGTTCTGGACACCCACTTATGCTGGCAAAAAAAATAAAAATCCTCCCATGAGTCATTACCTTTCACTACACACCAAGCTAGTTTGTATTTAAGTTGAGATTAGGACTTGAGTAGTGAAAACATGGCCTGAATTGGTGTAAATGGGAAACCAAAGGCTACACACTGTATGGGTAGTACGAATGAGTGCTGCAGCAGCAGTCAGCATGATCCATCACCCTCAAATCAATCAGCCTCGCTGTTGTCCCAGTGGAGAGAGGTGGAATCCACATCTAATGAAGGTCAGTAGAGAGGAAGTTCCTGTGTAAGGCCTTCTTGGCACACTGCCCTTCTGCGGTCATGGACGAACTCATGGGAGAGGGCTTGCATTAGTGAACACAAGATCACTAGGAATGCATCAATATCATTTTCTTTAGACCGAATATGAATATAAGTATGTTTTTTTTGGAAATCAATGATATTGATATCAATACTGATACCTAAATGAGTAACCTGCTTAGTATCTTAGCATCATTTCTATTTATTTCCATTTATCTTGGTTGTAGTTGTGTGCTGCTAGTAATGAAGTCCTCATGATGAGATTTATGTTTGAGATGTTATGGCCTTTAAACAGTATCTTTAATAGAGGTTGTGAGGATGGCCAACCTGTGTGTGCATTTGTCATTAGAAATAAGTACAAGATGCTATGAATTGCACCTTGATACACCAGCAAAGGGGAACTGGAGCGTGTATCTCAGTGCCTGAAGATCTGAAGTGAAGTTGTGTGCGACTCCTGTATGTAACATTATTTCTCCTCACTATTAAATATACTATTTAAACACTATAAGATGGTTGATCAGGTTATTTGTATTCGAGGAAGATGCTGTAGTACCTCCTATTGCTATTTTCACAGAGCACAGTTTGGAGTCTGCTTTGATTGCTATCATTAATCATGAAACACGTCCAGATCACTGTCATTTCGTGGCGTTTGTTCATTAGCATGACACTGTATACTAGGCTTGATGGTACCATATGAGTGTATAAGAGCATTTTATATTTATTTTTATTTATTTTTTATTTTTCTACAAGTATAAGTAAATGAGCACCATATAGGGCCTATATTTGATACCACATTTGCCATCATGGCATCCGTGCAATGTACAATATTTATTTTTCCACCATTTTCTCTCTAAATTTTGGCCATCTGCCAATTCCCGTCCACCTGCCATGCTATGCCTTATCATAAGACAGCTACCAACCTGAAGGAAAGTGTTATTTACCCTCTTCTGCATACATGAGCTCATGTATGCCATGACTGTTGCATCTTTGGGATTCAAACTCACAATCTCCTGAAAATACAGCAAATACATTTCTGTTGCACCACTCGGGAGCAAATTATAACCATTTCCAGTGTATTTGCATACCTTACATTTGTGAACAAACCATAAATGCAAATCCCTCTCCAGGAGTTCTGCGGATATTACATTATTTTTGCATACGGGAAATCTTCTCGTTGTAATTATATGTGAAAGAGAATACATGGAACATATTTCAGGTAGATTAACAGAACATGCTTCAGTTCTGTTAATCTACCTTTTATTATTATTATTATTATTATTATTATTATTATTATTAAAACCTTTAATTCTGCCCTGGAGCCATCGTAAGAGTTTTGTAGCTAAAAATCAGCTCATATATTGTCATCTGCCAAAAGTTATTCCAGAGTTGTATAATTATCGCCATTTGATTTAGGTCCTGGATGGTGTTTTAATGAGAAATGCCAGAAAAACACATTACCAGGCTGATCATTAAAGCCTCCTAATTAAAAAAATATACACATATTAAATGAAGCGACATGACAACCAGTATTTTTTACACATTAAGATATTTGCTATGACCGCCCCAAGCCCCCCCCCCCCCATTTTTCAGTCTTAGACCAGGAAGCTTGTGAGCATTTAAGCAATAAATTGAACATTTGTGTACTTATATGCAGACATGCTGTGCTTTTGGAACATTGTTTACTGTGTCTATACACCAGGTGTACTATTAGTGCTCATCACCTTAGCATGTTAAGGTATGTGGGTTATGAAAAAGGAGGAGTTAGAACCATGTAATACTAAGGTGATGAAATATGCTGTGACTGCTACACTGTGCCACCTGAGAGCAGATGACAACCCAGTTTCACATATATTTTTTGGGTTATTAAGATATTTTCAGAGACTTTCCTTACCTTAGTGCACTCAGGTTTGTAAAGGCACTAGTCCCAAAGCCCAGAAGTAGGTCTACTGCCTTGCACATCAGTGTATGAGTGCCGTGTGTTAGTTCACACATGTACACCTGGGTCACGCTAGATCTGGAGCTTACCCTGGGAACAGTGAGCAGTTTTATTTTTTAATTTATTACTTAATGATAAATCATATTTTTTGACCATTTATAGTTCATTTTAATGTTGTGGAATATCCACAGAACAGGTTCCTTTTATCACTTACATTATAAAAGCTATAAACAATCACTCCATCAATAAGCTCTCTATTTTCTCTCTGTTGGAAAAAAAAAAAAAATAAATTGCTTGACTTGTTACAGAGAAATCAGACTCTCCATCCATCCATCCATCTTCTACCGCTTACCGCTTAAATACTCCTTTCTCAGGGTCACGGGGAAATCAGACTCTCCTGTGGAGGAAAACTTATTGACCGTCACAAAGTGCAAATACTGGAGACTTCTTTTATAAATGCTTTAAATGTCTCCTTACAGAAAAGTACAACATATCAGTGTTTTCTGTATATTTCTTACTTGTTAAATAACATATTTTATTATTTCTTTTAGATTATATGGAGCATCTGCCAATTCATAAATTCATACGGTAATCAAAAGTGAATCAACAAATTCTGACAAATTCTGAGATTTGCAAATTCAACACCATGGTATAAATAATTATACAGGGATCAATAACTTTTTTAATACTATAATCAGAAAACCAGTAACCGATTACACAATACACAAATTGAGACAGCCATGGTCAAACTGTTAAAGATTAGCTTAGCACAGGACTGTAGTTGCAGTAGCACTTTCTGCACTACTCGTATATACAGTGCCTTCCACTAATATTGGCACCTTGGTAAATATGAGCAAGAAGACTGTTTAACTTTATTGTTTAACCTTTTGAATACTCCCCATCCAGACTGCACTCAGCCAGCGGATGACACCTACTATACAGTATATAGTCATATGACAAAAAGGGTGCCAATAATTGTTGAACACCTATATTTAAAAAAAAATAAATAAATAAATAAATATTATATATATATATATATATATATATATATATATATATATATATATATATATATATATATATATATATTATAAACCTGTGTTTGGTTTGCAATTGTTTGATATCCAAGAGAGCTGAGTATTTTTGTGTGAACGTTTTAACCAAAAGATCAAAAGTTTAAACAGTAAAGGAACATTTTCCCAGTCTTCTTTGCTCATGTCTACCAAGGATACCAATATCAGTGGACGGCACTGGAACCTGAAATCACACCAAATGACTATTCAGTTTTTGAGTTTGCACCTGTGGTGCTGGAGGGTTCTAATCTTTATTCCACTACAGAAGTTTTCTCAGAAAGAATATATTTGGTGGTAGATTCAACAATTTAATTTAAGCTGCATTTAAATCAAGGCTAAATTCCCCTTTCCAAAGGATATTCTGCTACTGAAATGAGGTAACCCAAGGACAAACAGCATCAGGACGTAACCTTGAGTCTAAGCTTATTAAAAGACAAACAGCACCAACGTCCTCTCACTGAAATTGTAATTTGGAGTGTAACACTTCAAGGTGTCTTTCCATACTTTGTATTCAACCCTTTAATCATATGGTACTTAGAGTACTACATTTCCCATCACATTTGTAGGGAAGAACATTGTTTATATGTTTCATAAATAAATAAATAAATAAATAAGCAAACAACAATAACACAAAAAATTCGAACAACCTCACATTTAACCACTAATTCATATGTATGGTCATATATACACACACACACTCACACAGTTAGGGTTCAAATTAATTTCCATTTGAGTGAAGAATCTGACATGGGGTCAATTGTAAAGTGCTCAGCAATCCTATGTCACAGACCATGCAAAGTATTTCGTTGTGAAATTGGAGATTGACTAAATATAATAGGGGTCATCAACAAGCTGAGCACAGTCTGGATGGGGAGTATTTAGTGGACTGAACAGTGTAGATGACACAATGATGTAGCAGGGCTGATAAATGTATAGTATGTTGAAAAAAATAAATAAATAAACAAACAAACAAACAAATAAATAAATAAAAAGGCCGTCGTTCATTGAGTTCTAGTTTTCTGGACACAAATCATTGTTGCTTCTGTAATAGATTAAGGCAGGTCATTGGATCAGAAACTAGCTACTGGCATTAGTTCAGAAAAGTGAGAGACTTTACAAACATTAATAGATTTTTCATTTCATTCAGCCGCTCTGGCCTTAAAACAGTGTCAGAGTTCAGAGTCGGCGGCGAGAGTCAAAAGTGGTCAAGTAAACAAGATATTTCAAATTGTCTTAATTACAGCCATAAAGAACTCCTTCATGGTTCAGAATGAAAGTAAAACTGTAAAACTATAGTCGCCATTCAGTTGCTTATCATGTTAGTTGCTTATCCAGACCTTTGTGAAGCAAGGCATGTAATGGGACCTTTACAAATTTGAACTGAACACCCCTGATAACGAGAGTTTAAATAAATTTGCTGAATAAAGCATCTGTATTCATTTCAAAATATACATTTAGTCCAAATCAAGCTTAATGTTGTGAAGTCAACCCGCAATCTGTAGTCTGCAAAGATAAATGAATAGGCATCCCGCCAAGCATCTGACTACTGCCGTATGGCCACATGCTACACGCCATATGCCATGTGTAACCTATAGTCCCCTGATGAAGCTGTTTAAAGCCAAATTACATTTTTTAGTATTTCTTATATAGGAAAATAAAAATAAGAAAAAAATAGGGTATGATGCTAAAGATAATAGGTTCAATTGTTGCTAGCAGCTCAACTGAAGGAGAGTTGTCCCTTTGAGAGCTGTCTTTGCCTTAAGCGTCTGATTTATGAGGTGAAATTTTTGCAATGACAGTTTGCTTTCATGTGAAGTCTCTGTGGAAAGAACAAATACAATCAGAGTCAGAGTCAGGTTTCCAATTACCAGCCCAGAGTGAAAACACAATTACGTAGATATGTGTTGCGTGTGTCTTAGCGGAGATTTTTACATTCTGAACTGCCTTGTCCTGAAGTTTTGTCCATAAGGTGTGGTGTGTGTCTGGAGACAAAAGACTTCAACTCCATTCCTCTTGACCTATGGGCTTTTAAATGTTATGCTAATGAGTCCTTTCAGACCAATTTGGTTAGGAATCAATATTTTGAGAAGATAAACATTGCCATTTAATTTGCACGCTGGAAAATTGCAAACACTCAGGGCTGCTGTCACACGAGTTTGTGTCTCTAATAGAGTTCAGTGCAAGCCCCCAGTCTGAGACTGCATTTCATTATGCCTTTAAGTATGTTGCCCTCTTCAATTTACCTTCCCAAATTAGCCATACACAGGACTTTTTTTCCCCTCTCACAGGAATGGCCATATGGATGATGGTACGATTTCAAAGCACATTTGGCCTAAATGCCACTTGATTGTGTTAGGAATAGTCATTAACATTTTATTTTATAACTAGCAAAACTCATAGATATTTTCGCCTGGCTGTCGTGCTGTTTAGGTTATTCCTGATTCGAACATTGAAACAAATTGTTCTTTGAGGTTTAAAGAATTCAGAAAACTGTATTAGGAGTATTCTTAGGAGTTAACTTTATTAACTGTATTTATTTACACAAAAACGTTTGTCAAAAAAATTTATGTATAATTATACATTTATATATATATATATATATATATATATATATACACACACAAACAAGAACAGAAGCCATCTGGAAACTGGACACCCAGAGGCACGTGCTTGCGCTTCAAGCTTCGAAACATGCTGCGTGCTACAGCGCAAGTGGGAAGTGAAATCGTGACAGTATTCGCATACTAAATTGTTTCAGAAATTAAAACAAGATCTAAGATTAAACAAAGACAACCTGAGTAAGCACAAAATACAGTTTTTAAATAATAATGTAATTTATTGAAGCGAAAACATTATCCAATACCAACTGAGCCTGTGTGAAAATGTATTTGCCCCTATAGTTACTCATTCCCCAAATCTATGAAACTGAATTGATAATGGGGTTCAGCTGGACTAGACACAAGCAGACCTGATTACTGCAGACCCTGTTCAATCAAATAAACACTTAAATAGAACTTTTTCAACAGCAGAAATTTGGCCAAAAGGTCTTACCCAGTAAAACACTGTGCCAAAAATGAAAGAAATTCCAGAAATGATGAGGATGAACGTGATTGAAATACTTCAGTCTGGGAAGGGTTACAAAGCTATTTCAAAGTCTCTGGGACTCCAAAGAACCGAAGTGAGAGCCATCCATCCATCCATCCATCTTCAACCGCTTATTCCTGCTTCAGGGTCGCGGGCGAAGTGAGAGTCGTTATCTCCAAATTATCTCCATTATCACCAGCATGGACCTTGAAATTTGAAGGATCTGGAGAGATTCTGTATGGAGGAATGATCTCAGATCCCTTGCCATGTATTCTACAACCTCATCAGGCATTATAGGAGAAGACTCAGAGCTGTTATCTTGGCAAAGGGACGCAGCACAAAGTATTGATTAAAATGGTGGCAATAATTGTTGCACACCTATATTTAACAAATACATTTTATTGGGTGAACCTGTGTTGTGTTTGCAATTGTTTATTATCCATGAGAGCAGAGTATTTTTGTGAATTTTAACAAAAGATCAATAGGTTAAAAAATATAGAAACAATTTTCACAGCCTTCTTTGTTCATATTTACCAAGGGCGCCAATATTAGTGGAGGGCACTGTATATATTACCTGGGGTTATTTCAACTGCTTATTTTCTACAGTCTGGTCCCAAGAGGGACTCCAATTAAGAGGAGTCCCTTGAAGGAAAGACCAACCTGAAGTATTAAGAAAGTAATAAAATAAAATGCATGAATGTTAAATTGTTCGTAATCCCAGCCTGGAGGTTTGTAGCTCTATAAATGGATTAAATTGCTCAAATTGTTAAGCGCCCATGTTTAGAGAAAAGGAGCAAAAAAAAAACCCTATATCTAATTTCATGAAATGAGGTCACATATAGCAGTTATTGTCAGTGGCTAGTTCTGATGCAGGCTAGCAACATTTCTTGGGCCACCACCTCCAATCAATCAAAAGTTGAGACTTACAAACGATTCTCTGCACCCCGAGGACACTTTATGTAACCTTCAAACTCAGATTTCACACCACAGCCTAATGTGTTATATACACGCTGCTTGAGGGCAGCCATCCACAGATCTCCAGAGACACAGAAGACAGAATAATTAAATTAGAAACAAACTCTGGATCTGTCCTTGCTTCTTTTTATCTGCTGCAGCATACATACTCATATTTTCTGTTTGCTCTTCGAGAACAGCTGTGATTCACACATTTCTTGTCGAGATGTATGTGGCAAATTAACACCACACCTTCTTTGCCGTGATGTATGTGGTGAATCAACACATGATGTCAAACGTATCTCTCTTCTCTCTTTCTTATGGTAGAACATAACTCAGTGAAAATAAACACTCAAATAGATTGATAGCGAGGCGAAAAATCTCAACCACAGTCATTAATTTTCAGTGGACAGCATGAACGACTGGCAGAGAGAATTTGAAGACAAATGAAGGGATGTCTTATCAAAATTTCTGAACTCTTGTTCTAACAAGAGCTGGGCATAAGGCACAGAAGCAACTCTGAGTGAAGAGATGAACACACATTCGCATCACTTAATACAACCCGAACCTTCTTGTTGCAGATTGCATTTTGATTTGTAACATTTCAACTATCTACAGGTGGGATAACTTATGTGGACAAACTTATATGGACAAACACAGGAAAGAGAGAAATGGCATAGCAAAGGCTCAGAACTTATTCCCTGGATATAGTCCACAAACTGAACAAGAACAGGAAGTGAATAAAAATCTCTAGGACTCATTTGCATTTGGGACAGACATGTAAATAATGGTGTCTGCTTTATTAGCATCATAAGCTATCCACCAATCATTGCTATCAAATCTTTGTTTATTTTGAGTATTGAATTGTATAAGGATCTCTGCTACTTCAGAATTATTATAATCAGAATTATACATCTTTTAAATGACATTAGTATGCATTTAGCGACTTGATTGTATATGGCCATTGAAAAGTTTCCTCATTGTCTAAACTGCGAGATGTCTGCAGTCTTAAACAAGCGTTACACTCTACAAACGTGGTAATCCTTTGGTCCAGACTTAAGATCAGTGGATTTAGAACACATAATTTTTTGGATTCAAATCTCAGATTTTATGATGAGTGCTACTACAATGCTCGTCTAAAGCCACCAATATTACGGTGGATATGATTACGGAAAACTCACGGCACAGTGACGGATATGGTAGTCCAAATGGCGAAACGTAAATGAAGATTCCTACAGTAATAGACAGAAAAATATCCTTATTACCTCAAGCCTTTGAAGAACTTTGAAGAATGTTTATTTTTATGAGACTGTGTTTTCTGCATGAGCCGGATGCTAATCCGGATGCATGCTAATTAATGGCGTAATCATAACATAGTCATTTCCTTGAATTACACGTCTATTGTTAGAGGATATTCATCATATTATGTAAGCTGATATGAAGAACACATGTTTTTGGCCATTACTGATCATCTCGTACAGTGTGACTGGTATTGTAGATAATATTTTACAGTCTACAACTTTAGTTTTAGACTAATCGGCTCCTCAAGAGTTCTTTGTATAGTTAGGGGTTCTTATCTCCCCTCTGTTAGGAGGCAAATCTGTTCAACCATCACTGCATCATTCCATGTTCCATGATAATGATGTTTAAATAGTTTGGGGAGTTTATTACGAAACAAAAATTGTTACCAGTCATTGCATATTGCATGAAAATGCATGAAGACTTTTTGAAGCTTAGAAGATTAAGCGACATCACTGTTCACAAATCAGTGCAATTTCAAATCCCTGATGAAGTAGCATTTTGAAATTTATATGAATCTCCCCTAATTCTAAACAAACAGAAACCAGATAAGAGATAATATATATTGAAGTCCTAGATGATATTAAGCGAGTAATTAAAGACTACTGGCAAACTTCCCATTGCACTATGCTTAGAATTAAGATATTTAAATTCAGTATATAGATTCCAAATTTCTTACACCTAGATATTAATATCATTGTATGTGGTAGTACTTTCTTTCGCAATTAAATTTCCCCAAATGCACATTTAACTAATATTATTGTTTCACGAAACCTGGATGAATTGTAGCGATCGAATAATTGAGACAGAATCTCTTTCCCTGCATTGCCTACATTATTTATTCTAGGCCAGCAACCATAAGGCGTATTCTACAGATCATATGAAATACAGATCATAGTCAGTGCTAATGCAGATTGAGACATTTGCTCATTAGCAAAATCATTAACAACATCACGGATTCATTATTCAGATTAATCCCAGTCAGTGCATGCTTTGGGTTTTAATTCCTTTGTTATTGTTTATGCTTTATGAAATTGTTTCATATACTGGAAATCTAAAATAAATAATTGAATAAATCAAACAACAAATACAAACTGTAAGACGCTGAAGCTGATGAGGCATAGAGTTACAAAAATGCTAAATGCTTTCTGTGATTTAGAATAAAGAATTTCATACTTTTATTTTTTCAGTTATGGACCTTTTTTACTGTAACATAAATGTTAAGGAGCCCCTCAGTTCAGATTAATTTCATCAATATAATTGAACTCTCACACCTCCAAGGTCCGGGGTTCGATTCCCACCGGGGCCATGTGTGTGCGGAGTTTGCATGTTCTCCCCGTGCTGTGGGGTTTCCTCCGGGTACTCCGGTTTCCTCCCCCAGTCCAAAGACATGCATGGTAGGCTGATTGGTGTGTCTAAAGTGTCCGTAGTGTATGAATGGGTGTGTGAATGTGTATGTGATTGTGCCCTGTGATGGACTGGCACCCTGTCCAGGGTGTACCCCACCTTGTGCCTGATGTTCCCTGGGATAGGCTCCAGGTTCCCCGTGACCCTCAAACGGAGTAAGAAGTAGAAGATGTATGGATGGATAATTTAACTCCTTAACTATTAGGCTCATTACTGCCCAATTATAAGTCTTTTATTTTTAATCCAGATATTTTTTCATTCATATACAGTATATTTTATATACACTGATCGTGAATTACATTGACTATCTTGTTATAATGGCACCTTTAAAGCGATGAGCTATATTAGGCAGCAAGTGAACAGTCAGTTCTTGAAATTGATGTTCTGGAAATAGGAAAAATGGGCAAGCATAAGGATCCGAGTGATTTTAAGTACCAAACCATTCAGGGTTAGAGTTAGGGTTAGGAATAGGAATCCTTCAGGAATTTTATGCAGATATCCTACAGGATTTTTAACTCATATCCCTGTAGAAATACCAGCAGCAATTCTATGGGGGTAAAAATGTATATATATATATATGTATATATATATATATATATATATATATATATATATATATATATATATATATATATCCTCAAAATATGTAAGATATATTTTCAAGATATATATCTGAAATTCCGCAGAACATGGTGAGTGTTATTTACACCGCTGTGTGTAAATAATAAAATTATCCATGTTTAATAGGAAGTGAGCTAACTTTGTACTAACTGCTTCGTCACATATATATAACAGTACAGTAATGTAGTACACCGTAACCAGAGTATACCTCTCCGGACTCACGGCGGATGGTGACAGTTCAATTTGTGCATTCAAATACCTGTGGGAATACGGTGCCAAAGAGTGAAGTCACCTCAGTGAATCAAATCTTTTCTCTGAAAAGATTCATTTACTGAGTGTCTTTTTGTGCTTTGAATGACTCATTGAATCATTTGTTTAAATGATTCGTTAAACTAAAACATTTAATTCGACCAAAAAATGTCTCATTATATTGAAATGAGTATACCTAAATATCTACAAAATTTTCACCATTCCTGCAGGAAACCAACAAATATCCTGCAGAAAAATTAAAATTCTTCACGATTCCTGTAGGATTTTTTGAAAGGCAATTGTGATGGCTAGAAGACTGGGTCAGAGCATCCTCAAAATCCAGGTCTTGTGAGGTATTCCCAGTATGCATTTGGTTAGTACCTACAAAAAGTGGTCCAAGGGAGCAGAACCTCCCCAGATAATCAAAGTAACAAGTCTGATCCTTAGAGGCTCCAACTCACAACTTACAAGACTTAAAGGATCTGCTGCTAATGACTTGGTACACAATATTAGGCAGGTGGTTTTAATGTTATGGCTGATCAGTGAATATACTATATATGGTTTCCCATATAGATGTCCTCTCTATACCCTATCTAAAGCCTTCTTAAGACAGTGATTTGAGTAAAATCACACATATAATTTTGTGTGTAGAAATATTTCAACATTATCTTATACCTAATTATGTTTTCTTAATAGTCAATTTTTTTATTGTCATTTCTGTAATGATTACTCCAGAATATGACTTTATCTTAAACTCATATACAGATATAACTTAAATTTATCTTATCTTACTTGGCTGCATGTGCTGTGACATTTGAGGTAACCAGAATGCTAATGGTGATTATGATAATAGTCATGTTAAAGGCCAGGCCCCTTGTAGTCATCGAATTACATATAATAGTGCAGCATGATAAATGTCCTTGGCTCGATGAAATCTGGCACCAAAATTAAACTGTCAAATTTGGAAAAGTTTTCGAACAAGTTCTTCAGCTCATATCACCACTAAGACACTTTTTGTTGTAATGGAGGATGCTACAGTTTTCATAGAACTCCCAACTGGCACAAAACGCATTTACTAAAATATAACTGTGGATTGATTAGTAACTATTATTACCATTAGGGACTGTTATTAGGTGAGGATTAAATCTTAGAATTTCGTATTCCTCATATAATTTCTATTCCTATTTGGGCCATTTCACGCCTCCCAGAGATGAACTTCTACCACAATAAGTATCTTTCATTATATGTAATAATAGTCCTGTAACATTTGGTTAAAATATTTGGCTCCAAATAATAAGACCTTTCTGGTTTGCAGTGGGATTTGAAGGAGAATGCGGCATATGCAAACTGTCAACTAGGCCTATGGGATGGGTTCATGCAGCTAACTCTGCCGTCTGCATGTAGACTATCGAGATTTAAAGTGTAAGAAATGTTCAGAAATTCAGACAGAACAAGCTCTGAAAAAGTTTCCAAATATGTAACAATTGGTTATAATCCTGCAAAGTATGTATTCCTTGCACACTGGGTAGTCTTGCTGACACAGTTTCAGGGTCCAGGGCTCGATTGTACACTTCGGCTGTCCTGAAGTGTTTTATTCCTCTTAAATGAAAACAATTAGTTATCAATAAGAGTTATTAATTTATTCATTAATGGCTTGTCAAATTGTTATCCATTTATTGTTATAGACGATTCAGTTACAAGTTACTATTTTCATTGTTATAAAAGCTATAAACATCCCCCCCTCACAGTTAGTAAGACACTTCTGCTGTTACAGAACCGTAATCAATTGTGTAATGGTAACCGTAACTCCCCTTTCTTTTATTCCTTACTTCTACTGAATTTGCAGGACTTGTTATCATCAGATTTTCTACTTGTACTATATACAAAGAGAACTTTGCTATGAATGACCTACTTCCCACTTTAATTACATGAATTAATGTGGTGGCTCATTTAATTAACCCAGGTACACCTATGAGGTAGTGTTACTACATGCAATTTCATAACCTTATGGCACCCTCACCTTTAAAATTACTAACTCTAACAAAAGATTCATCATCACAGCTGTAGGCAATCATGAAAAATACGATTTGATCGAACATTAAAAAAAAAAAAAAAAACTGTCCTAAAAAATATCCCTCATATGCACTTGAATCAGTTCAATACATTTCAAACTAAATCCAATCTTTCCTTCACATGTATCTAGTCTTTATTTACAGCTGTTAATAATGTTTATGTTTATGTAGAAAGAGTCATAAACTGTAAATAATTCATACTACATGCAGAAATTTAGGCATCGTTAGCCTCCATTTGTTTCTGCCGTTGCTTTGGATGTATGTCAAAGGATGCATTATCTATTATCAGCTTTAATCACATATAATAATCCTGCATTAGTTATAATGACATGCAACAATCAGTCCTTTCATACTCGGCTGTTGTGAAATAGCAGTTATGCTCACGCAGGCTATGTTTCACGTTAATAGCAGTGATCAGTGAGGGTTGGCAATATGATAGTAGAATAAGATAGAGAAAGGGTCAGGTGTTTCTGTGCTGAGGGTTAAGATTTAAGAGAATTAATTTGCAATAGCCTTTTAAAGCTCGCACAGCCTAGGAGAGATTGTAAGAAGGTTGGATACATATCAAATATCTTAATGAGTTTGTGAGTGACAGTTCACAGAGCAGGTGGAATCTTTAGAATGCTGGGGCAATGACTGAATGAATAGATATCATGGGTGGTTTCATGATTTTGCGTGAAAGTTTTCTTGTATCCCTTAGGTTGATTATTTCTGAAAATATACATTCATTTCAAATTTGATGACTGCAACACAATCCAAAAAAGTTGGGACAGTAGACTCGTTACTATTGTGTAACATCAGCTTTTCTTTTAATAACACTTATTAAGCGTTTGAGCACTGAAGACACCAGTTGGTTAAATTAGAGCCTCGACCCATCTTTGCTCTTGAAGGACTAGGCCTTTTTTGGAGGCTCTTTATATACTATTATTAGACGATTGCCTCAACTGTTTCACATCACCTTCTTACTTCAACTTGTCACATCGCTAATCTTCCTAAATTGCCCCTGTCCCAACTTTTTTGGAATGTGTAGCGTGCATCAATTTCAAAATTTTCTCTTCAAAATACTATTCAGTCTTTGTAAATTGTAAAAGTACATTTACAAATCACTCCTCTTTGTTTTTATGAGCATTTTCCATACTGTCCCAACTTTTTCGGAATTTGGATTGTCCTTTTTTCTCAACATATTATAAACAAAAAAAATGTTTTAAGCATGAGATATTAAATGTATTCCTGCATTAGTGCAAAATGAATAATATATTGGAGGTTTTTTAAAGAAAATGAAATGTAAATTTTAAGGTTTTTTGAGGTTTTATTATTATTTTTTTTTATCAGAAATATGCACATTTCGTACTGTGTTTAAAGTGGCTTTTATCTGTAATTTACCTACATATTTGTAAATGTAACATCAATGGGACACAAATCAGCCTCAGAAACTGATTATTTTGTGCATTCAGATGTTCGAATGATATAAAGTTCAAATTAACTCTCTGTCGTTCCTCCACTCTTTATTTGCACTCGTCACAACACTATTAGTTTTGACATGCAATCTGAATCCCCGTGACTGCCTTTGAGTTCCCATACACCTAATGTGTAATCACAAATACATCCATCATTATGCAAGACATGGCATCTCTGATCACCTCTCCCTCACTTTCCAGCTTTGCTATTCAGACTCCAAAGTTGCTCTTCATAAACCACGATAAGTTAATCCTACACGTACGCTGTAGCATTTCTGGCCTCATGCTCGATGGGCCAATCCAGCTGCCTCATAATTGTCAGCATTTAGGTCACCTTCACAAATACCACATAATGGCTTAAGAAAATAAAGCATCCTGTTAAACTCGTTAAGTAGAATGTAACTGGTTGCAACAGGTAGATTTTGGAGGGTTGAGCGTAGAAGGGTCACTTTAAGTTCCTTCTTCAATATGTTGAAAAATAACACATGTATAGCATGTCAGGGTGCTGATGTTGATACCACATTGCTGTCGAATGCTTGATTCTGATTTGTCAGAAGGTCGTGTTTAATTTTAAGGTTTTTGTTAATGCGCTCCTTCTCATATGCTATTGTTTCTATAGCAACAAAACACACAGGGTCGTGTATGACAAATGCTCCACATAAACAGATACAAATAAATAAATAAATAACATAAATATAATAACAATGAAAAAACAAAACCGTTTTTATTGATATGGTGAAGGTTTGTGTGAGCTGGTTATTTAGTATTAATTCAAGGAGTCTCCATTGTCAGTGCTTTGTAAAAGAGGTACAACTGTAACCTTATGTGTTCTGACAAAGGAAAGGTGGTGGTGGTGGTGGTGGTGGTGGGGGGGGTTAAAGGTGGCTGAGAAGGGAACAGCTGTTTATAGCTGTTAAAACAAGCGATAACAGGAACCAACTAGATAACAACAACATAACTTAAAAGGGGTAAAAGAGTCTGAATTATAGGTCTTTATGAATTGCTGCTATGGTATATGAGGCAGAAAGAAACTAACAGTTTAAGCTGTTATAAGAAAAAAAAAATACCACCTGGGTGGTAGTAGTAACTCTCCTTTAATCAAACCACATTGCACCAACCTGCCCTTGATTATTTCCCTATCACTGCATGTCCCGAAGTGCTTTACTCTATACATAGAATCTTGTAATGCCTAGCCTAATCTTATAAAGAAATCCTTTGACTGTTCTGAAAAAAATAAATAAATAAAAAATGTGCCAGGTCCAGTGTTTTATTTGTTACATATCTAACCAAATAACTTACAGAATTAATTTTCACTGATAAAGCTCTCTAATGGATAACTGGACGAGTGTCCAAATGTATGATATGTAAACCGACACTTAGATTTTTTATTTTTTATTATTATTTTTTTTACTAAATAATTAACTAAATAATCAAGAGTTTTCAAATTCCAGACTCCATTTACTGACCTTTCCCTGAGCTCTAACATGGAGGCCATGATGTAAATTATGTCCACTAGAGACCCTAATTTATGTCCACTAGTAACCTATAACCCCATAACCCAGAACCCTACGAATATAATTTGAGAAAATTATGAGATAGAAGCCCAGTCCCAGTCCCGGTGTTATTCTTTGACAGATATAATACATCACAGAAACAGCAGATCTGACATTCTCTGGCTACTTCATTATAGAGGGCATCAAGAAAACAGATTATTATGAATGATTACTGTGTGCTTCGTGCTGGAAAGATTCTGTCCATGCATTAGGTTTTAGAGAGAGGCTGATGCTTGTGTTTGTGATTCAATATCTCTCTATTTTTTTTATTATTTATTTTTTTTTTGGCTCCTGCTGCTGCTTTATTAACAGCTGGTAGTTATTTTTGAGATCTGCTTAATGGACAGATGGTGCAGTAAGTCTTCAGATTCAACAAACAGAACCAAAGAAATAAATAAATAACTGTATTTAAACAATGCATGTAGTGTTACTGCATTCAATCTTTTATATATTTCGAGCAGTAACATTTTACTCAAAATGTTAGTTCAATATTTTATACTCTTCAGGAGGGGAAACATAGATCATAAAAAATACAAGAATTTTAATAGAATCATCAAGTCATTAAGTTTAAAATCATTATCCTGCCCTTTACTCTAAATTAAGCCATTTGTCATTTATACGAGTTCAGTCTGGTTGTTAAACATAAAACCAAATGAATGATTTGATTATTGGCTGTAAAACTGAGCTACAGCATCAGTAGAGAGACCCGTATATAAAGAAAAATCATGAAATATCCTCCTCCCACCTTTTCCCTTCTCAAGTATAATTCACTGTGACACACACACACACACACACACACTGTGCTGGATTTAAGGAATTGCCTCGTAAATGTGAACATTAGTCCAAGATACTGAGCTCGGTGCTAGAGAATGTATGTGTGGTGACCTGGGAAACCCCTTCACATGACTAATTTTGACATTTTTTTACTAGATATATGTAGTTCCAACATATATATGAAAGTATATTCCTAAAAATGAAAAATGTTTCACTTTTGCACATATCTCAAACAGAAATAAAGTTGGAGCATTTTGAGGGAAGCTTAAATTCCCCCAAAAGTGAAAAGGGAGAAAATCCCATTGTAATACTGAGTTCACTGAAAGACATCTTGCCTACCTCTACATTTATAACCTAATCTATTTATTGGGAAACATAGTTATGACCAACTTTTGAAGAATTATACGTAAGGCAAAACTCACTGAGGTTGCAGTCACTAATGGTGTCATCATAGTATCTTCACTCCACTGAAGGCTGTTCATGCTAACATCAGCATTCATGCTAACAAATAATCACTGAGTCATTCACTCTGTTCTGTTCATGTAAATATTTTCAAACTTTTTCAAACTACTGTCAACTGTACAGTGTGTCTGCCTTGATCATGTGACAGAGCAAGAGCATTGTGGACATTTTAGATGTGGTATATGATTGTTGAGGCTTATGTGCATTTTGTTGTGGCACGTAGCTATCAAACAATGTATAATTTGCTTTTCCTCCAGAATTCAGACACAGTGACATCTCTGACCTCCACACATTTTTATGAAGGCACAATTATTAAATAAACTTTAAAGTAAGGCCACATTTAAAAACATTACCCAATGCTGTCCTTACTAAAAGATTCCCTGGTAACTTTTTTCAGTCAAATGCATATCGTACTTACTGTATATTTGTTCTTATAGAACCACTGGAAGTGAAATTTCATCACTTCATCATAAGAAATCCTGTGCACACATTGTGCAAGCACAATTCTAGTTTTCTATTCATTCCAAATAATTAACATGCAATGAAGTGTACACAAAATTATGAAGTCATTTGTTCTTGATGAGCTGTGTTAAACACAACCCGTAGACGTGTCGCTGGAAATTACAAGCTTTATAATGTTATTGAATCAGAATCTTTTTGACATGATGGAATGATGTCGGTCCAATATTCTCTATTTGCTACCGCGAGTCATTTATCTGACAGATAGAAACACGGGTATGAGTTTCACGCTCCAAAATAAACATGTCACCAACCAAGACATAAAGAATACCGATCTTTCAGCATGTAAAGTGCTCTCTCTGTTCCGCTGACTTTCCCTTACTCTCACCAAACATCATACTCTCACCAAACACAATCACATAAAATGAAGACCCAGATCTAATATGGAAAATGTGTTCTGCTTTAAAAAAAAATTGCACTGTAATATTATTGTGATTAGTTTAAATTCTCGTAAATAAGATGAAGGAGAATGAGATAAGAAGTCCTCATCTAACAATTGCATGATGTTCTCATATATCCTTTTACATTGTAGACACATTGTAATTACCTTTTAATTATCCACCTCTTCTGTACACTGATCTGTGAGGGCTAATTAGCTGTTGTGATGTTCAATTTTAGTGAAATCTGTCATCATAATACTTTAAGAGTGCATTTGTAACATTATATAGCACATATGATACTTAATAATG
This sequence comes from Ameiurus melas, assembly GCA_012411365.1. NCBI lineage: Eukaryota > Metazoa > Chordata > Actinopteri > Siluriformes > Ictaluridae > Ameiurus > Ameiurus melas. The sequence continues at coordinate 36,799,324 of CM022754.1, read as the reverse complement.
CCTGGTGTCAGGTTATAGTAATATAAGTTATAGTCATGTGAATAAAGCTTGAGTTTGCAGAGTTTGCATTAAAATTCGCTCTTAGAATAAAAGGTTACATCCTTAACACCCTTAACTATCTAAAGAACCTTTGAAGAACCTCTTATTTCTAGAGTATATGAATAGATATAATGTGTTATAATGTAATCTCATGCTATATAAAAAGCAGTTGATTAATTGCACAGGTTCTTGTTAGGTATTACAAGATGTTATGTATGTGAGATAAGGAATATAATATAACAGGGTCTGATATTAGAGGAAAATCATCAACACATCATCACATAACTGGGTCTGCTTTTAGAAGAACATCATCATCACAGCGAGGTGTGATGGGCTGAAGTGAAGCGGATTTACTGTTACAACCCTGAAGTCTATTATTTTCCAATTAAGTATTGTAGTCCTCTATTTTACCATTGGAATTTGTCAATCGTACGTTTGACACATCTTACATTTTGTCCATTTATGGGGGGGGGTAAAATATTTAAAAAAAAAAAAAAAAAAAAAAAAAGTTCTTATAAAAATATTAAACAAAAAAAAAAAAAAAAAAAAAAAAAAAAAAAAAAAAAAAAAAAAAAAAAAAAAAAAAAAAAAAAAATAAAAAATAAAACACAAAAAAAAAAACAAGCAAGTTTTTTTATATTTTTTATATAAACATACTTATATTTTATACTTAATGTACTGTATATTCATACTTAGATTCAGATTCAAAAATAAGTTACTTTTCCAAATCCATCTCTCTATCTTCACCATTTGCTACAGGATCGGATGTCCAATGTGTATGAGCCGATATACAATCCACCACTTTTGTTAGTGTTGGCCCAATACCAATGCTGGGTAATGTCTAACTGTTGCCAGTTGTTCCCTCTGCTCTCTCTCTTTTTCTCTTTCTATTGAAGTTAAGAATTAAAAATAATAAAAAATGCAGCTTATTGTGCCCTTCGAGGGACTGGCACCCTGTCCAGGGTGTACCCTGCCTTGTGCCCGATGCTCCCTGGGATAGGCTCCAGGTTCCCCACGACCCTAAAAAGAAGTAAGAGGTAGAAGATGGATGGATGGATCAAATAATGCAGCTTATTGTGCCCTGCAATGGACTGGCACCCTGTCAAGGGTGTACCCTGCCTTGTGCCTGATGCTCCCTGGGATAGGCTTCAGGTTCCCCGTGACCCTGAAAAGGTGTAAGCGGTAATGGATGGATGGATGGATGGATGGATGGATAAATGAATAATGCAGCTTGTCGTGTTACCAAAACTGTTAGAAAACTTGACCTTTGCCTTTTAAGCAAGTTCTGACACTGTAGACTCCTTCCAAATATGTTAAATACATGCCTCTGCACACATCTTTTTAAAATCGCATGTGATGCATCAACTATACAAGGCCCTGTGTATTCTGCTGCTATAGAAATAATAATGTATTCAAACAATATCATTAATATAATAATATTGCACCGGAACTACTCACCAAGCTGCTGTTATAAAAACTTAATCAACACCTTCTGACCAATCACAATGGAGAATTCAACACTGCTATGGTATGAATGGTGATATGTTATAAATAATGTTAAAAATTCATTAAAAGTCCTTTGCCCTTTTGCTCCAAGTGTCCAGAGTTATATCAATGGAAAAGCACTAGAAGGGGCCATGTTTATCTAGCACAGGAATTAGAAGAATACTTAAGCCAAGATTTGATCCAAAACTCCCTGCAACGTCAGTTCCCATTAAGTCTGTTTACTTAAATCCATTAGTCGGTCCAGAAAGTTGTATCTAGTTTGGATCTACTGCTCTTTACTAAAGAAACCTCTGGAAATTCACTATTGATTTGTGTGTTATTTCTCCAGCAGGGGGTCTCATTATATCAGCTCTGCCTGAACCATCAGGGCATGCGGTGCTAGCTTTATTTGACCCTACATGTGGCGGATTTTAGCCCTGATGGCCAGCTGCCGTATTGTCAGGCTTGATTTTGGAGATGAATGCTTACCAGTTCCTGCCCTGCTGTTTCGAAGTGTGTGATCATCTGTGTACTCGGTGCATCAAGCTGGATTATCCCATCACCTGTTGCTCCAAATCAGAACTCACAGCACATTCATGACATGAGGCCATAACCGTATTTTGTCATCACACTCTTCATTCACTCAAACAGCATGTGTGAACAATTATTAATGAACAGTAAGCAGCTCGGCATGGACAATCTTCCAGGAAGAAGACTGCACTTGATCTTTGAGGATCAGGAGGGTTTATTATGTACAGAGATGCTCCAAAGACCCAGAAATCTTAGGGATTTAGATCACTCATCTCAAATTCAACCAGGTTTATTAAATATTCAGAGACAGAAATTAGCTCCGTGGAACCATATTAGAGGTTAAACCCTTCGAACCCTTAACTATTAGAATGCAATTTGAAGGGATATTTTTTTTTTCGAATTGTTCTCAGTTTCATAACTCGTATTTTTATGATAATATTATTAGTCTGACAGAACTTCAGTGTTACCGTTAACTCATGAGGTTGACTACTAAAATCCGCTACGTTCACTCAGAGCTTTCACATATTTCCACACAACATTTTTTTACCCAGTCTTACAATAAAGTCATAGTGTTGGGCTAACATTAGATCAAGTGTTTGTTTCTTACTTTCATAACTGTTTATGTAGGATGAAGCACACCGTCTGATGCCTTTCTCCAGCTTACTATAAGGAGCTTTGTGTTCTTTCATTCAGTATGTGCAAGTGTTAGTACAAGTGTTCAATCAGTCAACCAGTCTTTATAATTCACGTCTACCAATCTTAACAAGAAAATGTCAGGTAACTGATTGCACTGCAAGCCCTAATGTTGTCATTACTTAAACAATCAAGTAATCATGAATAAACATTACTTCAATTGTTGCATTTTGGAGCCATAAATCAAAACTCTTAGTCTGCTTAACTCATTTACCTACAAAATACATACAATCAAGATTTCAAGTTTTATGAACTCAAAATCATGATTAATTAAAATAGCTCACTCTGGGGTTGTGCCTGGTAACAAGTGAACTAATGTACTGATTGGTAGATAATTGCACAAGGTGGTCCTCTATGTCTCGTCTGTTACTGGTACCGGTATAGTGAAATTCAAGAGTTCATCATGAGTGTGAGAGATGACTCTGTGCTTGTTTACTAAGAAATGACAATCATATAGAGGATGTTTTATAAATAAAGTTACTTTTGATAAAAAAAAATAAAGTTTTAATTTATATATGGAGACTGTGAGACACCCTGTACTTAAGTACGCTTGAAATGAACACCAAGTTAAGTGAACTTAATTATGTAAGTACAGAAGTTCCCTGGTTGCCTAGTGGCAAGCGTTCGCCACTCTCACTACTGCGACCTGTGTTTGATTCCCAATGAAAAATCTATAAAAAAATTTCCAGATGTGACTTGTGGTTTTAAGCAGTAGTTCCTTAAAGACTCCAGACTTCCTGTTTCTATCCATTAAGATCCAATGTTTTAGTTTTACTTAATTAGTTCAATTTAATGGTAAAATAGTATTATTTTACCAAAAAAAAAAAAATCACTCTGTGTTAAATTTTGTGCTTAGATATGTTTTATTTTTCATTACTGAGAAACAAATGACTTAACCTCTAAGCAAGTATAAGGCAAATATCTTGTTTTTATAGTGTTATAACTTGGCTTTTAAGAAACTAATTGGACACTAATGATTCTAACATGCTAATGCCAGAGCTTAAAGCTTAAAAGAGCTTATTCTAAAGAAAAAATGGACAGCAATGGGACTTGTGAACGCCGTTGTAAATCATTATGAGCACAATGTTTCATGTTTATGTTGTTAAGAGTCGGCTGAGAGGCACTTTAATGTCCTTGTTAATCCTAGCTCCAGTTAGCATGCTAACTGTTGAACCAATGTACGTTGAGGCTTTTGTCCAAAACTCATTCACCTCCACATATTTAACCATTAGAGACATAATCTTGCAACATTTTGACACAGTTTGCCTAATAGACCTTTAATACTGAGGCAAAAAAGGCAAGCTATTATAACAGTAAATTGTTACTATTACAATCTGCAATTTTCTCTTGCAGGTTTGCAGCCAAATTAACTGAGAATCACTTCCTGTTTGCTATATAACAATAAGCATACGCTTTTTCCAATTTGCTAGCTGCTCTTGAATAAACCTGCTGTGCGTAAACCTTGCTGCTTAATGAAGTGAGTAATGAGATGAGTCAAGAAAATAAAGCTCGGTGAACAAAATGCTACTCACACATACACACAGGAGAAGGTCTCTAGAGGAGTTGCTTGTTTATGTTTCATTTGTCCCTAGGTAGAATCGGAGCACTTAACCTTTGTGATTTAATCTCATGCATTATGAAATATTTACATCCCTGTAGGTGGAGGCTGTATATTGTTACAATCGTACTATTATAAAGCAATGTACAGATGAAGAGTACAGGGAATTAAAATTCCCCCTCAACATCTCTCTTTCTGGGGAACTGGGGAAACCCTGCCTTAGAGAAGCACAAATTACACATGAGCTCATGTGTAGTTTGTAGAGTGAAAGGAGTAAAGTGTATGAAAATGTATTCCTTTACCTTAACTTTAAAGATTAAACCCACTCGGAACATCCTGCATAATAATCTTTATTACATTTTATTACTGCCACAATTTATAAATCTACTACACCCCCATGTAGCCGTGAAGGCTATCATGTGCTTCCTCTGAGATATGTAAAGCCAGCCAACTGCATCATTTCAAACTGCTGCTCATGCTGCTTTACAGGCTATGCAGGCTGACACCCCTTCTGCACGCATGGCCTCACAGACACACACAATTGGATTGTGTCATTGTGATTGGCATTGGAGTAAGGGTATGCCACCTTCCTAGCTAGGAAGCACTGCAAAATTAGTTCTCTTGGACTCCCTGCCAGAGATAGTTGTAGCATCATCAGGATTCAACCTCATGATCTCTGGATGACAGGGTGAACACTTTCCTGTTGCACAACTGAGGAAAACCAAGAACGTTTAACCGACACACTCCTACAGTATATTTTTATTTTCATTTTTTATTTTTTTTTAATCTTTCTGCCTATGATATTTTTTCTTTAGAATTCTATTTCCCCAAAATAGACTGAACCAAGATAAAGCAGTTTCTGAAGATGAATGAATCATTAAGGTAAATGTATGATGCAGAGCCTCTCAAACAACCACTACATTTCCATGTGACTAAACATATCTTTTATATGCGATCAGCTCATTTGAAGTAAAAAAAATATCACCCACTTCCATTATTTTTGGTACTGATGCTCTCCACACCGAGACACATCCATTGAAGATGGGGGATAAATGTGTACATCTCTGTCTATTCTGTTTAATTATAAAATGATGTCTTTCTGACCTCTCTATCTCTCCCTGGCCCAACAAGTTTCCTTCAGCTAAATAAATTACATAAGCACATGTGATTGGACGCAACACAACAGATGATCTGCTAAAAAGGCCATGTTTTTTATTTATTTTATTTATTTATTTATTTGAAAAAAAATGATATATATATATATATATATATATATATATATATATATATATATATATATATATATATATATATATATATATATATATATATATATATAGACATACATTACGTCCATATCTGGACTGTAGTGCGCCAGTTGACGATCCCTGTTTCACTTCATTTATTTACAGAAGCAATTTTATTTATTAGCAACTTCAGCCTCTCTCTGTATACGAACAGAAGAAACATTCGCTTGATGCAGTTTTCCATTAGTCACAATAAAGGTGACTAAAACCTCCTCTTCCATGCAAATGGATGCAGCACATCACACTGTCTGTAACAGTAGGTTAGAAAAATTTTCTATTGCCATTATCACCACTGCAACGAATTAAGGAAATGGAAAAGTGGCTTATGTAACCATGATGAACATCTTAGCTGTAAAAGCATCCACAAGAATGCTGACAGAAGGTTCTGAAATAGTTTACTCTCTCTCTCTCTCTCTCTCTCTCTCTCTCTTTCATGGTAGGAAGGTTTGACATTTGGCACTCACATTGAGACAAGTAATGTGTTTTGATTGACAAGGAAGAGTATCCAAATGCACTGCTATAATGAACACTAAATGTATGTCATGAAAGATGCCAAATCCTAATTAAAAGGGAATGTGTTTTCTTGTTATCTATCAACCTGTCTCATGAAATCAATCGGGTTATAAACCCCCCCCCCGAAGAGTATGAGACAGAATTATAACAAAAATGAGCTGTTGAAATTGTCTGAATGAGATATTTCATCCTCCCCCATAATGTTTTAAAGTAGTTTATTGAATATTTTATTATGCTTCTAGTCTTTAGTTCTTATATTTAACTATTTGCCACAATGTTAACATTTGTATCAATCCGTATTAAAATATTTCCCAAGGCACTTTTAGTTCATACTTTATGGTCCAGCTTACTTTAATGCAATGTTTACTGGAAGGGTTTAATTTGTTTATCTCACTCCCCATTTCTGAAATAACTGCAATTACTGTTAATTATTTAGATCTAGGCGAGGAAATTATTTGGCTAGAATTTTTATAAAATATTAAAATTCAATTAAATGTGTATTTGTGTAGCAGAGAGAGTGAGTACATGAGCAGTTCTCAAGTACAAATCTACAGTATCCAGGTGAGAATTGGGCATAAACTATTTTTGGGACCAATTTACAACAGAAGAATATTACAGGCCATCAAATTACCAAATGACTGGACTTACTAGAGCACTGCTATGTGAACAACAATGTTGGATCACATATGAAGCAATGTGTTGGTTTAAAATTAATAAAAGTATGAAAAGTCCATCCATATATCCATTTTCTAAACGGTTAAGGCTCTGCGTTACTGATAAGAAGGTCGAGTGTTCAAGCCCCAACACTACCAAGCTGCCATTTTATGGACTCTAACCACAACTTCCTAACAAGGTATGTGGAGAAAATAATTTCCCTATGCTGTAATGTATATGTGACAAATAATGGGCCTTATCCTATACAGGGCCGTGGAGAGCCTGAAGCCTATACCAGTGGACTCAGGGCACAATGAAGGGGACATCCTGGATGGGGTGCCAACCCAATGCAGGGCACATTTGAACATCCAGTCACTCACTACAGACAATTTGGAAATTGCAATCAGCTTAAAACACATGTCCTTGCACTGGGGGAGGAAATCAGAGTACCCAGAGTACCCAAAGTGCGTATTCACACACAGGGTGAAGACAGGAATCGAACCACATATTTTTGGCTTAAAGACAAGGAATTGTAGTTAAAGGCTGTCACCTAGACTCTATTGAAAAATCTTGGACACTTCCACTAAAGAAAAACCGTAGAGAATTTAACTACACCTAGTAATAGTGTGTAAGGCTACTCTGAATACATATAAGTTCCCTTGCAAGGATTACTTTTATACTGGAGTTGCCAACATCCAAAAGGACATATAATACACTATCAGGGAGTTCTATTTCCATTTGTTATAATGTCTCATAGATACAGAAAGTGATCCTTCTATTTTTTTTTTGTCTTGAGATTAATGTTACATCAGGAGAAGCTTTTGGTTGCATCATCACTTCTCATTCAGTTCATTGTGATTAAAATTTAAGCATGGATCATGCTCATTTCCCTGCCTACAAGCTCCTAGTGCATGAAGGAAAACAATAAAAGATGACATCTTGGCAAGAGATACTGGAACTGATATGTTAATTTGAACCAAGTGAAGAGCTAAGCTGTATCTTCCATGTGACTGAATGTGAAGGGAAAGAGCTATGGAAGCTCCCTCTGATATGGAAATTGCAACCAATGCTTACATACATGGATTATGCAATACTGTAATGTCTTAACTGTTAAAACATAAAAAGAAAACTGTTCAATTTAATTATATTTGAAATGTAACTTTGGTCATATTTTACACTATTACCCATGACATAGATAGCAGTTCAGGGCTATTATAAACTCCATATAATCATGTTGTTATGTTATGGGGATGCGGATGCAAGTGAGGATTATTTGTTAAGAAAAGGGTTAACAAAACAACAACGGCATGAAAACAAGGATAATACACTAAGTGTGCATACGAGGCAAGAACATACAGACTATACAGACTATACATACAAAAAAACACAAGCATTACAACAAACACTTGACAGCTATACACTGAGAAACTAGGACTATATATAATGGTGTTAATCACTGACATGAGACACAGGTGAGAGTGCTTGACACATGTAACATGTTGGTGCTGATGGGGAGTATAGTTCAGCGGCTCTTTGGAGCCATCAAGACAGAGCCCCCTTAACGTGTGGCATGACACAGTCAAGAGGGGGTCCTGGACAGTCATGCTGGAAGTTTCTTAGCTGATATAGGCCCTTAGGATAACAAAGTGTCTCTGGAGTCAAACCCTTAACATAAGAAGCCGGGAAGAAGCGGAATGTCCACCGCAGTGTGGTGAGGCGGAGCAATTTTCTCCACATGGCTAAGGGGTGGTGCGACGTCATCATTGCATGATATTTTGGTTTTGACCTCTGCTGCTATTACATTGTTGATTGTGACTGCCTTAGTGCACAATATGTTGGTTGTTCATCACCTGACCCTTGCCTGTTTACTGTTTACCTTTTATAAAGCATTCAGTACCTGCACTTGCGTCCTCATCTGCCTCCTGTCACTCAACTAGATTTTTCAGCAGACAGCTTATTTAATATTATTTAATACTTAGTCATTTTCTTGATCACTACATTCACTTCTAATCAAATTAATTATTGCTACAGTTCCAGCACTTTCACTTGAGTCAATATGTTGTTTTTTCACCTCTGGAGCAGTTTTAGTGTCGTTTATTTTCTGATTCTCTTTTTCGCTTAGATAGGTCTAGTCTTTTGAAACACTGACCTGAATAGACAGACTAATCCATAGCTGACTTCAGTTACCCTTTAATCTCAAATCTCAAAGTCATATGCTTCTCAGTAGATTTACTTTCAAATTTCACAGACGTCTGATGTACCGCAGGAGACAAGACTGTCTCACCATACTAATATCAGGGTACAATGGATATAACTTTCTGAGAATGTGACAGTTGAGCATTTGAGGGTTAGGAAGCTTGCTCAAGGATCCAATAGTGACACTTTTGTGGTGCTGGCATTTGAACCTTTTCGATCTGTAGACAAAAGCCTTAACAGCTGTCACAATAAAGTTAACTTCCAAATTTATATTAGAAGGCTTGGATGGCTGGTATCAGTGGGGTAGTAGGGCTAAGGCCATTGTCTTTCAAAGATAAAACGGCATCGAAATAAAGTTTCATTAGATTATTTGCTGTAAAGTGGATTATTTGGGATTAAGGTGCAATCAAGCCCAACAGCACCACCAACAGTAAGAAAAAATATACACAGTGATGTGAAGAGGCTCGGGCTGATTTCCTTTTGGCTCGGACAGTAGATTCATGCAGTCACATTCAGGTCAGGTGATTACACAGCATGAAATTCCTCCTAGATTTGATCTTTATTGGGGTGATATGTTTTATTCCATTTCACTGACATGTCCGTAGCATGCCATAAGCAGTGACTGAGAAGGTGCATGTAAAATGGTATCATGGGTGTAATGAATGTGAATGAGACTGATTATCTTTCTGTGATTCTTCCCCCAAATGTCTTTGGAGGAGAAACTAAAAGTAGACACGCATTGTCCAAGCAAAATCCAAGTTACACAAAATGACAAATGAGTAAGTTTGGTAGTTTTTTAAATGAAAATAAAAATGACTGTTCTGTTCGACATGTACTTGAAAGAAACACAACATGTATACAGTGTATCCAACATGGGTCCATTAGAGACATGAAACATAAAAAAATGTATCATAAATTCAACAACTGTCTATAGCTAAGTGTGCTTTACAGTTTGCCCCACCCCATTCTCATTATGTCATTGATAAGACCACATGATATAATGCACTGATGAGCCATAATAGTTTCACTGTCAAGCTGTTGCTAGAAGTTTTATCATGACTATATGCATAAACACATACATGTATGTCACATGGCTCAAAGCAGACAAGCAAATTCCTGGACATTTTACGAGGAAATTAAATGGACAAGATTTGGTGTCAGTGAAGATGAGCCACCAGCAACCAGTCCAATGTTCCCATCCACTGGACTAGAAAAGGACATTTACCCAGACTTTCCTAACCGAAGTCTGGGGAAGAAAGGTACACACTTTATTTAACAGTTCAATCAGGGCAGGTCTTGGGGTTTAATGGAGCAGAAATATGAAAAGCCAACAAATGCTACTGCTCACATTACCCATCTGACCCTGGGGCAATACATCATAATATACTTATAATATACTGTTGATCTTTCTCCATGATTTAAAGCAGGGTTTCTGGAAGCATCTTATATTATTTTTTTCCCATTTTATTTCTTTCCTATCTAATTGTTGTGTCCAATTATATACAGTATAAATTTCTCAGATGCTTTAATGTTAGTCTGAGCTCTAGTGCCAGAGGTTTAGAGAGAGTGTTTAATTATTAATAGGGGCTGAAATAAGCACACAGCTCAGTGCAGTGGTATTGTTTTCTGTGTTCGTCACCTTGTAGTAATATGACTGCTATGCTTGAGTGAACGAGTGTTTTCGGAGGTGAAAGGAAAGAATAATTTAGAGGTTTTTAAGTCATCCATTGTGCTTTATCACAGCCCAAAGCCAATGGAGACAAACACAACTGATTTTTTTCTACCATTTTTCTTTCTTTCCATTTTTTTATTGTATTGCAAAATGAAAATAAAAATGACTACGTATAAAAAAAATGATGCATGCATACTGTGTATTTCCCTAGAATTAAATTATTATGCATATATTTTATATAATATTCATTATAGCCAGTCATACTAAACCAGTTCTCACATTCTGCCTGCCAGGGACCCCTATAACTATATATATAAAAAAAAAAAATAAAAATGGATGGATGGATCCTAGGCACAGATTTATTTTATGAGCCTAATCCAAGTAGTCAGGTATTAAGCTCGTATTTTGAGCTTGTAAGTGTGTTCAATAATATTCTGGCTATTAACTAGAGTCATTCCAGGACCTCATACTCACAGAACACTTTTTTAAATAAAAATTGCCATTAGGTCCAACCTTTGTTGGTGAGTTGTTGAGAGTTATTTATTTATTCATTTATTTATTTACATTTATTCACAATTTGGTCATTTGCCCCTTCATACCCACTAGCTACATCTTTCCAAACCCATGGCACCTACCAACTGCGGAAGGATGGGTCAAATATGTGCTTCTTCCAAGCCAAGTGAAGTCAGCCTCTGCATACTTGGAGCTTGGAGGAAAGCATTATTCGCCCACACTTGGCTAGTGTTGCTGTGATTGACAGGGGAGAGAGAGTATGCCCCCCTATCCATCTCAGCCAGAGAGCATAGCCAATTTTGCTCTCTTGGACTCCTGGTCATGGACGGCAGTGGCATCGTTCGGATTCAAACTCAAGATCTACTGAATGCTTTTGTTTTGCTCCACCTTGGAGGTTTTATTGAACCTGTTCAGTTCAGGTGACGAGTTAAACAGGCCAATAAGTCTAAAAATAAATAGTAAAGATAATAACTTTTAACAATGGGTTGTAATTTCCACCACTGTAACAAGCACACAAAAAAAATAATTAAAAAAAGACAGACCTGCTATTTAAAAGTAAATAAAAATAAATTGCACATGCGTGCATTCTGTCTGGCAGAAAGGACTCCTGGGAGCCTTCATTCAAATTTCATTTCAAAATGACACATTTGAAAAATTGATCAAAAAATTGTTATAGACAGACAATTTCAAAGGTTAAAAAGGGGGTGGATGCTCACTTGAGGAGCTGGCTGCCAGTACACAGAGATTTAGAGATCTTTATAACATATGTGTCAGACAGATAACTGATGAGCCTGCTTTTTCTGACAGTTTTAGACAATTATAGAGCTAGTTGAATGTAGCTCTAAAAAGTCTGCTAAACATGAAGGCGTTCAATAGTTTTCATTTCAATAATCTAGCTTTGATATCTGACTTTATTGGTGTTTCCCTCATTGTCATCTCGGATGCTCTTCTTGCTTCATGTAAGTACAAAAGGCATGAACATAATTTGCTTTAGTCCAGCTCCTGCAGTAAAGTCTTTTACAGCTTTATACCTGTGATGTATTATTATTATTATTATTATTATTATTATTATTTTATTATTATTATTATTATTATTATTATTATTATATACCATGAATTCAGGAGATACAGTAGTAATCTTAACTGGTGCAAAAATTAATGGATAATGATGATAGCATTTTAAAAGCATTGACAATGTGGTATATTATATAAATAAAGGAGTGTTCTATTTTATTTATTTATTTTTTTGGAGGTGTGGATTGAAACACTGATCAAAGATGATGTATTGTGTGTGAAAAATTAATAGTATATGTTTTTATATTTTTAAGGATGAAAAGAATCCTGTGTTATTTAACTAGTTGCTTTTGTTTTGTTAAGTTAATATTTGAGTAAAGCATTTATGTCAAAATGGTATATATATATATATATATATATATATATATATATATATATATATATATATATATATATATATATATATATATATATATATATATATGTGTGTGTGTGTGTGTGTGTGTGTGTGTATTGAACATCCATAGTATGAGAAATGTCAGCAGGTTATTAGACTGCCAGTTTATCCCTGCATCAAAGTTAAAGAGGACGCCTTGGAGGCAGACATGTGCACATATCTTTGGATCAAAAAATGTTTCAAAATCTGCAATTAAACTATTCATGAAAATAACAAAGCATACAGTAACTGTGGACAAAAATATGGCTTGTGTCCAAACGAAGTAGCACCACACCAGTGTTAATCAGCAGGTTTTGCTTGCACTATCATGTAACGATAACCCTTTTTGTGTTAGGTTTTAAAGATTGTCCTTCAGTAGCAAAAATGGCCACAGAGTACGTGTTAAAAAATTCATAGGGAAGAAAAAAGATCTCAGTTCATTTTATAAAAGTGATAAATGTTTTCCAATAACATATATCCTTGTATATATCTTTATAACTGTCCTTAATATCTCTTTTATTTCCTCTGAACAGCTTTTAGATCCTCTCAGTTCTATTAGTGCCATTCCTGCACCCATAGCCCAGATAAATACTTAAATAGAGATCCATTTTCTCTTTCCTTTTCCACCCAGAAATTTCTGGAAAAACAACTGATGCAATACATATCTCGGTTCGCTTTTTCTTTTTTTTTTTTTACTTGATAGTATAAATGTTTAAAATTTCTAAAGAAGAAAGATTACATGCGTTTCCATTTGCACAAGCCATGACTTTGTATTTGTTTGAGTTTGCAGTCATTTAATCTTTAATGCGACTAATCCTTTCACTCCATGCCATTAGGTTATGGAAGTGAACACAGCCCACTCGCTGGCTTTTACTCTCACTTGTGCATACGGGTAAGCAAAAAAGGAAGACATCAAACGCATTTCTTAATTCCTGTCCATTGACCTGAAACAGACACTCATGCAAAATGTGCGCATAATTACTTTTACAGCTAATGTGTTCAATCAAACACCATCTAAGAACCATTTGGGATGCATCTTACTCTGTGGTCAATGGGTCACAAATGGAGGAGGAAGACAAGGAATTAGTTTAAACCATCACACAGTGAAAGGGAGCAAATTTTTCTAAATGTAATCATGTAGTCTGCCTATAAACCACCCTCTCTTTAGTTAGAAATTTTTTACAGACAAACTTACTCTCATACTCGGATTCTAATAATAGAAACCAAGGTGGCTAAGTAGTTAGCACATTCGCCTCACACCTCCAGGATCGGGGGTTCGGTTCCCGCCATGGCCCTGTGTGTGCGGAGCTTGCATGTTCTCCCTGTGCTGCCGGGGTTTCCTCTGGGAACTCTGGTTTCCTTCCCCAGTCCAAAGACATGCATGGTTGGCACCCTGTCCAGGTTATATCCTGCCACATAATTTGCAATTAAAGTTGTGGAATGTCCAAAAAACACATTAGTTTCTCTTATCTCTAATACTGCAGCAGCTGTAAAAAGTCCGTCCCTCACCAGCCTGTCTTTTTCTCTTTCTTGAAGATAATACAATTTTAATAAACATGCAGCTTGACATGTTACTTAGAAACCACAAAAACTCTTCTGTCCTGAAGGGTCTCTAGTGTCTGAAAACTTTTTTGTTTTCTTCTAAAAACTCATTCATGTGGCTCATTCGCCGTGCAACTCCCAGCGTAAGTTATAACAAAAGATACAATCATGTATTAGAACAAGAGAATTAAAGGCGCATTAGGTAGGATTTGTGGAAGAATTGAGCTCTAATGTTAAATGGGAGAAGTTTAAATAAGATTTGAATGATTTGTTTATTTTTAATAATGCCATGTAATATAGACTTGTGCAGATATTTTTTAAACGTGTTTAACAAAGAAAAAACATAATTTTTTTAAGGAGCTGTTTATATAACATTTATGGAAGGAGAATTGATTGTAAATGCTTTGTTTTTACAGTTTTACAGAGAGAGAGAGAGAGAGAGAGAGAGAGAGAGAGAAAGAAAGAGAGGCTGGTGAGGGAATGACAGCTATAACATAAGTGATAACAGGAATTAACTTGTCTCTCAGAAGTTCCACAACATTTAATCTTAACTATAAACAATTAAAACGGCTGTGGCTCAGGTGGTTGAGCAAGTTGTCCATTAATCGTAGGGTTGGCTGTTCAATTCCCGGCCCACATGACTCCACATGCCGAAGTGTCCTTGGGCAAGACACTGAACCCCAAGTTGCTCCCGATGGCAAGTTAAAGCCTGCATGGCAGCTCTGCTACCATTGCTGTGTGAGTGATGGGTGAATGGTGTGTGAATGGGTGAATGAAAGACAGTGTAATGCGCTTTGAATAAAAGCGCTATATAAGTGCAGACCATTTACCATTTAAAACATGTGACACATTGTTCATTATTAAATGAAACATTTTAATCACTGACAAATCATTATTGTATAAGCACAATTACACACTCCAGACTGTGCAGATATATGAAAATAATACACTTAGGGGTGGTAATACATTATACCTACTGTATTACACAGTACATATAAGTACTTACACATTACTGCAGTGTTGTTCTTCAATTAACAGATGCAATGCATGAGAAATCGAAAATGCAATTAGCACAACATCAAGCATTTATTATTATAGATGTTGCCTGACCAAAATTGCAGTGTTACGAAACACATACAAAGGCTTCTACTAACCGTTACTTATCTCCATGACAACTTCTCACAAATGTCTAATTTAGATTGAAACAAAGCTTGTGCTGTTCAAGTGTTTGGTTTTAACCTGCTGCTGTCACCCTAAATGAGGTGAACAATGGCTGGTAGTTTGCGGGTGCAGGCATCTGTGTCTAGTGGGAAAACAAACAGCAATTAGGACTGAAGAGATCTGCGGAGAGACGTGCAGCTGCTCAACACACAATTGGTCTTTTCTCCGCAATCACATGCAATTATCATTCCTTTTTTCTCTTTTTTAATTTTCATTTGGAAGCATGAGTGCAAGATGATCCTGAGTCTGTCTGAATTCTCAACACAGCAGTTCCCATCATTCTATAGCTTCAGCTGTGTGCTGATTTCGCCTCCTATGCTAGTCAGAAAGGTGTGAGAGGCATGAATATATTCTAAATGGAGGACCCGTGTAACCCACACGCCTATATTTAGGTTCCTGTCATCCTGACTCACGGGACTGGTGTGAAATGTCAGCTTCTCCAAGCTTTTAGGTAGAATTTACACAGCTTTTATATTCACTTATTTTACCCCCAACAGCACAATGCCAGAAATAACATATAACAGCCGGATGTGATGGTTTCTAATCTCTGAGTCAGATGCACGCAAACCTAGAAAAAAAGAAATCCCTTGGCGACAAAATGTCTCAGACAAGAGAGAAAAAAAAACTGTCTTTTCCCAAAGAAGTCGTTGTTCTCATCAACATACTCGATTGATGATTAAGGCAGTTGAGTATTTAGCTAATCACATTAGCACTATTGAAATACACATACCCAACGAATTCTGCAATTATCATGGATTATATGTTATGAATGTACGTGACTCAGTTGGCCAGAACTCATAAAGACACGCCAAATCAATTATACAGTCCAGTGTCTGTTTCAGTGGAGATCCACCACCTTCAAAAATACCAAAGCTTTGTTTGGTGGCTCAAAGAAAGGCTGCACATTGGGAATAATCAGGTTTAACACATAAACCAAATGAAAAAGTGGTATTTTCATGGCTGTCATATTTGGAGTTTTACAGAGTGGGAGTGGGTGGTGATTTTATTTTATTCAGAATGATATAGCTCCTGGTTATAATCTGTCCTCAGTGCAGCTGAATACATGAATTTCTGTCCAATGGAAAATAGAGTATCCACAGATTAAACTGGACACACTTTGATTTATGTTTCACATTTTCAGTTAGAGTGCAATATAGAAATATAAGAGCTATATAGCTGTATTCTGTAACAACAAATGAAAAAATAAATAAATAAAGCCTGTAACCTTTGACATTTTACTGCTCTACGTAATGATGGTGAAATTAAACAACGTCACTGTATTGTCATAGCAATACACTAGTTGTCTTTCATTTAACAATCAATAAAGCATAGATGCTTGAGCAGTTTCACTGCTAGGCTAATTAAATTGCTTCATAATATTACAGCTCGTGATTTGACATACTATACCAGTAACTTCATGCTCATTTTAATACACATACCACAATACACACTTCCTGAAATCAATGGAAACCTTTAGGATTCCTCCAAATATAACGCCATTCAATCATTCAGGATTTATCCTGGATTTTCATACAACCCCAATTCCAAAAAAGTTGGGACGCTGTTTAAAATGTAAATAAAACCAGAATGCAATAATTTGCAAATCTCATAAACCCATATGCTATTCACAATAGAACATGGGAAAGATATCAGATGTTTAAACTCAGGAAATGTACCATTTTAAGAAAGAAATAAGGTCATTTTCAAAACAATTGCTTGTCCACACTGAAACAACTAAAACGCATCATTTTCATCAGGTGTTTATTTAAAAATGCAATCTTATGGTTGAATGAAGTGACATTAATCTTTAATAACGCTATCAAACTGGGTAAGAGGCAACAATTGCAGCAATCATCCAGCATATTGTTGGAAAAAGTGTGTCACAGGTCTAAAAGTACAGCATTGTCTTTAAATATCTGCATTTTGTCTGTCCACACTACGAAGGAAAAATGGAAAATGTGCAAATTCGTTCAATTGGGGGTGTGTTTTTCAAAAAGCTCCATTTTCACTGGACAAAAACGCCAACTCAGTGTGGACCGAATGCCAAAACATGGAGAAAAATATGTCTTTCAAATTCATCTGGATTAAGATGGACATAGCCCAAGTATGATTATTAAACACACAATGATTAGAACAGTTTGTGATTGCAGTAAAGTTGCTCAGTATTTCCTTGGAATTCAGGAAGAAGGACGTTCTACTTGAAAATAATACAGAATCCACACATTATACATCAGTATAATGCCTTCTAATGTTACTGAAACCCTAGCATTACATCCCTAGTGTAATAAAAACAGATCCACCCACAGCAACAACAATGCACAGTTGTTTGGTAGAATATAGCCTCTTTAACTCTGTGTACACAGAAGGTTCACTTTGCTAATTTTAGTTATAAAAAGACCAGCGTGCTACAATTAAGCTTCAACTCACTGGTGGAGGGAAAGAGAAAAAGCACACCCACATGTTTTTTTCACTCATTAGCATAGGCCTAGTCATAGTGTAGCTTATTACTTCAGAGTAACAGAAGCCACTTTGGCTGGAAGGAAAGCCAATCATTAATCACATGGTATATCATGTGAGGACTCATGCGGCAAGGTACTCAGAGATGTGTCTACTTGTGAAGTAATTACCTCCAGTACAGTTTAATGCATGGGAGACAAGGCCATTGTCATTGCTACCTTACACTCATTCCCCGAAATTATATATGATAATTGGTTTCAGTGATTTATATTTAAATGTCAAGTGTCTCGTTACATAGAATTTTTATTTATTTATTTATTTATTTTGTAGATTATATAGTGCCTTCACCCCAACCTCCCCCACCAGCTTATACAATTTTCCACATCTTGTAGTGCTACAGCCTTGAAGTAAAAGTACATTGGGCATACACAAAACAGCCCACGAGATAAATATATATATATATATATATATATATTTAAAAATATTCAGAACAGTTTGAAATAATACATTTGATTTACCGCATATTTGCGCTTCCATTCTTAAGCATCAGATATTCTAGATCTAGAAATATAGAAATTTGTGAAATGCACTGTAATAGGCCTTAATTTTATTTTATACACATGATGGTGAAAAAAAAGTCAAACGTTTGACTTCATGCCTAATGCTAGCTTTAACCTTGATAACTTAAGTTGTGTGATTTCTAAGCCAATTCTTAAGGCATTAATTATTGGCTTTATGGATGAAATGATCCATTAAAAAGATCCACAAGTGTAGCAGATGAGTGCTCAGTCAGTTTATCTTTTAGAACATGGGCATGTTTTATTTTACAGCAGAGCATATCAAATTAACCAAAAACATAAGCATTTCTTTTTTTTTTAATTAATTTGACAATATAAATGGTAAATTATAAGGATGATGCAATTGCCTACATCCCATGCACACACCACATTTTCATTACCTTCATTTAGTATCTTGTGGCTACATTAATTTGGGAGCACAATTAACCATCGGCATATGATTAAAAATAAATAGAATGAAAACTAATAGTATGTGCTGGAGCAAATGCTATTTTATAAGCTGCCAAATAACAACATTTGCAGTGATTAATGTAATGATTCTGCATGTTGTTCTTTTGTTTAAAGACAGTTGTCTAGACACTATTGAAAAATCTGCTTGAATGTTTCTACTAAAATATTGAGCAGCTTTGGAGTTATGAAATGTATGCAGGTCATTTGCATAATCTGAACAGGGAGAATATAAAATGTACTTCATCATGTTCGCAACCCAGCTCTAAATACATGTAACATTTCCCACATGAATATTGGCATAACCTTTTGACTTTTGGACCAATTTTGAAAATGGCTCAATACTATATTTGTGATATAGGAAAGACTTGACACCATGGCTTAAAATTCCACTTCGGTGTAATCAGTGCAAAGTGCACTATATGGCCAAAAGTTTGTCATCATCACACCCACATGTACTTTTAGAACAACCCATTCCAGATTTACTCCTTTGCTCTTATAAGAACCTCCACTTTTCTGGGGAGGATTTGAATTATATTTTGGAGCATGGCTGTTGGGATTTGTGATCATTCAGCCACATGAGCATTAGTGAGATCAGGCACTGATGATGGGTAAGGAGCTCTGGGGCTCAGTCACTGTTCCAGTTCATCCAAAAGGTGTTCAGTGGGGTTGAGGTCAGGGTAAATAAAAGGTAAATGTGCACTTATATAGCGCTTTTATCCAAAGCGCTTTACACTGTGTCTCATTCACCCATTCACACACACACTCACGGTAGCAGAGCTGCCATGCAAGGCAGCTAACTTGCCATCGGGAGGAACTTGGGGTTCAGGGTCTTGCCCAAGGACACTTCAGCATGTGGAGTCACCCTGGCCAGGAATCGAACCGCCAACCCTACGATTAGTGGACAACCCACTCTACCAACTGCTTTGTGCAGGCCAATCGAGTTCTTTCGATCCCAACCTTGGCAAACCATGTCGTCATGGAGCTCACTTTGTGCACAGGGGCATTGTCATGCTGGAACATGTTTGGGACCATTAGTTCCGGTGAAGGGAAATTGAAATTCTACAGCATACAAAAACATTCTATTTTTTTTTGCCTTTGTTTATTTATAAATTTTCATATGATTCATTTACATATGATTAATTTACATATGATTCATTTTCATGTGATTCATATTCATGTGATTCATTGACCTTTTCTCCCCTCCCTTCCCTTTCCCAAATATTTCATTGAGAAGAAAAAAAAAAAAAAGAAAAAAAATTAAACATACAAAAAACATTCTATACAATTGTGTACTTCCAAATTAGTTGGAAGAAACACATATGGGTGTAATGGTCAGGTGTCCACAAACTTTTGGCCATAGAGTGTATATGACTACATAAAAACACATGCTCAATACACCACTCTTGGATTTATTAAAATATAAAATCCAGCTTTATTGCTAATTACTAAAAGTACCGATATACTATATACCAAGAAAGCGGTTGCACTTTACAAATATTCCTAAGATAAGTGTTAATGATGCACTGTGACCTGAACCTCTTTCCTGAGGGTCCTGAAGTATTTTCAATTCCTCAAAGCAAGTCTCATAGATGTGAAAGGTATTGCGCAGTTCACAGCCATGTTTTTTTTTTTCTTGTAAGCAATCTGTTTTTGCTGCTCCGCTGTGGAGTTGCATTTGATATATTATAGAAAAGGTAAGCATACTTTCTAGCTTGGCTCTGCAGAAGTACCAACTCAGTCCATAAAAAAAAGAACTCTCTTCAGGCATGAGGATACACTTGTACCAAGGAATTTAATTCCATCCATCCACTGATCCATTTCAACTTCTCGACCCTCACCTTCTTCCTGATGTCAGTCATTGAGACATTCATGACCATATTCTTGGAACAGATTCTTTTTCTTATCCTCATTCCTGTTAGCCAATTAATTTCTCCATGAATTCACAACTGAGTCAGGAAGTATTCACTCATGGCAGTAAGGGCACTCTAATTTCCACTAGGAGCTCTCTGGTTGCCAATTAATAATGACATTTGAAAGTGTGTTTTTGATTAATATTTTTTCTTGGCACAGAAATTCAGATTTAAGAAGGGTTGATTCAAGGCTAAAATATATATTTTTTTAAATCGCAATGACCATCAGGTATTCCACTTATATATATACTGTATATATATATATATATATATATATATACATGGATAAGGATGTGGTATTTTCTTAGGAATGTATTCAGAATTGGTGTCCAAAAGTTGGGTTAGTATTTACACTAACCCAGTGTTGTGTGTATTTGCAGATGGGTTATGTCAGGGACTGGGAGGTGGATGCCAGTGCAGGTATTTAACACAACCAAGGTGGATGCAAGTCTAACGTTCTATGGGTCCAGAATGGTTCAAATCATACATTTCTGATGGACAAAGGATTTGCCGACCAAGATGATGTGGTTTTCTTGGTTGTACAGTACATCACATTTCCAAAACTTGCCCAGTTTATCCAGGTCTTGCAGTGTGTGCATAGGGGTTGCTTAAACATTTCTTAACGTCAGCGTGTCTTATGCCATACATTCAAATGTTTCGTCACCTTTCAATGAACACATTACTAAATCTCTACACCTTTACCATCATAAAGAATGCAAGGAGTGATGAAAATCTACTAATACGCAAATTGGAAACACATATTCACTTCACTCCCTGCACAAACACTCATAGTTTTTATCAGTGGCGTAGTGGTTAGCATGTTTGCCTTGACCCTCCGGGGTTAGGGGTTCGACTCTGTGCATGATTGTGCCCTGCGATGGGTTGAGTTCCCTGAGATAGGCGCTCCAGATTCTTCCATGACTCTGTGTAGGATAAGTGGTATTGAAAATGGATGGCTGGACAGTGACAGAATTACTGTTTATAGCTGCTGTAACATAAGTGACAACCTTGTCTCACTTGACTCATTGATGTTCCACAACATTAAATGTGACTAGAAATGGTTGAAAACACAATGTGTCATTCCGTATTCAGTTATTATCGTTTGAAAATTGCTTTGGTATAATGAAAATAAAATTGTGCCAGCGGGGGCTTGGCCGAGTATCAGCTATGGATGGAGAAGAGATGGGTTGAACTACAGGTAACGCATCTTTTCAGGAGAAAATAGAGAACGCCATGAACCAGAGAAAGAGAGGGACAGAGCTGGCAGAGGTCTTACATAACATACACACACACACACACACACACACACACACACACACACACTAAGATAAGGTCAATCAGTCTATCATTTTGCACAACTTCTTCACTTCAAAGGACTTGTATTTCCTATTTATGATTGAAACTTTGGTTAAAGAGGGAGACTCTAGTCCTTATTCTGAACTTGTTCCTCAGGATTGCAGCTTTTATAATTCCCCTCGGATAAACAGGTGTGGAGAAGTACTCGCTGCCGTCTTCAAATGCAAGCACATTACACGCATCATTTCAGTTGATGTATATTCTAGCTTTGAGGTACAGCTTTTTCAGATAGATCTGGTACATCCAGTTCTATGTCTTACCACCTCTCACCCTCCGCATATTAATAACGTCTTTCTAGATCAATTTGGTGATTTTCTAGAAGGACTGATTCCATGGTTTGATAACATCCTAGCGCTGGGTGATTTTAATATTCAATTTGTTGCCCCACCAAACCTTTGGTAACTGAATTTTAAAATTTTATTGACTCATTTGATGTTGTACAGTGTGTGCAAGGGTCTACACTTGCCCGTGGACATATACTGAATTTGGTTATCTCACTTGGATTTCAAATCTTGGACATTAAAATCAATGATGTGTTTTTTTGGACCATAAATCTATACTTTTTTCTACCAACTTCTCTGATCCAGCAGTTACTACATCTACAATGGTTCACTAAAATCGCTATTACTCCTCTCAGTCATGTGTGAGATTTGCTGCCTTTTATTCTATGGCTGAGCCACTGATACCTGGAATGTCTCTTCCTACGCAGGATGTGAATAGACTTTTTAATTGTTTTAATCCGAAATGTTTGATTCCTCTGAATCGCATTGCAATATTAAAACCCAAACGTATTATTTCTAAACCTCAGCCATGGTTTAACGATTCAACTCGGTTGGTTAGAAAGGTTTGCAGAAGAGCAGAGCAGAAATGGTGCAAGAACAAGTTACAGGTCTCATATTAAATGAGGAGAGTTTCTCTAAGTGTCTACCAGAAATCTGTTAAGGCTATTAGGTCAAAATATCTATCTGAGTTTACTATTGACAATTCAACATAGACCTAAGATCCTCTTCTTTGTCATTGATTATGTGCCCAATCAATGTTAACATCTTTCCTGATGCTTATGTTTCACTGTGTGAACAGTTTTGTAAATTTTTTAATGAGGAAACTGTTCATTTAAGATCAAAGCTGTCCTTGGGAGACTCGAGTGGTCGAATGCTATGGTCGGATTTCAAGCCTGTCTCTTTTGAATCCTGTAAAATGCATTGTTGAACATCTGAGACCAAGTCCATGTCCTCAAGATATTGTTCCATCTTGATTCTTAAAGCAATTCTTCGATACCGTTGGGCATGAGCTTTTAATTATCCTAACCAATAGTCTTAATACAGGGATAGTTCCTGACTGTCTAAAAACAGGTACAGTAACTCCACTATTAAAGAAGCCCAATTTTGATCCTACAAATTTGAATAATTTTAGGGCTATAGATGAAGGTTTTAACACATTATGTCCCTTCTCATCTCACTAAAATTATAATCTTTGTTTTTAAATTGCTAAATAATCAAGCGCAGTCTTATCTATCAGAAGAAATTCCCAAATAATTAACCAAATATTTTTTTTTTTTTTTTTTTTTTTTTTTTTTTTTTTTTTTTTTTTTTTTTTTTTTTTTTTTTTTTTTTTTTTTTTTTGAAAAAAAAAAAAAAAAAAAAAAGGAAGGGGAATTTTTTTTTTCCACTTGGTCCTTGAGATCCTGTAATCTTGGTCTCCTTTCTGTTCCTTGAACTAGGCTACAAAGCTGAGGTGATCGAGCCTTCGCTGTTGGTTCTAATCTATGGAATAACTTACCAATTTTGGTTAGAACTGCTTCCCTTTTACAAGTTTAAGTATTAGCTTAAAAATATATTCTAAGCAACAATTATGATTTTGTCTTCATGCCTAATCACACTATACCTCTGATAACTTTGACTTCATAAGTTTTGAAATATAGTGAATTTACTTTTTTTTTGTGTGTAATATACAGTATGTGATGCTGAGCTCCTTCATTAAGCTTAATGGCATACAGTTTAATAAATACCCTGCTACTATCAGGGCTTCTTATTTACATTTTATAACAAGTAGATCCGATTTCAGATCACTGTAGTGTTTCCAACATGATAACACTCATTAAACCCCCGCCATCTTCTGAGCAGGATTCAATACTGAGTCATTTCACCTGAAGGATTTGCTGGAGACATCTCATAACAAATAATTCCAGCCCATAATTGCTTTAACTGCCTATACAGGCACCACAGTTATGTTGAATTCTCAAATCTGATTTGTCAGAAGGTGTTGATTAATTTCCTTTAACCGAAGCACTGACAGTAGTTCCAACTGCAAGTCAAAAACATCCATGGGTGTATATTCACAATAAAAGACGTTGCAAAAGACTTTCTCTGTAACCACGAGAAGCTCTATTTATTTAAATTTATGGAAAGATTGTTTATAGCTGATATAAACGTAAGTGATGACAGAAAGTAACTTGTTTCATGGATGATCGATGACATTAAATGTAACATTTGCTTTCTTTAATTAAACAATTAAAAACTGTCATTACTGGCAAATTTCTGTGGTATTAGAGGAATAAAACACTTTGGGGCATACTATTATAGGAAAGTAATCAGGGTTGGGAATAAGAGTGTTGTGCTGCATTACACCATCATGTTGTTGATTATTTTCCTATAACAGTTCATCCTGTAGGTTTTATTCCTTTCTTAAAATCTGAAAGATGATAATAAATGATAGATGAACAGCTGCTATGTCATATCAAAATTATGTTCACATTCATGTGTCAAATGAAACTTATCCAAAGTAATGATGAATACATTTGAAATAATTTGTTCAAGGGTTTTCGTGCTATTGTTAGATTAAATTTAAAAAAAAAAAAAAAAAAACATTTGGGTGCCATGCCAATTCATTGATTTTTATACAAACCAACAATAGCTACATTTCCATCCACATATTTTCATGCAAATTTTGGGATATTGAATGGATGGACACAGTAGGTGCGAATAAAATCTCCAAAAAACATAAAAAAACAACAAAAAAAAAACTTAAGAACTCAGTTGGGGCAGATATTTTTTTTTTATTCGATAAAAAGACAGGCACATAAACCACGATGGAAACACATTTAACTAAAAAATTCCTCTGTGTGCATCAAAAAAGTCATGTGACTTTGCCTCAGCATGTGATTGGATAATTGGCTCAGAAAAGTAAAAATGGCAGAGAGCGAGATGCACCAGTGTGCCCAGAAGCGATTCAATTCAGTTCAATTCAATTTTATTTTTATAGTGCTTTTTACAATGGACATTGTAAAAAGCACTATGGTCTCAAAGAAAAAACTCAAGGAAAAACTCCCTAAGGTGTTTAAGATATTTTTACTCCCTAAGAGGAAAAAAACCTTGAGAGGAACCAGATTCAGAAGGGAACCCGTCCTCATCTGGGTAACAACGGATAGTGTGAAAGTAAAAGAAAGTTTATTATGGTTTTATATGAAGGCTGTTTGTTGTACTAGTCCATTGTTCAAAGGAGACCTGAGTGCAAAACTGCATGTTGTAATTGCAGTCCCAAGGCCTTTTGAAGCAACCATAGTCCCAGCAACTACAGTGAGAATGTCCATGTGGAATTGGAGTTGATGAGAGCTCCATCCAGAGGTAGGGCATCCGAACGGATCAGGCAGGTCCGGAGACCAGAAAGGATAAGGACCACTAGCATCTCCATAAAATCATGTCTGGCTCGACAGAAGCAGAGAGGGAGAGATGATTTTGTTCAGTTGAACAAATGGGATGGAAACGGTGCTTTATTCGCAAATGTGTTATGTAATAATCCAATTGTTCACATAATTTTAATTCGTAACCTGGATGCAAATGTAACTAATGCTTCGCTAAGAATGATCACAACTTGCTTGATGGGTGTGAAAGTTAACAATGTCATTGTTCACTCTTCTTCTTATGACTTCCTTCGTAAGAAATAGAACAAAATCGAACCACTTTGCCTTCGCTTATCCAGAAATCTGGATGAATCATACGCAGTATTATTGTGGATAGAACATGTCATTTCAATGTGCTTTATTGTTCATTGCTGTTGTTCGACATCCCACCAATGCACCGATAAAATGTCAAGGCATCAGGACTGACTCAGACACTGGAACAGCTTCTAAATCCAAACTGCTCACACTTAACAAGCGCGTGTGACAGGCACCAGCACCAATTTGGCTCTGATCCATGGTTTTTGTCCCAGATTTCTTCTTTTTGTCTGTGTCAGGAAGAACAGAACTTCAATCGTCTACTGTGCACTCGACTTTAATCTACTGTTGAGATCCAGCTTCATACAGGCTTTTGATTGCTAATGGGTTGAGAGCTAATAGGTGCTTAAGCGTTCTTTGAATCCAACTAAAATGTCATTTTTAATGGTTGACATTTACTGCATATCAGATTGCATGAATTCAATTTCACATTTCAAAGCACATCATTCACATACACTATAGATCAGGTAAGACTTTAGCAGTGTATTGCACCAATGTGAATGTAGTGGTTTGAGATTACTCTGGGGTTTGACCAAAATTGTCAGTTTCTACATATAATGTACTTTAAGAACCCAGAAATATATTTTGCCAAAATGACATGGATATGCTTTTATTTAGGCTATTTTCATGGTATCTACCTACAAAGATCATGTTGTGTAAGGAGTCAGTTTAACAAACACAGCGGTATATAGAGTCTGGCTAAAATGTCTAAAACCCTGATAAGTGTGATTTTCTCACACAATGAATGTCAAGATTTGATCATTATATGCCACAACAAAATGTACGTAAGCTTGATCAATTCAGTTTGTAATCAGATACTGGCTGTCAAAATGTCTGTTATGCTCCTGTGCTGCCACATCATCATCATGAGCACTTACACACAATGGGCTTCCTTTATGAATTTTTTTTAGTCGTATGTAAATATTTGCGTAAAACTAATATGTTCCACCAGATTTACTGACGTTTTTCCGTACCAGCTTGCATATGTTGATCACCCACGAAGTGCAAAATGTGTTCCTGACCCAGCTCATTTGCATTTAGTGATGCCCACAAAACTCCACAAAAGGTCAAGTGCACAGAGGGCTGGAATCACGAAATAAGTACTAAAAAAAAGTGAAAGAAAAGGCAGAAGTGGAGGTTATTTTAATTCACTTCTTAGCCAATAAAACATATTTATCACCTGAAAAGGTCAAACTCTAGAGACAATTCACCGAAGAGGCGAATATGGTGTGAATTAAGTGAGGTGATAAGAAATTGGCACCGAGTACGGCACACAGAGATGCACAGACAGACCATCCCATTTTCTGTTCTCTCCATATTTGAATGATTTGCTTTATTTGTCTTCATTTATGCTTTGTGTTTTTTTTTTATTAATAAATGGCAGTACTATAAAATGACTGGGTTCTACAAAATGTTGTGGTTGGTTTTCTTAGTCCCTGACCTAGTGAACTAGCATGAGGATGTGTTTTTGAGAAAGACTCCAAAGCACTTCTATAAGTCGCTCTGAATAGGAGCATCTGGTAAATGCTTTAAACATAATAAACTTTTTTGCATTGTCCCCCCCAAAAAAATTACAGGATATTCATGAAATGAATATGATATATATTTTTTCTGTACTGTATATGCACCTATACGAACGATTTACAAATAAATCTGTTCATATCCAAGACGATGCCCAATCATGCAGATGACAGCGGACCAAGCTTGAAAAATTTTAAATGGCCTCATAAAAAAAGACATTCATGAAATGAAATTTAGACATCAGAACAGAATTGACTGAATTATTCAGCAATTATTCAGCAATTATTCAATTTCCCCACTGATGAGGAGTCAAGTCAAGAGACAATGATGAGGTTTTTCTTTAAAGGCTGGCTTTTACCTCAGATAATGAGACAGGGAGTAATGTGTCTGATGCTAAAGTGAGAGTTTATTTCAAATTGTAAATTCATTATTCTTTTCGCAAGTAATGATTTCCCCCCTTTTCATGTTTAGGGGTAATCAGATTTTAAATTGCATGAATTTTACTTGTAGTTAAAATGGAAAAAAAAATGAACAAATTTCAGAAAAACCTGTACATTAAAAAAAAAAATAATAAATTATATATATATATATACACACACACACTCTAACTAATGTTGGGTTATTTTTCCTACCCAAAACACTGGGTTGAACCTCTTGCGTCATTACGGGGAGTTTTGTGTAACCCACCCACTGGGGTTTAGTGGTAGGTCATTTTCTCTGACAGTTGAATCAATGCATGCCTCCCGCACTCCAACGTATCAGCCCAGCTCCTTGGGTCAAATCAACTCAACATGGACTGTTTGAATTCGCCTCAGGTGGAGGAATCGAACAGACTGTTAGATTTATTTGGAGAAGCAAGGTTCATATCAATATATTTATCCATAAACCATTACTTTACACTAGAAAAAGTAAATATAACAGTCCAGTTTACATGACATTAAACGCACCGCTATTTCATTAGCTTGGGCTTACTTGTTTGTAATGCTCACTGGATCGTACAATGGTTATTCAGTTTTTTGTGGATGTTTTAAACGTCTCCTTTGATCAAAATCTGACGTTTACATCTTAAATATATGACTTATCTGAGTCATTTACTTGAAAGTCTATATATAAACACCACTTTACCAGCTCTAGCAATACATTTCCGAACACCTTCTCGTGTATAAATAAAGGAGATACCATGTTGACATATTTGTTTATATCGTGGAATATTTAACATTTCCCAAGGGTAAAAATAACCCTGAAAATATTAACCCATTCATGAAATAAAATTAACCCAGCATTTTGTAAAAATGAAACCATCCTTTGGGTTTAAAACAACCCATTTTCTGGGTTAAAATGAACAACCCAACTTGATGGGGCAGTTTAGCCCAAAATGTGTTCTGTCCTATATTTACCCAGCCGTTGGGCTAAACATAAGCCAATTTGGGTTGTTTTTAACCCAGTGTTTTTTAGAATGTGAACAGGCCTACATGTATTATAATGTAAGTCATAAATACAAAATTAAAAGGGTTATTTTTTTTTTTTTTTTTTTTTTTTTTTTTTTTTTTTTTTTTTTTTTTTTTTTTTTTTTTTTTTTTTTTTTTTTTTTTTTTTTTTTTTTTTTTTTTTTATTTCCTATGTAGTATATAAGTGTATATTAGTTACTGACTTTTCAGTCAGTATCCGGTATAATAGGAAATGTCAAAATTTCTCCATGTGAAGGGTTTTCCCCAGATGCCACATAACGAGAAAATCCTTAGTGGGCCGTTATGATTATAAATCGATATCTGAAAGTAAGCAGACTTACCATAGATGTGACATAATTTTCGAATCTTATCCACAAAGGGAAGATGTGACTGCAGGTTCGTTCCAACTAATCAGGAGCTACGTCTGTTTCAGTGTGTTTAATAACTTGGCCTTCAGTCGTGCCTCCTGCTTGGTTGGAATGAAAGCTGGCATGTCATTACATCATCATGCACTTGGCACTGCATCACATCAGCACTAATGAAGAATTTGCATAAAAAGTTCACATGTATGGGGTTAGAACTGTTTCATTATTCCAAATAAATAGATTATGATGCACAAATAAATGTAGTGAGATTTAAAAATGCATTGAATGAGATCCATGGATATATGTTAGCAGTTTCACAAAAATAAATTGAATTGACAAATAAATAAAATGAGATTTGCAAATATGTTGTTTAACAAATATGTTTTTATGTCACGAACACAACTCTGCCTTGCATTTATTTGTGGATTGTGTCCTGTGTGTTGTGGATTGCTGCATGCATTTGTGGATTTTGACACATTTCAAGAGTGCACACAAATCCACAAATAGTCTGCCCAAGCCAATTAGATAACCGCCACATTGCACTGACCAATCGTACAACATGCTCGCTCCGACCAATCACGTTTTGTTTTACAATCAGGACGTGAACAGAGTCATATTGCACCGAACTCGCACATTACGAAGGCTCTCCAACATGGTCATTCAGGAGAAATGACGACAGGACTGTGATTCTAATCATCTAACAGCATCACCGTAACAACATCTAAAAGAAAACAAGCCACATTATGGGTCATATATTTTTTTTATTTTAAGGGAATATATGTCTTTTGACCAGTGTTTCCTGCATCACTACCAAATCCACGGTGAACCCGAATTGTGATTTTGCAGTAAATTGAGTGTGGCGAGATTAAAAGACTGTGTATAAGGAAAAGATGGCGTTGGCAAGAAAATGTTGTCTTCACAGGCAGCCTGCCAAAACACAATTGGATGACCAGTGTCATCCAAGTCACGGGCTAATGATTACATTCTCTAAACGAAAAGACTGAGGAACCTTAGGAATTAGCGATTTGAATCAGTCTAACGAGTTCTTACTGAATCAGTGAATCAATCATTACTAATCCATCAGACCACTCATCTTTAATAACAGTGCATTTATGACCCATAATGTTGCTGGTTTTCTTTTAGATGTTGTTGCAATAATGCCGTTAGATGATATATGCGAGTTCGGTGCAATGTGTTCCGGGTCTGGTTGTAAAACAAAACATGATTGGTTGGAGCGAGAACATTCTTCGATCGATCAGTGCAGTGTGGCGGTTATCCGTTGGCTTGACTAGACAGTGGGCGGAGTCCAACTGTTTTTGGATTTGCATGCACTCGACACATTGAATGCATTTTAGTGTCAAAAACTCTCACTGCATTTATTTGTAATTTATCGTAATCTATTTATTTGGAATTATGACACAATTCAAATCCCATACACATGAAACATTATGAATGGTTCAGAACTAGGAGTAGTTATAATAGCTTATTTGTATGTCTTTTCTTACATAACAGCCAAACAAAATGTTTCTTGTTCATGAGAAATTCCCTGCAAATTCTGTAAATCATTTCAAATTCTATGCTTTAAGCCAAGACGCTATTAGATTTCAGAGATTATTTTTTCCCCCAGGGTCATAGACCTAAGATTAAAGTATAATGGTAGTGCAATTAAATATTCATACTGAACACTTTCTTTAACTGTTAAACAATTTGAAGATGATGCTTTCAGTGAAGTGGTTCTGGGTCAAGATAGGTGCCTATTACAATTAGCTCTACAATTGCTGGCACTTGAACTCGAACACTTGTTGACAACTTAGCCATTTTAGAACTTGTTGAAAATGTGTGATGCTGCTCTCTATCATTAAGCTTAATGAGAGCAAGTTTAATAAAATCACTTCTCAGATCAGGTCTTCTTATTTACATCTGATTAAAGGTAGATCTGATTTAAGGTCACTAAAGCAGCAGTGATAACACTCATTAAATCCCTGACACTTTCTGAGCGTGATTTAAAGCTGAGTCATTTCACCTGCTGGATTGGCCATGCCATGAAAAAAAAACAATTCATGCCAGTAACTGTGTTAACTACCTTTAAAAGTGAATTAATGTAGAATAAAATGTGCACCTAAAACGTTGCTCCAAGAATAGGACAAGAAACGCTCTGATTTTAATGAGTATTAGCCATTTTCATTACTTATTTGTTATTTGTTTCATTAAAAATATAAATGAAATGTTTATGTTTACTCATAATACTGATGCACGACACAATGGCATGCTTATGTTTATTATTATTACGCAAAGGATGCAAACATGTGTGCCTCTTTTGTCCAATGGAATGGAAAAGATCATTCATTCATCTTCTTGAGTCTATCCTGGGAATGCTGGGCACAAGGCAGGACTAAACCCTGGATACGATTAAAGTCCATTTCAATTTTTTTAAGCAATTAGCCTTCACATGCAAGAAAAGAACTGCATAGATAAAGTCTATTTAGAAATACATTTTTAAAAGTTTTGTGATTAACAATCAAACTAACGCCCCTGAAAACAGCCAATCCACCTAACGGTACATTTTGGAAGGTGAGAGGAAACAGGAGAATATATATATATATATATATATATATATATATATATATATATATATATATATACATAATTTATTTATTTATTTATTTTTTAAAGTCATCAACATTTCTGACCAATTAGAATCTAGAATTCAACAACTCTGGGGTATAAATCACACATGTATTTTAATGCGTTCGAGTTAGTACTTTATGGTTCCTGTAGTAACACTCACTCGGACGGACTTGTCCAGCAGATGTTCTGCTTAATCCTCTGCTTAGTCTAAGATATATTATAATAAACATATTAAAAATGGCTGTTGTTTTAACAAGAAATCATTGATGTGAAGTTTTGGAAGGAGTCTCCAGTATCAGCTGTTTAAAGTTGGTATGCATTGATTTATATTTATTTATTTATGCTGTATAGTAAGTGATAGCAGGAACTACTATAAGTTGTTTTATGGACATTGTACAATTTTAGATGTTACTATGAACAAATAAAAGCAAAATGTTTTATTATTAATACATTTAAAAATGCAATCTGTAAAATTTCTGGCTAATAGCTGATATGGAAATTGCTCCCCAAATTACTACGCTTTGCACTTTACACTTTTGTTACCAAGGTCTTAAGAAATTTAAAGAAATGTAAAGTTTGGGTTAAACTAGGCATTTATGCTTTTTTATACATGGAATTAAATGAAGTCAACCTATTTCAATCATTTTAACTACATCAGGATTATAATCTGTGGTCATTATTATTTGCCAAACATTATTCAACAGCACAATCAGAAAGTACTCCACTTCATCTGACCTGTATTAGTATTTGGATCTGTTCTTCCAACTTTATTCGCATGAAATCGAACCACATTTTCTTTGGTCATTTGAATTTGTGCAAATGTCTCATGAGATCAATTGCAATTAACAGGACTGAACAGGATGCAGCGGAGAACACTAACACGCTGAGTAAAATCAAATCTCCTCACGGTTGTAGAGTGGCTCCTCAATCAGGATGTGGAATGGATACGGTTCATGATTCTTGTGAAATTGTAAAGATATTACAGCTGCCACATCTGATATGAGACTTAAACGGTATGAAGTAGGATGAAATCTGAATCGAGTAGTATGTGACAGTACAATAATTGTTGTATCGTCTATTTCTGTCGTATAAAGACCTGGAAGAAAATAAACAAAAAAACATTACGTTCCACATTAAAGTGAGGGAAAAAAGTATTTGATCCCCTGCTGATTTTGTACGTTTGCCCACTGACAAATAAATGATCAGTCTATAATTTTAATGGTAGGTTTATTTGAACAGTGAGAGACAGAATAACAACAAAAAAATCCAGAAAAACGCATGTCAAAAATGTTATAAATTGATTTGCATTTTAATGAGGGAAATAAGTATTTGACCCCTCTGCAAAACATGACTTAGTACTTAGTAATTACTTTTCATTTTCAATGCCCTGGCTGAGGGAAGGAGGTTCTCACACAAGATTTGACGGTACATGGCCCCGTTCATCGTCCCTTTGATGCGGTGAAGTTGTCCTGTCCCCTTAGCAGAAAAACACCCCAAAACATAATGTTTCCACCTCCATGTTTGACGGTGGGGATGGTGTTCTTGGGGTCATAGGCAGCATTCCTCCTCCTCCAAACACGGCGAGTTGAGTTGATGCCAAAGAGCTCCATTTTGGTCTCCTCTGACCACCAGAGGACAACTGGGTGAAAGTGTTGTGGTCAGATGAGACCAAAATGGTACTAAGTCATGTTTTGCGTTTTTCTGGATTTTTTCTGTCTCTCACTGTTCAAATAAATCTACCATTAAAATTATAGACTGATCATTTCTTTGTTAGTGGGCAAACGTACAAAATCAGCAGGGGATCAAATATTTTTTTTTTCCCTCACTGTACATTATATTATATAATAGCTGCATGGTCATACCAATTGCCTGGCTATTTATTTATTTATTTATTTATTCATTTATTTATTTTTGCCTTTTTTGTGTACATTGCTTTTATTAGAATATTTTAGCCTGTTGCAGTAATTTGTTCATTGTGACACATCAGTCTTTATCATTCCTCCTTACTGCCAATGCTTGCAAAGTGATATTTAAACTTTCAACTTGCATAAGGAAAAGCATATATCAGCAAGGTTCATGCTGTCAAAGCAGCCCCTGACCTGAAAAAAAGGAAAAAAAGCTTCACATCTTTCAGGAGTGCCAATTTATAGCTCTCACCTATCCCGAGGGGATCATATATTACGTATTATAGGGCTGAGTTATACTGTTGTCTTTTAGAAGATTAAAACTCACATTAAAGCCAAGCGCCTGTATGTGCATATGCCCATTATTCCTCATATTGCCAACTTTTCAATCTTTTATCAAGGTACTTTGACAGAGGCCATCAGCAAAGGCCATTTTCACCATGATCCATAAATTATGATGATGTTTAAATTGAATAATATTCAAATTTAAGTATGTAACTTGACACTGTGGAATGTTTCATCTTGGCAGTGTCACTAAGAAAAAATAAATAAATCAGAGCTAGGGGGAGAATTTTTTTATTTATTTCTCCAACTATTATTGAATATAGCTGATATTTAGGTGGAATTATTCACCCCCTCCAGGATTTAGCGAATGAAGAAATCAATGCAAAATGAAGCTAACTCTGCAATATTCTGAGGAGCTTGAACTTTTTAAAAAATGACCACAAATTTCCCACAGACCTGGGCCAAGACGCGTCATGTGACGTCATCACAACTCGCCATTGACATCATCATAATTCACATTCAGCCAAAGCCCTTTTTGATTCATGTTCGTCGAACATGAGTACAGCTAAAAAGTCTCATTTACCAATAAAAATCACTCCGAAATACCACTCAAAACAATTTCACGCAATTACAATTTCGCTAATTCGAGTAGTTTTCCAAAAAATAAAAAAATAAAAACCTCTGTAAGTTTCATCAGGGAAAAGATGATTGGTTAAAGAAAAGACATAAACGTACTAAACCAACTTGCTGACCAATCGCTGCAGAGGTGGGTGGATGGTTCAGGCTGTTTAGATTCATTGAGTGACTTTTATCCAAAATGCTTTTCTGGTGCTATGAAGCCTGTTCAGATGGAAACATACTGTACATCAGGATTTAGTGTGCTTCCTTCTTACCAGAGGTGATGATAAGATTTCATCACACAGACACAAAGTTCAGCTTATTAGTTTAATGCTGACATAAGAAGAGTACAGTACATATACAGAAAAAAAGAGGAAGGGTTTGACAGTCAGAACATTGCTTGACATAACTAGGAACAGAAATTTTATCAGGTCAGAACAAGTACAACAGGGACAGAAACTTCTGTGTAATCAGATAAGAAGATTTAGTGCTTTAGGAAGGCAGGGGTGATAAAAAACACTCACTTAAGGCACCTATATGAGAGGAAAACAACACCATATATGTACATTCCTTCTCCGGCACAGGCTAGCATGAAAAACAAAGAAAGAGAGAGAAAGAGAGCATGCCTAAATTATGTTGAACTTATCAGGTGATAATCTACACCATCAGTTTCTACACGTTTGGATAAGACATGTGGATTGGCTGACTTCCCGGAGCTAAAAATGCATATTAAATGCATCTTATCACAAATAAGATGGATTCATTCTGACCTTTATATAAAGGTTTATGATCTGCATATGAAGTGGAATTGCAAATGTTTCGATAAATATAGACAAACTTGAACTCGGCGGTTAATCAGATATTTGTAACGAAAAAATTCTCACTTCAAGAACTAAGCAGCCTCAGTGCTTTAAATATAGGGTGATGAGGTCAAGAGCGAATTCCCAGTCCCTGCTAATTGAGCTAGTTAGACAAAAGCAGGCTGTATTGGCACAATTGGTACTGCTGGACTGCTTCCAATAATCTTTTGCTTTTTTTTTTTTTTTGTTGTTGTTCATTCGCTGTTGACAATTTGGCATCCAATTATTCATGTCACTGGATCCTTTCAGTGCAGAGCCTAGTAGGGTCCTTGATAATGATTAGAACATAGTCACAAGTGTATGCGTGTACTATAAGATTGCCAGCGCTAGAGAGGGACATCAATTTAGGAGAATGAAGTGTGTTTCATGTGCATGTGTGTGTGTGTGTGTGTGTGTGTGTGTTTGTGTGTGGGTGGGTCGGTGTGTGGGTGTGAATGTGGTAATAAAGAAATGAACATAGCTGTAAGAGCAGGTGTCAGACAGTGTGTTATCTGATTGATTTCTTAGAGACAACAGCCTGAAAGAGATTTCCATAGAGATTCCAAAGTTTCACAAACCTGACACGAATTTTAATTAGCTGCCTCGCAGAGCCTGGCTAAGGATAATGCACAACAGGGTAGAATAATTACACCCTTACCAGCACATCATGAACACACACACACACACACACACACTTCTTTAACCTTCCATTTTATCGCTCATGTCCATACGCCCAAGGAAACATGCTCATTGTAAGATGAAGGTCAGAAATCAAACTTACACATTACACACCCTTTTAAACATACACACGTTTTATTACTCACTCCCATTCAGTAAAATAAACAAACAAATTAGTACTGTGCTCCAGGTCAGTAATCATGCTCCCAGGCTGCTTGACAGACTCTCAGGCTAATTTCCTAGAGGAAAAAGTCGACCATTTTGAATTATATTTTATTTTTTAACTTGGAATTTCACAGCCTTGAAGAGGATACAGCAGTCTGGCCAAAGGTCTGAAAATAAATGCGAGCCCCACCACAAAAAAAAAAAAAAAAAAAAAAACAACGGGAAAGAAATTCAAATCCACCATTGATGGAAAATAGTCGGACTATAGGCTATACATATACATATGATTTCCCATCCTCTTTGCAGTTAAATGCTCTTAATTCATAAATGAGTTGAAAATGAAGTGGCAGATATTAAAAACCACATGTTTTATTTGGGAGAAAATGACCCAATTTACAATATTCATTCAGTTCGATTTCTCATATTAACAAGAGGTCGTGAGCTTACATACACCTTGTAGAATCTGCAAAATGTGAATAATAATAATAATAATAATAATAATAATAATAATAATAATAATAATAATAATAAAATAAAAAAAAATTGCCTTTTTGCTTTTATTTATTAGTGCCCTGAATAAGCTATTTCACATAACATATGTATACACACTGTATAGTCCACTTCTTCAGAAAAATCCTTCAGGTCCTTGTCATGTAAACACCGGACTAGAAGGACTAGAGACTACGATTTAAGGTGACTGTTTGTTTCAATATTTTAATTTTTTTTCCATGGAAACAATTCCTTTCCAAATTTTCCACCATGGGAAAGACTTCAGCACAGAGAACTTTTGTATTCATAAATTTGCACATAAACTGTAATAGGAACTATGCTGTTATCTATTTACAGTATATGTGTATATATAAAGAGATATAATGTGCACTTCGAGTCAAAAGTGTCTTATTCCTTAATTTAAACAGGCTTAAAACAAGTAATAACACTATGTCCTTATCTGAAACTGGATCAGTATGTTCTTGTGTCCTGTCAAAATCGATATATTGACCAACATAGCGTCATAGTTTGGGTAATCAATTCAATTGTCTAACTTGATGAACATGAGTAAACCTCACCAAGTCGACTTGGTATCCAATTAGATCAAGACATAAGATCCATTGGTTGAAGCGGTAACATTTTTTAGCTATCGAAATCGGATAGAAATGTTCCTAGCATAGAGTAGTTTTACAGTACGTTGATATGCTTTGAAAACAGTACTTCTGTATCTATCAATTTAAATTAGTACCAGATGTATTTAAAGTCATATGTTTCCCTCATTTCCATACATGTATTTTATCTTAGAACTGATATTATAGAATTGTCTGGGGTGGGGGGAATCTAAAATGTAAAATATTTTACATTTATGTTTCTAAACCATTTTTGATATGGTTATTATTATTTTTTTTAACCCCTCCCCTTTAAGCAACATCCCTGCTTAGCCTACTGAATATGCAAAGTCAGTAGCAGTTATGAAAAGTCCTATTCATGCTTTATGAACTAGGTGACCAGCAGCCATGAAATATTTATATTAAAAGCTAAAGTAGATCTACTTCTAGTCAAATGCATTCATCAATTATGACATGGAGGGCTTTATAATAGAACTGCCTGCCCTCCAGAACTTGACTGGATTTGAGATTTAAAGTAAATTTATATTAATCAGATTTAGCTTTTCTCACGAAGGATGTGCTTTTGTTTCTGAGCTGCCTGAAAGTAAGCCAGTGGGTTTGATCCCCTGTGAATATAGCATGAGACCAGACTTTATTTCTTACTTTAAGCCAAAAAAAAAGAAAAGAAAATAATTTTCAGCAGAAATTTTATTGTGCCAGTACGCCAATGAGCAAAAGGTCTGAACAAAAAGCAAGGTTAAGGATGTATTAATATATTGTTTAATCTCTTTTTGTTGATAACTTTAGTTGAATGATAAATGAAATCTGAATTGTTATTTCATATATAATGTTACTTTAATAGGTGACAAAACAAACACTTCTGCAGACGATGTGAATCATTCTGTCTTACTGCGTATATAAGAAACAGATTTGTATCTACAGTACAAGTAAATTATGCACAGGTTTACAATCGTGCATAAATCAGATCTAATCAAGGCTGAAGGTAGATAATACAAAACATTCCAGATGAAATTAAAAAAAAGTCCTTAGATGTATTTATTTATTTGAAATGTGGTTTTCATTATTGGCACAGTGAGACAGGTTCATGTGCAAGCCACCCAGGAATTCATTATATTATATTCTTGTCTTTATTTCCACTTAAATAATAAATTCAAGCATTCATTGAAAATTTCACAATTCGCCCTGTAAAGCAGGAGCTTCAAAGAATTGATGTAGATACAGTGTAGCTTATATATATATATATATATATATATATATATATATATATATATATATATATATATATATATATATATATATATTTTTTTTAAGATATAAAGAAGACATTGCAGCCAACATTGTAGTATTTTTTCCTGCAGATCTCACCTCACTAAGTTCAAATAAGCATGCAAAGCAATGTCTTAAGTCTTCAACCTATTTTAACACTGCAATATGTTCGTCCATCCATCCAGCCATCCATTCTTCCATTTCCCATACCACTTATCACACAGGGTCTTGGGGGAGCCTGGAGCCTACCCCAGGGAGGCAAATAGTTTTTCACAGCAGTGTAGAATACGTAATCTCCGGCCAATATCCAGATCATATTTTGCCTCATATTTTCATTCAAGTGCCTCTGTATGAGCCAACATCAGTATTCGGGAGATATTATTTCCTCCAAAGTGTCCCAACATATAGGAGGTTACGATGTGTCTTGTCAATGTCCTGGAGCTTCTAAGTTATCTTTCCAATTTAAGTACAAGCAAGAGCAATGCATTTCTAAATGAGCTAGTTCACACTTCGCAGGTAACTTTCCACTCCAATGCACAAATTTTACATTAACCACTGATGCTCATGTCAAAAGAATCAGAAGCAAATACTTTTCTTTTTTTTCAGAGTTTTTTTTTTCCCCTGTGTTGTGCATATCATCTCTTCAGATGTCTTCCTCATTCTAGAGTAGAGGTGTCAAACTCATTTTAGGTAACGGGTCATGTTTAGTGACCAAAAATGGCGAAATAATTCCTCTTAAATGTGTTATCAGCATTAATCTAATAGATATGTTCTGAATGCGTACAAACATAGACAACTTGATTTATGTATACTGGCATCTTTAATACAAAGTTTACAGAAAATGCTAAAACACTTCCAACAGTCTTGTGAGCAGAAACCGATGAGAGAGGTCATGGGAGAATGGCTAGAAAGGTTTAAGCTGACAGGAAGTCTACAGAAAACAAAATGACCTCTTCTTACAATCGTGGTGAGCAGAAAAGCATCTCAGATTGCAAATAGGTCAAACCTTGAGGAGGATGGGCTACAGCAGCAGAAGACCATGTCGGGTTCCACTCTAGTCTGCCAAGAACAGGAATCTGAGGCTACAGTACAGGATCATTGAAACTGGACCAGGCTACATTTTTCTAATTCTTTCTTCATATATACTATCCATCCTGTGTTGGAAAAAAAAAAAATAAAACCTCAGTTATAATCACCTCAGTGCTCAGTTGGATAAGTCTTAATATTTCTATAAAGCTGTGTTTTGTGAGACAATGTCTGTTGTAAAAAGCGCTATACAAATAAAATTGGTACAAATGGTGTATCGCTGGTATATCTAAGGTAAATGTAAATTAAATAATAATAATAATAAAAAAACAGACTTATAGTAAGCAGTGGTTGCTCCTTAATTAAAATTCTGGTCTACTGATCATGAGGGTCATGGGTTCATATCTCAGTGCCGCCAAGCTGCGACTGTTGGACATTGAGCAAGGCTCCTAACCTAAAAATGCTCTGGGGTCATTGTTTCATATATGACTCTAGTTATGTCCAGGAAATAAGTTCTTTATGTGTATTTGTAGATGTGACATGTATATATATATATATGTCACATCTATATATAAGATATATATATATATATATATATCTTTTTGAAATTGTGCATGTTGAATGTCGGTGAATTGGTTTAATTGTTACTTGTACTAAAACATTGCAATATGTGTGGAGGAAATTATATTGAGGGTTTGATTAGTGGGATAATTTAAACAGCACACAACTCAGTGATATGAGATTTTATTATGTTATGTCCCTTGGCACTGCCGATTATTGGCAACTCAAAGAAAACAAAACAGCTTTTTTTACCACTTCTGTTGCTTGGTTTGCACCTGTTCACTAACTCACACACACGTGTTCAGCTCACTGCTGAGAGAGAGAGAGAGAGAGAGAGAACGAACATAAGAACAAGAGGGATAACAGTTCTCAGGTGTGCCATGTTAGTCATTACCTCCCTACCTCGTCCTCAGACACTTCCATCTCCCAGCGCAAACCCACGCTTACCACTCCCATCCCTCCTGCTACATACTGTTATGCAAACCTGGCAACCCTGCTGAGCACCACAACTCCTGTTCAAATACTGCACAAGAGCAACTAACTAGTAATTTATGGAATGAAACTTAAAATGTCACAAACATGTTCTTAAAGTCTTGAATCTGATTAGTCTAATTAGATTTAAGAACATGGTGTTTTTTAATAAATAAATAAATAAATAAATAAGTGTGTCAGTGCTTTTTATAAGTCGGAGGTAAAGCTGTTTTCTAACATGAAGGAAAAATGACAAGCTGCATTTTTGAAAAGAAAAGTTGTTGAGAGAATGACAGCTTATAAGTAACAGGAATAAATGGAACCTGAGGAAATGTAAAATGTAACCACGGGGAAAAAAAAAACATAACATGGTGTTATTTAATAAATGTGGTATATGAGGAATAAAACACTTCAGGTCATATGTTAGAGGAAAATAATCAACTTCAGGGTGGTAACAGTAGCTTGTCTCAAGTCGCGGCACACCTCACAACATGTGCACGAACAATTCACAAGAAGACAATTCAGGAAAAATAACTGATTCTCAACTAGTTCCAAAGTTAGTCTACTGTGTAGTATCCATCCATGCATCTTCTATACCGCTTATCCTTTTCAGGGTCACGGGGAACCTGGAGCCAATCCCAGGACGCATCGGGCACAAGGCGGGGTACACCCTGGACAGGGTGCCAATCCATTGCAGGACACAATCACATTCACATTCACACACTTCAGACACTTTAGACATGCCAATCAGCCTACCATGCATCAGGTACCAGTCTTTGGAACGGGGGAGGAAACCGGAGGAACCAGAGGAAACCCCCGGAGCACGGGGAGAACATGCAAACTCTGCACACACAGGGATA
This sequence comes from Ameiurus melas, assembly GCA_012411365.1. Lineage (NCBI taxonomy): Eukaryota > Metazoa > Chordata > Actinopteri > Siluriformes > Ictaluridae > Ameiurus > Ameiurus melas. Next base: position 36,757,452 of record CM022754.1, on the reverse strand, counting down.
TGGTGGGAATCGAACCACCGACCCTGGAGATGTGAGGCAAACATGCAAACCTCTAAGCCACTGTGCGCCCTACTGTGCACTAGATGTTTCAAATTTATCTTGTGTTTAAAAGCGAGGCACTTATTTACAAAAATAAATAAATAAATAATTGTCTTGGCATAAACAAAGCCACTTGAGTGATTGTTAATGTACTTAATAAAAACTTACTGAATAATTATTCTCTGTGGCATAATCACAGCACTCCATTTTCAAAGAGACTGTTTTATAGCAGATTAGCTGCTAAAGTGATGGATTTTTATTTGTATTTTTTGAGGGTTTTGTATATCTTGTCACGGAGGATTTGGACCAGGATGTTTTTTTTTTTTTTCTTCCTGTTTTTCCATTGAATAGATTTGACGATGAATACTTTAGCCTTGAGAAACTTTGGCAATGTCATTTAGTATTAGCCACTAGTGAAAAACACAGAGGCCTCAAACTAAATTGCCGCTATTTATTTCATTCTATGAATTAAGATTCAAAGATAATAAAACATAAGGGTTTCTTCCTTTTGTCATGTCATGGAGATTCTCCTTGCTTCTGTCATCTCTGGCTTACTCATTAGGGGTCTTAATATACATGTACATCCAGATTTCTCAATATTAAAAAATAAAAACAACAACTGAATTGAATGAAATTTCATGGGTGCACGTTAGTATTTCACTCAAATATTGGACGTGCCTACAACATGTTTGTATTTCAGTAAGAAAAAACAAAAAAATCTCCATTAATGATAAATTGGTGAAATACTGATCTCCAAACACTGGCACTCTGTCCAGGGTGTACCCTGCCTTGTGCCCGATGCTTCCTGGGATGGACTCTAGGTTCCCCCTTGACCCTGAAAAGGACTAAGCGGTAGAAGATGGATGGATGGATGAATGGATGATCTCCAAACTCACATACCATAGAGACCCATAAGCCAGTCTCCTATCTCCTTTTGTAGTGCATTTAACAAGTCAATGCTAAGTAGTCTTTCACATCTGGTGAAATCTGAGGAATTCTGACAGTACATGATCGTGTGATGATCATGTTTCTGTCCTTTTCTGATCGGATTAAGCAGAGCCTTGATCCAAAAATACACACCGGTGCGGCAAACAAGTCCTCGGCTTGTAAACAAGTACAGGTGTAGAGCTAATAGCTTTTGACAGACTTAATCAATATTGCGCTGAAATGAAACAGAGTTTAGATGTCCTGGTCAATAATGCTACTGCCCCCTTCCTCCAAGCAGACAGACGCTCATTATAGTGGTTTGTTTTTATTTAACTGATAAAAAAAGAAAGAATGGTGTGAATTGGTGTGAATTAAAAGGATTTTCCATTTGAATTATACATTGAATTATATATGTGGATCAGAGTTAATCAGTGGTTTGGTTATTCTAACATCAACGCGCATTGGAATTTTTAGCCTGTCATGTGTTAAAAAATAGACATCACACCACCTACAGGTTTTTGCAAGAGATCTAGTCTTCATGGACGCATTGTGATTTTATTTGTATGGTGATTGCTCCTTTTGTGTGGCGGGATGATGATACACAGCATTTAATTATTTCTTTTCTTTTATAATTAGACATTTGTTGAGACAGGCAGAATTGCAGCCATTGCTTGCTCTGATCTCGATATGTGGCAGGCCAAAATAAACATCCTCCCACTATGACATTGGTGACAGCTTGCACAGCACGCTCAGTCTTCTGTAGTGCACAGCAGTGAAGGGGACAAAGTTGAACAAGGCTAACACAAAAGGAACGCCCACAAAATCTCCTCCATCTTGCGCAGCTAGACATAATGGAGAAATGGGTTTGAGGGCTGCGGCCAGGCCTGATATGTTAAGGTACATAGTTTTTACCATTAAATGCTTAATTAGCCTCATGTAGCTTAGCATGATAATTACAAGAGCACAAAAGGTACAGTATAGATGATATTAAAGTAATCATGGACAATAAAATACGGACGCACATGGATTTAAAATCTCGGAATTCAAATTTACCATATCACATATAATGTTCAGGTCTCATACCAGCTTCCATTCATTTATGGCATGTCTGTGGCCCCTCAGGAGCTCACCATGGGCTTGATTGCTACTGCTGGGCTATGGATCTGACATCTCACGTTAGTGTTTGAATAAGACTTTGTTGCATGCCAAAGTGGCCGTCACATATCGGCCAAATGGGAAGATTCATCGGTCGATGCCGATAATTAAAAATGACAAATATTAGCCTATATATCGGTCTTGGTGATATATTGGTTCACCAGGAATATAGAAGTACTCCATTGGCTCTGATTCCTGGGGCTGCAGATCTTTGTTAATCTGTTTGAAATCTCCTCAGATCAGTCTGAGCGTTCTACAAAAAGCCATGACAGTGCCCACAAAATCCGGCTACATCTTGGGGCACATGAACAAGACAAAAATTGCTGTAGAGGATAATCAACTTTTACAGTCATCCAATATTCAAGCCTTAATATTCATATAATTTTATTTGTAATCATAAGCAGCAGACATTCAAGTTGCAAATATACACAGTGCCCTCCACTAATATTGGCACCCTTGGTAAATATGAGCAAAGAAGGCTTTGAAAAATTGGCAGTGTTGGCCCAGTTGTTAAAGGCTCTGGATTACTGATCAGAAAGTCAGAAGTTCAAGTCTCAGCACTGCCAAGCTACCACTGTTGGGCATTTGGGCAAGGCCTTTAACCCTCATTTGCTTAGATGTGTAAATGAGATAAATGTAAGTTGGTCTGGATAAGGGTGTCTGCTAAATGCCCTAAATGTTAAAATTGTCTTTATTGTTTAACCTTCTGATCTTTTTTTAAAAAACATACTGAATCGCAAAAATACTGTGCTCTCATGGATATCAAACAATTGCAAACAAAAGACAGGTTTGTCCAAAATAAATATTTGTTTAATATTGCTGTGCAGCAATTATTATCACACTTTTAGTCAATGCTATGTACCTTTACCAAGATAACAGCTCTGAGTCTTCTTCTATAATGCCCGATGATGTTGGAGAATACATGGCAAGAGATCTGAGACCATTCCTCCATATAGAATCTCTCCAGATTCTTCCAAAGCCAGTGGAATCTCCTCTTCAGTTCACCCCACAAATTTTCTATGGGTTTCAAGTTAGGGGACTGGGATCGCCATGGCAAGACCATGATTTTGTGTTCAATTTGTGTTTGTGTTCATTTTGTGTTGATATTGATGTATGTTTTGGATCATTGTCCTGCTGGAAGAGCCAACATTTTAAGCTTTCTGGCAGAGTCCATGATGCTATGTATCCTAACAAAATGTCCAGGTCCTCTGGCAGAAAAACAGTCCCACCATATTTAACCGTGGGTCTGAGGTACTTTTCCATATGGCTACCTCTCAGTGTGCACCAAAATCACCTCTGGTGTTTATTGCCAAATGCTGTACTTTGGTTTCATTTGACCATAGAACCCGATCCCATTTAAAGTTACAGTAGTGTCTGGCAAACTGAAGATGCTTGAGTTTGTTTTTGGATGAGAGTAGAGGCTTTCTTCTTGAAACCCTTCCAAACATCTTGTGGTGATGTAGGTGATTCTGGATTGTAGTTTTGGAGACTTTCTGACCCCAAGATTCAACTAACTTCTGCAATTCTCCAGCTGTGATCTTGAAAGTTTTTTTGGCCACCAATATTAATGGAATACACAACATGTCTTAGTTGACTACATAGCCAATAAATAATAGAGCCACATATATAAAATATTTTATATTGGATATGGCCTTTCCAGGATACAGTCAGTTTCAGAAGCACTATAATTTTTTTTTTAAATGTTTAAAAACTTTTGAATTTAATAAATTATTAAATACTAGTTAGGAAATAGTTGAGTTTTTTCTCTTTACTTGGGTGTTGTTTTTAGACACATACTTTTATTTCCTAACCAACATTTTAATATTACTAGCTTTCATTCTTTGATTTGTTTTACAGCATTATGTAATTACTCTGTGTCTAAAAATAATAATGATTGGGTGGATCTGAGTATGACAGGGTGGTTAAGCTAATTACAGAGTGGACATAAAGGCATGGAAAATTGCAGTGAAACTCAATTAATGGAGTCTATTTTTCTCGTATCAAGTTTGTTTCTTTTCACAATAAAAAGGTAAGCTAAAAGAAGGCACACTGAAACTGAATGATAACGCATATCTTGAATAATTACAGTGTTGAAATTTTGAGCTGCAGTCAGCAATTAGATTGCAAACAACTGTTGCTGTGTTAGCAACAAATGATTGAAGAAAACTTTAGAAACATCTTTACATTAGTTCAGACTCTTAGCAGCATATAATAAAACAAATACTATGTATTACAATGTAACAAAAATAAATATGTCTAACTAAAGATTATCTCTCTGGCCAAGCTTTTGCTGATATGACTGGTGTCTGAAAGGGGTCATTCATATGTTCCCAAGGTCTTATGTTTTCTATCCATAAGTCCATCCATCCATCTTCCATACTGCTTATCCTTCTCAGGGTCATGGGGAACCTGGAGCCTATCCCAGGGAGCATGGGGCACAAGGTGGGGTACACCCAGGACAGGGGGTAAATCCATCGCTACGGACACTTTGGAAACACCAGGTCCTATGTTTTCCTGTTCAATATTCTGTTAATACACATTATGTAACCTTTCCTAAAGGTTTTACGGTGGTGCTTGAAAGTTTGTGAACCATTTAGAATTTTCTATATTTCTGCATAAACATGACCTAAAACATCATCAGATTTTCACACCTAGTGAAAGTCCTAATAGTAGACCCAATTCAACAAATGAGGCAAAATATTATACTTGGACATTTATTTATTGAGGAAAAGCATCTATTATTACATATCTGTGAGTGGCAAAAGTGAACCTTTCAGTATCTGGTGTGACCCCCTTGCCTAGCAATATCTGCAACTGGAAACTGTTGATCAGTCCAGCACATCGGCTTGGAGGAATTTCAGTACAGATCAACTTCAACTTTGGGATGTTGGTGGGTTTCCTTACATGAACTGATTTCTTCAAGTTCTTCCACAACATTTATATCTGATTAAGGTCAGGACGTTGACTTGGACATTCCAAAGCATTAACTTTATTCATCTTTAACCAATATTTAGTAGAACGACTTGTGTGCTTAGGGTCATTGTCTTGTTGCATGACTCATTTTCTCTTGAGATTCATTTCATGAAATGATGTTCTAACATTTTCCTTTGGAATTCAGTGGTATAATTCAGAATTCATTGTTCCATCAATGATGGCAAGTTGTCTTGGCCCAGATGCAGCAAAACAGGCCATGACAATACCACCACCACCATGTTTCACAGATGGGATAAAGTTCTCATGCTAGAATGCAGTGTTGTCATTTCTCCAAGCATAACACTTCTACCTGCACTTTTCTAATCTCTGTGATGGTTTGTTTAGCCTGGATTGAATCAGCCAGGAAATGTGTGTTCTTGATTTCAGACATGTCTGTCATAATATTAGCATGGGGTTATGGTACTCTAACTAGGTGGATTCACCAAATGTTTCACTAAAACCACTCACTGGCCATCAGCATTGTAACTGACCTTTGGGGGAAACTTCCACTTCCTATTTGCTGTATGCTTGTGTATTAACTAAGGAAAACAGCATTCTTACAAAAGTTTTAATCTCCTATAACCTATCCTGATTCACAATAAAGAAGAGGTTACTTTTTCAGAAGACAGAGTGCAGTTTTGGTTAAGTGTAAATATTTATTCACCTCACACAATGCATACATCTATTATCCACCCATCTTCTATACCGCTTATCCTGTTCAGGGTCACGGGAAAACCTAGAGCGTATCCCGGGGAGCATCGGGCACAAGGCGGGGTACACCCTGGACAGGGTGCCAATTACATGTATTATGCAACCTGTTAAATGTATTTTTTTTTATTTATAGAAATATCAAATAAAGAGCTTCATATCAATCAATACATCATGCCATACTGTTACGCCCCTCCAAATTAGGTATGATTCAGTAAAGTGACAAATCTAAATGATGTCACCTCAAAAAATTCCTAAGTGGATTAATTTCCACATACATTTTCTCTGTATGTCAAGTAAAAAAAAAAAAATAATAATATAAAAATTAAAACAACAAAGAATAATATATGAACAAGACCCTGCAATACAGCAATACTGACCCCTATGCATTAGACTAAATCTGTCAAATTTACCTGAGCATTTGGGATTTAAATTCTGGCACTGATGTCAAATAGGCCATGCATGACTGCACAGACAGGAAAGCTGAAACAATAAACCGAGACCAAATTAACCTCTATAATCAAGCTCATTATAAGCATAATAAAGAGATGAAGGGCAAGGGGGCATTTAATAACTATCATCTAATCAGGCCTAAGTTAACTATTAAGCCTCCAGGTTTGTTCATGTTCTCCTGAAAGCATAAACAATTTTATTTTATTTTTTTAATGATGGATGTTGGCACGCCCCATCCTATGGCACTGACAAAATATGAGCTGCATCCAATTTATTCTTCAGTGTCACTATGATTTGAAGAGAACTGAGCAGTATATTGATTCAGACTGGATTAGCACCGGGGTTCGCAGAATTTGCCAATGCAGCACCATTCAGACCAGTTGAAAGGATTACAGATTCAATCGTATCTACTGAGAAGCTTTTGGGCATGAGGAATCATGATGTAAAGGCTGATGTTATCTGCCTAGAAGGCTGTCATCATCATGACCCTCTGGGTTATCAACAAAATTCTCCTCTACTGTTCATATCAGCAGAAGGCAGACATTTATAGGAGATTATATGATCAGTGTACCATTTATGTTCCACTGATATAACATTTACAAATATGTATGTTATTGAAAGGTCAAAAACATTTAAACACAGGTAAAATGTCCTTAACACCCACCTATGTGCAGTAATAAACTCTACTTAAAATTTACAGCACTTTGAAAATCACACTTTTGTCTGCCCCAGTCCACAAAAACTATTACAGGATATGAAAAATGTACATTTTAGTTTTCATAATATTTACTCAAGTCTGTAGCTGAAAACATTCACCCCTATGACGTGGGGAATATTTCCCAAATCATATCTTCAACAAGAAGTTCTGGATTTCCTATAGATCATGGGAAGAAGAATGCTCTCTAATTCTTCTTTATTTAGTTTTATTGATATTGTGATATTGACTGACAAGGACATTTTGAAATCGCATTTTTACCCAATTTATGGATTCAAAGTAAATTATCCATCCATCCATCCATTTTCCATACAGTTATCCTACACAGGGTTACTTGGGCCTACAGTGCATGTCTTGGACTGGGTGAGGAAACCAGGGTACTCTGAGAAACCCCCGAAGCACAGGGAGAACATGCAAACTCAGTGCACTCAAGGTGGACACAGGATTTGAACCCTCAACCCCGGAGTTGCGAGGCAAACATGCTAACCCTTAATACATTGTGTAATAATTCATTTTAAAATGTTTTCATGCCATTAGCATGAATGCTAATTACCCACAATTTGGGTATTTGCCAATTATATTCTTAAAAACAAAAACAAATCCCTGTTATCTTCAACCGTGTTACTTGTTTACGAGCAAAATGCTGCCCATGCTAAATGTTGCCCAATAATGCAATCACCGTTATGGCTAGTTTACATTTTTGAAATACGATTATGTCCTCTAAGTGTTTTTTAAGTGTGTAAAACAGCCATCAGACAGTGTCATGTCCAGATACACTGATGAGTTTTGATGACATATTGCTTGAATATTATAATCCAAATTATTAAAATCTATACATCCTGCACCTCTTTTGGCCTGAAGTTGTTTGGGCTGGAGTTTTGCAAGACATTAGAAAAAGAAATTATTGCATTGTGGTTTTTGCAAACTGGATGAAGGCACAGGATAGGATTTCTGCAGACAGCATTTATTTTTTTAACTCACTGCAAGATGCTCGATAGGACTGAGAGGCAATAAAAACTTTCTGGCACATTCCTGGAACAGATATATTATGCCGTTCAGACATTCTTGAGTGGATATCCAGGGCCCTAATGGTAGCCAGGAAAACACCCCCACACCGTCCCACTCCTCTCCGCTTTCACCACATTCTAGGCCTTCCATCAAGATGATGCAAAAGCAACCTGGATTTGCCCAAACCATAAACTTTTTTAACTGCTTAGTGGTACATTTTAATGATCTTGTACCCACTTGGAAACATGCTTGTTTTTTGCTGACAGTAACAGGACACATTATGTTCTTGGCTTGTTGTACACTTAAGAGCTCAATCATATAAAAAAAAGGTTACATGTAGAAGCTGTAAGGGTTCATTGATTTGTTCCTCTATTGGAAGCTTTACTATGAAGATCTTTGCAACAGAGTGTTTTCCTATCATGTAGTGTTTTCAGAACCTCTTTGGAAAGCTCACTATTCAAAGACACCCCTTGAGAAAACATTTCTTTCTCAATCTAGCCTTTAGTTTCACAACCCCACATGGGGTCAGCTGAAATGCAGATGGGGTTGCAGAAGTTTTTTTTTTTTTTTTACTATTATTTATAATGTGAAAGCAACTAAACCAACTGTTGGGTTCAGTGTGCTTAAGTGCATCAAATGAAAGTAGTGATCTAGGATGGATGTTAAAGTGAAATTTTGAAGAATATTTTGGGGTCATAAAAATGAGGTTACTGGCTAAAAAATTTTTTAGAGCCCCTGATCTAGTCCATTATGAAGTTTAATAAGTGGTGTTTAAAATAAATAAATAAATAAAACTCTACTCATGCATGTGTCTGCCTGCACAATTCTTGCCATTTTCATTTGATCCTGATCCACCTACAAGACTACCAATCATCTGCTTTTGATTTTGCACCCAATTTTGAGCAACTAATAGAAACAATTGCACTTTGGCACAACCATTACAACAGTTTAAAGTCACTTATTTTCCCAGAATATCTGGTTTGCCTTTTGCATACCATGCATGGTGATACATGACGTGTTGGAATGTAAAATATGTATGTGACTGCACAGGATGTACCGATAAGTTTAAATCCACTATAATACAGAATGGTAATCCTTTCTCTCACACAGGTACTCTAAATAATTACACTACAATATGTCATCTCATTAGCTCAATTACAACCAATATCCACAGTCTGCTGCAGTTCAGTGACTGATAAGAACCTGAAACGGGTTATTTGTGCTATGTACCATGCTCAAAATCAAAGCCTTTCCTATTTGTTTATTGCATACTAATGGCTATTCAAAGTGTTGGCCCTGACTTCATTCACAGATGCAGAGTACTGGTTGAAAGGGCCAATAGCCATAAGAAGACTTCCAGAGAAGGCTGCAGGGTATTGTGTGATCAAAGACTTGGTCTTCAGGGGGCACTCTGTGAAGTTCACGGCATGATAGAAATGCCTGGGTCTTGACCTCCTGCTTCTCAGTACGCAGTCCTAATGCATTTTCATTTTGATCAAAGTGCAGTTATCCAGTACAAGAGAACAAGCCCTGACCATTGAGTCAAAAATGTCATTGATTCCCTGTTCTGATGTGAATAAAAAAAAATGGCTTGGTAAATAATCTTCAAGGGATGATCTAAAATATATGTACAGAAAATTTCTGTTTGTCTTACAGTAAAAAAAAAATCATTCAACTATGAATACTGATTTTGAAGAGGAAATTACTATTAGTGAAAATTCTTTAGTTTAATAGCTCTAATCGAGCTTGTCAAGCTATTCTTGTCCAAATGAGGGCCTATCTAGTGATGGCCTTGACAATTATCCATTATGTGTGATATTACTGCATTATGCATGGTGTAATTCCCATACTCTCATATTTGCAGTTTGCACAGCTCTCGATTAGTGGCCTTCTTTTCAGACGATCAATCACAGCGACAGCGTTCCCGCATAGCTTGTTCTCGAAATGATTACACAGCTCGCTTTCCCATCTGTGTCTCAAAAACACAGACTGAAGGACTTCTAATCTTCAGCCTTAAACAACTGCACCAGTGTCTGTAAGAGCATTCATTCAGAGAGATGGTATCAAACAGCACCAAAAACATCAAAGATAGCTGATATTGCCTCGCTAGATGGTTCGTTTTTAGTGTTCTTTGAGTTAGAAGAGGGTTGCCAGATTCTGCATTGTGCTTTTCCAAGTTAAAATTCTAGTACAAATGCATTTCAATTAATTTAAACAATTTACCACTTACCCCAACCCATCTTCTACCACTTACTCCTTCTTCAGGGTCACGGGGAACCTGGAGCCTATCCCAGGAATCATCGGACACAAGGCGGGGTACACCCTGGACAGGGTGCCAGTTCATCGCAGGGCACAATCACATACACACTCACACACCCATTCATACACTACAGACACTTTAGACACGCCAATCAGCCTACCATGCATGTCTTTGGACCAGGGGAGGAAACCGGAGTACCCGGAGGAAAAAAATGTAAACATTTTTTTTAAATAAATAAATTAGGCCACAAAAGCAGGCAGAAAAAAGGCCAAAAGTGAAATTTGTCTAATGTTCAACCGTCCAATTTTGGTGAGCACACTGTAGTCTCAGATTTCTGTTTTTGGCTTATAGGAATGAAAGCTGAAATGGTCTTGTGGTCTGGTGTAGCCCATGTGCCTGTTATGAGATTCTTTCCTGTTTACTAAAGTTGTAAAGTGTGTTAATTATTTATTTTTGAGTTACTATGGCCTTCTTGTCAGCTCGAACCAGTCTGGCCATTTTCCTCTGGCATCTCTCATCACCAAGCTGTTTCTGCTGCTTACTGGGTGTTATTTTTTTTTTTTGTTTGTTTCTCACACAATTCTACATAGATTTGTGCCATATAATAATGGATTTAATTATACTCCATGGGATGTTCAAAGTTTTTAGTTTCCCTCAACTATACCATGATTGACACTTGTTTTGATAGCTCTTTGTTTTGTTTTTGTTTTTAAATGTAACAATAGGAATTGATAGATCCAATGGTCATAAATCAATATTAGTGATTATAACTGAATCTACAGAACATCTACAAAGTTGTGTGAAAATCAGTAGGAAGTAGAGCTTCTTATGTTCTCTGGTTGTTGGATGATGATAGTAAAAACACACTGATGAGCCTACTGAACCAGTTTGTTCATCAGACAACTAGGAATGTAAAACTAGTAGTTTGGGTGTGTAATGTGCTTGTTTTGGATGTCCAGGTTTGTGATTTGTCCACCGATTTGTTTCTCTATAAGAAAACACCAGAACATCAATAAGCCTTTTAAGTAAGTTGTTTCTCATAGATTTTGTCTGGAACTCAAATATCTCCCTAGGACTGAGTTCTGAATGATTCTCCTAAATAGTGTGTGTGTGTGTGTGTGTGTGTGTCCATGCAGAGTTCACTCCAGCACTGATCTGCATTGTGCTCAGTAACTAATTTTCATTCTCTCACTGCCTCTTTCTTCGCATATTGTGCCATCTGTCTGTTTTCACACAACTGGCCTCTCTCCATGCTGGCTGCAGTGAGTATCATTAGACTCTCGCCTATTGTGGAAAGGCGAGGATGTTGACATTCAGGAGGGCTGTGCCTGTCGCAGTGTATGGCCAAAGTGTAAAATTGTGGTCAGAAATGTCAGCTGAATCAAGCTCAGGCTATAATCCAAAACGGTATGCTTTATTTTATTTTTTTATTTTTTATTGAGGATGAATAGAGGCTGCAAGGCTGAGGCAACATTCATCTATGAGATTTCTCTGTGATCTCACATGGTTGTGGTTTGCTGGATCTTTTAGTTGTGAAGACAAGGTTAGCTCCTGAGGATGCACAATGTTACTAAGGTTTGTTGTTTTTCACAGCCTTCTTTGCTCATATTTACCAAGGGTGCCAATATTAGTGGAGAGCACTGTGGCTATTAGGTTTTTTATATATATATTTTGCTGATCAATGCATTTCTTACTTGGTGCATTTTGGAAATTGACCCTTTGGACATATCTATTCAGAAACAGCAGGGCTGAATGAAGCTCTAAGCAAGTTGTGACTTCTTTTTTTCAATCTATACACTCAACTTTTTGAGGCAAAAGAGTCCGGAGTCAATAACAGTGTGAGCTACTGATAGTAAAATGGCTGGGGAATCTTTGTGTTGGTTTGATAAACCATCCTAATCCTCTCCAGCAGTTTTAGGGCTGCGTGCAGCTCCAGGTATCCATGAAGGGGCCAGATTAGGATTGAAAGGGATGATTAAAAAAAAGCCCTGCACCGTCTATATTACTGACCACTGCCAAAGTTCAGAGCACGTCATACACTTTCATTTTGAGGCTAGGCTATTTCTAACCTTTTGCTACAGCCTTTCCTAGGCAATAATTCATACCCTCAGAGATGAATTTCTGCAAACATTATATGACCTTTCTTACCATTAAAAAAGTGCAGCTATGTTCCATGTCAGGGATGTGGGTGTTATTGCAAATCGGTGAAAAGATTTACAACATCAGTGGTACTTTCTTTGAGAATTTTTAAGGTGCAGTAGTTTTTTCTTTCATCTTTTTTAGGTGTACAAATAACCTGGAAGTTAGGTAGAACATCATAAAAAAAAATTGAAGCCATGTCCCCAGCACAAATGTATTACGTGGCTGAGAACACCTTTTACAAAAAATTGAGCCAGGACAACCTGCTTGTTTGTGTTTTCATGGGCTAACTGTCAGTCATTTTATAGACATGCCCTCAAGCATGCTTGCAGCCTTGCTGGAATTTTTGACCACTCCGCCATGCAATATTATTTCAGTTGCAAGATGTTTGATGATTTTCTTGCTTGTACTTCCTGTTTCAAATCTCCCCACATCATCTAAATGGGAATCAAATCCAGGCTTTGACTAGACCATTCCTTAACAATCCATTTATTCTTTTGAGCCATTTTTTGGTGGATTTGCTAGTGTGCTTAAGATCATTATCGTGTTGAAAGGTCCACTTTTGGTTCAACTTTCAGACAGATGGCCTCTCAGTTATCTCCAAGCATTCTTTGACATGATGCAGAATTCATAATTGAAACAAAGAATACAAGCTGTCCAGACTCTGAGGCAGAGAAGCAATCCCAAACCATAACATTTCCACCACTGTGCTTCACAGTTGGTATGAGGTGCCTCTCCTGAAAACCTGTCTTTGGTCTGTGCTGAACATGTCTGCTTTTACTGTGTCCAAACAACTCAATCGTTCGAAAACTACATCATTTGTAGATGATTTTCCTTACAGTGGAATGGTGTATTTCAAATAATTTGGAGATCTTTTTAAATTCCTTGCCAGACTCATAAACATCCACAACCTTTTCTCTGAAGACCTTACAGACTTCTTTAGATCTTTGCATGATAACACCAGACACCTCAATAACAATTGGAACACCAGACACTAGATATGTGAGGGGTATACATAAGACCGGTTCCACCTGCACTCCCTAAGCAGGTTCTAATCACTGGCACCCAATCTTGAACAACTGATTCTAATTTTATGGATTTGAAGGTGTGAAGGTGTAAAAGTAGGACTGTACTTACTTTTTCCATGTGTCTGATCTGTTTTTTGTTCATTTCATTTGTAAAAATTACTACAAAATGTCAATTTTATATGTCATTTGATAGAGTGTATCACCTTTATTAATAGGCGTTGTTTAAAAGAGGATCAATTGTTTTCTTGTCCAAATATGTTCAAAAAGCCAACAATTTCCATGGGGTATACAGCACTTAACACAGTGATCGATTTGCATACTGTCCGGGATAATTGTTTTGATACTTCAAAGAACCCTGCACACCAAATGATCCATTATAAACTAATACATACGGCATATGCCACTCCTTGATTGTTATAAACAATGAAATATATATCTTTTTGATCATCTATGTAACAGCACAAGCCCCGGTACATACTTTACATGCATGTTTTGGGACTGTTCTCTGATAAAGTTCTTTTGGTCTGTTCGGGGCTTGACGTTAGATCTTTTGAAGACAGAGATTCAAAAGGATCCATTGCTTTTCCTATTAGTTTTTTGCATTGACACTGACTGTTCATCAAAGGAAGATCCTGTCAGTTTCTCATACTGCAAGAAACAAAAAAAAATATATTTTTTAAAAATGTATTGAACCATCTATCCAAAATATGTCCATTTGGCTGTCTTATCTGATGGATATCACTCGTCTAGAGTGTACCACAACTAAAGTGCACAGCGCCATGGAAAGAAAATGCAGAATTTGTTAGACCTTATTGAGGCTCTATCAGATCTTATGAGGTCTTAGGATGTACTTCCTTTTGTACCAACTTTATATGTATTTTATTTTCATTATTATTAAATTTGTTGTTTGTCATCCATCCATCCATTCATCCATTTTCCATACCACTTATCGTAGACAGGGTCATGGAGGAGCCTGGATCCTATTCCAGAGAACTCGGAGAACAAGTCAGGGGACACCCTGGACAGGGAGCCAACCCATCTCAAGGAACTTGTTTGTTATTTTTATTAGTATAATTACTTTTTTCTTTTCTTCATTTTTATAATCCTGGACAGATATTGGGCATTGTTGTACATAGTGTTAGCTATACTTTGGTGTTGTTTTTGGCCTTTCTTGTTTTTTTGTGTTTGTTTGTTTGTTGTTTTTTTCAAATAAAATTATTGAACACACTCAACAAACACTCAAAACACACATCCAAACCAGCATGGAAAATGTTGCAGGACACCCAATAGGTGTTTTGCTATGAATATAAATCTGTGATTTGAATCCTGTTCTAAACTTGTGGTCTTAATTAAAGAGGTCAAGCCACATACACTTGTTTTTAAAACATTTGATATTTTTTCTCACGTTCAACTATTTTTAGACATTACATGAAAACATGCCGTCAATACTTAATGCTGTTGTTATCCTCAGGGGAAGCGTCGCTAACTACACAGCATCACCACATGTTTAAAATGAAGTATAAATAACTGCATGTGCTATTTACTACTTCTCATTTTCAGTGAGGGTGCTAATAATTGCTGAGTTTGACCATTAATTCTGCACCATGGACACTGATATTACTGAATAAATCTTGAATACAAAGGTATTAAAAATAACTTGCTTCCCAATAAACCTTGAAACTAAAAAAAAGAAAGAAAAAAAAAAAGAAAGAAAAAAATCTTTTGGCTCTGTGAGGAAAACTGTGTCCCTTCTGAGATCCTATCTGCAGAATTTCCACTAAATTGCTTTTGGATCACATCATCTACAAAAAATAAGAGTTTGGATTTTCATACTCTTAAGCAAATGGAGCAAATATGAATATAAATTTCATATTGATTCATAAAAATAGATAGTTATTGAAAAGAGCACACTGTTCCAGGCCTAAGTAATTTTCAGATTCAAATATATGTAGCTAGTGTATATCTCCTTCAGTCATGTGAAAACATAAGTACACTCAATGGAAATTGTTGGCTTTTTTGACATATTTGGACAAGCAAACATCTTTGAAACAGTGCCTATTAATGAAGTTCATACACTTGAACAAAACCACGAGGAAATTTCAAAATGTCAGGCAATTATGAAATGCTGCGCAACTTTGCTGGCATCACAAACCCTTCTTCTCGCTCTCCTTTTAGCAGTCATACTCAATGTGGTTTTCACAGAGATGGAAATAAGTCAAATTCATTCAAAACTCAATTAAAAAGATAAAAGAATTGACAGCTTTTCATTGTTATAGTCACTTTGACACTAAACCCTACACGTGTATGACTGCTACTGATCGGATTACATGCAACTTGAATATAAACAAAGATTGTCTACAGAGGCAAAAATCTGTGTAGGAAATGATTTTAAGCAATAATATGCGGATAGCAGAGATGTTCCCGAGTCTTTCATCTGAAGTCCGAGTCAAGTCTGGAGTCTTTAACACTGATTTCCGAGTCGAGTCTCAAGTCAGTAACTGTTACATCTTTCATGCACTATTGAAGAAAATACTCATGCTCAAAAACATATTAACAATCTTTACACATAGGGATAGAGAGTGAAGCATATGCATACACTATGAAAAGATTAATAAAATAACGTGCTAGGTTTAAAGGTTAGGTTCTTTCATGCTTTTAACAGTTAATGCAACCTCTGCTTGGCAATCCAAATGAGCCACGCAGCTACACTACCCAATGTTTGCAACAGTACAATACTATCTTGCTATGTGTGTTAATGTGCCTAAACTTTGCAGATGTGTTCGTATAAGAACATCTGTGGATGTCTAATATAATTTGATGTCATTGCTCCGGTTTCTTTAATTGTTTTTTCCACATTCTTTGTATCTAGCCAATCTTGTTGAAGTTCCTGGTTCTGCAGACGCTACATTTAGAAAATCAATGGTGAGCACATATGGCACAGCAGGTGCCACCATGTTTCATGGGACTCTGATCAAATTTTGGAGTTTAAACGGAAATACGTCATTGATTTCTATGATAAGGTTCTGATCTACCATGACACACAGGGGAATATGTGAAGCAGCTTTTATAAAATCATACAAATATAACACAAATTGCTTTATGATATTAGTTGTTAAGGTTAAAAGACTCAAGTTGTCTGAAGTCTATTAAAGCGCAGGTCGAGTGCAAGTCATTAATACAAGTAGTTAATACTATTTCTGTAATAAGGATTATAAGGACTTCCTATAGAGTAGGTTTTATAGTATATGCATAATACAGGTCATGCATCATAAAAGTTGGCCTTATGAATTGGATACGTTTGGATAAGACTTTTATGTTTTGTAGTCTCTTTAGTAAAAGAAGGCCATAAGTCTTCATCATTGCTGCCGTCTGCACTGCACCACCGCTCCATGCCGATGTGCTCGAGCAAACACCTGATCACCAATCACCTGCACAAGCAGGTCAAATCTTCTTCAGGAAAAGAAATGGGCGGACTTTCTAAACTCTTCCTTGACATGCAGATGCATGATGGGTAATGAACCGTGAGTGGATAACACTAGGTGCTTTGTCGAGTGCAGACAGCCGAGGAGCATGTTTACAGATACAACACAGCACGAGTGCTTATTATATTCCTTTTTTTAAAAATGAAAAATTATCCGTCCAATAAAGTTATTAATACTTGACCTTTAAAAAGGTTTTACACTTGAACGGGTTTAAAATGAGCACCGCCGTACCAGCACGGCCGGCTTGCCACAGGGCGCTGAAGTAATGCTGATTCTCGGAAAGTAATATTGAAAATAATATTACAGCCTGGCCTTTTTTCCCCCACTTAGTCCGTCTGATTCCGCATTCCCTACACACTCTAGTAATCAGAACGACCTGTAGTTACGGCTCCCAGAGCCAGCTTTTGCAACGTACCAACTTTGTAGCAAAATGTAAAAAATAAACACATGCTGTAAAAAAGAAATTGGTATATTATTATTTTTTTTCCCCTTTAGCAGTCATCGAAACATTTCTACTGATCCCAGTAAATCTGGGATACACAGTGACAGGTTCATTCAGGCTTCTGTTTACGTCTTGGATGGAGGATTGAAGGCAAGCTGAGAGAGATTAATTCCCTTGACAGGGGAACTCATCAGGGAGTATAATTGGATGTCTTGCTGTAATTCTCATATACAAGTTACGATGCTCTCAGCTGCCTGCATTACGTGCGATCAGATGTCTGCAAATTCTGCATGAACTAGACAACTGAAAATAAGAGAAATAGACTTGAATTGTGGCTCTAAATCGCAAAATGATATACCACTCTGGAGATAAAACTGGCTTGCATCCATCACCTCTAACACTACAGCATATTGTTATATAGATTGCATCCGTACAAGTGAGGAGTAAAACAGTATTGGGTGTGCTGATATTGTGTGAGTTCTGTGAGTAGCTGTTACCATGTTTGTGTCTGAGAATGATCATTTTTATAACCAGAGTAATTTGCCAATGATTACAATTATTAATAGGTATTAACGAATCATTCTTATCCATTTATAGTTAGATTTAATGTTTGGATTATAACAAATATAAGCAGTTGTGGCTCTCTGGTTTCTGTGCTTGTCATGTTACAGAGAAACCAGAAAGCCACAAAATCCTAAAGTCTTTCCAATGGCGGAAAACTTGACACTGGAGACTCAATCCATAAATATTATATAACGATCTTCTAACAGAAATCTTCATCATACCAACAATTATATTTTTCTACGTTAAACAGAGGCACACTGTTTACTCTGTTTATTACTAAGTGTAGATTATGCTGTTAGCTGTTACTATGGAAACAATGACATATTAGAATGAGAGTATTAATAAAAGCCCGTGATTGGAATTACAGCTGGAACTACTGACAGCTGCTGTTAAAGAAAATGAATCAGTTTTGAGAACAGCACCATGATATAAAGAACGGAAATGTATTATAAAAGATCATTCATATACAACAAATACAGTTGAACACTAAAGAATAAAGAGCTGTGTGTGAGTGTATCATCGCACTCCTCCTTCCAGCCTGTGTGAAAAATGACACCACAAAATGACACCCGGCTCCATTTTTGCAGAGATGAGTTGGCAGTGACATGTTGTCAGTTTGAGTGTGATGACAGTGAAGGTTGAGCGGCAGATTCGCGATACCCATGCTTGCTGGTGTCTATCGTGTGCTTCACTGGTGCAGCTCAAGATCCACCGGGCCTGAACGTTTCCTAAACTCTCTGAATAATACAAAAATATAGCAAGAAAACAACAACATGTGGGATCAATTGGAGGAGAGCCTAGCGTTATCGTTTAACTGTATTGATCAGAGTGTGTAGGATGGCACTCACCAGACAGGTCCAAAGGACAATCAACACAGGTGATTTGTTCCACAGGCCATTTGTTCTCTCACCCAGTTCACCCTGTCTTTATCACCACGACTGCATCAAGACACCTCATATATTCTAAAGGATGAAGGACTGTAAGAACAATACATGTGTGTGTGTGTCTGTGTGTGTGCATGGTATGCATTAGTTTTTGTGTTTTAGAGTAATTTAAAAGTCTCGTCTGATTTTAATAGCAAGTGTCTCTTGTCTAAATTTATGATTTATTGTGTTAAGTTGTCTGATCTTGTTACTGTGCTCATAATTCATGCTTATCATCAGGATATTATTACCGATGGCCACAGGAGAAATATCCCAGCCTGACTTAATAAGATACATTAAGTTCAATTATCGCTGGATCGATAGTTGATCAGATGTTGAAATATTAAGTTTGCACATTTCCCATTTTGAGCTCAATCTAAAAAAAAAAAAACAAGCTAATTTCCTTACATCGCCAATTTAAGTCGTTCTCTGCAAAATCGCACAAAATAATCCCCAAGGTGCATCACAAATTTTGGAAACACACAAACAGTCAACCTTTATGGACTGGTTATAGAGCCATAGAGTTAAAACATAGAGAGGGCACACTTACGCAGTTGTCTATTTCTAATCCAATAATTTGATTGGACAAGCAGTGTTTAAAGAGTGTTGAAATTTTGTATAAGCGCAACAGTATATTTCCGCCTTGTGTGTATTACTCTTTATTTCATTCTGCTTGTCAGTGTTCACTACATACAGTTCTACCAATAGTTTGTTACATTGAAACGGTTACTACACTTACTATGGGCTGTCAGTCATGCATGCATGCCATCTATTCAGCTGTGGATTATTTGATAACTGTTTTTGCTGGAGCAAGAATAAACAAAATATTTGGCCATATTGTGTCTGAATATTAATTTCTTGTTTATGAAACCTTTGAATAAAAGCAATATCACACTTACAATTGTGCTGTTTTACTGAATATCATCATGGCTGTGATTTGGCATTAGGCAGAATACTGCTGATATTCAGTATTACAGCACTCCTGCTCATGTGATATTGCTTAATTCTACAACCTGTGCCTTCATGCAGCTAGCAATGTAGCAACCAAAATGGCAAACAACAACCTATGCGAGTATTCGTAGAATAGACCACACTACATAAACATTGTATACACATGCAATATTTGGAGTTTATGTGGCTATACAGGGTGTCCCAAAAGTCTACACACATAGGGGAAAACACTTTTTAGCAAAATGTCTTCCAATCTTTTTTTCATATTTAGTTCATATTCTATATATATTTGTTCAGCTAGCCTTTATGAATTTGTCTTTGACAAAAGAAGAGCGTATCGAAATCATTCTCATGTCAGGATCGGGAAGCTGTCACATGGCTGCGATGAACTTTAAGAAGAAACTTGACAAGCACATACACATGTTGCTAAAATTATTAACAAATTCAAGAAGTAGACATCCACGAAAATCTACTGAAGAAGGCACAACTGACATGTAACCCTAACCCTAGTCCCCTATGTGTGGACACTTTTGGGACATCCTGTAGTATAGTATCCTGTTGTGGACATCCAGCTTCAAACTAGCAATGGTAGTGGTAGCTACTGCTGAGTATTGGTCCATGAGTAGGATTTAAGGATGAGAGTGAGGCAATAGGGCAAGCCTAGGAGAGCAGATTGAAGTTTGCCATGGTGGTCCAGTTCTCCAAAAAAATAAAAAAACATGAACTGGCAATGATGATAAAGATTAACTGAAACATAATTAGTTTAGTGGCCCTGCCTAAGATGTCACATTAACAAGAAATTGAGCTCCATATTCGGAGAAAAATCCAGACATCCGTGACCTCTTTCTCTGGCAGCAGAGTTGGAAGAGGTACAGGGCTGGTGTCATTTGGATGCTAGGTTATCGCATGGCGAGTGTAACTTGATATGTTCTGGGATATCTGTCATTTCACGAGTGCAGATGATTCCAGTTTAGGTAACGGATCAGGCTCTTTAATGTTAGTTGACGTGCTGCAGTGGCTCAGCTGCATTATTGGAATATTTAGCACACTCCACACTTAGGAGGAGCTCTTTCACTGTTTAGATGTCATTTTCATCTTTCTGTGAGCTTTGCATTTCATAGTTACTGTTTGTAGAAATCATTAAATGCAAATCAGTACGGCTGTGAATGTGCTTGGTAATTCACTGGTGATTGGCATTCATCAAAATATACATGCGAGTACGATGAATTACTGAATTACTGAAATACATGTACATATGATGGAAATTTTGGCCTACAAAAATGTTTACAAAAAAAAAAAAATAGACAACTTGGAAAGTGGAATAAATAAGGCACAGTATTTGAATGTGATATATATATATATATATATATATATATATATATATATATATATATATATATATATATATATATATATATATATATTTCATGTGGTGGGTGACTCAAAGGTTAATTAAGCAGAAAAGGAGACATTTGTTGGTTACATAAGTATTCACCCCCCTGGGCCAGTACTTGGTAGAATTACATTTGGATGCAGATAAAGCTACTTCTGGGAATCATCTGGGAGTCATCTCTATCTCTCTCTCTCTCTCTCTCTCTTCTCTCTGACTCTCTCTTTCAGGTTTACATATCTGACTTCTGATAATTCTGCCCATTCTTATTGACAAAATCATGCAAGGCACTGTTTTTGGGAGAAGTGCAAACAAACAGAATGCTTCACACCTACCTGCCAACTTTGATGGAATATCAACTGAGCTGCCCTGCAGGAACATATAATATACGTACCTCTGTGGAGAACCTGGTAGCAGTCATATATAATGATTTACACATCTATGGGAGAGAGTGAGCGCTTGGAGGAAAGCTCTGTTAAAAATCAGTAGACAAACTTAGTCATGTTTTTCCAATGTTCATGGACTATGAGAGTGAGGTAATATGTGTCAAAATGTACTCAACTTCCCTGTGTTCCCACTTGGCTCAGCAAACACTGAGTAAGGAGAAGTAAAGTGGAGATACGTGGGTGTGCACTTCCTTAACTGCTAACTGTACACTCAGTCAAATTCCTTGCTAGTATTCAGTTCTTACACACACACTGTGATACTTTGGTTCCCCATTGAGTTTAATATGTGTAGTTCTTTTCCTCTGTGCTTTCACTTTTTTTAATGCAAATGCCAGAAGTACATGCATATTCATCAGAGGTGGTAACACTACTAACAACAAAATCCGAGCAGGCAGAGAGAGATATAGAGAGAACAAAACCCAGAATTTTACCACAAAAAAACAAAAACTAAACAAAAAACACTTGCATATGTCGAGGGTGAGATGGCTATTTTTATTTATTTATTTATTCAGGTCTGTACCAGGCAACAGTAAGAGAATAGCAAGGCAAAAGTCAGGTGTGACTGCAACTTACCAACCAATGACAACGGCATCTCGCCCACTTAACTAAGGCTTGTACAGTAAACACACAGGCCAAAGTTCATTTAGATTAATTCAGTGCAAAGTAAAATGCACATCGCTCATATCCCACTTCCTTTCCCCTTCTGTGAACACGAGTAGTTCTCAGTTTTAAAACTGCCATAGCAAGAGGTGAAAATCACAAATGCTACAGCTAATTCATAGATTTAACATCCCATAATAGAAACATCCTTTTTCATGAGTCATCTATTATAAATTATGTCAAACTGACTTCACAACATTCACTCGACCCTGTTACCTGAACATGTTCACCCCTTTGAAATATTTGGAATATTCCACAAGTCACATGTTCAAAAGCAAGTTGCATCGTGCAAAAATTCCCAGAAGATCATGAGAAGAGTAAGAAATCTTTTTTTTTATTTTCATTTTGAATGTTCTTGTGATATTGGCTGATGAGGTCATTTTGAAAATGTCCTTAGTGTCCTTAGTGTCCTGATTCCATAAGCATGGATAAATGCAGATATTGACAACAAAGGAACCTTGTAAAAAGAAAAGAAGACATTGTCTGAGATGGCTTAACCCTTTACTGCATGGTGTTGCCATATGGCAACCATTCATTTAATTTATATATTTCTGAATAATAAGGAGCATCTAGATAATACAAAATAATACAAAACTATTATTTTCCTATGTAACTGGGAAAAGGGGGCTTTAACTTTGACATAACAAAAAAGCTATGTCACATGACCAGGAAATGCTGTTTGCACTTCCTTTTCTGCAATCACATGGCATGGTGAAGGTCATCAAATGCTCTCAAAATTTAGACACATTTTTCAATATTTAGGCAAAACTACTTCAAGGAAAAAAATGTAAACACTATCTGAGACAACATTTATTTTTTGTCATTTAAACAGTTTTATATATTTAGAGTGGGGCGCACGGTGGCTTAGTGGTTAGCACTTTGGCCTCACCCATCCCGGGTTCGATTCCCACCGGGGTCATGTGTTTGCGGAGTTTGCATGTTCTCCTCGTGCTGCGGGGGTTTCCTCCGAGTACTCCCCCAGTCCAAAGACATGGATGGTAGATTGATCGGCATGTCCAAAGTGTCGGTAGTGTGTGTATGTGATTGTGCCCTGTGATGGACTGGCACCCTGTCCAGGGTGTATCCCACCTTGTGCCTGATGCTCCCTGGGATAGGCTCCAGGTTCCCCGTGACCCTGAAGAAGGAGTAAGCGGTAGAAGATGGATGGATGGATGGATGGGTGGATATATTTAGAGTATTCAGTTAAATGGTAAAATGTAATTGTTGCCATATGGCAACAGTGTGTGATAGTGGAACTGTGGTGTGTGCATTCATGAATTGAAACCTACATAATAAAAAGACATTAGGCTTCTCTTGTAGTATATTTAAAATTTTTCACAAAGTAAGAAAACGTATAATTTCAGACATTTTGCAATTGCACTTTATATTCTACATTTCTTAATTCAAGAGAAAGAATTAATTCTTCACCCAAAACATGTTTGGCTCTAATTTCTGAATGAGTAAATCCATGCATGTAACTCTAGTTCCTTTCTAGACATTTGACATACTTACTCTAATTATTTTAATGTAAATGTAATCATTTGTGCAGTTGAGGGATAACATATTTCTGAATAGGTAAAGGAATGCTTTCTTAGATTCAAAGTTGAAAAATTATTTTTGAAAACTGTTCAATTTTATGTTAAAAATGACATGGGCTAAATAGCAGCACAATCGTGGAATCACCTTTATGCACTTTATTAGGAAGACCATACTGATATTCGGTAGGGCCTTGCTTCACCCTCAGAGCAGCTGTTACTTTGTGATGGATTTCACAATGTGTTGAAAACATTCCTTTGAGATTCTGGTACATGTTGACATGATGGCATCCCATAATTGCTGTGGATTTTTCAGCTGTACATTCCTGCTGTGAATCTCCTGTTCTACCACATCCCAAAGGTGCTGTATTGGATTCAGATCTGGTGACTAAGGAAGCACACTGATCTTGCTGTCATGTTCCCGTTTGAGACGACTTGTGCTTGTGCATCATCATGCTGGAAATAATCTTTAGAAGATGCATACATTGTGCCTATAAAGGCATACACATGCTCATCATCAATACTCAGATATGCTGTGCCATTCATAAGTGGTTGAATTGGTGTTAAGGGGCCCAGTGTGTGCTCCTTATGTTCTTATGTCTATTATCTTCTCATTTGCACATACAGGTATTCACCCTGTATGCCAGACACTCATGCATGATGAGGTGGGCTGAATAAACCATTGCCAAGGCTTTGCTGATGAGGTTATTTGTTTGAATGTCTTTCTAATTAGCAAGAGATGCAGGAAAACACCTCGGTAGTTATTGCTTCATTTTGGGATTTTTTCGTTCTCCACTAAAGCTCAAAGCCCTAACAGCTGTATTATGCGCTGTGATAATCTTTGCATCATTACAACAGAATTCGCGATTGTTACATGCTGGTGACACTGCCGAGCTCCTCATTTGTCTCCAGGAAGAAGATACAGCCCAGTAGATCCTCTAATGTTTTAACTCACCCATTGTCTCTGTGGCACAGATGTCTCTATTATATCAGAACACTAATTAGTGAAACATGGACCCAGGTGAAGGAAGTAATGAAAGGCCAATCTCTCTCATCTCTGGATCCTCTCAAAGGTGTAATAAAGTCTTCCTGGAAAAAGTCTGGAAGATAATGCGTTCTCACCCAGCGGGGTCGGGGTCCTGCTGTCTGGACGATTTTGCCGATGGGAGTTAATGAGTTTCGCGAAATTTCTCCGACATCCGAGGATGATGATGAGCAGTCGTGGAGGTCAGTAGGTGTGCCCTAATTAGCATTTGCGCTGGTGGTAAGCACAGAAAATATGAATCTAGATGCCCAGGTGTGCTCGACCAGGAAGATTGAATTCCCTCTTGCTTTCATGGCCGCCACCACCACAGCTCACTTTTCATCTCAGCCTAATCTCATTATGATTTTATGGCCTCTGCCGCCTGGGGATCTGAGGCTTTAGGAGCGCATTGAGCTGCCAAATAGATTCCCTCATGCCGCTTTAAAAAAAAAAAAAGAAAAGAAAAAGGAAAAAAAAGAAACCAAATAACAGGGAAAATCTTGAGCTCCTCTCCAGTTTCTACTTGATGGAGTTGTCCTTGGATTTCTGTTTGCTTTAGCTAGTGTTTTTTCCCCTGTTATAATGATCCTTGATCACAGTTGTCATTACATAATGGCAGAACTTGGCTAAAGCTAATGACAGCCAATTAGCTGTAGCCGAGAGAGAGAGAGCGAGAGAGAGAGAGATTTATTAATATCTCTCATCTGTGTGCTGTACAGTTTTTTAGTCACATCAGAGCTGGCTATTAACGTGTATTGGAGGGTGAAATTGATTGATTGTTATTAAATAATTAAATGAGGGATCCTCCAGTTAATTTCACGTCGAAGATGGCCATGGATTTACTACTTATACTGTAAATAAATATAAGCAGCAATTATCTTGCTTTGGCATTCAGGCATGGGAGAATATACTGCCTTTATGTAGTAAATTGATTTCAGATGTAATGACTAAGAAGTATACAAACACTGTAAAACCCATACAGACATTAAAAACACTTTCACTACCAGCTGCAAATTCATTCTGAGCCTATAAGACTTCCAAACAGGAAAGCGGTTTACTCTCATTGGCTTGTGAGATTTGGATCGATAGCGCCAAATGTCCAGCTGAGGATGAAGACGATGATGACCCCGACGATGCTGCTCCTGAGAGTTCATCTCGAACGCCCAAACCAAATTATTCCAAATACTTCAAATATTGATTATAAAATAATATACTGACTAAGTAAGTCAATGATTTACATTACAAAGTACGAACACTATAATTTAGTATAACGTTCTCCAAGATTTGTGTCTGAAGTCTCTACTTCCTGGAAGGGGAGCTGTTGATCCAATTGTCACTAGCCAATGAGAGCAAATTGTTGTTAATCCCACCCACATGTTAGATTTGTTCCAGAATAGCGAAACCTGAACCTCTGAACTTCTGACGCGTAAATATGATTAGCGAAAATAAAGCTTAGAAAACAAAGAATGTTGTTTGTTTGAAGACCGTGTTCGAGGTTTTCTTCTCTCTCACTGTATATTTGTTTGTTTCTTGAAAAGTTACGTTCAATACTTTTGGCACAAATTTAATTCCTTAGACGTGCCACCTAAACAGATTTAAAGTCATGTGTAATTGTTGATAACGTGATATTTTCCGTATGTTTTCAGTGATGATGGTGCAAATTTCTAAGTTGATGCTGCATTTTTGTTTTTCCGTAAGAACTTCGCAGTGGTTTGCCACTCATATGCCAGCGCAGTTCAATTGCTTTCAACCGGTGCAAAGAATTCCACCGATTTCAAACATAATTGATAATACTTACTCTGTAAAACCGGATAAGTTTATTTAATTTGCGGAAACTAATTACCTCAACATTTTTAAGTTGATAAATCAATTTCTTTAAGGCAAATACACTTAAATATAACACAAAATTTCACTTGCACTTGTTATATTTAAGTGTCTTTAGCTTAAAGAAATTGATTTATCAACTGTAAAAATGTTGAGGTCATTAGTTTCCTCAAAGTTTTTGAGTTAAATGAACTAATCCGGTTTTACAGTGTAGGTTTAACTGTGGGCTCTGAAAAAGAAATAAATAAATACATCGTATTTTCCCTCTCACCGTTTTGGAGCAAACATTCAATGTCCTACTAATGAGAAACCCAGTGTAGAAGTAGTAGAGACAGCAAATGTTAGTGTCAAAGTTCCAGAATGCACTGCAGCTATATGACACAGTTACACTGAATTACAGCAGAGTCTCGACTTTGCTCGTTAGTAATCTAGAGCTGGACAGAGTAAAGGACTAAAGCGCTGCTGCATTGTTATGTTTAGATAGATGAAGCAAGGGCTAAATAACACCGCTGCTGCTATCAGCTGGAGACTGAACAGGATTGGGGCTGGGAAACCATAAGTTAACCAGAAATTAATATTAATATATATATATATATATATCAATGTGCCAATGAAGGAAGATTAAACTCTGAAAGTCAGCACCGGATTTCATTTTGGAATAAATCTTGGATGCAATTGAAGATTCTTCACATTCACATTCATATATGGCATTTATTCTGTAATGAAATCACGTCTTCATTATTTCTATAATAGATAGAACTGTGGAAGACAAAAATCTGCTTTAAACACGTTATTACAATCATGATTTATTAGTGTATATATATATATATATATATATATATATTATATTTAATGAGATATTTTTATTTTTTGATTTATTATATATATTTATTATATTATATTTAATGAGATATTTTTAGATATGACTATTTTTCCCACAAACCACACCTTAGGTCTGAGTAAATATTTATCTTGCATAACACAAACAAGCTCACCCCTCCTCAATCCTCACATTGATAAGTGACTATAAATGGAGTGTTTCCTGTGATTCCTTGACCAAGTGATAAGATTTTTTTTCGCTTCTCCAGTGAGAGGCGGCTCCACCCTCGCATCGCTTCTCTGGCTAATTTGGTGTTGACAGCAGCACGCCACATTAGGGGCGGAAGACACTGTCCATCTGGCCGCAACACATTCACGGGCTATTCTTGTCACAAGCAGGGTGAGCGTGGGGTGTGAGGACTGTCACATTTATTTCACCCTGGTTTTGGAGTGTGGGACGGCACACAAATACACCTACACACACACACACGAAGACATAGCAATTGCGGAGAAAATTGGTGCAAGTAATGGTGTGGAAAATAATCAAAGCTGCTTATTTACTGTGTGTGAAGACATTTATACGTAAGTAAGCTTTGCATTAACGTAGGCCGTTTAGTATGTCGGCACCTCTTCATCATGTCAGGGCAGATGAATTTCACATTTGACGAACAATGTGAGTGGAAGAGATGCCTAAGTGCTCCAGACTTGCTGAGTGCAGGGATGTCTGGACAGGTATAAATATTAATCATGTCTATTGTGAGCGAAGGCTTTGTTCGGCAGACACTAGCAAAACATTCTAACTTTCCCGTGCACTTCTTGTGTCTGAGTGACATATTTGAACATTTTTTTTTTCCTCCTTTCCCTATCATCCTACTGCATAGGGTTGCCGATGACTGCCAGCAAAGCTGTCAGGCTGTGAATATAGTGCTGAGAGCATGCACGCATGTGTGTGTGAGTATGTGTGTGAGTGTGTGTGAGAGTGTGTGCTCATGGCGGCAGCAGTAACAGCAGATTGCTGCGCTGACTGACAGATTGGGGTATTAGTATTCAGATCCATGCCACTCCTTTGATATCTCAACACCGTCAACTGATGGGACTCTGGAACCATCCACCGCTCCCTCGTTCATCCAGTTATTTTCTTGTGTTTATCTACCCATATTTCCCTTTCATAGCTCCTTCACCTTTTACATTTTACACCTGTTTCACATTGGCTATGTCTAGTTTTTGGAGTAGTGAGAGGACAAATGAATGCAAGCATCTGTAACACAAGCACCAGAGGAAGCAATGAGGCCATCAGGGAGAAATTCAGTGTGCATACTCGAGGATGTGGATATGCCCGAGGACACAGTACTGGTTCAGTTGTAGCTACTGTAACACACAGCAGTAGAGATTAACTTTGGAGTAAAAATATGTCTCTTTCTGTTGGACGAACCTAGGGTATGTTGTAAGGTTCTGTATATACTGAAAGTGTTATATCTGCTCTCTCTCTCTCTCTCTCTCTCTCTCTATCTATCTATCGATCCAATATTTTTGATCTAATATTTTAATAGTTTGTAAGGATTTAATAAGATGTGCATTACAATTTGAGAGATTCATAGAAATATGGTGAAATTGAGCATGAACAAGTTTTAATACTTCAAGGACATTAAAAATGAATATATTATGATCTATGAATATAAAGTGTTCGTTACTGTATATGAAGGTTTATACTTAGTGCTCAGAGCTGTTGCTAGGTAACCACCAAAAGTTCCTCTTTTGGTGGTTAAAAATACATTCATCAACCCAATTTCTATAGAATACTCTAGTAACGACTTTTTTTCTAGTAGTTTTACTGTAGTAGCCACGAAGATTGCATGTTCTCCCGGTGCAGGGGTTTCCTCCGGGCACTCCGGTTTCCTCCCCAAGTCCAAAGAAATGCATGGTAGGCTGATTGGCATGTCCAAAGTGTCCATATTGTCCATAGTGTATGAATGGGGTGTGTGGATGTGTGTGTGATTGTGCCATGCAATGGATTGGCACCCTGTCCAGGGTGTACCCCACTGCCAAAATGCTTAACAAAAGTCTCATACATGGCTAGTCAAGTCAACGTGATGAAGATAATACAGAGCAGATATGGTTTATAATGGATTAGCTACATGGACGAATTTGAGAAAGTAGAACAGCTATACATAAGCTCCTTATTCCATAACATCCTCTATAAAAGGTGGCACTGTGGCTAACACATGACTTGTGTCTAGTCAAGTCTTGTGCTTCAGCTAACACTCCAACCAAAAGGAATATTTGTGAAGTGTTCTGGAAACTGTATAATCCAGATTAGCTGAACTTCAGGGGAGCTACTGAGCCAAGCTGAGCCCAAGAGCTTCCTATCAGCCCTATAGCACACTGCATGGAGTACAAGCCATTTGGGATTTGGCCTACTCGAAGAATCAAGCTTCTGGGTAATCGTCAAGGATGCATAGTAGCCACTTTTATACTAACAGCCTTAGTAACGTCAAAATAAATCAATCAGCATGATTTTTAAGACTTCCCAAGTAAAGTATCCATCATTCCATAATCACTCCATCAGCAAAATGTTAGGATGCCTTTGGTTACCACATTGTATATCTAACCCTAACCCTACCCCCATTCTTAAATGATTCTGAGTAGCAGTTTTCTGTTAAGGTTAACATTTGATTACAACAACGTTGGTACGTTGGTATGAAAAGTTAACAGTAAAAAAAAACATTTTTTGTTTTTCATGATATCAGGTTGGTCTGCATACAAGGTGACACCATCTATCTAATATTTACTACATCTACAGTGGCGAAGACAAAAAAAATCCTGTCTAAAAATGTACTTTCACGCACATGCAGATGCACTGGAACACACAGAGACCTGTGCAGACACTGGTGTTGACTTATTTGGGCCAACAGCATTCATTAGCCTTGCAAAACTACTCCCAGAAGGCGATGTGGTGGTGTGGATGGGTAATCACATCCAACCAAGGCAGTGATTAATAATTTAATCACATTTCGACAGACAATTAACAAGCATTAATAGAATGATTTGTGCAATATAATGGCATAAGGGTCTAGCCAGGCTGGGAGAAAATGCAGATCCCTTGTTAAGTCATTTTTCATCTAGCAAATCTTGTTGTGTTTCTCATTAAAGGCAATTTAGACCAATTACCATTTAAAACCAAAACCCATAGTACCACAGATGATAAATTGTCCCTTCAGATGTTCTCCTAACTGAAACTATTCATATGTGTCTTTTGGGAAGGAGCGCTCTTTTAAATATAACATAAACACCATCATCACTTTAATCTGCTGCATAGGCTTTGGCCCTGTAATTAAAAGTGTTCATCAAGAATATATCTAGATTTTAATGCAATCGAGGTTTAGCATGACGCA
This sequence comes from Ameiurus melas, assembly GCA_012411365.1. Classification (NCBI taxonomy): domain Eukaryota; kingdom Metazoa; phylum Chordata; class Actinopteri; order Siluriformes; family Ictaluridae; genus Ameiurus; species Ameiurus melas. The sequence continues at coordinate 36,726,595 of CM022754.1, read as the reverse complement.
TTTCCTGCCCACTTTTGTGTCCATGCTATGTCCATCACTCAGATTGACAAGCTTATTACTGAAATTGATGCTCATCAGGTCTGATTGTGTAAGTACTTTTGCAGCAGATCTGTATGCATCCCTCACAAATAAATCCAGGCTTCAAACCGAAGCCTTGTTAATGTGCCCAGTAATAAAGGCCCACTGTGGCTTGTTCTTGCTTTACACAGAAACAAGGCCTAATGGTTGGAAAAAATAGAATAAGAGGAAGGGGGACAAGTCTCGGTTTCAATCACACCACACAAAATCTATGCAAACAAGGCTTGGTTGTTTGATGGGTGCGTGTAGGCTGGGCTGGATAAGATAGCATGAGGAAGGCTGAGATTTTCGTACATGCTGAATGCTAATGTGTTGCTGGGGACAGCCTACAGTGCTGTTTCACTGTAATTATGGTCCTTTGTAGAATTTCATTATTTTTCTGTGGAGACATATTGTCAAGTAGATTACATTAATGTAAAGGGAATAACCAAAATATGGAGGACATCATATGAGGACGGGGGGTCACACGCAGTTGAATTAGCATTCAGATCAGCTCGTTGTTGTTATCACCATCAATAACCTTGGAAAAATAATGAATAACCAGATTGTGATGGTTTGATTATGATGGTCTCCAGATGACACGGAATTTAGCAGAATGTGTGGTCCGCATTCAACATGTCTCCCTGTAGCGTCTCAAATTAATTCAAATGCTTCATTCAGGCCAATTTATTAACCAGTTGAAGTTTTCAGTACTCATGGTGGATGTTCAGGCCTAAAAGCAATGTGGTTCTGTGATAGTGAAATTAATTTTCAGTTTTGTTCATTCTTCGTGTGGTACTATGTCACAGCAGGTACTTTAATGTTGGCATTTCCAAGCTCTAGGGTCCCTGCTTCAATACTGAGCTCTGATTTGCATGGATTCCCTCTGGGTTTTTTGGTTTCCTCATAGCTCCAAAAACATGGCCATAGGTGAAATATAATAAATTATATTATATTTATAATAAAGTATAATAAGTATAATAAATTGCCCCTTGGTGTGAATGATTGAGTGAAAGTGAATGTGTGCATAAGTAATGTGTTCCGAATAGATACAAATGCAGATATGAAAAAGAACCACACTACAGGACTAGTTGAGACTAGTGCATCTGTGTGCATCAGGATATCCCACACGTCCCACACGTATGTATATGAACTGAAGTGACATAGCAATTCACACCAACATGTACTGTTAAATTGAACACTGCGAATTACTTTGAATGTATCAGAATGTGTGGTCTACACTTGACATGGCTCCCGTTAGCTTCTAAAATTAAATTCCTTGATTCTAGCCAATATAGTATCCAATGAATGTTTTCCCACCTCCCCATGGAGTCACTTTCATTGGCTGACTTTCCATCTTGGATCTGCAATGGTGAAATAATTTATCCAGCTTTGGTCACGTTGAAGAAGATAAAGAGGATAAAAGGAGATGAGTCTTAGTTTCAATCAAACTTCACAACATTTGTGCTAATGAGGTCTAGCTGATCGATCGTATATAATATAGCAAGAAAACACATGGTGGAATGAATTTTCCAGTTTGGTTTGCCAGATTCCCTCCCAGCCTTGAGGAAAGTCCTGAAAAGTGCCTGAACATTTCAGAGAGAACTTGAGCATTCATACACAACATTCTCAGGACTCTTCTGTAGCTTTATCTCTATCTAGGCATCTTAACCATTTTGTTATAATTGAGTTTATTCATGTTCTTAACTTGACATGGTACTAAAACAATTTTTGGTTTGTTTTTATTGTGTATTCTTTGACTTACAAGATTGTATCATTTATAGTATACTGTGACTTTTTGTGACTGTAGCACTCTTGGGTTTTAACACTCATTCCAACCTAAGCATTTAACTGTTGCTATATTTCTTTTTCATACAGCAATCTTGCACTTGTGTATGGTCGAGTAAGGGATACGATGTCTTGACACACTTGTACCATTGCCATGGCATTTAATACCCCTTGGACCCAACAATACTCAGTTGGCATTATGCCTGAATCTAAATTGCTTTGGATAAAATTGTCTCCCAAATGAATACATGTGACATAAATGTAAGAGTCATTGATTGGGCCTTGAGCAAAGCCCTGGAGCAAAGCTGTCTAGAAGCATAGATCATACTTCTGGACATAGAACCAGGTCCCTTATGTGCCAAATTATATACATAATATAATATACATACATATTCTATCTATCTACCTATCTATCTATCGATCGATCGATCGATCGATAGATAGATAGATAGATAAATTTTTCTCTTCCATATTTTGTCTGCAAAATGAAGGGCAGGGATTCTCATCATGAAATTTATGATGGATATACAGTGCTGTTGGTTTCAACTGTGGAACTGTAAATTAAATTTAAGTTGGGAATGAAAGTTATTTTACAGGCTAAACATAAATGGAAGTTTGATAAAACACAAACTAATAATAATAACAATCCATCAATCTTCTACCGCTTTCTCCTTCTTCAGGGTCGCGGGAACCTGGAGCCTATCCCAGGAATCACCAGGCACAAGGTGGGGTACACCCTGGACAGGGTGTCAGTCCATCGCAGGATGCGATCACATATACACTCCCATACCCATTTAGACACGCCAATTAGCCTACCATGCATGTCTTTGGGGAGGAAACCCCCGCAGCATGGGGAGAACATGCAAACTCTGCACACACATGGCCCCAGCGGGACTCAAACCCCAGACCCTGTAGGTGTGAGGCAAACGTGCTAACCACTAAGCCACCATGAGTGGTGCTGCTGCTGCTGCCGCTGCCGCCGCCGCTGCCGCCGCTGCCGCCGCCACCGCCACCGCCGCCCCACTTTTTTGACCAGAACTGACCAGCTAACACAGCTACAGTATAGTATACAATACACTGTGTATGTACTAGTGCACATTTCTTCCCTTCCAAAAGTAGTATTAGCATTTGGCAGGTGAACATGCTTCAAATTATAATGTGTGTGCTTGGTGCCATCTTGAAAACAGTCAGTTATTATCATTGTGGATTATCAGCCCTAATCCTCCACTAGCCCACATCAAGCGCCTATCAAAAGGTCATTGCATGCAATTAGCTAGCTGACGTTAGATGCCATAAGCCGAGTGGTTTCTGAATGTTTATCTAGGTTTTACTTTAGTTCTCCTGAAATAGACTTTAGGTATGATTTAATTGATATCAGAGTCAACACAAAAGACAAAAAAAGAAGAAGGAGGAGAAAAAAATATTTTTTATATATATATATATATATATATATATATATATATATATATATATATATATATATATATATATATATATATATATATATATATATTCTCCACCTGTACACTGTTATATCAGTGCTAAGCCCATGTGAGAAATGTCTATCCTCATAATGAAGAGGTAGCCTGTTATTAAGCAGATGTCTTCCCGATATTTTGACATCTTCTTTTTCTTTCTATGTTCCATTCCTCGTTTCATTATTACCAAGAGCTGTTGCCTGTTGGTCGGCTCATTTGAATTATCATTTTCTGTGTGATTTAGCCACTGACTGGGATGGTGATTTTTTGCTTTGCTCTTCAGATCTAATTAATATTTACCTTGCACCATCCATTTTATCATTCATATATGCTTATTTGAAACAAATGCTGCCCCCCTCTGTGTTTCTCTGTAAGGTATAGAAGGAAAACATGCTCCCATGTGTACCCAAATTACCCTTTAAACTTGACAGGAAGAGCTTTTGTCGGTGAAGAAGAAAATGGATTCACAGCATTTAACATAAACAATCGAAGACAGCAGTGACAGCGCTAGTCTGTCATGTGAATAATCCACAATGCTCAGCATTCCTGTCCAACATCTTATTAGACACCATATGCTAATGCAATCTACCACACTTTTCTTTTTGCCTTAAATTTTTAAAAGCCATGGCCGTAGCTGCCATACATCTGTGATGTCCACCTTATATAGATAACTCTTTCGCCCCTTTATGTTTGAGCTATTAATTCAGTCTTGACTGAAGAGCTGTGTTCTCGAGAAATCCCACTTGAAGAATCGAGGACCACTTGTTAGCTGTCCAAATGAAAATCTGCTGGCCTTGAAAGCTGGCCTTTTTTACCGAGTCAACGAGGCTCACTAATTTGTGTTGCAATCTGAGCTGTTTGAAAGGTTAGAAAATCAATAAAAATGTTACCTTGAAATGACATTCAATGGAGGCAGAATTAAATTGAATTATAGGAAATAAAAACAACTACATTTATTATTATTATTTTTTAAATTCATAAACAGATTCAGACACAAATATGGATATTTGGAACCCTAAACAGATACAGATAGTGTCATTGCATTACCAATTCCATTTCTATTTTGTTGTAGGGTTCTACCCAGAAAACTTTAATGGCTCAGATTATGAACCCTTAAAATTGAGCCTTTTTAATAAATGTATGGGTCTTGGTTTTAATGCAAATACTAGGATTGAAATCCACAACCATCCGGTCACTAGTACAGAACCTTCAGCACTAAGCTGTCCACAGCAGCATGGCTCTTGCTGCAATTTTAAGTAGCACTTTACCAACATAATGTGTACTAACCCTGCCAAGCCTTAAGCCTTTGTCCCCTGAGAGGAAATTTTCTCTCTTTTGTTTTTGATTTATTAATGATATTAATAGTAGCAGTTATAGAGTTACACATTCCATCCATGCAGGATTTAATCCATCCATTTTCCACCCTGTAAACTGCATCTGATTATGTTTCTCTTCCTGGCTTAGCATTGTGCTTTATAATATTGAATTCACGACCACTCACATCGTTGTTAATGACTCAATAAGTACACTGAGGCATATTGGCTCTGGTGCAGTTCTATCAGAAGGACACACCTATAATTTTAATTTTGCTCAATCATTAACATCTACACGCTCAGAAAAGAAAGGATATTAGACTTGTCGCTGATATTGTACCCTCAAGTGTACACCTTCTGTACCTTTTTCCAAGAAAAGGAATCTTTTACCTAGAAAGGTGTATGGAGTAAAGCTTTATTCTAATAGGTAATCTGAAGGAGTTTTCACATTTTTAATACTTGGGTTTATACTCAAGACCAATTCTGGGCTTAGCTGGGGGAGGGGCTTATATCCATCGGATTGTGTTCACATTGAAGAATTTGTTCTGAACCATTGCTCATTTGTACAATTGCATACATTCCATCACTTTGTAGGACCTATATTCAACCAGTTTTAACTTTCCTTTGGTAAACACTTAAGCGTTGAAGTACAGTGCTTTTTGGACATGTGGCATGCCGTCCCATATAGCAGATGGTCTTGGTTTCAATGTGGCCTGCAGGACGGCACTGCTGGCGTGCTGCCGGCACTGGCATGCATCATGTCAGCTAAGTGTGGGCCATGTGTGGCAATTATGGCACTGCAAATATGACGGCAGACAACATTTGGGCCGATTGTGGATGGGGGTGTGGCCAAGATCATTCTATTGATTGCAGGCCACATTTGGAATCAGATTGTGATTTTGGACAAGAATTTATAGTCCCGCTATGTACAAGCCAAGATTCTCTCTCTTTCTTTCACACACACACACACACACACACACACACACACACACACACACACACACACACACACACACACACACACACACACACCTTGTTGATGATTCTAAAATGAGCTAGAACAGCCACTGAAAATTCTGTTTTCTTGTGACTTATTTGTTCACATGATTTGGGCAAGATTAGGCTGGGCTGTGGCTCAGTTTTGCGGTTTCGAGTTAAAGGCTGGTGTTGATATGATTAAGACTGGGATTCTGAGAATTAAAACTTGTTCTGGCCCAGTGCTGGGCCATGTATGGGCCTTTTAATCGGCTGACATTTGGGCCAGTTATGACCCATGTGTGGCCCTTGTTTGCAAACAGAATCAGGGCCGGTCCTGGGCTTTCAGTCTTTGCAGTATGTGGGCTGAGGGTGAATTGGTTGTGTTGACCAGAGCTGGGCCAGAAGAAAATTACTATGTGGGCTTATGGTGAAGTATCTGTAAATGAGGTGTTCTTGTATAAGAAGATTTTAATCATGCAGGCTGGAATGAGATATGTTCATGTTCCATGATTCTCTTCACAAGCAGTCACACAGCAAAGTTGATCTAATTACATTGCCCCGTCCTATGAAAGTCTGTAAACATAATAAAAATTCAATTTGCACAAATTACTGCATCAATGTAGCATAGCATGGAGGCAATCAGCCTGTGGCACTGCTGAAGTGTTATGGAAGCCCAGGTTGCTTTGATAGTGGCCTTCAGTTCATCTGTATTGTTGGGTCTTGTGTCTCTCATAGATTCTCTATGGGGTTCAGGTCAGGCGAGTTAGCTGGTCAATCAAGCACAGTAATACCATGTTCACTAAACCAGTTACTAGTAGTTTTAGCACTGTGGGCAGGTGCCAAGTCCTGCTGGGAAAGGAAATCAGCATCTCCATAAAGCGTGTCCGCATATGGAAGGATGAAGGGCTCTAAAATCTCCTGGTAGATGCTGCATCAACTCTCGATTTGAGAAAACATAGTGGACCAACACCAGCAGATGACATGAAACCCCAAATCATCACTGACTGTGGAAACTTCAGACTGGACTTGAGTTTCAAATATAGTAGAAAATGACAAAATTTCACCATGTGAGGGGTTTTCCCAGGTCCACAGGACTTCATATTTGACTTCAAGCAACTTGGGTTTTGTTCCTCTCCACTGTTTTTCCAGACTCTGGAACCTTGATTTCCAAATGAAATGCACAATTTACTTCTCTTCCCATGATTGTGATTGTGTGCACTGAACCAGACTGAGATATTAAAGTTGCAGGAAACCTTTGCAGGTGTTTTGAGTTAATTAGCTGATTAGAGCTCTTCTCAGGTAGACATTTCTCTATTATAAATTCTTTATTCGAATATTTCGAGATACTGGATTTTATATTTCCGTGAGCTGGTAGCCTTAATCATCAAGATTAAAACAAAAAAATGCTTGAAGTTTTTCACTTATTGGTTGAATTTCACTTATTGATATGAATCTAGAATATATGAAAGTTCCACTTTCATGGACCTGTATATGTGACAAATAGAGGCTTCTTCGACTCCCATTACTCAGTGTTAGGCGGTGAGCATGAATGCATGCTGCACCAGGATTTAGTTAAAGTGAACCCCAGAGTACCATTTTCAAGAGGATCAGGGATCTGTATTCTGGACCACACCCTGGATCTTTCTTGCTCCAATAATGGTAACAAACTCTGGGTTCAAATGTCTGTGAGTGTACATCAATTTTAGATGACAATTTAGTAATCAGTGTGCACAAGCATAATTTCACAAACTAGATATTTAGGATATGGAAATCATGTCTGAATGATAACTATATTCTGTGAAAGAAGGAACTGTTTGTCTTTCTGTGCTCTCTCTTTAATAGATTAAGTAATAGAAAAAAAGGAAAAAATAAAATCCTTTATCTCACCGGTCCAACTCCTAAATCCCAGGCCATCGTCTGAATTGAAGGAAGGCAAAGAGCAGTGAGTCATGAGTGGGCCTATCACTGAGGGCTTTGCTGGGCTGCTGTAATTTATCATGGCTGCCACTGGATGCTGACAGGATGGCAGCTGCTCCATGCTGGAAGCGCACTCTTGCACATGTGCCTCTATTGGACCAGGCTGCACCTATGACATGTGGACATACGTTTGCAGGGTGTAATATTAATATAAAATTATTAGCTAATATCTTTATCTGTGGAATTAAATTGTTATAAGGAATTTCTACCCATGCATTCACGGATCTGCTCGGATACGTACAGATTTTAGCCGTGGACTAATTACAAATGCAGATATCAAGGTTGAATAACTTTGATTAATATCAGTCAATTCTTCTCCAAACATAAACAATGAGAAATAAGAAATAATATGAGTTCAGCACAAAAAAAAGCTCATTTACTGTATGTTGAATGTGGATCTTTTCTTTTTTCTATATTCATAAAATGTATCAATGGCCAAGGAGAGACGTCTCTTGAGAGAGCGAGCTATGCCAGAGCCAACACTGACTGTTGTTAAATCATTATTAAAGATGTGAGCAGTTCTGGATTTAATATCGCAGTGCACAGTGTAGAATCATCAAAATAAACATAATCAAATGCAGCACATGAGATGGAAAATAACTGAAATGCTAGATGAATGGCATGTGCACATACACCGATCAGTCATAACATTAAAACCTAATACTGCCTCTTAATATTGTGTAGATCCACAATGTGCTGTCAAAACAGCTCTGTCCCACTGAGGCATGGACCCCACAAGACCTCTGAAGTTGTGCTGTTGTATCTGGCACCAAGACATTAGCAGCTCCTTTTAGTATTGTAAGCTGGGGCCTTATGGATCGGATTTGTTTGTCCAGGAAATGCCACAGAGGATTGAACGGATTGAGATCTGGGGAATTTGGAGGCCAAGGTAACACCTTGAACTCTTTGTCATGTTTGTCAAACCATTCCTGAGCAATTTTTGCAGTGTGTCCTGCTGAAACAGACCACTGCCATTAGGACAGAAACGTCTTGTTGATGAGAGAGATTACCAGAGAATGGCCAGACTGGACTGGTTTGAGCTGACAGAAAGGCTACAATAACTTACATAACCACTATATTCAATTGGGTTGAGCAGAAAACCATTTCAAAATGCGCAACACAACGAAGGCTGATTGGCTACAACAGCAGAAGTCCATGTTGGGTTCCACTTCTGTCAGCCAAGAACAGAAATCTGAGGCTGCATTGGGGAAAGGTTCTCTAAAACTAGACAGTTGATGATTCAGAAAATGTAGCCTGGTCTGATGAATCTCAAACACAAAAAAACACCAACAGTATGAATTCATGAAACCAGCTGTCAACAGTCGAGGCTGGTGGTAATGGTGTGGGGAATGTTTTCTTGGCACACATTGGGCCTGGTAATACCAGTCAATGTTCTTCAGTCGCCTTCCCAGTCACCAAATCTGAATCCAGTAGAACACCTTTGGGATGTAGTAGAATAGAAGATTCAGGGCATGAGAGTGCACCTGAAAAATCTATGATATATATATATATCAAACACACACACACACACACACACCTCTGCAGCATCCCTGTGCATTTTGATTTCTTCAAAGAGTGCTCTATGCTGGTTGGTTGTTACCTAACGTTCCAAGGCCATTCGACCCATCGACATAAAGCAAGCAATTTCCCTGCACTGCCTACATTAATGATTCTGCCATCCAGCATTGTGTTTGAATGATGCTTCTCACAGGGTTAGCTTTTAATTTTTTACAGCCATGACCTGTTACTCTGGAGATTCAGCTGCAATCCTTTTGCTCATATGCTTAGCTTGCTAACTTGCTAACTTTTCTTTCTGCTAGCATCAACACCTTCTTTTCTTTTATTATTGCTTAGTTTATCTCGTTCAGTCTTGATTTGGCTCAGCAACACATGATCGAATTATGTGAGGAATTCCATCTATCCATCCATCTTCTACAGCTTACTCCTTCTTCAGGCTTGTGGTATGTGATGCTAATTAAAAAAATAAATAAACAAACAAACAAACAAAAAATAAACATAATAGTAATGACTATTTGACAAAAATGGATAATAAACCTCTCATATCATAGATATGTGAAAAAAAGCTCTTAGCCAAATAGATGCTGCACCACAGCATGGAGGGAACAGTTCCAAGCTCAATCTATTAGAATCTGAACATGGCTTCATATACATTAATTAAGAGGACTATGATCTTCTGGTGCATGTGTTCTGGTATTAAATCTCCCACTCGGGCATGATTATCACCTTCACCCTGTGTGCATGGAGTTTCCACGTTCTCCCCATGCTTTGTGGGTTTCCTCTGGTACTCCGGTTCCCTCCCCCATTCCAAAGACATATATAGCAGGCTGATTGGCTTTCCTAAATTATCTGAAGTGTGTGAATGTGTCGGTGATTGTGTCCTGTAATGGGTTGGCATGCTGTCCAGGGCATCCCCTACCTTTTGCCTCAAGTTTCCCTGAGATAGGCTCCAGGATCCATGAACCTGTGTAGGATAAGTGATATGGAAAATGGATGGATCAATAATGATATCAGTTAACCAAAGCAAATTTATTCTCCAGTAGTATCTATTACAACATTGGTGCTGTCATTACATGATTTATGTTTGTAAAACCTCAATGGTTGCAGATTTCGTCGACCTGTTCAACTTGAGTGTAAGGAAATCTGATGGATCTGATGTACCTTTCCTAAAATGACATACTGTGACACAGGGATGACAGATTTGCTACACTAGTCAGTTGGGGGGAGGGGTGGGGTGCGGGTTTAAACTCCAATGTTAAATTTGATTATAGGTATAGTATGATTTTGTATGTAGTGTTTGGCCAAAAGTATGGGGACACTTGTCCATCACACCCATATGTGTTCCTTTCCCAACCTGTTGCCACAAAGTTTTAAGCACATAAGGTCTTTGTATGCTGTAGCATTAAGATTTCCGTTCACTGGAACTAAAGGGCTCTAAGCCTGTTTTGTCATGACATTGCCTTTGTTTACACAGTGAGGTCTATAAAGACAGTGTAAACACCAGGCCTTCTCACTTGATGTTAATGCCAACCACACTCTCTAGTGGCTGACATTCAAATCTAGTGCAAAACCTTTGCAGATGATCAGACGCTATTATAACAGCAAAACGGGACCATCTCCATGTAAATGCTCACGATTTTGGAATGGGCACCTATGGGTGTAATGGATGTCCACATACTTTTGGCCATACAGTGTATGTATGTACTTGGTTTATTTAATATATTATTTATTCGGCAACTTACAATTTAGACCAGACCCAATTCAAGCAATTGGTTTCTCTGTGATGATCTGTTCAATACTGGCTCCAATTCAGACATGGCAAGGCCCTCTGGAATTAATAAAGGCTCATAACCCAGAAATTAAAAACAAAAAAGTCCCTTGCAGCCATTAAACCCACAATTTCTCTCTGCACACCATTAGATAAAGACGTATTCTTTATCTTTTAAAAACTCAGACACGTTATCCTGCAAAACCAATACATTGGTGTTGTTTATTTGTTTTGTTTCTAATATCCCAAACAAGGCTTCACACATTAACACACAATACACCTAGCTTTCCATTAACACTGATTGAAATACTTTAGATATTTGGATAGAAGCACTCTGCTTTAGTTATGACTAATGGATTTAGTTAGAAGAAGTTTTACGTATATGTTGTGAATTTGCCACCAGAGTCAACAGTAACAGTACACACTGCATGGAAAATAATTGATACATTTTAAGGTATATTTTATCATCATGCTTGTCCGACATGCATGATCTAGCTTAGGGCTTCTCAACAGTTTTGCAGCCAGTGTCATTATTTAAATTTGTACAATAATATTTTGCCTATTCTTTAGATCCTTACAGATTTGTATTCCTAAATGCCCCACTGTCAGACTTCATTAACCAATAAGAACAAACTCTTGAAAATAACAGAATTAACGAGAAAAATTATTGGTATTCCCACCCCCAATTTATATCAGTTCATATACGTTCCGGAAGGCATTTTGAATGACATAAACCACCCACTTTAATATTTCAACCAGCTTCCTTCTGGCTGCAGGTATAGACTACTCATGTGCAGAAAGACCAGCTATGGTAGGAGTTTTGTTCCTATGGCTATACAAGCGTTAAACACATAGGAACTCAGCCATTGTTATGCCATATACATTTGTTGTATGATGATCCTGATGCTTTTCTTTTTGTCCCCTTCTCCACTCTATGCATGTGATTGTTTATGATGGTTTATATGCATGATGTTGTTATATTTTTGTTTTTCTATGCACCCACGATGGAAACAGATTTTCTCTTTGATGACCAATAAATTATCTATCTATCTATCTATCTATCTATCTATCTATCTATCTATCTATCTATCTATCTATCTATCTATCTATCTATCTAAGATGACATAATTTGGAGGCTGACTTCTTTGTGAGGTATTTGAGTTAAACCCATTCAATTGTAGTGATGAGTGAAACTGGCTAATAAGCTATAGGAACACAATATTAAAATCATTTTGTGGAAAACCAAATAGTATATAGCCGATGTAGCTAAGATGCACATACTTTGATTAGATTGGAATATTATTATAATTATTAATTATTATTAGTATTATTATTGGTATTATTATTAGGAATAATGTTTTTTAATTTATGCTGTGGTGGTTTTGCGAGAGCTTGGTACCATCCGTAAATATTACTAAAAGCAAGGAATAGCATAAAACTTAGACACATGCATATATTTAACACTGCGGAAGTTTTGTTCTGTTAGACCTTTCGGATCTTCATCTGTCACTGCATAAAATATTGTAATCAATTACAATCAGATGAATCAGCCTCTTCTCTGTACCTGTCTGTGCCTTTACAGGGCTCAGGCTCCCATCTCGAACAGTGCCCTGCAATTTCCATAATGCTAAAAGGAATTATGTTTGACTGTACCTTAAAAAATGCAATCAACGACGAAGGAACATTCTATTTTAACATCAGCGTGGATGTCTCTATTCCTCTGTCTCGCTCCATCTCACCTTTGTGCAACTTCACACTCTTTATTCTCAGAATGTGTCCATTTCAGATTGCTTCATCCCTCCACATTACGAGATACGAGCATAATTTCATAGTAGCGGACACGGGACAAATATGACCCCATATGCTTCTTTGTAAAAAATTCCATCATGCTATTCCATGCCAAAGTTCTGTCTTTGTATAGAAATAATAGTGTGTCTTGTGTGTGCAGAGCTTTATCTTCAGTATTTCTGCCAGTGGTCTGATTAGAGTCTCCGATGGGCTCCATATGACTGCTTTGGTCAAATATAATTCTATACAGTGTGTGTGTGTGTGTGTGTGTGTGTGTGTGTGTGTGTGTGTGTGTGTGTGTGTGTGTGTGTGACGGAAAGAGAGAAGTAGTGTGTGGTGTGGCTTCAAGGTGAGTCCATTTAGAGCTATTTTTGTTTGCAGACATCACAGCCCATTGGAATAGCATTTGTTAGTATTTATACTACCGCAAAGCATCCTGGGACATAAATAATAACCTGAATGTCTGTATATTATGTCTGTGTGTGCAGCTCCTTTTTCCGAAGGGTGCCTAAGTATATAAACTTTTGTAAAGCGAAAGAACATGATAAGAAAGTCACTGGTTACACACAGAGTTACAATGCAATTGTGTATAAACCTTTTAAGGTGTAATTTTATACCCGCACCAATAAGAGCATGGTGGCACATGCAGCTTTGAAACGTGTCACTGGACAAGACAGAATATGGGTATAATTTACCAAAGCAAGAGTGAATTATGACAAACACTGTCACAATATTGGCATCGTCCCTGCTTATTCCGTCTTTGCATCACCGTTCACCTGGAGACAAACACTGTGCACTTGTCTGTTTTGGTTTCTGATCTAGTCTTGTCATTGGTTTGTTGTCTGACTGTGTTCATCTGTTCTGTGTTTGGTCCTGATTAGTCTGTCTATTTATACCCTGTAGTGTCAATGCACTAGTGAAGTCTTACCCTCCACCTTATTTTCAGACTACAGTAACTAGCAAAATGTCTCTCATATCATTTATACTTTGACGGGCCAACAATCTCTGCTACTTCCTTCCAAGCTGTATTTTGCTTCGTAATGTTACTATACATAATTACTGACAGGATAAGATAAAACCGCAGTTATATATTTTTCGTCCATTTTTGGTAGGGCGGGCCAGGGCAGAGCAGATGGGGGGCGGGGTTGAAATAAGCCTTGTAAGACTACAAGCATCACAGGATTGATTAGAGGAATTGTTTGGATTTGTACACTTTTCTCACTTTGGATCTGTTACCATACATAATTTGATAATGGTAATGGTAGCAATGATAATGGATTTGACACTGTGGATATGATTATGGAGTTTACCCTAATAAAGCACATAAAGTGTTTACACACTAACATCCTGCCTCTCACTGCATCTTACACACAAACCATTTGATCCAGGGCTCTGCATTTATTATCAGCTGGAAATGTTGTTTTCAGTCCACTGTATGCTGTAAGTCTAAAATGAACACGTGTCCTTTCTAATCCCATTCTCACACCTCTTTCTTTCTTAGTCCTTGTACCTAATATGTGACATACTTAATAAAAAAACAAAACAAACAAACAAAAAAAACCATCAGCACACAAGCTCACCCTGGAACATACAATTACACACATCATTCAAATCGTGACTATTTCTATTTTTCTTTTTCTTTTTTTACCTTGACCTTTATGTCTGTTTTGGTGGTGCTGTAAATTCTGTTTACATTAGCATTACTGTTGCTCATGGAGCTGCTACAATTGAATAACCATGGTAAAAGCAATAAACAGAATCCTTTCTTTCGTTTTCTATCTATCTATCACTCCACCAACTCCCTCCATTTCTCATTCTTGTCGATGTGACATAGTCAATAGGTCTACAGTTGTGAAGCAAGACAAACTTTCACAGAATGTTATATTTAAATAACAGCAGATAATATTGTTCGGTGGATAATTTCACTGGGATACTGAAGTGTTGTACATAAGGACTGCTGCTGAAATCTTAAAGACTATCCTATACGGTATAACGGTTTGACTAAATGTGTGCCACAGTTGTGTGTTTAACTACGTGATTCACAATTTGCTTTTGCAATTAAAATTGCAATCCTAATCTCGATTTTTACATTAAGATGTTCCTGAAGGCTTTATTTACTGACTTAGGTGTGTTGAATTAAGAAACTTGTTTTACTAAGAGTTATCAACATAAAGCATGTTTATTCCATAAACAAGTGTGGCAACACTACCCACACAAATGAATAACTGCAGCTGCACAACTGCTATTTTTTAAAAGTCTTATTTAAACTCCTCAGCGTTTAGAGAGGTTTCTCCATGCTGCATATCTCCCACTTGGCTCAATACACAGTGCTGTACGTCATATTGGCTATAATGATTATCTAAAAGTTGTAAGCCTGCAACAGCCTCATCCATCAAAACCTTATCACTGGCATGACAATATTAGAAACAGTATGGATATAATTATTGCCACCGGCTCCTGCTGGAAAAGCTGAATACACACATTTGTTGCTGTTCTAGGAAATGGTAAGTGAAATCTGTTGAGTAGTGCCTACTAGGAAAAAAATCCTGCTCTGAATCAGTTTTTGACTAAAGGTCACACACTGTTTGGTTATATATATACACTGTATAAGGTCAACATTTAAGGTGCTTTAATGCCTGTTACACAAAGTTGCCTACAAGGTACCGATTCAACAAGAACAAATAATTGGGAAGGGTTTCAAGAATGCCTTGCTGAGAGAAATCCACAAAATGCAGCACTTGAACAATACCAAACATGATTGGAAGTACATTTGGAATTGTGTGTTGTGGTCAGGTGAGATCAAAATCAAACATTTCTGGCTGGCTGCAAAAGGAAAAAATAAAAATAAACATCCACTGGAAAATAGTGGTCATGATTGATGTCATCAATAAAATCTACTGAGTGCCAGGATATTTAGAGACAAAACCTGGCCACTTCTGGCAGAAGTTTAAGACGGATTCATCTTTCAACAACACAATTACAGCATGTCCATGTCAATGAAAAAAATAAATAAAAGAAGAAGGTTGCGGAAAGACAAAATCAGCACTAGGTTTTAACCCTATTAGAAACCTGTGCATTCACAGGCAAGTGTTAATATCAGCTAATAATATACACTATATGGCCAAAAGTATGTGCACACCTGACACGACAGCGTTGTTGAACTTCCGATTCCAAAAATGTATTTCTGCTGATTCAGCCACAAGAGCATTACTCATGTTGGACAAGTAGTTCCAATTCATCCCATAGGTGTTCAGTAGGGTTGAGGTCAGGGCTTGGTGCAGAACACTTGAGTTATCCACACCAACTTTGCCAAACCATGTCTACATGGGGCTCACTTTGTATACACGGATATGTCATGGAATAGGTTTGGGCTCCTTAGTTCCAGAGAAGAAAAACTGTAATGCTACAGCATACAAAAACATTCTATACAATTGTATGCTTCCAACTTTGTGGCCACAGTTTGGGGAAGGCTCACATATGGCTATTATGTTCAGGTGTCCACAAAACTAATGAAAATAAGCAAATAAATGTTGTTTATTATTATTAAATAAATCAATACACTAACCCTATAATGGCTAAGTTTAAAATATCACTCAAGCATATTATTATTTTGCTATTTAAAATGTTTAAATTGTTGAAGGGTGCCAATAATTTCAGAGCTAACTGTAAGTTCTGGAATATGACAAGATTTTGAGACAGCAAACTAGTAATCTGTTTAGTAAATTGAAAAAGAAAATAAATGAAACACTGTATATGTGCAGAAGCAACATAGGGAATAAAAAAGCTATTCGCTCTCACCCCACCTCTCTTTCTCTATCTCTTTCTCTCTCTCTCTCTCTCGAACACTCTCATTTCATAATCCTCCAATTGCATCATTACACATTTGGATTAGACCAGTGGTCTAGAACTAAATTCCCCAGGAAATGAGGTCTTCTGAACATAATGGCAGCACATTCTTGGAAAATAATAAAACTCTGTGACCCCTTATGACAACTTATTCCATTTCCTTAGTCTTTCATCCGTACTATGAACACCTGTTTAATGCTCACTCTTGTGCGCTTATTCTCATCTTGCAAAATGAATTAATCTGGGCTTTTGGGAAGAATTTAACCCACTTTCCAGATGGTGTGGATGGTATAGGACAGGGAAGTCTCAGTGTCCTCATGACATGGACTGTATTTCTAATGCATGTTAAAGGAAAGTCAGATTTCATTTCTCAATCTGGGTGAAGTAATTTACAAAAGTTCGTCATATGATAACTGTAGAACTGTAATAATGCATATATATATATATATATATATATATATATATATATATATCATCTCCTTACAATTTAAGCAACATTAAACGGCATATGACATTGCAGTAGTAGTGCACATTGTTTAGATATGCTTGTAATGATTTACTAAAGTGTTCATACAGTATTATTTCAATGGACATCGTTTCCATCAGACTACTTTTGAAAATTTTTGCATAACACCTGAGCTATGTGATTGATTGATTGATTGATTGACATACAATTGTGTTATGACATTTATGTTAAATAGATATCAATAACTTTATAATTATGTTGTTGTAGTAATGCCATAGGTTTCCCAATCGGATGGTCATGAGTTCAAATGCCAGCACCACCAGGCTGTCACTCCTGGGCCCTTGAGCAAGGCCGTTGCTCAGTTGTATAACTGAGATAATTGTAAGTTGTTCTGGATAAGGGCATCTGCCAAATGCCATAAATGTAAATGCTAAGTTAGTAAGTACTTATAGGTTCAGTATTATTTTATTCCTTACTTGTGCAAATAACCCCAAAGATATCTAGAACATGATTAAAAAAAACAACAACAATAAATTAAGCTGCTGCCTAAAGCAAAGTGTATTAAGTTGCTGAGAAAATCCGTTTGGAAACCTGACTTGTGGTCCAGAATGCCACCATAAATGAGGGTGGATCTTTGTGAAATTGGGTGGGAATCATTCAAATGTCAAACCCACCTAACAGGAAGAAACCTAATCTTACCGTGAAGAAACCGTGTTGTAAAGTTTTACCAAATAAACTAACGTTCCCTTTCAAAGGAAACTTCGACGTTGCACTTAGCATAACAGTATGGTGCCCTTGCGTGCCCTTGCGTGCGTGACCGGTTTCTGAAGCTTGTGTAAAATCATGCCTCTACTTTTAGGCCTGCAATGATCAAGTGACGTGGCAATTAAGCACGTCGCATGATATATATATGGCACCTGTGAATCACGCCGCCAGCCTTATTATCTTCAGTGAGACTGCATGTCTGTTGATTGTGTGACAAAAGACACTTCATTTCTACTCATTTCCCAAAATCTCTAAACTTTTCTATCCCTTTTTAAAAAAGAAAAGAAAAGAGAAAGAAAGAATAAGTGAGAAAAACTTCAGGAAGTGTGTTATGCCTTGCTCTCGTTTCATCATGCGATGAGACTGAAATGCTCGCTGTGTGAAGTGTTTGGGCGTAGAGCATGCGAAAGCAACCCTCGAGGAGTCTGTCTGTCAGCATTGTGAACATTTCACAATTAGGCAACCCCGCTCTCGGCTCGTTCTCTTCTTGTCGTAAGGGAGTTAGGTTTCAGAGCAGGGGACAAAGATAAAATCTCCTTGCTGGAAGCCCCTGTTAAACCTTCTGGCCTGTTTGGCGGTGCGGTTAATGCCATCGACGACAGGTTTTGTGAGACTAAACAGCAAACAGCGCTGTTTTGCCAGTTCCTTCCCCTTCGTGTTGTTTGCCCGGGATCCATGAGTGCAATCCAGCACTATTGCGAGGGAGGCACAGAAGGTGAGTGTGGCAGCCTGCCTCCCCCCATAGAGAGCCAGGGGGACCGGGCGGCCACAGCCACAGCCTGCTAAGAGGCCTGATCTAGGAATGATCATAAAAACAAAGCAGGCATGGAAGGAACATTCCTGATGGGCCACGGAGGGACATATCAGGGTACATGAGGTTGTTAGCCCCCAGAGCTACTGTAGGGCCTGCCCTGGCCAAGGCCATCCCACGTTCCCAGCCTTCTCTGGTCAGCGAGCTGTCACAGGGCGACGGAAATCTGATGCTTTCCCTCCAACAGAATGTGGAAAAGCTAACATCACTGACAGACCATTTGGAAACTACTGCCAAATGTGTCTCCATGGGTTCTGTTTACCATAGAAAAGGGTTACTAGGTCCAGTTCAGAGCTCAACCCCCCCGGGTCAGATGTGTTCAGATTCTGGTCTCACAACTGAGGATGTAGAGACCATGTTAAATGCTAGAGCATCATTAAATTATATGTGGTCAAGTTCCGGCTTTTTATCTTGTGGTGTGAAGGATGTCAGTTAGACCCAGTGAACTGTGCAATAACTGCATTCCTGGAGTTCTTACAAGAATGTTTCTCAGCAGGGTTGGCTTCTTCTACAATTAGGTTTACGTGGCCGCCGTTTCGGCCAGCCAGGTCCCCTGTTGATGGAGCCTCTGTGAGGCAACATCCTCTAACTTCGAGACTCATGTGTGGTGTCAGGCGTCTGATGTCCATCTGCAGGCTGCGCATATTTTCCTGGGACCTTTCTGTGGTCTTGGAAGGTCTGTCAGGGGCCCCATTTGAGCCCTTATAGTAAGCCTCTGAGAAGCTTCTGACTCTAAAGGTAGCTCTTTTGCTGGCCCTGACATCTCTCAAGCGAGTGGGACATCTCTCAGAGGAGTACAAGCTCTCTCTGTTGCCCCTTCCTGCCTTGATTTGACTTCCTGCCCCTGTATTAGCAAAGACCTTCCTGCATCCTAGGCCGGATTATATTCCTAAGGTGCCCATCCTGTGGTGTTGAAGGCTTTCTGCCCTCCTCCGCTCCTCACGCCAGAACAAGAGAGGATGCAACTGCTGTATACAGTAAGGGCTCTCTGTACTTACGTCCATCACTCCGGCCAGTGGCGTAAGTCGGAGCAGCTGCTGGTCTGCTTTGGCGGCGACAGTAGAGGTGATGCTGTGTCAAAGCAGCGCATCTCTAATTGGATAGTGTAAGCAATCTCTATGGCTTATGAGGCGCGAGGTCTCGCCACGCCTCTGGGCGTAAGGGCTCATTCCACTAGGATGGACGCCTCCTCGACGACTTTGTCCAAAGTGGTATGCTTACAGGATGTGTGTGCTGCTGCAGGATGGTCTACACCAGCAGTCCCCAACCCCGGTCCGCAGACCGGTACCAGTCCGTGGGTCATTTGGTACCGGACCGCACAGAAAGAATAAATAACTTAAATTATTTCCATTTTATTTACTGTCTGGATCTGAAAAATGACCGGATTCTCTCTGTTACATCCTTCTACGACACACACTCTTGACACATGTCAAGACGCTTGTCTCTGTCACTTGATACGTTGAAACCTTACCATAGAGACCAGAGAGCGTTAGGGGGGAGAAAGGATGTTATTACGCTGCTAATAAAGTTGCGATTTCACATTGGATTCACGTTTATTATTATATTTTTTAAATACCCCAGTTTTTAGGCCGGTCCGTGAAAATATTGTCTGATATTAAACCGGTCTGTGGCGCAGAAAAGGTTGGGGACCACTTGTCTACACCATACACATTAATTCATTGTTACAGCCTGGATATTCATTCTACCCAAGGCTTGAGTGTCTTGCAGTAACCCTCAGACTTGGGTCTTTTTGAACAGGCCGTACATTCGGTATGATGGAGTGGGAATTCTCGTTCCCATACTGTTTTGCTAAGCGCAACATCGAAGTTCCCTTTGAAAGGGAACGATACGTTGCATAGCTTTGTCATACCAGGGCAGGCCTGTGAATTGCGTCTTTGCTTCAGATAATAGAGGCTGGCGGTGTGGTTCACAGGTGCCATATATATACGCTTAATTGCCACGTCACCTGATCATGGCAGGCCTATAAGTAGAGGCATGATTTTACACAAGCTTCAGATACTGGTCATGCGTGCAAGGGCTCTCCCATACTGTTATGCTAAGTGCAACGTCTCATTCCCTTCTCAGGGAACAGGGTTACATGAGTAACCCAGACGTTTTTTTGCCGTTAGTTATTTTAAAGGTTTGACTTTCCACTTGTTCTCAAAAAAAATTCTACAAACAAATATGAAATCCAGAATTGGACATGTGGAACAGATATTCATGGACCACTCGAAACTGTAATATCCCACTGTGTCTCTGCAATGCATCTTTGATATCTGAAAGGAGAAACGAATAATTTAAGAGGATGTTCCTTTAGAGGAAATATAGTGAGGGAATAACCCTTGCTCTGCCTCAGCATGTGTGTTTGATAGAAGATCATTGTGAAGTAGCCATGAACAAGACCTTCCTGAGTGCATAGCAGTATGCTCTGTTTTAGCTTATGAAGGTAAGCACAACATTTTGTGATATTGTCTGTTTTTGTAGGCAGCTGCCAACCTCACACTCCAGGAAGAGTTTCAGCAGGATGCTAGCTGTTGCGATCTGAATCTGGGCTTTTATTCCATCTTTATCTATGAGTCTGAATTCTGCTTTTGTGTGGTTGTTCCACTGGATTATAAAATAGTCACTGACATTGAAGAGAGCTCACAATTACTTCTGAGGCCACGTATTCAAAAGTCATGGAGGTTGTCAATTTCCTTTTCAATATTGCTTCTATATACACTTTATTAGGAACATCTGAATACATCTGCACATACAGTATACATTATTATCCAATTGTACAATCATATGTTAGCAGTATAATGTATAGGATATTGCTGATACAGGCCAAAAGCTTCAGTTAATGTTGAAATCAAACATAATGAGGAAATAATGGGGGTCAAATTGTTTTGTTGATAAGAGAGGATGTCAGAGGAAAATGGCCACACTGGTTCAAGCTGACGGGAAGGCTATTGTAACCCAAATAACCACTCAATACAACCCCGGTGAGCAGAAACGAATCTCAATGCACACCATGCCAAACGTTGTGATAGGCTACAATAACAGAAGACCAGTCACATCAGCCAAGAACAAGAATCTGAATCTACAGTGTGCACAGGCTCACATAAACTACACCATTGAAGGTTGGAAAATGACTTTTTAACAATGTGTTAAAAAAAAAAAAAAACACAGGACAGTGACATTAAAGGACATGGAGGCAAAAAAACATCAGCAGGATTTTCCAGGCGCTGCAATTTAAAGATTTATTTTAATCACCCCAAATTGATAACTGCACACATTGATCCTATTTTTATCAAATCTTTTTAACAAAACAGATCGCAGTGTATAGAGTGTACACCTTAACCAGAGAATAGTCTATAGAATAGCAGACTTCTGACTTCTGTTAGCAGACTTCATGCTGAAATTATGTGAATTGGTGTTTTTTTTCCCACATCTGGGTTCATTAAATACCCAATGAAATAAAAATTCAAGTTTTGTGGCTTTTAGTATGAATATGTTTGTCCTAATGTTATCTATAAGCTAGTGTGCTCCAAAATCCATGACAAAATTTGCATGTAGAAGGTAAGAAGGTATATGCATTCATAGTTTGCAGTCTCTCTCTCTACCACCAATACAGATCAGCACTTTTAATGACATTCTGCACTTCTCATCAGATTTTCTGTTCAATCAAATGCTCTATAGAATCTGAAGTGCCCCGCTGCCAACATTATACATTTTCATGGTACTACCTGTCAATTGAGGCAAGCTAAATGCTATTGGCATGGGGAGGGGCCACTTGTTATGTCCCACCCTGATTTCCTGTTTCAGTGGAAATTGTATCCATCCATCCATCCATCTTCTACCGCTTACCCCTTCTTCAGGGTCGTGGGGAAACCTGGAGTCTATCCCAGGGAGCATCGGGCACAAGGCGGGGTACACCCTGGACAGGGTGCCAGTCAATTGGAGGACACAATCACATACACACTCATACACCCATTCATACACTATGGACAATTTAGACATGGAAATTGCATCAACACATCAAATAACGCTGCACTTTTCTGTGTCCAAAGAAAGACAATAATAAAATAAAAAGCCTTCATGTTTTCCTATTTTCGTTAAAAAAAAAAAACGAGTGAATCTAATATACACAAACCAGCTTTTTATTTTATTTTATTTATTTCCTGGTATACTGTATGCTGGTCAGCACTTGGACGATCACAAACAGTGCTTGCCAACATCATCCAAATGGCAACCAGGTTAAAAGTTTTGCTGTGTTTTATGTTTTTTTTTTTTTTTTTTCTCTCCCTGACATCCCTGAGCAGGGAAGGAAATCATTTGGAACAGCGGATGATAAAATTAGGATCTGTGCCAGTGATGAATCCAAGCGGAACTAATTCAAATTTGTTACATTTAACGTTGAGGGTGTTTTATGTGCATCATCAAATGCATGAGGAAATTGGCTAAATGAATGTCAGAGAATTCACACAATATGGCAGACAGATATGGCCACAGTAAATCCAATCTCTCTCTCTCACTCATGTCTTTCTACAAGTGTAATGTTTTTATCTTCCTGTTGGATACAAATTCCCCACACACACTCATATTCTCTCATGTGCTAATTAGCTAATGAAACGTCTCATAGCTGATCTATATATGCACAGTATATTATCAGCCTTTATTCTAATGCAAAATTAATTATCTAGTAAAGTTCCATTTTCTATTTTAATCATGTATATGTTGAATAAACATACAAATAGTTACAAATCACCAGTGCTAATTTAATTCCAGGGTATTAGATCAGGGCTTATGGTGTTTGATTACCAGTGTGCCAGTGCGGCAGGTTTGATGATAATATGGGAAATTAATTTTGTATCAGAGTGCTGAATCGTGATTTCTGTCCAGTACTTTGTGCAGGACCCTTCACTGTGTAATTGTAAATCATTATGAAGTAATCCGTGCAAATAATAAGGTGTTTTTTTTGTTGTTGTTGTTTATAATTGTTAAACTCTCTAGGACCCAATTGTAGGTTTAGAAGTCTCTCCATCTTGTAGCTAGATACCCAGTTTTAATTTCTACGAGAAGAGCTGTTGAATTCTCAAATCTGTTTGGTGAGAAAATGTTGATTATTTTTCTATAAAAGTAGCTCAGACCATAGTGTTGGCTGTAAATCAAATCACAGGTTTACATCATAAAGGGATTTTCTGTTCATAGTCTGAAAAAAGATGTAAAATGCTTTAGTTCCTTTAGCAAACAATTCTGTTTGATGTTTCCCATATTTGCTTAGATTTTGTGTTAAAAAGTCATAAAACAGTGAATTATTTAATATTGTAGCTAGCCAACATTGACAATGATGAAGGTCTACATAACTAGCTATGTCGTCTGGCTAGCTAACTGTAAACAAATATATAGATGTACAGACCCCATAATATCCTTAATTTCAGAAGATCATCATGATTATCTTCTTTTGAGGTGATAGCTTCTCTGTCAATTTCCAGTCAGTACTCTCTTGCTCGCTTGTGATTGGCTGATGCATCCACACACAACTTGTCATTTATGAGAGAAGGAACTCTGAACTACAGAGTTCCCAGCAGCCACATGACCATTTTAGTCACATGACCACCTGCACCTGAATCACGTTTATATAGCCACTGTTTGCACTGCATTCCTTGTCTTACGTTTGTCTTTCCTTACATTTGTCTCTGTAGCCGTGTTTTTGTTTTTTGGTTTATGTTTAGTCTTTGCCACAGTGTTTTGGCTCTACGTCATCGTATCTTTTTGTAGTTGTTTTTTTCTTTATTAAACTTTAAATTATGCATTTGCATCCATCTCAACCTCCAGTCGTGACACAACCAATCAGTATTGTTACTGATACCAATCAGTATGCAGTGAGTGAGTTTTTCAGGCTTGTGTATGTAGTGAGGGAGCTTTGGTAGTCAAATCAGTGCAATTTCAAACACTGAGAAACTTTATCAGATTGATTTGTGTTGTTTCTGATGATTACCCATGCAGCTTCTACTACTGCTAATATTAAATAGTGTATTATAATAAATTGTAATAGTCTGATGACTATTCCTAGCCTTTTTAGATTTGATAATGTTACATCCAAAATGGCATTTTCCTCATCATAGAAGCATTCCATGAGCAGATATGAATGTCAGATAATTGTTCATTTTACAGGCTGCTACACTATTGAAGCATCAGAATGCTGATAAGGAAAGACGTGCTCAGCTTCATCATGTAAATGTCATTGTTTTTTAATGAAAATATTACCATATAATTCAGAAAAATAACTGTCAGGCAAAAGGAGATATTATCTTTTAAATAAAGTTGCAATCAAAATTATTCAACTCCCATTGGAAATCAGGTTCATTATCAAAATGTACAGACTTTCAGCTGTTTGCAATGAACAAATCAAACAAAAACAAATGAAATAGTTCAACACAATGAATGTTTTCAAGTGGTTTCTCCAAATTCAACTGAAAATACAACTTATAATGATTTCTCCAGTGTCAAAATTATTAAACCCTTTCATGGCAAGCATCTTTAGTACTAAGTAGAGCACCCTTTTGCTGTTATGACCTGCTGAAAACAAGATGCATAGCCATACACCAGCTTCTGGCAGTGTTCCTAAGGAATCTTAGCCCATTCCTCATGAGCATTGGCCTCTACTTCAGTAATATTTTTGGGTTTGCGTGCTGCAACTGCCTTCTTCAAATCCCACCAGTGAGTTTTGATGGGGTTCAAGTGAGGTGACTGTGATGGCCTTGTAGAATCTTCCAGGACTTCTTCTGCAGCCATGCCTTGGTGAAATTTGAGGTATGTTTGGGATCATTGTCCTGATGGAAGGTCCAATGACGCCCAAGTTTCAGCTTTCACACAGACGGAATGATGTTTTCTCCTAGGATTTCTTGGTACATCAATGAATCCATCCTGCCTTCCACACGCTGCAGGTTTCCAGTGCCAGAGGATGCAAAGCAGCCCTGGAGCACCACCGAGCCACCACCATGCTTGACTGTGGACAGAGTATTCTTTCTTCATTCTACTTCCTCTAGTCGTACGTGCTGAAAAGTTCCACTTTTTACATCACTCCACAGAACAGAATCCCCAATCTTCTGTGGCTTATTTAAATATGTGGCCATTGGAAATGCACTTCAAAGGAAAAGGTATCCTATGATTTCATGCAGTACCACACGGAATCACGTCCTTGCTGCTGTCATCGAAAATACATGACGAGTAGGGAAGTCATGTCTCATTTGAATAAACATGGTTTGCTGGCCTGCAGATCTGTGAACTTCTCTCTCATTTAGATTTCAAGAAAAAAATGTATGTTTTACATAAAAATATTATGTTTCACATCAAAATTTATGATAAACCTAAAGAGTGAGCGGCTACAGCATATGCACTATAATAGAGGAGCAGTAATCTGCAGGGTTAAGTCTGTCAGCAACTGGGGTTCGAGGCTCAGATGAGTTTGTTTATTTAATGAGCATTTCTTTTCCACTGTAAAAGTTCCTCAACGTAATGTTGAATGAATTCCACCTTCACCTTGCTTGCCAATGGAAACTTTTGTTACTTACTATGTAAAGAGAACTCACTTCGGTACTCACTTGATTGCTTTCTGTGTGTGCATTTCAAGTGTGGGCGCATAGAAAGCCTCCTGGTCAGGCAGATTGACATTCATCAATTACTTATTAATTAGTTATCTTAATTTTATGCTGAAACCCAAACCTGCAAAAACTCATTTCAGGGAGGTAGCTCCCCCACCCCTGCAACTCCATCTCTCACACACACACACACACACACACACACATATATATATATATATATATATATATATATATATATATATATATATATATATATATCACACATGTATCAAAAATTATACGGTATCTCACAGAAATGAGTACACCCATCAAATTTTTGTAAATATTTGATTATATCTTTTCATGTGACAATGTGACAACACTGAAGAAATGACACTTTGCTACAATGTAATAAGTGTACAGCTTGTGTAACAGTGTAAATTTACTGTCCCCTCAAAAGAACTCAACACGCAGCCATTCATGTCTAAACCACTGGCAACAAAAGTGAGTACACCCCTAAGTGAAAATGTCCAAATTGGGCCCAAAGTGTCAATATTTTGTGTGGCCACCATTATTTTCCAGTGCTCCCTTAACTGCCTTGGGCACCGAGTTCGCCAGAGCTTCACAGGTTGCCACTGGAGTCCTCATCCACTCCTCCATGATGACATCACGGAGTTGGTGGATGTTAGAGAGCTTGTGCTCTTCCACCTTCCATTTACTGGTATTGAATTTCCTCTATTTTTGCATAATCTGTCTGACTGTGGAGGAGTCCAAACTCTTTAGAGATGGTTTTGAGAACTTTTCCAGCCTGATGTGCATCAATAACTCCTTTCTTCATGCCACTTGACACATGATACACTTCCATAAACATGTGTTGTGAAGCTCAAGCTTTGATAGAGCCCCTTCATTAAATAAAACAGGGCGCTCACTCACACCCAATTGCCATCCCATTGATTGAAAACCTGACTCTAAATCCATCTTCAAATTAACTGCTAAACCGAGAGGTTCACATACTTTTGCCACTCAAATATATGTAATATTGGGTCATTTTATTTAATAAACGTGTTTTAGGTCACATGCAGATATATAGAAAATTCTAAAAAGGTTCACAAACTTTCAAGCACCACTGTATATTATTGCACCTAAATGAATAGAAATGGACACAATATATTATTCAAAACAATTAAATAATATGTGAGATTCAGATAACACATGACTAGGGCCAAAAAAAAAAAAAAAAAAAAAAACAACAACAAGGAATGTGTTTCTACATTAGTTTTATGGGTAATGTAGAGAGTTCTGAAAAGTCCTGAACTAAAATCGTACACATTCATCAACCTTAGCAAATATGTCAAGTGCTTTTTTGCTACAGGACTTCTGCATACAGAATCATATATCACTTTGATCCCAAATTGAGACAGAGCCATTTTCAGACACCTTTGTGAACTGATGGCAGTTGAGTTTGATGCTGCGTGAGTGAGGAGGCAGCTGTGTTTCTCAGCGTGACTCACTCATGGGCGTGAGCACAGAGGGGTTGCCGCCTCAGGGCCGATGTCAGCACAGGAAAGCAGTAGAAAATCCCCTGGTGTTTCCTCAAACTCAGCACTGAAAGAGTATCCACTTCCCCAGGGAACTGACTGCTCACTCATCACTGTCAGATATCCTGTGTGTAGCTCACGGCATGAGCTTTCTTTTCTCCATTTAAGACCTATACGAGTGACAGCAGCTGGGATTATGTAACCTACTATCCCAACCTCAGGCAATTTCTAGGATGTTTTACAAGCAAGTTTTTTTTTGAGATTGTATCTTAGTTTCAGTGTACTGTTCAGCTAAAATATTTTGTTTATGACTTTCAACCATGCCCTTAACCATAAACAGGTCACGGGGAGCCTGCAGTCTATCCCAGGGGACTCGGGGCATGAGGCAGTGGACAACCCATCACAGAGCACAATCACACATATACACACCCATTCACAGACGCCAAGCTGCCTACAAGGCATGTTCCAGAGAGAACATGCAAACTTTGCCCACACAAGGCGGATGTGGGAATTGAACCCCTAACCCCAAGGTGTGAGGTAATCATGCTAACCACTAAGCCACTAACCACTGAGTCCCACTGATATTATATTTACAAATACAGATGTAACGTAGAGGTAACTGAAAAGATAATGAGACACTAAATGGATCCAAATAGGAAGCTTTATTATTTTTTTTTCCCCACTGGGTAGCGGTTGGGACTGGAATCCCCGCGAAACACAACCATGAATTTGTGTGAGAAGGAGGTTTTTACTCTCATACTCTCAGGTTTGGAGATGATATGAATAGAAGGCATATCTGTCTGTCAACAGTGGTTTGCTACAGCAGCCTGACCTAAACACTGCCTTATTGAGCTTGCAAATAAATCCTTATTTCCACCATATTTCTGTACAAACTGGCACAACATTATTCAACCATAATTCAACAAAAGTAATTTGGTTTTATTTATAGAGCTGCTAGCCCATAAAGTAGATACAGGCCACATGCTGTGCACTGGGCAGCATGTCTCTCCTGGGGTTTCCACAATATAACAATTTAGTTCATTTTAAAACTGTTAACCTTTAAGTTCCTAGTTTTTCATTGTTTGAAATGAACATTCTTTATTGCGATTAAAAGAAAATATTCTTGTAAAATCATATGGGCATTATAATGAATTGCTGCTTAAAGGACACCATTTTGACTTGCAGAAGTACCACTTCCAGCTTTTCTGATTTCTCTGGAAGGGGTGGCTTGTGTTTTCATCTATTGTAAATTCAGCTCCCTGATATAGGAAAGACATCATTGTTCATTAAGATAGTTCCCTAGCTTACTCAGTCATATTATTGAGAACGCAAATAATGTGGCTGAGATTGAGGAACTGTGGAAGTTCGGAACTGTGTCCAGTCTAAATCATGCCCACTTACAGTTTAAATCTGAATATACATACAAATATTTTGAGTACTAAATATTTGTTTTTGTTACCTTAATATAAAGTAAATGTAAAACATTTTTTAAAATAAATTAAAAAATTCAACAAAGGTAGAGTGTCCATCACAACAACATATGTGCATGTTTGAGATCCATCTATCCGTTTTCCACACAGCTTATCCTGCACAGAGTCGCAGTGGAGCCCAGGGAACTTGGAGCTCAAGGCAGGGGCCACCCTGGATGGGGTGCCAAGTCATCACAGGGCACAATCGCACATACATTCACACACTATGGACAATTTGGAAATGCCAATCAGCACATGTCTTTGGTGGAGGAAAAACTGTGTACCCAGAGGAAACCCCTAAAGCACAGGGAGAACATGCAAGTTCTGCGCACCTAGGGTGGAAGTGGGATTCAAGTCCCCAACCCCAGAGGTATGAGGCAAATGTGCCAACCACTACACCATCATGCCCCCTGCATAATTAAGATAAGTATTTTTCTTTTTTTAGAAAATATGCTATTTATAAATATTTTCTAGATATCGCAACCCTAAACATGTCAATATTATGGAAATTCATTTGGATTGCTGTAATTGTTACTGTCTTGATTACTGTAAATACGTTTTGCATTTGAAAATAGTGTTCATGTGAATGCTGTAAAAAAGACAAAAAAAGCTGTAACTCCGTCTACTTAAACCTTTAAGCATTTGTAAAAAAAATAAAAAATAAAATAATAATAATAATAAAAAATACAGTTTGGTTAATGTGAATTCTTACAGATTCAGAATAAAGAGACAACTGTATGTTGGAGCCTATCCTTATCTACTGATCATCTTCATTCCATTATTAAAATTTGATTAAGACAAATTGTCTAATTGCAGTCATCCCAAGATCATCAGAGTATGATGGTGATTATTAGCTTGATTAACTTGACTGATATAATTCAGAAGTAATTAAAAGGAGAATTTTGTTGTTCGTGTAAAACATGATGTGTGGCGCGGTGTTATCGATGTGGGACACTGATATTAACTGCATTTTTGCACAGTAACTTTCAAATTGCAGACCAAAGCTAGTGCAGAAAGAAATCCAGAGTTTATTAATTCCTCCTAGAGAGGATTAAGACATACTGATCTGCCAGTGATAATTGTGTTGCTTGAAGTATAATTAATCCAAAAAGACAGTGTTAGGCCATGACGCCAGTACATGTGCTACACCTATTCTGCTTTTCAGATCATGCAAAAGAGGATAAAGTTACTCAAGCCCCATCTTGAGTGCCTTGAAGCCTGTAAATTCCCAACTCTGGTGGAGATTTAAGGTGAACAGTTCAGGGTTCAGCCAGAGTTAACCTCTTCTAATTATTAGCGCAGGGAGGCTAACCATGCACAAGTAATCTATGTCAAAATGTATACCTTAATACACGCACAGTTAGAGACATGTAGAAAACACGTGCAACTTTAAATAGACAATTAAAGTTGCTGAAATCAATCTCTTCCTAATGTATTTTATACATTACAAGCACATTAGTTCCCTTCAGTTCATTACCGCAGTAGACAAAGTAAACTTATTAATTATTACTCACATCCTGTTCATAAATTTGACCTCATGTGCTGCTTTCAAAGGAATGCTTTGTAAGACTTTTGTAAGAGTAGTAATGAATAGCCAGGAAATGCAACAGGCCATTAGACATCAGACCTCATTGTTCATTTTACAAGACTTTGTGATGATAATTGACAGGGTCCAGTCTTAATAAAGTTATTTGCATGGTTACAATGTTCCAATCTATTCTTCGACACTTAGGACATAATTATTGCTATAATTTACTATCATCAAACAGCAGTCGGTGCAGTACAGAGCAGTGTTGAGAAAGTACTACTATTTTGGAATTGTAACTTGCTTTGGTCTTGCTACAGCTTGCTATAACTTTGGTCAATCTAGATAACCTCTGGCCAATCCTGCATCCCCATGGTGGCGACATCTCATTCAAATGTCCTCTCTATCAACTTTTAGTGGTACTATCGGCGGCTTCCATTGTGACCATGAGTAGCATGTAATCAGGGTTTGATTCCAGAGAAGGAGCTTGAGAAATAGCTACTGTATCAAAGGACAGCATACCCATACCTGGAACAGGAAGGTAGTAATGACAAATAATTATACAGGTCTCCTCCATGACCCTTTAGTCAGAATGTGGTCTTATGCCCATAGAAGACCCAGTGGAGGGTATCTAGTGGTTAATCCATGGATATTCTAGCTACAATAGCATATATTAAAGTTGATACAGTCAGTGTGGGTCCACCATGAGGAGAGCCATCAACTGGCCCAGACCCTGCCTCACCAAACCTCCAGGATGCTTTGGGCTGCAAGGTGGTGCAATGTGCAGTGTTGCCATCTCACAGCTCAAAGATCCCTGGTTCACATTATGTTCCCAGGTTCATGTGGGTTTTCAATGTTTTTCTCCTACCACCGAAAACATGCCAGTAGATGGACTAGCTACTATGAATTATCCATAGCTGTGAATAAATGTGTTTGTGTGTTTGTGTGTGTGTCTGTGTGTGTATGTGCGTGCATGGTGCCCTGCAATGGACTGACATCTCATCCAGGGTGTTTTCCCACCTCCTTCCCAGTGTTCCAGGGAATGTCTCCAGATCCAGCATGACCCTGACTGGTACCTGAAGCAAAAAAGCAAAAGCTTATTTTTGTCCAACAGCTCATCTGTTGGATATTCTCGGGTGTTCTTACTTAAACCCTATTATCCTACACAGGATTGCAAGGAGTCTGGAGGCCCATGGGACTCAGGGCACAAGGTGGGGGATACCCTGAATCGCACACAGACTCACACACCCATTCACACACTATGGACAAATTTGAGATGCAAATCAGCCTACAACACATGTCTTTGGACTGGGGGTGAAAACGAGAGTACCTGGAGGAAATTCCGCACATTTGAAACTACAGTACTACCTTCTGTTTATAGGTTTTATTTTGCTCCCCAGCTTTTGTACGCACAGGGAACTTTTATTTGTGCCTCAAGCAATTAAATGGCTAAACAAAACTACTCACAAACTTAAGTAAGTACTCAGCATATTTATATCTCCCCCTGCAGCATTGCTTATTGACTAGGGAGGCCTACCTTGATGATTTATTTAATTGCACTGTAACTGAGGTTCTACCATCAGCAGAGATGAAATCAATGTTCATTTGGCAAATGAGTAATATGTTTGATATCTGGACTGTGACACCTAAAGTGATTATTTTTTTTCATGAAAATGTTCTGTTAGGATAGTACATTTTCTAATTAGCTGTGTATTTTTGGCTTTAAATATGGTAGTGACTTAGGTGTTAATATAGTGATACTCGTTCATTCGTGCTTGCAGTATTGTAAAGTGTTACCCAAAAGGCCGAATATGCAGAACAAAATAAAAGAGGCTTAAAGTGTAGAGAGACATGCTAATTTAAAGAGAAGAGAATATCCCCCCTGCATCCAACCACTTGATGTTGGTGTCTGATAACGCACCCTGATGAATCGTTCAATATAGGTCAGAGACACAGCTGCATATGTTCCATAAATTTTCCCTTTTCTATTAGTCTGTCAGAGTTCATCTTGGCTTTGTTCATAAGGGAAATCTCTCTTATTTTATTATATATGAATAAAATCTTCTAAAGGCTCAAATGCATGTGATTATATAGAATGAAGGATTTTCTTTCCTTTTTTTTCAGCTAATACTCATATTTAATCTGATTTGGAATATACAGTAACTTTCATAAAGACCTATATAAAAATATACATTCTATATTGTTCAGAATAGTAATGGAACTAGTAGTGAGGAATGGTAGAGTTCTCAGTGGTAATATCAACAGTCAATGTTTTTGTTAATTAAAGACTCACTGTGACCAAATTACAGACTTACTTTCCATTTTCTCCATCCGTCAAATCAATTTTCCACCTGCTATTCCATTTACGATTGGGTTTACAGATGTTTATAGGAACAAACATTTAAGCTCCAAGGCACCCATGCAATCATCATTGTGAGTCTTGGTGAATTGGATTCATTTTGCTTTGCATTCTTGTTCGTGGTACTTTGAGCAATTTTTTCTTGCTTCTATGTATAATGTTAAAAAACCTCCAGTTTGTCCAACACTGCTTGACTCACCAAAAGAGCATAAACATATCATTACCTCCCAAAATGGCATTTCAAAATTCACTATTTATTTATTTATCTATTTATTTGTTTGTTTGTTTGCTTATTTATTTATTTGTTTAGTTATTATTATTATTATTGGGAAATTAGTGGGAAATATTTGAGTTAATTGTACCTTATTAATACTTAGTTTCACTTGGTATTTAAGATTTGTTCACATATCTAATTACATTTCCAGGACAAAATGTATGTTTTACTCCTTGCATTTTTATTTACACCTTCAACATACTCATTTCAAATAACAAAGGTCTCTTGTTCTCTCATCCAGTCAGTGGCTATATATCAATCAAATAGTTTCCCATCCAATCAAGGTCATTTTTGGAGAAAAAAAAACCTATCACGAACCGTGTCTATTCGTCATCTACAATGGCCTTCTCATGTTCGTGTTATAGAAGATGGCATGTGCTATAGAAGATAGAGTACAGTATAGAAGATAGCATATGTGTTTGAAGATGGATTAGCTACTGGACTGCAGTGTGAACCCCTGGCCTCACCTCACTAAATGTTTCAATACGCTGGATTATCAAAAGATGAATAAAATGAGGCATCTTGAAGTAAATTTTCATAATATGCTAACATTATCTAGCTATATTTAACCTCATTAGCCTGTTTGCTAATGCCAGGTTAGACTGGCATCGATTCCACTAGCTAACATATGTTGGATAGGCAGCAAGTCAAATTCTTGCTAATTAACCAAATATTGGTTACTTACATGATTCTTCTAGTTCTAATTAGTTTGATTACATTAAAAAACAACATCCAGTTGAGAAAAAAAAATATAAAAAAAATGTGTATATATATATATATATATATATATATATATATATATATATATATATATATATATATATATATATATATATATATATATATATATATTATCCAGCTCATATCTTGCACAAAAATATCCTGAAACTGTTTGGTCTACAAAGCTTGTAAATTAGATTATTAACAAAGATTTTTGCTTTTGGTCCATTATAATGTATTTGCATAGTGAATAATCTTGGCTGTACTGTTTTCATATGGAAATACAAATCATTAAGGGTTTTTCAGGAACTCTCTAAAGGGTTCTTTGCTGCCATCTCAAACAGGCAGATGTGATTTTTATTCTGTGCAATTGCTTGGTGAAAGCTCTCACCACTGCTCATCTTTTTGGAACAGAAACGGGTTGCTCCTGTTCTCCTTTTGTTGTAACCAAATAAAATAAGCTGCTTTTATTCCTATCCAATATGTCAGTCCTACATCACACCCTCTCTGTTTGATCAAGGACAGCCATTCTCCAAACACTGCAAAAGAAATGCCAGCTCGATATCTGCCTATGCCGTGGATTTAAACAAGACAGATCTGCATCCATCTCATTTGGGTTAATTTACTTAATAGGTTTCTTTTGTGATCATATTTGGACAACTTAAATAACCCAACAGAAAGAAATTCGGAAAAGTTATTTTTGTAATGTCTCTCGTGTGTTTGTGATCCTCACAAGTCTTAACAAACCCTTTTAAGTTCTGTAATCCCACAGACACTGACACAGTTTGGAATTGAGTTGAATCTTTTTTGCATCATCTTTCACTAAGCTGAGGCTGGTCATGATGTTAAATTTGAGGAAAAAATCTAATCTATTATCTATCAATGGCTTGATCACTGATAGGGTTGATCAATGCCTTATTTCATGAAAATTTCATTTCACATTGATGGCATAATAAGAATGATGCCAATCATTACACACATTGTAAAATCAGCTGCATTGATTATTTCTAATTTTTTGAAGTCTATAATGCCTGACCGGGTTCATTTCCTCAGAAATGTAAAGTGTCTGTCTAGTCCATCTACTTTTAGCTCAACTTCTAAATACACCTCATTCACTTTGATTACACACATCAATATTTCACATGCACCTTCACAGTCATTGCTGATTACATGTTACAGATGTGTCAGTGATGTGGGCTGAATGATATCAGCCCAAATGGAGATCAAATCTAGGGGGAATTTCACTCTGTGGAATCACCTGACATGATTCTCACAAAAGGCTGCATGAATCTACAGTCTGGACTAGAAAGAAATCGGCCCCAGCCTCACTCTTATACAATTCTAACTATTTCTCTCACCTTGGTGGGTGCTATTCTGCTAGTCCAAAATAATCAGCCTTAGACCTCAGCCTGGAGTCAATCTTCAGACCAAGACAGTCTAAGCTGCTTGAATGGCATCCAAAAGCAGCAGGAATCAATGCCATATATAGCAGGGAGGAAGTGTGAAAGGCTAAACTGCACAAGTCATTTGATAAGTGGTAAAGAGGGGCAGTGGTAGCACAGCGTTTAAGATGTTGGACTCTTGATCGGAAGTTCAAAAAGCCCTTGAGCAAAGCCCTTAACCCTCAACTGCTCAGTTGTATGTAACTTGCTCTGGATAAGTGCATCAGTGAAATCCCATAAATGTATATGTAAAAGAAAAAGAAAAAAGTATATATAAAAAAGAAAACAGGCCTCTTTCCTTAAACCATGTGCCATGCTATATTTGTCAATTTATCACCACTACAGTTGTAATTAGTATAAACATCCAATACATTATAAACCGTATGGCCAAAAGTATATTGACACCTGACCATCATGACCAATTGTGCTTGTTAAACATCCCCTTCCAGATTCAGTTCTCTCTTTGCTGTTTTAACACCCTCCATTCTTCTGGGAAGGCTTTCCATTAGAATTTAAAACGTGGCTGTGGGGATTTGCCAAGTAAGACACAAGAGGATTAGTGAGGTCAGGCACTGATGTTGGGCAAGGAGGCCTGGGGTGCAGTCAGCAATCAAGTTTGTCCCAAAGGTGGTCAGGACTTGAGTTCTTTCACTCCAAACATCTCACACCATTTCTTCATCGTGATTTTGGATATGTGTACAAACGTTGTAGTATAAATTTGAAAAGCAGGAAAACCATGGTCAAAAATCACACTCTTCTCAAAGACTGACAAAGACCTGTAAGTTTTATACTTTTAAATCACACCATTGCTCTCAAAATGGCTTGATTCTTCTATTTGTTTTAATAAATTGAAAAATAATCTTTAGCTTGAGTCCAATAATTTAAATCAGACAGTTTGAGCTAAAGAGTGCAAATGGGTTAAACGGTGTTTTAAAGGTCAGGTATCTTCTGAGGACCCTATGTAGGTATGGCCTAATCTAGAAGGGTATATTCTACTTATACAGTTGAATAGTTTAATAATTATATGAAAATAATAACCTCCCATTAGCGTGACTTTTTTGTTGCACTGTGCTGGATCCCAGTCCCAAATGTGCACCCCTAGTCTCAGGCAGATGCCATGAGAACTTATCTGGTGAGCTTTCTTTAAAAAATAAAGAACCAAAAAAAAAAGAATAAAATGTGCACATCCTATTTGTGCCTGTATTTGTATCTGTTTGGAACACATTATCTGTTCATTCTGAATAATGCATTTGTTATAATACATTTTGGAGCTGTGAGCATGTTCCCTCCTCCTTCAAATATTACTGCAATTATTACGGGACCCAAGAGCAACGCAGGCGTGCTAATGATTCCATTCGGATGCTGAGCAGGACAGCAGTGTGCTGAGCTCCAAATGAGGACCACTCCATTTGGCTGAGCTCACTGTGTGAAGTCCTAACAGTGACTCACTTCTGTCTCTTAGTAGCCCTTCTCTCTTTATGCTTCTACCTCCTGACATCCTTCTTGGAATGATGAAATCAGCTCTTCAAGTACATGTGTATAAAGGGCCGTATTCATCAATGATGATTCATGTTGGCAACTTAACTTCAAAGGCTATCTCAATATGTATGTAAGGAAAGCACTGCTAATTCAGAGTCGCACTAAACAGGTGCTTTGAATTTCTCATTAGAAGAAATTCTGACTGAAGACATTATTTTTGAAAAAAAACAACATGGCAATTCCCTTTGAGGTTGCCAGGTTTTTTTTGTTATATTTTTTATTTTTGCAGGGTGATAAGGATCTCCGACAAAACAAACCTGGAATAAAGTTCTAAATAAAAAAATCAAAAGATAGAAAATTCAAACCAATAAACCCAACCACACACACACTCATATATATATATATATATGTATATATGCTTATATATATATGTATATATGTGTGTATGTATGTATGTAAGGCTGGGATGACGAGAAGCTCAGATTTTGCCAGGTTGAGCTTAAGGTGGTGTTTCCTCATCCAGACCGAGATGTCCAGCAGGCAAGCAGAGATGCGTGAAGAGACGGTTGGATCATGAGGCTGGAAGGACAAATAGAGCTGGGTGTCATCAGCATAGCAATGATATGAGAAGCCATGAGACTCAATCACCTTCCCTAGAGGTGTAGTGTAGATAGAAAAGAGGAGTGGACCCAGAACTGACCCCTGTGGAACGCCAGTTGTGAGTTGCTGAGTTTCAGAAATACCTTCCCTCCATACCTTGAAGGATCTGTCAGAGAGATAGGATCCCGCCCAGCGCAGAACCGTTCCAGTGATGCACAGGCTGGAGAGATTTGACAGGAGGATCTGATGGTTCACAGTGTCGAAAGCAGCAGAGAGGTCAAGTAGGATGAGGACAGATGATCTAGAGGTTGCTCTTGCTAGTCGTAAGGCTTCAGTGATGGAAAGCAGAGCCATCTCCGTGGAGTGATTGCTCTTGAAGCCAGACTGATTGGTGTCCAGGAGGTTGTTCTGTGTGAGAAAATTGGAGAGCAGATTAAAAACAGCTCTTTCAAGAGTTTTGGAAAGAAAAGGCAGGAGCAAAAAAGGTCTGTAGTTGTCAACTACAGGAGGGTTAAGCAAAGGATTTTTAAGCAGTGGGGTAACCTGTCTATGTATGAGAAGTGGTTGAGAAGTGGTTCCTGATTGATGTAACCATGTTGGAAAAGAAAGTGGCAAAGTCATCTGCAGTGAGAGAGGTAGGGGACAGAAAAGAGAGGAAAGGGTATCCAGAGAGTGTGTTGGTGTCTAGAGAGTGTGTTTAGTTGTCCTATTTGTATGCTATATTCTGACTGCTGTTATGTGACTCTTGCCTGGTTCTGACTGTGGTAAATGTGCACTTATATAGCGCTTTTATCCAAAGCGCTTTACACTGAGTCCCGGGAATCGAACCGCCAACCCTACGATTAGTGGACAACCCGCTCTACCAACTGCGCCACAGCCGACTGTGAGTTTGGTTGTCCCTCTATCGGTATATGTGTATTCTATATTCAATTCAATTCATTTAAATTTTATTTGTATAGTGCTTTTTACAATAGACATTGTCTCAAAGCAGCTTTACAGAAATATCAACACGGTATACAGATATTAAAAGTGCAAATTTAGCAATTTGAGCAAGCTAGTGGTGACGGTGGCAAGGGAAAAAACTCCCTTAGATGTTAAGAGGAAGAAACCTTGAAAGGAAACAGACTCAGAAGGGAACCCATCCTCATCTGGGTAACAATAGATAGTGTGAAAAAGTTCATTATGGATTTAATTGAAGTCTATTTCACCTTAGAAGCAGCCATAGTCCCAGGAATCTGTAATTGGAGTAGATGAGAGCTCCATCCAGAGGTAGGACATCCAAAACGGATCAAGCAGGTCCGGAGAGCAGAAAGGATCAGGATCTCAGGTATCTCCATAAAATCTTGTGTGGCTCGACAGAAGGAGAGAGGGAGAGAAAAGATTATTAGGACTGTGCTTAGCGTAACAGAAAGTCTAGTCAGGGTAGGCTTGAGTAAACAAACACGTTTTAAGCCTAGACTTAAACACTGAGACTGTGTCTGAGTCCCGGACACTAATAGGAAGACTGTTCCCTAACTGTGGGGCTCTATATGAGAAAACTATGTCCCCCTGCTGTTGCCTTCGCTATTAGAGGTACCGTCAGATAGCCTGCATCTTTTAGTCTAAATAGGAGTGGCGGATCATAGAAAACCAAAAGTCACTTAGATACTTTGGCGCCAGCCCATTTAGTGCTTTATTGGTTTATATATATATATGTATATATATATATATATATATATATATATATATATATATATATATATATATATATATATATATATATATATATATATATATATATAATATTTCACTGGGAGCCAATGCAGTGTGGATAAGATTGGGGTGATATGGTTGTATCTTCTGGTTCTAGTTAGGACTCTAGCAGCTGCATTCTGGATAACTGGAGTTTGTTTATGTTCCTACTCAAACATCCAGACAGTAAGGCATTACAGTAATCAGAAACATACAGAAACATACAAATGTGTATCATTAGCATAACAGTGGAAGCTAATTCCATGTTTATGAATAATATAAACATATATAAAGTAAAAACAAGTGGACCTAAAACAGAACCTTGTGAAACACCATATTTAACCTCGGTATGAGTGGAGAAGTCGGCATTTACATATACGAAGTGATAAGGATCGGTCAAATAGGACCTGGGCCAGGAGAAGACCATTCCCTTAATGCCAACAACATTTTCTAATCTATCAAGGAGAATAGTATGATCTATAGTATCAAAAGCTGCACTAAGGTCAAGTAACACAAGCAGCGAGACACAACCCTGATCAGAGGCCAGTAGTAGTAATTTACTACTTTAACTAACGCTGTCTCTGTGCTATGATGAGGTCTAAATCCTGACTGATACATTTCATGAATTTTATTCCTATGTAAGCACGAGCATAGCTGCTGTGCTACAAGCTTTTCTGAGTTCTTGGAGATGAAGTGAAGATTTGATATAGGTCTGTAGCTGGACACCACTGTGTATATTTCGCACTCAGTTCAATGGCAGTAGGGGTGTGGCTGCCACTTCTTTTGAGAGAGGGTCCGTTTGTCTCTGTTTTTAGCTTAGGTAGTTAGGGAAGTATCCTTGTTTCTTCTTTGTTGTTTTCCTTTTAGGTAAGCTAGCAACCTAACAAAATAATTATTTACACATTATTTTGACATATCTGAACGTATGTCTGGTGTTTGGTTCTTTGTATTGCTGTATGTATATAATTGTGTGTAACAATATACCACAACTTTTTTTAACACAAACCTGATTGTGTTGTAATTCCTGGCTTCCTCATTTTAAAGATCAATTCCATATGAATTGTGAGCTGATTCCTCTGTTTGGCCTAAACTAGACTGGGTCGTAACATAATAAACATATGGCCAGCACTATATGAAGTTATGAAGTTAATAGCAAGCTTTTTTATTTATTTTATTATTTTTTATTTATTTTATTTTTTTACATCCTGTTGGCAAACAATTGGACCTGTGTCTTGTTGTGACCACATTTATTATTAAGATTGTTTGAAGAGCAAATAACCTGAACATTTCTGGCGTGTATGTGCTTCTTGTTTGGTTGGTGGGATTAGCTTGATATGAAATCTATCATCTTATCACACTGTGTAAATTTGCAAACAGTGCAAAGCAGGAAAATTTGTGTATTATTTCCTTACCTGCATTTGTCTCATTTGGGAACTGTATGTGTGTCCAAACAGAAGTGCAGAAGTGACTTTAGAACTACATGCTGTGCAGAAGAGGAGGCTGACTGTGACATTCAGGTAATTGTACACTGAAAGGAACCTGAGGCAAAATGTGGAGTGTGGTGCAAAGATTTCATTTCAGCATGGGGCACTAAACTGTTTTTTATTCCTTCCAACAAATACATAATAATGTGACTTGGCAAGCAATGCATGTGAAAAATAGTTTCAGACTAATGTATTTTTGTTTTGTGAAAAATGCTGCCACTGTAGCTGTCAATGCTTTAGCCATGCTTGTCCCAAAAATTACACACAGTGTTAAACAGCACCAAAGTTTCTAATTACTAGCAGCTTTGATAAATCTAAATAGATCATTCATTAGAGCAATATCAGCCTAGTATGTTGTACTTCTTCTGGCAAATGTTCCATTATATGACAGTCACAGTAACTACATATGCCCACACCGTCTTTAACTTTTCCGCATTTTCTTGGACACCTTGAGAATAAATTACTTTGAAACCCATAGCTATCCAAGGAACTATCATAACAAGTCCAGGACAAAGCTGTGGAAAAGTATTAATTAGGGTTTGGTTAAAAAAAATCTCATAAACTGAGCAAGCTGAAATCTATTATTTAAAAAATGGTAAGAATGTTTTCATTTTCAAGTTTTATTGTCATGTGCATAAAGAGTGCTGTAAGCATCTTTATACGATGAAATTCTTGTTCTAGAGTTGCACACTCCTATTAATACGCAGTGCAAATAAATGATAAATAAACTAATACATAAGATAACATTTACATTTATTCATTTAGCAGTCACTTTGGATAAAAGTGTCTTACAAATGAGAAAAATACAAGCAAAGCGATAGATCAAGCAGAGAACAATACAAGTAGTGCTACAATACAAGATCCATTAACTGAAAATATGTACAAACATTGAACGCATAATATTGCAAGAAGATGCAAAATTATGTGAAAATGTACTGTAATAGCAATAATAATAATAATAATAATAATAATAATAATAATAATAATAATAATAATAATAATAATAATAATAATAATAATAATAATAATAATAATAATAATAATAATAAACATTGTATTCAGTCAAACAGTGACAGTATTGCACATGCAAAGATATTATCACAAATTTC
This sequence comes from Ameiurus melas, assembly GCA_012411365.1. Taxonomy (NCBI): domain Eukaryota; kingdom Metazoa; phylum Chordata; class Actinopteri; order Siluriformes; family Ictaluridae; genus Ameiurus; species Ameiurus melas. The sequence goes on along the minus strand of CM022754.1, from coordinate 36,684,744 downwards.
ACCATATTAATGTATGAAATATCTGAAATGACTAGTGATAGACTGGTGAATGAGAGGTGAAATGTTGTAGATATGATATAATAAAATGCAGTTTGGTAGTGGAGAGAGTTGGCATGAAGACAGTCAATATTCTCGGTTGTTAAGAATCTTAAAGGCCTGCGGGGAAAAAGCTGTTTTGAGGCAAGTGGCGTTCGCTTGATGCTGCGAAAGCGTTTGCCAGAGGGGAGAGGAGAGAACAGATCATGAGCTTGGTGCAACGCATCCAAGATGATGGACTGAGCCCTTGTCTGGCATCTGGTGGTGAAGATGTGCTGGAAGAAGTGATAGAAGCTCAGTACAGATGACTGAAGTCTCGCATAGTCGGTTTGCCAAACCACACCGTGACAAGAGTAGTGATGTTCGTTCCAAAGTCTTTAAGTCTTCTCAGAAAGAACAGAAGTTTTTTGTGCTTTTCTGATGATACTGCCAGTATTCAAGGACCAGGAAAGTGAGTCTGAGGGGATGTTTACATGGCAGTCATGTACTAAAAATGGAAAAGGTTTTTCCTGAAGTTTCGTGTACAGATGACAATGTTGTCGAAACGATCCCGTTCACGTGGATCCGCGAAAACAACTACAATTTGTGTATTATGTTTTTAGTTGAAAATGTTGTTGTGTAAACAGCCCCTGAGAGCTGCAGGCTCAGGAATTGGAAGCTGTTAAGGATTTCCATGGGGGTGTAGGACCTCAGAAACCACCAGGCAGAGATGATGGTAACAGGCAGAGATAAAAATGAGCCACATTCCACTTAGACAGCCCTTGACTATTCAATACATAAGTCAAAGACTCTGTCACAGGATTGGACCCAGCTAATGTGGTTGCAGATAAGTGCCATCTTAAAGTAATATTAATGGCCTTTGTTAGAGGGGCCATCTGGCCAGGAATTTGCAACAAAGTCATAATTCCACCCCATATGATTCCACAAGCAGATTAACTATGAGCCTTCTTAATACTAAGGTAAAAAAGCATCAACCAAATGACCTACCAAGGCTGACTCTTCATAACCATTTATTAACCTTCACAGAGTAGAACAAAGGGAAGAGGAAGAAGGAAGGGAACCCCTGATTGTGAAATTTAACAGGCCTCCATTGTCTCCACACCAAACCACAGAACAGAGGACAGCGACTGTTCATTTCTGCTGCATAGACTGCTTTAATGTATCATGCTTTTATACACAGCTTATAAATCAAAATCCATAATAATCATGCTGTAGTATGTCTGTATTCATGCCACATACCTTGCAAATTGTTTAGTATTATCTGTAATCTGGCATTGTCCATGTCTATAATCCTAAGCTTTATATATATATATATATATATATATATATATATATATATAATTCGTCATTATATCCAAATATGTCATGTTTGGTATATGTGTTGTAGTGGTAACATTTGGGGTGGCTGTGGCTTAGTTGGTAGAGTGAGTTGTCCACTAATTGTAGGGTTGAAGGTTCGATTCCCGCCCCACATGACTCCACATACCGGAGTGTCCTTTGTTCAAGACACTGAACCCCAAGTTGCTCCCAATGGCAAGTTAGCGCCTTGAATGGCAGCTCTGCTACCATTGGTGTGTGAATGGGTGAATAAGACACAGTGTAAAGCGCTTTGTATAAAAGCACTATATAAGTGCGCCATTTAACATTTCCAGAATGCTAGCGAACTACCGATTTTAATAACTCACTATATAATTCCATTCATAAAGCTAAAGACCAAATGAACACCAAGTTAAGGTAAGCACAGATCCAAGAGGTATTATGCAAATCAGTTGGAGGGGAAGACTGAACTATCCACCAGTCATTTCGAAAAAAAGACCACCTATGGTTGGTTGGAACCCTTTGAGAGCTGTACTAGCCAGAAAGGGTTAAAATCCAACAACACCAAAATCAGATCTCAGATTCACCAAAGAACAACGACATCAAATGGAGGGACAGAGAGCCTCCAGAGCCAGAACGTTCTCCCCAATCGACATCATTGGGGAGATCACATCTGTTCGAAGCCCCAGCCTGGAGCCACCACCAGCTCTTCAAACCTCCCGCCTACCAGGCTCCATTCCATTCATCATTCCGATTGGTCTTCCCAAATGCCACTCAAATGCCAACCAGACCACTGACGAATAACCATTGAAGCATTCCCCTTCAACACCATACAATTGATAAGTTGGTTTGTTCAGGTCATGATCTCTGGCTTCTTCCCCCAGTCCAAAGACTTGTGTTGTAGGTTGACTGGCATTTCCATATGTGGAAAGAATATGTGTGATTTCCATCTGTGGTGTAAGAATATGTGTGATTGTACCCTGCTATTGATTGTCCCGTGCATTGTGCTCCGAGTTCCCTAGGATAGACTCCTGGTGCCCCCGTGACCCTGTGTAGGATAAGCGGTATGGAAAATGGATGGATGAATCATTTTCATGGGAGAATGTCTGTTTTTCCTGAAGGCCACAATGAACTCTTTGGTCTTGGTGACAGTCATGGTGCGATTCTTGTTAATGCACCAAACAGATTGATGAGTACAATCATCAAATGCATTTTAAGTTTATTTGGCCACACAGTTGTGGTTAAAAAGGGCTAAGACAGCATTCCTGTGGAATTTCCATTCTCAGAATCACTTTTGTCCAATATTCTGTGGAATTGGACAAGCCTAAACTATTTAGAACCCTGACCAGTTTAGAAGGCAGAGCAGTGATTAATGTTGAGATATAGTTAATGAAGTGAGAGGAGATTTCAACCACTGCATCCTACAACATATGTTACCAAAATAGACAACAAACCTAAGCGTACTGCCAAAGCTACAATGGAGTGGTTCAAAACTTAGAAAGGTGTTAAAATGGCCCAGTCAAAGCCCAGACCTCAATCTGTTTGAGAATCTGTGGAATTGATGTTCCCCAATGGTCTCCATCCAATCTGACATAGGCTGAGTAATTTTGCCAAGAAAAATGGCCAAAAAATATCAGCATCTACTCTAGATGTGCAAAACAAAGAGACATATGCCGGATGACTTGCAGCTGTAATTGCAGCCAAAGGTGGTTCTACTTTCAAATGTTAGACATATTATGTAAATCAAATGATACAATTTCCAATTAAATGCACTTCAATTCCTGATTTTAACACTACAAAATGTGAAAGTTCAAGGCAAATACAAAGCACTGTAACCTGCAATTTCCTGCTTCACGTGTGACAACAGACAGATGTCAGACCGACATAAATCCTTTCCTGTCCACACCACTCCATAGTTTACCATGAAAAATGATGATGACTGACATTATTATGACTGTGGCCTCTTAAGATATATTCCCCCACTCAGAACAAGAACACAAAATAAAGCTGGTTATTACACCAGAACTTTGGCTTAAACATTCAGCTGACAATACATAACATTTATGCGCATGGATGAAAAGCCAGCGACCTTTTTATAATCGGCCATTTTGACTTCCTCGCCTCATAGTTCTTCTCTTATTATTCGGCACACTGGACACTGTAGCTGGGGTGGAAAAATGTCATGGTATTTATAGCGGCAGAAATGACTGACAGTGCCGAGTAGAACAGCCTTATATAGCTGTCATGGCTTTGCTGTATTTAAAGAATTTCTTGACATTTACAGCTGTGCTGTGGCCTCAAAGCAGAGAGGACACATCTTTCTTCATCTTCTCAATCCATTATATCTTTTTATTTTTCTGTCTGGTGTTTTCTAAAGATGTTCTTTCCCTCGCGCACTTTTGTTCTCTCTCTCTCTCTCTCTCTCTCTCTTCTACTTTACTCTCATTTCCTATCTTTGCTTCTCATTCATAAGAAAATCCCTCCTCATATCATAATTCCCTGTTTCTCTCTCGCTCATTATCTTTCTTTTGCTCTCTCCTTCGACTTTCATGCTCTCTCTGGAATAGGTAAACTCCTCAATGACTTGGTGTTCAAAGAGCTGCATTAACGTACAGCAACACAGAGACAGTTAATGTGGTGAATCCGTTATGTGAGCTAAACTGAATGTGATGTGGGCCTTTATCAAGAGGAATAGGGCTTCCAGACGGGAAAGTGCTGCCATGACAGCAAGGACAGTCTTAAAAGTGGAGGTGTAATGAGAAATGTGAGTGTCCTGATATGCCTCAGTACACACTGCAAGTGCAATCACCAAACTTTATAGTGTATCACCAGGCTGGTGTGGATTTGTAGGCAAAAGAATATATTCGCAGGGAAGCACAAAGTAGACAGGCAGCCAAAAAAGTTTTCATGAGGAAGGGAAAAACTTGAACTGTTTGAATTTAATAAGACAACAACCAGAATATATTCCTGGTGGTTAGATTAAAAAGAAAGAAGAAGACATTGGAAATGGTGAAAGAGCATTGAAGCACTTATGTTGTAGCTGTTCTACATAATGAGCTCTTTGCAGACAGCCATGTTGTGTTCCCTTAAGGGCAAAGTAATGCTCAATAAATCAGATTTAAAAGTCTTAACTTTTAGATGTTTGAGGAATACCTCAGCACATGTTCTAGCACATTCCCTTCTGCCCTCCCACCCAGGTTGCCCCCATATATTTTATTTTGATTGAGGTATCTTAGCGCTTTAGATTTGTGTTACTCTGGTACTCCAAGTTTGGTTCAGATGAGCTTTAACTTTCTCTCTCCCCCAACCTTACTTTGTGATTTAATACCACATAAATATGATTCCATGCATCCTGCAGCTGAGATCATCTTACTCCCTGATGCAGCACTTCTGTCTGCTGAGTTTATGTGTGGTGGCCTGGGAAAACCCTTCACATTTGAAATGAAACATTATAGCATGTAGCAAAAAGGGGGGAATAGAGAAAAGTGCATTTAAAGACATTCTGACCACATTGCAGGGCCATCACAGACACTTTGTCAGCTGTGATTTTATTACAAATTGAACTGGTTTATGTCATTCTTATATCTGTTTCACTGACCATGTTTACATGGACAGCAGTAATCTAATTATTGACCTTATTCTGAGTAAGATAATGTTATGATTTATGTTTTTACATGAGTCACTTTTGGAATACTCATTTCATGTTTCTGTTTTACATGTTATAGGACATAGTTCGAATAACAGCACACGTCATTATGTCAACGCGCCATGCCGTCCGATGTTCCCTCCAGAATTTCACGTATCAACATACAGTTCATCTTCGTAATGGTACTGTATACAGTTTTGCGTGTTTTTATTACAAAGTGCGGTTAATTATTTGTCATGCGATACAAGCAAATAGACGACTGCTTGAAGCTGGGGACTGCGTCCCAAACTGTGTATACCTACTATATAGTAGCTGAGATACATGTATTTCACCTAATATATAAACATATATATACAGTGGTGTGAAAAATTGTTTGCCCCCTTCCTCATTTCCTGTTCCTTTGCATGTTTGTCACACTTAAGTGTTTCGGAACATCAAACCAATTTAAACAATAGTCAAGGATAACACAAGTAAACACAAAATGCAATTTGTAAATGAAGGTGTTTATTATTAAAGGTGAAAAAAAATCCAAACCATCATGGCCCTGTGTGAAAAAGTGATTGCCCCCTAAACCTAATAACTGGTTGGGCCACCCTTAGCAGCAACAACTGCAACCAAGCGTTTGCGATAACGTGCAATGAGGCTTTTACAGCATCCTGGAGGAATTTTGGCCCACTCATCTTTGCAGAATTGTCCTAATTCAGTTACATTAGAGGGTTTTCGAGCATGAACGGCCTTTTTAAGGTCATACCACAACATCTCAATAGGATTCAGGTCAGGACTTTGGCTAGGCCACTCCAAAGTCTTCATTTTGTTTTTCTTCAGCCATTCGTTGGTGGACTTGCTGGTGTGTTTAGGATCATTGTCCTGCTGCAGAACCCAAGTTCGTTTCGCAGGTACACGAACAGATGGTCGGACATTCTCCTTCATGATCTCTTGGTAGACAGCAGAATTCATAGTTCCTTTTATCACGGCAAGTCTTCCAGGTCCTGAAGCAGCAAAACAGCCCCAGACCATCACACTACCACCACCATATTTTACTGTTGGTATAATGTTCTTTTTATGACATGCAGTGTTCCTTCTACGCCAGATATACTTGGACACACACCTTCCAAAGTGTTCCACTTTTGTCTCATTGGTCCACAGAATGTTGTCCCAAAAGTCTTGGAGATCATCAAGATGTGTTGTGGAGAAATTGAGACGAGCTTTGATGTTCTTTTTGCTCAGCAGTGGTTTTCTCCTTGGAACTCTGCCATGCAGGCCATTTTTGCCCAGTCTTTTCCTGATGGTGGAGGCATGAACGCTGACCTTAACTGAGGCAAGTGAGGCCTGCAGTTCTTTGGACGTTGTGTGGGGTCTTTTGTGACCTCTTGGATGAGTCGTCGCTGCGCTCTTGGGGAAATTTTGGGCGGCCGGCCACTCCTGGGAAGGTTCACCACTGTTCCATGTCTTCGCCATTTTGTGGGTAATAGCTCTCTCACTGTGGTTCGCTGGATTCCCAAAGCTTTGGAAATGGCTTTATAACCCTTTCCAGACTGATAGATCTCAATTACTTTCTTTCTCAATTGTTCCTGAATTTCTTTGGGTCTCGGCATGATGTGTAGCTTTTAAGGATCTTCTGGTGGACCTTACTGTGTCAAGCAGCTCCTATTTAAGTGATGCCTTGATTGTGAACAGGTGTGGCAATAATCAGGCCTGGGTGTGGCTAGAGAAATTGAACTCAGGTGTGGACAACCACAGTTATAGTATGTTTTAACAAGGGGGGCAATCACTTTTTCACACAGGGTCATGATGGTTTGGATTTTTTTTCACCTTTAATAATAAACACCTTCATTTACAAATTGCATTTTGTGTTTACTTGTGTTGTCCTTGACAATTGTTTAAATTGGTTTTGTCACGTTTGGCGAGTTGAGGCAGAAGCAATCGCAGATTTTTTAAACATTTATTTTAAACACATGAACAACGAAACAAAAAACACTAGGACAACTGGGCATAATACTGTGGCAAGAAACCAAACACGGAGACAGAAGTGACGTGAGTCTATAACAACGAAAGACCCCGAAAGAGTGCAGACAAAGACTATATATACACATTGGTGCTCATTAACAAAAACGTGAGTAAGGTGCATGTGGTCAGGTGGTGTAGTGCAGTGGCTGATGGGACATGGAGTCCCGGTTTCGGATACGTGAGAGATCCCCCTCCAAGGGGCGCTACTCCTGAGCGCCAAAATCAAAGGCCCCCCCTCCCGGGGTCCCGGCCCCCGGGCCAAAAGTCCCCAGCAGAACCAGGAGGCCGAGCAGCTTCCACCATGGCACAAGGAGGCGGGGAAGTCCTTGGCAAAGCATGAAAGAGGGGCGACCGTCCCCACGGGACAGGAGAGCGGAGCATGCCTCACCGCGAGGTTGGAGGGGAGCGAAGTACCTGACGAGGTGCACGGGGGAGCGAGGGTCTCCGCGAGGCACACGGGGAGCGAGGTTCTGCGAGGCTCACGGGGGGGAGGAGGTTCTCCGCGAGGCTCACGGGGGAGCGAGGTTCTCCGTGAGGCCAAGGAGAGGAGCGAGGTTCTCCGCGAGGCCCAAGGGAGGAACGACGCTCTCCACGGAGCATGAGGGGGGAACGGAGACCTCCGTGGAGCAGGTAGGGGGAGCGACCCACTGAGCGCAGCGAGGGAAAGGAGCGACGTCTTCAGCGGAACGTGGAGGCAAAGTGACGTCCTCAGCGAAGCAGGATGGCAGGGAGACGACCGCAGCCAAGCAGGAAGGCCGAGCGACGACCTCAGCCGAGCAGGAAGGCCGAGCGACGTCCGCAGCCGAGCAGGAAGGCCGAGCGACGTCCGCAGCCGAGCAGGAAGGCCGAGCGACGTCCGCAGCCGAGCAGGAAGGCCGGGCGACGCCCGCGCGAGCAGGAAGGCCGAGCGACGTCCACAGCCGAGCAGGAAGGCCGAGCGACGTCCACAGCCGAGCAGGAAAAGCCGAGCGACGTCCACAGCCGAGCAGGAAGGCCGAGCGACGTCCACAGCCGGGCAGGGATGCTGAGCGGCGTCCACAGCCGGGCAGGGATGCTGAGCGGCGTCCACAGCTGAACAGGAAGGCTGTGCGACGACCTCAGCTGAACAGGACGGCTGAGCAACGACCTCAGCTGAACAGGACGGCTGAGCGACGACCTCAGCTGAACAGGACGGCTGAGGCACCTTAAGGTAGCTGAACAGCGGGGAATCCCTGAGGTCAGCGAACAGAGGTGAATTCATGAGTCCGCACGGAGCTGGAGCGTCCTCACACACATAGCGGGGCGGCAGAGAGACCTCCTTCACAGGACTCACCGGCTGCGTGACTCTGAGGTAGCTGAACAGCGGGGAATCCTTGAGGTCGGCGAACAGAGGTGAATTCATGAGTCCGCACGGAGCTGGAGCGTCCTCACACACATAGCGGGGCAGCGGAGAGACCTCCTTCACAGGACTCACCGGCTGCGCGACTCTGAGGTAGCTGAACAGCGGGGAATCCTTGAGGTCGGCGAACAGAGGGGAATCCATGAGACCCATCGGGGAGGGAGGGTGGGAGCAAACTGCTGTATCCGGAAAAAAATAAAAATAAATAAAAAATCTACTGCTTCGCAGTCACGGTCTTTCGTTCTGTCACGTTTGGCGAGTTGAGGCAGAAGCAATCGCAGATTTTTTAAACATTTATTTTAAACACATGAACAACGAAACAAAAAACACTAGGACAACTGGGCATAATACTGTGGCAAGAAACCAAACACGGAGACAGAAGTGACGTGAGTCTATAACAACGAAAGACCCCGAAAGAGTGCAGACAAAGACTATATATACACATTGGTGCTCATTAACAAAAATGTGAGTCAGGTGCATGTGGTCAGGTGGTGTAGTGCAGTGGCTGATGGGACATGGAGTCCCGAGTTTCCGGATACGTGACAGGTTTGATGTTCCGAAACACTTAAGTGTGACAAACATGCAAAGGAACAGGAAATGAGGAAGGGGCAAACACTTTTTCACACCACTGTATATATATATATATATATATAAGTATATATATAACCCTTCCACCTAAGCCTCCACTATAACCCTAACCCTCAAACCCTTCCACGGGTGTTTGAGCAAATATTTTCTGCCTTTTTGGTTCATTTAATTACTGTATGGGCAATGTCAAATCAAACAGCAAACAAACCAATAGTTCCGATTTATCTTTCATCCCCCCTTTTGGATGGCTTTGGTAGCAACAGGATTCAAATTTATAGTCACTCAATGATGGTGTGATTGTATAGATCATTAAGTCATTAAGTTCAAATCTGATTGATCTTACAGCTATTATTATTATTAGTAGTAGTAGTAGTAGTGCAGCCTGACAAAGACTTTGATCACAAAAAATCCATAAGTATGAATTTTGCTACTTTGCCTTTGTGAGCTTTTGTTTTCATCTCCAACCAGCTGTATGTGCCCAATCCCTTTCAGGATAAGTGGAAAATGTTTGCATACAGGGATCAGATGTCTTTGTTTAGAGACACAATGCCTTTGTCCAGCAACATTCAGCCTCCTCCCAGCCTATCAATGGAGACCCAGCAAATTGTGTAGTGATTAGATGGAAGATGTGGTCCATGGAAGAGACAGAGGCAGACGAGTGGGCAGTGTAGCGAGGGACGGGGTGGGACAGAGGAGTGTGGCTCTATCAGACCTGCACAGGCTCTTTGATGAGTCATATGGTGAATACACAAAAGACAAAACAAAAAAGCCAGAATGAGCACATGGCTGTTATCATACACAGAGAGTGTTCTCAAGTAGTGGCCTGGACACAATGAACATCATTGCTTCTAATGCTGTCCTTAGAGAGGAGAGACAAAACTACTTTCTCCATGCATTTCAGAGACATAGTGTGGGAATACAAGCGTTTTTAGTGGTTCATTTCAAGCTCAAAAAAGACACAAAAGCTTGTGATTACAGTGTGCGTATATATGTACATGTATTTCTGCAATGTAGTGTTGCTGTCTTAATTAATTTGGTTAAAATGTTTTATTTGGTTTGAATGAAACAGTTGGCTAATGGAAAACACAACGTTTCTGTTATCTATACTCACTATCGGGAAGACCAACTGATCTTTACAAACCTAAAACACATGACTTAAAAATATCAATCATGAATGGTGGTGCTATCTGTCTTTCAATGAGTTTGTTCTTATGTGTGCTCAATAGTTAAATGTCTATGATGAGGCCCGGTAGTAAAAGGCTCAGCCATAACAGTAACAGCAAGTTACTAATAGGTAGTATAAATTCTGAGCCCTCCCAAATATTGTCACTTGGAATCACTGACAAAGGCCATGCCTTAATTAGTGGGACTGAGTCCATATTGATTCCTGAATAATAAATAGTGACATCAGCGCAACAATTGTCATTTGTAAGCCTTTGAAAGTGTAAAAGCCACCATTAACACAAATCAGCACCAAAACACTCAAGGAAATAACCAGCCTGATGTTAAGGGCATCACTTCAAATGAAAAGCTTCCTCCATTTTTTGAACCTATCCACCCCTTACACTTCCAATGTTACTGATATAACCCATGAAGAACACATTTATACTCATTTAAGGTTGATCTCTCAAGGGTCAGTATACTAGGTTCTCACTGAAACGTGATACAATCTACAATTACCACTCCAAGGAGCTCAAGGCTTCTCTAATCAGCAGAAGAGGCGCTGCTCCTTCTTGGTGAACTGTGGAATGTAATTACAGCTGAAAGCAACAGGAGTAAAAGACAACACAGCTGCCACAATAACCTGCTAATGAATGACCATAATTGCCCCAGTGGCACGTTGAAACAGGTGAGCAGCAACGCTTTGAGTAATGAGGTGAGGAAGACTTGGAGAAAGGAACATGGGCATGAAACATGTGCTGCTGGCCATCTCTATATGAACAAAGCCTCTGGGTAAGCTTTTTTCTGTGAGGCCCTAACAACATAATTGGCAGCACATTAGTGCTACTCATTAGTTTTGTTCTGTTAATGCAGGCATCAGAGACAAAGGATTGGCAACACTTGATGAAAAGTGGTTTTGGTGAAGGCATGCATCAAACATTACAGTGTAGCCCCCCTAGTTACCTTAATTGAGCCCTAAAAAAAAAAAAAATCATAAAAAATATACAAAAATAGACCAATAAAACAGAATTCCTCTGGTTGGCAACTTCCTTTCCCGAGAATTACCCCATACGTCATCAGCAGGCCTCTTTCACACTTCACCAAATGGTATGTCTTCCAAACAAATGTTGCTTGATTTTTATATATATATATTTTTTTTTCACGGTAGACAAATTTCCTGTCTTCCCTCTCAGGTCTTTGCAGCAGATCTCACCACAAATTATGTTCAGAAGTGACAACATGTCACGCAAATTAATACAGAAATGATACAACTTTGACAACAATCTGCTGCACTGATCATTTGCTGATCAGAAGACATGCATTGAGTTGAAGTGAACAAGACAGTTGCTGTAGCAAGTTCTAAATCATTTAATGGAGATTTCCAAATTATCCTGGTGTAATATCTTCTTCAACTGACAACTGTCTTGTTTCAGCCTTGATGAGCATCCCTGTCCCAATTCATCTTCAGTTTTAAATGCTTCAAAGGAAACATAATGATAATGATCAGTAAATGATACAAGCCAAACTCCTGTGGAGATATCACCATTTCACATCTCAACATCCAACCTTTGGAAACATGTACCGGTAAACTATTAGCTAGATGAGTGAATGAGACGCAAATCTAGCAAATTACATTTGGCTAAGTTAGCTAGCTAGCTAACATTACTTTTCTTTATAGAGTTGATAGGGGAGGTAGTGTTCACTTCAGCATAGCTCACTTGGTTAGCTAACATAAGCACAGAATCGAAAATAGAACAGTCAATTGTAGACATCCATCCATCCATCTTCTACCGCTTACTCCTTTTCAGGGTCGTGGGGAACCTGGAGCCTATCCCAGGGAGCATCGGGCACAGGGCGGGGTACACCCTGGACAGGGTGCCAGTCCATAGCAGTGTAGACATACAGATTGCAAATGAACTACAACTAATTAACTCTTATTTGAGTCATTTTCATGTTCACTAGTTTTACATTTAATTAAATAAATAATTACTAAAGTAGCATATCTTTAAGTCAGTATGTTTTGTACTCTTTCTGCCGCTGTGGATTATATGCAATATTTGCAAATATATATATATATATATATATATATATATATATATATATATATATATTAGTGTGGAAACTGCAATCATCATATTAAGTGATACAACTGTCATAGTGTCATAGCTGTAAATGTTTGTACCAACACCAGTTCTCCCAGTTTGACTCTAATTAGTATATGTTTTTGCAGTCTTTGCTGTGCTGAGTCAGACGCTGTATATTGAGCTTGTTCGAAGAAAAAAAAAAAAACTATATACACTGCAGCTTTCTGTTAACTCAATTCTGAGCTTCAGAAACACTCTACAAGCTCTAAAGATTCTGGTTATTATTAGTCTTAAATATACTCTCATACTTTATACCCACACTCACATGTAGAGTAAGTGTTGTTTTAAAAAGTTACCTTCACAGACTCCCATGCTTGTGAAAGATGCTGTGCTAAATGGAATTCAAAGGGGTCAGTGTTCGTTCATGACAACTTTCCACAAACTGACTTGGAAAAGTTGCATTTCAGTGTCGGTTTGAGAAACCTGACAGGAACTTTGCCATCTGTTCTTTTTTACAATACAATATGGATGACACGGCTCTCTACAAAACATTGCAGAACCTTAAAAAAGTAACACCAAATAAAGAAAATGGCTGGAAGGTGGTAAAATATGCTGAAAGCAAGCCAATGTAGGCAGCACAACTCTTGGCAAGATTAAATCGTTATGTTGTTGTGCCAACTTTGAATAGGAAATACATTTGTGCAAGGAGTTGTAAATGTTTACTTTTGAGATTGTTCAAAAGCTCTTTGGTTTAAATTAGGCAACTTAACCAGTGAAGATGAGGAAAGGAAAACATTCTGTAAAAAAAAAAAAATATATAGATTCAAGTTAATGAAAAGGAAAATAATTCTCTTGTGGTCAAAGAGTTCAGCCGATAACACAGCGTTTATTATACATTTCCTTACACCATTATGAATCCCCATTTTATTTTTTTTTTAATATACTAGTGTGACTGTTAAAACAGAATAAAGCAGACATACAGCAGGATAGCAGTGCTGTATAAAATAGTAATAGTTAATTAAAAGTAAAGGAAATATTTTGGGTCATAATGGAAGTTAGAAACTGAAGTTCCGTTTGGTATTTTATCTGATATTTAAAGTATCAAAAATAGACATTGTAAATAATGAAGACGCAAGGTGGTTTGCTACGTTTTCCGCTAGCATGTAGCACTCTCGTTGATGCGATCCCGGTTCCAGTCCCGGTCAGGGACTTGTCCCAAGCCTGGAAAATGTGGAAAGTTACATCAAGAAGGGCATCGGGTGTAAAACTTGTGACAGAATCAATATGCAATAAGGGTGCTTTGCTGTGGCAACCCCGAAACAGGAGTAGCTGAAAAAGGGGAAAAAAAACATAAAAACTTTTGTTTTTCAACTTTATTTTTCTTTTCTGCAATTCCTGGTACCAACAAACTTGTATTGTATTAAATATTCATTATTTATTATATTGGTAATACTGTCAGAGTCCATATGGGTCCATTGGCCATGCCATTCCCACAGGGATTTCCTTGGCGCAGGGTGGCTTCGTGGTTAGCATGTTCACCTCATGCCTCCAGGGTCCAGGGTTCGATTCACAGCGCGGCTTCCTCCAGGTACTCCGGTTTCCTCCCCCAGTCCAAAGACATGCATGGTTATAGTGTCTGTAGTGTATGAATGGGTGTGTGCATGGAAGGAGCTTCTCCTGGGCGCATCCTGGGCAACGTTCAGTCTCATACTGCTGAGCGGCTAATCTTTCCACCAGGATGCTTCCACTATGAAGTGGAACCTCAACATGAAAAGAAGAATAAGGGCTTTCCTTTTTTTTTTTGGTCAAACAATTTGGGGTAAACACTTAGATCTACTACATAGTTACTAAATCACCCCATGTGTTGGGTCATTTAGTCATTCTTTCATTTGTCCTTCTATTTACTGCAACAGTTCTCAAAAGATCTTCAGAGTAAAATGTTATTTGTGCATATGGTATTTCCTATGAAATCAGGTTGGAAAAACCCTTTTAGGTTCTAATAGGAGTGTAGTGGCAATTTAGCCTAGACATTTTGTCTAAGTGAACATTTTTTTGGACTGTGGGAGGAAACCAGAGAACCTGGAGCAAACCCACACAGACATTATTGTCACAAAATAAACAACTTAACCTAATTTTAGAGCTAAAATGTATTGTCCATGCAGAATGACTTGTTTAAAACATACTAACCCACTGTACATAACTAATATATTTCACTAAGGATGGAGCTAGTTCATGAATGAGTGCAACAATGTGTTCCTGCTTGTTTGATTTTGAATAAATTTAAATTCTTCTAAGCAAATAAGGGACCTTGTTGACCTTGTGCTGTGTAAATGTTAAAATAAATAATGCTGTATGGGAGTAAAACTTGCCTTTGGTTTTTCAAAATCTAGTGAAGTTAAGGGTGGAATAGTTTGTAAAGTAAAAACATCTCTAAACTATACTTAAGTACAGTAACATTCCTGCAGAGTATTCCAGTTGTCACCAGACAAGTGCATCATAGACAGTTTTTACATGAAAAAACATTTTGACAAACTATTGGACATATGGGAATTTGTTTATTTATATATATATGCATATGTATTATTGTGTTTTTTTTTTTTTTTTTTTTTTTTTTTTTTTTGTGTGTGTGTGTTTGTGTGTATGTATTTTTTTTTTTTTTTGTTGTGTGTTTTTTGTGACAATAATAATGAAGAAAGGCTTAAAATATCGTGAATCAAACTTGCCTCATTTGCATCTCTATGGGTCCTGCCATAAAACTACTCTACATATACTTAACATCCACTCTATTAAGAACACCTGTATGTCCATGCAGTTATCCAGTCAGCCAATCATGTGGTAACAGTGCAAAAGCATAAAACCAAGCAGATACAGGCGAGGAGCTTCTGTTAATGTTCACATCAAACATCAGAATGGGGAAAAGTGTGAGCTTGGTGAATTTGACCATGGCAGATGAACTGGTAACAGTATTTCAGAAACTAGCCATGGGATTTTCACACACAACATTGTCTAGAGTTTACACAGAATGGTGTGAAAACCAAAGGGGAAAAAATCCTTTGAGCAGCAGTTGGAAATGCACTGTGGATGAAATAGTGAATAGTGAAGGCTACAGCAGGGGGAAGAGCTTTCTCTTATAGAGCCCCACTGTTATGGAACAGTCCTCCTATTAGTGTTCGGGACTCAGACACAGTCTCAGTGGCTTAAAACATATTTGTTTACTCTAGCCTACCCTGACTAGACCTTCTATTCTAATAATTCCCAGTCGTAATAATCTTTTCTCTCCCTCTCTCCATCTGCCGAGCCACACACGATTTTATGGAGATACTAGAGATCCAGATCCTTTCTGCCTCTGGATGGAGCTCAAATCTTCTCCAATTCCAGACTGCTGGGACTAGGACTGCTCCTAAAGCCATACAGACTTCTTATAAGTCAATACTGTACTATTTCACACTAACTGTTGTTACCCAGATGAGGATGGGTTCCCTTTTGAGTTGAGTTCCTCTCAAGGTTTCTTCCTCTTAAAACATCTTAGGGAGTTTTTCCTTGCCACCGTCGCCACTCAGTGCCTTGCTCAGTTGGGATAAATTCACACCTTTAATATCTGTATACCATGATGCTATTTCTGTAAAAGCTGCTTTGAGACAATGTCTACTGTAAAAAGCGTTATACAGTGGTTAACACATTCGCCTCACACCTCCAGGGTCCGGGGTTCGAGTCCCGCCAGGGCCGTGTGTGTGTGTGGAGTTTGCATGTTCTCTGCATGCTGCGGGGGTTTCCTCCGTGTACTCCGGTTTCCTCCCCCAGTCCAAAGACATGCTTGGTAGGTTGATTGGCGTGTCTAAAGTGTCTGTAGTGTGTGAGTGTGTATGTGATTGTGCCCTGCGATGGACTGGCACCCTGTCCAGGGTGTACCCCGCCTTGTGCCTGATGCTTCCTGTGATAGGCTCCAGGTTCCCCGTGACCCTGAAAAGGAGTAAGCGGTAGAAGATGGATGGATGGATGGAAATTTGTAACAAACAGTACTAGACTTCTTGGTGGAAGAGACATCCCCATCTATGTTGTTAAGATCTTCTTGTTATTTATTAATGAATGACATCTATTTATCCATTATCAAATTATATAAATGTACTTTTTACCCATTTATACTCACATTTAATATTGTGGAGTATCCACAAAGTTGTTATCTTTAACACAGATATTATGCAATTATTATGATCCCTCTCTTTATATTATTCTTTATATTTAGCAGATTTTGCAAAGTATGTAATATATGTAAACTTATGAGCTCAACTGTAACATAAAGAGAATGCCAACAAACAAACAAACAAGTGAAGTCATTTGTCCTGTGGAATTTCATATTGCGGAAAACAGCTGTTATAGCTGTTAAAGTGCTGAAACTGGAGGCTCCTTAAAAAAATTCTAAATAAACCGATCTACGGAAAACTTCACTATATCAACAATTATACTTTTCTTTTTCAAATTGAATTCATTAAATTTAACATTTAATATACAAGGTGCTGTGTAAGTTGTTACTATATAAATAATAATGAATTAGGATGAAGACATTAATATAAACCTGGAATTGGCTTTGCAGCTGAAACTTGTGGAAGAGAATTTGCAAATTAATAATTAAATTAAAAATTTGACACAGATATCTACACAGTGGAAGATGATTACTAATGAAAAAAAAATAATGAGTGCTGGTCCATTCTTTGTATGTCTATGTATGTGAGTGTATATGTGTGTGTGTGTGTGTGTGTGTGTGTAATATATATATATATATATATATATATATATATGCATTTATTCAAAATGAGGTTGCTGCTTAAAGATATCCTCTTGCAACCTTTTGCAGAATCTGAGCACTGCCTTACTCATAGAAAAAAACACTCACGTTCACCATCACTGTCTCACCTGTTGCCAAGTCTTGCCAACCTAATTAATGTGAGATTCAATTAAGAAGGGTTTGATCATGTGTGGCCAATCTGCCAGTCAGCATCGCTGTGCTTACCCGTGACTCTTGTGTCCCAATTTATATTGAAGTCATCACATCAAGATGGTGAATGACTGCAGAGTACTCCAGCTGCAACCAGATTCTTGTTTAACTGAGACCCGAAACAGCTGTGACTGTCGACCATAAGGTCTGTCAATGGAACGTTTTGCCTTCTTTTCACTGTAGTATTTGTAGACACAAACATAACCAATTAAAATTCATAACCACATTTTAATAATGTCTTTTCAGCAGAAAGGCCAGGACATAATCCAGAGGAAATGTACTGGGGTTTTCAATCAATCTTTACTGTTTTTCCCCATTCCATAAAGCGAGCTTAAGCAGTGCTTAATGGAAACTACAGCCTTAAATGACTTCACCAAATGGAAAGCGGATGACTCTGTAAGTAATCCCTAGAGACACAATAATGTAACTAAGGCGCATTTTCCAGGGCGCTGGGGAAATCGTAAAAAGCAAAAAAAAAAAAAAACAAAGACAAGGGCAAATGCTTAGTGGAAATGATTAGTCTATCTGGTCAGCTTTGCAGGGTGGACTCATTTTGCCCAGTTCTGTAGTAATTTCAGCTAGTCCCCAAGGCTCAGCTAAAGGAAGGTGTAATTAACCCATCAAGGGGGAGCATTGTGGATCAATCACAGAGATAGATGTTTTAATGATTTCCTTGCATGAGCACTTCGAGGCAAAGGTGGGTACGCTCTTATTAATGAACTCACATACAGATGAAAGAGTACCTTGAATCACGAAACAAGTGTAGGAGAATTGAATTTTTATTTTTTTTAAGCGTTAATTGCGCTCTTCAACTAATGAGGTGCCATTTCAGAGCTATTTTCTAGTTTCCACTGTGGGAACTCAGAGTCAATGACATGACACTTTCTTCTCCTGCACTTTTGAAATTAGTAGTACAGAGAATAAACGTACAAAAGAAATGTGCTCAACTTTTGCAGCATGAGAAACTACAGTGGTGTGAAAAAGTGTTTGCCCCCTTCCTCATTTCCTGTTCCTTTGCATGTTTGTCACACTTAAGTGTTTCGGAACATCAAACCAATTTAAACAATAGTCAAGGACAACACAAGTAAACACAAAATGCAATTTGTAAATGAAGGTGTTTATTATTAAAGGTGAAAAAAAATCAAAACCATCATGGCCCTGTGTGAAAAAGTGATTGCCCCCTAAACCTAATAACTGGTTGGGCCACCCTTAGCAGCAACAACTGCAACCAAGCGTTTGCGATAACGTGCAATGAGGCTTTTACAGCGTCTCGGAGGAATTTTGGCCCACTCATCTTTGCAGAATTGTCCTAATTCAGTTACATTAGAGGGTTTTCGAGCATGAACGGCCTTTTTAAGGGTCATACCACAACATCTCAATAGGATTCAGGTCAGGACTTTGGCTAGGCCACTCCAAAGTCTTCATTTTGTTTTTCTTCAGCCATTCGGTGGTGGACTTGCTGGTGTGTTTAGGATCATTGTCCTGCTGCAGAACCCAAGTTCGTTTCAGCTTGAGTACACGAACAGATGGTCGGACATTCTCCTTCATGATCTCTTGGTAGACAGCAGAATTCATAGTTCCTTTTATCACGGCAAGTCTTCCAGGTCCTGAAGCAGCAAAACAGCCCCAGACCATCACACTACCATCACCATATTTTACCGTTGGTATAATGTTCTTTTTATGAAATGCAGTGTTCCTTCTACGCCAGATATACTTGGACACACACCTTCCAAAGAGTTCCACTTTTGTCTCATCGGTCCACAGAATGTTGTCCCAAAAGTCTTGGGGATCATCAAGATGTGTTGTGGAGAAATTGAGACGAGCTTTGATGTTCTTTTTGCTCAGCAGTGGTTTTCTCCTTGGAACTCTGCCATGCAGGCCATTTTTGCCCAGTCTTTTCCTGATGGTGGAGGCATGAACGCTGACCTTAACTGAGGCAAGTGAGGCCTGCAGTTCTTTGGACGTTGTTGTGGGGTCTTTTGTGACCTCTTGGATGAGTCGTCGCTGCGCTCTTGGGGTAATTTTGGACGGCCGGCCACTCCTGGGAAGGTTCACCACTGTTCCATGTCTTCGCCATTTGTGGATAATGGCTCTCACTGTGGTTCGCTGGATTCCCAAAGCTTTGGAAATGGCTTTATAACCCTTTCCAGACTGATAGATCTCAATTACTTTCTTTCTCAATTGTTCCTGAATTTCTTTGGGTCTCAGCATGATGTGTAGCTTTTAAGGATCTTCTGGTGGACCTTACTGTGTCAAGCAGCTCCTATTTAAGTGATGCCTTGATTGTGAACAGGTGTGGCAATAATCAGGCCTGGGTGTGGCTAGAGAAATTGAACTCAAGTGGATGTTTTAACAAAGGGGGCAATCACTTTTTCACACAGGGCCATGATGGTTTGGTTTTTTTCACCTTTAATAATAAACACCTTCATTTACAAATTGCATTTTGTGTTTACTTGTGTTGTCCTTGACTATTGTTTAAATTGGTTTGATGTTCCGAAACACTTAAGTGTGACAAACATGCAAAGGAACAGGAAATGAGGAAGGGGGCAAACACTTTTTCACACCACTGTATCCATGAACATCCAAGTAGATGATGATGTGTCATATTCATTAAGCCCCCTGTGCTTCCCTAAAGTCTCCAACACTATCAAATTCGGCTCTAAACCTGAAATTGAATGCAATTGATTGATTCACGGCACTCTGAAACTTGAATACAGCCCACAGGTACAATCGTTTTTTGGATTGGTACGTTCCAGTGGTCGGCATTTGCGAGAGCAGCTCTGTAGACGCCAATGAAACATCTGCTGCAGTTTGCAGTAAAGCAACAACTAAAGGTGTTGAATTACACAAAGAGCAATTAAGCCACTGTGAAGAAATCAAAAGAGGGAAAAAAACAACAACAATGAAATAAACAATAATGGTCTGTTGCTACTGATTGACTTTTTTTTTTCTTTAATCTAGCAGATTTTCTTTACTCTTTCGTATTTGTGTTTAATATGTGGGATGGATAAACACATTCTTATTCAGACTATAATTAAAAAGTTTCCAATATAATTGATGATACATATAGAGCTTATTTAATGACATTATCTTATCATGCATAACACTGGCCTGAAGCAAATAATTCAATTCTAATAATAAATAAATTATAAGAAGCACATCAATGAAAGCAATTATTTAACAAAGCAAGGCTCATTTTACATACTGTAGTGACCAGACTCAGTCACGTCGTTCTTTAATAAAACAATGCTAATGTGCATTGATGCCAGTTTTTATTATGAATACTGATCTGCCAAATCACAATAACACTATCTAACACACACGGACACACACACAACCCATACGACTAAAGTTTTTTATACTGTACAACCACAGAGGTATTTTTAGATGATTATTCCTCACAGTGTATGACATGATTTCAATAGAATTTTGGCTGAACTCCATAACAGAATGTGATTTTGTTGTGATTACTGTAAATGTAATTTTGCTGTCCTTTAACATATCTTGTTTACGTTTTGTCATTGCTGCTAAAGTATTTGTTTTTGGCAATGGTGAAATGAGTCCTTTCCTGTTGTTTGAATCATCCTATGCTGTCCTCTTATTGGTTGCTTTTAGATGAACATCATAGCAGCTATCACACTCTGAGATTTTATGCAAAGAGTTCTGGCATTGCCAGAACTTATTTTGATCAAATAATGAGTGGCTTAGTGGTTAACATGTTTGCCTTGCACCTCCGAGGTGCAAAGGTGTGTTTCTCAGAACACAAAAATGTGTTCTGAGAAACACAGAGTGATTATATTAAGAAAAACGACTTGATATTGCAAAACATTTAATAACACAATAACCCCTGATTTTAAAGCTAATACAATACAGGTAATACTGAAAACAATGCCCCCCTCCATCATGATCAAAACAATATCAAAGCTCCTATGATATGCAAATTGAGTTTATTAAAGGCCACGTGCCATCGCTATTACTATAGCTTTGTTACAATACTGTACGTATTTTAATGATAATGTGTTAGAGATATAGTGACTGGTGTAACTGTAAAAGTTGCGGAATTAAATTTTAAACATGTTTGACAGCGTTGCAATTTTTGAGGACCAACGTGCTGAGAAAGAGAGAGCAAGGAAGATTTAGATAAGACGACAGAAGGATCATCCAGCTCTTCTTCTCATCCTTTCCTGTAATCCTCACAGTGCTCTCACTTTTTTTTTATCTCCACTTAAGAAGCTCCCCTTGGCCAGGCCTGTCCAATCATCTCTGTGAATCCTCCCAGGTCAGGTCTTCTGCAAGGTTGGCATCAACCTTTTAATATGTTCTACTCGGATCAAATAAAAGTGGACTTGGAGTGGAAATGATTGCAGGCACACCAAAGTGGATTATTTCCCTATAACAACAAGGTCCGACGTGTGTTATTCCATTCCAACGACAGGATTGTAATATTAATGTATTAATGAACAAAACATCACCTATTTTTTTTAACAATTTATAGTTACATTTTACATTATGGAAAATCCCTGAGACAGGCTAGTTTCTTTATTTTTCTTAATTTAATAAAAGTCATCTGAATGAGCTGAATGTGTTTATACATATATATATAATTTATATATATATATATAAAGTGCTGGAGTGCCATATTCTAGGCCGTATTCTGAAATCAGAGCTGTGTCCCCAGTCAGATATGATGATATTGAAAGTAGGTGACAAAATACAGCACAGTGTGAGTTAAAGTTAAATAATTACAGCAGTCTTCATACAGCTACTCTATTGTACAGTGTGGCATCAATTCACATTTAAACACAACATGTCAAGTGAAAATGAATACAGCTGAGGACTTTCATTCATGAATACCGCTATTAGGTTTATATGTGATTTTACGAGAGTTGAGGAGACTTTAACCTGAGACTTGCTGATGAAGATACAAACATGGCAAGCTGTGAGGAGTCACCCCTAAACTCAGTAGTGAACAGAAGAGCTCAGTATGATTAGTATTAATACTCAGTATTAATCTGATGAGCGTGATTCCACGATTTGGGAACTATTTAGCCCTTCTAACTGTAAATAAAACTTTATTTTTTTAGAATTTCAGAAATATTTTCTGTAACCAAACTCAGGCAACAATATCTCATCACCTCTTTGTTGGCAATGACGGCAAATCGATCTTAAAGTCCCCCATATAATGCGTTGCATTATTTGATGTGTTGATTACATTTCCTCTGAAACAGGAAGTCAGGGTGGGACATATCGTGTGGCTTCTCCCCATTTTTAAATATCCAATAGCGTTTAGCTGTCCTCACAGCCAGGAAACCTACAACTGTTGTGGGCCGGACACTTCAGATTCTAGAGAGCATTTGATTACATAAAACATCTGATGAGAAGCTGAAGTGCAGAATGATGTCATCAAAATTGTTGATCCGTACTGTACGGTGACGGTACATTTAGAATGCATATTTCTTCTAAATGCGAGTTTTGTCATTGTTTTGGAACACACTAGCTTATGGATAACCTTAAGGCAAACATATTCATACTAAAAGCCACAAAACCTCAGTTTTGAGGTTTGGGGAGTTACGGAATATGTGTAGTGGCATTACGTATTCAGGATACAAAAAACTGGTAACTATGATCTGTTACAGCAAAAAACAAAGTAATCAGATTACAGTTTAAAAAAAAAAATAAAAAAATAAACAATGCGAATACTATCAAAATTTTTTTTTTTACATTTAAAATCAAATATATTATAGTTTTGGTTCTCTCTCGCCAGTCGTGACTCACATGAGCAAACTCCTGGTGCATGCGCAAATATATGTTGCGCAAAGTTCATTTGGTAGAAGTGAACACAAATTGTTCTCTAGAAATTCTAAATCTGAGAAAATGTCCTGGATTTTTCTTTAGTTTCATTATGATGTGCTTATGGTCTAATACTGCATCATGTAGATGCATATTTGGATTACTTTAACCCCTCTCTGTAATTCCCGCCTTCTTGCAAACCAATTGGTCAATTATAAAAGACTTGCAGCAACTACTGGCCAAAGTCCAGCCTCACACCAATTAGCTTATTCTCAGCAGACGCACCAAGGTGAAGTGCTGTTGTGTAAGGCGTCAAACAGTTTCTTGACAATAGCAGCAAATAACAGCTGCTCTGAGTCGAAACAATGCCCATGGCCATATAAGATCATTTCATGTTATCCCATTGCTTCATATTACATGGCCATTCAAATGTGTAAATGATGGAAGAAGGTAGACTCGTGGTATCTAATATTTTTATCTTATTCCATGGACAAAATGCTATCATGTGTCTTTTTCAGTGTATTAAAATCTACCTTCATAGCAACACTGTTTTGAATGCTCTTAAGACTTGAAAAAAGTGTCCTCTTTCTGTTAACCCAGAATATGGCAACCCTAACTTTTGTGATATAATGTTAACCGCATCAGGGATCTTTTATTTATTTGTTTGTGTGTTTGTTTGTTTGTTTGTTTGTTTTCTTAAAACAAATCTAAAAGTTGAACATGTTTTAAAGCATGTTTAAAGTATTTTGGATCATATTGTTTTTCGTATTTACATATGTGACCTTGAAGTAATCCAAAAATAATCAGATTACATTCCTTTCATGTTGTGATACTTGGATTACGTTACTGATTACGTTTTTTTTATTTTTTTTATTTATGAAGTCATCTGTAATTGCAATGGAATACATTTTTTAAGTAACCCGCCCAACCCTGGTCATACCCTGTAATGGAAGCATCATATAAAAGGATGTTTGAAGCACAAGATGTTGGTAAGATTTTTGAAGTATTTTGATGACTATATTTCAAAATGAAATGCATTAATAACGGGATAGAAAAGGCAAAAAAGCTGCAAGTGCTTTAGATTTTAGAGGTTTTATTAAGGTTTTAAATTCTTTATCAGACATGTGTATACAATTGGGAAGGACAGTTTAGCAATGCTTACAATATATTTTACCTGAAGGTTAAGGTTCCTGAAAACATACTTTGTACATGCTTTAATATAAAAGCTGCCTCTCAACTTTTAATAGAAATAACCTTCTATAAACATACAACGTTTGTTTTGAATGAACACTTACAATGTTTCTATGAAGCAGAACACGATTTAAAACTGTAAGAGTGAAATCAATGCTGTAAGGGTCAGGGGTGAAGCTAGAAATCCAGATTAAATCTGATTAAATGTTACACCGGGTCTCTCACCCCAATAGTCATATGATTCAGAGCCTTCCACATCCCCCTTCCTTTCAAAGCACCCCGGTAAAAGTTAATTCAACACCATAGGTGATAAGCAGCCCTGGAGATTTAGTTGTGTATCGACCAGGTGAACCTAGAGCTTGCTACAAAAATCCATTTATCCGCCAAACATTTTTACTTCAAAATACAGCCCTGCATTCAACATCCAATCTCAGGTGCATTAAACAAAGCCATTCCTACTCTTGCCACACTGAGGCATGGAAAACTCTCAGAGCAGCACCTGTTACCTGGCATGTTTGTCTGTCCTGTGCTTAGTGAGAGAGAGACAGAAAATACCATTAATATGATTAGGTTGTATTTGAACGCTGAAGCAGAGCGCAGTTGATTTAAGCTTACCTCACCTGCTTTGAGGATTCCCTCAACACAGAAAAGTGCTGACAGTTTTGGCAGCGAAATAGACCAATAAAGTCCAGCATAATGTGGGAAATTTATTGCTCAGAGCTGAGGCCCTTATATATGAGTTCGGATTTGGACACTAGTTATATTAGCAGTGCTTTTGGTCAAAGCGGCTATTACATGGCTATTTAATGCATGATCAAAGTGGCTATTAAGCAGAATAAAAGAGGACAGTTCATTGACCATTTCACAGTGAGGGTCTTTTCAAACTCTGGCATGACCTGCTGTGCTTTTGGAGTGGCAGTGCATCCTGGCATTGAAGAAAGACGGATGATATTATAAAATTGTTCACTGATTTATACGAACCTGTGTGTTTTCAGGATAAGCACATGGCATGCTTTTACTCCATATTTAGCAGAGGACATATCTCACAATATATTGCTGACCATAGCCTGTTCATTCAGGCCCCATAGTGGCGTAGATGCTGGGATCTACAATCTGACTATATGTCATCTTTCAAAATAATACATTGTCTTACCGCAAATGTTGGCTCTTCCTGTCTCTCTTTTGTGGAGCCCTAAATAACTGAACAGACCTTTCCCCTTTAACATCCTGCCAGAACTTCAAATGTTAATCACACACACATTCACACCACGGACTATTTGGAAATGCCAATTCACCTACAATGCATGTCATTGGACTGGGGGAGGAAACTGGACTACACGGAGGAAAACCCCAAAGCATGTGGAGAACATTCAAGCTCCACACACACACTGAGTGAAGGCAGGATTCGAACCCCCAACCCCAGAGCTGTGAGGCAATTGTGCTTCCACGCCCTTCAAAGTATATTTATTTATTTATTTATTTATTAAAATGTAACATTTTTAAACTTCTGTTATCTATTTTTCTACATGTATGTCCTTTAATTTAAATGAGGAGTCAATTGTGTGCAGTGTGTAAATTTTGGTACAGTAAAGCTCACACTGAATTAGTAAAAAAGAAACCCGGCAAATTGCCCTATAATAACAGGGCCGCTGTGCTATCTGAAATGTAAACAAATTTAGAATGTTGAACAAATTCGAACATCACAATGTAACCATTCATCATCGAATCTTTTTTATCATACCTTTTGAGATTTCTACTCTAATTGCACTGAAAATGCCTTTTGCACTCTCGGCTTGTGGGTATGCAGCTTGGAATTTCTAACCGCACTCACTGTAGAAGACTGCCTCCGGCACTGAGGCATAATGCAGCAGTTAAATATGTATTTACAGTAATGCTTCCATAGGTGTATCCTCCAGCCAGAGATGCACCAAGAGGAAAACTGGCACTTGCAACATCTGTAGCAGCACCTCCTCAGTCACTGGCTGTCTCGTATAAAGTGAGTGCCAGGCCGCTGGCCCCATTAACTCCCTGCTCGTCTTCCCATCTGTCAATCCAAACAAAATCACCTGGCACAAATATTCGGAATTCCAGTGACAGCTGCACTCGTTCGGCTTGGAATCGGACTGATGCTAACCTCCATTTAACCTCTAGGAAAGCTCTTATCCCAGTACCCCACCTAGTCAATACAAAGTGGCATTCAGCAGTCCAGTTTTGTAATTCCTCCCTCTGCATGTTCATCCTGACGCTGCATTTTGTTTAAAGAGCATCAGCCATTATGTCCAGTTTTCAGTGCGCATATACTCTCTGAAGACTCAGATTCCTGTTCTTGAGGTTTTTTGCTGTTCTACTCCATTTCCCTCAAGGTTCAGCTGAATCGCATCTCAGAATGCACAACACAATGATAATGCGTGTAAACAGTGGCTATCTGAGTTAGTATAACCTTCCTGTCAGCTCAAACCATTCCCTCTCATCATCAACTCCTGCAGAACTACAGCTAATTAGACGTTTTTTTATTTGTTTGTTTTGTTTTGTTTTTCACACAATTTTTTTGTAAACTGTAGAGACTGTTACTTGTAAAAATCCCATTGGATCAGCAGTTTCTGAAATACTCAAAATATCCTGCCTGGCCATGGTCAAAGTCAAAGGGATTACTTTTTCCGCCTCATTCTGATGTGAACAATAATTGAAGCTATTGACCTTCTCTTGCTGCCACATTGTTGGCTGATTTGATAAGTGTATGAATGTGCAGGTGTACATGTGTTTTTATTAAAGTTTTTATTTACTTTATAGTCACCAAAGTGCCTTGCTTATTCAGCGGATAGAGGACTTTTATATCTATACCTATATCTAATATCCTATTCCTCTCTAAACTTTCTGTACTACAGTGCAGTTTTTATTATCTCAACATTTACTAGTGAAGTTCATAATCAGCAAATACAAGGCATTTTGATTATTACATTATTAGTAGTAGTATTTCATTTTATATGCTGCTCAACAAACATTACTACTACTACTACAACTATTATTATTACTATTATTATTATTATTATTATTATTAATAATAATAATAATAATAATAATAATAATGTGGAAAATCTGTCTTCCACATCTGTGTGTTTCTTCTATTGCTGAATGGTGGTTTTCTTCCCCTTGTTGGTAACCTTCTCAATAAAAAAATCATATTTTTTCAAATCTTGTTTAAACTGTTTGTGTCTTAAATAGGCTCAAATATCTTGAGTCTATCTATCTATCTATCTATCTATCTATCTATCTATCTATCTATCTATCTATCTATCTATCTATCTATCTATCTATCTATCTATCTATCTATCTATAATATATAATATAATATAACTAAGAACGTGTACTATACAAAGGGCCCTTGAGGAAGTATGTTTGATGTATGAGGTTTTATGGAATATATGCAGCGCTAGATGAAGGTTACAGAAAAAAATCAGAGCCTTACATAGTAGGGGTTGAACACAATGCCATTATCCATATCTGTATCTGCATTCAGATATAAACTAGAAGCTGGTGTGGCCTAAACCAGATGATGATGACGATGATTCTTCTTCTTTGTATTACTACTATTATTATTATTATTATTATTATTATTATTATTATTTATTATTATTAATAATAATAATAATAATAATAATAATAATAATAATAATAATAATAATAATAATAATAATCTGTTAACATTCACCCATGGTATGAACTTATCAAAGTAACCATGGGTCAGACAAATGTATTGTTCTTTTAATTACAGTGTATCAAAATGAACAATCTCCAAAATTCTAAATAATTTAGCAAACAAATATTGAAAAATGCATTAGACTTGGTGCAGTACTTTCTCCACAGCTCTCCACCCGTGCTTCCTCTTTTGCATGCTGCGAAGAAAAAGATTAGCCAGCTGTATCTCTGTACGTTCTAATTAACCATCTTTATCTTTTTTGCATGTTTACACTAAAACAGCATTTTTATTATATTAATAATGGCATAATTTAAGAAAGGGATAGGGTTTGACATCAATGGGGCATGCATATATTGTAGGTTTATCTATACATAGCATGCTGATGTGCTGAGGAGAAAAACGGAACCCCTAATCTTCTTGGATTTTTTTGTTTGTTTCTTTGTTTGTTTTTCTTTCAACAATGCAGATAATCTACTGTGCTTCTGTATTTTGACTGAATATTGGATTGCTGTTGACATTTTGGGCCAGCAGGTTAGATGTCCTACTGTTCTGACATGTTGAGATCGTGACTAAGTGAAGCTACAAAGTTTGCAGAGATAAAAAAAAAAAAAAAACAAAACTGTTTATAAATGCATAGAATGACTTTCCCTCTGGGAGTTCTTAGAAAAATTCCAGTCCAGAAGTATCATATTTCAAAGAAGAAAATGGCAGTATTGTAAAAAGTGTGCTTGAACACACAAAATGTCTTGGGAATTGGTGATGCTAATAAAATAAAAGTGTGCTGCTTGAATTACGATATTCTAAATTGCCTGGTTAACCTTTTCCTTATCACACAGAGAAAAAGAGTTTTATTTTATTTGAACTTATTAGTCTGGCACATTGCTGCCCTCTTACATGAACATGAGTTTTAACAGCTTGTGAGAAAACCTTGATAGTATTTTTCAATATCAGACTCTAAATATAAGTTCCTGTTTGTTAATAAATTTCCATGTAGTTTCTTGAATTCATCTTCTACTGTCAGTTTTCAAATCTGAAGAACACTTACCAAGAATGGTAAAAATACAAAGAAACCTTTTCTTTTTTCTAACCAAAAAAATTGGTTGGAGTTTTGAGAATGAGAATGAAATAAAAGATGATAATTCTTTGAGACAACAAAGCCAAGCTAGACTAGATGATTCATTGCTGAAAGTACTTTCATTTGAATCATGATTGGATATAGTCATAAAATATTTGTTGATAGTAGTTTGTGAAGTAGCATGTCATGTGACTGAAAAGCCAGAAAGCACAAACCCCTTTCTTCCATGCTGGGAAATGTACTGACTGTTACAGAGTGCTGACACCCCGAGAGTCCTTCCATAAATGTACATAAAACATTTCTCCTAACAGAAAGTTTCACCACTTCAATGATTACGCATTTCTTTATTTTTCAAACACAAAATCCA
The DNA here is from genome assembly GCA_012411365.1 of Ameiurus melas. Lineage (NCBI taxonomy): Eukaryota > Metazoa > Chordata > Actinopteri > Siluriformes > Ictaluridae > Ameiurus > Ameiurus melas. Next base: position 36,655,414 of record CM022754.1, on the reverse strand, counting down.
TTTATTATTTGCATAAGATAATGGAGGAGTAGTTTGCCATACAAGGTAACTATAGGAACAACAACATTAGAACTAGTGTGTTAATATTAAAGGAGTCATACCATGATTTTTTAATGTTTTCCTTTTGTTTGCATGTATAATGTATCTGTTTGTGCATGTATTAGATCTGCACAAAGCTCAAAGTGGGGCAATTCCCACTTCCTGTGCTTCTGAATCAGAACCTGTAAGTGTTTGATCATTTTATGAAGTATCTGCTATTGACTATTCAAATGCAGAGTTTTGCGTTGTGCCCTCTGCTAACGTGCTAGCTAAAGTTTGCTCAAGTGTTTGTTTGTATGTTGGTGGTCTGACAGAGATGTTGATTGTAGCTGCTGTTGTGATTGCACCTTGAAACGGTTTTACATCAATCACATCACAAGAATCCTAGCTTTCCAAAGATACATGTACACACAGATGCTGTCTACGTAGCATAGTTTTGCACTTAACAACAGCAGAGGAATTTACATCGTATCTGAAAGGTAAGAGAGCTACAAATTAAAAACGTATCGCCTTCAAACGTTCTACTCAAGTCGTGTTTGAAAAGTTGGTTCTGCTTGATCATGATTTTTGAACATTCAAGCATGTTAACCTATTTTATTACACTCAATAAACAAAATAATTAACATTTAAAAACATTATAAAAAATCATGATATGAGCCCTTGAACATATCAATTATGTTACAGCCAAAACTATCATCAGAGCTGTGCTGTAATAGAAGATTAATTAAAACGTCTGATTAATTGAAAGCTGCAAACAATAAAGAGAAGTACACAGCACAACTCTTTTCCAATTCAAGAATGCTTTTCATTCTTACAAAATTATACTTACATTGTAACATGAGACGATCATTCTTGGCACTGAGAATGAAAACAATATGGTTCTGTCAAGGGGTGGAATATATTTCAGCAGCAAGTCAGTTCTCAAAGTTGCTGTGTTGGACAAGTTGGACAATAATGAATAAGTGTAAGGATCTGAGCACCTTTGAGCAGAGCTGAATTGAGATGGCTAGATGACTGGGTCAGAGCATCTCCAAAAACAGTAGGTCTTGTAGAGTGTTCCTGGTATGCAGTGGTTAGAACCTTCCAAAAGTGGTCCAAGGATGGACAACTGGTGAACCGGTGACACGCTCATAGGCGCCCAAGATTCATTTATTCATGGGTGGAGCTAGACCATCTGGTCTGATCCCATAGAAGAGCTACTGTAGCACACATTGCTGAAAAAGTTAATGTTGGCTATGATATAAATCTGTCAGTACACAGTGCATTGCAGCTTGCATGTGAGGTTGCATAGCTGAAAACAGGTCAAGGTGCCCATGGTGACCCCTGTCCACTGCTAAAAGTGCAGCAATGGTTACTTGGTGTGATGAATCATTTTATTTATTTATTTTGTTACATCATGTGGATGGCTGTGTGTGTGTGTGTGTGTGTGTGTGTGTGTGTGTGTGTGTGTGTGTTTGTGGGTGTTTGAAGCAGTGTGATGCAATGGGCGATGTTCTTCTGAAAAATATTGGGTCCTGGCTGTCATGTGGATGTTACTTTGATACGTACCACCTACCTAAACATTATTGCAGACCAAGCACACCTCTTCATCGCAACTGTGAAGATATTCCCTAATGGGAGTGGCCTCTTTCAGGAAGATAATGGGCCCTGCCACACTGCAAAAATTGTTTAGGAACGGTTTGAGGAACACAACAAATCGTTCAAGGTGTTGACTTCGCCTCCAAATTTCCCAGATCCCAATCCAATAGAGCATCTGTGATGCGGTGGCAAATCAAATCCAATCCATGGAGGCCCCACCTTGCAGGACTTAAAGGATCTGCTGCTAACATGTTGGTGCCAGATATCACAGCAACCCTTCAGAGGTCGTATGGAGTCCATGCCTCAAAGGGTCAGAGCTGTTTTGGCGGCACAATATTAGGCAGGTGGTTTTAATGCTATGGCTGATCGGTCACTATCTGTAGCTCCTCAGCCTTAATCCTTATGTTCAATTAATTAGCCACTGTCTTCCAATGTCTTACATGATTTTCATGGTTATATCCAGCATTTATGTAAATTACTCAAATCAGGAAAAGATCAGGCAAATGAAAGCTTGTCACCTGTGTATAAAATGCCTGTGCATATCAGTGAACTCAGGCAAAGTGTAAATGTGTCTTTCTGTTAGTAATGGGGTTCAGTGCAACACAAATCCCAGGAGAGCACATCTTTCACTTACTGTTCTGCTGTGTTAACAAAGGATTCCACATAAAAAAAAAACTTGGTTCCCTCCTGTGACTCCCTGGTGTATTTGTGAAAGTTCTGCAGAATACTGTTGGTGAGAGGAGCATTCTAAATTATTTCTTTCCTGGATTGCTTTCTGCCAAAGAAAAAAAAAATCAAGATAGACTGTCATGTTGAAGTGTCTAGATCACCAGCTTTTAGATAGAAAGATTATTAATTTTAATATTGTTAGTTTTATAGTTGTTGTTTTCTGAATAGACCCCTGCAGTTTCCCCATTACATATATGTATAGTAATACACTTAGTAACCCTTAGCAATAAAGATAGATAGATAGATAGATAGATAGATAGATAGATAGATAGATAGATAGATAGATAGATAGATAGATAGATAGATAGATAGATAGATAGATAGAGGTAAATAGGGAATGTTATTTTGAAACTCTATGTTGTACTTTTCTACACTCTAAAAAATGCTGGGATATTTTTTTTATACCCGAACGCTGGGTTGTGTCACGTCTAGCGAATGGAGGCCGAAGCAATTGCAGATTTTTTAAACATTTATTTTAAACACACGAAATAACGAAACAAAAACACTAGGACAACTGGGCATAACACTGTGGCAAGAAAAAACACGAGAACAGAAGTGACGTGAGTCTATAACAACGAAAGACCAGGAGAAAGTGCAGACAAGGACTATAAATACACAATGGTGCTAATTAACAAAAACGTGAGTCAGGTGCATGTGGTCAGGTGGTGTAGTGCAGTGGCTGATGGGACTTGAAGTCGGGTTTCCGGATACGTGACAGATCCCCCACAGGCGCACACCTGGAGCGCCCAAATCAAACCCCTCCGGGTCCCGCCCTCGCCAAAGTCCAGCAGAACCAGGAGGCCGAGCAGCTTCCACCATGGCAAAACGGGTGAAGTCCTTGGCAAAGATGAAGGCGACATCCCACGAGGAAGCGGACATGCCTCACCGAGGTTCAAGGGTACCTGAGCAGGGCAGGGCGAGTCTCCGTGAGCTCACGGAGGTTCTCCGCGAGGCTCAGGGAGGCGAGGTTCTCCGAGGCTCACGGCGAGGTTCTCCTAGGCTCACGGAGCGAGGTTCCCCGAGGCTCACGACGGGTTCTCCGCGGGCCAGGAGAGCGAGGTTCTCCGCGAGGCCCAAGGGAGAAGACGCTCGCGCATGAGGACGAGACCTCGTGAGCAGGGGGACCCACTGAGCGCAGGAGGAGAGACGTCTTCAGCGACGTGGAGGAAGTGCGTCCTCAGCGCAGCAGGATGGCAGAGACACCGCAGCCGAGCAGGAAGCCGACGACCTCAGCCGAGCAGGAAGCGGCGACGTCCACAGCCGAGCAGAAGGCGGACGTCCACAGCCGAGCAGGAAGGCGCCGTCCACAGCCGAGCAGGAAGCGCGGTCCACACCGGCAGGCTGCTGCCGTCCACAGCGAGCAGGGATGCTGGGGGTCCCCGCGGCAGGGATGCTGAGGCGTCAAGCTGACAGGAGTGTGGAGACCACAGCTGAACAGGTGTGCGAGACCTCCTTGTCGAAACTCGCTGACTGAACGACCCCAGCTGCAGAGTGTCCATGAGAAGGTGCAAAATGAAAAGTGACTTAAGGTAGTGCAGGGTCGGCAGATATATGAGCGCCAGCGACGTCCTCACACACATAGGGGAACCTCCTGCAAGACTCACCGTCGGATTGATAGTGACAGGGGGATCTGGTGGGAACATAGGTGAATTCATGAGGCCCGACTGGAGCGTCCTCACACACATAGCGCAGAGACCTCCTGCACAGGACTCACCGCTGCGTGACTCTGAGATAGCTGAACAGCGGGGAATCCTTGAGGTCCGCGAACATAGGGGAATCATGAGACCCATCGGGGAGGGAGGTGGAGCAAATGCTGATCGGAAAAAAAAATAAAAACTACTCCTCGTAGTCACGGTCTTCGTTCTGTCACGTCTGGCGAATGGGAGGCGAAGCAATTGCAGTTTTTAAACATTTATTTTAAACACACGAAATAACGAAACAAAAACACTAGGACAACTGGGCATAACACTGTGGCAAGAAACAAAACGGAGACAGAAGTGACGTGAGTCTACAACAACGAAAGACCAGGAGAAAGTGCAGACAAGGACTATAAATACACAATGGTGCTAATTAACAAAAACGTGAGTCAGGTGCATGTGGTCAGGTGGTGTAGTGCAGTGGCTGATGGGACTTGAAGTCCCGGGTTTCCGGATACGTGACAGGTTGAGCCTTTTGGGTCATTTAATTGGGCTATTTTCTGAGTCTTGGGTAGTTTTGGTGTAGTTTTATGTAACCCAACCTCTGGCTTAGTGGCTGGGTCATTTTCACTGACAGTTGAATCAATCCATCCCTCCCCCACCCCGATGCATCAGCCCAGCTCCTTGAGTGAAATCAATTCAGCACGCACTGTTTGAATTCGCCTCAGGTGAAGGTAGCAGTTTAAAATTATTGTCCAATCATGTTGCGGACTGTGGTACCGACGTCATAATCCAAATCTTAACTCGCATCAGAGTGAATGTTCGCTGCAAAGTGAATGTTCATTGCTCTGACCTTTAGTTGCGACTGCAGAGTCAGAGTCCTGAGGTGAGGAAACCAAATGACCACAGGTAAGTTATCATTCATCATTATTTAGTTTTAATGCTGATGAAAATACCTGGCTAAGTTTGTAATATTTAGGCAGGGAGATCTTGAAAATGTACTTATTGGAAAACAGTAACTCAGCAAGTGATAATATACTTTACCTATTGTTACAGCTTTAAAAGTGTATATAAGGTACTGCTTCCTCAGTGTTGGCGTTACGCTACTAGTGTCACATATTTATGTTGGCTGTGAAATCTGGACTTAGGTTATTCTATAGAGTTAGCTAGCTCGATGCTGTCACCAGTAGGGATGAGTGATGGTATCCTAGACACACCTGAGATAATAACATTACTTTAGCATACTTGTGGTAAAGTTATATTCCTCTCACCTTTTTGAAAGTTAACGATAACCTAGCATTACAGCTATTCACCACGATGTAATACAGAGAGTGGGTTAAGGTTAACTACATTTAGCAAGTGTTTTGGACAAGGCAAGCTGTAGTAATTAGCATTAGAAGGATGGGTTAGGTTAGCATTAGGTTAAGGCCATGTTTCTTCATGTATACGGTGAATGTTAATGCTGGTTAACAGGTGCAGACAGTCAGGGGTTACCATCACAAGGTTAATGTAACAAAAAGAGAGGTTGGGGGTTACAGTAGGTTGAAATGATTTCCCAGATCTCTGTAATGTTGGTTGACTTAATTAGTTTGTGGTTGTGAGATGGTAAATGCTGGAAAATAAATATTATCTACTTAGCTAGATTTTCCTGGTGAGTCTACAGCACCATTTTGTTCATTAGGAGAGCGAAGGTCACATTTCCAAAATGACACAATTTGGGATTCTGTAACGCAATTTCACAGTTAAAGCCCAAAGTCATTTATCCATATTTTGTAGCTAACAATTAACCAACACTCTTTTTGCTCTTTTACAGCTTTTCAAATGGTAGGGAGTGGGACTCCTTGCACCCTGTCCAGGGTGTACCCCGCCTTGTAACTTGTAACCGATGCTCCCTGGGATAGGCTCAAGGTTCCCCCGTGACCCTGAAGAAGGAGTAAGCGGTAGAAGATGGATGGATGGATGGATGGGAGTGGGACTCCTGTCTTTCCAGATGGCAGGGTAGGGTTAGTGTTAGATTTGTAAGATGCATCAACTCCAATTCTTACATCTGGTACATGTTTTAATGATTTAAATAAATGTGACCATTTAGCTATATGTAGTGATGCTTAATGCATGTGAATCAAAGGTGGTTTCGGCTGTGCCTTGTGATGATGTCACATGATGCGTTGTGGTGACATCATGTGACGCTTCTTGGCCCAAATCAGTGGAAAATCTGCTGTAATTTTGCAATCACAGAGTTAACTTCATTTTTTGTTCATTTCTGCAATCGCAAAAATTGCGAAATACTGGAGGCACTGATAGATACCATGCTGTAGTGTCTCTCAGTGCCCAGAATGCAAAGAATGTATTTGCTTATTGTGAAAAATGATCTTTCCATGTTACAATGTGAGTACAAATGAATGAGAACATGTGAATAAATTTCCACTTGAAGGTGCCACCCTCCTCTCTGTCCACGAGTGGAAAGATGCTGTCCAGTGATGTCCAGAGGTGGAAATACAAATTGTGCATAGCAACAGCAGGTCAGTAATTGTATTCCTACAGAATGACATAGTTATTGACCATGTCATCTATAAGTTTAATGAAATATCTCACTTGGGGATTGAAATCAGAATGCAGGTCACGTTTTTAAATCAGGGATCTATTCAGTTCACGTACTATATTTGCACTAATTTAAATTCAAGAACACCACCTCTTTCAGCGCACATGCACCCCCTTTGTGCCCTCTGGCTTCCCCTCATCTATCTATCTATCTATCTATCTATCTATCTATCTATCTATCTATCTATCTATCTATCTATCTATCTATCTATCTATCTATCTATCTATCTATCTATCTATCTATCTATCTATCTAGTGCAGCTCTTCCATATAAAACTCGCAGTAGGATCTCTCTCTCTCTCTCTCTTTCTCTCTCTCTCTCTCTCTCTCACACACACACACACACACACACACACACACACACGCCGGCGTCGGGAGAAGAAGCGTGACCGATTCAGATTTCAGTGGCAGGACAGCTTCTCTCTAGCCAGCTCTACTCGCTTATCGTATCCTCCAGGTTTCGGACCAGATCTGATTCGGAGACTCTCGGATCCCGTCGGTTCGTTTTCAGAAGAAAAGGAAAGAAAAGAAAGGAAGAAAGAAAGAAAGAAAGAACAGTAAAGAAAAGAAAAAGAAAAAAAAAACCAATAACCTCCCGTCCACCTTGTATGCGTCTGTTCCTCGCCTCTATCCCGTCTCCGCCCTTCTCCCTTTGGCGTGCACGGATGCCTTTACAGCGGACTACATCGCTTAGGAGGCGTTATCCGTTCCCAGAGGTTTGATGAATGTAGATGTGGATATTTTGCCAAGGACATCGGGGCAGCGTTACACGAGCCGAGCGCGGGCGCAATGACTCGGAGCGCGTCTCCACTTCGGGAAAACACTCCTCGCTTCGGGCTTCTGCAATAAGCAGCTTGGGTTTTATGCGTGTCTGTACGTTTGCGGATGTGTGTATGTGTGAGTGTGTGTGTGTGTGTGTGGATGTAAGTGCTGGACTTGGTGCAAATAAATGAAAACCGGTGTTCCTGGAAGCTCATCTTTGGCGTGTTGGACGGAGTCGAAGTTAAGCGCAAGAGCTCCGAAACCAAGAGAAACGGACAATAAGGTAAAATTCAAGACTTCCTTTACTCCTTCTTCTTTTCTGTGAGACGCGGGTTATTTTACTTGATCAGTATCCATAGGAATGAGAGTGTATGTGGATTTTTTTTGGCGGCTTGTTGTATCCATATCTATATATAGAACCTAACGGAGAACTGTTAAATGAATACATCAAACACCTCACCCCATCTGTGATTTGCTGGTATTTATGTTCTATTTATGACCCCCTAGCCATGGTTTATGATATCTGGTAACGACTATACTACTGTTTTATCTATATATTCCAGTTTCCTTTCATTCAGTCCTGTGTAGTCCTCTACTGTATACTAAGTTAATAGGCTTCAGCACCATGGACAGCGTCCCTTTCGACACTATTTGATTTACCACCATGCTCCTTGAAGCACGATCCTGGACCTCCTAGGTTCTCATTCATGTATTCCCCCAGAGCATTAAATAACACTGCTGATATTGGAAGTGCGCTAATACATTTTGCTGGTTGTGGGCATTTCTAAGCGATACAAACAGAGACCCCTTTAGTGTTCAAATACACTGTGTACATCTTTGCCAGCTTTGCTCAGTATCATACTTTGCTTGTAAAACAATTCTGCACCGACATGAAACATGGTTAGCAGAGATGACATTTGGAAGGTCATATCTGGCAGAAATGTGACAGACTTTACACGTGTGATGTGCTGCAAACGACCACCAATTAGTTCCACTGCCAGGAGCCTGACGGCTCTGTGACTGAGACACTCAGTGCTGCTGAGCTTTCTCGCCAAATATTGACTGATTCAACATAAAGATAAATCAGCAGTTTATATTTGTTAGAGCACAGTATGAACTGCACCAATGATCTGGTCATTTCTTTGGTGTATGGTCTGGATTTTAAGTGAAGAGATGTATGTGCCACACCCAGCGGATTTTGCTCGTTGTCAGATGCCCAGTGTGTGATTATATTTCTCTGAATGTGGTGTCAGGCTTAAAGTAGAAAGTATTTTCAGGATTTTTGGTTGAAAAAAAAAAAAAGATTTTTTGAAGACACCATCCTCTTTTTGGCACCCCAGGCAGTATTTGGCTTCATTCTCTCTACATCTCACATGAAAGTGAGGGCCTCTCACTGCTCTGTCTCTCTCTTTCCCTCTCTCTCCCTCACTCGCTGTCTCATACACACACTCTCTCTCTCTCACACACACACACACACACACACACACACACACACACAGAGAGCATGTCATGTCCCTCAGCCTGGCTTGTCCCGTCTGTCAGCACACTGGGAATTTGAAAGCGAGAGTCTATTATAGAGAATATTGTGACCCTGAGGCACAACAGTCTTCAGAATTCTTTAGAGTTGCCTGTCTATGTAACCACACCAAGGCCTTGGATTTTTAAGAGTCAGTAATGTGGGTGTATGCATCTCTATGCATTCATGTCATGGCGATAGACAAACGGAAGATGGGAAAATGGTGTTAATCACACCGTTTTCAAGATGTACAAGATAATGTATTGATGCAACCAGATCTTATGAGAAATTTGTATGAATTTGTATGAAATCATAAAATCAAATTTGACAGCTAAGACCAGTTTGGATTTATACTAGTAAGTCAAAACTGGAACCGCTAAAATCATTTAGGGGTCTAAGAACCATTAACTAGCATAAGGGTTCCCTTGAAGAACCCTTTTGTAAAAATGTATCCTGCAATGCTCAGTGTTGATCAGAGGCTGAAGCTTCTAGTTGAAATGGTTCTAGTTGACACCCATTGGAAGCTTTTGTCATTGGAATACATCAGGTGGATCAGATCACTGTTCACAAATGCGAAGTGACCCGTGTTTATAGATATACCACATACTTCCACATGCCATGCAGTAATGAATAAAGCTACCACCTTCATCATTATGTTTCATCATTATGTTTATCACACTCTAACACTATTCTAGGAAGTTGAATAAGTTTGTTTGTTAGATTTCCCTGCATGGGGAAGAAATGTTCAAAATATGCTGCTGTTTTTTTTTTGTTTTTTTTTTAGTTTCTGAAATTTAAAAGAAACAATTTCACCAATTCACCCTGTTTCAATTCCTGAAGGGTTTGCTTACACAGGAATACATTTGAAGTAATACACTATAGTCGTGTTGGAAAGGGGTCAGTATAGTCGTGTTGGAAAGGGGTCAGATATTCAGAAAATGCTGGAAAATCAAAGAATGTGCAGGACCTGGAGGATTTTTCTGAAGAACAGTGGGCAGTTTAACTGTTCAGGACAAACAAGGGACTCATGAAGAACTCTCACAAACATAAACACAGATCATCACTGATAATCCAGGTAGCAACACACAGTATTATGAATCAAGGGTATGTGCACATTTGAACTGGTTCATGTGTGTAAATGAATTTATTATTGTGTCTTGTGGACATATATGTAAATATCTGTTATGTTATTCTGTTATGTTTATTCAGGTCAGTACTAATTAAAAACAACATGTAATTTTAATGATCTCTCATATTATTATTATTATTATTATTATTATTATTATTATTATTATTATTATTATTATTGTTGTTGTTGTTGTTATTATTATTATTATTATTATTATTATTATTATTATTATATTATTAAAATATTAACATTTAGCCGATTCTGCAAGGGGTATGTGAATCTATGACATGAGGTACTGCTCTTGGTAAGAATGTATCAGTAAACAATGACTGGTTTAAACAGAACTGGTTTAACAATCAGCAGCTGTGATGCACTGAATGTCCACTTCAACATTTCTCCCACTCCGTTAGGTTAGCCTCCACACAGCTCATTTATGTTCACCATTGGTAGACATTTCTGTGTCAGTTACTCAGATTTGGTTATAACAAATCAAAGTCTTTCGCTTCATTAAGTCCTAGTCTGATGGGTTAATCCCATCTGGATTCTTTTCATTGTCACTGAGATTGTCTCGGTCACTAACTCAGAAGTTACAAATTACTACACAGTACTTGTGAAAAAAGGAACCAAAAGGCTCAACTCAGCATTTGGGGAGAAAAAAATAACCCAAATAAACATTAGTCTTAAAAAGTTAAACAGTGCACCTTATTGCCTTTGCCTCTAGTAGAAAGGCATTTAAGAACCATTTACTATACAGACACCCCTTGTCCTTTTTTCTATATATGTATGTCCTTTAATATTTCATTTTATGAATTTTATTAATACATTCATGTTAGTTTTTTTTTTTTTTTCCTTTTCTCAGATTTCTGTTCTTGGCTGACAGGAGAACAACCCAGTGTGGCCTTATGCTCTTGAAACCCATATGTCTAAAATATTGACATGATTTATCTTCAAAGACCTACCTCTTCTCTGAACACTTAACTAGTTCCCATTAAAATAATAATACATGAAATTAATATATAAATAAATACATAACAACATCTGTACTTACACTTGCTTGCTCTTACACCTCTATTCTGTTCCAAAACACCTCTATTCTGTGCATCTTGTATGGTGGTACTTAAATTGTTCTCTGCATGATATATCGCTATGCTTGAATTTGCTCATTTGTAAGTTGATAAAAGCATCTGCTAAATGAATAAAAGTAACTGTAAATGTAAATCGTGTGCATCCTGACATGCTTTTCAGCTTACCATGTTTAAAAAGAGTGGCTCTTGGAGTTACTGTAGGCTTCCTGTGAACTCGAACCAATCTGTCCATTGTGCTCTGACTTTGCTCACCAACAAGGTGTTTCAGTCTTCAGAACTGCCACTTACTGTTTTTTTCCCCCGCATCATTTGGTGCAAACTCTACAGTCTGTGTGTGAAGATCCCAGGATATTAGCAGTTTCTGAAATACTCAGACAAGCCTGTCTGCCATGGTCAAAGTCAGTGAGATCATTTTTTTTTTTTTTTTTTTACCATTCTAATGTTTGATGTAAACATTGACTGAAGGTCTTCATGTGCATATGCATCATTTTATGCATTGTAGCGTTGCCACGTGATTGAATAGTTGCATGAATGTGGTCGGTTATTGTATAGAACATAAGAATAAGGCTTGCATGTAGTTCAATTTTGGGGACACTGGGATATTAAACTCATGCATGTCTCACAACACAATGTTTAAAAGGGTGAAGACATGCGCTAAACTTTCTAGACCACGTATTCACATTCCAAATATCATCTTCATTTTCTCCTCTTTAGGGCTCCACTTAACTCATCTTCTTTCCACACCTCCTGCTTAGTCCACCTGTCTATTGCCTAATGCTCTCCGCTGTAGACTCTCAATTCTCTCTGCCCTTTCTCCACTCCTTCCCTATCATTCTTGTTCTTATTTACAGCTCTCCTCTCAATTCCCTTCGCTCTCTTATCTCCAAACAATCAACTATGTAAACGCGACTCCTCACTTCGGCAGCTCTTCATGCTGGGCCTGATTTGGCCCATGCAGAATTTAAATGGCTAGTGGCTAATGGCCATGGTTGAACTCACACTGCTCCTAATGGCAGAGGGTCAAAGGCATGGTGCCGTTAAGAGTGGCAGGCTCTGAAAAACTCTTTAGCTAAAAGCAGGCCAATTATCTCAACTGCTGTTGTGTGAATAGTAAGGAGGATTGTTTGTTGGCAAGGCATTATAAAAGACCTACTTCAAATATGAGATATAACTGCAGCTTTGTAAGCAATTGTGTGTTTAAAACCATCATGTTTGGGCTGTGTTTTCAAGCACTTCTAGGAAAGAAAGAAAAAAGTGCTGATAACTATAACGTTTTATTCACATTACACGAATTACTTTACATGACTGTGAGGTTGTTGAATATGGAATGCAAATGTTGATTTATATAGAATTTAGAGACAAGCGCAAAGGTTGCATGCTTTGTATAAGAATTGTTTTACAAAATGGTGGGAATCAATATGAGTACTTGCTCTGGAAGGATTTTATACAGGATGTGGTATGATACGGCTTCTTGTGATGTGATTTGGCATTTATAACCTTACATGTAGACCAGCAGTCATGCACCAATGTGGCCAGAACTCATTTATTTTCTCTGAGGGCTGGTGATTTGCAGTGACAGGAGATGACGCAATCCTAGGCGATTCAAAGTGGGCAAGGCAAACGATGCAGAAACTGAAACATTATGCAAATCAGAAGCAAAGCGATATGGCAAGTACCAGTAGCAGTTAGGGACAGTGGTACGGTTCATTTTTTACACCAGCTGTGAAATATAATGTGTTTTGTTTTTTGCTTGTGGTGCAGCAGGTTGCTTCACTGGCTGCAGGGTTCCCAGTTCAGTCCTGAGCTTAGGTTACTCTCAGTGCATGTTCTTCCAATGTTCCTGTGGGTTTCCTTTATGTTCTCTGGTTTCCCCTCCAAAAAATGTGCTGGTAGGTGGATTGGCTCACTAAATTGCCTCTAGGTGTGAATGTATGTGTGCATGGTGCCTGTAATGAACTGCGATTCCCTTTAGAGCGTATTCCCACCTATTACCCAGTGTTCCTGGGACTGGCTCCAGATTCAATGCAACCCTGGCCAGAATAAAGAGTTTCCTGAAGATGAATATTTCTATACTGCAGCTCCTAAATCAGCCGTGCTAGCAATGGGATTGAAGTGTTTGATTTGCCCAGCAGTGATTTCATTGTAAATAGACTGCGGGAATCTAGCTAGCTGTGTAGTTTACATTTAAAGCTTGATGAATGCAGTTTGCAGCATTTTGCACGGGTTTTACTTCATTGTTTGTCCAACTCCCAAATGTCTCCTTAAGTATATGCACTACATAGTATATGGTGTAATGACTAGGCTAATGAATAGCATATGTAGTTAAACGTATCCACAACAGGGGGACCTTTTGGAGTCTAAGTAGCTTAGAGTAAATAGAATAATACATAATAATATACAAAATAATACAAGCCTATTAATTAGGAAAGTACTAAGGGTTAAATTGGTCACATACACCAGGGATGAAAGCAATAAATCAACAACAAGATATAGATGCAAGGATTGATTATTAAAAAGTCATATCCAGAGCTGTTTACTGTACAATGTTAAATGATAATTATAATAGATGTTATTCTTATAGTGCTTTTATACATCTAAAACGACAGAGAGAAAGTGTAGGTTAGTAGCCAGCAGAAACACAGCAAATATGAGAGGTTATAATAATAATAATAATAATAATAATAATAATAATAATAATGTCATATATTTATATAGCACTTTTCTAGGCACTCAAAGCACTTTACATTGTATGGCGGAAAATCTCCTCAACCACCTCCAGTGTGTAGCATCCACCTGGATGATGCGACGGAAGCCACAGTGCCCCAGAACGCCCACCACACACCAGCTATTGGTGGAGAGGAGAGGAGAGCAATTCAGGAATGGAGATTATTAGGAGGCAATGATAGAGATGGGCCAACGGGGGGATTTCAGGATTTTTGATGACCACAGAGAGTAAGGACCTCGGTTTCAAGTCTCATCCAAAAGATGGTGCTGGTTTTAGTATAGTGTCCCCATCACTATACTGGGGCATTATCCCCCCACAGAGACTACAAGGTGAGCACCCCCTGCTAGCCTACCTAATACCACTTGGTAAAGGTAGTTAAAATGCCTGAGAAAATACAGTGGTACTTGAAAGTTTGTGACTTAGATTTTTTTTTCCTATATTTTCTACAGATTTTCAAGTTCTAACGGTAGATAACTGAATTAAACAATTTAGAAAAACATATATTATATGTCTTCATTTATTTATTAAGGAAAATGATCCAATATGACATATCTGTGAGTGGCGAAAGTATTTGAATCTTTGCTTTTAGTATCTGGTGTGACCCCCGTGTGCAGCAATAACTAAAACAAAACATTTCTGGTAACTGTTGATCAGTCCTGCATATCGGCTCGGAGGAATTTTAGCCCGTTCTTCAGTAGAGAACAGTTTTAACTCTGGGATGTTGTCGGGGTTTCCTCACATGAACCGTTTGCTTCAGGTCCTTCCACAACATTTTCATTGGATTAAGGTCAGGACATTGACTTGAGATTCTTTAAATAAAACTGGGCAATCACTCACACGTTATTGTCATCCCAATGATTGAAAACACCTGACTTTAATAATTAAAATTATTAACTGCTAACTGATATGTAATATTGGATCATTTTCCTCAATACATAAATGACCAAGTATAATATTTTTCTCCCATTTGTTTAATTGGGTTCTCATCATCTACGTTGAGGATGTGTATGAGTTTTAGGTCATATTTATGCAGAAATATAGAAAATGCTATGGCTTCACAAACTTTCAAGCACCACTGTTGGTGTTTTGAAGATGGCAAGATGTAAATATGGCAGTTGGAGACGGTAAACTGGCAAAGGAAGGCATTTCCAGAGTTGAGTAGTGAGGAAGGAAGTGTGCAAGTGAGCAATTCATTTATAGAAGATCTAAGGGATTATTAATGGATCATGTATCATGTACTGATTAAATCAACATGCCTTTAACCTTGTAATTTATTACAAATCACATGTCTCCTTTTTGCGTGAAAAATAACAAGGCTCAGAGTTAATATAAGGTTTAAATTTTGGCACCCACATCAGATTATATGTTGCTAACAGAAGATGGATTCTGCTGGAATTTTGTGGAATCAAGCACAACAGCACCAATACTGAGCATTAGAAAAATACACAGAATATTATGAATAAGCAAGGCTGGGTTTGTTGTCCTTCTAGCCCCGACTGTTGATTCATGCAGACTATAAATGACAGTCTTGTATGGTGAAACACCCGTTGGATTTGATCTACATTTGGACTGATATTTTTCAGCCTGTTTTGTTGACACATACACAACAAATCATCAGTAGTGATTTATAAGATCTGAACAAAGAGTACTGTTTATTCCAACATCTTTTTCCCCAAAATACCTTTGTAGGAGAAATGAGCATTCATTGTCCAATCAAAGTGCAATTAAAAAAAAAAAAACTAGTCAAAATAACAGAATTATCAGATGAATGAAATGGTTACAGTGTTTCTGTTTAAAGTGTTTGGTACTCAGAGGAAACATGGCATGAATAAAGCTGGGCTTTATTTCCTTGAACCATTAAAAAAAATATTTGCTTTTAAATGTGCAATCTGCTTTTAAATGTGTGTAATATTTTGCCCCACATTTTTCTTATTATGCTGTAGATGAGAGCTTGTGACACAGTGCATTGCTCAACAATAATAGTTTTCTGGTCAAAATATCGATAGGTATTAGATTTCAGCCTCCCATCTAATATCACGATGAACTGTCACTGTTAACATTTATTACCAAATGAGCCCTGATTGTACTTCTTTGCCATGTAACTCAATTAAATGTAACACACTTGAAAGGTACAAGACACCCCTTGAAGAATTCTTGAGACTATTCACTATTTGCAAACTTTCCTCTTTGTGGTGAATGTAAATGTTGACTTTTATAAAATCATTGAATACACTAGCAATACCTTACTCTCAAAGTAATAAAGTTCTGTAGATATGACAATTTTGGGACTCAGGGAGGCAATTTAGTCAAGTTTTCACACTTGACTTCACAGTAGCGATTGTTTATTTGAGAAAAAGTTTAACTTTAACAGAAGCAATGAACCCCTCAAACCCCCACCCCCCCACCCCACCCCCCACAAACAAACAAAAAGAAAAACAAAGTGAAGTCTTATTATTGAGTGCAGACTGGATTTTTGCTTAAGAGAGATGATTTAGGTGTTCAGGAGAGTAGCTGAGTATACTATGGCTCGGTGACAGACAGGTCTATTTGGAGAGACAGTGCATCCATCCCCTCGTGCCACTCTGTAGTCCATCATGGTGACATCTGGTATCTGCTTGGAGGTAGTCATGCATAAATACGTGCTGTCGTTTCACATTTGCAGTTTTTCCGTGTCTGGGATTCTTTATCTCTGTTTGGCGGGTATCACAAGGTTCAATAACTTGATGCAAATTTACAAATCCATTTTCATCAGGCCAAATGTTTATTGAATGGTCACTGTTCCACTTCACAGACACCACTTTCTGAAATCAACACAATGCAATCACCTACTGCGTCTTCGCTTCTAAGCCAACTCTGAGAGATATGAGTTTAGGAATATGGAGTGATGTTAGTTAATTCGTTTGATGTTTCCATAAATGGCAGGGTGTTTTTGACTGGGTTTCTGAGTTCACGTTGATTGTTATTACTGAGACCTAGTATATTGGTTAATAACTTAATAGATGAACTAGCATAGCCAAGTAGTTTAGTAATATTCCATAATAAACAGTGGAAATGATTATAAACCTGTAGTCCATCATCATACATAAGTAATTGTGTGTGTGCAGTAGGGCTTAGTGGATAGCATGTTTGCCTTGCACCTCCTCACTGTGTGTTACGTTTCAAGGATGGGTTCGGAAGCAATCGCAGTGATATAACATTTAATAATACACAAACAGCAAAACAATGACACTAAGACAACTTGTCAGAAATACTGTGGCAAGAAACAAAACACGGTGACATGGAACACGGTAGTCTAGGACAATCGAAAGACAGGGAAACAGTGCAGACAATGGCTATATATACACAAGTGTGCTCATTAACGAATGTGAATCAGGTGCAGGTGGTCATGCGACATGTAGTGCAGTGCAGTGGCTGAAGTCCAGCGTCTCCTTGATATATGACACTGTGCTTTCTAGGGGTTTGCTCTGGGTACTCCTGTTTCAGGTCATTTGTTGTAGGCTGATTGGCATTTCCAAATTATCTGTAGTGTGTGAATGTGTGTGCATTTGTGCCCTTTTCTCTCCCTTTAAGTAAATAATATTGTAAAATGTCAACCTGCAAACTGCCAATGTTGTAAAAAAGCATTGACATTGGAGACTCCTTCCATAAATGCTAAATAAACCTCCTCTAAATAGAAAGCTTCAGCTTATCAACTATTCTATACATTCTTTCTTTGTTAAATAATGTTTTTTAATCTGTTATTAATAGGATTAGAAAAGTTCCTGCAAATGAATTGTTACTATAGAAACTACAGTATAATGTATTCATGTTAATGAGTACATGAATGTAGAACTGCGATTTGAATTACAGCCTGCACTATGGTCAGAAGGCGCACGGTGGCTTAGTGGTTAGCACGTTTGCCTCATACCTCCAACGTTCGGGGTTAGATTGTGTGTGGGGAGTTTGCATGTTCTCCCCGTGCTGTGGGGGTACTCCGGTTTCATCCCCCAGTCTGTTATTATTAGGATTAGAAAAGTTCCTGCAAATGAATTGTTACTATAGAAACTACAGTATAATATATTCATGTTAATGAGTACATGAATTAATGAGTACATGGTAGGCTGATTGGCATGTCTAAATGAATCGGGAGTGTGTGAGTGTCCGCCATTGCCGGTCCCAAGCCTGGATGCAAAAGGGAGGATTGGGCATCGGGCTAGCATCTGATCCCCGTAAAAACCCTAACCGCTATGGAAATGACGGATGGATTTCTCTCTTGTCGCCCGATATGCTACTTAATGTGGGTGGCAAAGGAGAAGAAGAATAGACTACGGTCAGATCTACTGTAAAGAAAATTAATCAACACCTCTTAACCAACCGATTTTATGAACTCGACAGTGCCGTGGTATTAAACTGTGAAACACTGAAATTCTCATTCGCTTTGTTGACTTCACTTCCTGCCTCAGCATGTCTGATGCATAGAATCACTCACTGCTAAACAAATTTTTTTTTGTTTCTCCTGCCCTTCAACTATGACCTACACGCTGCAGGAAACCTGTGCTAGTGGACATTCTGCCAAACAGCATTGTCAATCCCTCTCCCACCATGACTGTCATTTTTCACATCCTTCTGTCATTTCTCTCGCCCACTCATGTCCCCTTATTTTTGTCTCTGGAGTGTTGGCAGATCCTCTATCACACATGACTCAAATACCACTCGTATTACTACTCGATGAGCATTGAACATGTTCATGTTTCTGTGCAATAGGTAAAAAAAAATAATTTATATGAGCAAGATGCACACACTGACAACGCGATTGTGAGTGAAACAATTAGTTTCGTGACAGTTATTAGAAAGAAAATAATACGTTGATGAACAGCACATCTTCATTGATGTCCTTTTACATCATTATTCACTAATATTTTTATCTCATTTGATTTGAAATAGAGGCTGAAGTGGAAGAAAATAAGGTACTATATATTCACTTATGAAAGTGTATAATTACCTGCCATGATTTAACATTAACAATGGATTTATTAAATGCTTTTATACTTCACTTTCGGTTGAGAAAGAACTTGATGAATTTTTCTTCTTGATTTGCAACACTGTTATTTTCACATATGGCCTAAGTGTTAAGGTCTAAAAAAAAGAAAAGAAAAAAAAAAGTTCTTGGTTAAACCCAGAAATGAAATTATCTTATAATATAAATCCAAATATCCTATTTACAAAACTTTTACTTCTTTCAAAAGGTAATACATACACAAACTTAATGCTTCATCCACCCATCCATTTTCTGTAACGCTTATACTACATAGGGTCATGGGAGAGCCTGGAGCCTATGCCAGTGAACTCGTTGCACAAGGCGGCGGACACCCTGGATGGGGTGGCAACCAATCACGGGGCACAATCACACACACATTCACACACAAAAGACAATTTGGAAATGACAATCAACCTACAACACATGCCTTTTGACTGGAGGAGGAAACCAGAGTACCCAGAAAAAAAAAAAAGAAAAAAAAAAGACACCAGTTCTCTACAATGGAGTCTGAACCCTACTGTGGTAGATCAAGTATCAAGTATGTATTTGCCCACACAGTATTTGTGAATATAAATAATGCTTTTTTGCTGTTTATAGTTATGTTCGTTATTGTAGAATATACATGAGAAGTTTTCCTGTTATCACATATGCTACAGTAGCTATACACAGCCATTCTGTCACCAGCCTCCCTTTTTTCTCTGTCTTGAAGATAATAATACTCTTTTTTTTAAATGCAGCTTGTCAGATAACTTGAAAACCTCAAAGTACAAAGTCCTCTGTCCTAAAGCCTTTCCCAGCAAAAGAAGACTTAAAGGAACAGCTTTACCTTAAAGCGTTGACACTGACTGAAGTCTTCTTTCATAAATGTTAAATGTCCTTTTACAGAAAACTTCACCAGAGCAGCATCTACATATTTTTCATTGTTAAATCACATTTTTAATCCACTTACGCTATTTGTCCAAAGACACCTAACCATCACACTCGTATGTGGGCCTTTCCCAAAACTGTTCCCCAAACTAGTCCAAACTAGTCCTGTTACATCATCTCCTTGTACTCAAAATAAGATCCATAAAGACTTGGCTCCTGTGGCTGAATGACAAATCCCCAGAGCTACACTTCAAAAATCTAATGGAAAGCTTTCTCAGAAGAGTGGAGATTATTCTAACAGCCAAAGGGGGCTGTGTGATGGTCAGGTGTCCACAAACATTTGGCCATCTTGTGTATCTTTATGCATTTAATTATGTGGAGAGACAAGCATACAAGTCCCTGTGAATAAGTTGTGATTACAGAAACAATAATATATTAGAACGAGCACTTCACTCTAAACATGTGAGTTGAATTGCAGAAAAATGATCAACACCTTCTGACCAATCAGATTAGAGAATTCAGCAGTGCTCTGGTATAATTGATAGTCATTCGTTTATAAAGTTGTGTCTAGATGTTCAAAAGCATAAGATTCGAGAATTTTGACTTATAGATCAGCTTGGAGATGCTTACTGTGTCATGAATATCTATCTATCTATCTATCTATCTATCTATCTATCTATCTATCTATCTATATCTATCTATCTATCTATCTATCTATCTATCTATCTATCTATCTATCTATCTATCTATCTATCTATCTATCTATCTATTTATTATTTTATTGCCCTTGCTTGTTAGTAGTAAATGTGTGGTGTGTGTTAGAAAAGTTCTACAACATTTATAATCTTTGCTACAGAATGTACATGTAGTGCAAATTAGCTCTATCATTCATAGATTAAAATGGTGTTGTTTATCCCAATTAATTAATTGCTAATTGTTAAATCTGTGCAATATGGCAGGAAGATGGTTTTCTGGTGCAGGTTAAAAGGTTAATAATGCTGCACAACCTGGTCATGTTCCAGTCACCACCTGTCTCGAGGTCAAATACCCACAATGCTCTGCAGCTTCAAAATGGCCACATGGCAGTATTGCCTTTTTTTTTCATATTACCACCATTTTGTTGAGTCACAACCTGGTCAGACAGCCTGTTCAAAAAAATCATTAGCACAAAGAAAATGGATAAAAGCTTATAAGAATGATCCAGTTATAGGCTGCAATTTGGGAACATTCACCGTGTCAGTGGCAGTTTATATTCTTTTTTACAATAATCCGTACATACTAAACAATTTTAATGCATTTTGAACAGCTTGTGATGCATGTAATAGCAAACTGTAATTATATTACACTCTCTCAGATTGTGACTATTGCATATTTACAAGTTTTCCCATTGTGCATTAAGCTGGATTGGCTTATGTAGCCATGTCTCTGTGGTTTAATGCAGTTAAAGCTGGACATTTTATCAGTAATGAGCGCTCTGGCCTAAGTGGATTGTTCTTTTTAATCCTAATGTCACCACTGCGCTACAAGGTTGACTTCACAAACCGGATTGACTCAGCTGAGCTCTGAAAATCCTGCGGAACTACACAGGCGTCTTCAGCATGTTAGCTGGAGCTGACATTAATTTAGTATTATATTAATGGACATTAGCTAAGACATGGATAGTGCAGAGAAACATTTCACAGACCTCTGCACACTGGAACACACCCTTTAATAAGCTTTCCTGACCAGTGAGATCATTACTGCTGAAAGGCACAGATCCAAGTTTTCACTGCACTATGAAGACCTGGATAATGTTCTAGATGAGGTGGGTTAGGATATGGAATATCGATAAAAGGGAAAACTCAAAAATGTGAAGAACAATGGGTCTTTCGTGCAGGAGCTGTACAGATTACACAGGTGGCTTCAACATTTGCTGATGCATAGTTTAAAAAAAAAGAAAAAATCAGAGCAGTAAAAATTTCCAAGGAGTAAATCCGCTGATTTGCTGTATTGCAATGTGGCAGCAGACGCTAATGGCATTCTCTATTGTCTAGCAACTGCTACACAGCAACATTACTAGTGTAGAATTTATATCTGCCCTGAGAAGTGTTAAATTAATGGTTGAATGTCCTTTCACCATGAAATAATGCAGTACTGAACCAATTCTTAGTGCTGAATCAACACTTACTGTGCTAAATTAACTCTTACCATGTACAAATAACATTAAAAGCTTACAGTGCTGAATTACTTTTACTGTAATATAGCACCTTCAGTGGGATGTCCAGGTCTTTTAAACATTTGGGGCCATATTCAGAGTTGACGATTTAAGTTTATAATTGAGAAGCAAGCATGAAAATAAAAATCTACATATATGGCATGAATAGTCCTAGTTGTAATTAACACATTATTCACTGCAAATATGGTTTAATTTGACAATATGTATTCCATTCTCATTGTTTGGTAGCTTATAAAATTGCACTTGATCCAGCACATCCTGTTTTTGTATTTTTTTTTTATTGAAAAACTTTATTTTTTTAAATATTGTGTGTTAAGAGTGAATTGGGCATGCGACTTGGATTTAATACCATTTCGTGGTCAAGTCAAAATTGTGCAAGCGTTTTGTGCAGGGTCACAAAAGGGCAGCTCCACACCATGCCAGCCATGTGGCATGGTACATCTGCGGAAAATGTACATCTACATAGCTGGATTATGTTGATTATGTTGGATTATGTAATTTTACCTATTGATATGGTGTGTTCAATTAACACCAAATGTTGCATTAATAGAGGCAACAACATCTCCAGTTCAGTGGAAGCTTTTAAGCACTCGCAAGAGCCATATGGGAGACACAATAAAAATAGGATTTCCTGCATTATCAGCTAAAGTTGGGAAATTAAAATACTCCCAGCCAATAAACCCATTCACTGAAAGAGAATGGATGTGCGAGGTGAAAGACATGATAGACATGCAATTTATGTTAACATACAGTAGATGGCTATTTAGGTCAGTATTGAACATGAAGTCAGGACAGTGGCATCTTTGGTTGGTTAAAAAAAAAAATGAATGAGGCAGTAATTAAGTACTGTAGAAGTCACAGTGACCTTTTGTGTTGCTATTGTCTTCTTGTTCCTTGGCGAACATTTTGGGGGCAAAGTAGCTCGTGAGCATTTTGCATTTCTTTATCAAAAGGCAGGTCTTTTAATAATAAATATGCAGACTAGATGTGTCATAGCTTTCTATGTAAAGTTAGCACAAAGCCAGCCCATCCAAGAGCATGCATCTATTTATTTTCTCTGCTTGCTAGAATTGTCTTGTGATCGCCGTTGGCATGTCTGCTTTAATTCTTAATCTAAAACTTGTAGTGCTGTTGTACCTGCTGTAACTTTTACTGTTGAATTAACACTTAAAGCCTTTTTACATTTTCACTCATTTCAATGTCCAGATTAACACAAACGAAAACTCTAAGACATACATTAAGACATGGATTAATGGACAAAGGAGGGTCTCTCTTTTTTATTTTTTCCCTCTCCCACTTTTCACCATAAATTTGTCCTTTCATCGCTCTTCATTCGTTTGTTAGTTCCACAGTACTCGCTGCCAGGCAGCTTGAGATAGCTCCAAATTTTATAACCCTCTGATTCATGCTCCAACACTAAATCAAGTAGAAGCCTGGAATTCCAAAAAAAAAGGACCAAAAACAAGACGCCCCAGTTATTTGAGCCTTCATAAAAGTTCTGCTGCTTTTACCATTATTAAAAAGAGTAGCCCAAACTTTATCCCATATCCTTTCCGTATAAAATTGGGTTTAATCTAGTAGCTTCATAATACAGTTATTAAACCTCTAATGCACCATGTAGGAAATTATTATTGGTTTCATTATCTTCCATATCAATTTACACATTCGGCTAATAACTGTGAATAACCCTCCGAATGCCTGCCCAGCTTAATACGCACAGAGTAATTATGAATGACTTTTTTGCTAGCCCCCAGGTCTAATGAAAAGTTGCACTCTAAATGGACTAAAGGCTTAATTTTGCATTCTTTCTATTAGGACTGAAGAGAGTTATTTTACACGTCACTGGGATCACTGGGCAGTGAACAGAGCCAGGTAGCCCTTGTGTTTGTGCCAGAGAGAGAGAGAGAGAGAGAGAGAGAGAGAGAGAGATCTGTGTTGTGGCCCAGTGTCTCATTGCTCTCCTCTGTAATTCAGCTCTTGATGTATTCCCTGTGAAAGGGCCCTCATGAATTTTTCATCCAGGATGCAGTGGTGCATGCTGGGGGTTGATGTCAGTGCGAGTGCTGATGTGACTCGGCTAAGCAAGCTTTATATGTTAATCACTGCGATTGATCGACACATTGAATCACGGTCACTAAAATTTCAGAAAACTGCAGACTTGAGACTCTTTCTGTATGCTTTCTCCAATTGTGCATTCGATCTAAGTGTTCACCTGCTGCTGATTTCCTACTGCACGATCATAAATATTGCATATAATTGGCTTCATGCCAGATCTCAGAACTCTCACTTGTACAGTCATCAGTCTCTCTTCAAACCCCTTCTATTCTTTATCGCCTCAAACACATTTAGAGGCATACAGACACACATACACTCACTCAGTCTCTCACATCCTTCATCAATCAGGTGTATGATGATAGGCACTGAGCTGTTGGCATGGTGAGCCCGGAGAGATTGAACGCATGCTTGTGTCACTGCAATGATTAGATCACTGTGGGGTTTTGACACAATCACCCTTACACTTGGCAAATACAAACACAGCCTTGAGGCTTGTGTGGCAGGAAAACCATCACACAACAAGTACAGCAAATTATACAATTTTACACCACAGCACTGTTGAATTCTTGTGTCTAATTGGTCAAAAGGTTCATTTTCTATAACAGGAGCTCTGTCAGAAGTTCAGCTGCAAAAATGTTTTCTCATGTTAAATTTCTATAGTAACAACTAACACAGGAACTTCTGTGGTGGATGATAAACATATACAGATTTTAACATGTGTAATTGTTGATATGGTGAAGTTTTCTGTGAGTATATGTTTATATTACTTTTCGTAAGGAGTCTCTTTTTTCACTGCTTTATAAAAGTCAGGGGTAAACCTGTTCCTTTAAGATTTCTGACATGGGACCATCTGTAGTTGTTTGTGGTTATTGGATTATAGGGAAGAGCTGATTGGTGGGTGGGAATTGGAAAGTGACCAAATTGGGGAGAACTATGGGGGAAAGGAAGACTGTTCTAAAGGCTTTACAAATTATGATTATTATGGCACTTTGTGTAATGAAAAATGAGGCAAAGGCAATTTCATGTAAGTGCGTACACTTGTTTAGGTGCTATTCCACAAATTATGGCTCCTGTGTCTTGAGTCAACACCCAGACATTATCATCAAAGGGAAATCAATATTTAGTCCTATCCCAATACTACAGGGTGTGAGGCAGGGACACTCCCTGGATGTGAGGATGCTAGCCGATTGCATGGCACCATGCAGACAAAATTCACACCTAGAGGTAATTTAGAGTGGCTATTCTACCTACAAGCATTTGTTGTGAGGTGAAACCAGAGAATCCAGATGAAACACAGACACAGACAGGGGAAAGAACATGGGAAATGCCAGACAGGCAGTAGCCAGAGCTATGAGGTGGCAAAACTCTTGGCTGTGCCACCGTGCCGTCATGCTTTAGACATATTTCCAGTAAATACATTTGAACAGAAACCTGGCTCTAGACAGGTCTGGGTCTAATTGCCAATATTATATATTTAGTACTGTGCAAAAGTTTTAGGCACCCTATTTTTTTGAGTACAAACTTTGTTGTAGATTTTTTTATTTCATGACTTTAAATTATCATTACGTTATCATTACATTATCTACATTATCAAGTCAGTACAAAAGATATTTTAGACTCCTAAACATTAGTTTTCTAGCACAAAATTAAATGTAACAGAAAAATGTTTGTCATTAAATAAAGCAGCATATTACTTAAGACCACTTTTCAGATAAAAAAAATAAAAAACGTAGGCTGTGGCTGGTTCTGCAAGATGTTCACTAAAACTTACCAGCTTGTTTCTTAATAAAACTGCACAAATTGTATTGGAGACTAATACTTAAACATTTTTTTGTTGGACCACATATTGACTTAGTTAAATTTACTAGGGTTTACTGCTCTTTGCTGTATTTGTTTTTACTGTAGAAACTTTTGATTTCATTGTTTTGATGGCATCTTTTCTCTACAGAATTTCTTTGCATGTGCCTAAAACACAGTATTCCTGTTTTGATATACAGTTGCACAGTACTGTATATCAAAACTGAAATAGTCTACAGAGGCATATGTGTAATAACAACAGTTACATTTACAGCTAGCATCAGTATTCTAGTCAGCTTTCTTCATAAAACACCTCAGCAATCAATGTGACGAGGGTTTGAATCACTAATGGCACAGGTTGTTTGTGTTTTAAGGATTAGGAAAGGGAATTAAATGTGTTTACACAGGGGAAAAGATGTTCCTCTGAAGGCTATTTGACATTTTTTTTTGCTATCTGTATTTAGTTTCCTTCTATATTAACCACATAATACAAGCTACTTTACCAACTTTACCAATCAGCAATGTTTTGTAAAACAATGATATAACCAAAATTGGTGTAATCCTCACCAGCATGAACCAGCATGGCAGAATGATTTATACAGATTTATACAGAAGTACAACATGGGAAAACCAGGCAGGTTTATATTGCCCTCCTTGCTATTCACGACTAAATATTAACTGCTAAATATTCATAGGAAACTTTGAAACTGGGCAAATCTGATTATCTGTCTAAATGACATCAGTCAAAGTTTATGTGTTTGATTTGATCTTCTCCGAAAAGGAATTTTGCAGTGACTGGGCCATAAATTGTGAAGTACCTTTTCCTCAGATAATACCTCTTTAATTTAACACACCTTTGTTCTGTGATTTTAAAAACGATAAAAAAGGAAAGCATGCTGAAATTAGTTTTGGTTCAGTTCAGACCCGAGATCTGACAAACACAAAATTTCATCCACTACAGCCATAACCCTTTTTTGAAAAGAACTGAACGTTCTCCGTTTGATCCAGACTTCTGATGATTTGTGCATCCTCACGCCTCTCTCCATTTAGCAGAGGTCTCCTCTGTCCATTTTTCAACATGTGGAAATCAATTTCAATGTTCCCTGAGATGAACAACAATGAGTCCTCCTTGTCACATTTCACCCAGCTTTTCTCTTTCACATTATAGGCAAGAAATAGGTGACTTTGGACCTCAAATTAGACAGCGAGAGAATCAAAGATTTTGTAAGCGGAAATCTTTCACCAGGGATTCAAAGCGTGTTTTAGAGACTATTTTTATTCATTTATTATTCATTCATTCATCTTCAGTGAGCATTTGATTCTGGTCTGGACCCCTGGATCCACTGTGTTTTATATATATACACACACACACGTACACCAGTACTGTGATTGCATGTATATTTCATTAATATTTAAACAAACATCAGTTAATAAGTGTTAATTTTCTCTGGTACTTTGTTCAAATAAAGGGCTACTTATGACTCATTAATGTTGATGTTCATGATTTGTTATTGGTAGCTAATGCAGTAAATAAAGTTATTTAAAGGAACCATAACATGCCACCCAAATAGCATTCGACATAACAATTATTCATATATTTATTTATTTATTTATTTATTTGTCAACCATTACATGGTCAGTAGCCATTTATGTGTATAATAATAATGTCACATGTTTATTCAGGGTTTTTCTGGAGCAGTGTTAAACCTGTTAAGTGTAAGATTTATAAGATTTTATTTATTATTAGATTTTTTTAAGAACCTTATGGAAATTCTAAAGTAACAACTTATAGAAACACTCTTAGATTTAATACACTTGGGACATTTGTTAAAAAAAACAAACAAACAAACAAAAAAAAAAAACACTTTGATTTTCTTGAACAGCAACGTACCATCTTTTTTTCAGTGAGACACGCTTTATGTTTCTGCTCCTGGAGAATTGTGGGAAGGAGCTATTCTTCTTTATTTATTTATACATTATTGATTTGCTCAAAACTTTTCCCTGAAACACTTTCCTTACTTTAATGCCTATGCAATATGCATGTGTGAGTGTTTGAACTGAGAAAGTTCATTACACTAAAGCTGGCACGGTTAAAATTCTCCTGTAGTTCACAAAATGAAAATTAACTGCAGGCTTTATGACCATACCTGACTCTGCAGCATATACAGACACTGGGGCCTCAGAATATTGCATTATTACTATATTAGTATTATAAGATGGTGTCTGGGTGAAAATCAGCTTTTTGAGGCTTAAAGCTATTAAAAGTGGTTTAAACCTGATGTCAGCCATACGAAATCTTATTATGCTGTGAAAAGTGAAAAGAGAGCAGTAAGGTCTTAAGGTACAGTATACCTCATTGAACTTAGATTAAAATTAGACTTTGTAGCAATGTTTAAAATCATATATGACAAGGTCATTGAACTTGACATGCTTTATATTTTCATGTAATGAAAATGTTTTAATGATTTAAAATAACATGAATATGTTTAATTTTTTTTTTCTGAAACAAAATGGAGGCTGCAAACTCCCAGTGAAACAAGGGTCTAGTGTTTCACCCAAGTTCCATTATCAGTGATTTTAGAACATCTCTGAGGTATTAATAGCTTAAATTTATTAACTATTCTTTAGCTGGATCTCTAAGGGGACCCTTGAAGATTCTATCTTGAACCCTACGACTGAGTGCGGAATCTGAAAGGATTCCAAAGAACTCTTTAAACCCACTTCAAAGGCTCTTTTTTTAATCTCACTTACAGTCCTCTCTGAAAGTATTGGAACAGCAAGGTCGATTCTATTGTTTTCGCTATACATTGAAGACATTTGGGTTTGAAATCAAAAGATGAATATGAGATGACAGAACAGAATTCCAGCTTTCATTTCCTCATATTTACATCTAGATGTGTTAAACAACTTAGAGCATGGTACCTTTTGTTTGAACCCACCCATTATTTTCAAGTGATCAAATATATTGGAACATGTAACTGATAGGTATCACTGATAGGTGTCTGCCACCAAAGATGCCTTGTTTTAAGTTGTTTTAAATAGACCAGCTGAAGAACCCATGGGAATTTGATTCAAATGGACTAAACACTGCATATCTGAGAAAAATAAAGTTTCCATCTAGCCTTTGCGATGGGTTCTTCAACTTGTCTCATTGAAAAAGTAGAACTTATTTAGAAACCTAAGAAGTCTTAAAGCACAGGTTACCTGTTATTCCAGGAACAATATAGGTTGACTCTAACAGAATCTTCTATTATTATGTTATGTTTGTATTCCATTTATTGACCTAGCTCAGTGGTCACCAACACAGATCCTGGAGATCTACCTTCCTGCAGACTTCATCTCCTTCCAAAGTCTAACACACCTGTTTTAGTTGATAAAGAACTTCTTAAGGCAATGATTACATGGTCAGGTTGGCACGATTGTGGTTGGACCTAAAGTCTTCAGGAAGGTAATCTCCAGGAACAGGGTTGGTGACCACTGATCTATATGATCTATTGTTTTAAAATATGACCAGCAAACATTCAGGGATGAAGGTTATGTACTAAAATATGCATAAGGTCACAATATTATTGCTGGTATGATTATTTTCTCCAAAATACCAGATTTGAATTATTTACATTATGTACAATCTTTCTATTGTATTGTGCTACACTGAGTGAGATTGTTCATTGCAAACATACTGTAGACTATCTCAGTCTGCTGATGATGCATTGTTCATGCTCAAGTTTTGAAATTTGTTTCTTTCTGATGCTAAATGAGCCATTCACTCCGATTATTGAGACGCTCAGTGATAGTGCAGCCTGAGAGACTTTTTCGTCCTCATTTCTTTTTTTGACATTTCAAAACAACACAAGTGCTGTCAGACAGACAGTCACACACACAAACACACACACATGTCACACTCATCAATGTCGGAGAGATTGCAGAAACCGTCAGAGCTTGAACACACTAAACGCTCAGAGCTGATTTGAATGCATTTGGAAATAACGGAGGCCTGATGTGAGAGATTACGAGAACTCAAACGCAAATGATTGTTTCTGCAAACTGATCTAAGCTACTTGTACATGGTACCTGAAGTGTGAATGTCTGTTCTAATAATAGCTTCATACCAATCAGATACAGCACTCTCTCTCTCTCTCCCTCTCTCTCTCTTTGCTGATAGTATGGTCATTACTTCATTACTGCAGATAGATTTTCTGCCCATCTAAAGTTCCCTTTCAAAAAGAAAATTCAACGTTGCTTGAGCTTCACGTGGAGGGAAGTGCCCTCGCACATGACCTGCATCTGAAGCTTGTGTAACATTGTGTCTATTTATAGGCCTGCTGTGATCAGGTGGCATGGCAATTAAGCACATCATGTGATAGAAAATGGCACCCCTGACCCAGGCGATCAGCCTCATTATCTTGAGTGAGCATGACGGTCGTTTGTGCGAACATTTGCAAAAGATTCTTCACTTCCTCTCTATCTTTTCAAAAAGAATGAAAAACTATTTACTTTTCTATTCCTTTAAAAAAGAAAAAGAGAAAAGTATGAGTGAGAGAGAATTCACGAAGTGTGTCATGACTTGCTCCTGTTTCATACCAGGGGTTGGGGACACACACTTTCTGTGTGAACTGTCTTGGGATGGAGCATCCCTCGAGAGGTCTGACAATCAGACAGCTCCACTCTTGGCTCTCTCTCTTCTTGGCCGAAGGGAGTTGGGTTTCAGAGCCTCGCAGAAGGTCCTGGTGATCTCATATGGATCTGGAAGAGGGGCTGGAGATAAGCGCTGCTCTATCTCTTTTTCTGTTTTCCAGGTTTGGCTCTCTGCCCGATTTTGGAACTTCATATAGTGACTCCTCCTTCCATTATGGAAAGCCAAAACACCTTCTCTGACTCTGAGGAGCCAGAAGGGGGTGCCATTGCACCAAAAACAGAGACCAGCTCTCAAGCATATAAAGAGCTGCTTGTAATTACTAGAGCACTTTCTCCTCAACGAATATAACTCTCCCTCACACCACAGAAAACTCCCCTTTTTTCCAGAAGTGCATGATGAAATATCGTGCTTCTTGGGAAAAGTATACACTAGCCATATTTATGACCCCGTGATAACTCTCGAGGCAGGGGCTGAGGCCTGGGGATTGGAGGTAAGTAACAGAGTCTATATGATGGAGGTTCGGCCAAACAGAAGCAGATCTCTTCGCCTCCAAGTAGACAACACACTGCCTGCTGTGGTTTGCCCTCACTCCTCCTGCACCATTGGTGCTAGACGCCATGGTGCACATGTGGCTGAGGTCACATCTGTATGCTTTTCCCAAAATTGTTCTGCTCCCACAAGTTCTAGCGAGAGTTCACCAAGACTGTCTACAGCTGTTGCTAGTAGCACCTTATTAGCCAGCTCAGATATGGTTCTCAGAGATAATATCTCTGCTAAATGGCACTCCTTGGGAGATTCCCCTTCTCAGGGATTTACTGTCTCAAGCCGGAGGGCTGATTTATCACCCTCAGCTGGAACTGACCATTGAGGGGCACAAGCTCATAGATTCTGGTCTCTCAACTGGGGTTGTAGAGACCATGTTGAATGCTAGAGCAACATCTATAAGGAAATTGTATGTGCTCAAGTGGCAACTTTTTTCTCGTAGTGTGAGCAACATCAGCTAGTCCCAGTAAACTGCACAATAGCTACAGTCCTGGAGTTCTTACAAGGATGTATTTTCATTCCCACAGCATGAAGCTCATGCAATGCTGAGTTCCCTTAGAAAGGGAACGTCTGGGTTATGAATGCAACCCTGTTCCCTGAGAAGGGAATGAGACGTTACATAGCTTTGTCATACGGGGGCATGCCTGTGAATTACTTCTTCGCTTCCAATAATAGAGGCTGATGACATGGTTCACAGGTGTTATTTTATGTCACACGACACACTTACTTGCCACGTCACCTGATCACGGCAGGCCTATAAATGTTAGGCATGATGTTACAAGGGCATTTTTCCACAGTGTGAAGCTCATGCAACGTCTCATTCCCTTCTCAGGGAACAGGGTTAAATTCATAACCCATACGTTTTTTCACCCAAGTCATTGTTCTAACAACTCACAAGGCCTGATGATGCTCTGTGTGCCTCTGACAACAGTATGGAGGACACCAGCTCAGAGAGGTAGCTGTAATTTAAGACATCCTGACATCTGAGATAAAATCAGCACAGCATTAATCTGACTCTCTATCAGATGAAGATTTGCTCTGGGGTAGCAAAGAGCACTCATGTCTTCAGCAATGCATTTTCCATGTTTCTGTGCATGTTAGAGGAGGTCAAGTCTGTACTAAATGGAAAGATACCACTAGTGTTACTCTGGACTTTTCTTTTGCTGTAAAAGATGCTTGCTCTGAGCTGGCTCATGACTGGCATGGAAGCTGGAGAATGCTAAATCAATCAAACATATCAATAAAGCAAAAAACATCATAGAACAGAAAATCGAACTAGCACACAGGAATGTTGGAATTCAAACAGCAAGCGGGCAAGCAAGCATAAATAAAGCTAGCAAGCTTGCAAACAAACAAACAAACAAACAAAAAATAAAAATACAATTAAAGCAAATGTTACTATAATAAACAGCAAATAAAAAACACAACA
Organism: Ameiurus melas; assembly: GCA_012411365.1. Classification (NCBI taxonomy): domain Eukaryota; kingdom Metazoa; phylum Chordata; class Actinopteri; order Siluriformes; family Ictaluridae; genus Ameiurus; species Ameiurus melas. Next base: position 36,623,057 of record CM022754.1, on the reverse strand, counting down.
AATCAAACTTTACCACAAGAAATATGAAATGCAATTCGAATAAATAAATAAGTAAAGAAAGAAAGTATAACAGCAAATAAAACAAACAAATAAATAAATACATAAATAAATAAGCAAGCAAACAAGCAAACAGTGCTTAAAAATAGAACAAAACAAACAAACAAAAAAACCCAACCAAATCAAAGTAGCCCAGAGGACTTATATATATATATATATATATAATTTATATATTATTATGAATTTATATATATAAATTTGTAGACTATATATAAAAATTTGACACTATATTAACAATAGACATATAGATAGATAGATAGATAGATAGATAGATAGATAGATAGATAGATAGATAGATAGATAGATAGATAGATAGATAGATAGATAGATGAGTAACAACAAAGAAACAGAGCAAATAAAAAAATAAAAAGCAACATGCATAAAAGTACATCAATAACAGAAAAGACAAAAACACAACACCAAGTCTGAAAACATAACAGTATCAAAAAGATAACAGGAATTTCAAGACACAGCAAAAATGCAACAGCAATTTCCCAAAACACAACAAACCCAAAACACAAGTGCATATTAACAACGCAGCAGTAAATCTGAAACCACAACCACAGTATGAGGAGTCAAATCAGACAAGGCAGTTAGTGAATGAACCTCGGAAACATGTCACTGATTAGCTACAGCCGTGCATCAGTCTGAGCGAGTGTGGAGAACACAGATACACAAATAGCATTCTGGTAATGATGGCAATCGATTCAGCAGTTCTCATTAAGGTGTGGTATATATTGTGTGGTCTTTTTCTTTTGTAAACTCGAAAAATACAAAACCATCAATAAATAATTCATTGCATTTCTGTGCAATCGATTTTGCCCAGTCGAAGTGTGTATCAGCACACACACACACACACACACACACACACACACACTAACATAGCCGTGTTCTCTCTTGATCAGCGCAGTATGAAAAACATCTTATTTGTAGTTTGTTCTTGACAATTTCTCTCACCTCTTTCATACTTTGGGAAAGGTGCGTGCTAGTCTTTGGAGGCAGTTCACAATATGTGAAAATGTGCATAATGTGTACATACTGTAGCTTTAAGAAATGTCTTCTTGGTTTGAGGGCAGACAAATGTTTCTAGAAGAGTCTGTGAGCAATTGGCGGGGGCATATTCTTGAGTATGAATTTCCTTTCTGTATTAATTTTTCATTTGGATGAGACTTATTTATTTTTGGCACACAAGGGCTTTGTGACAGACATGTGATGAAAGAGCGTGGCATTATGACCAGTGTTTCTCAAAAAGTGTCATTTTCTTAACAAGTTTCAAGACAAATAACATGTTTACAGTGGTGCTTGAAAGTTTGTGAACCCTTTAGAGTTTTTCTACTTTTCTGCATAAATATGACCTAAGTAAGATTTTCACACAAATCCTAAAAGTAGATAAAGAGATTACAATGAAACAAGAGTATTATACTTGGTCATCTAATTATTAAGGAAAATGATCTAAAGTAGAGTTGGGAAATCACTGTGGTATAACAGGAATAAAACACTTCAGGATGCTGTTGTAGGAAAATCAACAATAATTAATGACAGTTTTCCTATAACAGCACACCTTGTCAGGTTCTATTCCTTACATTTGACATTTAACACTGTGCATTAGGTAAAATTAGTCTTTTATTCTGGATTAGGTCACTAATGTTTAAGTGGGTTTGACATTTGAATGATTCCCAGCCATGTTAATGATGCTCCACCCCAGGATCTTAAGTGGCCAGTATAGTGTCTATAAAATGACTGACACATCCAAACACAAACAAGCATTCCAGGCCAGAAGCCAGTTATTAAAAAGTTTTATTCCGCAACTAAATATTGTTGCTATGGCAATTTATTAACATATTGTTTTTTAATCATCTTCCAGGTTATGTATACAAGTATGGAGTTAAAAATAAATCGACTACTGCACCTTACTTTAATCATACAGGTCCACCACTAACCAGGAGCTTCCTCAGTCTTATCCCGAAGTGTCTGAGAAAATCCATTCTCCCTGAAATGTCAACAATTTCAATCACAGCAGAAGACCTATGAAACCTAATGTGTCCTTTTCCTCTAGTGTGTGTTGTTTAAAGGAAAGCCTAGACCGTGTTCTTTGTCTCTTTGAAAATAACTGAGGTGCAAGAATCCCAATACTGTGGATCAATACTGGATACACTCTAAACCTCATCACGTGCAAGAAAGGTTTCTTCGGTAGTCTTAAGCAATGACCTTGAGAGAATATTGAGGTTTTGCAGGAGCCGATGTTTGCACAACATTGGTTATGTTATCACAAAACTGTTTATTACCTTGTGTGGCTTTAAAATGGTGAAAGACATTTCATATTGACAGTTGACATTCTTGGTTGAAATGTTGCAGAAAGCACATACACATATTCTCTGACAGAAAAAAAGGGTTTCATTGTAAGTGTTCTGTTCAGTAAATCAAACAGCGTAGGCTTTTGGTTGATGTCTTTATAAAAAAATTACAATTAAAGGTCCATTTGAGCTTTCAACATTGGTAAGCGCACCTGCAAATGGCAGCTTGAATTTGACTTGAATTTGGCTCACGTTTCGGTAATACTTTTCTCTGACAGCATCATTAATCAAGTTGACTGAAGGCGACATTTCTCTAATCAAACCGCACCAATGCCCCTCGGTGCCCTCTGAGAGTATCAGCTCAGGATGTACAGTGCATTTAAGTAGGCCAATGTTTCCACCTGCAAAGCCAGATTCCTCCAAAACAGCTGGCTGAAAATAACAGTAAGGGACATGCAGTACCAAAGCATAAGCAGAGCAAGAAGCCCTGTGTTTCTGCAATACTTTTCTAGCAAACATGCAAAACATTTGCATTAAGGTTTCCTTAACTAAAATACATATGTTTTCCATAATGCATATCGTACAACTGGAGCCAGGGAACTCAAGGCAGGGTGCCAACCCATTGCAGGGCACAATCGCACACACATTCACACACTATGGACAATTTGGAAATACCAGTCAGCCTACAATGCATGTCTTTGGACTGGAGGAAGAAACCAGAAGAATATGCAAGCTAAAAAACACACAGGGCAGAAGTGAGATTCAAACCCCCAGCGGTGCAAGGCAAACGTGCTAACCACTATGTCACCATGTTCCATAACTAACATTATATACAGCAGTACATAAAGGATAACATGACAGACAGTGCTGTTATATGAAAAAACCCAGACATCCAGGACTCATTCCCCAAATTATACATAAACTTCACCACATATTACACCATATTTTCTTTGTTAAACAACATATTTTATAATTTATTTGTCATTAGCCTTTGATTACAGTGGAGCATTTGCCATACAAGTCCCTGTGTATAAGCTGTTACTACAGAAAAATGACATGTTATTACTAGTGCATTAATATAATCCTGCTAAGAACTACTGTCAGATGTGTGCTGTTATCGAAAAATAATGTACCTTCTGATGAGACTTCAACCATGCTGTGGTCTAAAGAACATTAACATACCATAAACTAGTAAAAGTCTTGTTAGCATTACAATGTGCTTGGTAGCAAGCTAGCGCTGTGAATACTGTATTTGAATTCATTTTTTTCTTTCTGAGCCAATTGAGTCTTCATTAGTGATTCCAGTTTCACTGATATGTCTCCCATTGATTCTTTTTTTAATCATTAAACCTATACTTACATGAGATTTTGCTACTAAGGAGCTACTATGTCCAATGCTAGAGCTACAACACACATTTGCCATAGTGCCAAATGCTTTGTGACCACTGTGACAGTTGAATGCAAATGTGACAGGGACCTTTTATAAGCTACTCATGTTGGGTGACAGTCAAAAGGTCCCAAGTTGGCTGTTGGTAGTCAACCAGGAAATCAACAAACAGGAACCACCCCACTGCTCTAAACAAATGGAGGTAGAAATAACCAACATCTACCCATAGCTGGGTGTCATAAGCTCTCTAGCTAAACTGGTTAATGATACCAGCTCCAAAAAAGGGAATAAACGGCATGTTAAAAAAAATCCAGTTTGTATAAAAATCCATTTTCCTTTGACTCTTTTACACTCTCAAGAGATTACTCTCTCTCTCCACTGAGGGCAATGCCAGCTACTTTCTTTCAGTCTATTGTCTGAAGTTGTGTGCTTGAAGTATCCATTATATCCAAGCTAGTATATGATGTGTATTCCAATCTGACACCTCTGACACAGCACTGAATGCGAATTCCTATTATAGGATTATTAGATGGACCGACTCCCAGCATCTCAAGAACACTGTGTTATACAGTATTTTATATCCTCTGACCTACACTTTGGCTTCCAATTGGTGCAACAGAAAAGCACTGGGAGATCACAAGTTCAAATCCCGACTAAGTCACAGCCATCCATGTTTGGGAGCCTTGGGAGCAACATTGGCCATGTTTTCAGAGTGGGAAGCATGGTATACTCTCTCATCCCTGTCAATCACAGTGACACTAGCTAGTCATGGGTAACTGTAAGCTCATGTATGCAGAAAAGGGTATTCACCCTCGCTGGCTGGTAGCCATTGTGTGATAGGGGAGAACTGGCTGGTGGTAGGGAATTGGCATGTGACCAAATTATGGAAAAATTGTACTTTGATTAAAGCTTAATGTAAAGTGCTACCAATAATGAAATATTTTGGCATATAATGATATGCTGGTGCAGGAAACATGATACACCGTGGACACCAAGTATGCTACAACACTGAAAAAAATCAATGGAAGCAATGTCTGCAATACTGAACGGATCAATATTTTGTCAACGGTTTGTATTAACAATGCAGTAATGTAAATGCAGAAAAGAATGCCTGCGCAGCATTTATAAGTGTGTAGCTCGTTCTGCGAAGCAATCCATAATTGAATGCGTGGTAAAAAAGCACCATGATGTTTAGGAAAAAGAGACTGTAAGACACATAAACACACACACACACACAGCAGTGTTACATTTACATCTATTAATCTGGCGTGCCATTTTATTTAAAGGGACTCAGAATTGAGGCTTAATCTTTTCCAAGCCAAAGCTAAGCAGTGTGAGGGTTAAAAGTCTTGCTCTGGGATTTGAACTCACAAGCTTTCAGACACTACTCAGTGTTGTATTAATGTTTTTCTTTGTTCTCGAACATCACCAAGTTAGACCTGGTATTCCTCTCAAATGCTAATGAATTCAACCTTTGGGAGAATTTGCATTTTTACTGTTTTGGAAATCTATGTAATGTGTGTGTGTGTGTGTGTGTGTGCATGTTTTTATACCTTGGTGGAAACACAAGGATAGGAATATTGACAGTTTTTACATCTGAAACATTTGCCTCAACCCCATAGGCATGAGACAATCTGCTTTGTTTTTCAAAACTGTTCTTAAAAACATAAAAAAAAAGGTCTCAGGTGTGAATGGGGAGCAGGCGTGTCACATTTGGTGTCATCGCTCTCACACTCCCTCATACTGGTCACTGGAAGTTCAACACGGCACCTCATGGCAAAGAACTCTCTGAGGATCTGAAAACAAGAATTGTTATTCTAAGTAAAGATGGCCTAGGCTATAAGAAGATTGCCAAGACAATGACACTGAGCTGCAGCACGGTGGCCAAGACCATACAGCGGTTTAACAGAACAGGTTCCACTCAGAACAGGCCTCGCCACGGTCGACCAAAGAAGTTGAGTGCACGTTCTCAGCGTCATATCCAGAGGTTGTTTTTGGGAAATAGACGTACGAGTGCTGCCAGCATTGCTGCAGAGGTTGAAGGGGTGGGGGGTCAGCCTGTCAGTGCTCAGACCATAGACCTCACACTGCATCAAATTGGTCTGCATGGCTGTCGTCCCATCTAAAGATGATGCACAAGAAAGCCGCACAGATTGCTGAAGACAAACAGACTAAGGACATGGATTACTGGAACCATGTCCTGTGGTCTGATGTGACCAAGATAAACGTATTTGGTTCAGATGGTGTCAAGCGTGTGTGGCGGCAACCAGGTGAAGAGTCAAGTGTGTCTTGCCTACAATCAGGCATGGTGGTGGGGGTGTCATGGTCTGGGACTGCATGAGTGCTGCCGGCAATGGGAAGCTACAGTTCATTGAGGGAACCATGAATGCCAACATGTACTGTGACATACTGAAGCAGAGCATGATCCCCTCCCTTCGGAGACTGGGCTGCAGGGCAATATTCCAGCATGATAATGACCCCAAACACACCTCCAAGACGACCAATACCTTGCTATAGAATCTGAGGGTGAAGGTGATGGACTGGCCAAGCATGTCTCCAGACCTAACCCGATTGAGCATCTGTGGGGCATCCTCAAACGGAAGGTGGAGGAGCACAAGGTCTCTAACATCCGTGATGTCGTCATGGAGGAGTGGAAGAGGACTCCAGTGGCAACCTGTGAAGCTCTGGTGAACTTCATGCCCAGGCGGGTTAAGGCAGTGCTGGAAAATAATGGTGGCCACGCAAAAGTGGTGGCCTTCCAAAGTATTCTTTGATTATCCTTTGATTATCCTTTTGATACTATAGGACCGCTTAACTGTGTTACTCAAATGCAAAAAGATAAGTACAAAATACTCAATATAGTTCAGTTTATCCAATATCTGAATCATATTTGTCTAATCTAATCGTGTCTAATATTTACATCATGTTATTAAACCCATCTCAAGACATTTTACTCATTCCATTAAAATATTCTGTTATACTGGCAGATTATTTTGCTTTGTTCATTCTCTCATTCAACCTTTTTATCTTGTTTAGGGTCAGTGTGAATCTAGAGCTATGCTATCCACTGCACCACCATACCACCATTTTGCTTTTTTTTTCCATATGCAAACAAATAAATGCTTGAAATATACTAAATCTGGCACATGAGGAAGACTGTTTCAAGCTTGATATGAGAGAACGCTCAATCTTAATTATTTTAAATGTGTTTTATTTGTAAGCTCACAGTAAATAATGTTTTTGCATATAATTAATTAAGATATTTGTACTTGCTAAGTATCACTAACGCTTTGCAAGTCAGGGTGGAACACAGACAGACAGAAGGCTGATGTGGGGGAGAAAGTGCTCTTTTATTCTTAGTCACAGTGGTATGGGGAGAAGTTGTAGCCTTTCTGGTGAGAGGAGCGACTTGGCGGTGCGGCAGCAGTCTCGGGACGGTGCTCAGGGATGCAGTGGAGGTGTGAGGGTGCCTTTGGGTAGCGCTAGGAGGCTGGAGAGCGTCTTTATCATCGTCGTTGTCATCATTGTCGTCTTTGTTGTCGTCGTCGTCGTCGTCATGGTCATAGTCGTCATAGTCGCAATGGCTGTCGTCGTCGTCAGCTTCTGAGGCAGACTGAGAAAAAGACGGGATCAGTCACAGACATAAGAGGGAACACATTCACCTTCCCTCGTCCATGACGTCCTTTTATACTCTACTGGTTTCTGCTAACTGGTGAAGAGCTGCTGCCGCAATTATCTCCTGCCAACCGTGTGTGCTTTGGCCGCCCCGCCCCGTAGCCATGTGCGCTCTATTTGTTTGCAACCTGTATGCCCCTTCAGCGCATTGCCGGCAGTCGTGTGAGGAGTGTCATGTCTCCAAGGTGCACGTGCTGCCATCCCGTAATCACACCAATACCAATTTTCGCAGTGTATATGTAAAATCTTACAACAGAGCACTTACTCTTCAGACAATGCTCCAAGGATAACTGTTAACCATCAGAAGAAGACCAGAAGAACCCTTTTTTTTAAGTGCAGTGAAAAAGTCCTGTATACATGCATACACTAAACCAGTAGGATATATTACACAAGTAGTGGCATTTTTATTCTCCTCTTCTCAACACACATATAATATTTTTAGATCCGTACATAAATGCAAATGGTGCTTGTCCTCCTTCTTCGGATTGTGCAATTGTCCGTTGTTTGACTGTGATAATGTCATTTTTATTGTTTAACTAGTATACATTTTGTAGTTTGAATTAGTATCACATGAAATCCCCACTACTATTGTGTGAAAAGGAACGATATACAAGGGCTAGTGGCAGCTCATTAAAAGCAGTTTGACTAAAACTGCAGAGCTTGGCTGAGATTTTTAATACCTCCAGCAGCTTTCATGCAGTGGCAGACTAAATAGAATGATGAGAGAGAGAGATAGAGAGAGAGAGAGAGAGAGAAAGGAGCGAGAGAGAGATGGACTCAATAAAATGCAGTAGTGTCAGATATTTGCACAAGTTGCTGAGTTCTACTTTCAAAAGTGAGTAATGCTCAGGAGATTAATCAAAATGAAAAGTTTCTTTAATTCGCTCTGTAATTTTCTTTGGCTCTACCCTCAGTGCTCATGAAAGTACAGATTAGAATCAAGACAATCAAAATTGAGTTCTAAAGTTTAAGAAACTGTCATTTTTTTAAGTGACAGAAGACAACCTGGTAGATTTTAAACAATTTAAGATCTTCCATTTTCTAACGAGCTTAATAATAGCTAATGACTCAATATGTTTATTTACATTCCTGACTTCAGTATTACATTATTCCTACAAGTATTATGTGTTAACACATAATTAATGAACAACCCCTGGCCAAATACCAATGCTGGTTACTACCCACTACAGCTAACTTGCAATAGCTTCCATGCTGCAATGACATAATGCCACTCAATGAATGATATTATCATCAATCAGTAGTAGTCAGACAAAATGATGGCATGATGGTTTTTTGCACGACCCCACAAGCCAAACAGACACTGCTGAAATTGTGCAGGAGTTATAATAAACCCAAAAAAGAGCTTAGGAGACCAGTTCCAGACTTTAACTCTAGTTATGCTGATTGGTCATAATATCATAATTGATTTTTTTGCTGTCCCGTAAATCTAAAGTGTGAAAGTGTATTGTAGATTTAACAAACATTTGGTATGTAAACTAAATGCACTGCTGCTGATCAGCTGAGGCTAGAACAGTTCTCTACAATATGGATTATGTGGACCAAAGATCAAAGTTCCGTGCTATAAGTACATCATCTCGTAGTTAAACAAATCAAGATGAAAATAAAGACACTGTATTGCTCACTCTTCTGAAGAACCATTTTTTTTTCTAAAAGATCAAGAGAAGAACCTTTCTTCAAGTTACATCTAAGAGAAATACATAGCTTGATAGATGTATTTTCCTACCTAGAACATTACCAGTTAATAATACTAGTTATAATGCAGTGCTGTTGAATTCTTGAATATGATTGTTCAGAGGTTTCTTTAACAGCAGTTCTCACAAGATTCCCAGGTGTAAATCATAGGTTTATATTAATATGCGCGTTGTAAGAAATTTTTTGTTTCAATAGTAATAACTCATTCACAGGGAGTTGTATGACGGACACACTACCTAATGTGATAATACTAATAATAAACAGATGTAAAAACATGTTCTTATTTAACAAAAAATCGTATAATCGCTGATCTGGTGAAGCTTCATCATGGATTATGTTTACCCTATTCCTTTGGGTTCTACGGTTAATTCCTACCTTAAAAAGTAAATAAATAAACAATAGGTAGATTAGCTAACATACTGTATATTATGTATGTGTATTTATGAATGTGTGTGTGCATGGTGCTCTGTGATTTACATTTATTCTTTTAGCAGATGCTTTTATCCAAAGCGACTTACAAATGAGAAAATACAAGAAAAATGTGATGGGCTGGTGACCCGTGCATGTTGAGTTTCAGCCTCAATCACAGGACAGGCTCTGGAGCCACCACAATCCTGACCAAAATAAAGCTATTACTAAAGAGGAATAAATGTCATGGGGTATTTGAATTGTAAGTGAATGATAATATGTGGTACCAGTATCATCACAGAACAATATACCTAAAGAGAGATATATTTTCTTATTGAACTCGTGGACTCTTGCTTGGCAGCTCCATTTTTTCTCTAATACTCCATTTTATCATGGCAAGCTTGAACAGAGCATGCAAGCTCAAAGGTCACAGCTTGATTAATTAAATTAAAATAATAATTTAAAAAAAACAGCAAGCAATTGAGTCAACACATCATTAATCAAACAGCCATAATGCTTGTCCAAATTTTGAGGAGTTTTAAGTTCCTCAAATTAATTTTTAGAAAATTGCATCTCTGTAGTCATGTCCCAAACACAGTCAATAATATTATAGCTGTAACCTAGGAAGAAACAAAAAATGCAACAACACAATAAATAAATATTATATGTACAGTATATTTTTTTATTTATAAAATAAATAAATATGTACAGTATCTCACAAAAGTGAGTACACCCCTCACATTTTTGTAAATATTTGATGATATCTTTTCATGTGACAACACTGAAGAAATGACACTTTGCTATAATGTAAAGTGGTGAGTGTACAGCTTGTGTAACAGTGTCAATTTGTGTCCCCTCAAATAACTCAATACACAGACATTAATGTTTAAACCGCTGGCAACAAAAGTGAGTACACCCCTAAGTGAAAATGTCCAAAATGACACTCTGGATGGGGTGCCAACCCATCGCAAGGCACAACACACACGCAAACACACACACACACACACACACACACACACACACACACACACACACACACACACACACACACACACACACACACACACACACACACACACACACACACACACACACACACACACACACACTACAGACAATTTGGAAATGCCAATCAGACTACAACACATGTCTTTGGACATGGGGGAGGAAACCAGAGTTTCATATATATTTCTGCATCTCCAGGGTTGGGGGTTTGAATCCCACTTCCACCCTGTGTACACAGTTGCATGTTCTCATGCTTTGGGGGTTTCCTTCAGTCACAAGTTTAGAAATACTTATTCTTGGTACTATGGGAATTATACTGTGATAAAAAATCCAAAATAAATCAAAATGATTAAATATTTTAGCATCTTCAAAGTAGACATGCTTTTTGCCTAGGATTTGAATACAGAAATGTATTCTTGGCATATCCTCAACTGATTTCTTGAGGAATCTCCCTGAGATGCTTTTTAAACAGTATTAAAGGCGTTCCCACCTACGCTCGACACATACCGGCTGCTTTTCAGAATATCTCGCTCCAAGACATCCATTTAAAAAAATATTTTTTCATAAATAAAATGTTAGTTTTCTAATGATAGAAATTAATATGTTGGCACGATTATATTTTTCTTCATTTGTCTACGATTTCAAACATTTAATCATCCACCTTCAGATCAAAAGGTTTTTAAGAACCATGTGAAACATTTCCGTCAAGTGTCTCCAAACATTTTTTTTTTCCAGAAGTGTATGTACATATAATCTCTCCTGAAAGCAATGCCAAACAACTGCATACAATGAAGCTGCAGTGTTCGGCAATCTCCCTTACAAACACACAGAAAGCTTTACCACTGACGGAGAGCAAAGCCGAAGTGCTCCTGCAGTGATGGCGGTAGGGATGTCAAGACCTGCTGGTTTTGTTACTGCAAAACAATCTTCTTCACCAAGCTCCATGCAGCTGAGTGTTGTGTTTTTGAAGATGATGTTTTCATGTGACCATACCCCACACAGAGCATGATCCATTCCATTCAGAATAATGCAGAGTATTTCTCCACTGGCAAAATGGAGATTCTATATAGTTGCACTAAAATACATCCTGAAGAGGTATAATAAATAGAATTGGTAAGGAACCAAAAGAGGGAGGTGTGTTTTATATAGTTCTTTCACAAATCGCTTAATGTCTGTTGTAGAATCTGTAAAATAAGCTCACATTTTACAGCATGTTTTGCCAAAAATCGATGCATCTCTATTAAATATACTTCACTGGTGTTAAATACTGTGTATAGTTGTCTAAAAATAGCTCAATCAAACACACACCAGAAGATTTTATTTCATATTAATGAACTAAAAAAAAACATTCTCCTCTTACCTCGGGCTGCAACTTCCATGCAGGAAAATCCAGTGAGATGAGAGCACCAACCAAAACATTACTCAAGTGTGATTAGGAGAGGAGGCAGGTTTCCAGGGAATCAGTTAATTTTGGAGAGTTCCAACACTTACTCAACTTTCAATCATTCCAGATTTATATGTTGATTGGCTTGTCCTATTGGCTCTCTGCTATTTCTTTATGGAAGGGCTACATAACAGCATGCGCCAATGTTAAAGTGAAGTGCTCTCATGGAAAATGCGTTGAAGGTTGGCATGTCTATGAAACTCTCTAAATATAAATAAATAAATAAAACTCTTTGAGTGAAGTATCAGTATTATACTTTGCATTGTAAATCTACCCCACACATCTCCTGGTCTCTAAGGTGCAACCTACACCAGTAATTATCTTCCCACTAATTAATAATTACCATACATATCCCTGTGCTGATGAGTAACCTTCTACAATGTGCAGACACAAACCTGCAATTCTGCAGTGTACGTGCCTCTCAGGTGAACTGGCTTTCAACCTTTATGCAACATTGATTTAAATAAACAGAAATTGAGGCAATCAAAGATCACTGAAGTATTAAATACTAAACCAAGCAATGGGGGGACTGAAATGTATCAGACCTGCGCTGAAATCAGTGTTTGTCAGTTCTGATGGATGCTCATATTCTTGTCTAGGTAATACTATAGGGAAGATTAAATTGTAATTTATTTTTTTGTATAATTACCAGGCTTGGCATTGGCTTTTGCCCTGTTTCTAATTTCCATCACTGTTACCCATTCCATTTGTGTGATAATGTATGATTCATAATTTACGAAGGGTCATTTCTCTTGCCGTGTTGCAGATCGAGGGGCCTGATAAAGCCTCAGAATCCCATTCTTCGTTCTCTGCATACCCCTCCCTCATGCCATTTCAGCTCCCTGCCTTGGTTATTGCCGGCGCCCATCATCTCAAATACCTCCACTCTACAATGTAGGAATGAGACTGCTCAGGCGAGCGCTGCTCGCTTTGTGAAGAATTAGGAACCATTAGGCTGTGGCTCAGATGTGGTGGGGATTAAAAAGGCGTTGCGCCACACATGCGGCTTTGAGCCATAAATTGCAGCAATTCAGACGAAGACTAGGGGTGCCTAGGCCTTGTTGCTAAACCAATGACAGCCCAGACTATTGCTCGCTTGACAAATATTTCTGTGGAGAAATGGTATTTGACGATTGGAAAGTCTTTAGGATTGCGGGATGCTTTCAGCTGTAATGGGAGTTAATGAGATTGGCCAGGGCTAGATGTGCATCGGGGAAAAACCAGCGCTTGTGCTGTTTTATGTCTACACTTCACTTAAGAATCCCCTTTGTCCCTGAGTGTCTATAGTGTCACAGATAAGCATGACAACCATAATGACGACGTGATGGCAATGAAAGCAGGCAGCTCACACATGCTTAATTAATGGAAAGAAAGAAGAGATAATTAGACACATTGAGTGTGAAGGATTGGGCAAGGAGCTTTCCATTCACCGGAGAAGTCTAAGCAGCTCAGGTGTTTATTTGCAGGTTATTAAACTTTTCCTTTATGCTCATATTTATGGTGAAACATGAGAGTGTTTTTCACAGTTAGAATGATTATCTGTTGCTAAGATGAAAGATTGGGATTGTGAGGATTTAATTATATTATGCATCCGTTTTATGGGCTATTGTGCTAGTTCTGTTCTGCTCTGCTTGAGTCGTAAATAAGTAAAACGAGGTTGTTTCCGATAGTGTGTATTTTCAGCTGCATTTTTTTAAGCTTCATTTGCTCTTATCATTATTGAAATCTACAAGCATATAGGATTTTCCTCGGGCTCATTATTGTATCTGATGAATAAGGCATGTGTCATGTAGCATTACGAAAAAATAATCGTGCAATGGAATTCCATATCGAGTTGTTTGGGTTTCCCAATAGTATTTCTACATTCCTACTGAAAGAACTGGAACAACCAAGATTTTAGTACAAATATTACTAAAGTTAATGCTCTTACTGATTTTTGACAAATCTTCTAGTTTGTATTAAGAATTCTAGTCATTTTAATTCATTCATTCATTCATTTATTCTCGGGTAACTGGTTTATCCTGGTCAGCGATAAACTGGGTCAATCCCGGGAACACTGAGAGTAAGGCAGGGATACCATGCACACACATTCACACAGTTGTTTTCACCAAAGGGCAATTAACTAGCTGATCCACCTACTGGCATGTTTTTAAGAGGTGGGAAGTATGAGGAAACTGGATAACCTTGAGAAAACCCACACAGTACTGTGCTGCCCAGCCATGCTAATGTTACAATAAAAGAAGTACTGAAGCCATGTTGGATCATGCACCATCTGGAACTGTGCTTCCTGTCAAAACCCATTATAGATAAGCACTACCCGTCTTTCTTAAGTCTCTCAGCCTATTATATATTTTTAAAATACTGCTTTTAGACACCGCTTTTTCCGATTAGACATGATCTCAGTACTCTCCAGAGCTGTTTCCGTATGAGTGCCTCCCACTCTTTCACTGTCCGTATGCATCATCCCTGCAGAGCTTTGTCCTTCACCTGCTGAAACTGCTTATCCACGAAGGGCCTGCAAGTCTTCCGATGGCTGTTATTTAAGGAATTAATGAGCGGAATATCTGTAGTGACCTTTTCATGTGGACAACCAGTGTATACGAATGCATAAAAAGTCATCATTCTAGCCATTGCATTTAGACGTTAGGGTGTGGTGCAGGTTTTCAGAGATTTTCTCTTCCAATTAGAAGTCAAATTCACTGCTTTTTCAGGTGAACTGTGTATCTCTTAAAGCTGATTAGATTTCAGTGCTGGTAGTATTAAATCTGCATTCAGTGAGTATATTGGGTGGTCCTTATTTTAGAACTTCAGAACTCTCCTGGTATGAGGAACAGGCCTGCGGCTTTACTGAGATTATTTCGTTAGACTCCAGGATCAATTTTCCAACTGAAAGAATGACTCTGTGCAGATTTTGATATTTGTGGAGCTTGGTGCAGACTTCAGAAGGGAAACAAGCCTTGAAAGCTTTCATTTCAAGCTCTGGATGCCTCATGAACAAACCAAACAAATGTTTCCCATCAGGTTTGCTTACTGTGGAGCGAGTGGTGTTTGCTGTGGTTATTTTACTATTTACAACTTTTTGTTTTTTCATTTTGTTCTCGCACTTTCATAACAGATGGGTGGATATGTACCTTTGCTTCATTATGGAATGAAGGACTATATTTCTATATTTGGTGTGTAATAAACTCCACAGAATCCTATTAACACAAGGACGTTATTTACTGCAAGCAATCGAGTTGATAACTTTGAGGCGGACTGTAGTGTTTTATGTTCCCTGTTACTAAAGGACTCCATTACTTTTTTATTACTGACAATTTATGAACATCCCATAATGTTCCAGCATTGAGTTAATAATATGTCGCTCAATCAATAATAATAGTACTTATTGTCCAGTGGCATCAGAACAAGTACTCAGATTTAAAAAAAAAAATAAATAATAATAATAAAAAACCTTGGATTTCATTTCTTAATGGTGATTAGTGGCACTGTCAATTTGTGTGTGTTAATGGAAGCTTTAAGATGAAAAATGCTTCAGTATCTGTTTATTGCATGCAAATGTCTGGAACCATTCTTGATTACTAAAAGCTTCAGGCGCGTTAGACGCCAATCATTTTACATTACACTTATACATTGTATTCATTTGGCAGATGCTTTATTCATGTGACTTACAAGTGAGATGGGATATGATCACAATACACAGATAAGCAGTTGAGAGCAGTTGAAATCTTAAACTCCCAGGACCCATCTGCAGGTCAAGTTGCATTCATCATTCTACATTCTTTTCCTATTATTTTCACTCTAGTTAGTGAATAAAAAGCAGATTATATAAAGGGCATTGAAGGAATATATAAGTGCGACGTCAAATTGACATCCAAGACATTCGTTGTCTGAAATGTGGAATGGTATAACCAAATATCTAGTACAATCCAAAGTTCTGAGGCAAAGTCTAAGCAATGACATGGAATGAGTTTAACCCTACCTCTTTGGTACTTAATGAAGCCAAGATAACAGTCCTGATAACAATAGTCATCCACATAATGTTCAGCATTCCGTTTCTCATTACTGTTTTATTATTTTTTTATTGAGTACACCAAATCCTGTAACACAGCAAGTCTGAGTAGCATTACTGACGAACTCCAGATATAATTTAAATGTTGGCGTAAGTGGAAAAAGGATTTTGGACAGTATGGTGATGCAGTGGGTAGCACTGCCGCCTCACAGACCCAGCCTGCGTATTGCATGCTGTCCCATTGTCTGCATCTGTTTCTTCTGAGTTATCTGGATTCTTTCCACCTCCCAGAAACATGCCAGGTGGATTGGCTATGCTGAAATTGCAGATAGGTCTGTATGAGAAAGTGAACGTGTGTGGGCATGGTGTCCTGTAAAGGACTAGAATTCCATCCAAGGTGTATTCCTAACACCCTGTATTCCCAGGATATGTTCTGGATCTACTGCAACAATAACAAGGATAAAACAGTTACTGACGATGAATGAATGAACAAATGAATGAATGTTTGAATAGAAACATTTGAAAATATGCCTTTTTGCACAACTATTTATTTAAGTCTTGTTTACTCGCCCAAAGGTAGCTCTCTGGAGTTCCTGGGATTTCTGTACACAATATGTTACTCACTACTTCAGAATCTTAACTGCTGCACCACGATGCCCATTTATCAATCTAATTCACTCTTTAATTGCCTGAAGACAAAATTCAGTACCTTGCATCAGTAATGAAATGGTGGCACTACAGAGCAAGTCTGCGTTTTTAACCAGACTACCACATAGCCGTATTTGTCCTCAGCGAGCTTTGCTTAGCATCAGCTGGGAAGACTATTTGACTGTAATGAATTTACGACCCTGCCTCAGAGTAGCCTCCAGCAGAGAGGCCAAGGGAGTGTTGCTGTTTAAGACTTGATGCTGCAGGATGCCTGCTGCCAGCTCAATTATGTATCATCCAATTAAAATCTGGGGCTCCTTAGCACCCTGCCTGGCTCTTAGCACGTCTTTACACGGCCTGGTTGTTGTGAGGTTTGACATTGGGATTTTCTTTACATCAAATTCTTTACATCAAATGGTGTGACTGAGTGCATTTCCATTCACCCTTTATCAACAATTATCTGGTCAGGACTGCTATAACAACACTGTTTATCAATTTCCACCTGCTTGTTTAGGAAAGGTCATTGTTGACTCCATTTGAATGTATGGGGCATGGCTTGATGATCTTCGTAATGCTTAACTAAAAAAAAAATAAATAAATGCATTGTCTCTGGGGAAGACAGTAAAGTGGACAGGATGGCCTCTTTCATTTTGCTGCAGTGTGCTCTTTGAGAGAGAGTGTTCCCAGTGGTAACATCCTTATTGGTTTCATCCTTATTGGGGAGCACCATTATATCTTTTTTCTACTTCTTTCCAATTTCGTCTTGTTTCAAATCAGTGATTGTACGTTTCCAGTGCTCATGGCAGACATAGCAAAGTATTATCAACATATGGGTTGTATTCATTTGATCAGTTTGTCACAGACAGCTTTATTGATAATGTATATTCTACTGCTGTGCTTCATCAAGTTCCCCAGCTTCACCATTTAGTCGTCTTCAATGACAGAGCATAAGTTAATTGATAAATTGGTTTAATATAAGCATGCACTTTGAATGCATTAAATTCTTCATGTTAGGATAAATTCAGATGCTTGTGCATAGCTGTGGAAGCACAACCACACTGGGGCATCCTTACCTCCTTAATGAGTAATTCTGTTTGTTTGGTTGGATGGACAATCATTTTGTAGTGGAATAGAAAACGTTAAAACCTCTGAGGCATGTTGAATAAATGGGTTGCTATTAGACTATTGATATCCTCGCTGGCTCTTTTAATCAAATGACTTTGACATTGATGGGAGCAGTAAAGGGAGAGCTTTTAGAAGAGAAATCAGCTTGCACACATCAATATGATACTGGGGTGAATGTTAATTGTTTATTCTCATCCAGATACAAGTGTCCTTAATCTTGATAAAGTGTCTCAGCCTTTGCTTTTGCTGCAAAGTTGGAATCCTGAGCAAAACTGCACATTCTCCATTTAATGATTTTAATGAATGTTTATTTGTCACATATACATTACACCACAGTGAAATTCTTTTTTCCTAGCATATCCCAGCATTTTACTAAGTTGGGGTCAGAGTGCACGGTCAGCCATGATACGGCGCCGCTGGAGCAGAGAGGGTTAAGGGCCTTGCTCAAGGTCCCAACACTACCTTCCACGATCTGTAGCCCAACGTCTTAACCACTGAGCTACCCAAAAGATGCACAATCATCAGGCGATTCTGTTTGAAAGCATACCTACTGTAATGCTGAAATTTACAACACAAGAGAATGCAGACAGGCTTTTCAACTAGAGAAGCAAAAAAAGAATAAAAATTTCACTCAATCACGAAACACAAGAGTCCATTTATTTTATTCGGTGCTGATCGCCAAGCATCATAGCACATAGCCGGTAACTCACAGTAATGGGGCATTTAATGTCAGCTTTTTATTCTCTCCTTCAGCAACTCTTTTTCCTGCAAAGTAATGATCATGCAGGCAGCGAATCCAGGCTGGTAAAGGATAGAAACTACTGCCGGAATAGATGGACTGCTTGGCAGGTTGACCAAGACCAGACAAATGGCAGTTCAACAAAATGAGCAAGGGAGAAAAGACAGGGCTTGCTCAATGTAGAGATGCTCATAATTCACTCTGCCTGCTTCTCTAGTCCCTCATGTAGAGAAGGATGAGGCCATGAGTGTGGATATAGAAATGTTGGTGGTATAACATTATGCTTTAGCTACAACCGTCAAGACAACTGAAACATTGAGGCCTTCTGTGCTTGTTGTATCTCCAACCATACTGACATGCCTGTAAGGGGATATGTCATAACACAACACTCCTCAAATCATGATCCCTCATTCGTTTGCACTGAATGATGTAAAACATGTCTAGTGTTTAGATAGTTTGCTTAGGGTGATAAAATCGACTGTTTAAAAGGATTTGGCTGAGACTTTTGAATAATTTTGTGTTACATAACAATTCACAAATGTTAAACTTTCACCCAAAAGACAAGAAAACAAGTAGCACTTCTGATCTGTTTGCCTCTGACTTATATCATACAACTGCGCTTATACCTGCTTCTCTACTGAAGATACATTGTTATTCTCTCAAATAGCCTTTTTTTTGTGGCAGCACAACTTGTCCAACTGAACTCAGTAACAAACTGCTCTTAATAGTATAGATAGACTATTAATAAACATTATCTGTAAACCTTATTTTAAAATCAAGCCTTTAATCTAACCAACCAATAACTTGACTCATCCTTGTATGACTTACTCATGCTTCAATGGAAACTCAACAGGAATTCCCACAGTGAAGCATGATGGTGGCAGCATCATATTGTGCATTATAGATTTCATTTGCATGTACTGAGAAAATTGGTCAGAGTTTAGGGAATGATTAGTGAAGTCAAATACAAGGCAATCTTAGAAGAAATCCTCTTCTAGACTGCAAGAGACTTGAGACTGGGGTGAAGGTTCATCTTCCAAATGGAATGACAACCCTTAGCATACTGCCAAAGACACACTAGAGTGGTTCAACAACAAGACCTTGAATTTGTTACAAGGGCTCAGTCAAAACCCAGACCTCAATCCAATTGAGAATTTGTGGGAAGACTTGAAAATTGCTCTTCACTTGTCTCCATCGGGATCCAGATGTGCAAAGCTCAGAGAGACATATCCCAGAAAACTGTAATTGCAGCCAAAGGTGACTCTATTAATTATTTACCCAATGGATAAATACTGTGAATACTTATACAACCAACAAATGTCTACCATTTTGTTTTAGTTACCCTTTGTGTCACAAAAAAAAGAATGTTCTGTACCTTTAAATGTTAGTGAGGGGATACTTATGCAAGGCAAGGTGTAACTTTTAATCTGTTTCAAACTTTCCTTTTTTTAGTCACATATTTTCAACATTCATTGACAGTTGTTTCCAATTGCGTTTGAGTTCTCTTATACGAGTTTTGAGTCAACATGTTTTCTGTTTGCTTAGTACATGAAAATGCGTCAACACTTATGTATACATTATAAGGCTGGACAATAGTGTTGAGGTTGGAAAAGATGCAGTATTCCTTTAACATGACCCTCATTCCTATTTCTGAACGTGATTATTATTTATGAAATCACAGCATGTGCATTTGTCTTTGGGATTAAGGGAATGCTGACAAGCAGACACAGGTTGTCTGAAGCTCATGCTGAAATGTAGTAATCTCTCCTACATCATTCAATGGCCCACTTCACTGTCAGATTAAGAGTAAACCAGTCACATTAGGCTGTTCTTCATTTCCGTTATTCTTCATATTAGTACAAGGGATCTGATATTTTTTTCTTTCCATGTTTTTACTGGGTTCAACGATGGTTCAGCATGGTAGAATGGTAGAATGTTTCCTCTTACATGGTAGAATGTAACTATCCCACATAACACTAAACAGGTTATTGTAAAGTCAACTAAAGAAGAGAGCTACTGTAAAGAGAAATTTTCTAAAGTGCATGTCTGGGGAAAAAAAAGCCTTAAATTTATCACAGGGCGATAGAGTGGAGGTTTATTATTTAATAAGTCTCTTTGGACCATGTTCCCATAATGCTGTCCCAGAAACATAATGTGAGTACTGCCATTTTAAGCACTTTGGGTTATTTTCAGCCAAGTTGAAACTGTCTTACATTTAACTTTTGCATAGTAAAGTCTAAGAAAAACTTTTGTTTGCTTCGACATTTATTTGCTTATTTAGTTTTATACAAGAGCTATGTGGCTAAAGTTGCTAACAAGTTAGGGGAGCTCATTGTGTTGTTGGAAGTGTATGTCTAGACTGTCACCTCCCACCAAAAACAATACTTTGCTCAGCAATTATACTTGTGCATAGCTGTTCAACTCCATGCAGTTTAAGTTCTGTTGAAATACTAATGACCACTTTTGGGTGAGCAACTGTTTTGTTTATTTTTTAAAAGCTATTTGACAGGTATTATGTGATGTTCCACTCGTGTGCTTGCCTTTTTAAATACTGTGCAATCATTTTAGCTCCGTAGAGTAATTATTGTGCCTTGTGGTCAAAAATGGGAACGGCAATAAGTCCTAGTAGAGGATCACTGGGGAAACGATCACCCTGCCCCATGCTTGCTCTAAGAACAGTTTCAATACAGCAAGCAGGACATTTAGTAACAGGGTTTCCAGGGTTTCCTTTAACTACTGAGCTACTGAGAACTGCCCCAGGTCATTGTTTCGTCGTACTAGGTCTAAAGCATTGGACTTTGTTTGAGACATAAAGATATACAAGGACTTTGTTTGAGAAATAAAGATATACAAGGACAACGTGTCTTTGCATTGTTCATTGCATGTAGAATAGCAGAAATGTTTTGTCTGTTTCAGTCGTGGTTGTCTCTAGGGTATCATTTTGATGGGTGCATCAGCTCAGCCCAGCACATTTCTCGCTTCCCTTTCTTTATTGAGTCTCTGATCTATCCCCCTAATACATCTCCCTTCCTCCCTCAGTCTCTCTCGTCACTCCCTCCTCCTCCTCTTGTTTGTCAGGAGATCCATTTATAGATCTTCCTCGCACCTCTTCACAGTTATCCACCATGCATGAGGGAGAAGTCTCAGTACTCTCCTGTTAGACACCATCGTTTTCCATCAAAGCATGAATAATCTGAAACAATTGCCTCACCAAGGTACACTCCAGGCTTGAAATTGTCTCTCAATTGTTTTAGAGAACAAAGCTGCGAATGTGAACAAAAAGCCAAACAAAAGCTCTTCATGTACTTCACAGACATCACTACATTCGCTGCCAAAAGTTTAATGGGTAGTTGACACATATGCAGATGAGGAATTCGGCACCGTGAGCACTTTAAACAAATTTCACCTTTTTTTTTTTTTTTTTTTTTTTGTGGAATAAGAATGTTCATAAACATTTAGATTAGACAGTGCACCTTGTCTGAATAAAGGGAACAATGTTGGGAACAATGTATTGTCTTTGCCTTTGGCTTGGAATTTGTTTTGTCAATTGTGAATCCATGCTTTTGATTTAATGTTCTATTAATTATTATTTTAATTGTTATTATTATTATTATTATTATTATTATTATTATTATTGTTGTTGTTGTTGTTTTTGTTGTTATTATTATTATTATTATTATGCTGTTGTTGTTGTTGTTACATTATTTATTAACTTATTTATGTATTTTCATTTCACCACAATATATCAAACGTTTAAGAAATCAGCAGGAGCTGGCGTAATTTCTTCTACACAACTTGTACTAAAAATGAGTCATGTCCAGGGATTGCCTAAAATAAGCCAGACAGATGGCAAGTTTAAATCTAAGAAACAATCTACAAACAAGTACCCATATACTGTACCACCATTTTACCACCGTATTCACTTTCAATGCAATTACAGTTACAGGAGTTCAGCGATTCTTCATGCAATAATGTAGTGATTAATAACTTATGGTGCACTATAGGTGCTTATTCAGCAGTATACAGTGTACAATGTAATGAAACCAAAGACGGGAACTGATCGTCTATACAGCGTTATCCCATTACGTAACATCTCATTCCATTCCATGCGCCATGATTGAGGACAAGTCGACGGAAGGCCTGCCAAAGAGTAGGATTAACTCATCTTGTCTTGTGGTTTATTCAGTTTGACAATAGGGGTGAGTCAAAGGACACGTCATGCTTATCAACTGATATGATTTTGTGCGTTTAATTAAACTTAATGAAATTATGTATTGACTTTTTGATTGCAAGCTGTGGGGCACTAATTAGATCCGAATCACCAAGAATTAGTTAAACCTTTGAAGACATCCTGTTTCACATGCTCTTCTCGTAAAGATAACAA
Organism: Ameiurus melas; assembly: GCA_012411365.1. Taxonomy (NCBI): domain Eukaryota; kingdom Metazoa; phylum Chordata; class Actinopteri; order Siluriformes; family Ictaluridae; genus Ameiurus; species Ameiurus melas. The sequence goes on along the minus strand of CM022754.1, from coordinate 36,600,169 downwards.
TCAATGCTTAGCTACTTTAATCAGGCTTGAAGCAAATGCTGGAGATAGTTAAGGGGATACTCATACTTAGTTAGGCCATATTAGGCTTTATAATAATGAGACGAAAATTCTAATGAGCATTGTCCCTGTGTCTCTTGTACTAGGGATCTACTCTGATCAGCCATAACATTAAAACTATTGACGGTTAAAGGGGTATAACTGTTTGGTGCAACAAATATCTGTACCTGTATCCAAATTAACCCCCAAAGTGGACATGGTCTAAATAAAAAGGTTTTATTATTATTATTATTATTATTATTATTATTATTATTATTATTATTATTATTATTATTATTTTTTACATTAACCCTATTGCAATATGCTCCAAAAACACAGGAAATCACTAAAAACCCCAAAGGTAGAAAATCAGCATGATCTATAAATTCTTGCTCTGACAGTTCCTCAACCCCAGCTACATCACTCGAGTTTATAATTAGTCCTAATTAGATATGATTCTTCATATCCCATTAGCACAGTTTACCCACAATATTTTTCATATATCATATAGTACCCACAATATTTATCATATAATACAAATGTAGTTGGTTCTATTTGCCAAAATATAAAAAAAGTACTAGCCTAATTTAAACCACTATGAGCATGACGAGGCAGCTACTAAGGATAATTATGTGAACACTGTAAATGTATTGCACTGTGTCCATTTGTCTTTGTCCTGCGAGCTTCATACTGTATCTAACCACTTTCTCACACCCACATGAAAGTGAAAACTTCCATCATCACCAACTGAATATCTTTTGAGTTCGTCCATCTAGTGCAGACCTGTAGAGTCAAAGCCAAGGAGCATTCAAGATATTCAGGTTGCTTCTGGTGGTCCAACAACTCACTAAAATGATTGGTTATTTTCATTCCATCCATCCATCTTCTTCCGCTTACTCCTTTTCAGGGTCGCGGGGAGCTTGGAGCCTATCCCAGGGAGCATCGGGCACAAGGCGAGGTACACCCTGGACAGGGTGCCAGTATTGTTTTTTCCCCTCCTTTCATTTGTCATATGTCTCTATCAGATCCTTTATTTTCATAAGGACTTTGGTACTACTCAAGAATTTCCTACCTGTGTGTGTAACAATTAGTTTGAAGCAGAACGCAAGGACATAACAAACATGTCACAGTATATATAGACCCCTAAAATAGACTGCATTAGATTGAATGTCTTTTCGCTATAATAAGGCTATTTTTTCTTCCAGGAAAATGAATCAATACCCTCTCACAGATACTCTCTGTGATGTCCTGTGTATAAAAGTCTCATGCACAAGGTGCTTTTTTTGTTAAACCACTATCCTGAGGTAAATTACCAAATAATGATTGACTCTTCGGATCATAACAACACCACATGTACCAATCAAGATGAATGCTATCAAGCTGTGAATAAGGTATTTTAGGAATCATGAGAAATTCCACTAATCTAGGAAATTAAATGGAGCCTATTTTAGGGGAAAAAGTCATTAAGCAGGCAAAACCAAAATGTTAAGCTCAAATAAGAGTATGACTCACATCCGGGTTTAATAGTACTGAGACCTACTTGTTTGCCAGTTTCTTGTGGTCCAGTGCTCCAGAGTGGCATGGAGTGTGCCCTTTTCTTCTACCTAACGTGCTCCATTCTCAGCTAAGCAAATTATGAATTTGCTCTTCAGCAGCTTCTGCCTCATCTACAACAAGCAAACAGAGATGCTTAATTATGAAACAGCCAGTATTGAATAATTTGTTCACCTGCACAGCAATTTGCAATCAAGGAACTAAGTTCTCACATGAAGATGATGAGGTAATTAGATAGATAGATAGATAGATAGATAGATAGATAGATAGATAGATAGATAGATAGATAGATAGATAGATAGATAGATAGATAGATAGATAGATAGATAGATAGATAGATAGATAGACAGTCATAAGAAATGCTGCGATGATTAGATATTTGAGTGGATCTAAATGAAATCAAAGTGAATCAAAATCCAGCCACAGTGTCCACATTTTGTTTCATTTATATGCATGTTTCATGAGATCAGGTTCTCCCAAGCTTTGATTTCTTCTCCCAAGGAATCTTCTACTTATTTCATGTATGTATGTTTTAGGGCCTTTTTTACTTTTGAAGGAAGGCCTAAATCTCTCTTTGATCTTTATAAATAAACTTGGCTTGAATTACTGAATGAAATCTGTTCCATGGTAAATTGTATCTGTTTAGTACAGAAACAGTCCTTTTACAAAAAACTACTTCACAGAAGAGAGGAAGTGGGGAAAATAGAGGTGCCCTTGTTCAAATCCTTGCGTTTTTCATTAGATCATTAGTCAGATAAATTAGATTTTCAATCTGCCCCCCTTACTTCATTTCCAGTGCTTCTTCTTTTTTCTCCTCTTCTTCTCTAAGGATACATTAAGGCTTTATGACTGCTAAGAGTCTATGTTGCACACCGTGACATTTATGTACATTTTCTCTGTATAATTATACTTGACCTGATTCAACTAAACATAACGTCTTCTATGACATGAAATGTGGGAAATATTGATGATCTTGATCAAATGAACATTTTCTTATTTTAATTGATTGATTGGTTAATTGATTTTCCAACCAATCAAATTGTTTTTATTTACAAGGATTTATATATATATATATATATATATATATATATATATATATATATATATATATATATATATATATATATATATATATATGTACTACCCGCAAACTAGTGCGACGGTTCCTTTGCTCATTCAAATCTGTAAAATATTTTATGTGGTCACGTTTATCTAACCCAGCATTTAACTGCCATTCCCAAGGTCTCTTCTCTTTATTTCCTTAATCTACATTTTCAGGAGTTTTAAAGGAACGTGGTTGTTATGTGCCTATAAAGATCATTAGCACATGCTTTTAGCTTTGGATAATAAATTAACTTGGCCTGACCAGACAAAATGTTATAATTTTCAGGATATTTCTGTCTACTACTAAAAACATGCCCATTTCTTGTGGAAATAGAAATATCGGATAGCAAGTAGGGAAAATGTCCCTTGCACTTTGATGAATAATTCTAGAAAAACAAAACAAAAAACAAAAAAACGTGCTAAAAACGTGACTAATGCTGTGGTGATTAACAAAGCAATTATCAATTGCTAAAAAAATAAATAAAATAAAAAAGGCAGGGAGCATAATAGCTAAATAATAAAAGATGCTTCCAGATGTACAGCACATATACAATTTTGTTTTGTTATTGATGTCAGCGATGAAATGACATTCTATCTGGGGTGCAATCCCACCTCACACTTAAAAATATATTATTATGATTATCATGATTATTATTATTATTATTATTATTATTATTATTATTTATTATTATTATTATTATGTTGGTGTATCAGTACCTATGACGTGTTTCTGTCACACATACCCAGTACATTGTAAAAGTACAACAAAATCTAAGGAATGCAAAGAACACTTTTGTAAACATAAATTACCATTTAATTGCTAACTTTAGAGTGAGTTCCACTGTCCTCACACACTCCATTCGGAATGCAATGCTGATTAAGTGGGATAACTCGCCTTCTTTTTAATTTTTTTTCTCTTTTTCTTCAATATCAAAAAGATACTACCTGTTGTTTTGTTTTGCAGTTTCCGCTGCCAGAACAGTTTTTTTTTTCCTTTAAACCCTGCACAAACACACCCGATTCAGCTAATTGCAGTGCAGATGAACATCTGCTTAATAAAATTAGTGTGTTGGATTAGAGTTAGATCCAATATGTGCAGGTTGATGGCTCTCCAATTGAAGGGATTTTGCAAGCCTAATTTAAAGGATGAAATATTGTTAGCGGGGCTTTAATGATACTTAAACAGGCTAAAGGACTTTATAAGACCCTCGCTTCACTTATGTCTGTCTTGGGTCTGCTTAAATTGGTAAAAATCATTCCACCTCTAAAGTTCAGCTTTTCCAAACAGATAAGTTTCTTGCGCAATCAATGTTGAACTCTTGGCCTTTTTTTGCTGAAAGAAAACCCAAAACCTTTATATTAACTGCACTCTCTGACACTGACAACGTTGTGTAATGTTAGCCATTATATAGATATATACAGTTAATCACAGTGTATGTGATTGAATGGAGTTGTGGTAATAGTAATGGGATAATCATTTTAAGTTGGATTAAACGTTCCATCGTTCTGAAAAATATCTAAATTGCGATCTTAAAAGCACGCTTTCTACTTGCTTGGAAAATTTGCATCCTTGGCCGTCATTTTTTGCTGCATTCACTGCGTACGTAAAAGTACTGGTACCACTTGTCCTTTCTGTCCTTATTCATTAAAAAAAAAGCCATAAAACAATTACTATGTACTAAAATACTAAACACTAACATTTACTACGAACTGGTATTTATTTATTTGTTCGTTTGATTGATTGTCAGTTTGTTACTTATTGTCAGGTAGTTAATCTTTTGAAATACTCAATATGTTTTTACTATTCTTCTGGTACTACTACTACTACTACTACTACTACTACTACTACTAATAATAATAATAATAATAATAATAATAATAATAATAATAATAATAATGATAATAAATGAATTCAACCATATTTTCCATATTGTTTTATTTTATTGCAAATGTTCAATACGTCCATACCTATTGAAAATACAAGCTCACATTAAAGCATTATTTTTTTTTTCTCAATAATGTGTCAGTGTTCCTTTGCTTCACTCAAACCAAAGAATGTTGCATTCCGTGCCTTGTACTTGGTCACACACATGCACGTCTTTTTAGCTTATTTATTCATTTTGCCACATACTGTATGTAAATCACACAACAGTGCACTAATACAAAGAAACTGTACTGTAATATCCTTACCTTGATTATTTTAGCTACTGTATTACTGGATGTTATTGACGGTCTCAAAACAAGCAAGGAATATTATATTAGTCACAGAAGATATGTGCAGTGCATGCTTTTGGAGAAAACACACCGTGTTTTCGCTAATTGGAAGATTTTTATCCAGTGTCACTAATGTCATGTGGAGCGTAGTCAAGCTGTAGTTTTGTTTGGTGTTTTTTTTCTTTTTTTAGTATTTTTTTAAATAAGATTAGAGGGAGCAATTACAGCCATAGCTGAACAAATATTAACTCAAATCTCTGGCATGCCTTTTTTTTCACTCATATAGCCATACAGCAAAGGTCTCACTCAGCAATGTACTGTACATTTTTCTGGAGATTTGCCTGTCATAGCACAATGATTGTGTTCCCTGGCATGCTATTTTATGCCTGTGCCAACGCATTCTGAATAATAATTCAGGGCAGTAAATTAATGAACCGATCATTGTAATGCAGGTAAAATTATGCATTCGTTCTCATTTTAAATAGCCCTGGTCTGTGGGAATCCATAAAGCCTGTTGGAATATATCACATACTACAGGTTGGGAGTCTATTCATTTTTACTTGTCGAGAAGTAATTAAAAAAAGTTGTCAACTAGTTATTTTTTATATGGTTAAAGCAAAAAACCAATAGCAAAGAAGGCATTAAAAAACATCGATTAACAGCCATACACATACAATACTGCAGATTACATTTCCAGCTTCTGTGCGTTTTTAATACTATGTTGTTAATAGCAAAAATAAATAATTCAGTGCGGAAAATGTGCAATATAATAAATCGGTCTGTCACATTAATCTTATGGATGTATCAGTTCGTAAACTGCACTCTTCTGAATGATCTGGCAGCAGAGTGATTGAATTTGGAGCTGAGAGTGCGCAGCATGGAAGCTCATGTCCATCAGCAGAGCTCTCCTTGTGCTTAATTCACTGATCAAGCAGAAGACTCTACAGCATATCATCTGGATTTTTCCAGGCTGATAATGGCCACAGTAGGTTTTGAAAATGATTGGCTTTTGTGAGCTAGTATGTGTTACTTCCCTCCCCTGTCAATCAGAACAACACTAGTCAATCATGGGCATCTGTGAGCTCATGTGCAGTATGTGGAAGAGGGTAGACAGCTGAATGTGTTATGTTCAGGAGTAGCTCAGCAAAAGGTGCATTTAGCTGGCTTGTGTCTTTGAGGTACATTAGCCTTCACCCTCCCTGTTTATTAAAACTGTTGGATGATACGGTAGAGCTGGTTTTTAGATTTTTAAATGACAAATTGGGGGGAAACAAAAACAACAAAAGCAAAAAAAAAAACAAACAAACAAACAAAACAGGTTATTATTTGGCTTTGACCTTTGTAATACCTTAAAGGTAATTTCTTCTGAACCAGCAGGAGATTCTGAGGACTTTGATCGAGTATCTTTCATTTCTCTTGCTTTCACATACCATTATTTTCCCTACAACTCACATTTTATGGTTTTCATTCTGAGCTGAAAACCCCAAAACTGAATCTTGGATGAATAGGAAATTTGGAGGTTTGTGTTAGTTCTTTTTTTAATAAGGCTCAATTTATTTCTATAAGTGTAGGTCATTTAATATTCAAACATAGACCTTAATGCTACAGTAAAATGAATTTGTGCTAGCTGCCATCATTCTGTCCCACTTATAACACTAACAGTCTTCATAACCACATAGGTAACACAGAAAAAACAATCATGACAATAAGTTAATTTGCAGAACGGATAATACATATATAGTATCTCACAAAAGTGAGTACACCCCTCACATTTGTGTAAATATTTGATGATATCTTTTCATGTGACAACACTGAAGAAATGACACTTTGCTACAATGTAAAGTAGTGAGTGTACAGCTTGTGTAACAGTGTCAATTTGCTGTCCCCTCAAAATAACTCAACACAAGTGAGTACACCCCTAAGTGTAAATGTCGAAATTGGGCCCTAAGTGTCAATATTTTGTGTGACCACCATTATTTTCCAGCACTGCCTTAACCCTCTTGGGTATGGAGTTCACCAGAGCTTCAAGGGTTGCCACTGGAGTTCTCTTCCACTCCTCCATGATGACATCACAGAGCTGGTGGATGTTAGAGAAATTGTTCTCCTCCACCTACTGTTTGAGGATGCCCCACAGATGCTTAATAGGGTTTAGGTCTGGAGACATGCTTGGCCAGTCCATCACCTTCACCCTCAGCTTCTTTAGCAAGGCAGTGGTCGTCTTGGAGGTGAGTTTGGGGTCATTATCATACTGGAATACTGACGTGCAGCCCAGTTTCCGAAGGCATTCCGAAGTACATGTTGGCATTCATGGTTCCCTCATTGAACTGTAGCTTCCCAGTCCCGGCAGCTCTCATGCAGCCCTAGACCATGACACTCCCACCACCATGCTTGACTGTAGGAAAGACACACTTGTTTTTGTACTCTTCACCTGGTTGCTGCCACACACGCTTGACACCATCTGAACCAAATACGTTTATCTTGGTCTCATCAGACCACAGGACATGGTTTCAGTAATCCTTAGTCTGCTTGTCTTCAGAAAACTGGTCGCAGGCTTTCTTGTACATCATCTTTAGAAGATGCTTCCTTCTGGGGCGACAGCCGTGCAGATCAGTTTGATGCAGTGTGCGGCATATGGTCTGAGTACTGACAGGCTGACCTCCCACCCCTTCAACCTCTGCAGCAAAGCTTTCAGCACTCATATGTCTATTTCCCAAAGACAACCTCTGGATATGACGCTGAGAACGTGCACTCAACTTCTTTGGTCAACCATGGCGAGGCCTGTTCTGAGTGGAATCTGTCCTGTTAAACCGCTGTATGGTCTTGGCCACCATGCTGCAGCTCAGTGTCAGGGTCTTGGCAATCTTCTTATAGCCTAGGCCATCTTTATGTAGCGCAACAATTCTTTTTTTTCAGATCCTCAGAAAGTTCTTTGCCATGAGGTGCCTTGTTGAACTTCCAGTGACCAGTATGACACCAAATTTAACACACCTGCTCCCCATTCACACCTGAGACCTTGTAACGCTAACAAGTCACATGACACTGGGGAGGGAAAAGAGCTATTTGGGCCCAATTTGCACATTTTCACTTAAGGGTGTACTCACTTTTGTTGCCAGCGGTTTAGACATTAATGGCTGTGTGTTGAGTTATTTTGAGGGGACAGCAAATTTACACTGTTGCACAAGCTGTACACTCACTACTTTACATTGTAGCAAAGTGTCATTTCTTCAGTGTTGTCACATGAAAATATATAATCAAATATTTACAAAAATGTGAGGGGTGTACTCACTTTTGTGAGATACTGTGTATGTTAATTATTGTAACGTATCATGACAATAACCGACTTCTCCATTATAGTGTGCTTGAGAAAGACAATCAAAATACTCCTCCAATACTACTTTAAAATAATGACTTTGGGAATGAAACCAGTGCAAAAATAGACTATATTTGCATGCATTATTTTCCACAACCCTCAGTGGTGCTGATCTTAACACTAGGGTGCTGAGGTAAGAAGGGAAGTTTTGGGAACATAATGGAATTCATCTTATATAGTGAATCACCAGGGAGATGTTAGAAAGTGAAAATGAAAATGCAAGTTAGCTATATGATATTAACCTAGAGGTAATGGTTTCTCTATTGAGGCTTCAGGGTGAGCTGCATGAAAAGACACCAAGCTATCAAATTTAAGTGCAAATAAAAAATAAAATCAATGTTGGACATTAAGGAGACTCAGTAATGCCTTCAAATGTCTGATCAAATAGTCAGATCATATATTGCTGTTATATTCCTAACCCTATATACAGTATCTTGGCTTGAATTACTCTATACAGCAGCTCTAGACTTTGTTTTCTTCTTCTAATTCCGACTAAAAATTCTACATGCTCTCATTAACATAGTTACATCCACTTCAGAATTACTGGAGTAATAACAACAGCCCTGCTTGATCACAAGCAAAAAGATTAGGTTATATCCGATGCAGAGAGCTCAGTGTGTTCCACTCTTTATGGCATTTAAACATTAATGAGAAATAGTGTATTCACCCATAGTTACGGCAGCGTAAAAAATATTTACAGATGTGAATATTGGATTTGGCATACATTACTTTAAGCACAGCACTTTCTGCAGACGAGATAAATGAGATCAGTGGAGTTTGAAGATCTGTTGGTTTAATGATATTCTATCATTTGTAAACAAAAAACTACTTACTGATTAGACCATGTCGTCAAATCAGTCAGTGGAATAATAAGACCTCTGGAGATGCATTGTGTAAACAGACAGGAATTTTTACCCAGTAATCCAGATTTCATTTAAATGTGCACATACAGTGCCCTCCAATAATATTGGCACCCTTGGAAAAGATGAGCAAAGAAGGCTGTGTATAATTGTCTTTATTGTTGAACTTTTTGATCTTTTTGTTAACAAAAGTCACAAAAATACTCTACTCTTGTGGATATCAAACAATTGCAAACACAACACAGGTTTATTAATTCACATGATTTAGTACACCTGGTTGACTAGAAACAGGAAATTGTTCAACCATGACTTCCTGTTTCACAGGGGTATAAATGACAGGTAACGTGTAGGTCAAATTCCTTTAGTCATTCATAACAATGAGTAAGACTAAGGAATATAGCTGTGTTATGCCTTCGCATCACATTATTTCTGATTATGTGTAGAGGTGAAGTTTTTTTTTTAAACCCTTTCCCGCCCACTACTGAAGGAATTCTTACCAGTCCTGTCTGTGCTTGCAGTTATTTTTGTTGTACTTTAAAGCAAAATCGATTCAGTTGAAAGCAGCATATTCCAACTGCCAGAGTCCAACCCAGACTTGTTTTTGGATCCTACTGAGACAGGAGTTGATCATTTGAGTCCAACGCATGGTTCATTATCAGCCTGGAAAAACCTCCTAGAGGCTGCTGTAGACATAACATCTCATCCAAGGAAGGCCACTCACTGAGCTCCAAAGCTGTTGATGGATATGAGCTTCCTCAGTGCAACTCGCAGTTCCAGAATGAATGATTTCAGATAAAAGATGTACATCCACCAGCAGGGCATCCACATGAGTGAATTGTAAGAATTAGTACATCTTTCAATAGTGCAGTATGATCATATGAATTATTTTGCACATTTGCTACTCCGATGACTAATGATGACAAATTGACTACTTTTTGAATTGCTGGTTGACTAATAGGGCTAATTGCTGGTTTGCCTCGCACATGGGGTTGGGGGGTTGATTCCTGTCTCCGCCTTTTGTGCTTGGAGTTTGCATACTCTCCCCGTACATTGTGGGTTTCCTCTGGTTACTGCACTTTCCTCTCCGCCTGTCTTAAGGCATGCGTGGTAGGTTGATTGGCATTTCTGAATTGTCTGCAGTGCGTGTGAATTGGTGTGTGAGTGTGTGTGTGTGCGATTGTGCCCTGTGATGTGTTGGCACCCTGTCCAGGGTGTTGACCCTGTGAAGGATAACAGGTACAGAAATTGGATTGATGGATGGATAGTTGACTAATAAAATGTAATTGTACCTACCATCCATACCAATTTACATGAAGCTTTATAGTCCAGAATTTACCGTGGCCAGCGCAGTTTATCCATGTTTCATCTCACTTTATATAGCCAATAATGACAAAACTGGCTATAAACCCATGAAATACTGACATGCCAAATTACCTACTGTTTCTCCAGCAGGTTTCTTCATAAACAAAAAGAAGCTCTCAGATTTGCTTCATTTTTTGGCGGGTATCATAATGTCTTTTTGCTGGTAATCTCATTTTCCGCTGCAACACTATATCTGGCCACTTAACTCTTCCATGAGTCTGCCATGTTTTTTCTGAGCAGTAAAGAAGTTGGTTGTGTGAAGGGTCATTCAGGGCATGTCTTTGAGAGATTGACTGACAGAAGGGGTCCAGCATACACCTTTTCCTTGGCATGCTTTCATTGTTCCAACAACGCTGGTTCCTCACGTTTACTAAAATGTGTTGGTGGCTCATCGGGTAGTGTTCCTGCCTCACAGCTCCAGAATATCTAAGCTTGGGTTCCTGACTGTGGGGTGATTTGCCATGTCAGTGTAGGTTTCTTCCAGGTTCTCCAGTTTCCTCACACCTCCCAAATACACGCTGGTAGTCGAACTGGATATGCTAAAATTGTCCATAGGTGTGAACACATAAGTGTGTGTGGATGTGTGTACCCTACAATGTAGTGTAGTGGCATCTCATTCAGGTATATTCTCACCTCAGAAATCAGCATTCACAGGAGAGGTTCTGGATCCGCCATGACCGTGACGATGATAAAACAAACAAAAAAAAAGTTTCAATTTGGAGAATATAGTGCATTATTTTTGCTTAAAATCAAAACCTTTTAGTTTACTGTTTTCAGGGGTATATGAGCACAGATGGATATTTTATCTCTATAAAGTAATGAGAAAAGTTGCACTTTCGCTATACAAGAAACCACGGTTCTATTTCTCTGACTGAAGCAGTAAGATATTAAAAAGCATAATGAGAAACTGTAGATTTGTGTGTTGAGTTACAGCAGTGAAAGTAATAGCAGACAGAAACCTGGTCATTTCCCAAAAACAAGATGGTAAGACTTAGATACTGTCATTGGAACCTTGCAGAATGTATTTATCCCTGAGCTGATGCAACTCGCTTTGGGAAGAATGTGTCAGCTGAATGATATACCGTAATAATAAAGGAAAATCTAGCTGATTGCCTGCAGGAAGAGATTTGCGTCTGGTGTGCCTAATGGAAGACAGGTAACGGCCATTTTGTTTTATTACAACCACGTTGCTTTGCTGTGTGTGGCCCATTACATTAGTAGGGGGAAGCTAAAACAGCAGACTGGCATCTCATGAGTCATCTACACCTGACTGTGTTGTTATTTTGCTAAACCCAATTCATTTCGAGAAGCTACTTAAAAAGCAACGATTTGTTATGAAATTAATTGCACATGATGGAATTCATGAGAGTTCGCATGCATTGTGTGGATATAAAATATGCATGTGCTTAGGAGAGCAATTTTAAAGCATGCTCTACTGTACTTTCTGGTATATACTGTAGTTATAACTGCCTCCAGTGCTGAGTTTAATGCAAATTGTGTAGCAGTTGGTTTTGTGCATATATCTACTCATTTATGTGTGTAGTTATAAATCAGCAGTATTCTGCATAGTGAGGATGTGGTGAGGTGTATTCACATCGCAATATGCTGTGGTCCCCAGAGATATCAGGCTGGCTCTGGCTGCCTCCACATTGCTGTTTTTAGAGTCACTCCAATTTACAGCTTTTACACTGGCCAACAGAAAGCTCCACACGCACAAACACTCACCACAGTCTTGCTCTGTTTGACCTTACTTTTTTTTGTGTAGCTGCCATCCCTTGCTGAATATTTTATCAAGATTAATCTCAAATTTGGTGCCTCAGATTGCCTGAAATCAATCTTATTATTGATAACTGCTCAGTGTCAATTAAATCATGCATTATTAATGCTCAGATTACACAGCGGGTTATAAATTCTGGTAGGATAGCCTGTCTAATACGGAACATGTCACAAGATACTGGAAAATCGAGCCTGTGACAATGTGTCAACCGTTTCTGTTGCTATAAAATGTGTCAACCCTTTTTGTATACCTGCACAATTTGGTACACTTGTTGTATATTTGTTTAAAATGTGATAATCCTGTATTTTTGTGCAATTAACAGACTAGTGGGGACCTTCTGTAGCATACAAGCAACTGGAGAACGTTGGCATGATGTGCACAATATATGTCAAAACAATATAACATGTTAACTGGAATGTCACCACAGATTACTTTTTGATTAGTTACTTTACACTCTTTCTATATTCTTATTTTTCTGGCTTAGACCAGTAAATATAATTTGTATGTTGATTGATTGGCTAGGGGTGAAACCAATAAATTAGTTCTGATGCAACCAGTTTTTTTTTTTTTTTTTCAATTGTAGTCAACCTGTGTGCAATTATAGCGTAACATGAATTCAATAGAAATTCACTCTTATTGGAAGGCCTCTGAGATAAAGTTCCAGGGAAGTTTCAATCAAGAGACTCAGCACCCATGTGGAAAAATGGTCTCTGGTCTGATGAGACAAAAATGCAACATTATGCCTTGACACAAATCCGTAAATTTAAGGTAAACTGAATACTGCTCGTCATACTTTGAACACAAATCCCACAGTGAAGCATGGTGGTGGTATTATTATCATCATCATCATCATCATCATCATCATCATCATCATAAAGTTGCCCTTGGCCTTTTCTCTGATTAAATGAGGAAAAGTTCAATAGACATGACTACATATGTACATCTGGTAACACAGAGTGGCCTACAAACATGTCTGCAGAGGACTACAACACCGAGCCATCACAAACTATCACGTTCACCTTCATTCAGTGTGTAGCCTTTTGATTATATGCTACAGTGTTTATGGTTGGAACCAAGTTTCTGGTTCATGTCCTTGTCTCTTGCCCACATATTGTTTATACATCACCCAACTTCTGCATGTTTATTGACCTTGACATTGTAGATTGATTTGACTTTGAAAAAATAAAGAAAATTACCTTTTCAAGATATTCAACATTTGCTTCCTTTGTTTGAAATATTCCCCAGTTTTAAAACCGTCGGTTTATTTCCAATTTTAAAATGTTTATTTAGTTATTTTTTTAAATAAAAGAAAATCCAACATTTTCAATGTGGTCTCAGACGTTTGTACCACACTGTATGTCAATGTTTCTCGTAAAATTCCTGAAGAGAAACGGAATGGAAAAAAAAGAAAAAGGAAGTTTTTTCTTGTTTTTTTTCTGAGATTGAAGGAGTCAGAACAGAGAGGAAGGCCACACTTGGCATCTGCAGCATTTGAACAGTCTAACCACAATGCAATTACGGCACCATCTGGGAAGTTGTAAAAACACATTGTTGTTTTACAGTAAAAACAAAAAATATAATAAAACATGACATGAGTAAAACTGAATTCTCTAAATACAACTTGAAATGTTAAAAAAAAGTTTTCCTAATAAATGAGTATTGGGTTAATGGATTAGAATTTAATCACCTAAAACATTAATTATTTAATGTGGATAATACGCATTCTCGAATATCTTTGTACCCATATCACTACATATAAAATTCAAATAAAAATAGCTAATTGTCTCAATTTGGATTTAGTGGTGGATGCAAATGTAGAACCTCAGAGAAACATTTAATAAAATATCCAACAAAGCACAGTACAAGATTTACATGGCTCAAAAATGAGCATAACATGATACATGGAGACAGAACAAAGCAAAGACAACAGTGCAGTGCTGAATGTGACTATATATACACACCAATAGCTAAAGAGCTAAACATGAAAAGGGTGAATGAGACATGCGACATGGTGCAGTGGCTGATGGGAAACGTAGTTTATAGTCCTTTTTCAATATTAAACGACACTTATGCGCACCTCTTAAAGTATACTTATAAATACTAGTATATATAAAGTACACTAAGGTACTGTTCTACTAGTTCTTAGACAGGTATATTAAAATACACTCGTGTACTTCTCTTCCAATAGACATGACAGTGTATAAAATATACTCCAAATGTACATTAGTACGCTTGTAGTAACTTGACACATAATTATCTTGGAAGATCCGAGAGCAGTGTGTGACTTTGTCGAGATCACTCTATGTAAAATTACCTGGGTCTTTTGTCTCAGCAGCAAACGCTGAAAGGCAGGAGACTTACGCAGACGTCTCGCTTGTCTTTCAGTTTGGTCTCATTGCTGTCTGGGAGAAACTATGAAGAGAATAAGATATCTCTTTTTCTACAGAATTTTTATTTACTTATTTATTTATTTTTTACTATGGGATTGTTGGTAACCAGCTATATAAAATAGCGATATAACTTTACCTCTGATAGAGATTTGTGCAAAACAGAAAAATATTTCAGTTTGGTTTATTGGAAAACTGTATGTATAGTAAAAATAAAAACCAAATTTCCAAATGTCAAGGTGTGAAGGGTTTTTTCAGGCCACCACACAAAGAAAAGGATACTCATCTCTGTAATGGTGATGTGATGACTATTACAGATTTAGATGAGCAATCTATATAGTGCTTTGGCATACCTCATGGGCTGAAATAGATATATAAAGCCTATTTTAGATAATAACCTGCCAAAAGTCACGGCTGCATGCTGATGCTTTTCTTTCACATCTGTCAAATTTGAACTGTAATCATGCAATTTATTCTCATTCAAGTGACATTTTGAAGAGAGTTGAACTTTTACTCGACTTTGCTGCCTTATTTGTTCTGCACAAGTTATTTTTTTACATTGACAACTATTATACTTATAGTGGTGATAGTTCATGGATTGCATAAGTTTAGCCATTCAGATTAAACACGAATGAAAGGCTTGAGGGAAAAACTGGAGGTGTAGCTATTTTATGACAGCTCCTAATGTTTATTCATACGTGGTTAATGTAACACAAAAATCAGCGCAACTAATTATATATGTGTCAAATAACTATTTTTCACAGTAATTGCTCTGTAATGGCGTTCATAAAAGGTCAATGAAGACATCATTAGGATTTTTCTAAAGTTAACCGCCCCACACATCAAATGAACCCTTCTCTTAGTTTAATCACATTTATTGACTAACAGATGCTGTGGTGAGAACCGGTATTAACCAATCAGGTTTAAAAATAAATAAATAAATAAATCACAGCTGACAGGAAGAGAAAAAGGAGGGTAGATCTGCTTTAATGAGGTACTATATGAGTTTTACCTACTGTCATAAAGATATTCTATTCAATACACATGTTTATAATCAGTATGGCAAGATGGTTGATGGTTGGGGGGTACAGTGGCTTAGTGGTCTGCATGTTTTCCTCGCATCTCTGGGCTTGGGGGCTTGAATCCCATTTCCCACAGGGTTTACATGTTCTCCCCTTGCTTTGGGGGTCTCCAGCAGGTATTCTGGTTTCCTCCCGCAGTCCAACAACAGGTTGATTCGCATGTTCAAATTGTCTGTAGTGTGTGAATGTGTGTGAGATTGTGAATGTGTGCATTGCAATAGGTTGGCGTTGTGCCACAAGTCTCCTGAGATAGGCTCCAGTCTCCCCTGCAACTCTGTGGAGGAAAAGCGGTATGGAAAATGAAAGGATGGATGGTTGATGATAGATCATGCCTTAAATAATTGAATTGCAAATTCTGAATAACACCGCCACCTCAGTTACATTGTTAATTGTAAAGATGGTAATGTATGTGAGGCTGGGATTATGTGAAGAGAAGCATTTTGCCATACTGTAATGTATATGTGACAAAGGATTTCTTATTTTCCTTATTCCCCAATCCCAATCACCCCCTCCATTTTAAAGAGGTTAGATATGACATGATTTTTACTCAGATGATTTCCAGCCGTGTTGACATATGCTGTATTAATGTTGCTTCAATGATACCTTCCCACACAATGGCTGGCCGGAGTGTTCTGTTCCAAAGACGTTGCATTTGGCAACTAGAGTAAATACTCATACACTGGAGACACTTCTGAATTGATTTAACAGTGTTTTGCTGATAATGCACTAAATAATATATTATTAAAAGTGTCTTTATGGGATAAAAGTCGTAAACAGATTTGCTATGGAATGTTTTCATGCCTCGTGTCCCTGGCTTAAAGGATATTTGTACTAGTCTAAAATGATAGCAGGCACCTGGACTGGGGTTTTGGCTATTTTCCTAATAGCAGGTGTTGAAGGTACCACTGTGGTAGTGTGTGCTAACTTTAGAACTGACACATTGGTAATCACCACAACAATACCTAAAAATAATACCAGCTGAAATGAGAAACTTAGCTTTAAAGCAGTGTTACCAACTTATGGGAAAGTAGCTATTGCAAGCTCCAAAAAAATAATAATAATAAAAAATCACTAGATGACATTGTGGGCTACTTTGCATATACATTGAATCATCATTATCATTTGCCTATCAACATGAACATTACACAAAGGCAGGTTTTCTGAAGACTCTTAATTGAGTCTTAATATGAAGACGTATTTGCTTATGGCATCACAGACTATGAATAGATTTACAAAATAAGTACCATGATTCAGGAATACAGACAAAATGAGTAAGAAATCAGGAAATAAATGGTTATGTTGAAAATATTTTAACATGACGAACAAAAAAGAATGTTGGTGATCATTGAAGAGTTGATGCAAAGTATTGCATTAGCCTTCAAACTAGCAAGGAGCTAAATAAATAAATAAATCAGCCAAGTTAGCAACAAATCATTTAGCCGTTATCGAGTCATTATTTTAATCACTTGAAATAGTTTTAATCAAAGACAGAAAATTCAGTTAATTTGCTTTATGTCTACATAAAATCACCTCAGTTTGAGATGTAAGAACATATGGTTGTTGTTTCTTTTTGTTGTTGTTGTTATTTTTTGCAGTGAAATGCTCAGGAAATGTTTGTAATAGAGCTTGAGGTAGGCAAGAACACAGTTAAAAATCAAACATGTGGTTTAGCTAATGTTATTTATACACCAGTAGTTATGTTAACAAGCAAAATATCTCAGACACCTTCAATGCTAGTTAGTTAATTATTTAGTTGAAACCCCATACCACTGAATTCTTGATTCTAATTGGTCAGAAGTGTTTCTAATAGCAGATCTGACAATAACGATGGCTGTACTACACTTCTTTGATGTGCTCTTTCTAATGCATTATTGTTTCTATACAATAGGAGACTCATGTGCATCCATTTTAAAAACATGTTTATTTGGCATTTTTGGAAGGAGTCTCCAGTGTCAGTCTGAGGTAATCTTCTTTATTCATCATGTTTTATGAAGGAATGAATTTTAGTCTAATGGCATACTGTAAATCCTTACCAAAGTCATGTCACTATAAGGTCACAACTCTTGGGGGGACGGGGACAGGAGTATTTTCGATTAAATCCTTCACACTTTCACATCATATGAAATGGTTAAGAATCTACAAAGAATGATTAGGATAATGTTGTTGTACGCATGTAACAGCAAAGATGCTAACAAGACTAATTCTCTCAGTTAACGGTAATGCTCGCTTGGGAAAGATCAACTTGGCATGTTTTATTTTAACATTAAAACATATATGCTTTGCAAGCATATGGTTGTGGTGTTGCTTGAGGCTACTACGGCTTAGGAAAAAATGTGCAAATTCAGGTTCCACAGGTATAGCTAGTGTTTTACAGAGACTATACTGCATTCTGTTTTCTGCTATGCCATTTTACACTGTAATTTAAAAAAAAAAAAAAAAAACATTTCAAATAATGGTAGGTCGAGTGGCAAACTGGGAATAGTGAATCAGAGTGGGGAAAAAATAGCTAAAAAAAATAAAATGCCTCCAGCATCAGAAACACCCATCCCCCATCTTTCTTCACCTGGCATTGTCATGATTGTCTGATGAGAGGCCTTTCTCTGTGTGTGTGTGTGTGTGTGTGTGTGTGTGTGTGTGTGTGCGCATACGTGTGTCTGGATTTGAGAGTCATAATTCAAAACAATCCAGCTGAGATGAAAGCTGGTATAGAGGGATCCTCGTGGGGCGAGAGGCTCCTGAAGCAAAGGTCTCCTCTCAGGGTGTGAGGACATTCTTAGGCTGATTGCTGTCAGAGGATTCTGGGTGAGGGTCAGTTTCTCCTCTTATCAGTCTGTGGCAGTTGTGGTGAGAATGTCTTTGCTAGTGACTTTATCATTTCACAATATCTATAATGTATTGAGGACTCTCGCATTTTTATTCGCTATGCAATCTGTAGCATATCAAGTGCCCTTGCTTGCAATCTGATTGCTCTTCAGATTCAAGATGATTTGTTTGGTAGTGCATCACTGGTTTGCGGCTTGAAGATGCTCTGATCATTGTGTAAAATTGTTAAGAATGTTCTCGCAATTGTAGATTACAATGGGTTATATATCATATTTTATATATTACAGCTGAATGAATTAATTCATATAAAACAATATAGTGTAGATGTAAAAAACAAAACTAGGAGCAAAAATAAAGGGATTGTCTATAATGTACAAATTTTGTTTCGTTTTTTATTGAGCTTAATTTAAAGGGGATAGTGCACATTCGAGTTTATACAGGAACTGAAATACATCCAACAGCTTAAACTACAACAAAAAAGGTAATCTATCTTTCAGGTGTTTTAGTGCACGCCTAATTTAAACGATGTGTTTACCACTGGAAATAGACGCGTTGTGATAGAAAGGAAAGGAGCAGTTTTTCCTCTGTGAAAAGAAAGCTGTATATAAACCTGAGGCAACAATTGGAGACCCTCGAAACAAGAATCACATCTCCAGCGAACAAAAGTCTTGAGTTAAACATTGTGTTTGTGATAAAACTGAGGGTATTACATCTCCTATGAGTAAAGTAAAATAACAACAACAACAACAAAAAAGCATCCATCATCAAAGGAAATGGAACATTGGGGTGTATTGCGTAGCGAGATGAACCTTTGCTTATTGTGAAATGATCTGGAGATGATTATGTACTTTATACAATTTTGGGAGGGTTAGTTTAAAAATGCATTCCATTCCAGTTACAAATTACTTCATAAAAAATGTAATCAGTAATATAATCCAAGTAAAACAATATGAAAGTAATCTTATCTGGATTACTCCAAGACCACATATGTAAATAAAGTCAAGAGAAAAGTAATATGATCTAAAATACTTTTATTTAGAGCTTATTTTAGACCTGAAAACATGTTCAATGTTTGGATTTGTTTTAATAAAATAAAGAAATAAAAGATCACTGTCCTTGATGTGGGTAACATTACATCACAAAAACTTGACTGGGTGTCCATATTCTGGTTTAAATTTTTTTTTCTCCCTACATTCTTTTGAATGTCCACGGAATAAAATAAAATATCAGATGCCACAATTTACATTCTGCCAGCATTTACACATTTGAATGATCATGTAATATGAAGCAATGTGATAACATGCAATTTAAATTGACCTTATATGGCCATGGGCATTGTTCTGACTCAGGACAGCTGTTATTTGCTGCTACTGTCAAGCAACTGTTTGACGCTGTACACAACTACGCTTCACCTTCACACGTTCGTTGAGAATAAGCTAGTGGTTGAGAGGGAGGAATTTGGCCAATAGTTGCTGCAAGACTTTTAGAATTGACCAATTGGTGTGCGAGAAGGCGGGAATTACAGAGAGGGGTTAAAGCAATGCAAATATGCACACACACGATGCAGTATTAGACCATAAGCACATCATAATGAAACTGAAGCCGAATCCAAGTCATTTTCTCAAATTTAGAAAAAGAGGACATGTCCAAGAAAAAGAGGATGTATAGTCACCCTAACAATAGTATTTCAGAGAACAATTTGTGTTCATTTCTATGAAATTTATTTGCGCATGCTCCAAGAGGTTACTCATGTGAGCCCTGACTGGTGTGAGAGAACCAGACCTATAATAAATCAACTATGTATATTGTGTTTTGTCAAAAGATTCATTTATTTGCTTTTAAATGAAAAAATAATCCTGAAAGTCCTGAAAAATGCCATGTTTCACCAAAATGTATCTGTAATCTGATTACTTTGTTTTTTGATGTAACTGTAACGGATTACAGCTGCCATTTTTTTTTTTTTATATCCTGATTATGTAACGCCGTTACATGTACTCTGTTACTCCCCAAGACTGACTGTATATCATATGTCATATGTGTTCTGGGGTTGTTTGACTTTTAGATCTTCATTAGAAAGCTTGATATCATAAACACAACTTTGCTTCCCACAGAAAATAAAAAATGTCCTGTTGGAACCAACTTTCAGAACAATCTGTCCATGGTTTTAAAGGAAACAGTGAAAACTATGCATCTATGTATATGTGCATTTAGTCTCTCTCTCTCTCTCTCTCTCTCCGTCTCTCCCTCTGTCTTAATGAGATAGGAGAAATGAAACCTCAGTCTACTAAGTAACGGCGCCATTTGAAATCATTATCAGCTCGACTCTCCTACTTCTATTGGACTAGAATGTATCCGTCAGACCTGAGGCCCATTGAAATATAATCATCCCTAACAGGCCATCACTGATAAAAAACTCTTTTCATCTTTTCTCCTCTGGTGGAAAACGCTCAGATGGGGCTCAGCAACTCCGCTCTATTAAGAGGAGACAATTAACTAAAGACGTTTTGACCCTAATTCCATTAACAGCTCTTCTTCTTTCGCAGCACGGTAATATTTCTTTGTGATATTTGCCGAATGCAGCCCATGTCTAGCCAGACTGAATACATCCTGGAGCTCTCTTGCGGGAAGTGGGCAGATGTACTCGAACGAGCGTTCTGTGTAGGAGTGGAGATTAATTGGACAAGATACTCGCCATTGAGCCACTGTACTAAATGTGACTTTGAGTACTACTGACAGAGCGAGAGAGACAAAGACAGGGGGACAGAGAGAAAGAGACAGACTGTTAAGAGTTTGAAGTTGAAACATCAGTAACAGACTCCCCAATCATAAGAGAAACTGTTTGGGCTATATACGTTTGTTGAATTCAGCTGGTTCAATGCAATATGCCTTATTTTTTTATTTAATACAGTGAGATGAAATATTGGCACTTCATTGTGTCTTAGATTAAAGCATAACAAATGACATTCTATTATGAAATTCTTTCTTCACCTGAATGGGGAAGGCTCTTACACTTATAACCACAACTTACATTTCTATTAGATAAAGATTTGTTAGTTTGTTTGTTTACTTGTTTTTGTAATTATATATATATATATATATATATATATATATATATATATATATATATATATATATATATATATATATATATATATATATATATAACAAGCACATTGGGGATTTTTATATCTCATATTTAGCCTGATATTTTATACAAGGAGGAAAAAATACATAAAAATTTCTTAAAGCAATAGTCGCCATGGCATCAGACAAAACAGTAACATTTTACAAAAGGGATAACACACCCCCCCTTTCCCCTCCTATTCACAAAAAAAAAAACTAACCAAATTATTTAGAATGCCCTGGTCCCGTTCCCCAAAAAAAAAAAACAACGGGGGCACAAAAAACATTAAAGTTTTGTGTTGTGTGTGGCGCCACTTATTTACCACCAATTATTTTTATGTCCTGTAAGTTGTGAGGTGGGGCCTCCATGGGGCCATCCATAGATGGTCGATTGTATTGAGATCTGGGGAATTTGGAGGCCAAGTCAACTCCTTGAACTTTCTTTGAAATTTTTCAAACCATTCATGAAATATGTTTGCAGTGTGGCAGGGTGCATTATCCTGCTGAAAGTGACTACTGCCATTAGGGAATACTGTTCCCATGAAGGGGTGTACTTGCAAAAATGTTTAGGTAGGTGGTACGTGACAAAGTAACATGAATGCCAGGACTCAAGGTTTCCCAGCAGAACATTGCCCATAACACCACACTGTCACCACTGTCCGTCAGCTTTCCTTCTCCCCATAGTGCGTCATGGTGCCATCTCATCTCAACGCACACACACGTAGCCTGCTGTCTACATGATGTAAAAAAAATGTGATTCATCACACCAGGCCACTTTCTTCACCATGGCCCAGTTCTGATGAACACATGTTTACTGTTGTCACTTTCAGGGGTGGACAAGAATCAGCATGACCACTCCGCAGCTACACACCACCCGTACGCAGCAAGCTACAATGCACTGTGTTCTGGCATCTTTCTATCATAGCCAGCATTAACTGTTTCAAAAAATTGTGTTACTTATGTGGGATTGGACCAAACGAGCTAGCCTTCACGCCCCATGTGCATCGATGAGCCTTGGGCACCCATGACCAGTTCTCCTTCCTTGGACCCCAAGGGGGGGTCACTTGCTGTAACGAGATAATCAGTGTTATTCACCTCCCCTGCCAGTGGTTTAAATGTCTTAAAGGGATTGTCCAGATACTATGCATTATTTTATACTATGGTCAAAAGAATGCTACATGGTTTATGTAAAAGAAGCATTTTTGAGAATTTGCTTTGTTCATATTGAGCTGTGAACAAAACATACATTATATTAATGCCATAAAAGGATGCATGATTTTTATTTTATAACATCTTTATCGGCATGTTTTAGATGTACTCCTTTGCCTGTTTTCCATAAAAGACCATTTAGTGTATTTTCTTCTTCTTCTGTTTTCCACTCAAATCGGAAAAGACTTTGAAATTGTAAGCCTTTCTGAATGACAAGTCTGAATGCCTGTGTTTTTCACTCATGATATATATGAAATGAGTAACAAAAATGTTAAAATCATGTAGCAATGATGTGCATGACAACATAATGTGAAAATGAGTCCGTCTCTTATCAGGAGCAGAAGTGTGTGCTGATGTGCGTCACTGGGAGGTGTTCTCCTTCCTGTCTTCTCACTCTATGATGGATTAATTGGACTGTAAACCCTCACAAACAGATACTTTCCCAGTATAAAAAGATAGCAGACACCATGTGCAAGCCCACACACACACACACACACACACACACACACACACACACACACATACATAGCCTAGTGCTAAAAATAGTATGTATCGACAAGCCTCATTTCAACCAGGAGCTACTGCATTGTGCCACAACAGATCTGATGGCAAGGGATTCAAGCTACGCTCCTTATTTTCTTGCTGTCCCTTATTAAACCTTTTCACCTTCCATCTCTACCTATCCCAGCTTCCTACCTCGCTCTGAGCCCGGGCCACTCAGAAAACAAAGTCATCAGATAAAGCACTGGTGTGTGGAGTAAAGAGCTCTCTAGACTCGGTGGTCTATACACACACCACGCCTGTGTGCTTTTGTAAAGGACACCTAGGCTAATTGGCTGCAGTCAGGGTGATCAGAAGGCCTGATTAAAAATGTGACTCTAGGCACTACACCTGGCTCATGCACCAGGCCTTGCTTACATCACATCGTCCCTTACACGCTCAGCTGCCTCGTCTTGCCTCGGCAACAAAGAGATTTGTATTTTCCAGAATGTTGCCTGCACATTAAAGGGTTGGCTGAGCTAGCTGACCAATATGAATTCATGAAATGGCTTTGAGGGCACTTTCTATTCAGTGCAACAGGGTAGGCTACTCATGATACAGACAACCTGAAATCACACCTAACCGTTTACTTTACTTTGTGAATTCAATGGTTCTGCTCATCCTATGCACAGATCATTTGCTAAACTCTTCCTGTCTTTTACAGAAAAATATATATTGATAAAAGATTTCAATATTTGGCACCTACTGTACATCAGATTATTTGCAATATACAAATATGTTTAAGCAGAATATGGGATAGGCTCTGGGTTCCCTGCGACCCTGAAAAGGAGTAAGCGGTTATTGATGGATGGATGGATGATGGATGTTGTACTTTTGTGGAACTAACAGCACAACAGCACCACCAATGGTTGTAAGAAAAATACAGAGAATGGTATAAAGAATCAAGGCTGGCGCTGATTTCTTTCTAGCCCAGACTGTATATTCAGTGACAGTACTGTTGTGTCAGATGATTATACAGAGTGAAACAAACCCTAGATTACGTCCGTAACACATAATTAAAGAGGCACTAAACACGCCTTATCCAATCGAAGTATATTCATACATTCATCCATTTTCTGTACCGCTTATGATCATGGGGGTGCCTGGAGCCTGTTCCAGAGAACTCGGGGAACATTGTAGGGGACAGCCTAGATTGGGGGCCAATCCATCGCAGGGCACAATTGCACATACACTGATACAAACACTACAATACATGTCTTTGGGTTAGTGGAGGAAAAATGAGTAAGAATTCAAGAAATCAGACCCTACCTCACCGAACAGGCTATACAGCTATAGTCCAGGCATGTCATCTCAAAACTGGACTACTGCAATGCACTACTCTCGGGCCTCCCAGCCAGCTCCATCAAACCCCTTCAAATGATTCAGAATGCAGCAGCATTTCTCGTCTTCAACCAGCCCAAAAGAACCCATGTCACCTTCCTCTTCATCTCCCTCAACTGGCTTCCTGTAGCCAACCGTATCAAACTCAAGGACTTGATGTTCACGTACAAGACCTTGTCTGGAACAGCACCTCCCTATGTCAACGCTCACCTGAAGGCTTACGTTCTCTCACTCAACCTGCGATCGGTTAGCGACCGACTCTTAGTATAGCCTACTCAGCGTGGCTCAAGGTCCCTTTCCAGGACCTTCAAACTAACCGTCCCTCGGAGGTGGAATGATCAATCCAGAATCTGTCACTATTTTCAAAAAACAACTAAAGACCTGACTTTTCCATGAGCACTTAACTAGCCCCTAAAATGCCAAGCCCACATTATTTAAAAAAACAACAACAAGAAAACCTTAACTCTGGCTCTTACACCTCTACTTTGTGCACTTTGCTTCTCTAGAATTCAATAATAAATATTGCATGGTAGCTCTACTTGTATTGTTCTCTGCTTGAAACCTCCGAAGTTCCATACACACAGGGTGAAGGCAAGATTCGAACCCCCAAACCTGGAGTTGTGAGGCAAACATGCTAACCACTTAGTCACTGTGCCCCCGAATCGAAGTACAAATGATACAAAATGACATATGACAGAACTGTAAGTTTAGTGTTTTTCTATTTAACATGTTCCGTATTTGCGG
Source organism: Ameiurus melas (assembly GCA_012411365.1). Lineage (NCBI taxonomy): Eukaryota > Metazoa > Chordata > Actinopteri > Siluriformes > Ictaluridae > Ameiurus > Ameiurus melas. The sequence continues at coordinate 36,574,643 of CM022754.1, read as the reverse complement.
GAAACACAACATGCACCCAGTAGAACATTATGGACTTGAAACACTAAAGAAATATGAAATCATGAATGCAGTTGAATTTGAAATCTGATTTTTGAAATCATCTATATGCTGTTGAGCATATGTACAAGTTTGCCTCACATAATTCTTGGAATGTTGTGATGTAATACATAACTCAACTGCAATAGTTTCATTGTCAAGATATTAATAGATGTTTATCCCTAAATGACTATCCATATCATTATGTATCTGTTTATGAGGTAAGGTGCATGTTGTGTACATTTAAAGCTTTATTCTAAAATCCAAATCAAGGCCCAACTATTGCCCAATTATGTACTTTAAATCATTTTTAATGGTACACTACACTATATGGCTATATAATGGTCCCTCATTCCAAAGCTGGTTCTCCCTTTACTGCTACAAGACTTCACTCTTCTGGGAAAGCTTTCCACTAGATTTTGCAGTGTGGCTATGGGAATTTCTACTCATTCAGCCACAAGGGAATAAGGGATTTGACATATTTGACTGGATTTGAGGTCAGGGTTCAGTGCAGGTAATTGTACAACCCCAGTTCGAAAATCGTTGGGAATGTAAATGTAAACAAATCTTATGTTATTCACAATAGAACATAGAAAACATGTAAAATGTACCATTTTAAGATAAAAGGTAATTTTCAATTTCATGGCCGTAACACATCTCTAAACAGTTGGGACGAGGAAAACAAAAAGCTGTAAAAGTAAGTGTTACTGAGAAGAAACAGCTGGGGGAACATATTGTAAGTAATAGTGTATATTCACAACCTCAGGTAAAATACACAAGTGAAAAGACCCAAAGGTTGAAGGTACCTCAGGGATAAGGAAAGGTGCAATTTAGTACATTTGCTTTCTTCGATTAAATTATATCATATCATATTTCACCAACCTCAGCTATCAGTAATGCTTTTGTTTAATAATCCAAGTCTAGCATTAGCTTCTATTTTTCTATCTGAATATCCTGTCTCATTTGGAAATACATTATATTGCAGAACACATTATCATTTCCATTTTATTATGTCTTGAATGTTTAGCATTAATGCACCACTACACTAAATTATTTACCTTCACACTGTACATCATATTGTCCCAAATGTATTTTGCCACCTGAATTTTGTAGTGCTCTAAACCATAAACAGAATTGTGCATTATGGGTATTATGTACTCCCCAGGGTACATTATTAGGATACTAACTTATTTGGATTTCATGAGAACACTGGATATCCTCCATTATGCTCTTAAACAGGGCTACAAAATGGTAAAATCTCCAAAATAGTGCACTATATAATGGGCAGTTTGCAATTTTGCAAATAGCTTTCATTCTTCTTCTTCTTTCTTTCTATTTTGGCTCCTGTGTGAATCCTTATAGGATAATTCCTAAGTGTTTTCACTTGGGTCTAGTTTTTCTCTTATTTCCTGAATGTATTTATGCTCTGCTTGCTTTGTTACACTATACAAAGTCTTGGTATTGCTCTGGAACGCAGTTTCAGTGCTTTCACATGCTGGTTTGCATCAGTTATCTACTGGCAGCCTATTTTCCCATTTCTGCCATTTGGATATCTACAGTTATCAATATTATGGGTCATTTACTGTGTTTATTATGCTTTTCTCTGAGAGCAAAGAAGCAATATCCCAAATTTTTCTCACTCTTACTTCTTTATCTGGCCCACATACCACCAAGAAATGACAGGAAAATCCAGATCTGAATCTCGCTGTCAGAAAACAGCCACAACTCAACCTTGATAAGACCAAGGCTAGAATGTAGGTGACATTTGGTCTAGAAATTGAAATGTAATACAGGCATTGGTTGCATTTGGACCATTTTTACATCGCTGTGGATATGTGGGTCCCCCCATGTGGGATATTTTCAGCCCATCACACTTTTCTTTTGCCATAACTAACCCCTATGTGTCTAAACTGAACCCTTTTAGCCATGAATCCTCTGCTATCTGTCAGCAATTTATCCTATGCCATGCATCTAATATTTGTCAATTTCGCATGTGGCATTGGAACAGATATATATATATATATATATATATATATATATATATATATATATATATATATATATATATATATATATATATATATATATATATATATATGGTAACACAATAGGATCAGAAGTCACTTTCACATCAATTCACCTCAACGATCATCATCATTTTGGTAGCACTTGATATAAAAAACAAACAAGTTGAAAAAAAAAAAAAAGAAAAAAAAAGAAAGGTGGGAATTGTGTCACAAGGCTGATTCTCCTTTCTTCACCCCCATGATACCAGCGAAAGTCACAAAAACATTGGCACCCTCCTGCCTCTTTGCCTTCATCATGATTGGCGGCAAATTTGTAGCCAGCATCTACCTCAAATTTACATCACAAACACTGTTACTGCTAGTGTTACCTCTATTTTGTTTGTTTAGCTCTGAATGGTTGTGTCATGTGGAATCAGATTAGCGTTAGATCACAGCCTATCTAAAAAGCTGCAATAATGTAGGGATGTAACACAATGCTACTAGCTCCAAATATTCATGTGTGCATTTGTATTTGTATTGAAAGCTGAAATGGGCGTGGCCTAAACCACAGAGTTTGATAGTTGATTCTATTCTCTCAAAAGCAAACAAAGTAATCGAAACCACTGCAACCCTGACCAGGCAGTTAATAAGGATGAATGAATGATCGCTGTCAATGTTAATGAACATGGCCTTTCGTTATCCTGCAAGTTTCATATCTGATTGTTTTAACATTCTGGAAGAAAAATAGTTCCCCTCCTTTATTTGTATCTGTTTAGAACACATCTGTTTATTCTGAATTATAAAAATCCTGTTCATATTTTGATACTTCCCTACAATCATGTGAAGAAATCTGTTTTTTTTTAATGATTTGAACAGTAAATCGCTATTACAGGACTGTGATTAAGTAATCAGTTAGAAAAAACAAACAAACAAACAAACAAACAAACAAACAAACAAAACAGGCTTGTGTCACACTGGACTACAGAACCCACAAGCCATTGCACCTCACATGCTCACTACACACACCATGCCACATGATCACGAGCATCATGTGAATCACGTATTTGTCTAATTTGCACCGGTGTTTAAGTCACGTATTATATAGCACTCCTTGGCTGTGTCTGAAATTGCATACTGTGACAGTACCTACTGCTCGGCTGAATGTACAGATCAGTATAAATGGTAAGCATGAATACAATCCAGATGTACTACGCAGCACAGATTCTGACAGCTCTTCCGCATCAGTCCTTTTGGATTATAGGATAGTGCAGTATCCACAGTGTCCAGTGGTTCCAAACTGCAGAATTAAGGTGGAAGCAGTAGGTCTACTGCATGCTGCTTTTCACCTGCTGTGTAGTAGGGTAGTAAGGATATTCGGACACAGTCCTTGTCTGTCTTTGTGTCCTTGTGTCATTCTCACATTCAGTGTTTGCCTCACTGTTTCTCATTCATGTTTCATCGTCTTTGTGCTTCTTTTATCTCACTGCAAATAACCATTTCATTGCACTTGCATCCGCGTCCTATCTACAGTTCCTGACAGCTTGCTCTTTGACTGACTCTATGAGCTGGCGATTCAAGTTAACTGACTCCTGACACTTAACATACAAATGATGAGAATTTTACCTTTGTGGAAATGAAGAGAAAGAAAGAATATCTAATTAAAACGATCTGTCATTATTATGTGATCGTTTTCTACTGAAAGGGGTTTGGGTGATATTCGGAACCTTTCAAATGATCTCATTTTGTATGAAGTTATTCCATTTATACTATATGGAGTTTAAGCAATTGTGCTTTTGTCATATACTAAATTATAACCCTCTCTCTTGTGTCTGCATATACGTGAGGAAGATCCTACTCTCCATTTATGAGTGGATGAGAGTATTTGAAAGGTGTGCAGGCCATTTCAGAGATGCTCTGTCCTCAGTTGGAGGAATGATTGCTACTCATGCTGGCCTCTGGGCCTCACCTGCTCATCAGCTTTATAATTCTGATAAAATTGCTTTGTGGACAGAAAGGGCTCAAAATGGATGGCCGTAGACTTTTGGCTACAAATCCTGAAATAGGGATTAGATGTGTTTTGTGCTCCTGTCTCTCCATTCTCTTGCTGCTCAGCTGGTCTTTTTGATAGCTTTTAAAAGGGGACATTGGGGGCATGACTTGTTTCAGCTGTTGGAGGAACACATACTGTTTTTATTTTTTATTTTTTATTCCCCCTCTCATCTGTCTCAGGGTTGATTTCTTTATCTGTCTGCTTTCGTTATTTTGCATATTTGCCTCTTTTTGAGGTCCTGCTTTAACTTTGTTTTATTTCCTGCATCTCTGTCTCACTTTGGCCCTCTTTGTCTTTGTCCATCTGTCTCCCTCTAGCTCTCTCTCTCTCTCTCTCTCTCTCTCTCCTTTTGGTTTCTTTACCTCTTTATCAAAGTCAGATCAGTAGGAGAGATGACGGATGAGGATACATGTGCCATGTTCAAGGACATGTTAGTTCTCAGGTTCAGATGGATCACGCTATTTTATCCTCTCTTTGTCATTTGAGCCCATACTGTACATTTCTTTCTTATATCTTTTCACATATCTACTCACATGTACTTGCTCACCTAATTTAGTTATGAAAGAGCCTCGGGTTGGTTACATCTCCCACCACTTAGATCCAACAAAGCTCTGCAGTGTCTCAGATGGACTGGCTGAAAGCCTGCCCTGGGTATAAGGGTACTTAAGCCTTGAGACACTGTTTCATCTCTTTTTTTTTTTTTCTAGGAAAGCTCTTGAAAAAAAGGGGGGGGGGGGTTCCACTGCAATCAATAAAAGCTCAGATGTATAAGACAATATGCACAGGCAGGAGGAAAGACAGAATGGCTTGAGGCAAGCTGAGATTTTTTCAGCATTTCTTTTTTTATAAGTGTTTTCACTTCCTTGCTTCACATGTGCTTTGCAACATCAGGGTGGCATTTGAGTGACTGGTGGAAAATGCATGTCATGGAGCTTGTTCTTCTTTTGCAGGTGATGATTACTGGACTAGAGTCTTGGTTGGCCCAATTTATCCCGATTTCATTTCTTTGTCGCTGCAGTTTGCAAGGAACAAATTGATTTGTGAATTGTTAGCAACCCTTTATTTTTATTCCAACGAGAAGAACCATTTTCACGTCTTCTCTCACTGTCTTTCTTTTCTAGTTTCTCACTTCGAAGCTGCAGTATCTGGGGTTAAGTAGGTTTGTGATCCCACCTTTAGTCATCCTTGACTCAATGCTAATTCCCTTGCTACTTCACCAAGTATGGATTTTTCGTGTCAATCAAACAGGAAAATGAACCCTAATGAGTGTCTCAACCACACTGTGGCTCCAGTACTCTTTGCACTAGCCTTACAGTGACCTCATTAGCAACAATGAGACAGTTATAAATAAACCTGACTTTACAAATGATAATGCATTGCATATATGATTTTTTTTTATTCATCTGAAATTGTATTCCAGTGCTTATTAATTATAGTCTGCATGGCAAAAAAAGCTACTGTTTTTCATAGTCTAACAAAACTTTTACACTGGAGTGCAGCAGAGCAGAAAAAGAAATTTTTTGGTGTATAGCTTTGAGAGGACTGTGACTGCAACTCACTTCTTTATTTGATATATTTTCTTGAAGTGTTGAAACATCTTGCTTCTGTTTTTCATTGCAACAGTAAAAGCAAACGTGATAAATCCAATCTGGTCCAGAAGTCTGTGTTTACTGTAGCAAATACAATAAATGATCAAATACCATTACTTGTGGAAAGACTAAAACATCTGTGTTGATTTTCATTATTACGTAAGCGAGGTTTCAGCATCTGTCAGTAAATGTTTGTGTTTAAATGCAGCAGGGACTATAACCCATAACCCCTAGAGGACCATATTATCATCATAATATCTAGTTATTTAGTAAGCAATACAATATGACAGGGTGTATTGTTATATTTGCTGTAAATAATCATATATATTTAAGAATATATTCCAAAACAGTGTATCCCCAATTGTTTAATAACTCATATACCACAGCAATTATTATTATTATGATTATAGTTTTTCTCAGTCACTTTGGTACATGTATTTTCTCATTCTTCTGAACAAATCGCCAATGCTTTGGTACATTCATGCAATTGTACATTTATGCACAACTGTCAGCTGTTTCCTACATTATCAATTGCTCGTATGTCATGTTGATCAGAACATCAAAATATATTATGCTGGTTCTCTGTTGAATAGTCTTACACCCAACCAACCCCGGCCCCGCCCCCCAACATCTATGCATGTGTTCATTGCATAACTCATTACATGCAGAATGGTTGAACTATTTATCAGAATATGTCAAGCAAAAATGTTCACATGGATTGTGGTCCAAAGCCATCTGCATGGTTATAAGTGGTACCATCCATAGTAATCAAAATGATCTTCAGGCTGTCCATGTGGGGCCATCCTCAGCAGCAGCAAGTGATTTCAGGTTTACTGTTATTCATTTATTCCAAGGACTGGCATCTCGGGGTGTCTGTGGCGCAGGTGGTAGAGTGCGTTGTCTGCTACTCGTAGGAGTGGTGGTTTGATCCCCAGCTCAGATGACTCCACATGCTGAAGTGTCCTTGGGCAAGACAATGAACCCCAAGTTCCTCCTGATGGCAAGTTAGTGCCTTGCATGGCAGCTCTGCTACCACTGGTGTGTGAATGGGTGAATGGGACACAGTGTAAAGCACTTTGGATAAAAGCGCTATATAAGTGTGCCATTTACCATCAAGGGTGTGTTCCTTTTTGTGTCCGACATTCTGACCAGGATAAAGCAGTTACTGAATTCCATGTAATATTCCATATTACATAATTAATATGAGTACATTTTTCTTTCTTTCTTTCTTTCTTTCTTTCTTTCTTTCTTTCTTTCTTTCTTTTGAAGTGGTTAATATCAAATTATGCCATTAATAAAATCTGCTTGGTAGTAGATTAAGATTTTGGGGATGTTGTGCTTACCACAGATCTCAAATTGTAATACAAAGACAGCCTAAAAAACAAAAGATCTAAAAAACTACTGTAAGTAAAATATACAATGAATACAAATAAACAAGAACAATGTGATTGTATTTCACTTCATTTTATCCAAATTAAGTAATTAGAAAAGGTACTAAGGCGTTATATAGGACTATACTAAGGCCTAAATAAATAAATAAATGAAGTCCCAGGTCACATGATAGTTCACTATTTGAACATAAGGAGCAATACATCTGGTGTTAAATCATTGTTGCATTGTTTTCATGGTGCACTTACTGTATATAGGGCGTAGGAAGGTAAAGACAAAGTTTCTGAAAACTAGATCATTTCATATGAGCTCAGTTGAACAACTTTTTCCATTTTCTGTTGCTCCTGGTCACATGATGCTTTTGAAGACACTTTTTGCTCTTGCACTTATTTTAGGAAGCCTATCCTTCTGTCTGTTTCTATATGACAGCTGATAACCATGAAGGAATTCAGAAACAGGCTGAATCACCACAATACGACTAGGCAGTGTGATTGTTTTGAATAGTAGTGATCACTGATGCTGAAAGCGCCTCATCTTGTCTTTCCTTATGTGGGAATCTTTCGGTTGCCTGGGTTGCCAGATTGAGCTGATTTAGACAGGGTTCTCGCTTTTATCAGAGTGGAAAGATTTTATGTGGAAAGCTCTCTCAGAATCATGCCTGAGAAGATAAGAATTTAGAGAGAGAGAGAGAGAGAGAGAGAGAGAGTGTGTGTGTGTGTGTGTGTGTGTGTGTAGATATATTTGTTTGTTCATGCAGTCATGCAAACAGAACTTTTTTTATTCCTTGTGTGTTGGCTCACAGCTCACTGGCTGTGTCTCATGAAACAGAGTGACATTTTCTCAGATGCGATTCATTTGCACTCTCAAAATAAGGAGAGGAGAAAAGAGAAGAGAAAAGTGGGATAAAGGGTGAGTCACATGCTCTATAAATCACTAATCAGTTATCAGCCTTATCCATGGCTTATTAGTTCATGTATGTGTGTGTGTGTGTGTGTGTGTTGTGTTGTGTGTGTGTGTGTGTGGAGAGAGAGAGTGAGAGAGCGAGAGAGTGAGAGAGAGAGAGAGAGAGAGAGAGAGAGAGAGAGGAGGTAAATAACTGTAGAACTGGGATGGATGAAATTAGGAAAGTGCTGTCAATGGTGAGTTTACCCTATACCCTGTGACATAATGAACTCAAAGATTTAAACTCATAACACCGTTATATATGTGAGGCAGCCTGGAAAACATACCAGATATACCTGCATTAGAATTATAGGGAAAAAGCATTATATTATGAATTTATATTTAATCTATTATAAATTAAATCAAATGCATATTAAGGAAAGGAAAAAAAGCACAATGGCGTGGTGCGATGTGGCCCAATAGCTGATTATTTTCCTGTAACAGCACATCCCAAAGTGCATTATTCCCCTCTTTGTTTCTCTCTCCTGGAGTGAATAAGATGAAAAACACAGCTGTTTCTGAGAAACCAGAAACACAAAGTCCACTGTCCTGAAGACTTGGTGGAAAACATTGTTCCAAAGCACTGACCCTGGAGGCTCCTTCCAGTAATGTTAAATAAATGTATCCTAGAAGAAAGCTTAAATGATTTTAGTTTTCTTAATTACTTAACTTCTTAATTCACACCTTCAGGATAGAGAATCAACAGCGCTGTTTTATAAATGATTACATAGTAAGTGTTTTTAGACAATCTGTGTGTTGACGTCTTTTAGACAGACTGGAATGGCATCTTTAAATGCATTTTTTTCTCCTTTTTCCCATTTGGGCTAAATTCAGGAACATGTGGTTGGGATGTGTGCAAAAGGAAAACATATCTCAGTTAAGGAAAGCATGTCGTTTTCATGAATATATGTTAGATGAAATCAGCATGTCAGGTATTATGCCTATTTGATGTTGGCAAAAACTCTTTTCAGTTTCTTTTCCTGCTCAAATTCATCAGTCATACGCGAACTACATTTGCGCCAGCTTGCAACGTCACAGCTCCCCGCTGAAAAAAAATATAAATAAATCTCACCATAAACATGTTTGAGTGGGTTTCTCCATTTCCTGTTCAAATTGTAATGGAGATAAAAATGAGCTCGAGCAGGAAATGAGCTTTCGATTGTGTGCGGCTTCCATATGCGAGGAGAGTTCCGTCTTCCTCAGTGCTTAAAGTGCTAAAAACGCAATTTGCATCAAGTTCAAATGCATCATAACACTCCAGCATTGCTGATTTGTCAGTGTGAGACTCCTACTGTAATGAGAGCTTCTTTCAGAGCAAGTCGTTCATTTCAGCTTCAGTGTTTCAAAAGAAGTCTGATGGTTTCGATATACAAAAAAAAAAGAGGTTATTGATCCCACTCTGCTCCATTGAGGTGCACATTTTTATCTGTTAGACATGTACTTACTGTATGTAAGTACAAATTTATAATTTTTAATGCATATTGGAAGGCTTTTGTCGTTTTCTCAGATTGGGTGACGGCAGATTTGTAACTGTTTCAAGTTTGCCTTTAAACAAATCGTATATAGGTATATATTAGGTACACCCTAGTGAATGGTGCATACTTTCCTTTTTCTCCGGTATGGCTATCATTCATCGCATACCCTGCTGATAAATGAAAAACAATCCCCATTTTTCTGCTTTGATTCCTTGTGGCGCTGGAGATTGCAGCGCACTTCCCTTAGTCAGTGTTTTTAGCTTGATTAGAATCAATTGCTTTCCAGTGGGTAAATAAACATGAGGTACCCCCCATTCAAATGTCTGAACGATCACTTTGTCTTAATATGCATTTTATTCTACCTCTGCATTGATCTATCTCACTCTCTCGCACTCTCTTGCAGGTTGGTGTATGAATGATTGAGTGCGAGCAGATGACTGAGGTGCTGAGGGATCAGAAGCACTAGAGTGGAGGCAGCCCCAGCTGTCCTGTGTGGAAGAAAGAGGGAGGACTGAAAGAAAAGGTGCAGCAGGGCCGTCTGCCCCCTGCATCGTGCAGGTGCGTCTGATTTCAGGTGTCATCTTGTGGGCTTGCACTGCTGGCATGCGAGTCACTGAACGAAGCTCTGTCTTTTTAACCTTCTAGACAATGCAGTAGACAGACTTAACATTTTAATTTGTCCTGTGACGTGTTGAGTCACCTGTTTGGACTAGTTTTTAATTTTCACATGGTTCTTTTTCACATGTAGGATATTTGGTTGTATTTGTCAGATATAATCACACATTAACATGATGCCATGCATTTACTTAAACTGTCCAAAGTCAAGGTCATAGTATGATGAAATGTACATACACATGTTTTTTTTTTTGTTTTTTTAATTGTGGTCACATATAGTATTAGTCACATAATGACATAATGATTATGAGTCTTTACTGATCACATATACTTAACAGCCAGAGCACAGGGTCAGCCATGATACAGCACCACTGGAGCAGAGAGGGTTAAGGGCCTTGCTCAAGGGCCCAACAGTGGCAATTTGGCAGTGCTGGGATTTTATCTCATGACCTTCCAATAGAAGTTCAACATCTTAACCACTAAGCTACCACTGCCGTTAAACAATACATGCAAGCCAATGAAAATAAAGACACTGGATCTACATGACTGAATTAAACATAAATCCCAAACTAAAATGGGACAAAAATTACTCAGCATTTATTGGGTTATGGGGCAGTCAGGGCTGCATGCATTGCTTCATGCATAGTGGGGTGAGGAAATAAGGTCCTGCTTTGGTTCCTGAACATCTGTCCCTAAATCCAATTAATTAGTGAACTGCACCACAAACATGTATGAACTGTTAATGAATAACTAAATCCCTTAGCAAGAAAATATCGATATTTCACACTTTTCTGATGTTATGAAATGGCAGAAACAGATTAGTTCTGCTCTCAGATGAAGCTTTGTTATCTAAGTATTCAGCTTTACAGGAAAGATGACGACAACTCTGTCAATATTTGTGACACCTTTTTCCGTTCTACATACAATTACTGGCAGTAGCCCATCTGTTGCAATGCACAGTTTGTCAACCTCTACACCATCAATCAAAAGAAATGCACCACTATACGACCACAAGTGACCAGATGTTGCTTACCATTCAGCGGTTCTCAGCATAGCGCCGACAATAACTTGATATTGTCATGATGATGTGTGTGACACTTTGACAAATGTATCAGGCAGGACAGAATTGTTGGGTATCTAATCAAATGACAGACAAATGTAGTGCCAAGGTAGATAAATATTCAGATTTACACTCCAGCCTATGCACACGTTTATTACTATAATATGCTCGCATAGGAATGATTGCAGTGAGCTATAGTCTCTAACTCCACACATACAAGGATGCTGTGTCTATTAAAGCAGCCAGTAAGTGTAGACTGCTCTTAAAAATCCCTTGCTGATTTTACCAAGAGATGGCAAATATGTAATGATTAAAAAGCAGTTTTGTCTGAATATGATGCATATTTTTGCTCCTTGTTTTTATTATTATTTTTTTAATCACTGTCTGCTTCTGAATTTTTTCTTTAAAAAAAACAATCAAACCTCACTGCATTCTCATCCATTATAACATTATCGTTGCACTGCAGGCAAAACTCCTACTTGGGATTGCTCCTCAAAGAGAGTAGGAGTTTGCGTGAGTGTGAGACAGTGACACAATGGGGAGCCTTGTGACCTTTTGATACCTCTCCATTTCTTTAGCGGCTCCCATCGATCCAGCAGTCATGGAGGGAAGTGAAAACTAAGGCACCTGGGGAGGCTGTGTCCCTAGGCTTGTACACATATCATGGGCCACCATTCTTCCTCATGGAAGTGAGAATGGAAGTGCAGAAGTGCTTCTGTGCAGAGTTCCTGTGAGGAATTGCCTGCTCTTTTTTGAGTCATAGTTCATCTTAGAGGACAAGTTCGATGGCATTTACAAGAGGGAAAACAGACAAAGAAATTAAAAAAATAAATAAATAAATATTATTAGGGAGCGACTTAACAGTCAGTTGCAAAAATTGTGGAAAAAAAAAAAAGTGTCCGATACATGTATCCCCCAACTCACAACTTACAGGACTTAAAAGATCTGCTCCTAACATCTTGTTGCCAGATACCACAGAACGCCTTCAGTGGCCTTTTGGAGTCCATGCCTCCATGATGGGTCACAGCTGCTTTGGTGGCACAAGGGGAACCAGAACGATCAATAATTCTGCCATAGCCATCCATGGCTTGGATTTGAAGAGAGCATAATTGGCCCTGTGATCTCGATGTAACGCACAACCTTCCAATCTCCGCTGCTGATCAGAATGGTGTTAGCTCTTTTACACAGAATTGGGAAGTTAGTTAGACTTTTCCTCTCAGGTTATTCGGTTGTGCTGCGAGCAGGAGAATAGGCAGTTCCTCAAAAAGAGCAATTTGGTTTCCCAAATTGGCAGCTGTCATGCAATAGCAGGTACTCAAATAGCAGTGTATGTAAATAGCTTATAGGAGAAAACTGGATAATAAGTAAGGTATAAAACATGACAGGGAATGCTGTTATAGCAAAATAATCAGTGATGGAGTGGGTTGATGTGGCCCAACTGCATGTGAAGTGTTTTACACCTCTTCCTCTATTCCACAGCAATTTTTGTAAATTCTAACAATGTTTCTTATATTGCATTAACTCTGTTTCATTTAACCATTTATAGTCACATTTAAAGTTGCGTTAGTTCCAATTAATTCCTGTTATCTATACTTGTTCCCTCACCAGCATCATTTTTTAATTTCTGCATAAGATAATGAGATTAAATGCACCTTGGTGTGCAAGATGTTACTAAGGAAACAATAACATATTAGAATGACCACATTAATATAAACCTGTGATTTGAATTACAGATGGCACTGCAGTCAGACCTGCTGTTAAAGAAAATTAATCCACACCTTGTACCCAATCACAAGAAAAATTTCTACAGCAGTGTGGCATAAATCTGTTAAAAGAGGTGGACGCTACAGCTAGTGCAAGTTTGATTCTCCTGTAGGTAAAACTGGCATCTCATGGAGAAGGAAGGATGACAGTATGTTATAAGCCAAATATGTACTTGTTCCATGCCAAAGTGGTGCAGCTTGGCACTACATACATTTTAAAGGGTAAAGCGGGACGTTTCTTACACATTTTAGAAGACGTATGATCACTTTAGACTTGGTGACTTGTGGTGTAATTTAAAAGTGCAATCGAAAGGAAGATACACTATATGGCCAAACTTTTGTAGACATCTGACCATCACATCCACATATGGGCCTTTATTTAGAAGCACAAACATGTCTAGAATGTCTTGCAATTTCCCTGTACTGGAACTTATGGGCCGAAACCTATTCTAGCATGAGAATGCCCCTGTGTACAAAGTGAGCTCAGTGAAGAGATGATTTGACAAGTTTGGAGTAGAAGAACTTGAGTGGTCTGAACAGAGCAGAACACCTTTCTGATGAACTGGAACGCCGACTGCACAACAGGCCTTCTCGCCCAAGATCAGTACCTGACCTCCCTAATGATCTTGTGGCTAAATGAGCACAAATCCTCACAGTCAACCACCAACATCTAGTAGAAAGCCTTCCCAGATGAGTGGAGGTTATTATAACAGCTAATTAGGAGACTAAATCTGGACTAGGATGTTCAAAAAGCACAAATTCTTTGGCATTGTTGTGTATATTATATTGACTATTGGGTGCTGTTTGGGATGGAGCCTTAAATTAATAATGTTGTAGTAAGAACTCTAGTCATGAGTTAAGTCTTTGGCATTGCTGAAATGGAAGTGGTGGGAAATGGGTGGTAAAAACACTATATCTAGCAGTTTTAGCTATTAAAGCTTTTGAATTTATTAATTCGATAGACGCTTTTAGCCAAAGTGAATTAAACATGGTTAAAAAAAAAAACTGAGCAGTCGAAAGTGAATGATTGTGAGAGTAAATGCTCAAAATGCCTCAATGGCATTTTGTGCTCACAACCTTTCAGCTACTGCAACTGAATCAGAACTGCTGAGCTGCTCTGTGACTCTTTCCCAATCATCACTAAATGGGTAGAACGAGCATCAGAGCATCACTGCTGAAAAACCCGAAAACCTAAATTAACACCAAATTAAAAACGCAAGTCCGTGGTAAGCATTTTGAACGGCGCGAGTTTTAATACCATAACGACTGGGTTATGACATCTCGGCTGATTTCCAATGCAAAATAATGCAGTTGCTGGGAGACAAATAAGTTCTGTGCATGTATCTTTGTGTGTGTGTATGCGCTTATATGCTTGTTTGTGTTTGCCGATCTGCAGAAGCTGCTGCACAGTTTGACAGCACGTCTGCAGACTGTTTATCGGCTTGTCCTTGCTTGGTCTTGCATGTTTTTGTGCCAGAGCTATCTGACTAACCCATATATAAATCTTTGGGCATTTTTTAAAGCTCCCTATTAGCTATTCCCCTCAGATCCGAGTTGTTCCCTAAAGCTGGATGCGCTCTAATAAACTTGCCGGGACTTGTCTGTCATGCTGTAGAATTTGCAGTGTTCAGCGCATCATACGGTCACCGAGCCACTTATCTGCACATAATATAGACGAGAGAATTCATCCTGAACGGAATACACGAGTCGATACAACAATTGCGGAATGATTATCATGTCAGTTTGAAAAACAGGCTGTTAAATATGTTCGCTGACTAATTTATACATTTGAATCAGTGTCACACTACTTGGATACATTATTCCTATTAGTCAGAAAACTGTGATGATTTAATGGTGGGGAAGTGTATATTAGATCCTACAGTATGCTCTCAGGATGAAGGTTCTGAACTGTATTATTTCTTGTCACTGCAAAAGTAAATCTGGTTACTCTTTGTATGTATGCATCTTTCAGTTGGGACAATGAATGTCATTAGACCTTATGGGAGCATAAAAATGTACCCTTACAGACACCACCCCAGTGCAAAACGAGGGTATTGGCTGATTCGTGAATTCCAGTATATCGAGCAGATCTGTGAAAACCCCAGTAAATTGTACACATTTTTGCCCTCATTAGACTCTAATATGGTGCTATTATATATCGGGCAAGTAGGAGTTCATATGCTGTATATCCTCTATGCTGACCAGGTGATGACAGGTGACACCCAGAAGTGTCAGAACTGCCAACTGTGCCCTGACTATATGCTGCTCTCGGTTCTGTACTGCTGTTTACACTACTTGCAGTGAGGCGCCGCATTACGTTTTTTTCAGCAAGAGCATGTAAAATGCTTAAAAAGGGATTCTATCCGGAATTCTGTTGCTTATATCTATTTCATTATGATCTTTCCGTGTTTAATTCTCTTTCTCGTCACCCTGTTGTGCTCTGGGTTATCACAGAGTCCCTTGTTCTCTCATTCAGTATCATCTTCCCTTTTCTTTTCATTCCCTCATCCTTTTTATAATATCTATATCTTCTGATCCTTCACCTCCTACTCTTGTTCTCTCATACACACCTTCTCTCGCTATGGTAATAGCCTGGCCTTGTCCCTGCTTATTTGCATACATTATTCCCTTCATTCCCCTTCTCTTTTTTATTCCTTTATTCATGTGAAAGCAAAAGCTGGGGATGGAGCCAGAGCCTCAGTCACAGGAAGCCAGGATAAAGCAGTGAATCAGCTCTGAGTGCTGCCTTTCCAAAGAAACTCTCCTGTTCAGCCGTGGATCATTTTCATCTCTGTGGGCACAGCCACTAATGGTCAGAGGTCAGCTGTATAACTCACAGAACCAGTCTGGCCACAGCCCTGCCATGTGGTGTGTGACTCTGGGCTTCCCCGAGAATGCGATTAGCTCCATTTGCATCTGGAGGAAAGGACACAGGGTCCCTAAGTCCCCACTGTCACAGAAAATTACCAAGTCTTTGAGCATATGTAGCTTGTCAGACCAGAGTCAGGCCCTTTGGAACAGTTTTAGCGAGCTTTTTTGGAGTGTTATAGCAAAAATCGTGAGCTGTTTGGAAGCTTCCCATTTTACCCATTTACCAATTTACAATTTGAACAATGCTAACAAAACTTTTTTTTTTTTCCCTTCAAAATGGAGCCATGTCATGCACATGGCTCATTTTCTGTAATAAAGATCCCTTGTAAAAAACCATGTTCAGGTACTTTGACCTGACAAGCTGAAGTCCCTATCACATTCGCGCCATATCTTCTTTACAATCCCACCTACTGCCATGTGGACATGAAGGGCTCTTAGGAGCTTATTTCCATAATTATTGTTTATATTGCTGTCAATGGAGCTGTAGTCATGGCTTAAACACAGCCGCTTTCTAGCTTTCAGTATAAATGTGCAAAGCATGAGGGGGAGGTGTAAAAATGTAGGATGGCTTGCTCTTGCAGTTTTCTTCCTGCTTCAAAAGCTACTCTTATTTCTTTTAATGTGTCAGTATGATCGAACAGAAGGGAGTTTCATCACAAAAATAAATGAATGAGTCCACACATAACGAATTGATAATGCAGTTTGATTAAAGATGGAGTCATTAGAAGACTTCTTGCCAATCACATATAAAAAATGTGAAGGCAACATGAAGATATTACAATAAATAATAGAGAGGAGTTACTAATGTCTTTGACTGTTTCATATTATCTGGTCCAGTCCCACCTTTTCCCTGTGTGTGCGGAGTTTGCGTGTTCTCCCCATGTTTCAGGGGTTTCGTCTGGGCGCTCCAGTTTCCTCCCCTCAGTAGAAGATATTGTAGGCTAATTGACATTTACAAATTATCTGCAAAGTGTTAATGTGTGTGTGATTGTGCTCGGCAATTGGTTGGCACCCTGCCCAGGGTGTCCCTCACCTTGTGCCCTGAGATCCCAGGGATAGGCTCCAGGCTCCCTGCGACCCTGTGTAGGATACAGAAAATGGGTGGATGGATAGAGGAATAGATTTTTGTCTAGAATATTTAGTGTTATTTGCATAGTAGATACAGCAAATATGCTTTAGATGCCCCATTTTATCCAAACACCTACCACTAAGGAACATGTTCCAGGTAGATGATAATAGGAAATGTAAAGGAAGGAAATACTTTGTATTTTCTCAAAACTTGGATTTATAAAGTGCAAAATTATTGATATATTCTTAAATACCAGACTAACTATGCAGACTATAACATTGCCAACATTATATTATATAACGTGAATCGTATCTACTTTTTCATGCTCCACCCTGCCTCTCCTTCTTGTTATCGGTTGTATTCTGTCATCCTTCGGTGTCCAGTGGTGTGAGTGTGAGACCGCTAGACTAACAAAATTGGACAACAGTCACTTACATGAATCCCGCTGGGTGCAATCAGAGCTCATTACTGCTGAGGGAACAGGTGGGGCATACAGACTTTTCACCTTACACTCAGGTTGCAAGAGGACCACAGAGCGCCAAGCCGAATGGTGGGAACTGTTGCTATTATTCACTGTTCCGGCTTAACACCTCTGGGTTTCACGCAGTTTGTGAGTCAGGACTCCACTAGGTTTGACATTTATGGAAGATAATCCGGTAGAGGATAGATGATGCCGATTGTAGGCCTCGTGTATTAACGTGTGTGTCTGGTGTGATGGGTGGAAGCTAAAAGAAATGGTATGAACACACACATGTACAGTACAGTACAGTTAGTGCCTCTGGGATTTGTATTGATAGGAAAAGTGCTAGATAGTGAGTGAAGGGTGATAGTGTGTGTACAAGTATAAGGTATGCTCAGAAAAAGGTAGAAAGGTAAGCAGACTTGTTTGAAGCATTAAGGTCAAGGTTTTTGCATTGCCAGGTATAGATAGTGTAGACGGAGCATAACATGAGAGTGTGTGTACAAGTAAGGTTGGAATTAAGGGAATCGGTTTGTAGGGAAACTGAGAAAGCTAAAAAAATCTGTCAAGGATCCAATACTAAGCTTTGGTTTATGTACAGATTTTGGCAGTGATCCTATCTTGGAAGTCAAAGACAGGAGGGTGAGAGTAAGGTTTACTTGAAAGGTTTGACCCTGGAGCAGTTCCAGATCTCTGTAATGCTCTTAGCCTCGGTAGAGCTGACTTTTATGCCTGTCTGATCAACCTGGAGATAAGGTTTCATATGGGTTGCCAGCCATGTAGGATTTTATTAGTTTCTCCTTTTCACCATGTTGGATGGGGCACCATCTACAGCCTCAGTGCTGGTGGCTCATGCATGGCATCTCTCCAAGTTATTGAACTGTGTTACTGTAACGGTGCTCTCCCAAGTCACCTCATCACCACGGTGGTTTTAACATGAAGATGCTGATTTTGAGAGCTTTTAGTGACCCATGTTTTTACAATCATTTCAAACAACTGGCTACGTATGTTTCAAATCCATCAAGGATACATGCATACTGTCGCAAAGCAACAAGAGAGTTTGACGATTTATGATCACCGGGTCTCACGTTGACTCCGAAAAATCCCTTGAGGCATCGGCTGTGTCACCTGATCCACAGCAAACACATGGCTTCCAGCAGATAAATTCATCTCTCACTATAAAGCAGGGCATACTGGATTTCAGTCATTAGATTTCCTCAGTCTTTGATTTCACTTTGAGAGTTGTTCTTTTCCTTTGTTCAGTGTGGTGTTATTAAAGAAGACATATTCATACACTCATTTTTCCTAATTCCGTTCTCTTGCTCTCTCTCTACATCCCCTTTCGCTTAATAGAAAAGATGTTAAAACTTCAGAGAACATACTGAAAGCTTTTCATCTCCTTTTATGCAAGGAGTTTGTATGTGTGTGTACAGGTGTCTTGCATGTGGGAGTGTGATGCCATTTCAAAGTAGCCGTTTTCTAATAAATTTGGAATTTTCTGCTCACTTTAAGATGGATAACGATACGCTGTTATTTTAGATAATCTCGCGTTCACGTCAGGAATGTTTTATATGTCAAGCACAAATTAATCTGAGCATAATCACCACGTATGGAACATGTTGCACTTGAGCACAGCTTCATCATAATAGCTGGTAGAGGACTCTGCTGCATTCTGAGAGACAAAAGGAGAAAGATGGCTGTGGGCTCACAGACGCCTCAGCCATCTGTCCCCCACGTCCCTGCTGGTTGTCCATGCTCTGTCTCGAGTGGATCCTGTGAGATTCCCCTGCCTCACTATTGCGCCATCTGATAGGATGATGCGGTGATGTCATGGAAACTTGCACACACGTTTCATAAGTCACCAGTATAGGTAAAATCACAGATGAGGAGGAGTTGTAAGGTCTCACCATGATAATATGATTATCTACACCCAGTCCATATCCAAGCAATCCATCTTATTTAACATTCCTCTTTTTGAGGCTAAAATGTTTTCGTTTAGGGTGGGAAATCTAAAAAAAAAGGAATAGGTATAAGTCTTTTAGTAGACTTTCATGTCCTGTTATAGAAAAAAATCAAGAACATGGTGGTGTGATGCAAGAATGAGGGTCATTACCGCCCCAAAGTGGATTCTTTTCCTAGAACAGTCTTGAAGTGTTTTATTTCTCTCATACAATACTGATTTGACATTTTATTATTAAAGTCCCATGAAATTAAAATGTAATTTTTCTGACTTTTAGTATGAATATGTTAGCCTTGAAGCTATATATAAGCTGGTGTGTTCCAAAACAAAGAGAAAATTCACATTTAGAAGATATATGCGTTCAAAATATACAGTCCCTCTCTACCACCAATAGAGATCAACAATTTTGATGACATCATTCTACACTTCAGATTCTCATCATATTTTCTGTCCAATCAAATGCTCTCTAGAATCTGAAGTGTCCCGCCTCTAACAATTGAAAATTTCCCGGCTGTGAGGTAAGCTAATCGCTATTGGTTCTTTAAAAATATCTGACTTCAGTGGAAATTACATAAACACATCAAATAATGCTATGCGTTTCAAGGCACTTTACAGGGACTTTAAGTAAAGAGCGACAGTTTTTAGTTATTTTGTTAATTAACATGTATTAACCTGTTCATTATTAGTCTTAGATTATGTGGTGTGTCTACCATACAAGTCACTGAGAATTAGCTGTTACTATAGAACAGATTCATCAACTATAGAACTATTCATCAACACTTTCTGACCAATCAGATTCAAGAATTCTGTAGTAAAATATAAGAAACTCCAGTTTTTCATTAGCAATAGCAGTCACTTTGTAATGATATAAATACCAATATCGGGCCTCTTCCGGAAGAGGATATGTTTGCTTTTGGGTCTGATTCCCTATTAGGGATCTACTGTAGCTCTACATCCAGATTTCTGTAAAGCTGCTTTGTGACAATGTCTATTGTTAAAGGACTATTTATATGAAATGGAATTGAGTTTATTTTGAATTTTGAGTGAAATATCACTGCCATTTCTCTACCGCGTGCTCACCATATGATGATAATAATTGATATAGCCATACTGACGCAGTGAGCAGCTGTTCAGTTTGGCTGAAAAAATATTTACATAAATAATTTCACAGAAATGCTGATAGGTTCATTCGAGTGCAGCCCAATAAGTTACTCCATACTTGCCAGTTGCATAATGAAATTTACAGGTTTATATGAACAGGTACAACATGTAGAAATAAAAAAATATATATATTTTTGTCTTACAAGACCGTCTGAAAGGACGTTATATCTGGTCTGCTCCACCCTTTCCAAAATATTTGAATGTATTGGTCTTGAGCTGTGGTTTTTGAACATCTGATACAGTGTTATTTGTGATTTGGATAAAACATTACAGTGTGAAGACACCGAAGCTCTAGAAGTAAAGGAAATTGCAGTCCTCTTCCTCATGGTGTCAGCACTGAGCACATTTCTTACCATGGGATCACTCGTGTCTTCCATCCTCCTGTTATCTCAGATGTTCTTGCTGGAATAAACACACACACACACACACACACACACACACACACACACACACACACACACACACACACACACACACACACACACACACACACACACACACACACACACACACACACACACATATCTAGTTGATGCAAGTAAATAGCTTCTCTACTACTAACTATTTTTCTTCTATTTGTCTTCCTCAATCCTCACTCAGTGTCTCTTTGTCGCATACAGATTGTCCTCATTTTCTGTCATCATCTCTGTTTCACCCCCCTTCCCTCTCTCCCACTTTCACTCTTTCTTCCTCTATCTCTGTCTCTCTCTGTCCCTTTCCTCCCTTTCTGTCAATGCCATTTTCTTTTATGGTGATCCTCTGAGGGCATTTCTACTCCTATCTGCCACTTTCTCTTGTATAATGAAAAGTGTGTGCACACGTGTGTGTGTGTGTGTGTGTGTGTACGTGCATTTGTGTGTATTTGTGCAAGTCTGCCTCAGCCGAAGGGCCCATCTGTTTAAACACTGCAGCAATCCAAGCAGGATCACTCCCACAATCCTCTCTGCTGCATGCTGTTTGTTCATCCGTGATGCCCCGTGGCTCCAGCGCTGCCTACAGTCCTAACTCAGAGCACTGCAATCTACTCGCCTTTAGCACCGAACCGAAGCACAGTCCTAATTGCAGCCAATTTGAAGGTCAGCCTCTTGTTTTTCTGCCTTCAGTTGTGAGCCCCTGTGTGTTAAAGTTTAAACTTCTACAGCCCAATGTGGTCAACAGTAATGATGAACTGTACTGCACTTCGACTCATCCAATACCTGGTATTTCACAGCTTGAGGTCTAAAAATAATTCCTGTGTCTATAGAACCTGCAGTTTTTGCTTTTACAGGCATCTAAAGGCTTTCTATTTTTTTTTGCATATATTTCCTGCTGCCAGATAAAATATTTCCAAGGATCAAAAACCACCATCCAAAGCACATTTCCAGTTATACTATACCAATTTGTTTAGATGTAGACATGCACAGATAGATAGATAGATAGATAGATAGATAGATAGATAGATAGATAGATAGATAGATAGATAGATAGATAGATAGATAGATAGATAGATAGATAGATAGATACATACATACATACATACATACATACATACATAGACTGACAATGCAGTGCCAGGAAGAAGTATCACATAAGCTGCAATACATATGCATCCATCTTCTACAGCTTACTCCTTCTTCAGGGTCACGGGGAACCTGGAGCCTATCTCAGGGAGCATCGGACACAAGGCGGGGTACACCCTGGACAGGGTGCCAGTCCATCACAGGGCACAATCACATACACACTCACACACCCATTCATACACTACGGACACTTTAGACACCCCAATCAGCCTACCATGCATGTCTTGCAATAAATATGACACAATGTAATCAGAGAAATTAAGTTAAAAAAAGTACTATTAATTAAACAAAATGCATTTATTATAGTCATAATGATAAGTAATAATTACTGATAGGAATAGTGGAATTGATCATATTTTTGAACCCAGTGACCAGTTGTTTGGAACATCAGAGGTAAACAGTAACTTTTAACAGTGTCACCTCTCCTTGACCTAAACTGTGACCTCACCATAGAGACCTGAGCAGTGACAGCCATTTATAAATCTGCGCTCTGCTGATGGGGATGTTGGATTCCATGACCTACAGAACCAAGTCATATTTTTCATGATTACACAGTGAAGGTTTTGACCTTAAATAATTCACAAAGCAAACACTGATACTGCATTGATGGAACTTATCAAAAAATATTCTTGGAACATACAGTATATACATAGCTACATACTACTATAACTACTACTACTAATAATAATAATAATACATACATACATACACACATACACTAATAACATTAAAAGCGCTGGTGAAGTGCAGGTGAAGGTGAATAATATTAATTATCTCATTACATTGGAACATGCCTAGGGGTGTGATATATTAGGCAGCAAGTGAACAATCAATTCTCGAAGTTGATGTGTTGGAAAGCATAAGGATCTGAACAACTTTGCCAAAGGCCGAATTGGGATGGCTAGATGACTGGGTTAGAGAATCTCCAAAAAAGCAGGACTTGTGGGCTGTTCCCGGTATGCAGTGGTCCAAGGAAGGAGAACCGGTGAACCGGTGAACGGGTCATGGGCACCCAAGACTCACTGATGCATGTGGGGAGCAACGGCTAACCCGCCTGGTCCGACCCCACAGAAGAGTTACAGTAGCACAAATTGCTGAAAAAGTTCGTTCTGGCTATGATAGAAAGGTGTCAGAAAACACAGTGTATCGCAACTTGCTGTGTATGGGGCTGCGTAGTGGCAGACCGGTCAGAGTGCCCATGCCAACCCCTGTCCACTGCCAAAAGTGCCTACAATGGTCATGTGAGCATCAGAACTGGACCATGGAGCAATGGAAGAAGGTTGCCTGGTCTAATGAATCATATTTTATTTTAGATCATGTAGACAGCTGGGTACATTGCTTAACTGGGGAAGAGATGGCTATAGAATGTACTATAAGAAGAAGGCAAGCCAGCAGAGGCAGTGTGATGCTCTGGGCAATGTTCTGCTGGGAGACCTTGGGTCCTGGTATCCATGTAGATGTTACTTTGACACGTACCATCTACCGAAACATTGTTGCAGACTAAGTACTCCCCTCCATGGCAACTGTATTCCCTAATGTCAGTGACCTCTTTCAGCAGGACAGTGGACACAAAAATTGTTCAGGAATGGTTTGAGGAACATGGCAAGGTTCAATGTGTTGATTTGGCCTCAAAATTCTTCAGATACCACAGCACACCTTCACAGGTCGAGTCCATGCCTCAATGGGTCAGAGCTGTTTTGGACGCACAAGGGGGACCTTCACAATAAAGGGCGAGGTGGCATTAATGTTTGATTATTTAAAACTTTTAATATTTTTCAAATGCATTTTAAATGGCTTTACAGAACAAAAAGAGCCTTTAAAATGAAAACCGTTCTGATAAATTGTTTTCATAGAGTGCTTTTAGCAGACATTGTTACAAAGCAGCTTTACAGAAATCCATGAAACCGCTTTTAGTCACAGCAGCAGTTGTGAAGTCACGGGGAAATCAAGCTGAGATGATTCACTGAATTAGGAAGGTGAACTGGATGAACAAAGGTGTCAGAGCAAGAGAAACCTGGCAGTGTACCAGGATGTTGCATTATCAGAATATTGAACTAGCATCATGTCAGGCAACACATATAACTCAACAGACAGAAATAACAGATTGTTGAGTATGATGGGAGTGTGCAACACCAAACACTGGGTGTATATGGTAATCATAGTGCACACAGGGACTCGGAATATCTACATATGACAAATTAAATTAAAAAGAAGTGCAAGGATGTAGTTCAAGCATGTATGCGCCCTCTTACATCAGGGATCTGTTAAAGAAAAAAGGATTTACTATTTAGTCTGATGACGTGAGGAAAATGTGGATTTATTTTATTTGTAATTCAAGGTTTAGAGGAAGTGCCCTTCCGATTCACATGGTGAAGCGTTTCTTTAAAATGGAAAGTTAAGTAGAGTTAAGCCCAACCACACGTATTGAATCAATGTCATAAATGTTGTGCTTTTGTACTGAATAACTTCTTCCACTCCTGTATCATCATACTTCCCTCTAAAAGACAGTTATAGTCCTAAAAATAACCTTTACTCTCATACTTCTTATACACAATGAGCATTTACATTTTCCTCTATATCTAGAATTAGTCAACATTGGAGCAAATAATCCATCCATCCATCCATCTTCAACCGCTTACTCCTTTTCAGGGCCAGGAGCTACCTGGAGCCTATCCCAGGGAGCATCGGGCACAAGGCGGGGTACACCCTGGACAGGGTTGGAGCAAATAATATATTTACTTAACTTCATTAAGTGCTTTATCCTGGTCAGTGTCACAGTGTGCTGAGTTTAGGATTGAATTCTGAAGTACCCTGGAGCTGTGAGAGAGCAATACCATCTAATGTGCCACCATGTAACACATTTATATAGAAGCCAACATATTGAAAAACTCAATAGCCCATATTAAAAAACATATAAAATATGAAAAAGTTTTTGCAAAGCACAAAAGTATAAATATTAATTGTCCATCTGATTAAATAATATATATATATATATATATATATATATATATATATATATATTTTATATATATATATATATATATATATATATATATATATATATGTGTGTGTGTATATATATATATATATATATATGTATATATATATATATATATATATATACACACACATATATATATATATATATATATATATATATATATATGTATGTATATATATATATATATATATATATATATATATATATATATATATATATATATATATATATATATACAATCCTCTATGAAGTATTCGGCCCCCTTGAACTTTTCAAACTTTTGCCACATTTCAGGCTTCAAACATAAAGATATAAAAATGTAATTTTTTTTGAAGAATCACCAACAAGTAGGACACAATTGTGGAGTGGAATGAAATCTATTGGATATTTTAAACTTTTAGCAAAATAAAAAACTGAAGAAAAGTAGTGCGTGCAAAATTATTCGGCTCCTTTAACTTTCAAGTGCAGCAAACTCACTCCAGAAGTTCAGCGAGGATCTCTGAATGGTCTTTCTTCTTGCCACTCTTCCATAAAGGCCAAATTTGTGCAGTGTACGATTGATTGTTGTCCTATGGACAGACTCTCCCACCTCAGCTGTAGTTCTCTGCAGTTCATCCAGAGTGATCATGGGCCTCTTGGCTGCATCTCTGATCAGTCTTCTCCTTGTCTGAGCTGAAAGTTTAGAGGGACGGCCAGGTCTTGGTAGATTTGCAGTGGTCTGATACTCCCTCCATTTCAAAATGATTGCTTGCACAGTGCTCCTTGGGATGTTTAAAGCTTGGGAAATCTTTTTGTATCCAAATCCGGCTTTAAACTTCTCCACAACGGTATTACGGACCTGCCTGGTGTGTTCCTTGGTCTTCATGATGCTCTCTGCGCTTTCAACAGAACCCTGAGACTATCACAGAGCAGGTGCATTTATACAGAGACTTGATTACACACAGGTGGATTCTATTTATCACCATCAGTCATTTAGGACAACATTGGATCATTCAGAGATCCTCGCTGAACTTCTGGAGTGAGTTTGCTGCACTGAAAGTAAAGGAGCCGAATAATTTTGCACGCACCACTTTTCAGTTTTTTATTTGCTAAAAAAGTTTAAAATATCCAATAGATTTCATTCCACTTCACAATTGTGTCCCACTTGTTGGTGATTCTTCACAAAAAATTACATTTTATATCTTTATGTTTGAAGCCTGAAATGTGGCAAAAGGTTGAAAAGTTCAAGGGGGCCGAATACTTTCGCAAGGCACTGTATAAGTTGTAACAAAGTTGTAAAGAGAACTAATGTTTGTTTGCCTAAAATGTTCTGCTGGCGGAAATCAAGTGATTACATAAATCGTGGAACTAATAGAGCAAATATTTTGCTGCTGTTGTGCATCACCTTTTTCCCATACTCGCTGCTAAACCGGAGCTGATGCACAAGATTACAGGATACATCTCTCACTTCAAAAATCAGCCAGATGGAGGGAT
This sequence comes from Ameiurus melas, assembly GCA_012411365.1. NCBI lineage: Eukaryota > Metazoa > Chordata > Actinopteri > Siluriformes > Ictaluridae > Ameiurus > Ameiurus melas. The sequence goes on along the minus strand of CM022754.1, from coordinate 36,548,164 downwards.
CTCAGGGTTGCATTCTATTCAAACACTCAATTCGGCCTTCCTGTCGCTCCAAATAGAGACTGAGTAGGCCGCTTTTGTTAGGTTTCAGATGCAGCATCTATGTCCATGGCCCCTTAATCTGCACATTCACTGAAAGAACCTGCTAGTGTATGCGACTAAACAAGCAGCCTAGATTTGAAGATTTTCATCCCTATTAGTCCTTTTGTCAAGTTTGAATCAGAACAAAATAATGCTATTTTTTCATTTCCTATTTGGTTTGCTCTCACACTGCACATCATTTACAGACCAAAAGCAAATACACAGAATTTGCACTCCAAGGTGAGCTGGTTTCGGTCCAGTTCCTAGTGAATTCTATCGTGGTTCAATTGGGAGTGAGAAAATGAATCGAACCTGAATCAACCCGACTGCATGAAGTGAACCAAACATGATGTCTATTTTGGGTTGTGGGCAGCTTTTCTTATTCTTTTTTCGTAGAGGCTGTAGCATTTCAGAAATGTGATGTGTTCTGAAGATTTAGACTTAAAGCAAAATGTATTAAAGTAGTTATTTATTGAATCATTTATTTAATCCTGGCATCTTGGATTCTTTCGTTCAATGGCAAATGTTTATGTAACTTTTAATATCTTTATATTTCTGACCAATAAATTAGCAAATCCCAGGAATGCTAGAGAGCCACCGTTGAGTCCACAGAACAAATCCCTTAAACAGAATGGTTAGATTGAATTCCAGCTTCCTTGCAAGTAACTTAAAGATATCTGGCAAAAGATTAAATTTACTGTAGATGTAAATAATATGCATCAAATGAATAATATTAACCTAATGGAAAGAAATTACATCAGAGCATGAAAATGTTAAAGGGGAAAGTAGACTAAATATCGTGCTGAAATGTCAGTTTAGATTTTAGAAGATCTTTTTGACCCTTAGTAATCTAAGAGCTTAGTTGAAAAGATGGTAGTCTAAGTATAGATGATGCCTCATGGCTGGGAGACATGCTCAAATCAACTGCATCTGTTAGTTATTTCAACTGTACTGAAATGGGAAACCTCTAATTACTGTAGGAAAACCTAATCCTGTGTAGATCCCCTTTGTGCCACCAACACATCTCTGACCTGTCAAGGCATGGGACAAGTTGCGAGGTGGGGCCTCCATGGATCAGGCTTGTTTTTCCAGTACATCTTACAGATGCTCGATCAGATTGAAATCTGGAGAAATTGGCTGTCAAGTAAACACCTTGAACACTACTTAAATGTTATCGTGTTTCTCAAACCATTCCTGAACTATTTTCGAAGTGTGGCAGGGCATATTATCCTGCTGAAAGGGGCCAATGCCATGATAGAATACCATTGTCATGAAGGGTTGTATGTGGTCTGCAACAATGTTTAGGTAGGTGTTACGTGTCAAAGCAACATCCACATAATGCCAGGACCCAATGTTCCCCAGCAGAACACTGGCCATAGCATCACACTCCCTGTTCCTGGTTCATCAATTGTCCTTTCTTCGACCACTTTTGGTAGGTATTAACCACTGCATATCGGGAACACATTGTTTTGCCGATGTCTAGCCATCACAATTCAAAGTCGCTCACATCCTAACACTTACCATTTTTTCTTGCTTCCAACACATCATCCTTGAGAACTGAGATAGTATATCCCAACCCTTGATAGGTGCCATTGTAATTACATAATCAATGTTTTTCACTTCACCTGTCAGAGGTTTTAATGTTATGCCTTGTTTTAGTTGTGTGTGTGTGTGTGTGTGTGTGTGTGTGTATGTCCACACAATAAATACAGCATAATCTTCCTGTTCTCTTTACTTCTGCTAGCAATTGATGGACTGAACCAGGGTAGATTTCTTTTAAAATACCAAAGATATCTTTATGTCATTTCTGTTATTATCAATGTAGTCAGTATTTATGGAAACAGGTGCATAAAACCCCTCCTCACACTGATGGTAGGTGGTCTGCACAGATGGGAGTGTAAATAAGTGATGAAGGGAATATCATAGCAACCTTTTTATTTCATTTCTTATGTAAAATTTAGTTCTATGTTATTTCTTTCTTTGCTACTCACAGGTCAATATGAATTGCATGTGATCTCTCTAATATAAATGTACTTTCACTAATTACACTAATGACTCATGTTAATTAGATTAATTGAGTTAACTAAGAAGTTCTGCGTTGATACATACTGTAATTTTATTATTTCTCCACTTAATAATAAAATGCTCGACTCAATTTAAAACGAGTCATTTCATACTGAATAAAACAAAAGGGTTTAGGGAATAGTTAAGAGAAAAAATCTAACCAAGTTTCCCAGTCAAATGGAATCAATTTACGTTTTCCACTTGTCCCAAATGTAGGTTATTATATTTTTTTTTACTTACATTATATATGTATTTGTTTGTTTATTTGGTTGGTTGTTTTGTTTTATTATTTTTTTTATTTTACTCCATATTGGGTCATTTGCCAATTTTCACCCACTAGCTAGCAATGAAAGCTAACATGTATGTCCTCAAAGATATATGAAGCCGACCATCACACTGTCTAAACTTTACAAACTGCAGTTCATGCTAAGTCACAGGGCAGCTGAACACACTCACCCTCTTCCATGTAAATGAGCTCACAGATGGTCACAATTGTCCTGATACTGGTCTGATTGGCAGGGGAGAGAATACCCTTTTGGACTCCTGGCTACGAATTGCTCTAACATAGTTGGAATTCGAACTCATGATCTCCTGATGATTTAATAAACAGTCAATTGTGAGCAATCCAAGGATCATGGTTATAGTTCAAAGAAAGGCTAAATGCCTATGCAGACAATCTTAAAAATAAATAAATAAAGGCTAATACATCCATCCATCCCATCCATCTTCAACCGCTTATTCCTGCTTCAGGGTCGCGGGGAACCTGGAGCCCATCCCAGGAAGCATCGGGCACAAGGCGGGGCACACCCTGGACAAGGTGCCAGTCCATCGCAGAGGCTAATACATTATTTAAAAAAATAGCACAGGTACTTAGTAGGCAAGAGGCAACACTCAGAAGGCAAGACTTCGCAGGGTCGAAGAGAAACAACACAGAATAAATAACCAAGTAATCAATAATAAGTAATCAAAGTGGAACATGGAACAGGTGATCACAATAGGGTAATAAACCAGTGATAAGTCAAGGATGGTGACAGGACTGAACCCAAAACAAAGGCAGATGGAAAAGTAAACACAAACACATGGAGAAGAGAAAGCAGTGCACACTGTGCCCAGTGGGGGAATTTACAACTCATATTATTGTAAATTATTCAGTAAACTACAGTAAATCTAATAGGATTAATTTTTATATGCACAGAGGATCCATGAGCACAAACAAATTAGACTTAGACTTAGACTTCCTTTACTAATCCCCAAGGAGAATTAAGGTATAACAGCAGCAAAAACAGAAAAACAAAAAACAAAACCACAAGACAAAAAATAGACAATACAGTCAATCAATAAACACAATAATCGGAATATTATCAATTATAAAATACAGAACAATTACCCAATTAGCACAATAACTCATACCATCAAACAATGCCACTCAATCCCTTAATCCAAGCAAACCATTCCAATATATTTTTTAAAAGAGACATTACAGTAAATCACTAAAATATAATACAAATATATATAAAAATAAACAGTGCACGTTCATGTCTTTACAGGAGTACATATACACATATACGCTTCATATACATACCCAAATACAGTACATCCCTATGGATATACATACATACACAGATATATAAATATATATGCACACCTAAATACACACATAAACACATATATCCATATAAATGCGTGTATATATACATATCCACACCATTCTTCACATACTTCAAATAAAGGTGCGGTTGTACAGCCTAATGGCTGCAGGAATAAAAGACCTAAAATATATCTCTTTCTTACACCGAGGAGGAATCAACCTCCTGGTAAATGTACTCTCCTGTGCACCAACGGTACTATTTAAAGGGTGAGCAGTTTCACACAAAATGACAGAGTTTGGTCAGCATTCTCCTCTCCATCACCACCTCCACTGGGTCAAGACTAGTCCCCAGAACAGAGCTGGCTTTCTTTATCAGTTTATTCAGTCTGTTTACATCACTGATCCTGGTTCCACTTCCACAGCACACAACAGCATACAAAAGTACTGCCACCACAACAAAATCATAAAAGGAATGGAGGAATGGAGCATTTCCCCCTGAACTCTAAAAGATCTCAGTCTCCTCATAAAATTTAAATAGCTCTGGTCTTTTTTGTATATCATCTCATTCTTAGTGGCCCAGCTCAATTTATTGTCCAAGTGCACTCCCAAATTATTATAGGTGGTGACTATCTGAATCTCTTCACCATTAATTCTGATGGGAGACACTGCATGTTTAGATCTCCTAAAATCAATCACCATCTCCTTGTTAAGCTGGAGACGGTTCTGCTTGCACCAACCCACACAGCTTTTCACCAAGCTCCTATACTCGTGTTCCTTCTGAAAATTTCTGGAGATGGCATGCCCCAGTATCATACTTAATGTCCGAGGTATAAAAAGAAAAGTTGCCTAAACAGTCCTCTGGGGCACACCCACGTTACTCACTGTCAGGTCTGACCTCCAGTTTTGTAGGTGCACATACTGTGGTCTTTCTGTCAGGTAGTCTATGATCCATGTTACTATAGAGGCATCAACATGAGCTAATATTAACTATCTCAGAGTAAACCTGGCCGAATAGAATTAAAAGCACTTGAGAAATTAAAGAACATACATCTCACAGTGCTCCCAGCCTAATCTAGGATGTGAATAAGCCTTATGTAAGAGATAAATGATGGCGTCTTCTACTCCCACATGAGACCAAAATGCAAGCTGCAAAGGATATCATATTTCCAACCATAAATCTAAGGTAAGGAAGAACTATCCTCTCTAGTGTCTTCATCAGATGTGACGTCAGTGCTACTGGTCTAAAGTCATTCAGTTCCTTACAGATCCCATTTTTTGGCACTGGCACCACACAAGACACTTTCTTTAGGTTTCTGATCTGTCCGCAGCATCTGAAAGCCCTCAATGTACATGTTCGAGTCCGGCATAAGACAAGTCGGTAGATGCATGGCAATTCATTGTCCATTAACTGAATCGATGTAATATTTGACACAGTATTCATTGTTCTTCTCCTGAAAATATATAAAAACACATAAAACAAAACAAAAACATAAAAGTTAGACATAAAGCGAACAGAGTTGCCGCATACACACAGCGCCCTCTATCTCTGCCCATTCAAACATGGGCATATATGCAGACAAACATGTATAGTATATGAAAGTGATTTAGCAACATTTAATGAGGAATACTAAACAATCGAATGCCTTCAGAGCCTATGTCCTTAATGCTTTTTCGGGAGCTCATTAAATAGTTCAAAGCTGCACCCTAGTGATCTCTCTGAAGACTTAATCACAGTGCAGCTAGTTGAATCCAGGCACAGTGCCGAGTCATGGAGGAGACTATAGCAGCTATATTTCCTGATGTATTTAGCTGTCGTGCTGCTGCAGTTTTCATCCAACTTCAAGAAGAGAGAATAGATCCACATGATATATAACCTGTCAGTATTGTGCAGATTCCAGTTTATTCATCTTCGACCAAGTGTCACACCATGGGCAGAGAGATTGTCTCTTCTAGCGGCTCTATTGACCAATGATTGTGTTGAACAGACAACGAGAGAACATGATTGATGCCCAAAGTGGCCTTCTTGAAGTGTATACTGACAACGTTGTGTCTTCGCTTTGTTGTTTTCCTGCAGCCTTCTTCAAAGGAAGTAAACACCACCAGACGCCGATGTGATACAAACAAAAATGGAAGGTTATATAGTATTAAGGGGCCTTCCAGTGATCCTGTTTAGTCTCCATTAGCCTCGCTATCGGCACTTCCTCTTTTCGAGGTGCTGGGATATGAGGGAGTTGCTATTATGCTGGGGCTATTAGGGAGGTAATGATGACTCTAGGGTGTGCACTGCACCAGATGATGCGTTCGCCTTGCATAAATAATGAGACTCGGCAATCAGGAGCGCAGATAGCGCTGCCACAACTCTGTTTGCAGATCGCACCACATTTGACATGATAAACACATTTGAGTGGTTTGTGAGTTCTCATTTCTGCTCTTATAATCGGACAGCACTGTAAAATGTTTCGCCAACTTTAACAGCTTGCAGGGCGATCCATCCATGTTTACCAGGAAAATATGAGGACAGGAGTTTCTAGGCGCAATTGTTGGAGTGCAGTGTCTTCATTTATGAGCGAATCTCAAAGGTGTTAGCTTTGTTTTATTGGGCATGAAGGTATAACTTGGCGAGGCCAGTAGTTCAGCACATTTTTAGCCCGTCGTAATTTTCTATCAAGGTCCGAGATTGCGGAAGGACACACTTAGACTTATGAAATGCACTTCTATTGGTGTAATTACATCAGATTAATGGAGAAAGTTCTGAAGGACAACAGTGCTGCCTTTCTATGAGAGGACAAAGAAAACACCTAGTAGTTCATGATGCACGGGTGCATTCACCATAGCAAATGAAAAAAAAAATCAGGTTTATTGCACTGAAATGAAAGGTCAACAAAATAATAACTTTGCAGCAGTGTTTGGATTGTCATGCATTTGATGACTAAGGATTTTAGTCTGTGTGATCTACATTCTTGGCCATTAACCTCTAAACCCTGTTGTTTTAATGCTGTTTTGGAGTTATTATAAACGATTGTCCTTTTCAGAGTTTATCCAAAAGTCATTCAGCAATTAATGTAAATGTCAAAGCAAATTAGTAACTTTTTGCACAGAGTAAAGCTAAGTGCTAGCACTAACATTTGAAATACCATGTCAAACAATACCACGTCAAAAAGCATTGCACTTTTTTTTCTAATGGTGTGAAGATGTGGGGGAATTATCCACTAAAATAATAATGATAATAACAGACCATTGTGTTTTTTGTAAGCATAAAGGTAATAAAAGGGCACGCCATTAGAGCATTTTGTCCTGCATCATTCGTTATTTGAGTTGTCCACATACGTACATGAACTCTCCCTTGTTTTTTTTAGTAGAATATGGAAGGAATAAAACACAACAGGGTGAGCTGTTACAGGAAAACAAGACACACCATGGTGGTGATCTGCCACCTGATGTAAAGTGGAATTATTGCTGATTATTTTCTAATAACAGTACATTCTGAAGTGGTTCATTCCTCAAATTCCTCAATCTCGCCTCCACCCTGTGCACGCACAGTTTGTGTGTTTTCCCTGAAGCACAGGGGTTTCCTCCAGGTACTCCGGTTTTCTCCGGTTTGGACCCCAGTCCAAAGACATACATTGTAGGTTTATTGGCATTTCCAAATTGTGTGTGTGCGTGTGTGTGTGTGTGTGTGTGTGTGTGTGTGTGTGTGTGTGTGTGTGTGTGTGTGTGTGTGTGTGTGTGTGTGTGTGTGTGTGTGTGTGTGTGTGTGTGTGTGTGTGTGTGTGTGTGTGTGTGAATGAGTGTGCGATTATGCACTGTGATGAATAGACACCCCATACAGGGTGTCGCCCATCTTGTGCCCTGAGTTCCCTGGGATAGGTTCCAGGCTCCCTCGTGACCCTGTGTAGGATAAGTGTTATGGAAAATGGATGGATGATTGACTGGATGGATGGATGGACATGTATTCCATTTAATCCATGAAGAGCTATGTTTGTGGAATATCTGCGAAACAAGTTACTGTATCCCTGATGTTACAGAAGCTATAAACAGTCATTCTCACACTCTTTTTAGCTCTTGAAGTATGAGAAAAAAATATGTCGGATCACCAAGAAAAACGCCTGGCTTCAAGACTTTAAAGTTACAGCTTTACCTCTGACTGTTAGAAAGCCCTGACACTTCCAAAAATGCTAATGGATTCTCCTCACAGGAAATCTTTAAAATGTGTTCATGGGGGCATCTACCATGCCCTGTGCAAGACGATACTACTGGAACAATAACATACAGTATTAGAATAAGGACATTAATATAAACCTGTGACCTGTCTTGTAGCCAGAACTACTATCAGAGCTGCTGTTACAAAAACATAATCCGCAAAAATCAGGATAAGCATACATCAACTAGGACCATCCTGAGCTGAGATATTGAGGTTTCCGTAAACATCTGTAAAACTAGAATTTGTTGTGTGCCATGACACAAAGATAGCCGTAGTAGTTAAAACAAATTATAAATAAATAAATAAATAAATAAATAAATAAATAAGTGGTGAACCCCATAGAGATTCTAAGTGAGACACCAGACCCGACAATACAGACGAGCTGAAGGCCGCAATCAAAGCAACCCGGGCTTCCAGAACAAACACCTCAGCAGTGCCACAGGCTGATTGCTTCCATGCCACGCCACATTGATGCAGTAATTAGTGCAAAAGGAGCCCTGACAAATATTTAGTGCATAAATTAACATACTTTTCAGAAGGTTGATATTTCTGTATTATAAATTCTTTATTTTAATATTTTGAGATGCTGGATTTCTTATTTCCATGATCTATAATCATCAAGATTAAAACAAACAAAAAAAGAAGGCTTGAAATATTTCAGTGATCAGTGTCGTGTGTGAAACAGCATAACCATCTCTAAGTTAAATTTACTTTGTTATTTAGTAGAATTAGGCTGGATCTCTTTTATAAATAGTTGTTGTGAGAATGAGCTAGAATTGAATCAGTCAGTCTGCTACTATGATTCTCATGATTAGTGTCTCGAGCACACCTGAGCACTTAGAATTTGTTTCCACCCTAGTGTTTAGTCTTAGTTCTCTGTTCCTCCTACAGCTGTCTTGCACTTGTTTCTAGTGGAAGCCTGGACCCTGTTTACATGAGTATTTTAACCACTTGCTTTTGTATAATGTGTCTCCAGTTGTTCAATTTCTGTTCTTGTATATAATATGAAAATTAGCTCATAGCATTTGCAGAGATGCCAACACTACTAACAACAACAACACAATCCTTTCAGGCTCAGAGAGAGAATGAAAAAAAGAAAAGTTTTTTATTTTTATTTATTTTAATTTTGTTTTATTTATTATTGACAGGAATGGAAAATAACAAAACAGACAACTTGTTTGCCCAAATATGAACACAAAAGACTTAAGATTAAAAAATTAAGATAGGTAACATATTGAAAGAAAATATTGAATGGCACTTCACTGTAAAATCCAACAGGCAGACTTATCATTAATTATGACCTGTCTATTGATATAATAATGCAAAATACTATTTTTTCCTTTGTTGTGTACAGTTAAATTAATTAAATTTGGCCCACTCAGATCCAACCAATCATTGTTGATATCAGGTAGACTAACTGATACAACAGCGTTTACCATTTACCATAGCCCCAACTGGCTGCACTCTATTTTCAATTATATATATATATATATATATATATATATATATATATATATATATATATATATATATATATATATAATTATTTTTGTGTTTTACATTTAATCAAGTCCATATTAAGCATATCAATCATCAAGTCAGGATTAATTAGTTTACCCATAGTATGTTAGATCTACATTCAGTAGTTTGCTGAACTGTGTTTGCTAACATTAGCTAGAAATAGCACTTTATACGTTAGGTAGTATTAGGTCTTTATTTGGATAGCTCTGGATATACTATCTCTCAGTATGTTGCTAGATCTTTTTACATGTCTTTTTACATAATAGTAAAAACCTTTTTTTAATAATGAAAAACATTTTGTCATTTTCAAGTCAGATTTTGTAGCTTGCTAATTCTTCAATTCAGTCAACAATCTTTATAACATAGGGTATTTAGTCGTTGCTTCTCTTTCTCGTTTAAGAATGTTTAAGAGCACAAAAATTGCAATGCCAACCCATTGCAGGACGCAGTTGACACAATACAGACTGTTTGGAAGTACCAGTCAGCCAACAATGCATTGCATTGGACTGGGAGAGGAAACCGGAGTATCCGCAGGAAAGCCCCGACGCATGGGGAGAACATGAAAACGCCATGTATACAGCATGGAGGCAGGTTTGGACCCTCAAACCTGGAGGTGAAAGGCAAAAATGCTAACCACTAAGCCACCGTGCCTCCCTAACAAACAATATAATTATTATGAGTTTAGAAACACTTCAAACATCATAGATGGCTCTTGTAATTGTATCTAGGGTACATTTACAGCTGTGTTTATGCAGATAATCTTTATCCTGTATAATCCTGGTATAATCCTCTCACTAAGCAAAACAACCAGGTATAAATATGGACATCGACTTGTACCACTTCTTTTCTGTAAGCTTTCTGTGCTTAGACTGGCCTTATTTACAGTATTTAATGCTTTAATGCTTTAAAATGACCATGTTTTCATCTTATTCTGTCATATAAGACTCATTAAATGTGTATAGAGATACATGACAAAAAAAATACATCTTAGAAGGAAGTATCAAAGATTGTTGGTGCCTCTAAAGAGTGTACATAGGTAGTACATAATTGTCTTGCTTTTTTTTTTTTGCTAACCAAGCTATTATGAAGGAGTGCATTATTTGAGCGGTATCTATCTAGTTATCTTTTTAGAAGCTTCATACAGTATCTCACAAAAGTGAGTACACCCCTCACATTTTTGTAAATATTTGATTATACCTTTTCATGTGACAACCAGAAGGAATGAGTTATGAGGGATTGTGAGAGCGATGACACCAAATTTTACACACCTGCTCCCCATTCACACCTGAAACTTTGTAACACTAACAAGTCACATGAAACCAGGGAGTGAAAATGGCTAGTTGGGCCCAATTTGGACATTTTCACTTAGGGGTGTACTCACTTTTGTTGCCAGCGGTTTAGACATTAATGGCTGTGTGTTGAGTTATTTTGAGGGGACAGCAAATTTACACTGTTACACAAGCTGTACACTCACTACTTTACATTGTAGCAAAGTGTCATTTCTTCAGTGTTGTCACATGAAAAGATGTCATCAAATATTTACAAAAATGTGAGGGGTGTACTAACTTTTGTGAGATACTGTATATAACTTCTACAGTTAGCTTTGAACTGAGCATGATCGCAAGCGATAAGAGCAGCATTTGTGACACACCCAAAAGTGTAAAAACCCAAAACCCAGAAAAGAGATTTGTATGAAGCAGGCTAGTGCAGGCTAGATGCTACTGTATCAAGGCTGATGTTCCAGAGAATGCTGCTGCTTATTAGAACCATATTCATTTTATTTTTAAATATGCTTGTGATGAACATATTAAGAGGACATAAATTGCTGAAGGGAAGGTCATGCCTTGAGGGAGTGTGACTGTGTGTGAGAGAGATATGGATGTTATTTGTCAGGTCTGAAACAGGGAATTGAGGGATCTTCCTGGCTTACGGCTGGCTCTTCTGCCTGCCCCTCCCTAAAGAGTGTGAAGAGGGCCGAGCTCCAGCTCCGACCATCTGCTCCTCTAGCACTGTGCCAAGAGGCAACACATCCTAACCCACCTCATCACAGATATGTGTTTGTATATACACAAACACGTGTAAATATATATAGTTGTGTTTGAGTAATAGATGTGCATATGTTTTTTTTTTAAATCCTGTAGTCATTGCGTTGTTGTCTTTTTTGTGGATGTGTGTATATGTGGGTGAACAATGTAAATGTTGTATATGTTCAGGATGACCAGGTTCAATTATTGTAACAGATTAATGCAAGAAAGCCGTTATGCACCTGTGTTTGTGCATGCATCCATGAAATTTCTTGCCCGAACAGTTGGTCCTGTATCACTCTGCATATGTTAAAGAAAAATATGCTACTTGTTTTGTGGATCTGGTGGTCCCTAAGATAAGCAACATATTTAATGCAATTTATTTAATATTTGCCTTATTGCTTCATAAGTAAAAATCATGTAGGCTAAAATTGATAGCTTATTAGCCACACGGCTGTTGTGTCACCATGCTTGTATACCGTACGTGTTCCACATAAAACCGAAGACAAATTCATTATTCAAAGCGAATAATGTACATAACGTGTGGTACGTGTACGTTGCTTTCATTTGTTTTTAGTTTCAAAACTGAAAAACAAAATACAAATGACGACGCGTTCATTCATTTTTTGTTTTAATATTGAAGACTAAATTACTAGTTAGCTAGGTTTAAAACCATTTTTGCTCAAAGATGCAAAGTATTTCAATTATCCCTCATTTATACTTTCTTGTCATCTTATTTTTTGAGTTTAAGGTTGTTGTTTTTTTATTTATTATTTTGTTTTGTGGCATTACAGACACTGAAAACATTACAGAACAATTTTTTAAAATATTACACAAGTCACTAGATCATGCCGCACACGTCTACTGCCTTTAGCCGTTAAACAAAACCCAAACCCAAATTAAAATGAATGAATTACAATAAATTTAAAACGTGTATAAAACAGAACGTGAACCGAGGCTGCTAGTGTGTGTAGTACAGCTTTATCATATACTGTAAGGTGTGCATGAGGAGAGCAGAATGAACTGCAGCCTGAAGACCTGCTGAGCTGCAAGATAAAGAGATGAAAACCCTCTAATTGAAATTTGATTTGTAATTTAAAATGATATTTATTGACGTTGCCTCAGGGAAAGCCACATGGGTCTTTATATATTGCCTTTTTCTCTATTTATAATAGACACAAATCCTTATTTTCACAGTAGGCTGAGAGAGTAAGGGGGATTCAGTTTTAAGAACCTCTGAAGTGATATATAAAGATTTTAATAAGCTTACAGGAGTAGTATAGCAATATTTGTATCGTTGCATTCTATATAGGTGGGCTGCGTAGATGGTGCTTAGCTTCACGATTTTATGGAGATACTCACGATTTTATGGAGATACTAGAGATCCAGATCTGGATGGAGCTCAAATCTTCTCTAATTCCAGACTGCTGGGACTACGGCTGCTCCTAAGGCCATACAGACTACATATAAGTCAATAATGAACTTTTTCACACTATCTGTTGTTACCCGGATGAGGATGGGTTCCCTTCTGAGTCTGGTTCCTCTCAAGGTTTCTTCCTCTTAAAACATCTTAGGGAGATTTTTCTTGCCACCGTCGCAACTCAGTGGTTTGCTCAGTTGGGATAAATTCACACCTTTATTATCTGTATACCGTGTTGATATTTCTTTAAAGCTGCTTTGAGACAATGTCTATTGTAAAAAGTGTTATACTAATTAATCAATTGAATTGAATTGAATTAGCTAAGAGGCATGAGGTGATTTAGGATAAGGGAAGCATACGCATATATAGTCCCCTCCAAAAGTAGCCTATTAGAACAGCAGGTCCAATTCAAAATAAAAGATGTCATGTTCTTAGTTGTTTAACACATCTAGATGTAAAAAGATGCAAATTCTGATCTATTGTATCATATTCATCTTTTGCTCTCAAACACGAATGTCTTCAACTTATAGTGAAATAATAGCATTGGCCTTGCTGTTCCAATACTTTCAGAAGGAACTGTGTGTATATGTGTAGATAAAATAATGAACCCAAGTATATGAAAAGGATTCCGTAACAGAATGAAAAAAAAGAAATACATAAATGGTATGGCCTTGTATTAGTGACATGCAGAAAATATTCCAAACTAGAAAGCACAACCTTCATTGCTCGTATTTCACTTTATCTCTTCACTGAAAAATTCAACAGTTTTTTTTTTTTTTTTTTTTTTTTTTAAAGAATAAAAATTGACTTTGCATCAGAAGGGAATGTAATTCCGAATTGCACTGCATTACACTTGCATACTGTAACTATGTTGCGGTCGTGCCAGACTGAAATGCAATGGCTGTCCAATCACAGCTCAAGCTGTATTCGGAGAAGGGGAGTAGGGCCTGAAAGCATCGTTTCCCAGGAGGCATTGCTGTACATGTGAAGGAATGGCATTTATAGGCTTACTGTCATCAATCATTTCGAGAATGAATACTAAACCATGATTAAAAGTGTTAATATGTATACAAATATGGACAGTTTTGCTTAGAACAATCCTCTGCTTATTGATTTTATTAACCTTGATTGATTACCTTTCACTCCGAATCAAAATCTTCTTCATACAAGTAAGTCCTGACCACCACTTTGAGGATCAGCATGTCATTTTCTTACCAAGTGCATATGTGTATGTATCAGCCCTAATGTCATATGCATGCTTCAAGTCAGGCAAATATGTAAATGGCGCACCTATAGAGTGCTTTTATCTAAAGCACTTTACACTGTGTCTCATTCACCCATTCACACACACCAATGGCAGCTGCCAAGGTACCAACTTGCCAGGAATTGAACTGCCAACCCTACGATTAGTGGACAACCCGCTCTACCACCTGAGCCACAACCGCCCACAAATATGTGTGCATATACAACATGTGTCCCTTGGTTTTAGTGTGTGCATATATATATATATATATATATATATATATATATATATATATATATATATATATATATATATATATATATATATAGATAGATAGATAGATAGATAGATAGATAGATAGATATATAGAATATATAGATATAAAATATATATATATATATATATATATATATATATATATATATATATATATATATATATATATATATATATGTATAATAATATATATATATATACAGTGGTGTGAAAAAGTGTTTGCCCCCTTCCTCATTTCCTGTTCCTTTGCATGTTTGTCACACTTAAGTGTTTCGGAACATCAAACCAATTTAAACAATAGTCAAGGACAACACAAGTAAACACAAAATGCAATTTGTAAATGAAGGTGTTTATTATTAAAGGTGAAAAAAATCCAAACCATCATGGCCCTGGGTAAAAAGTGATTGCCCCCTTGTTAAAACATACTATAACTGTGGTTGTCCACACCTGAGTTCAATTTCTCTAGCCACACCCAGGCCTGATTATTGCCACACCTGTTCACAATCAAGGCATCACTTAAATAGGAGCTGCTTGACACAGTAAGGTCCACCAGAAGATACTTAAAAGCTACACATCATGCCGAGACCCAAAGAAATTCAGGAACAATTGAGAAAGAAAGTAATTGAGATCTATCAGTCTGGAAAGGGTTATAAAGCCATTTCCAAAGCTTTGGGAATCCAGCGAACCACAGTGAGAGCCATTATCCACAAATGGCGAAGACATGGAACAGTGGTGAACCTTCCCAGGGAGTGGCCAGCCGCCCAAAATTACCCCAAGAGCGCGCGCGACGACTCATCCAAGAGGTCACAAAAGACCCCACAACAACGTCCAAGAACTGCAGGCCTCACTTGCCTCAGTTAAGGTCAGCGTTCATGCCTCCACCATCAGGAAAAGACTGGGCAAAAATGTCTGCCGCATGGCAGAGTTCCAAGGAGAAAACCACTGCTGAGCAAAAAGAACATCAAAGCTCGTCTCAATTTCTCCACAACACATCTTGATGATCCCCAAGACTTTTGGGACAACATTCTGTGGACCGATGAGACAAAAGTGGAACACTTTGGAAGGTGTGTGTCCAAGTATATCGCGCTAGAAGGAACACTGCATTTCATAAAAAGAACATTATACCAACAGTAAAATATGGTGATGGTTGTGTGATGGTCTGGGGCTGTTTTGCTGCTTCAGGACCTGGAAGACTTGCTGTGATAAAAGGAACTATGAATTCTGCTGTCTACCAAGAGATCCTGAAGGAGAATGTCCGACCATCTGTTCGTGTACTCAAGCTGAAACGAACTTGGGTTCTGCAGCAGGACAATGATCCTAAACACACCAGCAAGTCCACCACCGAATGGCTGAAGAAAAACAAAATGAAGACTTTGGAGTGGCCTCGCCAAAGTCCTGACCTGAATCCTATTGAGATGTTGTGGTATGACCTTAAAAAAGGCCGTTCATGCTCGAAAACCCTCTAATGTAACTGAATTAGGACAATTCTGCAAAGATAGTGGGCCAAAATTCCTCCAGGACGCGGGTAAAAGCCTCATTGCACGTTATCGCAAACGCTTGGTTGCGGTAGTTGTTGCTGCTAAGGGTGGCCCAACCAGTTATTAGGTTTAGGGGGCAATCATTTTTTCACACAGGGCCATGATGGTTTGGATTTTTTTCACCTTTAATAATAAACACCTTCATTTACAAATTGCATTTTGTGTTTACTTGTGTTGTCCTTGACTATTGTTTAAATTGGTTTGATGTTCCGAAACACTTAAGTGTGACAAACATGCAAAGGAACAGGAAATGAGGAAGGGGGCAAACACTTTTTCACACCACTGTATATATATATATATATATATATATATATATATATATATATATGGGGGAAAAAGTATTTGATCCCCTGCTGATTTTGTACATTGGCCCAGTAATAAAGAAATGATCAGTCTATAATTTTAATGGTAGATTTATTTGAACAGTGAGAGACAGAATGACAGCAAGTGGGGGGGGGGGAGAAAAACCCTTTTTTTTTGTCCCACAGAAAAACAAGGTGGGGGTGTTGTGGGGGTTGTTGGGACAAACACACCGCGCGGTGTTTTTTGGAGGTCGGGGGGAAGTGTTGGGGTTTTTTCGTCCCTCTCCTCCGCGCGGGGGGGGGAAGAGGAGGAATGCTGCCTATGACCCCAAGAACACCTTTCCCACCGTCAAATATGGAGGTGGAAACATTATGATTTGGGGTGTTTTTCTGCTAAGGGGACAGATCAACTTCACCGCATCAAAGGGAAGATGGACGGGGCCATGTACCGTCAAATCGTGGGTGAGAACCACCTTCCCTCAGCCAGGGCATTGAAAATGAAAAGTAATTACTAAGTCATTACCAAGTCATGTTTTGAAGAGGGGTCAAATACATATTTCCCTCATTAAATCAATCTATAACATTTTTGATATGCGTTTTTCTGGATTTTCTTGTTGTTATTCTGTCTCTCACTGTTCAAATAAACCTACCATTAAAATTATAGACTGATCATTTCTTTGTCAGTGGACAAACATACAAAATCAGCAGGGGATCAAATACTTTTTTCCCTCACTATACATGTATATATATATATATATATATATATATATATATATATATATATATATATATATATATATATATATATATATATATATATATATATATATATATATATATATATATATATATATATATATATATATATATTATATATATATATATATATATACACAATGTGTGAGTGTGTGCTTGTGTGTGTGTGACCACAGAGTAGCTGCAAGTTCCTTTCCGGCTTTACATTTTACCAGACACAAAGCAAATAAACTGAAAAACAACAGCGGCAATCCCAGCAGCCAGTGGCAGCATGCCGTGCCGGCAGAAGATAGTGTTCTCAACGTTCGGGATGAATAAAGAGAGGAAGAGAATATGACAGGAGGAGAAATGGATAGGTAAAGTCTGACATGAGAAGATGGAGGAAAGAATATGAGGGAAGAAAATGTACCCTTTAACAAGGACACACATAATCATTCATGCGAAGCACGACTCTTACAGAGCACCCTGCTGGGGTTTTTTGCTGGTTCTCATCTCTAAAACAAGGCTGAAGTACGCAGGTCTGGGCACAATATTAGGGTTGTGGTGACACTTAGATGAAAAACATTAGCATACACGTGTTTGTCAGATCCTGCTGGGGCAGTTAATACCATCCATCTGTTTCCCATACTACCTATCCTACATAGGGTCGTGGAGGAGCCTGGAGCCTATCCTAGGGAAATCGGCGCAAAGGAATGGGGACACCCTGGACGGTGTGAAAACCCATCGCAGGCACAATTGCACACACGTTCACACATTATGGACAATTTGGAAAAGTCAGTCAGTCTACAATACATGTCATTGAACTGGGGGTGGAAACCAAAGTTTTCAGAGGAAGCCAAATGTACTGAGAAAGTGTGCCACCTAATCTTATTCAACCTGCTAAAAGTGAATATGTGAACTGATGTTTTTTTTGTCACACATACATTACAACGCAGTTTTAGGCACATTTTGAAAAATCATTAAAATACTTTACAAAAAAAGTTTTTACACTTTGCTGAGATAAAATGTAATTCAATGTAATTTATAAAATGTCAAGCAAATTGCCTCCCACCTAAAAACAAACAAACAAACAACAAATAATAACATGTAAGCGTCCTGTAATAATAACCCATAGCTGCTCAAACATCACTTTTAGCATTCAGAATTCCAAACTTTGTCCATAACAATAGATTTGCTTAATTTGCTCCCAGAACTATTATCTGGACCATTTGTGTTCCTAGTGGTTAGCAGGATGATGTCAGAGTGAAAAATTAATTTCAGCCCCAATTAAACAGGCCATTGTTTGCACCTCCAGATTTAACGTAGTTGATGGAAACAGATTAATTCTCATTTCATTTTTGTTTTTTGTTACTGACATTTGGTAAATTTGCTTAAACTATGTTACTTCAATATCAATGGACACCCAGCTTGAGTGAATCAGTACGTTACAAGCATGTCCATGAAGTGCCTTACTATATACATACTGTATATATTCAGGGATAAAGAAAAGCAAAATCATACTACTCTACTTGTTGACCTGTGTGATGTACTGTATATCAGTTTGCAAAGGACAATGCTGTCCTCTCACTTATGTGTAAAACAGTATGAACACTAAGTTCACAACATTACACTGGCTTTGGTTGTAGACTAGCATGAGAGAGATGCTAATCACTGGCACTGGCACTGTCAGCTCACTGCTGTATACGATGCCACATAATTTGTTTGTTTGTTAAAAGCGAGAAAAATAAGACTTGTGAGCATGATAATTATTATTCTTATTATGTTTTATCTCAAAGGAACAGCCAAAAAATGTTGGTAACAAATGTAATCAGGAGTTATGTGTTTGTTGTCCAAATTTTGCTCAGAAGAAAGGATTAGCATCTAATAATGATAAATAATACTTTCATTAACATTCCTATATAGAACCGTATATGTGTTAGAAAAAAAAGGTTGGTATTTGATATTAAAATAAATTATTTTAATGTTTCCCAAAAACAAACTTAAAAAAAAAAAAAAAAATTATTTTTTTTATTAAAAAAAATTTTTTAAAATTTTTTTTTTATTTTTTATTAAAGAATAAGATATGTTTAAAATGAGTAGTAAAAAAAAATAAAAAAAAAAAAAATTATTACTGATTAAGTAGAAAAAACACTGATGCTTGATCATTGAGTTAGTGTAAATAAAATCAATTCTCGAGTGTGTTATGTTATGATGTGTGTGGTCTGGATTGTAATTCGTGCATAGGGGGGGGGGGGGGGGTAAGAGAAGATAGGATGAGACGGATGAAAACACACACTGCAAGAGCAGTTACGAAGAAAATGAGGAGGGACATGCATGGCACAGCAGATGTGTAACTAGAGAGAAATCAGATAGAGAGCCTAGGCTTGATTTTGTCCGACGTTTGCGGAAGAGCGTTGCTCCATGATGTAGAACTTTCAGAACAGAAGGTGGAGATATGGGTGAAGGCACAGGCAAGGATTGAACTAAAGCTTGGAGAGCACTTAAGGGAGATGAATCTGGGCAAAAAAAATGCTTCAAGGTGGAGAGGTGGGCTGACACACACACACACACACACACACACACACACACACACTTGTAATGGTAGTTCATGAATTTATTTTGTTTGGAGAGCGCGTTCACTGAGCTCAGGAGTGCACTGAGGACAATCTAGAGATGAACCATAGGGGTTCTGGTTCATTTAAATCCCCCTCTCTCATACACACACACACAGTTATTCCTGACACCATGCTCATCCTAGCGCTCTCACACTGGTCCTGTTTCTATTCTTGGTATATGAAGCTCTGTCACATGCATATTATCTACACATAGACAGAAGCAGAGCTGAGAGCTAATATAATTACTAGCATTAGAAAGAGGGGCGAGACTTGAGTCACCACCCAAACACTGCAGAAAGATGTGCATGTGTGGGTGTGTGGTAGGAGTGTAACAGTGTAACACAATCTATATGTGCACCTGTATCTTGTTAGTGTTTAAAATACATGTATCTGTATTCAAATTGTTTGCCCAAAGTATACCTTATCTAAACGGAATATTTTATGACTGATAAACAGAAATTCCACAGACGTTCTAGCGCTGGAATGTCCGGTTCCAGTTATCCCCTTCGATTCGATCTCCACACTATTTCCCCCCTTTTTACTTCTCCTTACATATATTTTACCCCCTCTTCTCCCTTCTGTAAACCCGACCCTCCCATGGGCCCAGGGAAAGAACGGCTAATAAAAGAGCACACTCAAGCACACTCAGCCATCTCAAGCAAACGCCATCAAAAGGCGTTGAAAAGTCACTCATCAGGGGAGCTGCCCTTGGTCATCGGATACATGCAGGCACAGAATAAACAGGAAATGAGTTTAGCACTACACCACAGAACAATATCAACTGTAAACAGCAGTTTAGAATTTGATGGGCAATACTAGATGAAGACTGGTTGACATGTGATTGTGTGTGGCTTTATCTATGACCTGGCTTTATATCGGTATTATTTGATTTAATCATTATTATTTATTCAAACTTGATGTGTTTAGCTCTTGTAAGTTATCACTGGTAATAACAGTAAAGCATGTTCCATCCATCCATCTATCTTCTACCACTTACTCCTTCCTCAGGGTCACGGAAAACCTGGAGCCTATCCCAAGGAGCATCGGGCACAAGGCGGGGTACACCCTGGACAGGATGCCAGTCCATCGCAGGGCACAATCACATACACATTCACACACCCATTCATACAATATGGACACCTTGGACATGCCAATCAGCCTACCATGCATGTCTTTGGACTGGGGGAGGAAACAGAGTACCCGGAGGAAACCCCCACAGCACTTGAAATTTAACTTTTACTTTTTATTATTTCTCAATTTTTTTTTAACCATTTGGACTTGCTAGAGTGGCATGGTGGCTTACTGGTTAGCACATTTGCTTCACACCTCCAGGTTCAAATCCCGCCTCTGACCTGTGTGGTTGTTCTCCCCGTGCTTCTGGGGTTTCCTCCGGGTACTACGGTTTCCTTCCCAAGTCCAAAGTCATGCGCTGTAGGCTGATTGGCGTGTCTAAATTGTCAAGTGTTGTTTGTAAAATTGTGTCCTGTGAGTGGCTGGCACTCCATCCAGGGTGTCCCAGTCCCAGAATTGTGCCCTGAGTTCTCTGGGATAGGCTCCAGGCTCCGCATGACCCTGTGTAGCATAAGTGGTATCGAAAATGGATGGATTTGAATTTGCAAAAAAAGAAAAACAAGAAAATAAGAACTAAAAACCCATTAATTCATAACTCATTCACAATGTAAGCCAAAATACCCTCTGACCACGAAGGTCTTAAGTTGAGACCTATGTGATAGAAAGTCTTTCCAAAGCTGTTCTTAAGGTGTATATTTTATCAGGAGTAAGGCAGTAAAATGACTGTAATTCCAGTTGCTTATCCGTTCCCGCAGGTTTAAAAAATAATAAAGGCACTCTAATGAAAAAAAAAAAAAAAAATCAAATGTTCATTGATGGAGTGCATCAAATGCACTTTGACTTTCATTATCATTCTTTATTTTTGAGTTCTTTTTGTTCTATAGTGCACTATGTTGAAATGCTTGTCTGTGGTAATTACACATATGCTACAGATAAATATTGATGACCATAATCTGTATTTATCATGTATGAACTGGAAAATAGCCTCAGTTTAGATTTTTTTTTTTGGAGTTTCTCATTTTCTGATATAGAAGTAATCTTGAAAAGCTGCCAAGGGATAGATAACATACAAGTCATGAATGAAAACTCTAACTCTTACAGGGTGGACAGTAAAATATTCACTACTTTAAAAAACACAGCAAAACACTTGCCATGTATGAAGCACTTATAATAACAGTGCAACACATGATATCTGCTCTGAAGTGGACCAATGCTGGTTTCATTTCCTTGACAGACACGGTTAATCGAACCTGACAAATTGCTAAAAGCAACAAATGGTCAATTTTTTTATACCTACAGTATAAAAATATGCTAATAAGGTGGCCATTAATTATGCATATTAAATCATAGCCAGTTTATTGGTTACACTGATCTGCTAACCAATAAACTGGTCATTCTGTGTAGTTTTTAGGCAACTCAGAAGGGTTGTTCCAGGAACTACAGAAAGCTTTATTGATTTCTTGCTTCCCAAAACGGCTTGGTTTCAGTACACAGCAGGGACAGTGAATGCATAGCAAAGTCACAATGAAAACACTACACTCTAGTACGTGGTCATCAACTGGCAAACCGTGGTCCAATTGGCAACCCAACAAAGTATTTCAGTGGGATTATATGCACACCTCTGTGTCCATAGTGGTAGTCAAAAGTAATGATGTAAATCCCACTGTATAACCACTTCAAACTGTCTTATTTATAGCCAATCATCCATGTTAGTTGCTTATTCAGATCATGTAAGCAAGAACGTTTATGTAATTGGATCTTTTCGATTTTAGTTGATGAAAAGGGTTAGAGAAGAGACCAATGAGTTATGGATTTCCACACCACAATAAAAAAATTCTTAATGTAAAGCATTAAATTTTTCATTCTGCTTTCAAAATCATATAAAAAATGCACGTCTTGGATGTAAAGCATGATTTCTGATTTGCCACTGCATGTTCCCCACATTCGCAGCTTCACGAATTGGCTGCGAATGAGCTAAAGCCAGAGATGGACAGATTGACAGATGGAGAGGGAGGAAAGGTGCAAATTAGAATAAGAGTGAAGGAATAGAAAAATAGAGAGAGATACCCTTATTACCCTTCCTACAGGGTGTCTGCCATCGCCTTCGCAACAGGACACCTCAACACACTAATTACAAGCCAAGCTCAAACAGTCACATCACAACAGCGACACACGTTTTTGTTTGCACTCTCTCACACTCTCATACTCATAAGCCCTCAACATGCTGAATAACTGAGTCTATGACCCAGTAAATCCACATATTCACGTGGGAGCTCACACTCCTTGTGCCTCTACAGCACTGTGAGACTAATATAGATATAGAAGCCATGCGGCAAAAGCTGCACAATGCTGTGATCTCTGGTTCCCTTTTTCAGCATCGTCTATAGATTTCTCCTGAATACAAACCACACACATGTCTCAATTACAGTCACCACTACAGTCTCAAAGCCTTAGATCCAGACACAAAGATGGCCATCAGGGTACAGTGACATATTATACACAAAGCCAATGTGTAGCAAATCATGTAGCCACTATCTGGAGTGTTAGCCGGATAACATATAATTGAACATATAATTGAACATATAATTGTAGCCGCACTCATGACAGGGAAGTATACACCTTGTCGTTATTAATATATGTTTGCTATATGCATCCCTTAATTGTGATGATTTAGACATTGGATTTGCATGATGCTAAACTTTGTAAAAGTCCTTTATGGTATTTATTTTCTTCCTGTAGAAGTCTGGGAAATCATTGCTGCTGTTAAATAAGGGTAAATATTACACAAGTAGTTATTAAATGTGCACTTATATAGCACTTTTAAGTAATAACAGTTAACACTGATCATCCTGTTCAAAAGTTAACACCCCCTTGGCTCTTAATGTATCGTGTTCCCTTCTTGGTAAATGTGCGTTTATATAGCGCTTTTATCCAAAGCACTTTGTCTCATTCACCCCTTCACACAAACACCAATGGTAGCAGAGCTGCCATGCAAGGTGCTAACTTGCCATCTGGAGCAACTTTGTGGTTCAGTGTCTTGCCCAAGGACACTTCGGCATGCGGAGTCACCCGGGCCAGGAATCGAACCGCCACCCTACGATTAGTGGGCAACCCACTCTACCAAACCGCCCGGGATATTATTATTGGCTATCATGTTTACCTCCCACCTCTTTGGATGGGGGTTCGATTCTTCCCTCCGCACTTTATGTTAGGTTTCCTCCCCTGTCCAAAGACATGCATTGTAGGCTGATTGGCATCTCTAAATTGTCAGTAGTGTGTGAATGTTCTTGGGATTGTGCCCTGTGATGGGTTGGCACTCCATCCAGGGTGTCCCCATCCTTGAGCCCCAAGTTCTTTGGGATAGGCTCCAGGCTCCCTGCTACCCTGTGTAGGATATGCGGTACAGAAAATGGATGGATGGATGGATGGATGGATGGATGGATGTGGTGTTCATAAAATTAGTTAGTTCATGGAAAAAAATAAAAAAACGTCCGTAACCTACGAGCAAATGTATATTTATACAAACTTGACCTTGAGGAAGCTTGCAAATATTGAACCTATGCTCGATTGATTGGCAATTTTATATGTATTTATTTATTTCAATTGCACACACAGACTTAATGAAAATGTTTGTAAAGCAATCCAAAAGTAATCCATGATTTAAGACCAGTGTTTAGACCTCATTTTGGCTTTTTCAGCTCTCTGTAAGCTTTGCCTTTTATATAATTTGGTGGCTGTCTCTAAATAGATATCAGATGTGCCATTAACATGCTTCATAATTGACGGCTGTTTGGCATTCTTCGACATCTCAATGTGAGTACAAAATAAAAAAAGGCACTGTTTCTAAAACTTTTAGAAATGTGGCAGGAATTTTTGGAGGTCTATTGTTCTTAGTGTTTTATCAAGTTTGATAAGTAAGCTGTTCTGGATGTGACAAGGGCTGGTGGTAGTTATTAGCAGATGCCATCCATGCTATTTTAAAGACCTCCAGTGTATTCAGAATCACTGTCAGGATATTTGCTTGAGGATGCACAATTGTTCACTGTACCAAAGGACAGACGGATGTCCTAATTATTGTTTTTCAAACACAGGATGGTGGTAAACGTCAGAGGTAGAACTTAGAGATGTATTTAACCCCTCAATCAATTGGAATCAAGCTGGAATCTATAGCACTGTATGCTGCATAAATCACTTAGATCTGCTGAACCTCAGTGGTGTAAGTAGACATTTCATTTGCAGTCTCTGGTGTCATTCAAAACAGATAAGACAGTGATCAGACATAGCTTAGTTCAGGGGAAATGTACTTAAATTAAACACATTCTGAGTCACAGCAACAGTATGCGGAATGGACACAAATACTATCCAAAACAGGTCATCTTCATTCTCCATATGATTCTACTGACAAAAGTGTCAGTGGACAAAAAGAGATTAGATAAGAAATGTTAGTCCAGCTTATAGTCCAGTAGGACTTTATACTGTAGCAAGTCTGAATAAACTATGTTTTATGGAAGTTAGAAAGAATAGGAATATTTAGAAACAAGAGTTCAAGAGACTTAAACTGGTTCCATGTTTCTGCTGTAATAAATGGTAGTAAAACATCCACCTCAAACATTTCTGTAATGGGTTATGCTTATTCAGGTGGGGTGCCCTCTTTTAAAATACCTTACACCACAGAGCTGTTGAATTCTCAAATCTGACTGGTTAAATAGTGTTGATTAATTTGCTTATTAGCATGGTGGCTTGGGGTTAGCACGTTTGCCTCACACTTCTGGAGTTGGGAGTTTGAATCCCACCTCTGCACTGTGTGAATGGAGTATGTTTGCTTTCCTTGAGCTACAGGGGTTTCTTCTGGGCTCTCGGATTTCCTCCTTCAATCCAAAAACACGTGTTGTAGGCTGATTGGCATTTCTAAATTGTCTGTAGTGTGTGCTTTTGCCCTGCGATGGGTTGTCCCATCCAGGGTGTCCCCCGCCCTGTGCCCTGAGTTCCCTGGCATAAGCTCCAGGCTCCCTTTGACCCTGTGTAGGATAAGTGGTATTGAAAAGGATGAATTATTGTTCTCATACTAATATGTTATCATTTTTATAGTGACACTTAATGCACGGGGACTTGAATTTCGGCATGGAGGTTGATCTACACAATATAAATCCAGGGCTGGGAGGGTTACTTTAGAAATGTATTCTGTTACAGTTAATCAGTAATGTAATTCAAGTTTCACAATACGAAAGTAATGTAATCTGATTACTTTTGGATTACTTCAAGGTGACATGAACATAAAGTCAAGAGAAAAGCAATATTATCTAAAATACTTTCATTCGGAGCTTATTTTAGAGCTTAAAACATGTTCGTTTTTTGGATTTGTTTGAAGAAAATAAATAAATAAATAAATAAATAAATAAATAAAAAATCACTGTCCCTTTTCTTGGTACCATTACATCACAAAAGTTCGGGTGAACATATTCTTGTCACGTATCGTGACGTAACTGAAGTAGGATGGATGCAATCGCAGTACAAACAGTTTCTTTATTTAAGACAGGCAGACAAATCCAAGACGTGAACCATAAACGTAATCCATAACAGGCGAAGGTCAGGCGAATGGCAAACAGGCATATACAGGGCAAGGCAGGAATCTAAGACGTGGTACGGAAAACAGGGTCGATAAATAATACATGGAACATGGACTATGACGTGGAACTGTTAGCGGATAACCCAGAACTAACCTAACTAACCTAAACATTAACTATGGCATGGACTATGACTAGGAAACATGAACCATGAAACATGACATGAACAAAGACTCTAACTCTATGCTATGCTATCTCTATCTAACTCTAACCTCGAACGTGACTATGACTATGAACAGGACATGAACAAGACTATGGCAACTATCATCTATATGCTAAGCTATGCAAAGCTATAAGCTACTCTTCTATTCTATCTCTAAGCTAATAGTCCGCTCTGTATGTAGCATGGCTCACGGTATATATACACTAGCATGATTAGCCACGCAGCTGCTAACAGCTGCAGGCAGTACAGAAACACACGTGACTTGACAACACATGACAGGACGGGACGGAGACATGACGTCAACAACAACAACAACAACTCCAAAAGACGCATGGTTAGGCACGTGTCGAAATGTCACTGCTGTCAACCTAGAAGAAGCAAGTGCTCGCGGAATAGCGCTAGAGCACTCTGCTCCACAGGGGGAATCATGAAAATTCTGGTTTTCCAAAAAGAGGACACTTTTGTTTTTTTCCTGTCTTAATAGTGTTCAAAACCGTGTTACTATGAATGCAGATAATTTAATACATTGTGAAAGACACACTATTAACATGACATAAATATATATAAATTCTTACATTCTTTTGATCGTCCATGGAATAAAATAAAATCAGATGCTACGAGTGTACCTTCTCTCATCATTCACACATTTGAATGACCATGTAATATGAATCAATGTGATAACATGAGAGGGGTTAAAGCAATGCAATCATGCGCACACATGATGCAGTATTAGATCATAAGCACTTCATTATGAATCTAAAGCCGAATCCCAGATATTTTCTCAAATTTAGAAATTCTGACAGGACCTTCTTTTAAGGTCCGAGAAAGAGGACACGTCTGGGAAAAAGAGGACGTATTGTCACCCTAACTAAAGCATTCCAGAGAACAATTTGTGTTCATTTCCACCAAATTAACTTTGTGCAACATGCATTTGCGCATACACCAGGAGGTTGCTCATGTGAGTCACGACTGGCAAGAGAGAACCAGAACTATAATCAAGCAGCTGTCTATATTGTGTTATGTCAAAAGATTCATTTCTTTGGTTTAGTATTCCCATTATTTTATTTTTTTTACAAAATGTACCTGCAATCTGATTACTTTGTTTTTTGACATAACTGTAACAGATTACAATTACCAGTTGTATCCTGAATACGAAACGCTGTTACTACGCACTAAGCCTGTTTAAATCTAATAAAAAGACATGTGTTTTAACACAGAAGCATGTATAGTTTTCTGTAAAGACATTTATTTAACATTATTGGAAGGAGTCTTCAGTCTCAGCACTTTGTAACAGTCAGGAAGTGTTCTGCCATGGGAAATTCTTCATGACCGTGGACTTTCTGGTTTCTTGGTATCATGACAAGCTGACGTTTGGGGTAAGAGATATTAAGCTTAGTAAATCCAGCTGTAAGTAAATTATAATATTTGTAGATTTTGACAGATTTTGTAGATATGGTATATGAGAATTTCTAGGTTAACCCTACAATATCATCTCAAGTAAGAAGACAAAGTATCACCTCAGCTTGTTACTCTAGTTTAAATGGTACATTGATTCTCTAGGATCATGTAACTATAACAACAAAACCTATTATCTGTGTGACAAACTGTAACCATAACAACAAAACTATCTGCACATTCATGGTCCTGAACGTGGATCCTTGTGCTTGTGATCAACAATACACGCCACTCTGACTCCAGTTCTACCCATCTTAGCAAGAGAAGAAAAAAAAAACATCCATTTATCCATTTATGTTCCCTGCTGGTCAATTTGATAGGCAGATATTCAGAACAGAAGAGCCTCTAAAATTAGGACGCACCCCATCTCGCGTAAAATATACTCTTCGAGGATTCAACGCAAAAAGTCTATCAAACGACTCTACGCCATTGTTTCTTCAGACTGACTGTTCTGTGAACAACAGAATTAACTGCATCAGTGAATAACAGAATTTATCAATAGAATTAATCAACTGCATCTTATCCAGCAGACAATAAACCAGGACCAATGAACTTCCCATATAACTAAATCCGGTTAAACTATGCGATTAAACTTGAGCAGACTTGGATTCATTACTTATCACACCGTATGAGATCCCCCAAATTTTTTGGAGTCATTATATAACAGACTGTGTTGGAACATGTTCTTCATGTCACATAACACAATGAAGATTCTCAAACAAAAGATTACGTCATCAATTAGTATGATCCAGGCCCATGGATAAAATGGGGTTATATGAACTGAAACATTATTCAAGTGAGCTTGAGGGAATAAGCATTTTTTTCTTTCCATTAACAAGAATTTGCTGTTTACATTTTACCATTGCCGCTACTTGCTTGTATTACTACAGTTGCTGTCGTGTGACTCGCATCACCCTATGCCATGCTACCATTGGTGACTTTTAGACACGCAATGTCGCAGTGGTCACAATGTAAGATTTGAATCACAAATTTCTGCCATTGCCAGAACTTTATCAGCTGTCAGGTCACAGCAATCCAAGAACTCCATTTCCCATAATACACCTCAGAATACAAACATTGCCAGCATAAACTACACTCCCAAGCCAACACACAGGCACGTTCACCTTCTCCGGAATACTAATCAGACACACCTGTTACCAATCATACACACCACTCTTTAAAAAAAGACTCTTCCATACAGACTTTGTGAAGTATGTGCGCAGTTGTCTTTTGTCTCTATCCGCACCAAGCTGCTCTCTGTTGTTGATTCTCTGGTTTTGTTTCTGTTTGGCCCTCGACTCTGATTATCTGTATAACCTGTTCCAGTCTGTTCGCACGATCGCCTGACCTTTGCCTGTCTTCATTTTTGAACTTTGCTCTATGTTTTGGATTGTTGTTTACTCATTAAAGCGGCCATACCTGCATTTGCTTCCATCTTAGCCTCCATTAAATAACATCGGCTCTATTCTGTTGCCATGGCACTAAATTGTTTGCTGGTGAGCACTCAATGCATTTTAAGACCGTCAATCTCAACTGATGACAAAAAAATCGAGTGAGTGAATTTTGTCTGAGATGGCAGAATTGGGCCAAAGATGGCTACAAAATGGACACAGTAGAGTAAACAACAATAAACTCCTGCTTGTGTGTGACCTTCAACCTTCAACTAAATCTCCTGATGCTCAGCCTCACAGTCAACATCATCATCATCAACATCATTCTGATCATCACTTTCCAAAACACATTATCTGTGACTGAAAGATCCCTTATATCCACTCCTTATATCCACAGATGAAGCAGGGGTTACATTAATAGATCTTGTTCTACATGGGGTTACAGCATAATCCCACCCAGCAAAAACAATTTTGCCAGACTTCTCATCAACATTGTGATTTGTTTGAAAAGTGAAAGGTGAAAAAAACTTTTTTCAGGTTGAGAAGACGACCCTCTGAGTCTAAATTTGACTGCAACGTGAAAGTCTTTTTCAGGCTGTTTCAACGACTTGAATTCAACCTAATTCCAACTATGAATTCATGATTATGTATACTATATCATATCATCATTTTATATTCATAATTACTCTCAAAATAAGACAATTGACAAAAAGTACCATTAAAACATTTATTGATATGTCACATGGGGGCATGTTATTATACAGTATGTACAATAAAATAAAATAAAAAACTCGAATTTTCTCTGAGCATGTCTGGAGTAGTAAAAGCCAGATAAAGTCAATAGGCTTAAAAGCTACTCCGCCACAGATCTGTGAGGAAATACAGTCCTTGGAAACAAAACTGAATTTGACATTTTAAGATGTTTAAAGTATCACCAGGATCAAGCCCTGTTCTTCAGATTACTTTGCAACTGATTAGCTCAAATAAACTTCAATCAAACGGGCGTTTTTTGTCTCTGTCGCTCTCGGTTTGGATCTAAGGTATGTACTTCCGCCTGCCTTTTTTCACTACCCCCACCCTTCTCTCCTCCATGCCCACCTGCAACTAATCTGACTCTGACATTCTGTGTGTGTGTGTGTGTGTGTGTGCTGTGAACCAGCAAGGAAAAATACAGTCTCATAAACATATTTTGCCTGTATTAGGGCTATATGTGGTTCACAGCAGATCATCTTAGGATAAATTTGGACCAAATCAGACAGACTAAACAAAGACCAATTTCAATGACTATTTTGGTGCTAAATATAGGCCATGATGAATAAACTATACATGGATGTCTGGTGCTTGGTGCGATTTGTCTCTTTCCATGCTTTAAAACTAAATAATTTAAATAATTCTCAACGATATCCAAAGTTTTCACCTGCAATCTGTAATCTTTATAGGCAAGCTGTTCACTAACTTAAATTCCTCCATTTCTAACGGCACAAGTATACTTGCACATTGTGCACACTCACAATTATCCAGGATAACACCTTCACTTAAGGAACTCTTAGGGTTTAATACTAACAGCCTTCTACATGTAATAGAGTCAGCAGTTTGCTCTTGCTTTGCCACTGAACAATTAGTAGGTTCCAGTTACTGCAGCGAATTAACTACCTTTCACAATTAACATAATTCATGCTGTAAAATGCCAGAAAAACAAGTCCAGAGAAAGTAAAGCACATAATAATTCAACTCTGAGTTAAGATAAAACTTCCCATGAATATGAAACTACCAAAAACATCCCATTAGTGATGCACCACAAATTGTGTTCTTATGACCCAAATTCTCAATTAGTTAAACTCAAGGCACGAAGAAAACATGCTGAGAACATACAGTGAAGACACAGAAAAAATCTAATAAATAAATAAATAAAAGAAACAAGGCCAACTAAGACAAACAAATAATTTCACTGTTTTGCTGAACTTAAATGTAATCCTTATAAAAAATCCTTCAGTTAGCTAAAGCTAAAGCTAGCCCCAAAGCTAAGTGGCTATATATGCTAAACTGGATAAGTTGATTGAAACATGATGCTATATCATGCCTATAAAAGCCAAACAAGTGGAAAGAAACACATACAAAGCAACTAAAAACAGTTTAATGGTTCCACTTAGAGCTGAAAAACAGTTGTCCCATGCTAAACTAGTAAATTGTATGAACATTAATGCTAAAACCACACATTATACAAGCTAAGAAACTGTGCAAAACACATGTTATTCATGATTATTAAATAAAAATTTCCCAGAAGATAATGCATGCATTATAATGAAATGCTGCTTAAAGTAGTGGTTCTCCCAGGGGGCCGCATAGAAATTCTAGGACATTTTTTTTTATTATTATTAATTTTACCTGTATGTAGCCTTTGGACTATGATGTACATAAAAATGAGAAATATTAATTAATGAAATCAATTATACACAGCACACTAAGACACACACCAAACAGAGACATCCGTTGATTAACTGGTGTACTGTTAGCCACATGCTGATAAAAACTTAAGACTAGTTCAAATGGATAAGGTTTTAGACAGAGGACATAGTCCTTTAGCTGAGAAAGTTAATACAGAAAATTTAACAACTCTAAGGGGACGCTAGTCCACAAGACATAAAAATGACCAAATTTACACAAATTTTACTTATGTTTGATTCTTAATTCTTGTTACCTGGATGATCAACATCTGTTTTTATATTTTGTGGTGATTCATCTTTTCACACTGAGGACAACTGAGGGACTCGTACACAACTATTACAAAAGGTGCAAACATTCACTGATACTCAAGAAGGCAACACAAAACATTAAGAGCCAGGGGGGGTTATACATTTGAACGGATGATCTGTGTAAATTGTTAGTATTTTGTTAAAAGACCATATTTTTTCATGTATTACTGCTCTTACGAAGCTACGTCCGATAATTACTTTAACATTAATTAATTTTATGTCTTTTGTTATGTCAAGATCACGAGAAAACTAATTTTTTTTTGTAATGTGGAGATCAGAAAAAAAACAAGAAAGAAAATAATAATAATGCATCACCTCTTAGGGCTTCCATACCATCTTAACTTAACCAGCTAAGTAATCAACAGCAATGACAACAACAACAACAACAAAAGATAACAATCTACCCTACTTTATGTGTCCTTAAATGTGTACTAAAAGTTGTGGATGTCGACACTGTTTGTATTTGAATGGGTTAGAATCATACGTGTATCCATTGTCGTGTGAATCTTATGCCCATACACATTGATAATCATGGCCGTAAATGTTTGATAGTCTTGTTTTATGCAACATGATGTTTATTCCCATCAAGCAGATGTACATGCGCCAACAAGTGTTTACACTAATTGTAAGTATCGAACTTGGTTTTCGATGGCCATGAATTGTGATTAATACAGTAGCTTCTTGCTGTAGTAAAAATAGCTCAACTAAAAATAGCCCAAGGTACTAAAAATATAAAGCTACTTGTAACTAACTACTTCCCAATAATGCCGTTAATGTTATGTCGGCTGCCATGAGACTGGAAAACTGGTATTGCTTTCTTCTTCCGTATAATCTGTTCATCACCTCCTAAAAGTTGAGTATGCAATAGTATTGGAACGCTGGAGGATATTTTGATGCTAACATTCTTATACTAATTATCACTGTTATTTAAATACGACATTCGGCTGTTGTTTAAAAAAATGTGGTACGAGTTGGACATTTGGTAGCTTAACAATGTTGTCTGAGGCAACCTGAAGTAGAAAGATTTTGGCAGCGATTTTCAGTGAGAGAGATTTCTGTTGCCTTGTTGAGTGCAAAGTGCATGTTTAAAGAAACAAACACGGAGCATTTAAACAAGTCGCGAGTGATGGACTACATTTTGCAGTGAGTAGAAAATTGGTTAAATCTGCCCTTTGTGCTGAACTTGTTTAAGACGTTTATATGACTTTCTTCTAGCATCCACTTCTGCCTGTTACTTTGACCTATGCTAAAAAGACACAAAGAAAATGTCTCTTGTTCCTGTCATTAGTAACAAAGTGAGGGCTGTGTTAAACCTGTCACCTTTAATCTTTTAAAGCAGAAAGCCTTTGTCTACATTATATTCTTGCATTCACTTGCTCATCCTCCTGTACTCCTACTATAAAGTCATTCACATTAATGAAGCCTTGACGATTCACATAATTAAAGGGTTGGAGAAGAAAAGGACAAAAGCTAAAAAAAAATAAAATAAAAAAAGAAAAGCAATGCCTTCTTACGGCTCAGAGAGATATGAGCTGCTCTCTGTGTTAATACCAGGAACTAATGGAAGCATGATTTTTGTTTGTTTCATATTAGTGCGTTTTCTTTCCTGCTTTGTTTCTCCATATCTATCCTTTCTCTCGTTCACGTTTTCTTTTCTCTGATCTCCCCAGATGTAGTCTAGTGTCAAGTCAGGCAGTGCATATCGTCTCTAATTAGGTGTGAACAAGAACACACCTTTTTAATTACATTCTGCATCTTCATCACTTTTATTCCATTAGGTGATCTCGGAAATTGATTTGATCAGGGTAATGAAGCACTTGAAACACTTTCAGCCCAGTAAATACCATAACTCAGGAGGTAAAAACAGCGTGGGTTATTTAACGGTTTGCATACTTTATGAGAAATGAACAAATGGGCCTAAACTTTAATATGATCAGTAATGGCAAGGTGTATTTATATATATATATATATATATATATATATATATATATATATATATATATATATATATATATATATATATATATATATATATATATATATATATATGTATATTACATATATATATATATATATATATATATATATATATATATATATATACATATATATATATATATATATATATATATATATATATATATATATATATATATATATATATATATATATATATATATATATATATATATATATAACCAGATTCTCAACAAGTTCCAGTTATCATGAGTTTCCCGGAGTTTCAAGATGGAACCGTGGAGACCCTAATACTGAGTGGTTTAACAATCTGTGTATGAAGGTTATCTGATTAGATTTCTTTAAATACATTTTTTGAGTGGTTCGAAGTACATTTGTGTGCTGGTCTAAAAAAACATTGTGTCACTTTAGATGAATTCTGGATAATATAAAAATAAATGATGAATAATCAGGTTTTGACCACAGTTTAGTTTTTTTCTGCCAATAACATACTTCTCTATGCTACTGTCAGTCATCTCTACTCTAAGGAACATACATTATATTTTACCAGAATAACATGGAAATGTTTTTATTTTGATTATTTTCTAACCTTGCTTTGGCTACAACTGCAAAGATCATGTTCGACAAAAGAAGCCAGTTTAATTTAACTATCTATTATGAGACACACACTGAAGTGGATGATGATGATGATGATGATGATGATGATGATGATGATGATGATAATCAAAGCGAGACCGCATTTCTCATTGTAAATAAATCATTCTATAAGATTTGGCAGTAATGTTATTTTCCATAAGTAGATTAGCTTATAAATATAGAGGCAAGGCAACTGGGGCATCATTCAGTGGAACTGGAATGAACCCTTAAATCCAATTTTCTCCCATTTCACCTTTGGGGTAACTCGACTAAAATCCTAGTACTTTACTGATGATTGAAATTCATGCCAATATGAAAGGAATTTCAGTTCAGGAAAGTTTCCAGAAGAATACAGTTGAGGTCATAAGTTTACATATGCCCTGAACCTGCAAATTGTTGATTAAAAAAATGTATTTAGTTTATTTATTTTTAGTACTGCCCTGAATAAGCTATTTCACAAAACAGATGTTTACATATAATCTACAAGACACAATAATTAGTGAATTTACACAAACGAACCTGTTAAAAAATTTTCATATGATTGATTCTTAATTCCTCCCCGTGCTGCATGGGTTTCCTCCGGGTACTCCGGTTTCGTCCCCCAGTCCAAAGACATACATGGAAGGCTGATTGGCGTGTCTAAAGTGTCCGTAGTGTATGAATGGGTGTGTGAGTGTGTATGTGATTGTGCCCTGTGATGGACTGGCACCCTGTCCAGGGTGTACCCCGCCTTGTGCCCGACGATCCCTGGGATGGGCTCCAGGTTCCCCGTGACCCTGAAAAGGAGTAAGCGGTAGAAGATGGATGGATGGATGAATGGATGGATCATTCTTAATTCTTGTTACCTGGATGATCAACGACTGTTTCTATGTTTTGTGATGATGTTGAAATGGGCAGACATTGGTTTACTGGTAGGCTGATTGGCATGTCCAAAGTGTATGTAGTGTATGAATCGGTGAGTGAATGTGTATGTAAGTGTGCCCTAGGATGGATTGGAACCCGTTCCGTGGCTGGATGATGTTGAGATCCATCTTTTCACAATGAGGACAACTGAGGGACTCAGATGTGTACAAAAGATGCAAACATTCACTGATTCTCTAGAAGGCAACACAATATATTAAGAGTCAGGGGGATGTAAACTTTTTAACAGGATGATCAGTGTAACTTGTTAGTATTTTGTTTAAAGACCTTTTTTCCCCATTTAGTACTGCCCTTCAGAAGCTACATCAGATATTTACATGTTTCTCAGAAGACAAAGTAATAACAGTTGACACTGATCATCCTGTTCAAAAGTTAACACCCCCTTGGCTCTTAATGTATCGTGTTCCCTTCTTGGTAAATGTGCGCTTATATAGCGCTTTTATCCAAAGCGCTTTACACTGTGTCTCATTCACCCAATCACACACACACTCAAACACCAGTGGTAGCAGAGCTGCCATGCAAGGCGCTAGCTTGCCATTGGGAGCAACTTGGGGTTCAGTGTCTTGCTCAAGGACACTTCAGCATGTGGAGTCACCAGGAATCGAACCGCCAACCCTACAATTAGTGGATAACCCACTCTACCACCTGCGCCACAGCCGCCCCTTCTTGAGCATCAATGAATATTTGCACCTTTTGTAATTGTTGTGTACGAATCTCTCAGTTGTCCTCAGTGTGAAATGATCGATCTCACAATATTATAAAACCGCTGTTGGAAAGGGGTCAAAAATGCAGAAAATCCTGGAAAAGCAAAGAATGTGCAGAAGAATGTGGAGAATTTTTTTGAATAACAGTGGGCAATTTAACTGCTCAGGGCAACTATCACAAAATATTAAAACAGCAGTTGAAAATCCAGGTAACAACACACAGTATTAAGAAACAAGCATATGTAAACATTTGAACTTTTTCATTTGTGTAAATTCTGTTATTATTATGTCTTCTGGACTATATGTAAACATCTGTTAACGTGCAATAGCTTATTCAGGACAGGACTAAAAAAATAAAATAAAAAAATGCAATATTTATGATCCCTAATTTTATTTATTTTATTATTTATTCATTTTGCAGATCTCAACCATATATACACTATATGACCAAAAGTTTGTGAACATCTGACCCATATGTGCTTGTAGAAAATCCCATTCCAGATTTGGTCCCCTTTTGCTGTTGTAATAACCTCCTTAACCTCTTCTGGAAAGGCTTTCTACTAGATGTTGGAGTGTAGCTTTGGGGATTTGTGACCATTCAGCCACAAGAGCATTCGTGAGGTCGGGCCTTGAGATCCCCACCTTGTGCCCAGTGTTCCAGGGATAGGCTCTAATCAAAGATAAATGATTTCTGACATAATGCTAAATAGCATTCATTTGTCTCAATCACATTTGATTGCTTGTATTTTTTCTTCTTCTTTACTTTGTAATATTTACACTTTGTAATATTTATACTGGCATTTATATGACTATTTTTATTACACCTGTTTATCTCTATTATTTATCTCTCATCCAGTTAGCATGTACACTGCTGTATATTGATTTCCCACTGTCATGCATTTGTGTACACCCTGATTTATTGTCTCCAAGTGACATAATGTTATGGATCTCTGCCATTGCTTTTTGTCAAACCATTAACAGCTTATACAATTATCTTCTGGTCTTTAGAAAACGTTGGCCTCTTCAGCCATTTCCCATTATCAATATGTGTACAAACCTAAGCCACATATCACAGGTTTGGTTCGAGATGCTGGTTTGAATTTTAATAAGTGATATATTTCAAGCCTTGGGATGACAAAAGAGAAAATGAGATGTAAAAAGTAAAAGACACCTCTTTCCTTGCTAGAGCGATATCAGCAATGTGCCCCTAAGCAAAGAATAGGATGACTATTCATGCTGTACAATATGAGATCTGTTGCAATATGTACAATACATATTCTCCGTACAGTAAATATATCAGCCTCAGTCTCTTTGAAGAATAGTTTACTATATTACAAAGGAAATGGGATCTGAGTGTGACTTTCCCCGGAGATTTCTTTTCCTCATCATTAGAATTCCCTCCTAACCTGGCAAGGGAGTTTGAATATAGTAAAAGGCCTTGGCTTATGTTATATGATATGTGATATTACATCCCTCTGGCTCACTTCAATAAGAAATGTGTTTGTACGTTGCATTTTTACACAGAATTCTGTATGACAAGTGTAATAATGCAGATCAACTTCAAGCAAGTGCATTATTGCTTCAATATGCAATGTGCTAGATAAAAATAGCAGACAGCTACTAAGGCTCACTATTATCTTTTTTTTCATAATTATCTTAATTATCTTTCAATAATCCTTCTAATATCTTTAATAATATCTTTTAATAATAAAGTTTTAATGAAACTTTTTAAAAAGTGTTATTACTGTGTGTTGTAGACTATATGTAAATATCTGTTATGTGAAATAGCTTATTCAGGGCAGAACTAAATAAAAAAACAAAATGCAATGTTTATGGTACCTCATTTATTTATTTATTTATTTTAAATGATTAACATTTTGCAGATTCTACAAGGCATATGTAAACCGTTGACCTCAACCGTATATACACTACATTGCCAAACGTTTGTGAACATCTGACCCGTATTTGCTTGTCGTACATTGTATTGCAGATTTGGTCCCTGTTTGCTGTTGTAATAACCTCCACGCTTCTGGGAAGTCTATATACATCCATTAAATACGTCACTAGCTCACTACATCCATTTCCATGCATCCAAATGATCTGTTAATAATCCCCTTGTCCAATTGTTCGCTCAATCACAATAAAATGTGTGCATGCATACACTTCAGATGGAATAGAATAAACTGATTGAGGCCATCCTATTGTTTGGTAATCCTTTTAATAATCTATTAAATACAAGAATAACAGCTATGTAAAAAATTGTGATTACCTGATTACTTTCACAATGGTCCTGTAATAAAACACAGTTCATGTTACAGATTTTCATCCAATTGATGAGGTTGGATGGAGTGATGGGATGGGCATCAAACTTATATTTTGAGGCAGATGCAGGAAACAAACTGATGACAGTAAATTAGCCCTTTTGCCTGAAATTCAGTGAAGATGCAGCACATGTACTTGGTAAAAAAGCAGGAACAACTTTGATAAAACCTATACGAGTTTGTGTTGTTTTCAACAACCAGAGCATTCTTACTCCTGAATGTCAGACAAATATGAAATGCTGAGCAACACTGCTGTGTCAAAAACTCTTCTTCTTACTGTCCATTCAATAATCACACTTGGATGCAGTGCTGCCAGCTCTTATTAAAATTTAGAACAGAACTACTTATCAAAAGCAGCACAAAAAGACATGAAACAAGCCCAAAGAGTTCATGCATTTGAAAGGGAGATGCAGTTTTCTCAGTCTTTTGTTGGAAACAAGGTCGCCATGGTGTGCACGCATTTCCGATTAGCAGTATTCGCAATACACCTATTTATCATCGCCTGGTATGGCCATTATAATCTCCATAAAGCCTTTTCCCTCTCCCAAACATTGCAATTTGTCGTACAACAGAAAGGGTTCGGTACATCATAGCTATACTGTCTGCACATCCATGTCCAGAATCTGCAATCAGAATGAATCTTTGCATGTAAGTAGGCAGATGCTAAAAAACTTTATATTCCTAGCTAAGAGATTAGCATCAGCA
Source organism: Ameiurus melas (assembly GCA_012411365.1). NCBI lineage: Eukaryota > Metazoa > Chordata > Actinopteri > Siluriformes > Ictaluridae > Ameiurus > Ameiurus melas. The sequence continues at coordinate 36,508,838 of CM022754.1, read as the reverse complement.
TCAAAACCACTTTCTTCTTGAAAGGTCGGCCCTCTCCACGCCTCCTGCTATTGGTCATATCAAAACGAACTCATTCTTGCAACTTCACAAGCATTCACCCGATCTACTGGTTCAAACAGCACAATCTGATAGCTGCTCCTTCAGCTGTAAGGTGTAAATCTGCCATGGTGGAAATTTCCGGCACACCTCCGTGAGCTGTTGGGGCTGCTGGAAGAAAGAGATGACCAGACAGTTGATGGAGTGTCTGCAGGTACTCGTTCTGACCGTGAAGTGGAGTGGCTAGATGGAGTTAGATAGATCTTAACACAGCACAGCTTGTTATGGTTTGAACTACCATAATAGAAAGTGGGTTTATCCTTTATAGATCTGGCCAATGAGGGGCTTAAAATTGCTGCAGAGAAAGGATTATTCTGTAGAGTGTGCAGACCTGAAAAGAATTCAGTATCACAAAATGATGTAACATGGCATAATGTTGCAACCAGTGATACTTTTTTTATTATTATTATTATTGTAGGATCCTGTAAGACACTACTCATTAGATTGTTTTTTTCTTGTTTTTTTAAGGTTTTTACTATTTATGACAGAATACAAGACAATGTTTAGGAAAGCTATATGTTTTTAATACTGCATTGTTTAATGTATCTATTGTACAATGTTAATTTATAAATAGTTTACAATATGTTTGATAGTAGTGGTAGACATGATGTTGGTGGTTAATATATGGTTGTCACATCTGGATCCACAACCAGTTCAGGAGCCACCGCAAATCCATAACCCAATCCAGTCCAGACAATAGTTTGCTCTCACCTGCCTGTTAACTCACATGTATTCTACTAGTCCTCATTTACTTCAGTGTATTTATTCACCACTTATGTTTGGGAGCTTTTGTGTTTCCAGAGAATATTTCTGAACACTGGTTTCACCGTTTGTTATATTTCCAGATTTAAGTTTCATTTGATTTTTGGCATGGAAGAACAAGTATTTTGGGTCACTGATAACAAAACTTCACCATTTCAAAAATACCATTAAAGTTGGAGAATCAACAGTCCACACATATGGATTTTTATGTTTGTCTTTTTTTTTTCATATTAGAGCCACCTACCGTAAGCAAGCAGTTTTAAGTTTTGGGATTTCACTAGTTTTGTTGACCACCGGGCTAGTCTTTGGACTAATTCTAATTGGTTATTGGATTGTTTTTTATCAAGAAGACTTGGCAACCTTCGTCAGTAGTCAGCCCTTCTAAAAAATTGAAAAAAAAATTATAAAAATAAATAAATAAAATATAAAAATATATATATATATAAAAATATATATATATATATATATATATATATATATATATATATATATATATATATGTATATATATAAAACACAAATGCCAGTAGGTGACTCATTTAAATACTCATTTTGAATTAGTGTTTGTTCCTTTGACTCCCCACTCCACCATAGTTGACTTGAAATGAAACTATGACTACAAAGTTAAAGACTGGCACTTTAGGGTATGTATGTCTTTTTCAAGTGTACATGAATTATGGCTGCATTTATACAGACACCATAGTGCCAAAAGGAGCTAAAAAAAAAAAAAGCAGCAAATGCCACAAAACTCAGTGAATCGTGCTTCACATTGCAGTAGGACACTGACCTGAGGCATCCTGCTAAAGCAACCAGCAATGAGTCACTGACCTGAACTGCACTGAATACTAACGTACTGAAGACAGAACTGAGACAAATCAGAAAGCCACTGAAGCAAAGAAACTAAAAATTGCTGTATAAAATGCCTGGCAGACTATCACCAAGAGCAACAATACTCTGCATCTGACAATGTATGTGGACTCATCACAGACTCATCAATTACAAAGGATTTGAAACAATTAAAAAGCATGACAAGTTTATTTGATATTATGATCATTCATCTAATTGAGGGAGTATGCCTAAAATAAGTTCCTATCCACTGAACAGCAGATGTGCTGTGATCACTAACCAATACTGTGTCATTGCCTAATATATATAAAATTATTGTTTGTACTGTTGTGCACTGGAAGCTCCTGTCAGCAAGACAAATTCCTTGTATGTGTAAGCATATTTGGCAATAAAGCTGATTCTGATTATGGGCTGTATCTCTAAAACTCTTCTAAAGGACTAATGAGCTGTCTGTGAACTGCTGTCCCATTAGTCTGCAAGTGAGAAACAGCTGACCTTGACCCAGAGTTGGGTGGCCTTGATAATAAAGGGAGAATGATTTCTCATTGCCTTTCTACTTCATCTTTTTAACTCTCCCTGCTGTAAACCAAGTATGTGGAGAAAATGGGAGGCAACTATATCGTTTTTGTGAATGGCTATTGATACAATACAAAATAAGGTGGTCACAATCGACCGACTATGTTTTTAACAGTGGGATGAAACTGGAGAACTCTGAGGAAATCCAAGCCATTGTCTTGCCTATTATGCATTGTACGTACTTGACATTGATTTAAATATGTATGATATATTACAGCAGGGTGCACGGTGGCTTAGTGGTTAGCACGTTCGCCTCACACCTCCGGTTTCCTCCCCCAGTCCAAAGACATGCATGATAGCCTGATTGGCATGTCTAAAGTGTCTGCAGTGTTTGAATGGGTGTGTGAGTGTGTATGTTATTGTGCCCTGTGATGGACTGGCACGCTGTCCAGGGTGTACCCCGCCTTGTGCCCCATGCTCCCTGGGATAGGCTCCAGGTTCCCCATGACCCTGAAGAAGGAGAAAGCGGTAGAAGATGGATGGATGGATATTACAAGCAAGATATCAAAATCTCTAAAAAAAAAAAAAAAAATGCTATCAAAACCTAACAAATTAAACTACCACACTGTTTCCCAATAAAAGAACAAGTTTTTCTATGCCTTCTGGTCAAGCTTTTTCCTTCCTAACACTTAAAGTAAACTGTGTGTTTTCCTGTGAATATTCCAACAGCTGTACCAAGGCTTGTCATGCTGTCCACTTAAATTTCAAGAGCTGGATTGTACAGCCGCAATCTGTTTATTTTTGCAAACATTATCAATGTTGACTGATTTGTTGTCTCCTGTTAGTTGACACATGGTTGGATTAGAATATATAAGAGTTTAAACAGATAAACAGATAAATACGAATAATTTAACACTATGCCAGCCTTTCGTACCTGTTGTCCATTAAGACAACAGGCACTTTTCCATTTTTCAGTAACTTTTTATTGAAAATCAAGAACTTCTGCCTTTAGTTTAAAAGTAGATTGAGGTGAAGTTTGCTGTACTAAATGATGCTGATTGTTCAAACAAATTTGGATGGCTGAGCTGGCATAGTTTATCTAATAATCAATTACTTCTGCTTGTTTTGTATCAGATGCATGAGCAACTATGAGTAACATTTCCCTAATGCTCTTTTTATTGAAACAAATTGTTAGTCATAAATATTGACTATAAGAATATATAAGAATATAGTAACTTCACTCTTAATCTCATCCATTTGGGCAGTGTTGCTGTATTTTTGCTTTGTGCTGAAACACTGTGCTCACTGCACAACTTGCATCACTTGTTTTAGTAACAGCTGACAGAAATGCATATATTTTTCATACCCTGCATCAGGGTTGTCACGTCTTGTGGTGCTTTTGACTTACTGCCATGGGTTATTTATTTATTTACTTATTTATTTAGAATCCTTTTATTATGGATTTGGGATTGGACTAATAAATGCGTACTTTATGCCGTTACTTTATGTTATAGACGTGAGATGTTGTCATGTGTGGAACGAGTAAACAGATGCAAATGCACATAGAGAAGTTTATTGAGGTCACGGCAGACAAATCCAAAACGTTTGCAATAATCAGATCCTGAAAATAGGCAATGGTTGGGTAATCAACAAACGGAATATCTCAGAGGTAAGACAACATCAAAAAACACTAAGGAAAATTCGGTCAAGAACAGAACCAAGAGATAAACAGGCTTAGTACCATCACAAACAAAAGGAATAGCACATATACTTCACAAAGAGTGATTGACATGAAAGTCCTTTGATACTGTGGCTGTGACTGTGCTGTGAATTCGATGCGGGTGTGCGTGATTGAAGTGGAGCGTGAATGTGTCCGTGCATGAGTGTTCTGGGAGTTGCAGTCCACGACGGCCATGTTTGTAGGCAGCGGTGCAGTCTGGTGTGAGTATACTTAATAGATCTGATTGAGATGTAGTGAATAGTGAACAGGTGAAACTAAAGTTTCAGTAGAAACAAGGTATTGTAACTATCCATCTATCCATCCATCCATCTTCAACCCCTTATTCCTTCTTCAGGTTCACGGGGAACCTGGAGCCTATCCCAGGAAGCATCGGGCACAAGGCAGGGTACACCCTGGACAGGGTGCCAGTCCATCGCAGGGCACGGTATTGTAACTATTGTTCATGAAAAATGAGAAGAAAGTAGACTACATTTACTGTATACGTTGCCCTTCACGAATATTGGCACCGTTGGCAAATATGAGCAAATAAGGCTGTGAAAAATTGTCTTTATTGTTTAACCTTTCGATATTTTGTTCAAACAATTCACAAAAATACTCTGCTCTCATGGATATCAAGCAATTGCAAACACAACACAACACACGTTTATATATATATATATATATATATATATATATATATATATATATATATATATATATATATATATATATATATATAAACGTGTGTTGTGTTGTATATATATATATAGATTGATAGATAGATAGATAGATAGATAGATAGATAGATAGATAGATAGATAGATAGATAGATAGATAGACACACACACACGTACACACACTACCTGTCAAAAGTTTGTAGACACTTGACTGAAATGTTTCTCAGGATCTTAAAAATGTTATTATCTGAAGGTGTATGATTAAATGTTTGAAATCGGTGTTGTATACAAAAATATAATTCTGCCAACATTTTACAAAAAATATATTTTTAAATGGATGACTTGAAGCGAATATTCTGAAAAGCAGCCAATAAGTGTCCAACATAGGTAACAAAATAGGGTGTCTACTTTGAAGATGCTAAAATACTAAATTATTTTGATTTATTTCTGTTTGTTTTTTTTTTATAATTCCCATAGTTCTATTTGTGTAACTCCAGAGTTTTGATGACTTTATTATTATTCAAAAATGTGTTTTTGTGTGTGTGTGTGTGTGTGTGTGGTGTCCTGATTCAACTAAGGTCACGATTTTGGCAAACATAGTCAAGGTTTTGGAGTGGAACAACCAGTTTGGACAGGATCTCAGATCCTGAGATTTGGAATTGGACTCAATTATTGACCACTAGGATGCTTTGGTCAGCCAGATCTGGCAACCTTGCTGTGTTGTGCAGTGGAAATGCAAATGAGTAACCCTTTAAATTATCAAAAGCTTCTGGAAACTGAATTGAGACAAGCATATTGTTCGTGAATGTGAGTGATTTGATGGATACTAAATTGGTTTTGTGAATGCATCCTTCTACAGTACCACTGAAAACTATTATAGAGTGTTTTATGCTGAAACAGTAAGGGGAAATGCAATGCCAGTGCAACATAGGTGAAAACATAGGTGATTTGTGTTGTAATGCTTCACTGTGGAAAAGCTGTCCTGAAATACTGTGTATGTAGGACTTCATAAATATCCCCAGCCTCCTGAGAGTCATGATTTCTTTTTGTGTTCTCTTTCTTGTTGTACAAGTATGTGTGTGTGTGTGTGTGAGTTTGTATAAGGTGAGAAAGTGTATCTTTGAGACAGAGTGAGTGTGTGGGTGCAGCGCTGGTTTGTTGTGAGCATGTGGGTGGAGGGGTAATGCACTCTGAAACGCTTTGAGGGCTGCCTGTGTATTGTATGTATGTGTGGATTCTGACTTAACTGAAAGTAGTAGCACTTGATGTTATGTTGCTGGACAGGAAAAACCTTCACTTATTGCCATTGGCTGTACTCCAGCAGTTCTGTGGTCTATACTGGAATCTGTATTCCTCATTACAAGCCTCCACTCCTTGCTTTCTGAAGTTGAGAGTCAGAGCGCTGTGCTGAGCACTCTTCCTTGCTGAACGGAGGCCAGTTATTATCAGCGGAAACACTGCTCCTTCTGTGTTACGGGGCGTGAAAGAGGGAGACGAAAGCAGAGGCATTTGTTTGATGTCTGCCAGGAAAAAAGAAACCACCGTCCAACATGGCTGCTAATACGCTTCCGCTTCAGCTGGCATGCCATGATGACTAGGGACTAATGCTAACCGAGCATTAGCATTCTGGTCTACACTGAGCGAGAGGTCTGAGGACAGAGCTCACGCTCATTTTCATGTTCTCAATCTATCTTCATCTCCCTCTTTTCTAAACAATATCGCTTACTCATGCTGCTCGGATTTTAGATCAAAGCTTCCTTATTCATTCGCTAATTTAACACACATTTTAATAAGTCCTACTCTCTCGCTCTCTCCCACTCTCGCTCTCTGGCTCACGCTTTCTTTTTCGCTCTTTCTTACTCCCACTTCCCACTTCCTGCTCTCCTCTCAAGGAGTGATGGGCTCAGATAATACAGCCTTCGCAGAAGAAAGAAAGCTAGACAAAAAAAAGAAAAAAGGAACAGAACAGTCATGTAACCCAGCCAAGCACACTATTAAGTTGCACATGGCCAGGTTGAATAGTGTGAAGATAGCTTGGATAAATTAGTGCAACACTTTTATAAAGATACCTCTAAATCCCACACAGAGAGAGACACACACAGACACTTGTAAATGACATATGTGTTTGGCATATGTCACATATGTTTACGTGCCACTTAAAAATTAATGTTATGTCAATCCTCACAGTGTTGTAAGGATGCTGGATGCGAATAAAGTTAGCCTCACATTTTCACAAAAGAGCTGTTCAATTCCGCAGACACAGCATGAGACACAGCTCCTGGATGAGCTTCACCCCTCGGCTTCCTCTGTGCTCATCTTGTACCTGGCAAACACATACACACTTATGTCCCAGAGAGCATGTTAGCTCCGCATGTGTACCCATGCTGAAAGGATTACAATTGAAATCCTCCAATTCACTTATACTTGACATCCTTATATATATATATATATATATATATATATATACACTAACCAGACATAACATTAAGATTACCTTCCAAAGATTGTGTAGGTTCCCCTTGTTCCCCTGACCCATTGAGGCATGGACTCCACAAAACCTCTCAAGGTATGTTGTGGTATCTGGCACCTAGCAGGTTTGGCCTCCGGATGCTTGATCAGATTGAGATCTGGGGAATTTGGAGGTTAAGTCAAAAGGTTGAATTCTTGTCGTGTTCTTTAAACCATTCCTGAACATTTTTTTGTTCTGCTGAAAAACGCCACAGGCGTTAGGGAATACAGTTGCCATTAAGGGCTGTACTTGTTCTGCAACAATGTTTAGGTAGGTGGTACGTGTCAAAGTAACAGCCACATGAATGCACATTAAACACAAGGGTTCTCATGTCTCTATTGGCTTGGCTTCTTAGTGTAGAGCATCCTGGTGCCATCTCTTTCCCAAGAAAGTGATGCACATGCACATGGCCATCGACTATATGTATCAGACCAAGCCACCTTCTTCCATTGCTCCCTTGTCCAGCTCTGATGCTCACAGCCATCCCAGTTTGGCCCTTGTTAAAGTTGCTCAGATCCTCACACCTGCCCATTTTTTTAGTAGATTGGCACCTTAGTTGTCTAATTTTCAGCAAGTGAAGGCAGAATACAAGCATGGGTACTCGGCGTGATATTTATTTAGGGCGATCCATGCATCATTATCAACGTCTATGGGTTAAAGTACAGTCAGGCAGCAACAAACTAGGAAAATCAATAATCTCATAAAAAAGGGAAATGTTAAGTCAAAACCATGAAACAAAGGGAAACAGGACTCGGGCTTAATGCATGATAAGACTTTGTGACAAAATGTAGAAATAGCTGGGAATAATTAGAAAAATGAAAGAATTAAAAGCTAACAGCAAACAGGCAAACACAATTAATAGTTAATTAACAGGCCAATCACAGGGCAGGGTTAGAGACAGGACCAAAACCAAAACAAAGGCAAAATAAACAAAGTACTTGGAGAATGAACGGCAAGCAAAACTGCACAGAGAGGGGGACTTTGTGATGATTTGGTTCTATTTTTCAAAGTATAAACAGATTTAGTAATTATTTGAACTACTGTGAGACTAACCAGGATGAACCAGTTACTGAAAGCAGTAAATGTCACGCAGTGCCAGTCACGGTCAAGCAAAAAACCTTGTTAGAGAGGACTTAGTATGAGTTAGGACAGCAACAAAAAAATTTAATAGTCAAGATTTTTTCATTGGTGCTCATTTAAGTACCTGGTGAATAGGTAAGTTTTCTGTTATTTCTTTAGAGACAGCCAGTGAGTCATCTGTTTGGATAGCCACGGGAAATTCACTCCACCACTGTGGTACAAGTACATAGAAGAGTCTTGATGCATGTTTTTTTCTCTTGCATTTTAAAGGATATTCGTGATAGAGGCCTATATGTACACTGCATCCCACAACAGAAATGTAATACCATAGATCTTACTATATTTATAAAGTAAGATAGTTTAAATTGTTCCTACCACCCTCCTGGGGTAAGGTCATTAAACATATAGGAATGTACCAAACTCCTTGTGATTGATAACTCCAATCACACATACTTTCTTGCCTCAGACCAACTGTAGATGGCATATTAAGGTCATATTTCTTTCCACACCTTAAATTTGGAAGCTGTTCAGCTGTCCTCAGAGGACAGATACTTTCAATATTTTCAGTGTTGAGATTTGACTGTGGGCTTACCCATTTCTTTATCCAGGAAGCTGGACTTGACTTTCATGTCCAGGTGTTTGAGTTCTGCATTATGACGTGTCCTCAGTTTGTTGAGGTTTCTGTTTAGCATTTAGAAGAGGTGGACATCAAATATACTTTAGGTAAGGTGGCCTCACTTATTGCTTCAATGTGTATGTTCATCTCCTGGCTGAAAAAATAATGAATTTACCATTCTTTGGTTTCCTTGGAGATTTCCCAGGCTCACTAGCATAGAAACTCCAGCATGCCTCTAATAGGAAGATTTCTCCAGCTGTCATTTGTGACGCCTCGTGTTCTCCAAGTATATTCCATATTAGCTCAAATGTGCATACCAATGTGTATATTGTACCAGTTTTCTTCACAAATTTGCTACCAATCCCTGTAGTTCCCTCTGCCAACTTCAGCAAATTCCATTTTGTCACATTAATATTAGAATGTTTATATAGCTGGATCTAAATGAACACTGTAGATGAGAGAGTTCAGTGTCAATGTTCCTTGCTTATACAAAGAGTAGGTCAAGGTTTAGAACCTTTACTATGTATTTGGCAATGGTGCACCATTTGGGAGCCTGAATTATCTATACAGTTTAATCCATATTATCTATATCTATATATAGATAGTAGATTACTTATGTATAACTATATACAGTCTTGTGAAAAATTAAGTATATCACATAGAAATTGTTGCCTTTTTTTTTACCATATTTGGATGAGCAAACATTTGAGCATCTTTGAAATAGTGCCTATTAATAAAGTTGACATACTTGAACGAAACCACAATGACAATAGGAATTTTTCACCACTCGTGCATGCAATATTCTTTCAGTTGCGGGATGTTTAAGGATATAAATAAGACAGGTTCCATCTTCACTCCCTAAGTGGGTTCTAATCACTGGCACCCAATCGTGAAAAAAAGGTGTGATAAATATAGGGCTGTACTTACTTTTTCCATGTGACTGATTTGTTTTTTGTTCATTTAAATTGTGAAAATTACTAGAAAATATCAATTTTATGTCATTTGATAGCGTGTATCACCTTTTATTAATAGACGCTGTTTGAAAGAGGATACAATTTTTCCTTGTCCAATTATTTCCATGTCATGTCATGGTAAACCAGCTCCTACTTTTCACAGAATGCATCACAAACTACAAACATGGCCGATGACTACAACTCCCAATGGAACACACAGACACATCACCTTCTCCTGAGGACTAATCACACGTATCTGTTCTCAATCACACCACACTACTTAAGAGAAGTATTATGTGAGTGTTTTCCGTGTACCAAGCCCTATAGTTTTGCTCCTGTTCTTGGCCTTGTTCTTTGATTCCAGTTTAGCCTCGTTTATGCCCATTTGCAGATTGCTTGACGTTTTGCCTGTTTTTGACCATGTTATGGATGATTTGGATGTGTGTGCCTCATCTCCCTTGTCTAATAAAGCTCTTATCTGTGCTTGCATTGGTCCTAACCTCCATAACATCACAGTATTATTTATTCACATGAATAAATAAATAAGGTCACAGTTACAATAACTTAGGACACTAAAGAGACCTTTCAACTGACTCTGAAAATCACCAGAAGAAAAATGAACATGCGGGAACATGCCATAGGCCTGCTGCAGAGATGCATGAGGACTGGAGATGTGGCCAGAGCAATAAACTGCAAGTAATCATTGGATTCATAAAAAGGTCAACCATTCTGGCTGAATGACATTTCCAAATTGTCCGTAGTGTATGAATGTGTGTGTGATTGTGCCCTGCGATGGGTTGGCACCCCATCCGGGGTGTCCCCCACCTTGTATCACGAGTTCCGTGCGATGGGCTCCAATGAGCGCAAGAGTGATTCTGTTACATACAAATGAAATTCTTAGAAAAGTTATTACCACTAACTCCTTGCCCCTTAGCTATTCATCTTCTACAGTTGGTTTTTGGCTCATAAAACTCATAAGTTTGCAGTCATGAATTAAATGTCTGTAGGCAGATACGAAGAGTTTCAATTAGCTATTCTCTATAAAGGTGATTCTTTATTTTGAACTGACAATTCAACACAAATTTGGCACATTTGAACTTTTACTGGTTATGCATTCTTTTTTTTTATATATATTATACAATATAATTACTGAAGTTTGTATCACTAATTACCATTTCTGCAATTTCTTTTGAATGTGCATATAAATGAAACAGTCTGTGTACAGGCAGGTATGTTGTTCATAAGCTTGTCTCTTGCAGAAGTTTTCCCGGCCAAAGGTCTGCTCTATTAAAGACAGCAACGGGAGGATCATGGCGTAATTACTAGCACTAACACCATTTACTCTTTTGCTGCACTGGACAGATTATCGTTACTGTTGTCGCCTGCTCTGATGCCTCAGCATCATTACTGTCATCTCATGCACTTTTCAGTCACACTACTGGGGAGCTCAATGTGAGCTGAAAAGGGCCAGATAGAGCAGGCTTGGTTGTTTAATATAATTGGGATGATGCACAGCCCCTGGAAGCCATAGCAGCTATGACTGCAAGTGGAGTGTTGATGGATCTGTCAAGTGTATCTGCAAAGAGTGTGCATAGGAGGACCACAGCTCTCCTGTCACACTCTCCTACTCTGCTTGCGCCCTGTTTTACCTAAAATGAGGAGGAATGAGAGCGTGCATGATTGAGAAGTAGTGCTTTAGGACAAAAATGCAATCTGGCATTCCTGGTTTTTATGCAAATGTGAACAAATTTGGTCCATGTAACAAAAAAGAGAGACTATTTGGGTGTTAGATGTGTGTGTGAAAGACAAAAATTAGATGTAGGTGTTGATGTGTGCGAAAGGGAGCTGAGAAATGCAGGTATAAAATGATTGTTATTCACAGAAGGTGCTCTGTGAATATTCATAGAGGCGTAAATATGCAAATGTGAACTGCAGGAGCAGTAGACTTTTCAGAGCACTGTATATATTTTAGAGATTCTCATACAGAAATAACAAACATGCAGCCCCTCTGTACACCCAAATCACCCTCTGTGCCACAAACTAGCTTTAGTATGGTAATTGAGCCGGATTATAATATTCGTAGGCAGAGCAATTACAGTACAAAAGTGTATAATCAATGTGTAACCAACTAAGAGACGTTCGCAGGGCATTCGGGCTTCATTTTTTAAAGGATACCAGTTAATTACTAGTTAAGAAACACATAATCGTAGTGGACAATAATGATTGGACATTTTTTCCTTTCTAAAAAGTGTTAATAACGTCCATGTGGTCACAGCGAGATAGCTTTCTGAGTGATTGTTTCAAGTATTCTGGCTTGTGTTCAGGTGATAGAAGACGCTCTTATTGACTGGTATAAACACAGATCTCTATGGTAAACCAGCTGCAATGTGCCATGCAGACTCTCTTCCTCTCACCAATGATCAGTCTGGTAATGCATGCAGGTGCTGCCTGCCTCTGGCTAATGCACAGTAAAGAATAATTGCCAGACAAGCACCTATCCGACCCATCCTTTCTATTAAAACCTGAACAACCTGCAATTATTCAGCACTCAAGCGGTCAAAACTATATTCTGCCCTGCCCCCCCCTCCACTTGTCCGCCATTAAATGATACTTATCAGATGTCGATATGCGCCATGATTCTGCTTAGCTTGTGAGAGTTTTTTATGAGTAAGTACATGTATAAACGGTGCCACTTTGGCACCCATCCTGGTTGAAATGCCACATTTGGGTCATGGGTGAAGTGCTCTCTGTGCTTTGTTTGGACACTTTTGCTTGACTTCAGCATGCTAGCACAGGGGAGTGACTGAAACTCACACCTTATGCCTGGGTGTAATCTTTGGGGCTTCTGATTTAGTGTTTGGCTATGCAAAGGAAGTGCAAAACATGCCATGTACAAATACCACCTCTCAGCTTCCTCTGTTCACACTGCCACAATCAGGGCTATGCAGATATGCACATAGGCAAATTAGATATCATAATGCAGCAGTTTTCCGAGCAAGCTAATCAGCTGAAGGAAATGTTTCCTACTGTACTACACAATGTAGTACAAATACAAATGCATGCACATACACACAAGCAGTAATATTCTTTCCTGATCTTAAAGGTTTCCAAGAAGAGCAATTAGGCCATGTTTACTACTGAGGTGATTAAAATAGCTTTTCATAACAGACAGAACTCCACTGCTGTTAACAGGCTTATAGCTGCCAGGCAGAATAATAAAAATAGGACAAATTCTATTCTGGCTCTTATTTAGGTTGCTATTTAGAGTGTAGAGTATGTGCTGAATTAGTTTACAGTCTCTGGATCACATTCCAAGTACATAAAAGTGAAAGTGCAACACTCAGTGAGTGAAGCTCTACTATGAAGCATATATGGTTTTCCATTTGTCTTGGTCTAATCACGTTATATCTGGGGTTTTTATTTATTTCATTATCACCCAGAACTTTCGAGTGATGGACAACGACTAGGAAACAACATAAGGAATGAAACGTAGCATATGGTAACATCCTATCAGAAACCCTGTAATTAAAATGAAGACAGCTTTGAGATTCTACTACTTGAAGCTGTTGATCTCCTCAGACTCTGACATTAGTCGTTTCTAGTGTACATGTCGCCATAATGGATATACACGACATAGCCAAAAGTATGTTGACATCTGAACAATCACACCAATATGGAAAGGTCTTACAATAGATTTTAGAGCATGGCCTGGGGTGAAGTCAGCATTTCAGTTCATCCCAAAGGTGTTCAGTGGAGATGAGGTCAGGGCTCTGTGCAGGTCACTCGAGTTCTTCCACACCAACCTTGGCAATCCTGTCTTCATGGACCTCACTTCCGGCATCGTCATGCTGGAACATGTTTGGGCCCCTAATTTCCAGTGAAGGGAAATCTTATGCTACAGTATACAAAGACATTGTAGACAATTGTGTGCTTCCAAAAGTTTGGGGAAGAAGCAGATTTGGGTGTAATGGTGAGGTGACCGAAGAAGCCTATGTTAAGGGTTACAGATTTTGGATGCTATAAATCTATAACCATTAATATAGGCTTCTTCGGTTAGTCCCTCTGGAGAAACCCTAGATTCAATGTAGAACCCTAAAATAGGTTGTTTCCTTGTCAGAGTTTGAAGTAGAACACCTTTAGAAAGCTAAGCAATCTTAATTGTTGACATGAGGAGATATTTAATTTTGGAGCGCGCCTCCATTGTCAACATTTTTTAACAGTTAAGTGCCATAACTATAATGGATAAAAAGTATGATGTGTTATTATTTATTTATTTATTTATTTAAATGCTAACATTGGTAAATGCCTGTGGTGTAGGAGAAATAAAACCTTTAGTGACATGCTGTTACAGGAAAATAATCACCTTCAGGATGGAATGGCTCTTTTTGATCACACCACACATTACTGATTATTTTCCTTTAACAGCACACTCTATTGTGGCATTCCAACTGTCAAGTCAAAGCCCAGTAATTTCCATAACTCTGAAAAGCTGTGAATACATTATCAATGTCAATTCACTTGCAATGATTGAAGGACCTGATTCTCCAATGGCTCAATGTAAGAGTATTTCTCTGAGGTGTCTTACGCTACTAAAAAAACACAACCTTTCTTAAACGCATAGCTGAGCTAAAACCATTCAGCATAGATGTGGTGTCTGAAAGTACTTTCTAGTTCATTAAAAATAGGACATATGTAGTTTTGTCCGAATTACAACTTGCTTTTAACCTCTTAAACTCCCCAGTGATGGTCCTCAATCTCATAACTACACACCTTTCCTATTATTTTCACTGTAGTTTCTGAATAATTCATAACAGTCACTGCATAATATGCATTAAAATGAATATCTGAATAATAAGCTTGGTACCAAAGGATTTTAAAGAATTCATGGCGTAATGTGTCAGGTTAAATAAATATAATATATTGGTTTCTTAAAAAAAAAAAAATAAACTGAATTATTTGATCCAGAATATCCTCAAGTATCCATAATCAGAGCTTGTTATGCTAGTTTATGTCCCTGGAAGTCAGAACATCAAAATATAGCCATGGTGCCACTCCATTAACATTTCATGGGGAAAAGCGTACAACGCCCTAGTTTCACATGTGCTTCCATTCTATAGGCCATCCTCAAGAGCCCATATCTACAATACAGCATGGATGTGGTTGATGTTTATGTATATGGCTATATTAAGTATTTATATAGCTGGTGATGGTTTGTACATGCTAAGGCTTTTTGTTTTCAAACATCCTTAGAGTCACCTGTACCTGCACCTCTTTGAAACATTAATGCATGCAGCCATTATAGATGGGAGCGATTGCTTCTATAGTGAAAGAGTACAGAGGTAAATGTACTAAAAGTGACCCTTTGCTTTTCTGTTACATGTCATAATTCAGTTATGTCGCTCTTTCCATCTCAGATACATCACTTTATGTTTAGTGTCTTATATTTAAGGAATCAGTGGGGGTTAGCATGTTTGCCTTCGCACCTCCAGGGGTAGGGTTTCAAATCCTGGCTCCACCCTGTGTGTGTAGAGTTTGCATGTTCTTCCCATGCTTCTGGGGTTTCCTCAGGGTCCTCCGGTTTCCTCCCCCAGTCCAAAGACATGCATTGTAGGCTGATTGGCATTTCCAACTTGTTTCCAAATGGACATTTCCAAATCATGTGTGATTGTGCCTTGCAATGGGTTGGCACCCCATCCAGGGTGTCGCACGTCTTTTGCCCTAAGTTCCCTGAGATAGGCTCCAGGCCCCCCCAACGACCCTGTATAGGATAAGCGGTATGGAAAATGGATATACGGATGAATGGATCTAAGGGTTCACACAAGCAAGTGTAAATATTTTGAATACAGTCAAATTGATCTAGTATTTCATATTATAATATTACAATAAACCAAATATTAGTAAAAAAAAGTATTTAAACCTATTTCTAGACATTTACAAACTTGTATCGAGTCCACCTTGCTAGACCCTGGGAATGAGTTGTCACTATAGAAACGATAACATTAATATAATCCTGTGACTTGAATCACAATCCATCCAGCTGTCAGAGCTTCTATTAATCAGACTTGAGAATTCAACAGCATTGTGGTATAATCAGTGTTATGACAAACCAATCGTTTGTAATAAGAATGAACATAGCAGGTGAGTACACATGATGCATAGTTTAGTTTAGCATCTTATCCGGACATACTGTGTTTGAGTCACCAACGCACACTGGGATGGAAGATGGCAGGTGCGGAAACCTGGCAGAGGAAATGGAGAGGTGTTATGCCACTCTTGCTGGAAGAGGAGGAGCACTGAGTTCCTCTTGTGTATTGATATGTAAGGCACATCCTTTTGCTCCATCACATTCCAGAGAACGTTCAACAAATATGTGCTTATATAAGGCTGATGCAATGCTCTTCGGAGTAGAAAGAGAGGGAAAAGAGAACGCTATAAAGACAGACCTTTCCTTAGTTAGTTGTGTGGATAATGGCTGTTTCTCAGAGGTGGCCATGACTTTGTGCGTAATGGAGAGTGGGGGCTTAAGCTCGCCTGGATGCATCACCACCTCCTTTCACTCAAACACTCACGTTCCAACTCCTATTCCTTTCCCTGCCATTTCAACATTTCTACACACAAAGCCCAAAGCTCGACGTTTCCCCCTGCTGACTGAGATGTGTAAAATAGCTCAGTCATTTCCTCCTCCTCTGCAGATGGCATGTCCCTTTCATCTCTCCATGCACGGCTTCCTGATATTCGTTCAAGCCGTGCACTGGCGGTGAAAATAATTACATTTATGTGCTTTTATGCAAAAATTATTAATGTGGAAGTATATCCACAAACAATAAAGGGCCACAAATCAGATATTCATTAGCATTGGCAGCTAGTGTTAGCGCAAAATAATTACTTGTATTCACACAGCTGGTGCAACGGTCTCAGTGTATCATACATACATTTGAGAGAAACAGGAGTGGGTGTCATATATTCTGACGTGGTGGAGGGCAATTAAGTTTAGCATGCTGGCAGCTCTGGATCAATCTCCCTATAACACACACACAGACACACACACTCCTCTTTTTTACTCTCTCTGCTCTGCAGTTCCTGCATGCATAAATTACAGCAGGGAGTGGCAGTGTGTTTTTTGTAACACTAGAATGCATTAAGTGATTCCAAGCATGACATACATTACTTATTCTTACCCTGTGTATCAACACCGGGGAGTGAATGCATTATCTTTAAATCCCGCACTCATCTGATTTTGTCTGTGGTAGTTTGTAATTGTGTAATCCAATGGTCCAAGAATCTGTGAGATTGAGTAATTAGATTGCTTATGTATGCTTTATAATAGCTGCAAAATAGAAAGTAATTAAAAAGACATTTGAGCAGTTTTATATGGCAAAAAAACATTTAAATGAATGCATTGTGATCACAAATTTAATTATATTTAACATTTTAAATGGAGCATCCCATATGCAAATGTCACTGTGTCATTCTTTGATTGTGTGTGTGTGTGTGTGTATGAGGGAAGAACACTAAGTTACGTTTATTTTGATATTGTGATAGGCTTTGAGTCTATAGATGATCTACTGAGCATCAACAACCATAAACCAGTGACAAATTGCTTCTAATTAGTTAATACACTGGTTGACGGTCATTTCATATGTTGTTGGCAGTCGGCAGATGTATTTTTGACCGTCTGTTGAGTGTCTACATTGTACTATCCGAATAAAATAGTGTTTTGGCTCAGAATTTGGGTCTCTACTCTTCCCTCAGGTGTATGTGTGTGTGTGAGAGAGAGGCAACAAGAGAAATCTAGAGTGTGTACACCACATGCATGCTAAAACCTCTTTCTCTGTGTTGGACCTCTTCTGATTTTGCAGGAGTGCAGCCATGGAGCGAGTGCTCTTGTGTCTGTCTCTGTTGGTGCTGCCCATTGCAACTATGCTGTGCCCAAAGCGGTGCACCTGTCAGAATCTCCTACCTTCCTACACGGTCCTGTGTGCCAAGACTGGCCTGCTCTTCGTGCCACCCAACATCGACCGGCAGACAGCCGAGCTTCGGCTCATGGACAACTTCATCACCACACTTCGGCACCGCGACTTCGCCAATATGAGTAGCCTCATCCATCTGACTCTGTCTCGCAACACAATCAGCCTCATCCTGCCCTATGCCTTTGCCGACCTGCAGGAGCTCCATGCGCTGCACCTTGATGCCAACCGGCTCACCACGCTGGACGACACACATCTGCAAGGTCTGGTCAACCTGCGCCACCTAATCCTTGCCAATAACCAGCTGCAACACATTTCCCATGGAGCCTTCCAAGACTTCCTAGAGACTCTCGAGGATCTGGATCTGTCCTATAACAACCTGATAAACGTCCCATGGGACACCATAGGTCTCCTTGTCAGCGTCAATACACTTAGCTTGGATCACAACCTCATCGAGTTTGTGCCTGAGGGCATTTTTTCCAACCTGCACAAGCTAGCAAGGCTGGATATGACCTCCAACAAGCTGAAGAAGATTCCCCCGGACCCGCTGTTTCTGCGCATACCAGTTTATGCAAAGACAAAGGGCTCACCACTAACAGCACTGGTGCTAAGCTTTGGTGGAAACCCACTGCACTGCAACTGTGAGTTGGTGTGGCTGAGGCGACTGACCCGGGAGGACGACCTTGAGACATGTGCCTCTCCCAAAGAACTAGCTGGGAAGTACTTCTGGACCATCCGTGAGGAGGAGTTTGTGTGCGAGCCACCCATGATCACACGCCACACTTCTAAGATGTTTGTAATGGAGGGTCAAGAGGTGAGCTTGAGGTGCAGGTCTGTGGGAGATCCGGAACCTACAACACACTGGGTGAGTCCAGATGGCAAGCTGATTGCAAACACCTCTAGAACAACTGCCTATGAGAATGGCTCTCTGGACATCCTTACAGCCACTGTGAAAGATTCAGGTGTGTTTACCTGTATAGCGTCCAATGCGGCTGGAGAGGCCACGGCCCCTGTGGAACTTGTGGTGAACCCCTCACCACATTACGACCCTAAACTCGAACCTGAACCAGGACCCTCAGATATGCCCACCTCCATCAAGTCAAACAGCAGTGGGGGGCAGACGCGAGTGGAACAACGGGTTAGTGTGACCGAGATAACAGCCACATCAGTAACCATCCGCTGGCCTTCACAAAGCCATATCCCTGGGGTTCGCATGTACCAGATCCAATACAACAGCTCCACGGACGAGATCCTCATTTACAGGTGAGTGTGACTTACCTTTCTGATTTATGATTTACAACAGTTGGTAATATTTTTTGGAATAGGTTCTCTACAGGGGATCACTGTGCGACATTTACTGCATCTGTCAGACTTCACAGAATCCACAGATCTTCACTGTCTTACTCATGATCAGCTAAAGCTTAGGTTTCAGTTAAGTGTCGTACTGAGAAATAGAATATTCCTATGGCTTATTTGTTAAATTTTTGAAACAAATGTCAGATGAACGATGTATTTTTCTTTGCAGTTTATCTGTGTTTGGGGAAAGAAGTAGAACAAGAGGAAGAATTGTTATTATTGTGCTTTAAACTTACTAAAAAATTGCATAAATTTCGCTTTAATGAGAGTTAAAATTAATACATTTTTGAATAAATAAATATTGTAAAAATTGACTTGTATTTTTGCAAGTTTATTAGCCAGTAAGCAATTTCACTAGCCAAAATATTGGCATTACAAATGTATTAATTGTTCATTTATATCTCGTACATGATGTTGGAATAAAATTTCTGAGTTTTAACATTAACAGGGTCAGTATACGTATCTAAATCACTTGCAACTTTTCTGCCACTTTTGATTGAAGCTTCTAGATCTACACTCTTATAGAAATCGGAGGGGTTTTAGCATCCGAGATTAGAATTAGTGTGTCCCAAAATGTAGTATGTTGAAACGAGTATCCCAAAGGTACCCGGATGGTCTACTCTGTCTGGTAAATTTTTGAATTGTGGATCTGTGGACACACAACAATTTTGTGAATGTTGGCCGAATTCAAGGGTGCCTTTGAGAGAGTTGTAAATGAAATGTGGACAAATAAATCAAAGGAATGATAAATTAACGTATCAATTATATAAGGAATAATGAATGAAGAAAAGCTGAAATGCAACACGGGGTTTGTTTGTAATTTCTCATAAGTTGTGATAATAATGTTAATGGTTACTGGGTTGATAAACAGATAATGTATGCTACAAACACTGTATACAGCAGGAAATGCATTAAGCCAATAATTGTGGACTAATGGTTCACCATATTGGTAAATTTTCACTTGGATGGTGCATTTAGCTTTTTATTCCTTTCAAGTATACCATCATAGCTCATCAAACTGTTATGACCTATCTTCAGAAATAGCTTAAAGTTTATGTTCTTCTATTCGATTAATAAATTGATTCTCCATTTAGCTTGCGGGGAAATAGGCCTATTGTTGGCTTTCTGCTGCATTTTCCCGACTATTTAGTTTAGACAGAACCATCAGAATCAATGCAAATGACCTTAAATGAAGGCAGACTGCATGGCGACACAACAATATGATGAAAGAGCATTTGCAAATGAGTGATCCGGCAGATATGTTTCTATATAAGAATGAAAGGATCGTTTCCAGTGGAACTATGAGATCTGGTTTTGTATGAGGACAATCATGAAGCATGATGAGTCTCATCATTTGCATACAGATGAAAGGAAGAACACATTAAAAGCAACTATGGTCTGATAAAATTTGCACAAGGGAAAAAAATGACCTCAAAACCAAGGCAAAACCACAGTGTTGTTCCAGTCTTTCTTCTTTAAAGCCAAACTTTCCCCATCTCTCTTTTGCACAGCTCATTATTCTTAAACCACACACGGAGGAAGGAAATAAAAAACACAAGCTGTAAATTAACTGTTTATCCTCACCTGTAACAACCAGCCATGATTTACAGTGGCTTCAAAAACTTGTGTGCTTTGCTTTCTCAGTTACTGAGGGGGAAAAATCCAACAGTTTAATCTGTCTTTCATAGACTTGAGGTCTATTTCCAGATGTTTTTAATAAAAAATTTATTTGCTGTGTAAAGTGTCAACAATCATTTTCCTTTTTTTTTCATTTTCTTACATTCAGCAGTGGTCCTTTCACCACTGTCTCCAGTGATTCCTCATTGAAAGCATCTGTAAGGGAATAATTAATTTCTGCCATGTCTCCATGGACAGATTAAGAGCATAAAAAAGATGCACACCAAAAGCAATTTGTTGTTACTTATGCAAAAAAGAAAGGGAGTCGTTTGTTTTTTGATGATAGCAAAATAAAAATGTTGTTCAGAATCAATTAAATGATGAATATGTTAATACCGGGCTCCATCCTGATAGATGATGAGAGAATAACTGAGGAGGAGAATAACTGAAGTTGATATGTTGGTCAAGATAAAGAAATGAATAAAGGAACTGGTGACGAATAAGCTTGGACTTATAAAGTGTGACCTGTTAGAAAAGTAGAAAGTTAAAGTAAGAATGCAGATAAAGACTTGGGATGTTGGAAGTCAGAGCTTGAAAAGCTGGTGAGCCTGATAGAAGGAAGGGAGGAGAAGATTGGTGAGATTATAGTGGATAAAGTAAGAAAAGGCGGCAAAGTATAATACAGCTGTCTATAATCCGTAGAATCTTTTTTTCCATACTGAAGACTGGAAGAAAGATTCTGAGTGATAGTTCCAGGAGGTGTTTGAAGGCAGAGGCAAATGTCAGGGATCCTGTGGGTACATGAGCCATATGATAGAGTTGTGTGTTGGTGGAGGGTTTGAGCTGTCTGGGTTAAAGAGAAATGGTGCTGGCTGAAGTGTGATGATTAGGTGGGCTTGCCAGAAAATGCTACGATCAGTTGTCAACTGTCAACATTTAAAAGCCTCCTCACCATTAATTTTTCTCCATCTCCTTCCCTTGTGTGCTGCGAACAGGTAATTAAATGGCACGACTTCCAGCACATTATGATAGAACGCCACATTTCTGACATATACCAAAAGTAGCTGACTCTGTCTGACCCCCCTACCCTCCCAACCCCCTCTTGATGCATTTGGTGACAGATCAATGTCAGGCTGAACACCTTGGTATCTGGAAAGGAAGGAAGAATAACTTATATGTCCATCAAATGCTGTGCTAAAGCTTCTGCAGCCATCACACTGAAGCCTTAGTGTGTCACCTCATTAGAGTGTGACCTTGGGAGGACAAGACAGTTTGAAGAATCTGGGTATATTTAAATTCTGTTCAGTCAAAATTGCACACCTGCAAACCCCAAAGAGGTATAATGTGTAGTCCTGCCAAAGTGGCTGGGGAATGTGGGGACGTAATAAGGCAGTAAACAGTAAAAATCCTCACACAGCACATTTTCAATTACAAATTGCTTGTATAATGTCCCTCATGGAAATCATGAAATGTTTCCACATGGCTGAAATGTTCATTGTTGATCTGCTGCTGAGACAGTTTGAATTGCGTTTGCACTGGCTGTTCAAACAAATAAACTGTTAATCCACTGTCTAATTAGCAATAGTTTTGGATTGAACATTTTGCTGTATAGGCCTGTTTTAAACTTTTTTTCCGCTCAGAGTTTTTGGGCTTTTTTTCTTTAAAAACTGAAAAGTGAAAGTGCTTTCAGTTGTTCTTGTATATGTACTTGTCTAATGTTAGCTAAGTTGAAGAGACAAAGATCATTCTTATATCACATTAATGAACTCTGTTTAACTTGACAGAATGCAAGGGCATCTAGTCAGAACATCTTTCAAGTGGGAAAATCATGGCAAGATGAGAGCGCTGGCTGAAAGATTACTAATGAGTTGAGGGAAGGTGGGCGGGGCTTTCAGTACTGGAGAATTCAAACCGCCTACTCAACTGTCAGTCATTCCAGATTCATATGTCATGTGGCTAATCTTCTGTTCTGATTGGGGGTTAAGCCTGCTCTTTTGGAGTATCTTGAGTAAATCCAGTACTATCAGCATTATTCCCGCTACTGTACCTCCTTTACTGTACACAAACTAATTTTATTTGATAAGCAGAATATACATGGAGTGCATGTTATTCTTTGCCTGGGAGCAAAATGATTGCTCTGACTTGTAGACTGAGACAAGCAAAAAATATTTCCAGTCTTTGATGCTGCTGCGCGCAAAAAAAAAAAGACCACATATTTATTTACCACATATGTAGTATTTGAGTAAAGTGATGATATTTCCACTTTCTTTTTTATTGGCTGTATATGACTGTCTGCAACAGTCTGAATGCATCTCCATTACATCAACTTGTTCTAGTGGGCACTTTAAATGATGATGCATGTCAAATGTGACTGAAATATGCGTTACGCAACCTCGCCTGCTCCAACCATTAAGCAGGAATACTTTCTGTATGTGTGATTACCTTCACTGTCAAGTCAAGCCCCCACACACACATACACATACACACACACACAAACACAAACACATTCCCAGGGCAACCAGGTCTTCGTCGTATCAGCCCAGTACACCAGGTTGTGCGGCTGTGCCTCTGATAAATAGAAATGAAGTGTTGGTGGTAAAGGCTAGACAGAAACTGTCCCTCTCTCTCTGAATAATGCATGACTCAGGCAGCCCGAGACTAACCTGCTCACAGAGCTCACATTCTATTTACATGCAGACACAGTGCACAGAAGTGTGCTATAATGTGGAGGTCAAAATTAATTTGAGCAAAAGTTGTAGGGTCAGTTGTTCACCTGTGACGGCCGGGTGTTAACCTTACCCGTCCTCTGCACATCCAAATATCTTCCGTAAAAATTGTTCCGATTTATTTTTAAAGTGCATTCACTCCAGTGAGTGATGAACAATCAGGCAACCATTCATTCATCTTACCTAAGCACTGGTCAGAGTCAGTGTGAACCCAGAACCTATTCGAGGACTATTGGACGTGAGGCAGAAATACATCCTGGATGGGATGTCAGTCCATCGCAATGCACTAGACACACTTATTCACGCCTAGGAGAAAATTAAGATTAGGAAGGACGAACCTAGAGGAAAGCCACAGAGCCAAAATGAGAACATGCAGAACTCAGCACAAACAGTAACCCGAGCTCAGGATCGAACTGGGAACCCTGGATCCTTTCACACTGCCAGAGGTTTTTGAACTGATTCTAGCTGCATAGCTTCACTGATAGCACCAAGCTCATGCAATAGCCATCTACAAATGCAAATCTTTTTTAGTACATAATTTACTTACATGTATTTCCCAATACTTAATTACTGTTCGTAAACGGTGAAGTTCTCACATTCTAACACACATAAATAAAAATATCTGCTAAAGAGAATGGGACAGGGCGCCATCTCTATGGTGCCTTCTTCCCTTTAAATGGCAACTAAAACAAATTAGCACTAACATCCAGTCAATCGTGGCAGTTTCCCAAAAGGATCACAAAGTGAAATCTTCAGTGGGAAAGAGAGTGTTCAGTGTGATGCTCACTTTACTGTTTAACAATGATTTTGTGTACTGCTTTGGAGGGAATACTAAAAGGAATGGCTGTATTTGTTTAGATTTCAAATTTCAAAAAGGTAGCTTGAGCTAACCTGATAAATTCCATTTACATTTATTGTATGTTAGCTAGTTGATTTACTTGTACAGTTCAACACTAGATACTAGTGTACTAAACGAACACACAACATAAGAGAGATTTATCCAAATGTGAATTTTCAAGCTATAAATCTCAACAATTTCCCTCCACTATCTCAACCATCTAATGAGAACGAAAGATAGATAACATTTCAAATTTCCCCTTTCAGCTGATTGCGAATTCTACGTTTGGTTCACTGTGCTATTTAAAATGGTTTTGTTCTGACTCCGGTCCTCTCTCCAGCCATGTCCTGTCATTGTTCTGTTCCCTAATTGTGTCCTCCATTCAGCCCTTGGGTAGTTTATAGTCTATTTCTACCCTGTTGTTCCTTTGTCTTGTTGCAAAGACTACCCTGCATCCCAATTGGCATACTTTCCATACTAAATAGTATCCGAGATTAGAATTTAAAAATGTCTCAGATTGTAGTATGTTGAAATGAGTATGTCAAACGTGCCCGTACGGTCTTTTTTTCCTGGGAAGTGGGGATCAATGGATACTTTTTTTCAGGTAATATTGCCCGCAACTCGTTGCGAGTAGGAGGAGTTTTGTGACTGTTTGCTTTTCAAGAATGCGTTTTAGAAAGGGCCGTGACCCTGAAAAGGAGTAAGCGGTAGAAGATGGATGGATGGATGTATGGGTGGATGGATGGATTTTAGAAAGGTGTAAATGAAATGTGGAAAAATAAATCAAGGAAATTATCAATTAAATTCGATAGTATAAATTATATAAGCAATAATGAAAGAAGAAAGGCTGAAATGCAACACATAAGAGAATGTTAATGGTGATAGTGTTCTCTTCCAAGCAACAACATTCTTTTCCGAATTCTTTTACACGATGTATTAGCTTGTCCCAGTACTTGCTCTTTTAATACGCTCTCAAAAATAACTTTTTTTCTTCACAAACAGAGTACATCCTTTTAGTACATAGTATAAGTATACTAACTGGGTAGCAAAGCTAGTTTCTTGTGTTTCCTTGCCATTGATTCTTGTACAGCTTCCTGGGTTTCACCCTCACTCATGTTGTCATTGTTGATTTGTTTACTCCTGTCTGCCTGTGATTTGAATCCCATTATAGATTATGCCAGTGATTTATGGATTTTCCCCAAATACACAACACATGAGTGATTATGTAATTACTGATGTGAATAAATAATACAATGTCCTGTGATACCCCAGTAGGAGCTTCTTTTAAAATAACTGTATAGTGCATTAACGAGACAAAGTATGAGTAAAATCAGTGCATTGTCACTTACCAGTATAAGCACAGGAAGAAATATAACTTTAGTTGCCTACAGTCTCATCATTGATGTCTATTATTATCGTTATTTATGTTCAAGTGCCAGCTGTGCTATTAGGGAAACAGCAGTGTTTTTATTTTCTCTTTCACGCTGCAGTGTAGCCAATTAGGCATCGACTGGCCAAAACAACACCGTGCTTTGATATGTTTTTCTCTAACTCATCTCTGCATTCATTTAGGAGGCATGATCAATACTGCCAACGCTACAGAGAGTTCAATAAAATGTGGCAAATGTAATTCAGTTGAATTGATTGGTCTGTTTAACTTTTTTTTTATTTTATCTTTGCACACCAATATATCTCCACTTTACATTTAGTTTTCTATAATCAATAACAAATTTGTGCCTTGGTCTTGTTCTTAAGTTCTAACTCAACCCACCCCCCTCCCCAAAATTTCTTTCTCTCAGGATGATTCCAGCCTCATATAAGCTGTTTCAGCTGAGTGACCTGGCCTCTGCACGCGACTACGATCTCTGTGTCTTGGCCGTTTATGATGATGGAGTCACTGCCCTCACAGCTACGCGTCTCGTCGGCTGTGTGTCATTCAGCACTGAGCGTGAGTA
Organism: Ameiurus melas; assembly: GCA_012411365.1. NCBI lineage: Eukaryota > Metazoa > Chordata > Actinopteri > Siluriformes > Ictaluridae > Ameiurus > Ameiurus melas. Next base: position 36,482,605 of record CM022754.1, on the reverse strand, counting down.
CCACCACTGCCGCTCACTCCATGACCAGTTCCTGGGCGGCACCATGATCATCGTCATTGGAGGCATCATCGTGGCCTCTGTGCTTGTCTTCATCTTCATCCTGCTAATGAAGTACAAGCTTCACAGCCAGCACTACAAGCAAAAGGCAGAGCGCGTCAGCAACGTGTGTTCACAGACCAACGGCGGCCAGCAAGGAACGGCGTCTAACCCTCCACCACCCCGCTCGTCCTCTTCCTCCGCTTCGGCAAGTAAACCATCCATCCTTCTCAGTCAGGAGAGGCCAGAGAGTTATGGTGCTCAGGAGGGAGGCTACGGGGCACTCAAAGGCACCACAGTGGTGGACTTAAATCCAGAATATGGCAAGTCATTCAAAGAAGACGACTCAGTATCGCAATAACACAGGGTCAAATCCCACCCCTTCACCCTCTCCTCCTCCTTCCCATCTTCTGGGTTTTTTTTGTTGTTTTTTTTCTGGTGCTGGGGTGGTTCTGCCTTAGAGAGGATTTCCTCATGTCCAAGGTAAGATGTGTTTCTGTGATTTGTTTGCTAAGCAGTAGCATCAGGGCAAAAGAAACGTTTAGGATTTTATTTTCATTTCTTTCAAAGATCAAAGATGTGTCAAATATTGGCCTGCCATCAGTTATATCCAGCCCTTGAAGTCCAATGATCAATACACATAACGTACCATGTTTTTTTTTGTTTGTTTGTTTATTTGGGTTGGGGGGTACTATACTTACTATGTTTCCTCTACTGCTTCTAGATTGTGCATGAACCAAGCTGAATCGCCAGACATTTGTTGTATAAGAAAAAAAATATCCTCAGTACTTCCAGGGAGCTAACATTAAATGCAGCATTCAACAAAGAGTGGACTGCAAAACACTTTCTTTAAGGTTTACAAAAAATACAAAACCAGTCAGCAGGCATACTAACTATGCTAGCAAACAGTCATGAAAGGAATGGTCTAATAAAGCATCTGAACAAGCTGCTAGATTACAGTCTTACTGTAATCTTCAAGATTACTAGGGGGGGATCCACCCTTCTACTATCCCTGAGGCAATCCAACACAAATGCAAGCTACTTGCGTGCATATAAATGACTAAACACAGCAAGATGTTCAGTTTTTGAAGAAGTGAATGGTGAAAACCGCAGATTTTCTTTGAAGACATCGAGAGCAAATTTGTATTGATAAGTTTATCACGCAGTTACCGGTTTTGTTGAGATAATCGAAGAACAGTTGGCTTCCGAGCTGAACAAGACCAGGGCTGTTAAATTGTATTGGCTGAAAGTACTGACGCGTGGAAAAAAAAAATAAAAAAAGAAGTGATCAGCTCCCGATGTCATTAATCTTGAAGCCTTCTGGGCGAGCGTGCTTTTCTCGGTGGGAACATTTAACTGATAAGTGTGAAGTGCATTTAAAATTTACATAAGGCAGAGTTTATCTGTAATAGCGAACAGACATGACCTGTTATACCATTTCAAATTTACATATGGCCCACGAGCTTAAGATTTCAAACGCTATAGCCGGTTGCTTCTGATTGATCGATTTCCTGCCATATTTTAGACTTCAACATGAGCAGCGTAGCAAAGAAGGAGAGTTTCTCTCTTTTTAATTTGCTCTTCAAATGGAGACACATGCTTGAGGAGAGACATGAATATTTTTTTTTCTCCCTTGTAAAGGTAATGAGTCCTCAATCAATATTTGTAATAATTACTGTTCATTATTAATAATACAATACGAAAAAGAAAAGGAAAGAAGTTTTCTAGGCACCTGAACGTACTGGCATATTATGTTCCTTTGTTATGATTATCCCTGCTGGAGAATAGCAAGCATATTCTTTGCAAAGGGTTAGCAATGCGAGTACATATCTGCATGAAGCGGGGGGGTGGTATTTGTATAAGCTTTACATCGCAGCATTACAGCTCCACAAAGGAAATTATGAAAATCCCTCCATTTGAGCTGCTGTTGGTGCTGCTGCTGCTGCCTCGGCCCCCGCCTACATGTCTAAGTGCTTGTGGGAATAAGCAATCATGATAAAAATCACAAATCTCTCACAGCACATAAACACATAAAGAGAGCTAGGGATGCTGGCGAAGAATAAGTTTCCCACTTGGCTTGCCACTCGTCCTCCTGCTGGCTTCTCTCCTCCTTTCTGGGAAACCAATTACCAGTGCCCTGACCACCCTAGAGACATTAGTTTTTATTTTAGTTGTAGCTCTGTTGCAGCTAAGAGACCATTCTCCTCCATATCTACACTGCTTGAGCTTGAATGGAGTGCTGAGTTTGACTGGAAGGATGGGTTGCTTTTGCTTTTCTTGGGGTTGAGAAAGGATAATGGCTGTTAGTTGAGTCTTTTGACCTTCCACATTACCGCTTTCTGAAGGAGCCAGGTCCATTTAGCATTGGTGCGTAGCCCAGGAGGGCCCTCTCAGGGAATTGGCTTCCACAGAAGTGCATCTGTGGAGGGCATGAAGTGGATTTAAGATGGTGAAATAGGTGGTTCAGTTATGAAACCATGCCTTTTACTGACAGAAATGAATTCTAGCATGACTGACAGGTAACGGATGTCAGGTTCAGTCAGGGTCATGATCTGAAGGAAGGAGAAATTTCAAAACCTGCGCCTGGCTGCTGAAAATCAATGAACGACAGTCATATTCGCGGAGTGATTTATTATGTGGACAGAGTTAAAGAGAGTTTTGAGTTTCTTTTGCATTTCACAGGGTTATCAGGTTCAGAGGTTTAAATATGTGTCCATTTAGGAATTTGCTTTGAAGTTTAAGATTTAAGAAAGATGACCATCACGAAATAATTCTGCCTTCTTTATGCATTTTCACTGTGTAGCTGTCATAAGTTAATAACTTGAATGTCTTGAATGCAGTGGGAAAAATGGATGAATGGATCACTGTGTTCTCCAGCACACCTGGAAGGGATTTTCATTTCTACCTCAGACTGAAAAAGAGAAGGTAGATAGGGAGGGCATTGCGAAAGAGCTGCAGGATGATGGGGAAAAAGTCATGAAGGAAGAAAATCATATGATGCAGGAGATAAGGAGGCATTATGATATGGAGGGGAAAATGTGACGAGAAAGGGTGAGAGAGGTCATACAGGCAGAGCTGAAGGGGTAAAGCCATCAAGTTGAGGAGATATGGAGACAAATGGACTAATCTTTAAGGTGAAGTCCCACTGTGAGAAAGATGTGGGGTGGGGAGTAATTACTATTGTTTGTGTGCCGTCTAAAGTGGGCCACAACCTCCTCACTGTCTCCCTACCAACAGCACTTCCCACCCAGAATCCCTCCTGACTGCAGCAGCACTAAAAATAGCTAACTGAAGAAGGCTTAGTGCTGGCTTGCTATTGCCTGCAGATAGGATACCAGCATGAAAACCCTTTCTCTGCTCTTGCATTGTTAACTCAGCACTCTGAAATGTATGAATGGCTTTCCCCATAGTAACTACTGATTGATAATAAGGGTTGAAGCTAATGAAGGTGGTTTAGGGGAAGCATAGTGTTTATCGTAGGCTTGTTTAGTGGCTGCTTCGTCAGCTATTCCTGCCTGGAAAAGTTGTGTGTAATTGAACTAAAGTTGTGTGTAGCTGAGCTAAAGATTGCTGCCTGATTTATTCAGTAAGGCTGATTCATGTGCGTATGTTGATAAATGCTAGTCACACAAAATTATTTAACATGACCAATGAGAGCGTCTCCTAAGAGTGCTGTGCACTAAATCTTTCAGTAATGCAGCTCAGCCATTGCAGCGTGTCTGCTATAACAGACTTGCACTAACTCCTCCACTTCTTATATGGAAGCAGTTCTTTTGTCATAACTCACTTACTATTCTGATTCGACTTCATTTGTAGAGTTCTTCTGGATTGTTTTCTTTCAGATCATTAATATGAAACAGCTGCTTTTTCATTCGATTTGTGTGCATGATCAGGGGCATAACCTGGCCTGGGCATTCGGGGCTGTTGTCCTGAAGATTTTTTTTTTTCTTCAGCCCCGAATAATTCTCCATTTAGTGCCGTTTATAACGTTTGTAAAGTGAAAGTCAGTAAAAGAAAATGGTAGTGTTGTAATATTGTATCTTCAGTGAATGGAGTGTTGTATTTTATCTTCAGTGAATGGAGGCAAAACCAATCAGACAGGGTTTCCAGGAAAATATGTGGAAATACTCGTCCCTTATTGGCTGACGGGCCTCAATTCTGCTCAACGCTAGCTCACACAGTCAGTCAGTGTGAGGGGAAAAATGGATATACATAGATTTTATTTATTTTTTTTACCAGTAAATGGGTTGAAACTGAAACACTTACATCCTCTCATGCTGAGCCGGGAATACAAGACCTGTAGTTTGCATGGCACTGTAGCAACTAAACCCATACAATGACAGCTTAGTTGTGCCTCCCCTCAGCCAGTGACACTAAACTAATCTAATCCCGTGTTAGATACCAAAAAGTTTTAGATTTTTTCAGTCAGGTAGTCATGCAAAAGCGAGTTTTATGATAAATCCAACTTTTTGTCTGATCATGCATTGACAGATAAGTTACCACAGATTCCATTAAACAAAACTTTAGTGTACTAGCTGAGCTGATAATAGCCTATTTAGAAGTATGTTTATAAACTTTTTTTGATTGAGAAGAATCTGGGCTCAGACCCGAATGATTAACAATCCAGTTAATGCCCCTTGTGCGTGATTGAAATAAATAAGTGATATTAGTGTGTCTCCTTTTAGAACATTTACACAAACTCTGCTCTTCTAGGACATGAATGTTTTTGTTTTTTTTCCAAACTCACTGGATTTTCACACAAGTACTGCTTGTGGAAATGCTCCTCTGAATGATTTCCAGCATGATAAATGAGGCCCAAGGTTTTTAGCATGCTGAATTTACCTTCCATATGCTGCTCATTCGTGGATATGTTGAGTCATGCATATTTATGAAAGGCTTCAGCAAAACTCTGGGACCAACTGTAGGGATGAAAGTGGACAGTCAACTGTTGTTGTAAATATTGAATTATATTTTTGACTCGATGGCATGCTAGATGTCATGTTAGAAAGACTCATCTGAAGGATGTGATGTAAATGCTGAATAATAAACCATGAGGTAAATGTTCTAGATACATTTAAATTTTGGTTTAGATTTTGTTTTGAGTTGTCTTACCACAAACTGTGCAATGATTCATGTTGTTTTCAGGAGACAGCTGTCTCTAACACCTTTACTTTTTGTCCTCCTAGGCAAACTCAGTCTAGAGGGAAAATTAAATTGCCTGGGATTGGAACCATTAAGAGGAGGAGAGGTGGGTGGAAGCCAGTAACTGTTTTCAGTCCCTTATGCAAGCTTCAAACAATGGATATTAATGAGCCTGTTTGGAGCATATGGGCAAAATTTTGTCCTACACCAAGGCCATCACTCTTAGAGAAAATATTATGAAAATATGACCATCACTATCGGACAAATGAACCCATCACTAATGGAATCTGTTGCTTCTCTTTCACAAACCTGTGGAAACTAAATGGACACCATGATTCATTCATACTATTCAGTCACCATAGAATGTCCAGGCTGCAGCAAATGCAGAGTCAAAGGTATGTTCAGAAATATTTCACTTTTCTGAATGGAATGTGAAATGTTCCCATTTAATGCGTAACGCTCCATGGAAATCCAATATTCACACAGGCCATTGAAGTACAGACATGCTGATAGCAAGTATACATTTTGGTGACTTTTGGGGCACTTTATGATATTCCACTCTTCTATTCTCTCTCAAGCACTCTGACTTTTCTCCCTTTTAAAGGGAACAGGACATTGGACATTTATTCAACTGGTAATCAGGCATGGTTGTACATGTGCATCGGATATTCTTTAAAACAAACAAACAAAAAAAGACATCACCAGAGTTTTCTTAGTCACCATGCACTGATGCATTTATATTTCACATATATCAAAGAGGAAAACAACATTTTAAGAGCCCAGACACTGACCATCATAGACATTTAAGATCACATCCAATACAAAAACAGGCCTCTTCGAAAGGTTGCCTGATGAAATAAATACTGTTTCTTTTTTTCCCTCCAATTAACTGTGTATGTATTTGTATGTGAGGTAAACCTTCAGCCATCTCTGATTTGAATTACACGTGAAAATAATAGTCCTCGGATGGAATTTTATGCTTTCATAGATACTACATGTGGATTTATAAAGAAATAAAGTATTTTTCTTCTAAATGTGTGAATTTTTTTTCCCCTGTCTGTCTTCATATATGATAAAAGTTTATTCTTATATTTCTGACAAATGATCAGGGGTGGAAAAAGAAATGATGTGCAAGTGAAAGTATAGATCATTTAACAAAATTTTAAATGTACTCCATTATTAAAAAGTAAAACGTACATGATGAAATTATGTTCGTCATGTCATGTTTTTTTTATTATTATTTATTTATATATTTTTACTGTGAAAAGCACTTTTTATTGCTTGTTTAAAACTTTTAGATGTTTTGAAAATTTAAAGCAACTTTACCATTTTGCCTAAAAGTAGCTCAAACTGTTCAAGCTGTTCAAATTCAAATTTGCTGGTAATATGCATGACTAAACCCTATGCAGTTTAATAATGAATGAATTTGAAGTGAAATATTCTGTAAGTACCAAATGCTCACCATTACCTAGAATTTGACTTGCTGTCTAGGCAATTTATATTAGCTACTGAAATTGCTAATATCTGGTTAGACTAGCATAGAAGAAAACTTGCTAACTTAGTTCAATGTATGCAGTTAATGTTAACAAATTAATGAAACTTACCTGGACAGGCTTTTTCCAAGTAAGTGGAGCGCATGCGTTACCTCTTAAAATGAGTTACCTCTTTATACTGTACATACAAGTCTTAGTCCAGTATATTGAAATATTTTACTGAGGTATGACCAAGGGGTTCATCCTCAAGTTTCACAATGCAATTTGGTGGTTTATCCACCTTCAGATGCACACAGGTAGCTATTGTTAAATCCAGTATATTATGCAGTATGTGTAGCCACAACAGATGATGAAACGGCATGATTCTTGATAGTTTATTCTTCATTGATGAACTTGATTGGATGCTAAATTGAAACCATTAGATTGATATATATCGTACAGTCATTGGCCGGATGAGAGAAGACGAGACCTTTTTTAATTTGTATTGAATATTTGAATAAAAACGTTAAGTAAAAGTACGAATATTCAGTTTTAATAGCACTCAAGTAAAGTATAAATGTAAGTATCCACCCCAAATACGACTCGTGTATCTTTTTTTAAACTTTAATTTTCTTGTACTATGGTTAGCTCATTTTTGCTAATATTCATACACAATTGCATATTTTTCATGCCTCATTTAGATCAGAAATAATTGTGTATTGCTTTAGGTCATATTAGGCTTTGAAGACACTGTGTCTCAGACAACCAGGCGCAAAAATCCTCCTTAATAATCCATTTAATCCCTGAATATGGCCTCGTCCCATTAGAAACATTTTAAAGGGTGTTTTACTCTTTAGAGCACCCTGTGAATATTATTTAAAGGCATTTACAGACCATAAATAATTTATGGCTGAAGGGAGTGAAATGTTATATGGGTGGATTAAAGGGGCAATGAGGCAGTGATTGGTTTCACCACATGATGTCACTACTCACCCTGTCTGTGTCACTCCACTGCCCCACTGTTGCTCTGCACATTTATTTATTTTTTTCTTTTCAGGATGTTGCTAGAATGTGAAATGATCCATTAATGCATTTCATTAATTCGTTTTTAGGCTAAACTAACAGATGGTGGTTTAACTCTTGGTCTCTTGAAGGATTTAAGTAGAGAATATGAAAATACATTCTGGGATTTCATTTCCAAATGTATTCTGCTTAAGGCTGTTAGGATGCCACATAGATCCCTTATTTCTCTGTTTCTGTTTCATTACGTAGCCTGCTACTACCGCTAACATAAAAGTAGGGAAAGCCAGCATCAGTTAAGGATCGCTATGGCCCAAGGGAAAAAGTTGTCCTCGACCGAGGAGGTGTGAGGAGATATCAGTGACTCTGTATATACCTGACTGTGTTAAGCATCTTATGTCTGTTTTGTTTGACAAGAGTTACATTACATTTCATTATCTTTATAAACTAGTGATGGGAAGATCGGATCATTTTACTGACTTGGATGTTTGAATCTCATTCAGCAAAATGAATGAAACTGTATTCAAGTCATTTTGTTCATTTGAGCAGAATGAAATTAAATCGTTACATTTTCAATCGACACAGACTCCCGCAACAAACTTTGATCATATTCCAAATAAGGAAAAAATGATAATGAAGCCAATGACAAATTATGAGAAACAGAAATGAATATTTCACCACTCAGTTGGGCCTTCTGGTCACGTGAGAAAAGAATGAACAACTCAGACTGATGTACGCTATGTACAGGAAACAGAAATGATTAGTTCACCTCCCGAGTCTTCTGTTCTGAGTCGTTCGATCTTTTGTCACACATCACCCGCTTAGGCTATTTACAGGAAACAGAAATGATTCGATAGAGAAGAGACTCGGTAGGTAAATTAATCATTTCTATTTCCTCTACAAAGCCTATGAGGTTTTCATATAACAAATGAACGAAAGGATGTTGCGCACGAAACGAACAAATCACTCTGAGACAACTCGTTATCCCACAGTCATATAAGAAATTCAAACAAAATGAATGAATCGTTCATGAACGACCCATCACTCTCATATTCTGCTTTTTTTGATCAGGGTTCCAGTGGATCCCAGGAACACTGGGCGTGAGCTGGAAATACACCCTAGATGGGATGCCAGTCCTTCACAGGACACCTTGCAAACACATGTCCTCGCAGTCACAACATTGGACCAGCAGTTTCTTGTTGTTCCAGTTGTAGTAATGGAAAACGGTGTATTTGATGATGGTGTATTTGATGTCCGGAAAGCATAGGTTGCAGATCAAGTGCATTATGTCATAAGGTTTTGTATTTCTGAGAGATCACTGCATTTAGATTACATCAGTCTACACTCCTGTACAGTCAGGCCTCCTGCGGTGGTTTGATTTTTATCTGCTTTAATCAGTGCTTTTACAGCTGCATTAATACAGTATGTGGACATATATCCCTATCCGGATATAACCTTTTTTACTCAACGACTGGATGTAAACAGTGCCAGGGGTGCAATCCATCTGTCATCCTCATCAGACTCATAGTTCCCTGATTGTATATTAATCCTAACTCATCATTTAGGAAGCATTTTAATAGGAAGTCCTCACTGACAGCTAATTCATTCTCTTAAATGTGAAATACTCCATGTTTACTGTGACTGTCTCACAGATTGGCAGTCTTTACCGATCTGAGAACTAAATAAGCAAGTTCACGATATCCTATCCAGCTCAAGTCCTGCACAGGCCTCAGTATCAGAATACATTAACACGCTAATCTGATTCCGGCGTGTTATGCCACCGAATCGCAGATGGTCAAACACTCAATTTGGCACAATTCAGACACAGATTTGTTGTGTCAGCTCAGCTGTGTGCTCACGTCAAACTTTTTTTGCTTCCTACCCAGCCTTCCCGTAGATTTTTATGTGCCAAGACTGAGAAATGTGTGCCTGGGGGAAAAAAAAAAAGTGCATATTTTATGTTCTGAGTTCTGATATGATGATGACCCTCTTCATCGGTTTTGCATTCATTAATTCAGTTGCACTACAAGAGTCGTAAAACGAGCTGTAATTGCCACAGCTGCTGTATTGTCCCTCATTAAGAGGAGAGGGAGTGAGGACTGTGCACAGCTTCCGGCATCGGCTCTGAACGTTCTGATCAAATCCTGTTAAAAGCTTGCGCTGAAATCAAATCCGTCTGTCCTAACCAGAGTACTGAAGCTGATAGAAATGTCTGATACCTTGGTGTTGATTAAGTTTTTTTGTCTGTGATTCAAAAATTGTTTTGGATTTAATTACAAAGCAGAAATGAAGATCACATGATGCGGTTGATTGGATTGAATTACTGCAATAATTCACAACAAACACACATGCAGAGCATTTTGGGCTGTTTTTCATTCGAATATTTCAATCTTTCAAACACCACTAGTGAAAGTGATTTCTAATCAGCATAAAGAGCTGCTACATATTAGCATGTCAGCGTAGTCTGTGCATCCCAAATACTGTTCATATGGGACTTATGTAATATCTCTGGATGTGAGTGATGACCCACTTAGCTCTCTCTCACATGGATCATCTCCCTGTCCTGTTTTTACTTTACCAGAAACCGTCTGTGTGGCTGGTTGAATATGTCCACGTGCCTAAACGCGAAAATAATCAAATCCAGAGTGGTAACAGTAATTGTACTTCGCCTTGGGCTGCATTACATCACCCTGTCATTAATTATTTTCCTATAACAGCTTTGTGTTTAAACGGTCCAACCTGGCCTTGATGTACTCAGCTAGTTTTATGGCTTGGCTTGCAAATTTTGTTTACAAATGTGTTTTCATGGATGTTACGCTTTTTTTGTGTGTGTCTGTCCATCTGAGTATTTAGCTAGCTACCTATCCAACCATACATTACATGTACCCCATATATATATATATATATATATATATATATATATATATACATATATATATATATATATATATATATATATATATATATATATATATATATATATATATATATATATATATTTTATATACTTACATACATAGTTATATTAGTGATTTAAAATAATTTTGATGTTTCCATACTACGGTTTCCTCCCCCGGTCCAAAGACATGCATTGTAGGCATCTCTAAATCATAGTGTGTGAATGGGTGTGCGATTGTGCTTCGCCATACATTGGCACTTTGTCCAGGGAGTCCCTCGCCTTGCATAAGTGGTACAGAAAATGGATGGATAGATGGATGGATGGATGGATGGAATTTTCCATGACTATCTCACATAACCTCTGCCATGCCAGAACAAAACCCTGGTTGGAGAACCTGTGCATCGAATTTTGTGTATCAACATGTGATACATAACCTTGTATATCAACATGTGAAACTCCACATAGACAGTAATCCAAGCTCAGGACTCAACTGACTCTGTATTAAAGCAGCTAAATTTGAAAAAAAATCCATAATATGTTCATTGTTAAGGACAATTGGAAAAACATTAGGTTCCACCTAATATAAATTAGTTCCTAGGTTCCTTGGTTGAGTACAGCATGTCCTTTCAGTCTTTACCATTTCAGAACTATATAAAGTTCACTGTCCATCCTTTTGCTTGAGCACTGGGGCCTCTCACAGAGCTAATGGCTTTGGCAGCCACATACACTTCTTCAGTGAAGGACCATGTGTTCAGCCATCATTTCTATTGCCTTTGGCCTGCATAATCACTCCATCATGCAATCTCTCCTGATGCTGTTTCCTTTGCAGGCATTATCTTGTTTGGCTCATGCCTTAGAATCTTGTTTCAATTACATGTAAGTGCTACTTTACCTTATTGCTTATTAATTGTTTCCTCTGATTAATCCAAACATTGTATTAATTGGCAGTACGCCTTCCTCCTTAGGTGAATAAGCATTAGATGATGTGTTTATCTTTTTCATTTTTTGTTTCCCCTCTGAGTGCATCTGGAGTGTGTTAGAGCTCTTCTTCCATCAGCAAATGGCAGCATCATGTCTTCCTCAGCACCAGAACCTACAGGGAGCTGTCGACATCACACATGTTTGGAGTTAAAATGGCCTTCAGGTCAGGTGCCAATTTTTCATTTTCTGTCAGCAATTTTCTGGCACACAGTTTGACAGCAATGTTCTAAATATGATATTTTGATTCCAAATGAATGCATGACAGCAGACCTGTGCAGTGACATGATGCTGATGTGGAACTGCAAGTAATAATTATAACTAGACCAGGCAAGCATACTTTGCTTCAAACTATAGCCTGCCAATAGGACTTTGGAGACGTTGTTCATATCACCACAGCAACAAGTGATGTGTCATTTTGAAAATTGCTGGCCAATACCGACATCAGCCACTCATTTCAAATATACTGTATGTATGGACTGATATTGTTGTTGATAGTTTAGTGGTTCTAGTTTTTTCAAGTTTGTCTACACTTACATGTGCTTACACCACACGCACACAATGCTAATAATTTGTTTTTCATGACATTTCATCAGATGTGTCCAACTCAAAGTGCATATCCTACCATTCTACCTTACAGCCACCCTACCATCATACTCTACCATAGTATTTAACAAAATCCCTAACTAAAACAAGGTTTCAGCTTAGATTAAAGATTGAGACTGAGATTGTGTCTGAGTCCCAAACACTAATTGGAATATCTATTATAGCTGTTGCACCGTTAGATCAAAGCAGATGTGTTAGATCATAATAGACCAAAACTTCACACAGGTACCGTGGACTGAGACCATTCAGTGCTTTATAGATCATTAGTAGTTTTGGAATTTTGCTGGTTGTTCATGTAATGTGAATAAAATAGAGGCATTATGGTCACACAAGGACTCTCGCTGCTGCATTCTGGATCAACTGGAGCTTGTTTATGCATGTTTTGGAACATCCAGACAGCAAGGTGTTAAGAATAGTGCGATTTGCTCTATCTGCATAAATAGTGGCCTGTACGTTGCACTTTTTGGTAGAAACAGTCCAAATTGCATATTCATTAATGCAAACATTTAAATCAGGGTCCAAGTGTACAATTATCCCCTGGGGCATCTGAGCATGTTTAAACAATATGGGCCCATCTATCAATTATTGAAAAAAAGCCTCTTCATGAGTTTAGGTGAAGCTTTGCATATGCAGCTAATCCATGTAGTGGTGTGTAAGAAAAGACATAATGAACTGAAAGAAAAAAATAATCACCACCAAGAACACCAGGTTTTGAACTCCGCAAGCAACTCCTGATCTTGTTGGTCACTAAGCTTAATGAAAACCATTTCAATACTGGCAGGTCTAGCTAGATAAGGTGAGAGAATCTTGTGGTACATAATTCCACTGAATTCATTTACTTTGTTCACTAAGGGTGCTTTGTGCCCATGTGTTTCCTTTCTAATTTGTGAGTGCTTGCTTTAATCTAAAGCCTTTCAAAATTTTTGTCCTCTTTTGGCAAGCCTAAGGGCCTCGGGATTGGCAGTTGGTTGAAATAATGAGAGAGATGACTGGACAGGGGAGAGATGCTGACTCACTCTTCACCTCAAAAGATTCTGCTTTACTTGACTACAACAGTCACCCACTGTAGGTTAATGCTAAAATTACCACATAAGAATCCAATGTAGTCCTGGCCTAATGAGAACCCAATGCACACTTGACTAGCTTCATGTTTTCTCACTGTGTGCTTCACCTATGCCTAGCACAGTTTGATAAAAAAATAATCCATCCATCCATTTATCTTCTATACCACTTTATCCTTTTTCAGGGTCACAGGGAAACCTGGAGCCTATCCCTGGAACATCGGGCACAAGGCGGGGTACACCCTGGACAGGGTGCCAGTTCACATCACATACACATTCACACACCCATTCATACACTACGGACACTTTGGACATGCCAATCAGCCTACCATGCATGTCTTTGGACTGGGAGAGGAAACCGGAGTACCCGGAGGGAACCCCCGCAGCACGGGAGGAACATTTTAAATTTAAGCACAACCAGATTATAAGTTTAATGGCGCAATTCTTTTTTCACACTGGTGATAGGTGTTAGATAATGTTGTTGTTGTTTTTTTACTTACTCAGGTTGCCTTTGTTTTATGTTGTATTTTGTTTGAAGATCTAAAACTATTTAGTATGAGATATACACAAAAACAGAATAAATAACGATGGGGCAAATTCTTTTTCACAGCACTGTTTTTACTTAATTTATTACTTATTTTTGTGAATCCCCATTTTATTTGTATGTTTCCCATTGTTACACGTTCCCTAGCGTGACAAGTACTGCTGTCATGTACTTTTGTTTTGGTTTTGGTCCTGTCTTCATCTGTGTTCTTTGATTGGTTGATTACACTTATGTACTCACCTGTACTGTGCCTCACCATACTTAGTTTGGTTATTTCTGCCCTCTTGTTTTGGTTCTGCAAGGCAAAGCCTGTTCATGCTTTTTGAAAGGACTGTTGACTAAAGCTATTATTTTAAACACTGTGTGATTAGTACAGTTAAACTGATAAATGTGAACTGCTCATACATTTTGGGAGGATATCAAACAGCAGAAGTAGGGGTGGTGGTAATGAGTATGTTAATATTTAATGCATGGTCTAGCATCAATCTCATCATCATCTCACCACATTAACAACATTAATAGGCACAGGAAATAATATACTGTACCTAACATACCTACCATACTGAAAATGATATAATAATTTGCTCATAATAGGGGAACATTGCATATTATAAAACCACATCCATCTTTTTTTTTCTACTCCTGAAGAACACTTCCAATACTTTATCAGCTGCGACCTTGATATCCCTATGCATAGAGTGTTGTAACTGGCTAGTAGGTCTCAGATAGAATGGGAAATCTATTTCTAGCTCAATCAAGTATTTCTACTATTTTTGGTTAATTGACAATTTCTACCTGGTTACAATATGGCTTACTTGCTAATTGTTAAAACTTGGTAAAAAATAAATAAATAAATAAATAAATGGAATCACAATTTTTTTGTGTACACTATTTTACTGTACTGGTTGGAGAACAGAATATCTGAGCAAATCAAAGGACTCTGGGCCGTCAATGACTGGACTTGTTAAAACCCTTACTAATTCACAGGCTGAATCTTTATTTACTGGGCACCATAACGTTGCATGTCTAGTTCAGAATCTCCAAATTGTAAATACACATTTGTTTATTTTGTATATGTTTTTTTGTCCAAAGTCATTCACCATTAAGCTAAAGCAGTTTACATTTACCTGTATGGTATTTGGCAGAAGCCCTTATCCAGAGTGACTTACAATTATCTCATTTTTTCAACTGAGCAGTTAGGGTTTAAGGGTTTTGCTTAGTGGCCCAGCAGTGGCAGCTTGGTGGTGCTGAGACTTTGAACTCGGGACCATCCAATTAGAAGTCCAATGTCTTATCCACTGAGCTACCATTTCCTCAACTAAAGGTTGCTGTCACTGTTATACATCTGTACACTATAAAGTCAAACCATATAAGTGTACTGAAATTATTGTAAATAAGAGTCCTGGGATGACCACAAGACTTTGTTAATGATTTCTGTAGAAGTTTTTAGAAGGTAAACTTTAGAGGATCCATGTGGGACCATCTACAACAGCTTAAGATGAGCCACAAGTGCAGAAAGCCCCAAGCAGAGGCAGAGCTGGATGAATCAGACAGGTCCAGAGGGTGAAAGGAATTTGAACTCAAACCTCGGATCAGTAATCCAGCGTTTTATCTGTTCAGAGCCTTATCTTCAACTGAGTATCGAAGCCCTCTGCATAAATCTGAGTCCAAAGTTTTGTGCATTGAATATCTCAGATTTGATCTGTCTAGTTCAGCCACAGGTCCATCTCATTATGCCTATGTTTTCTGCCCTCTGTAGGAACACCTCTTAATGGATGACAGCTAAGCCAGAAATGCTATCGTTATTTCCTGCAATCATTGTTTGAATTTCACTGACAGTAAAAGAAACTTAAAGAATGCATTAGCATTCATGAAAGTGCATTGTTTGCTTTCTCATGTACACTCAAGAGATGTCAATATTTTTAACACGTATTGAAAGACATTGTTAAGCTTAAAAGAAACTTTTGGTTTTTTTCAGTAAGGCAAAAAAGGGTCGGTGTAGGATGCCAATGTTTTCCCTACACTCTACATTGTCCCATCCATTAGAAAGCAGAGGAGAAGTGTATACAAACAGAAGGCTGTTTGGTATTCTGAATGTATTCATGCCAAAAGGAAAGAGCAGCCTCTAGTTCTTAAGCATGAATAATCAGTGTGTTCACAGAATAGTCTTAAAAGCAGACATACAAGTATATCCCATACATTCCGATGAATGACTAAATAAAAAAAGAGTTCATAAATTGCTCTCATGTTTATTAATAACAAATCATCTTGAAATCATGTGTAGGTGCATCAAGTATCACTTGAGGCATCATTGAATATCCATATATAGTGGGAAAAGCAATATTAATGGCTGGTTAAGTGACCAGCCATGATCATTTTTGTTCAAATTGTGAAAATTATGAAAGTGTGCTATCTGCTTAATGCACCATCGGCTATGTCGTCTTTCAGAGCAAGTACAGGTATGTTTGCTTTCTTTGTTTCTTTACCATTGGTAATGTATTTCATTTGCAATTCTGGACAGCATGCTGTTACTTCACAGCTCCAGGGTCCAAGGAGTTTTGATGTTTTCCCTGTGTCTGTATGGGTTTCCTCCAGGTCCATGCCAAATCATGCCTGTAGGTTTATTGCCTACTCTAAATTCCCCAAGTCGAGAGAAAAAGGGGAGGGGGGAGAGATGCCCTGCAAAGAACTGGCTTCCCATCCAGGGTGTATTTCTGCTTTGTGCCATCTCGCATACGTCGATTATAATGTTTGCTATGATATTCTGATTCTTCAGCGCTGACTGAAAGTTCCGAAGCAGTGTATGTGTATTAGCTTCTCAGTTTACATAAGAATATTTTTAAGCATGTTTCAGGTTTAAATCCAGATTTAAGTCAGATATAAGTGAAATCAAACTGTATTTTTTTTCCTTGTTTCTAGGGCAAGGCTACATCATTTTTGTGCATTTTTACCATGTTCTGCATGTGGTATCCTTTTAGAGTAATGTTTTACAGATACAAAACGGGGCCAGGGGCACAGTGGTTTAATGGTTAGCATGTTTGCTTCACACCTCCATGGTTATGGGTTCAAATCCCACTTCCACCCTGTGTGTGTGGAGCTTGCTCTCCCTGTGCTACAGTAGCATCCTCCAGGCACTCCAGCTTCCTCCCTGAGTTGAAAGACATGTGCTGTGATTAGCATTTCACTGCTACACTGACCAGGATCAAGCTGAATATCAACGATGAAAGAATTAGTTCTTTTTAAAGGAACGCTATATTTGAGGTAAAATATACATACTGTACAAAAGATGGTAAGAACCATTCTGAGAGTGCATGGAATCAAGTACATTAACATGACTGTGGAGCTTATGTGTGTAAGCTTAGGTCTGAGGAAACAAATCAATAGATAGAGGCTTCCTATTAAATGAAAATTCCTACACTATTCCTTCTGACACTACGGTATTTTATTATTTTATTTTTTTTACTCTTAGAACTATAGATTTATCCAGCTCTTTACATCCACAGTGAGAACCTTTCTTTGGTTTGGTTTAAGCTGGTTTAGGCTAGTTTCTTTTCAACAGTTTGGGTTTAAATGGATTTTGTTTCATTCGATTAGATATTTTGTTGGACATAATTTGATGCTTTTGTCTAGTCTGATATCATTCAGCCTCTCATCCTTATTTTCTTTTGTGGCTTAGAAGTAATGTGAGTAAAATGCCATATTGTCCTCTGTCCCCCATCTGTTCTGTCCCAGAAGTCTGTAGGGTGCTGATACCAGGTGACCTGCTTAAACACTCAGAGGAACAGCGGCTTGCAGTGGCTCATCAGTATAATCCTGCAGGCTCAGCCTGACAACAAGCCTGTGGCAAACAACTGCATGTGCATACTTCTATGCTTGTGTGTGTGTGTGTGTGTGTATGTGTAGGAATGTCAATATGTCTGTCTGTGTGTGTGTGTGTGTGTGTGTGTGTGTGTGTGTGAGGGGCACTCCTAGCACCAGGCACTCCTCAGGCTAATGGTGGTTAATGAGTCGAGCCCCTGAGGGGTTTTAATGAGGTAAGGAGGAGTGTGAAGCCCCTCTCTGGACTAACAAGACTAAACAAGATAAACGCTGTCTGTACATATCAAACAGACTTCTTGAAATCAAAGACAGTGTGTTTACGAGTATGGAACGGTGAAATTGTTTGGGTGTCTGGCGTGTGTGAAAGCAGCAATGCCTAAATAACTGCTATCAGTGTTTACCATCCTCTATTTCTCAGTGGGCTTAATGAACGATTTCTGGTGTGACTAAAAGCACTTTGCAGAGCATCCAGAGTCTAATAAAAACATGCTGTTTTAAAACCAGGATACAGATGACTCTTTTTAAACAGTTAATCGTGTAGTCATGATGACAAATAATCATATATCATTGCTACTCCTGCTTCATTTTCCCGCAGAAACCCTAAAGAAGAAAACGTCGAAAAGGTTCCTTATTAGGAACTTATTCGCCGTTCGACTGGAGGAATTATTCCTTCTCATTTGTAAGTCGATTTGGTTTAAAGCATATGCTAAGTGAATAAATGTAAATGTATTAGAATTTCTCAAATCTTTCCTCTACTTGTATAATGTGAAACGGTTCAATTGATATTTTATGACTTCTAGCTAGTTTGCTAGCTAACAAGGCAAGCAAAGTTAAGATAAAAGAAAGTACTCAGTTTTATCAACCCTTATAGACGCCTATAAATGCCCAAATAGGACAAAAAAGCCTTAGCAACATAGAGACACAAAAACAAATACAGGTGTATACATGTAGCTCATGGCTAAACCTCAATAACATACTCTGGTCCAAAATATTGCATGCCAGTTGTTATAAAGTATGGTGCATTTAGAGGCTGTGAACATGGCATTCCCAACCTTCAACCAGGATGAGCCAAAGAAAGTCATTGTGCCTCTTTATTCCATTACAATAGCGTGCAGAAGATTTGCTAACACAAACTACACGTTATATTGTGATCGGAGATGGATGCCTGATATTATCCATCCATCCATCCATCCATCCATCCATCTTCTATACCGCTTAATCCTTTTCAGTGTCAAGGGGAAACCTGGAGCCTATCCCAGGGAGCATCGGGCACAAGGCGGGATACACCCTGGACAGGGTGCCATGACTGATATTATCAGAATGACAAAAAACAACATTTGAGATGCTGTGCAACAAGATTGGTTCACTGGTTAGTTATGCCGATCAACCGCGCCCCAGTTCCCATAGAATAACAGTATAAGCTGGCCACATGTGCTGAATATCCAGTCACATCAGACAATTATCTAATCACAAGATTTGTTGAGGAAAAGTCAAGTGAATTTTTGTTTGTTTGTTTGTTTGTTTGTTTATGCATCTTCTCATCGAATAAAACACATATATAAGTCTCAATTGAGTGAATACTTTTCCTATGCTTATTTTGGAGATGTTATTCAAATCTGATGTTTTAATGAAAGATTTGTTTGTTTGTTTGTTTGCGATTTTCCAAAATTCGCATATGGATGGAAACATTGCTACTGAATACACAGATTATTGTTTGAAGAGGGAAATGTCACTCATCATAGTTAGCTGTAAAAGTTTTATTAAATTCCATCAAGGAGAAAAATATTACAAGTGGAAGTGGAAAATTCAACTCAGAAACATGGATTTTTTTCTATTATTATTTTAGATCTTAGATTTTTTTTTTTCTGTTTCTCTTAAAAATGTACCCAATGTGAGTATGCAAATGCTGAGATTTGAAAAGCAGTAATTATGGAAATGAGCCCTCAGTACAGGCTGTGGGAGGTATGCGAAGCCCACTGCTCTCTCTGTACATTCCCATAAGGAATGAAGACCTAGGGCTCATGGGTCGATCGGAGTTAAAAATGTTCCATTGTGCTGAATTGGAATTGCATTGCCTAAACAAAAGCGGTAATAAAGGCCGCTACTTCTGAAACAATGGAGGCTCTTTGTGCCTTTTCCAGCAGGTCTGGCTCTGGGAAAGAAAAGGCACTTTGAGTTTGCAGCCATTCACAGCGTGTCTCAAAATAGGTTTCAATGAATTGTGTAACTATCTCGCAACATGTTTCTGTCCCCCAGCACCCCCTGCAAACCGCCTGTCGTCCGTCTCTACTTTTGAATGAGGTGCCCAATGGTGCCAGGCCTGCCAAAAATGCCCACACAGCGGATATGTGAGACAGGAACAAGGAGGAAAAAGGAATACTTGGATGAGGTAAAGAGAGAGAAGCAGAAGAATGGAGTGAGACTGAAAAGTTGTTAAAGACACCAAAAAAGTGAGGCATATTTACGACTGTGCTACCGTCCCATGCAACAAATATAATGTATTTACGTGTGAGTGTGTGGGTGCCTGTGAGGAGAAAGTGATGGTCTCGCTTGCTATAACTGGAACCGTCATTTCTAATGAAGGTTCAGGCTTACAGACGCGTGCCTTACAGTGAGCCAGTAATCTCCATCCCATGCCGTGAGGACGAAAGCGAATTCATGTGTGTGTTAGTGTGTGGGTGGGTGTTTGTGCTAATAGGAGGCAGGCCTGTGGAACGGCGTGGGAATGCTCTGACCTCGTTTTTGTTGTGGAGATGAGGCGAGAGGCGGACAGAACCACTGTGCTTGTCCACAGAGCAAAACTCCATTGTCCTTTTCCCCTGGGACATGGAGGGGATGGACCTGGTGAACACTCACACAAACACACACACACACACATACATACACAGAAAATCCAAAACACAGGAAAACGTAATGAAAGGAAATAGGGATGCTGATATAGATGTTTGAGTAAAATGGTAGGTGGAGAGATGGAGAATACCGAAAGCAGATTGGGAACACTTAGCTATAGCGCTATAATTGAGAGAACAAACAGGACTTGTGCATTATCTTTCTCTCCTGTTACTTCTTGTGAACGTTTCCCCATCTCTCCGTGGCTCATTAGCTGTAGTCAGGACTCGATGGAATTGTTTTATATAATCTATCTACACAGTGCAGGTGGAAGTTCAGGTTCATCCCAACCATCAGAGCTTCTGATATCACTTACATAGATCACCCGAGCACAACCTGTAAATGATGTAATGTTCAGTAATGGAAAATTCCTGATTGTTTTTAACCTTAATATATATCTACTGCATCAGTAGCCTACAGTGTATATATATATATATATATATGTAAACACTTCCTCTTTATCTCATTCTACCTTCCTCAATTCCTCTTCCTCTTTTTATATTTCACTTTTTCAGTCTTTGCACGTTAACAAACTGTTTACCTAAGTCCATCTGGGTTTCAAGTTTTATCTCTCTCTTTTCTGTCCTTCTTCTCACTTGTTCTCTCTGATTGGCTGTTTATCTGTTTCTCTCTCTCTCTTTCTCTCTCTCCGTTTGCTTTTCTGTCTCCCTCCCTCGTTTATTGCCGGTTTATTGTTTTCTCGCTGTATACTGTATGTCTGTCTATATTTCTGTTTTATATACAATGCCCTACAAACTACTTACAAACAACTTTCGTGCATTATTATGTGAAGAAGTCTTTGCATTCTTTGAATATTTAAGTTTGCTGAGAAATCCGCGCTTTCTGGTTTCTTGGTGACGTGACGAGCTGCATTTGCGTTTTTATTATTATTATTTATTTCAAACAGAGCAAATAAGAGAGTCTAGTTAGGAAACAGCTGTTTATAGTTGTTATATATACAGTATATATTATAAATGATAACAGAAACTAACTCTGTCTCGCAGTCGTTCCTCAAAATGATAATTGTTGGCAAATTGCTGTGGTATAACAGGAATAAAAAAAATGTCAAGTTATTGGTATATAATTTTTTTCAAATAGCAGTATGTCTGTTATTCATGGTAACATCACACCACCCATTGGAATAATTTCCTATAACAGCAGAATTGTTCATGTTTTTCTCTATTTTTTTTACCCTCTCTCTCTCTCTCTCTCTCTCTCTCTCTGTGTTTATTTCTGTGTGTGTCTCTCTCTGTGCCAGGTGCAGCTCTGGCCACAATGTCAGAGATTAACCCAAAATCAATCAGCTTTTTAATGTCCATCCTATTAGCTATGGGCTGTCATGGGGTGAAGGGGACAGCGTGTGTGTGTGTCTGTGTGTGTGTGAGAGAGAGAGAAAGAGAGAGAGAGCATAGACCCCAGGGTGCTGGAGTGAACGTAGTTTCAGGGAAAGCGTGGGAAAATCACTAGCAGGTGAAGTGAGCACCAGCACAAGGCAGAACAGGATCAATATTAATGACCAACGCCTTTCTGTCTCTAATTAGCCTCGAAGCTGCATCACATTAGCTGCTCAATCAGCCTGGGGAAAAGTCACATTCCAGTCCAGACAGCAGAATTTCATTAGGAGCGAGCTGAGGAGTCATAAGGGGGTTGTGTGAGCAGTGTGCAGTGGATTGCTGTGCATTACTCTCAGAATTGGATATGTCATGAACTTATTGGAGAACTTGTGTTTGGCAGGGACTTGAAGTGAATATTACTGACAATGTCCAAAAGGCCATGAGTTTCCAATCTCAGTATTAGAGACACAATGTGCTACACATTTTTGAGTTTTCCCAGCAGATGGCAGGCTTGGTAATTAGCTGGAGATTAAGTCATGTGTGTAATATGAATAATGCAAACCTTCGCAGCTCAACTGGGTTGGGAACCACTAACATCAGTTGTGTAGTTCTCATCTCATTTGCCTTCAGACCATTTACTGTATCTAATCTGGTTTAATATATAATTAGAACACCAGCACATTGATGTGAAAGACAGAGCTGATAATAAACATATTTCCATCTATCCGTCTATTTTCTGTACCGCTTATCCTTCACAGGATTGCAGGGAGCCTGAAGCCTACTCGGGGCATAGTGCAGGGGACATCCTGGATTGGGTGCCAACCCATCACAGAGCACAATAACACACACACACACACACACACACAACAGACAATTTGGAAACGCCAATCAGCCTACACTCCATGTGTTCGGGACTCAGACACAGTCTCAGTGTTTAAGTCTAAGCTTAAAACGTATTTGTTTACTCAAGCCTACCCTGACTAGATTCTATTTTACTACTTCGCAGTCGGAATAATATTTTTTCTCCCTCTGTCCTTTTGCCGAGCCCCACACGAATTTATGGAGATACTAGAGATCCTGATCCTTTCGGCTCTGGATGGAGCTCAAATCTTCTCCAATTCCAGACTGCTGGGACTACGGCTGCTCCTAAGGCCATACAGACTTCATGTACATCCATAATGAACTTTTTCACACTATCTGTTGTTACCCAGATGAGGATGGGTTCCCTTCTGAGTCGGGTTCCTCTCAAGGTTTCTTCCTCTTAAAACATCTTAGGGAGTTTTTCTTGCCACCGTTGCCACTCTGTGGTTTGCTCAGTTGGGATAAATTCGCACCTTTAATATCTGTATACCGTGTTGATATTTCTGTAAAGCTGCTTCGAGACAATGTCTATTGTAAAAAGCGCTATACAAATAAAACTGAATTGAATTGAACACTTTCCTTAAAGCTTAGTATAAGGTAACATAATTACAAAACGACCATGTATAATTCTGACTTGTTGAGAAGTTCATATGCATTTTTTGGTTTCTTTATAATGAGTCCGGTAGTATTTGATGGCAGGATAAGTTAGGAATAAGCTAGCCAATCACAGTTTGAATAATATGTTCAAAATGGAGCCTTCACATGAACAGAATTTTTTGAAAATGCTGATCTGTTTTCACAAATCAGTATATGACTCAAGGATTCACATTTGTGGACTGATGATGAAGTGGAGCTACTGCCCAAAATCTCCATATGCACTGTGATTTGTACTGTCCGAGTTGTGGATTCATGAGCAGTAGAGCTTGTAGCATATTCTGGCACCTCAAGCAAAACTAAATTGCACACCACTAATCAAATTAGAAACTACAGATCACAAGGTAACCGTTTGGTCAGCAGCCATTAAATGGAATCCCAGAACATTCATAACACAAACAAGTGCAGGTTAACACTGTGACATCAGCGGTTTTTTTTTTTTTTTTTTTTTTTTAAATGGACATTTTCCTGTTCACATGAAAAGAGAGAAAATAGAGTTAAAAACATTTCCACCATGTTTTCAAAAAGAAAAAGAACAACAGCTTACTTTTCAGTGACTCAAAACAATGTTTTCATGTAGACAGGAGGGTGTGTGTGTGTGTGTGTGTGTGTGTGTGAGTATGAGTGAGAGAGAGAGAGAGAGAGAGAGAGAGCAAAATGTGCATTGCATGCTCCACTGTGATTGCTGTGAATGAGTGGCGCTTTTTGAGCATTCAGCTCAGAAAGTATAGAAATCCTGTTGTCTGTTGCATGGCCAGGGAGAGGGAGGGAGCAAAGGGCGAGTAGCAAAGAAAGAGACATTGGGGGCTTTTTCAGAAAAGCAGCTGTGAAAGGTTAAAGGTCAGAGGTGAGGCCTCTTACCCCTCCTTTGGACTACTGGGTTGCCGTGACTCCAGGCTTTGTGCCGCCGACTCAGTGTTCCGCTGGAGCATAAAACGCTCACTGAAAACACACACACACACTAACATACACGTGTGGAGCACACTCTCCTCCCATCATCAACACTCTTGTTGCTCTGGCCTGCAGATGTTTTGCTCTTCAGAGAAAGGTTAAAGGATGTTCGGTTTGATAGAACCACACACATTCCTGAGCTGCTAATAGATTTCAGTAGGACATATGTTTCCATCTTTAAGAATTCTCAACCCAAAGACTTGAATCCACATGTTTACACGCTCCAAAATGATCAAACCAACAAGATATTTAATGAGTTGTTACAGATTTGCCGTGTGGACGTTCCACAGCATTAAATGTAACTATATACGGATAACAAGTATGACACAATTCTTTAACAAATATAAAAGTGAGATGTTAGATGGATACAAAACTTCGAGACATGTTGTTATTGTTAAACAATCAAACCATTCACGTTTAAATTAGAATATGGACAAGTTGGAGAGGCTGTGTTTGTGTTTATTGTGATATGGTGAAAAGTTTGCGCCATGCTTTCAAATAAATGGTTCCTTTCAGACTGTTCTGCATAACCTTCCGCAGGTAAAATCAGCAATATCCTCATTGTACTTGAAGACCCACCATTGTATTTGAAAGAACAATAATAAATCATGCACTTCCATCCATCACGCTAGGCTGTTTACTGCCCTACACCCTTGTTTGATGGATTGCTAAAATCCTCCTACTTTTCTGAAAGAGTTCTCTGGGCTTTCCCAAGTTTATTCTGTTTGCATCTCAAAAGCAGTCCTGATGAGTCCTAAATTAGAGTCTAAACATAGAGATTAAAAAATAGAATTCATCAGTATACAAGGGAGCTCATTAAAATGAACACATTTTTGTGTTAGACCATGCGGTTCTACAAACTGAAGAACATTATTAGCCTTACCACATAAAAATAAATAAAAAAATGTTTTTTGCTTTGGCATCTTTGCACACATGACTCACCTTCTGTACACTAAATACTCCCACATGGATTCCCTAAAGATTTGCACTTCCCAAAAACAATTTATCCCCAAGACTCATCATTACAACAGGACAAACCTGTTTACTCTATATATGTACGTAAGAACTGATGATGTTATTATAACGCCTGTCCTGTGCTCATACTCGAACTCTTATTCACATTACGCTCATGTTGAACATCCTTTCAACACACTTATCACTGCTGGTATTTCCTCTTCTAGGCCTGTATACTGTAATGATTTACAATCCCACTGGTGTCACCCAGAAGAGTATGGGTTCCCTTTTGAGTCTGGTACCTCTCAAGATTTCTTCCTTACGTTGTCTCAGGGAATTTTTCCTTACAACCCTCACCCCTGCCTTACTCAATAGGGATCTTAATCTGCACCTAGATTTCTATAAAGCTGCTTTTTGAAATGTCTATTGTTAAAAGTGTTAAACCAAAAGAACATTTAACTGAATGGAAAAGCACAAGTGGGGGCATGGGGGCTTAGTGGCTAGCACGTTTGCCTTGCACCTCCGGATTTGGGGGTTCGAATGCCACCTCCATTCTCTGTGAGCGGAGTTTGCATCAGGGGGTTCTTCTTGTAGGCTGATTGGCATTTCCGCAGTGTCTGTAGTGTGTGAATGTGTGTGCAATTGTACCATGCGACGGGCTGTTCGCCCATCCAGGGTGTCAATCGCTTCATGAGTTATCTGGGATAGGTTCCAGTCTCCCCCATGGCCCTGTGTAGCATAAGAGGTACAGAAAATGGATGGATGGATGAAAAGGACAGGTCTTGAATTTTGCCATCTTTGCTTCATGGAAACAAATGAATTTGGCTAGAAACATTGTAATAAATTGTGTTAATGATGTTGATTGGCTGATGAAAACAGCTTCAGACCATGCTTGTTCATGAACTACAATGTAAAAAGAAATGAAATGCTATTCTTTCATTTATTTATCTTCAGTAACTGTTTTACCCTGGACAGAAGATCCAGAGACTAACCTGAAAAAAAATCCCATTGCAAAGTGGGAATGCATTATGGATATTCCCTTGCAGGCCACCATGCCTAAACATTCACACTAGGTACAATTGATCGTAAAAACTGGCGTCTTTTTCGGAGGTAGGAGGAAACTGTTGAATCCAGAGGAAACCCACACGAACATGGGGAGAAATGCAAAACTCTGCACAAACAATAAACTGAGCTCAAAATTAAACCAGTGACCCATAATTTGTCAGGCAGATCAGTTTAATACTTTAACCATGATACAGCAGAGGTTTGCCAATTTGCTTTAATCCATTGCACAGCATATAATAATCACAATCTATAGCAATATATTCACAATATGAATCAGTGTGCAGCCTTAGTTTTGTAGAGGAATAAATTAAATCTTACTGATTTATCAAGGAAACGCATCTAAAGCATAGAGGGAAATTAATGTGCAGTTGGATTGTACTCTGTTTTTCAGACAGGTTCAAATGCAGCGGTCAAAGCACACCACTCCTCATAGACATATTAAGAACAAATTAAGAACTAATTATCTTTCGTATCAACACTGATGCCGAAAGTTATACATCATGATGCTTTCTCATGCTTTTCCATCTCACCTCTCCCTCACCCTTCCTCTTTTCTACCCTTCCCAGGTGCATGTTGTACTGAGACTGGCAGACAGGCTGAAATCTCAAGGCAGGCTTCTGATTACCACAAACACTAGGCTTAAGTGGGCTGCGTTCTATCTTTGTGCAGTAAATGCATCTTTGTGTCTTGCTGTGGAGTATTCCTCTGGGACCTGTCTAAATGCCAGCTTTTCAGCATTCAGCCTTTCCCGTGTAGGACAAGGCTTGTTTTTTGCGTCTGGTTGTTTTTAGAGATTTATGTGCCGACATTTTTTTTTCCCAGGACACATGGCAATGTCCAAAAGGCCCCAAAGGCAATTAGGCAACAGATAATTAACTTCACTGAAATGTATGCGTGAATGGCGGCTTTCTTTCTGTCGCTGTTCTGTTCCTGCTCTCTCCCCTCTAATGATAGTAAGTCATTCATAAAGGAAACTCTTCTTTTCCATGTAGACATTTCATGATGAACAAAAGTCAAAAATTCTGCCTGGGAAAGATAGGAGCGACTTCACAATGCTCTATTCAAGCCATGTCATTTCATAAATGTGTTTGGTGAGAAGGAGCTTCTGCTTGGCATGAATTGAGTATTGCATCACAACAGACAATTTCATCAGTGGAGCTCTTTTAGTTCTTTCATATAGTTGCTATAAGAGGGAAATCTTAACTGGTAACACTTTACAGTATATGAAGCCGATATTCATACGTAAGGTATATAACACAGTAAAGCATGCTGTTATTAAATAAATAAATGAATCCACAACAAGAAGGCGAACAAGCAGAGTTATTTTTTTCTAACAGCGCATCCTAATGTATTTTATTCCTCTTCTACCACAGTGATTTGCCCATGATTACAAATGTTAATTTAATTGATGAAATACATTATCATGCATACTTCTGTATAGTAACCTATAACAAGTTATAGCAGCTATAAGCACTCACACCTCAGATGCATCTTTTTTTCTTTTTTAATTTTTGCTTTGTGTTGAAGTTAATAAGACAAACATGCAGCTTGTAATGTTACAGAGAAACATCCTTCAGCCTGAAGACTATTTTCCTATAGTGGAAAATGAAGTGCTTACACAGGAGACTCCTTCATTAAATGTTAGATAAATGTATCGTTATAGAAAACTTTGTCATATCAATGATGGTACACATTGTGTAATTTGTTTGTCACTAGCTGTAGATTATGTAGATTGTTCCCTATAGTTCCTCTGAATATGCTGCCACTATGGAAATTATAATACTTTTGAAAAAGCACATTAATATACACCTATGGTTTGAATCGGTTATAGCATAACTTATCTTAAGTTATAAAAAAAAAATTTAATGCCATGTGGTGTAGTGCACAAACCTTATAACTAATAATAGCATAATTGTTTTACATCAACTGCAGCATTTAGCAACAATTCCAAAACATGAATGAGTTTTTTAATAAATTATAAAAACTTAAATGTATTCATTATAACATGTTATGACGTGTGATGTGCTGGAATCTGGTGTATTTGTAATAATCATATTACACTCCATTTCATGGTATAAAGTGCTGAACATTTTTGTTTGGGGGTCACTTAAAATGACCCAATGTTTTTTTTGAAGCGTAAATAATGTGCCAGAAACAGGCTTCTAACTGCAGTAAACTCACCACAATTGAAGGAAGCTGTAAATTGGCGCTCCAAATGAGGCAAGCTTTACATAACCTGCATTGACACCACTTTGATGTGCTTTTCCCTACCAAGAAACAGTTGGGAAACTTTTTTTTTTTTTTTGGTGGGGCAGACAGCAACTCTTTCTTTTTCTCAAGGCGTTGCGGAGTTAACTGCCAGCGGTTTTGGTCGTTAGCTCCTCTAGTCAGGGTCCGTTATGACTGAGCTGGAGGCGACCGCAACATCTTGCACAGTGGTTGTGGATGTGCAGGGGGTGGAAGTCGGCATAGGCTACAGAGGCAGTGTAGGTTTGGCTTATCACCAATTCACTACCACCACAGTGAGATAGTTCCCCTGTTTTGCACCTCCCTGTACCAACCAGCTGTCAGAAGCAGCTTTTATCAGTGTTACTGGAAATCAAGTTCATAAATATAATTTTAAGAGCCAGCATGTGTGCATTATCTACGCATGTGTGCCCATCATCTGTGTTTCTATGATTAAATATTAAAAAAGCAGAAAGCTTGATGAATGAATCTTCAAATAATTATTTTTAACTGATTTAAAGTTGCCAAAAACTCATTTAAATACCTGAATGTTTTTCCTATGTCATTTAATAGGAATAAATGCCATTTAAAAATAGAAAAGAAACAAAACATCAACACTTAAATCTACCCTTTAAATAGACAAATAAATTAAATACTACAGTACTACTCTGGCTAATAATTATATTAGAAATGTTATTAGAGTCCACGCTGTTCATTTAACTCAAAAAATTTGATGAAACTAATTACCTCAAAATTTTTGCGTTGATAAATCAATTTCTTTAAGCCAAATACACTTAAATATAAGCATATAATGCAGTATTCATTATTTACAGGTAAAATAACTTTGTTATTATGGTTACACTGTAACAAAATTAGAAAAGGGGTACCTGGACCCAACTTTGACAACCATGGCCCTAGTAAACCAGCAATACATGGCCTCCACTTATTCTTATATATATATATATATATATATATATATATATATATATATATATATATATATATATATATATAAGTATATATGTGGTATATATGTGGTATATATATATATATATATATATATATATATATATATATATATATATATATATCATTATAAAATATCATTATATTTTATGATGCAAGAACACTTCCCTGAATTTTTACATCCACGGGTTTCTATAATGAATGTGTCAAAACTGCTGCAATGTTTACAGTGTGGCCAGACTGTGGAAAATCATTGAAAACATGTTTTATATAAAGATTAGTGTGAGTTCTTCTATTAGGATGTGTACGTACATCCTGTAATCACTACATATGCAGCCCAAGTATGTTTGTTTGTTTTCAAAGCCCAAAAGCCTACCGTCACTGAATTTATATCTCCTTCTATTGCTGGATCACCATAAAGGGATCTGGATCTCCTCGCTGAAACAACACATGGCTGCACCAAGGTTAAAAGTAGAAGATCCATCCCTAAAGCCATGGGGCTCAGACATAACAAGTATACCTCAGGGTTAAATTTAAGAATTAAGCTTGTTTGAAGTTCTCCATTTAGTAGGCATTAATCATTATGGTCTGTTGGGTCAAATGGCCCATTCTAGTTTTATATAAAATAACACAGCATTTTTAGACCATTTTAATTGGAAGGCATTTACCCACTTGGCAGTGACAGCTGGTGGTGGTGTTAGATGGGCTGGCTAAAATCTAATATCTATCAGCATCTCAACAAATAAACTATTAGTGTTGAGCAATACATTATATCACCAGGTCTCATCAGTATTATAGTAGGAATGATGTAAGGGAAAACTTTTACACATATAAAACTGCATTTATGAGTTCATAGTGTTCTACTGTGTTCATGTTATGTTACCCCCAAATATTATGGTAATAGAAAAATTGCAATCATTTCATTAAAAAAAATACAATAAACTTACACTTCTGTCATTTGTCATCATTTAGTTGAATTTGTCCTTTAATTGTATAATAAATGCTTATTCTATTTATTTTCTTACCTCTGAACTCAATTTGGGGGGGGGGGGGTAATAGAGTAAAGAATCCACCTTATTCACCTTCATTTCACCCCAAACTATAGTTCACATGCACCTTCTTGAAGACTGCTGATGACATTTGATGGATTTGTCAATAAGCTGGACTGACAAATACCAGCCCAAATGGAAATTAAATCTAGGCAATATTTCACTCTGTGTATTCACCTGACTTGACTGATCTGCTGCATGAACTTGTAGTCTGGGCTAGAAGGAAATCAGTCTAAGCCTCTTCCATATTGTGTATTTTTCTTACAACCACTGGTGGTGCTATTGTGTTTAGTTCCACAAAAATCCAAAATAAGATATCATAAGGCATTTCTTAACAAACAAACAAAAAAGAATCTGATATGGATGCGAAAAATTAAAGCTTATATTTATTTATTTTATTTTTTTATCTGAAAACATTAGGGAGGCTTATACTAACTTCTTTATACCAACCACCCTTGCAACTGAGATTTCTTAATTTGGCCAAATTTGAACGTGTACACTTTTTAAGTAGAGTTGTGTCTATATCCATAAATATGTTGGAGTAAAATGAGTACTTTCAATTTTGCAATATAAAAATTGGAAGAGACAACATGGAACAATGTGGCATCCATTACTACAGTGCCTTGCATAAGTATTCACTCCACTGGTGGATTCCATTCAAAATATGACATGACTTCTTGTGGTAGCTAGTTGCCCAAGAATTAATTCATAAATTTCATGTTAATATTGGGGGTGTTAAGTAGAGTATTAAGTAGATCTGTGAAGGTAAATGGAGTTGTGTCGAATTTGAAAGACTATGAGAACTCTCCTTCTGTCCCAAATGGCACACTTGTGGTGCGCTTGTTGCCCACATTGATGCAGACTCAACAGGGATCACAGTAGATATGGTTGTTCACCATATAGACCTAAATAGTGTCAGCAACAACGGATGTGTCAAAAAAACAGACCTTTACCATAAAATACGTCTTTGACATTCCCCCTTAAGTGGATAGTTTTTTTTTCCAGAACCTGAATTTTATTCATCTTTGTTCTGTTCATTTAACTGAAAAGCATAAAAGCTTACTTGTCTGGCATGTACCGAATCTCTGTAGCAAGTGGTCAAAAATTATAACTGTTATACCACTGATGGAGAAAAATATATTTAAATTGATGTGTGTTAAAGTTAACTTGTCGTTTAGCTGCATAATGGTTGTGGAACTAAAGCTGCAAAATAACTGATACTTCCAAGTATAATCATCTATCATTTTGATGTGGAGCTGCCATAAAAAAAAAGTACCTGATTTTGCCATGGAACATTACTTATCATTGTTATTATCTTGTGCTACTTGTGTATGGGTGAAGGAACTGCAGAAATGATGCCACACCTCATTCATCTCTGAAGGAAAAATGATAAATGTCTCAATGGTCATTCCTAAACATCTCCACATGCATTTGAGTGAAAAATGACATTGTAACAAAGTGTCCCAACTGCTGTATTTTTTTTCCCCCATGTACCTCACTCAAGAACTTTGTGCACTTTGTCCATGTCACCAAACTGTGGAATTGGAGAAGGACAGCAGGGTTTAGTGCACCATTTGTGACAGGAGCTATGAGGACATCTGTTGGTCTTTGCCAAGCAAGAAAGAGAAAAGCCTCAAACAGACAGTTGAGAAAGAGCCTTTAGTACTCCTTAGTCCAATTTGTGCTTTTCATTTTCCTCTACACATCCTGTGCCTCTATCTAAGCAGGGGGTAGTGGTTGAATTTACTACACTCCTCATCTCTCCTACTGTTTTCTCTTGCTGAACATGCATGTTGACTTAGCAGCCTGAAGGAAGTTGTGCCAAGCTCAGTAGTAGGGGCTCCAAGAGAAAATACATATCAGAGGAGATATTTGAAGACAAACATGAGGTCACCTCCACAGTGGCAGGCCAAAAACCCCAGAGTTGCCATTATTTGTTTTTCCAATGCAAGCTCAGCAGTGAACCCAGGTGTTCATACAGTAGAACACTTACATACAGCAGATTTCATGCAGAAAGCAGACTCAGCGCAGACATTTTTAACCAAAGGCCAAGGTATGCAGCAGGGCCCATGAATATTTTGGTTGGGGCAGACATTTTCATCGAAAGTGCATGATTATAATTAGCAATTTTGAACATAAAAGCAATATATAAACCCCAAGGAACTCTAAACCAGTTATTTCCAGTCATTTATTTCTAATAAGGTAAACAATGTGCAATGTCATGTTTTAATACTTGGTGTCATTCCAATGTCTACTTTTACTTAATCAGAATTTTTCCCCTTCGATATAAATTGGACAGTCCTAATGTTGAGTAAAGCTTGCATAACCTTTACACCCACCAATCACAAGGCTGATGTTGCTTCTCACTCACACTTCAATGGTCTATTCGAGTCTAACCAACCCAGCAAGCCAATGCTAACAGTAAGTCTGCTTACTGCCAGGCTGTATCACACAAACCTATTGGTGATTATTTTCCTATAACAGGCTGCAAGTGTTTCATTTATTACTTGTCAGTGAAATAAACAGGGAATACAGAGCATGTTAGTAGGCTGAGGTACTCAATTTCTCGGCACCCTGCTATTACCTGATGCAGGCATTTCTTCAGAATGACAGGTAAAAAAAATAATAAGGTATAAATTATACTAAAGATTAATGCCTAGACTGATTATAAGATATTATACGGTAGAGGAAGATAGAGTAATTAAAGTACATAGTGATGTGTGTCTGTGTATTGTTTTAAACTTTTACTTTTCTGTTTGCTTGGTATAGTAGTCGGGGGAAGGGGGGTCTCAAACAGGGGAATATCAATCTACAGAGTGTCTCAAAAGTCTACATACATAGAGACTATGTACGCCAGTACCACATCGGTTGTGCCTTCATCAATGGATGTTCGTGGACATTTAACAGTTAAAAACCCACCTCCTCCATGAACACCTAACTAAACCCTAAAAAGCCAACCCCACGTTATCCATAAAAAAAAAAAAAAAAAATACATAAATTACTCTGGCATTTACACCTCCACTTTGCACACTTTCTTTTCTAGAACTCAATTAAAAGATCTTGTACGGTAGCACTAATTGTATTCTTCTCCACTTGATACATGGCTTTGTTGTATTTCCTCATTTGTAAGTGATAAATGTAACTGTAATGTAAATGTTTACTTCTTGTTTGGTCCACAACACTTCCAGTCTTTTTGAATTTGCTAATAAGTTTGGCAACTAAGTATGAACATTTTTGGGAGACATTTTATTAAAAAGTGTTAATTTCTCGTATTGATGGAGACTCTTGGGACACCCTATATATCTAGTTGATTATTGCATTTAGCTGATATCAGAGCAGTATTCTAAATGAAGCACATCATATCATGTTTGGCATTATAGAAAAATGTCCCCTGGACATTAAGCTTGTGTATATTGCATGTATGCAAACTTCTAGCACTGGATGTTTAAAAAAAAATATTAATAAAAAAAAAAAGAAAGAAGAAGAAAAAAAAATCCCGGAAAATCCTAGACATTGTAGTTGTGTTCATGTAAACAACACAAGGTGCTTGCTTCATCTCCCTGTTAATTAATGACTATGCACATTTAGGTGCTTTTATGTAGGTAAACATAATACCTCATCCATTTTCTGAAGAAAATACAAGGATTTCCATCTAACAAGGCTGTCAAGCTTAAGATCTATCAGACCAGTGATGAGTGCAAACAAAACAAAGCATGCACTTTTTTTTTCTGTTGGAATGTGAGGCCAAGAACAGCAGCCGTCCATGTCATGAGAAAGGCTGAGGAGTTTGCAGGAGGACACCAGTGAAAATATGAGCGCAGTGAGGAAGGATTATTTATCAGCCCAGAACAGTCATCGTTGCACACTCTGTTCAAACTAGATATGCTTCATGAACCATATACTTGCTGTTTTGGCAAACCTGAACACAACAACAACACTAAAAAACGCTGAAAGGCTTTCAGTGACTAGATTGTTACTATACTGAGTAGAGTCTTCTTCATAGCCTTCTATATGCTCTCTGTAGTTTTCTATCATGTCCTATTGACTACAGCTTCGAATTTATATCTATATCTATATCTATTTATATTTGACTAGTAATCTGTTCAAATTCATTTTAATCAGAACTACATGTAGTGGATATTACTTTAATACTACAACAGTTAAATTATTCAAGTGTTTGTACTTACATCTGTTTAGCTTTTGCTTCCTTTATCAAACAGATTTTTACATCTAAGAAATATCAGCCCAGTTTGTTATGAGGCTTCATTTAGGAAACAGGATGTGACCATTTGACCATCCGTTCCCTCCTGTTCTGTCTAGACCTTAACAGGAAGTGTATGTGCCAAGAGCAGATGAGTGGTGTTAGTAAAAGAGTAGCACAGAGTCGTAACAACACATTAGTAATCATTCAGATTAAAATGCCTTGTGAGATATTAGCAACATAAAGAATATAGAACAGAAGTATAACGGTATCTTCTGTTGCTGTGGACACATTTCACTGTTGTGAGGAGTAGTGTGTTTGAATATAAAATACAAGTTTTGTTGGAAATTAAAATGTTGTTTAAGGTAGCAGTATTTAGTATTTACAGTGTTGTGAAAAAGAATTTGCCCTCGTTCTGATTTCTTCTGTTTTTGTGCATATCTCATATTAAATGGTTTTAGATCTTCAAATGAAACAAAACAAACAAAGTCAACTGAGTAAACACACAGTATAGTATTTTTTCTTAATTTGTTTAATGAAGTAAAAAAAAAAAGTTATCCAACTCCTATCTATCTGTGTGAAACACTAATCGCCCCCTTAAAAATAAAATATGGTTGGGTCACCTTTAGCAGCAATAACTGCAACCAAACACTTCCAATAACTGGAGATCAGTCTTTCAATTACTTATAGTACAAGAATTTACTGCTATGCTTTGGATGATTGTACTGCTGCATAATCCAGTTGCGCTTGAGTTTCTACTTACAGACTAAAGACCAGACATTCTCCTTTAGGATTTTCTTTTAGAGAGCAGAAGGCTTACTACTGTGGAGAGTCTATTTCCATTTGGAGATAATCACTCTCACTTTGGTTCTTTGGAGTCCCAGAGCCTTTGAAATAGCTTAGTAACCCTTCCTAGACTGATGTATTTCAATCACCTTCTTCCTCATCATTTCTGGAATTTCTTTCAACTTTGGCACAATGTGTTACTGGGTAAGACCTTTTAACCAACTTCATGCTGTGGAAAAAGTTATATTTAAGTTTGTTTATTTGATTGATCAGGGTTTGCAGTAATCAGCCCTGATTGTGTCTAGTCCAGCTGAACAGCATTATCAACTCAGTTTCATAGATTTTGGAAGTTAGTAATCATGGGGGCAAAATATATTTTCACACAGGCCCAGTTGGTATTAGATAACTTTTTTGCTCCAATAAATAACATTATAATTTTAAAAACTGTATTTTGTGTTTACTCAAATCATAGATTTTGTTTTCATTTCTAAAACAATTTCGAATGAGATACACACAAAAATGGAATTATTCAGGAATGGGCAAATACTTTTTCACAGCATATATATATATAAATATATAGATTACATTTACAGTAGGTTTATTATTAATTAATGTATTTAATAATTATAAACATAGCAAGACAAGTGTGTGTGTGTGTGCGTGCTATAGATGACACCTTGATCCAATCCAGAGCACTACACCACTTGCACAGCATATGTTTAAAGCTATAAACATGCACCCATGTATTTCAACTGCAATTTAAGACTCTTGGATCTTTAAACAGTATAATTTAAAGGTTGATAGATTTATTCACTCTTAGGGGACATGTACTTAATTACATGCTAGGGAATGTCCTTAAGTGACAGAACGTGGAGTGACAGAACGTGGCCCAACGCAATGACATAAGAGCATTTTTTTATGCACAAATATTAAAAAAGTCAACAAAATGCAATAAACACATCCTCCATCAAGTTTCTAGGGATCAGATCTGAACACTATGTGTGGGTCTGAGTTGTCAATACACATGAGCATAATTCTCAACTGCGCTGCCAAATGCATATAAACAATTAACGCTAAAAGGCAGCTTTTATCTGTTAACATTATCGCCTCTCCTCTGTTACATTGGAGTTCAGAAGGCCAAGGCCCACCAAGCTACCATGGAATTCCTTCACAGATTGTGTATGTATGAGACAGCGAGATGGATGGGGGTTTCAGGATTTTCTTAGGAATACTGAACACCTTCCCCCCTGCTCTCTCACCCCAGAGTCCATTTCAGGATTTTGTGGATCAGTGAGTGAAAAGAAAAAGAAAGGACAATGTGCTGAGAGAAGGGGAGAGGGAGTGTCATTGTGTGGAACCTGCACAGATTACTAAATCCACGTCTCAGCATCCAATGTGTTTGCCCTCCACTTCTGTGCCACAGCAACACATTACCATATCCAAAATTCCTCTACAGAAATCACAGTACAGCCCACCACCTGTTCCTCAGTTTGTCTGCTTTTCTCTGGGAAATATTTATTTATTTATTTATTTATTTATTTATTTATTATATTTATTTTTTAAGTTGAAAGAATTGAATCTGCAACCACAAATATATGTAATGTAGGTACAATGTACGTATGTAATAATGAACATGCTGGAGATGCTGGATCCAAAGCTCATTTCCACCTTTAGATCAAAACAGAACCTTAATTGAATTGTATTTAAAAGTATTTCATCTGTAACCACAAAAATGCTATATTTACCTGACATAATTGGCATTTGGATTTTACATAATTTCCTAGAAATGAACTGTAGAGGTACATGTATTTGGAAATAAATCCTATTACTGACTGACTCATGTATGCATGTAAGCAGACAAATCACTCCAACGGTTTTTCCATCATTTACCATCAGTAGGACACAATCAAATGTGAATACAGTTGTGTTGATGTGTATTATTCTGTTGCAGAGCAGTGTATTTTGTGTGCATTTGATCATTAATTGGTGCGCATTGTTAATTGTTAGTTTTTTTTCACATTTCCTTTTGTATTGAACCATGTGCATGTGTGATTTTTTATTTGCGTATAGCCTATTGTATTTGAGTATTTATGAATGCTTAGTGAAGATTTCACTGTATGTTATGCAAAGTGTTTCTCTCGCCACGTTGCATTAAGCGTGCACTTTACTGCTGTCTCATGTCCCTTGTGTCAAGGTTCTTGAACAGCTCTGGAACCAGCTGTCAGTACTAAACAAATTATACACTGTGTGTATGTCTCCTTTTATGTGAGAAATAAAACTTAAAGCTAATATTTGGAATATTGGTGTACCCCGCCTTGAATGATGCTGCCTGGGATAGGCTCGAGGTTCCCCGAGTAAGCGGTAGAAGATGGACGGATGGATGGATGGATCCACCATGAATGAATGTCTTTCCAGCTCTTTACATTTAATACCTTAATACCACTTCTGATTGTTCAGAAAGTATTGATGAATTTTCTAAATCAGCAGCTGAGACAGAAGTTCTCAGACAGGCTGTAATTCAAATAGCAGATTCTTTATTAACAGCTAATTTACAAGTACGTGTACGTTATGGTAGATGTTTCACATACTCGAGTCTTTTAATTAGTGGATTAAATCAAACGTTTTTCATTATTTAGTATAAAAAAATACGATATATACAGTATGGTGATTTCTATACTGGTACATTAATTTAGCATTGTTGGAAGGAGTCGTCAGTGTCAGTGCTTTGTAACAGTCAGGTGTAAAGCTGTACCTTCAAGTTTTCAGCCAGCCATGAATACATGACTTTGTGCTTTTTTGTTTCTTGGTAACATGAGCAGCTCCAATCTTCTGTATATAAATGCTCTAATAAACGATAATAGGAACTAACATTTTAATATGTGCCTACATTCATGCTGCTCATAGCTGCTACATTCATATGCAGTTAATTTATTCAGATTTAAACAATTATGCCATTTCACCTTTCTATTCTGATTCTAATGTTATGGTGTTCTGTGTTGTAAGTCTGGAAATGCTTGCCTTTAGTCTTTATTGCTTGCCGTTTACCATCTTCTGTGTTGCACTGTTGTCCTGGAGGTATATTATTTCCCATACGCTGCATATGGATGTGAAGGCAATAAATATCTACCAGACTAAAATGCATGAAATTGGATATAAATGTGACCCTTAGAGCATTCTTTTCAAAGATTCCACCCATGACTCATCACTCCTCAGTCCATTTACACTCTGCCACTGTTATGACAACATTAGTCCAACGCCTGCTAAAACACACACTTTAGAAGAGTTAGAAAGGATTTGAGCCCTCCCAGCTACAGTACCCACGCAGCATAACAACAGCGGCTGTTATCTATGCAAACACTTCAGCACTCAGGGCCATTGGTGCGACTTTACACATGGAAATGTGCTAATTGTATCTGAGTGTGTGTGAATGGACAGCTACTGAGAGAACCCAGGAAATGTGTGTTAAACAGAGCCATCAGGACTAGCAATGATACACACAATAACCAGCAGGCATGCACATTACATATGTGCATTACAAGAGCCTGAGGACTGAAGGGCGTATTGTGCTCTATTTTAAATACAGCGATCTGTTCCAAAAAAAAAAAACTGACATGGAAGTTTTTCCCCTATTAGGACAAAATAAGGCATATAACACATATAATGCACATGATTCACCAAGCAAAATGTGTACTTGATGATGCAAGGGAATAAATGGCAGACTTTTAATGTGTAATGTGATATATTCCAGTGCTTCTTTGTGTTTCTGTCTTAAAAATAAATATATATATTTATATATATATATATATATATATATATATATATATATATATATATATATATATATATATATATATATATATATATATATATATATATATATATATATATGTATATATATATATATGTATATATATACAGTGGTGTGAAAAAGTGTTTGCCCCCTTCCTCATTTCCTGTTCCTTTGCATGTTTGTCACACTTAAGTGTTTCGGAACATCAAACCAATTTAAACAATAGTCAAGGACAACACAAGTAAACACAAAATGCAATTTGTAAATGAAGGTGTTTATTATTAAAGGTGAAAAAAAATCCAAACCATCATGGCCCTGTGTGAAAAAGTGATTGCCCCCTAAACCTATTAACTGGTTGGCCCACCCTTAGCAGCAACAACTGCAACCAAGCGTTTGCGATAACGTGCAATGAGGCTTTTACAGCGTCCTGGAGGAATTTTGGCCCACTCATCTTTGCAGAATTGTCCTAATTCAGTTACATTAGAGGGTT
This sequence comes from Ameiurus melas, assembly GCA_012411365.1. Taxonomy (NCBI): domain Eukaryota; kingdom Metazoa; phylum Chordata; class Actinopteri; order Siluriformes; family Ictaluridae; genus Ameiurus; species Ameiurus melas. The sequence continues at coordinate 36,442,812 of CM022754.1, read as the reverse complement.
TTCGAGCATGAACGGCCTTTTTAAGGGTCATACCACAACAATCTCAATAGGATTCAGGTCAGGACTTTGGCTAGGCCACTCAAAGTCTTCATTTTGTTTTTCTTCAGCCATTCGGTGGTGGACTTGCTGGTGTGTTTAGGATCATTGTCCTGCTGCAGAAGCCAAGTTCGTTTCAGCTTGAGTACACGAACAGATGGTCGGATATTCTCCTTCAGGATCTCTTGGTAGACAGCAGAATTCATAGTTCCTTTTATCCCGGCAAGTCTTCCAGGTCCTGAAGCAGCAAAACAGCCCCAGACCATCACACTACCACCATCATATTTTACTGTTAGTATAATGTTCTTTTTATGAAATGCAGTGTTCCTTCTACGCCAGATATACTTGGACACACACCTTCCAAAGAGTTCCACTTTTGTCTCATCGGTCCAGAGAATGTTGTCCCAAAAGTCTTGGGGATCATCAAGATGTGTTGGGGAGAAATTGAGACAAGCTTTGATGTTCTTTTGCTCAGCAGTGGTTTCTCCTTGGAACTCTGCCATGCAGGCCATTTTTGCCCAGTCTTTTCCTGATGGTGGAGGCATGAACGCTGACCTTAACTGAGGCAAGTGAGGCCTGCAGTTCTTTGGACGTTGTTGTGGGGTCTTCTGTGACCTCTTGGATGAGTCGTCGCTGCGCTCTTGGGGTAATTTTGGGCGGCCGGCCACTCCTGTTAAGGTTCACCACTGTTCCATGTCTTCGCCATTTGTGGATAATGGCCCACTGTCGGTTCGCTGGATTCCCAAAGCTTTGGAAATGGCGCTATAACCCTTCCAGACTGATAGATCTCAATTACTTTCTTTCTAATTTGTGCTGAATTTTTTGGGTTCGGTATGATGTGTAGCTTTTAAGGATCTTGCGTGTGGACCTTACTGTGTGAAGCAGCTCCTATTTAAGTGATGCCTTGATTGTGAACAGGTGTGGCAATAATCAGGCCTGGGTGTGGCTAGAGAAATTGAACTCAGGTGTGGACAACCACAGTTATAGTATGTTTTAAAAGGGGGGGGGGCAATCACTTTTTCACACAGGGCCATGATGGTTTGGATTTTTTTTCACCTTTAATAATAAACACCTTCATTTACAAATTGCATTTTGTGTTTACTTGTGTTGTCCTTGACTATTGTTTAAATTGGTTTGATGTTCCGAAACACTTAAGTGTGACAAACATGCAAAGGAACAGGAAATGAGGAAGGGGGCAAACACTTTTTCACACCACTGTATATATGTGTGTGTGTGTGTGTGTGTATGTCACATTCTTTTATATTTTTATTAATGTGCTTGTCCTACTACATTATTGTTTCTATAGTAACAACTAATTTACAGCAACTTGTATGGCGGATGCGTCGCATAATATATAGTATGTCTAGTAATAAATGAAAAATATGTTATTATTTAACAAAGGAAAACATTCAATCAATGATATGGATAAGTTTTCTGTAAAGATATGTTTATTCAATATTTACAGAAATGGCAAAGTGTTAGCAAAAAAAAAAAGTAAAAAAAAGTTTTCCACCACAGGAGATTCTTCAGGAGAATCTTCAGGATCTTGCACTCTTTTGTGTTTTCTCAGTAACATGACAAGCTGCTTTTGGCATTTTTAACTCAACAAAAACAAGACTCTGGCAAGGCGATGACTATTTATAGCAGCTACATCATAAGTGATAGCAGGAACTAAATTGAAGTGTTGAAAAAGAATCATTTAAAAACATACATAAAGTGTATTTTAATGTATAATCAGAGGTGGAAAAAGCACTGTAAAATGACGTTTGTTGTTGTTGTTGTCTCAAAATGTAAAATAGTTTGTCAAAATTATAACGGTGTGAATGAAAACAAGTTTGCACTTACCGTAAATGTACTTAAGTATGCATAAAATAAAACTTGCAAATATGTATTCACAGATACTATTTTTGCGGTTATGGGTAGGGTTTAGGTTTGTACCTTAACTTGACTCAGTTCACATGAAACCTCACAACTGAAATAAATAGTTTCTTTTTTGCTCCAAAATGATGGAACTCACTACCATCTGCTCCTAGAGAAGCCCAGTCCAGTCTATTAAAATCTTCTCTTAAAGTTTATTTATTTAGAATTGCTTTTACTTGATGACTTCTGTCTACTTCGATGTCCTGTTTTTAGTTGCTTATATTTGATCCGAAGACATGTTTGCACACACGCACGTTTACACATATGAAAGATATCAAATCGACAGTGTACCTAATTTAAATAATCTGATTATTGGGATAAAATCCAGGTACTTATCCAATATATTTAAATCATTTTACAATTTAAGATATAAAATTTCTTTGATCATATAATAATCTTGTAATTGTCTAAATCAGATTTTATTGAGTTTTTAGTGTATATAGATTATGAAAGGTTTCTCATGATCTTAAAAACCTTTTGATCTGAAGGTGTGTGATTAAATGTTTGAAATCGGTGTTGTGAACAAAAATATAATTGTGCCAACATTTTCATTTCTTTCATTAGAAAGGTAAGTTTATTTACAAAAAACATATTTTTTAAACGATTGACTTGGAGCGAAATATTCCGAAAAGCAGCCGATAAGTGTCGACCGTATGTGGGAACTCCTTTAATACTGTTTAAAAAACATTCCTCAAAAAATCGGTTGAGAAAATACCAAGAATACATTTGTGGAAATTCTCGGCAAAAAAGCGTCTACTTTGATGATGCTAAAATACTAAATTATTTTGTTTTATTTTTTTCCCATTCGTGTTATTCCAGAGTTTTGATGACTTTATTATTATTATAAAATGTGGGGAAAATTTTAAATAAAGAATGAATGTGTCTAAACTTTTGACTGGTAGAGTTAAATGAGTTTGTTGGTCAGTGTATGTGTGTGTGTGTGTGTGTGAATGAGTGTGGGAACTGCTTTGTAACTTATCCCCAGAACAGAGGGGGCACACACACACACAGGCCAATGTTTCTGCAGGCCTTCTGCTCCTCATATTGATTGAGCCATGGGGTGGAGTTTACACTTCTGGACCATCCACTGACCCTAAACCCATTCATGCCACTGAAACCTCGTCCTGTGCGTCCATGAGGAAATATACCCCCACCCACGACTCTGGACTTCTCATCCCCCCTTCCCTCCATCCAGACGTGTTTATGGCCTGAGCCGGCAGTGCAGGGCTTCTTTGACTCTACAGCCTGGCATATGGAGGCCCGCAACAAAAGGACTCTTGTGAAGGGGGACACAAAGAAGAGCGATCCATTTCCCACAAGGGGAGGAGCCACATCAGTAATAAAGCACAACTGACATGCTGGGTGGGAGGCGTCATGGGTGGAGTCTTGAAGAAAGGGGCGTGGACAGGACATGTCACTCATGCTGCTAGGATTTAGATTTTGTTTATGTTGAATTTAATGAGTTGATTAGCTTTATCTGCACCGAAAATTAAATATTTTAATGCTTTCAATGTAGCATTACTGTATTTCTTTTTTATATTGTAATAGCCTAGATTTAAATACAAATTAGTTTTTTTTCTGATGTTGAAATGCACATAAACATGACTGATTGAATAGGTTGTGGTGAAAAACAGGGAAAAAAACATTATTGGAGTCATAATCCTGTGATTTGTAAGAGTACCTGGAAGGTATGAATGAAAATGTCAAGAGAAAAAAGTGGAATAACTGAAATAAAAGGCTTTGAATTTTCTTTTTTTTTTAACTAGAAACTGTATTCTGTTACACATTAAACATAAACAAGATAAAGTTATTGGTCTAATATGGTTCAAATGAAAGACAAATGAAATCCAACTATTGTACATTTCAAGCAGACTTCTTTTTAAAAACCTTTTTTTTATTATTATTATTTAGAAATGTCTTTGATTCATACATTAAATAAAAAACATCAAAAGCATATGCTAATGGTACATTATCTCCTCTCATTTAAGAACTATTGAGGCTTTACAGTCTTAGGCAGAAACATTTAGAAGTAATGGTGGTGAGGAGAAAAACAACAATATCTGCCATCAATCAGACACAGAACTGGTCCAAGCCTCATACTTACAGTTAAAGCACTCAAACGGTTACAGTTTGTGCACTGATAACCAGACTGTTTTTTTTTTCTTTCTGGGTTATGTAAAAGACCCATAAGCAACAGGGTAACAGTCACATTCCTTCCTGTCTGAAGAAAAAAAAATAGAAAAACTGCCACCAAACAACGGTGGGCAAGCTAACGCAGAGTTTCAGCTTCCGTCTGGTAACCACAACAGAATAAATTGTGCCCGTTCTTTTAAAGTGCTCAGACTTTATATGCATGTATAATATATATAAAATAGTATATGCATCCACCTAATCAAATGGGTTTAATCCAAAGCTCAATAATTCAAATGGTCTGCACAAATCAAAGTTATTGTAAGCAAACAGGCCTAAACGCAATGTCAGCTTGAACCTAATGTGTTTTGTCAGTGGAAAATTCAAGAATAGAAATGTCTATGGATCCAAATAGACAAAATATTTTGGTACACATTAAAAGAATGCACATCTATCGATAAATCTATACTGCAGAGGTCTGTAGCATTGATTTTTACAGAAAAACGGGTTCCTGGTTACAAAAAAGTTTGAGAGCCCCTGAACTAAGAATTTCCAAACCGATTACACTATGTTATCAGTGCAGACACTAACTAACTTATCATGCTAACTCCTATGTAGCATGTATTTGTTTTTCTCACTTTAATTAGCTCAGTCTGCTCCCACTGCCCAGGCTAATCATTAACAATTCTTTTCAATCCTCCTCTGCCTCATTACAGATTCAGGGCATGGACCCTGTGACTCAGGCACTCTGGTGTGTCTCACACTTGGTAAGCTACGACATGGCTAGAGAGCAAAACAGCATCCGCATAATGCTATTGTTGAGCAAGCAATCGCCGTGGCTCTCTTCAAGTCACTACAGCCAGAACACACCACCAGGAGGCCTTTGTGCCTCATAATTGTCTCTTTCGAAGCTGGGACATCCCAGTGTTTTCCTATTTTTATTCTCAAGAAGGTGTTGCTTCTCCTTCATTTTTTTCCCCTTTCATGCCTTTTAACACCATGTTTCAAGAGTTTCCATTCAACTCTACAGACAGCAACACCTGCGACCAAATTCCCACTAGAAAACTTCCAATTTGAGAATTTCATTTGAAAGGGAGGGAATATCCTGAATGAGCAGCTAGCAAAGAAGCACTTTCTGAAAGTCAGTAGTGCTTTAAACGGCCATCAAGCTCCTGTTGCTGTTTGTGACAAAGACAATGGCAGCTGCTTGTTTTTGTTCTCTGCTATTCAAATGGATTTTAATCTCCTCTGAAGACACTTTGCCACAAACAAATACAACCCCCAGATTCAGTTGCTTGTCTCTCAGGCCAAATTAAACATCCCTTTGCTTTATCTACCAGAAGTCAACAAGTGTTCCCTTGGATAGTGGACAATTCGTGTTGCCTGATCCCTCCAGTAACTGAACTGGAAGAGGTGTTGACACGACTCTTTGAGATAAGGCCTTATTGTGTTGAAGGGACAGTGTTGCTTATTGACTAGAGTTTCTTATGCTAACATTTACAGTGTATTTTTCCCTGGGGACAGTGGTGCCAAAACTTGCATCCTTTGGAAAACTAATGGAAGAGGGAAAAATAAGTGTAAAAATTATGATAATGTTTTCAAATTTGGATGTAAGCTCACGTGTATGATAAGTAATAATGTTGTCTCACTGGAGCAGTGCATCCCTTCAGCAATAACCACGTTTCAGCATAAGACGATGATCAAACTACAAGCTACACTTTAGGTGTCTAGACTCTCTCTAAAGCTCTTTTGTGTCAAAATCCAGTCTGATTATGTAACAAAATCAAATCTGGTGGACTGATCTGCACACCATATCATGAAACTCCTCATAACATGAAATACAAAAAGAAAACCTACGAAACACAAGCTGTAAAACTTGAAACCGAGAACAAGGCTGTAACACTTCAACGCTAGGAATGAATAATGAAGTGCAGTCAAGGGGGGTCATGGTGCATCATGCAACGCTGTTATGAAATATTTTTCAGTTTTCCTTATCAGGGCTGAGCCAGGGTGCTTATGGACACCCATTTCTAAGATGACTAGACTATATTACTGAGATTACCCAGATGAACTCCACTTCATGTACTGTAAAAACCCATTAGTGGCTAGATGATGGAGGGAGAAAATATATGTATTGGGGAAAAGATATCACAATTTCAGTGAACTGCCTTAGAGATGAACAATTCCTACCAGGATAACACAAAAGAACTGGTGCGTCTAATGTTTGTTCTGGAATCGGCCTCTTAACTGAGACTTAGATATAAACGTTCACAAATTCTAATACAATGATATAATACACAGCTAATCTCAATTGAAAAATAATCAACTGTCATATTGATGAGCTTAGTAGAGACTTGGTTAACAGGTAATATTCTATATATCATACATTTACTCTTAAGTTAATTATTCATATGTCTTAAGTGTGGCAGCATATTTATATCAAGCCTTACTATATTTACATTTAATATTTCAGTAGATACTCATTATCTATGGATGAGTATTATCTAATAAAAGGTTTAGGCTACTAAGAAGGAATATAGCTTTATAACATACAAAAACAAAAGAAAGAAAAGACTTTTTTCTGATTATTTAAAAGAATAACATGTACTCCACTTATTTTGCTCTCAAACAAATGAATAGTGGTTCTAAATAATCACAACAGCATTTGAGCTATTCCTAAAATGCTAAGCCATACTTATATAAGTACAAATCTTGGTTTACATTTGAAACGACAGGACATTGTAGTCACTCTCTACTTTATACAGTACCTAAACAATGCCTTATAATGAATTATAATTAAATTAGACTAGTCTGATGAACAATTCTGTGCACAATCGAATACAAGACTTTTCTTCTAAAGCTTTCTATGTTTCTAAGTGCATCTAATCCTCAGGTGTTGCCAGGTCAAGAATGGCTTGTATACAATGCAAATTCAAAATGATAATATGGTAAATCACTGGAATGTGGCAAAGACTAATTCAACTCTTGTGTTTTAATGCAATAAAAGTGACCAAGACTGGGAGAAGAGTGTAAATGGATCCCTCATCACACTTAAAGGGGCGTGAAATACCATCATACCAAAATGTGGGTGGGGTTCCAAAGTTTCTGCTTATAAAAAGGGATTCCAGCAGATGGAAGATAGAGCGTAGGAGTGCCTCACACCTCAAGCCTTAACCAACTTCATACTACCTTGGCTGTAGTTTCATAGGCCTACTGTCTCAGGCATCTTCGCAATGCCATCAAATCTCCTTACACCTTTTCTTGAGTTGGATGAGGAATTTTGCAAGGTGAGTAATCAATAATGTTTTACGTAACTTATTTTTCACTCAGATGGAAATGGAAATGTTTTACATTGCTACAGTCTATAACTGAAATTACTAGACTTTACAGACAAAATCAAATACTTTTGATACAAAAAGAAGGCACTTTAGAAAAACTTTATAGAAGTTTTAGGTGGGTCTCATACACATTTGGTAAAATAATTTTGCTGATTCCCAGTGCCTAATGGAGTGAATGAATTAAGATGTGTCTGATTTGACCTAAAGCACTATATGCGTTTGTTCAGCATTATGGGAGTTTTCAGGGTTGCCAGGTGGCCCAAATTCCTAAGCAGTTGGAGTAAGAAATTGTGAAAGTCTGTGGTGGGAAACAAAGTAATTGTGCTCGTGTCAACCTTGGTAGTAATGCTGTGTCCCTTCTCTGTCCCGCAGACTTTTCAGAGTCTAGAAGTGCATGATGGGTCGCGGCGTGCAGTCGGATTCCAGCGTAGACATTCCCTGTGCCCGGTCACACTTCCCAACTCCAAATTCAACATCGGTGGAGGAGTCGTAGACCCTACAGATGACCTCTGGTCCCTCACAAGCATTAGCAACCAGCCATGGATCCGAGAACAGCTTCCGCGCTCTGCCCTACAGCGCATCCCGTTCCGGGCTGACCGCTCTGTGAGTATGATCGAAGGACACGTGAGTGGCGAGTCCACCCTACCGCCTCCACCGGGCCTGTGTATCTCCCCGCCGGGCCTGAGCGTCTCCCCGCCCTCCCCAAGAGCAACACCGGTGCCTGCAGTATCTGCGCGCTACAAAACCGAGCTGTGTCGCACCTACGAGGAAAGCGGAGCGTGCAAGTACGGTGCCAAGTGCCAGTTTGCGCACGGCACAGAGGAGCTGCGCGGCCTGAGCAGGCACCCCAAGTACAAAACCGAGCCGTGCCGCACCTTCCACACCGTGGGCTTTTGTCCTTACGGCGCGCGCTGTCACTTCATCCACAACGCCGACGAGCAGCAGCAACAGCGGCAAGCCACGGGCACCACCAGGGAGCGCCCGCGCCTGTTGCGCCAGAGCGTCAGCTTCGCCGGCTTTTCTTCCCGAGCCACCGTGGCGGCTTTCCAGGCCCTTCCAGACCCGCTCGCGTTCACCAGAGCGTCCTCAGTGTCTCCTCCACCATCATCTTCCTTTTCGTGCAGCCCTGATCTCCCGTCTCCACCACTGCTCCCAGAGCACGGAGCCTTGAAGCACGGCTTCGGGTTCACAGCAGATATCGCGCTCAGCGACCGGATCGCGGCTCTGCAGCGCAGCGCGTCTGCGGACTCGCTCTCTGATCACGACGGCTACTCGAGTTCCGGGAGCCTAAGCGGCTGCGACTCGCCTGGTGTAGAATTATGCAGGCGTCTGCCCATCTTCAGCCGCCTGTCTGTCTCAGACGATTAATTAACGATCTGTGCATATTGCATATTCGTTTTGATTAGTTATATATTAATTCTTTATCTGATGCAGCAGAGGTTTACACAGAAAATCCTATACTTCTAAACTAAGACCCATAGTTTTGACAGCCTTAGATAATTACTTAGACTTAAAAACTGAATATAGTGTTCATTTGTGACCACGTGACCTGATCTGACCCCTATAGGTGTTAATCCAACACTGGCTTTTTGCTGTGTGGCAATGTATACTGTTGTATACCAGTTGAGACTGTACTGGGTATTTCACTCTAGATTCACACACATTTGGGTCTCCTAGATGCAAGGAAATGTTCTGAGAACCTTTCTGTACCCATTTTGTTTGGAAAGTGTAAAATAATAGTGCAGATGATGCAGATGAGCATGTTCCACTACATGCACACACACATCTGTGGTTTAACCAAAGCTAAACAATTTTTACTCTATATTTCACTGTAGGCCGACCCCCTAACCTCGATCCCAGACATGTACTGTAAACAAAGTGTAGCCTTTAGTGAAGGCATTTTATAAATTGATAGTTTTTACAAAGTAGTTTGAACTAGTTTCTTGTCTCAAATTCTATTTATTGCCCATTTTATTCTTTTGTGATCGCATTTTGATATAAATTGTATGCATGTTTACACATCTCTTGAGTTTGAGCTATTTCCCAGCTTTAAGTGAGACCAGTAGTACGGACTCTGAATGTAGAAATCTCAGGATCATAAGTGATAAACATTCCACCACTTTCTATTACGCTTCTCTTACGCTCAATAAGATCAGTATTTGGGCTCAATCATTACAAACGTGTGTGTGTGTGTGTGTGTGTGTGTGTGAGAGAGAGAGAGAGCGCGAGTGCAAGTGGCAGTGTGACAATGTATCAGGAAATAGTGCTACATCATCTTGGTCTCTTGCACTGTCAATCTGTATTATAGAGACTAAAAGATGCAATGTTCTTTGCAGTGTATACATGTAGAAGAAAAGTGTATTTTCTGACTTTGATTAAAAGCTTACAATGTAGTTGATACTTTTTTTAAAAAGAAAAAAACCCCTGCAAGTTCCTCTCTTAGTTGCCTGTGTGAGCTATTTGCCTTTTGTTAACTTAAACTTATTTATTTTCTTTTTTCAGTGCAAGAATAAGACGGTATAATGTGCTATGATTTTGTATTGTGTTGTTTCATATCTAATTTAAATGGACTTGTTTACATTCATTGGGGTTGTGTTGCCCTCTTTATAATATATTGTTGATTGTTTTGAAATAAACTTTCAGAAACTTTACATTCAACATCAGTTTGTTCAGTTCATAATTATTTAAATATTATATACATGTTACCCTGAACCATGTCTCTATATTGACACAATGCAGGCATTTTAAAACACTACTCTCACATTTATTCCATGCCTGAAGTGAAAACAATCGACAGCTGGACACATATACACACACACACACACACACACAAGGAGAGACTTCAAGATGAATGAACAGATGAGGGCTTTTGTGTGTAGTCCGATTCTTTGTTGCAACTCTTTGTGCACAGCAGACTAAGAAACATCCCACTGTCACTCGTCCAAAGACGATCATTCCTGCCTTTCTTTCTGGTCATGGGGGTCGGAGGCTGTAAATAAAATCTAGGGCCACCTATCCCTGCATGGCTCTTTTGTGAGTTAACTTTCTCTTTTTAACAACATCTGTATGCTAATGCAGAAACAGAAGGGAAGGGCGATTTGCAAGTCTATTGGAGGGCTTGGGGTCTTTAGGCAATGCAGTGATACAGGAAAAGATAAAGGAAAAAACTTGATATATGGGACACACACACCATGATGATGAAATCTGAAATAGTTATAATAGTAAGTTAGTTATTTCTATCCGACTGTACAACTCAACCACTATATATCCAGACACTATGAATTAAGTGCAACAAATGGCCATTTAGTTTGCAATACACCATGCATCATTTTCAGTTTTATTATCTTCTGGAACATATTCACTACAGCATTTATTGCTATTATGTATGTCCTGGAAACTTAAAATATATTATTGTATGTTATAGTTTATTTTAATGTTTATTAATATGAAATTATGAAAATTGATGCTGGGATTTTACAATGATCATACGAGGAATTTCTGATACCTTTCTGCCCTTAAGGTCAACAGAATGGGCTTACATTTATTAAATTAACTATAATAATCATCATTTCATTATAATAATTCCACAGCATATTTATTTATTTATTTATTTATTTATTTATTTATTTATTTTTTATGAACAGGTCCCAGCTACAGTATATACAGTAAAAGCCTCCATTGCAGTGGAGCTGAATCAGTTCAGTAACAGGGGGTTTGATCTGCAGTGTTGTATATCTGGAATGTTTTTCCTGCTCTAACAATCCTATTAAACCTGTTCAGTAATTCATTTATTAAATCAGATGGTCCTTAGTAGGAAAATCGTTCATTTTTATTGTATCACAAAGGTTTGCTCAGGCTTTCCTTGTTTCCTTGAAGTTTATTATTCTAATGACTTAAACTTATGGCGTGTGTGGTTGTGAGATTATTAATGAAGCTATGTGAAAGAATCCTTCGGATATGGTATGGCGGTTCAGAAGGAAAGTAATATACAGTTGATGAACTGACCAGTAGAGGGCAAAAGCCAAATTATTTAATTCTAGGAAATTCCAGTAAAATATGTAGTTGTTTCTTTACACAATCACACATTGTACAATGTGTACCATAGATCCTATTTCTACATGTTAACACGTTGTTTAAACCTAAGCGCAATCCAGTTAATTATAAAGACATTTATAGTAGTTTCCCTAATAATAAAAAAACAAGGAAAAAAAGCATAAACCGCTGACATATACTATTTAACAGAATTTAACGTTATATATATATATATATATATATATATATATATATATATATATATATATATATATATATATATATATATATATATAAACATGGTAAACAAACACTGTGATATTCACAGTTCGACAGGAACTGTGATATTTACTTGTGTGGTTATCACTTGTGTGGTTATCATACCTTCATGAATACAACCCTGTTGTATGACCTTGAATAGAATAGAGAAAACCTTCACATCATTTTATCATTAGTGTTTCCCAAGCCTGTCCCAACCCCCAAACCCCCCAATGCCCCCCCACACACACACACACACAAAACCCCCCTCCGCCTCTGCCCTCTGCACAGACTCCATTCTGTTTGCAGCGTTCCAGAGCCAAAGATTGGGGAGATCCAAACATCTATTGATGGAATGGGACATACTTGAGAACTTGAGGGACATCTGGTGGCCTGGTTAGGAAATAAAATGCTAAAGTTTAATCGCAAGGCTTCACGAGCATGCTCTCGCTCTCTCTCTCTCTCTCTCTCTCTCTCTCTCTCTCACATACATACACACACACACACACACACACATGTTTTTGGGGAGGTGGGATGTAACCAGAGGTAAGCCACGTCAGCCACAGGAAACCAGTATCCAGAGTAACCAGAGGTCTGAATTAAATCTTGGCTCCTGAAACCTTGAAGCAACAATTAAACCTGGCACCAAGTTGCCTCCGTTCTATGTCATATAAGGTGACAGTGATATATTGTGTTGTATATATACAACAGGCCGGTTGCGGCGCAGTGGGTAGAGTGGGTTGTCCACTAATCGTAGGGTCGGCGGTTCGATTCCTGGCCTAGGTGACTCCACATGCCGAAGTGTCCTTGGGCAAGACACTGAACCCCAAGTTGCTCCTGATGGCAAGCTAGTGTCCTGCATGGCAGCTCTGCTACCATTGGTGTGTGTTTGAAGGGGTGAATGAGACACAGTGTAAAGCGCTTTGGATAAAAGCGCTATATAAGTGCACATTTACCATATACTGCTGTCATGCAATAATCATTTATTGTTTGCTCCTCATCTCTGCCTTACTGTCTACAAGAACGAGTTATGGAGCTATTCACTAGCAGCTTGCTAGTGCTAACTCTTGGCACTACAGGTTTCCTCCAAGGCTGTACTCCTTTTATTTTCATTCTGCATTGTTGTTATGAGTTTTATCCTAAAACGCTACTGACTCATACGCGTGCTTGTAGCTCTGCGTAGCTGTTTTTGTTTATTTATTTGCTTTTTTGTTTTCCCCGTGCTGAGGGGGTTTCCTCCGGGTACTCCGGTTACCTCCCCCAGTCCAAAGACATGCATGGTCGGCTGATTGGCGTGTCTAAAATTGTCCGTAGTGTATGAATGGGTGTGTGAGTGTGTATGTGATTGTGCCCTGCGATGGACTGGCACCCTGTCCAGGGTGTACCCCGCCGTATGCCCGATGCTCCGTTGGGATAGGCTCCAGGTTCCCTGTGACCCTGAAAAGGAGTAAGCAGTAGAAGATGGATGGATGGATGGAAATACATACAGCTCTAAAGATTCTGGGTCTCATTCATGCTATGCACATATTATTTATGACATTCACTGAGTTTGGTTCTCAAAGGGTTCTTTAAGGGTTCTCCATGTTCATACCACACACTGTTTACTTCTGATTCTGTTATTTTTAGCTGGGATACCTGGTCATTCAATTAACAGCTCTTCATTTTTGAGTGGTTTGACATTGTAATGAGCAGGCTCTAAGCTTATCCATGACTGGGTTCCATTATGCATGAAAAGCAGGTGAGCCTTGGATATATCCCTGCTGCTCATGCGTGTGTTGCATCACTGTTACTTTTTTACCAGACAAAATGCTATGTAGCAGGTATGCTGAATACAGATGCACTGACTCCCTTGTGAAAAGATATAACAGTGCATGTAGCACACATTGCAATGTATTTTATATTCTGCTACTAGCATTGGGGCAGTCTCCTCAATCTGCAGGTTTTGACCTGTATGGGAGCTAATTAACCTGCCTCCTGGATGCTCTCGGGAAAGAACAGGCCATCTAGAACACGTCCATCATGCTAGTGTGTGGTGAATATCATCACGATCGCCAGTGTGGTTCGGCCAGGCCACAACCTGCAGATCAGCTTCTGTTGAGAATGCTTGGACTGATGACAGCAGCTGCATCAGTAATCCTTAGACTTGCTCAAACTACAGGCATTGGTCTGAAGGGATCATGGGGGAAGTTGCCCCCACTGGTGTAAGGTACACCAACCAGCTAGTAATATCTCAGATCTAGGAAAGGTTTGGTAAAGTATACCTTGAGCTCTTCACCAGTGCCTAGTTAACTAGTTGCTGGTTGTGCTTTTCCCTGGTAAAGCTGCTCTGTATAACGAGGCATATCCCCAGTTATATTTCTTTTTTTCTCTACCACTGATTCCTTTCAATCTATAGGATTAAGCAGCTAGACCACAGAGCCCTACTTGTGGCCTTGAGATGGACAGAAATACCTTGGTTACTACTGCTACTTTCATTGACTTTCGGAAATCATGGCAGTTTCCCCTCAAGTAGATCTAATGTCCCAGATAGACAGTGAGATTTGGTATCTCCAACGAAGGTGTTTGTGGTTTGTCCCGTTAGACTGAATCACCAGCTGAAGACTGTGATCTAGAGCCCAGGAAACACTTCTGACTGCAATGGCCTGCATCAATACAAACCATGTACTGTATGTTCTAAGTTGAAAATTGCTCTGCGAATGGTATCCACCTTATTTGCTGATTCCTGTGTACTTTCCAATTTCTAGCATCTAGACCATTCTTCATTGCTGAACAGTCACAAGTCTCCATCTGCCATGAATGTGACAGCATCCCGTGACTGACCGTGCAGAGCATTCCATGCAGCACTTAGCACATGTTACTTGGACCAGTAAGCTACCATTTGATTTTTAAAACTGCAGTTTAATTGCTGTAGAGAGTAAGACACAGGTTACTTCTTTGTTGAAGCAGTGGTTAGCCGACTGGGTGGCATTCACAAACAAGTTGGTCTATTTAAATGAGTCACTAAGGTGAACAAATCAGTACTTTTTATTTTGTTCATGTTTAAGAGCTTCAATATGTAGGCTACATAATATGTTACCCGTCAGTGATTTCAACCATCTGTTCATTGTGTTATATTTGCAATTGTGTGTATACCAATCAGAATTCTGGTTTAGTCTAGTAATCTTTTCAGTCAGATTCTTTCCTTTAGTGTTCATTCAGAATTTAAATCAACATTCAGATGGGATAAGTTTTCTGGACATACGTCAGTTAAGTATTGCAATGATAATGCCTAATAAGACTCTTACAAACCATAGTTCATCCACAGGAAAACAAATTGTTACGAGAAAACAATTAAATCTCTTACCGGGGTCTAGTATGTCAGTAGCTTGAACAACAGGCTAATCAGGGAAGAATGACCCAATTTCTTCAGACATCACCTTTATTATACAGGAAACATTTCCAGTGGCATTTTAAGACTCTATCATTCAGCTCGAGCCTCTGATATATCTTCATCTTAGCTCTAATGGTAGAAAAATCACTTTTATTGGATTAGTTGGATTGATACCTAACACCTCATCACTTAACAAAAAGTGGTAGTGGGGTAGTGGTTTTTCAGTGGTTACATTTAAACAATTAAGCTCTTAGCCTACTGATCAGAAATCTGTCTGTATTGCTAATCTTTCACTGCTGTGCCCATTATCAAAGGTGCTTAATCGTCTGCTCCACAAACTACCATGTGGTAGACTGAAGGTCAGTCAAACAATTAGAGTCATGCAGCCTCTTTCGTTTCCTACAAAAATGTTGATAGAAGATTACACCCACACTAATACATCATTATCCCAGCAGAGGTCGCAATCCCCAAAGTACTGGTTGTTGTTGTGACAACAGAGTGCTCTCAGTTACAGCCTACTAGCAAACCAACCCACTTGCTCTCACACAGTCATTTGTTGTTTGGCATTTATCAGTGAACCGTGTTATACTTTGTTGTTGTTTTTGACTTTGTATTGTTTGTCTATCCTTGCCCCAAGGTTTAGGGTACTGTGTGTGTGTGTGTGTGTGTATGTATTAATAATTTCATTTCAGTGTTGAAAATGCTACAATTCCTGCCTTATTATTATTATTAGTACATCAGCATTGAAACACTAGTATCCATAGAATCCATTCAAATGAGATTTATTGAACAGACTCCAGCAGAAGGAGAACATCAAACTGTTTGAATGTCTGGCCCATTGCTCCCTTCAGAAAAGTTGACAACCACTGTGTAGCAATCCCGGCTGAACAGGATTCGCCAGGGAGAAGCACAGTTGACAATGAGTTGATTTGGCATCAGTGAAGAGTCCCATCTGTGTGCCTTGCCAAACCTTCCCCAGATCTGTAAGACCACTTCTGGTGCAGATGCTACACTGTCACAGGCATATGTGCTGAATCAACAGTGCATCCATTGTGCAATCCCAGTATGTAACTGGCTAACCATGGGTAGGCCAAGCTTTAGCACAAAGTGGGGAGTGCCATATGACCTTGTGGCACCCATGTGACAGTGCCTGTTCACATGTGGCAGTGTCTCAGCACATGTAAATAGACTTTGAGGAACAGACAGACTGACCTCAGTTTCACCTGGGTGATGTCCTCTAATCTAATTTTTGCCACCACACTCAACCCCCATGGAGGAAGTGTCAATGTCAGGCGCTCTCCAATTGTGTGAGTTAAGAGGAGTGAAATAGACATATGTTGTGTATACTTTTTTAATCCTGTGACTACATCATAAAAATTCACACAAACTTTTCATGGCATTCAAAATCTTGAGTCGTGTGGCTAAAAAAATATCTGGTGCTCTGTGGCAAATGGGAGACTGAGACTGAGTCTGAGAAAAACAGTTGTGAAGAAAAGATCGGTAAACGGTAATAAATTAAACAAAGTCATTATTTGATGTGACAAAAAAAAGAAATAAATGAAAATAGCAGTCTCTGGTACAATTAGTGCAGTTTTTATAAGGAAATTAGCTGGTAAGTTTTTGCTTTTTTTGCAGAACAAGCCACAGTTCTTCTGGAGACTTTGACTGTCACACTCGCTTCTTATGTTTGCAGCAAATCCATCACTGTGTTATTTATTTAAAAAAATATTATATATATAATATTTTTTTGGGCAAATTTTATTATATATATATATATATATATATATATATATATATATATATATATATATATATATATATATATATATATATTTTTTTTTTTTTTTTAATTTCTGTAAAGAGAAGGAGAGAGGGTGAGAGAGAGAGAATATAGAGAATATCACTATAATAGGTGTGATATAGGCCTCACACCTCCAGGGTCCGGGGTTCGATTCCCACTATGGCCCTGTGTGTGCGGAGTTTGCATGTTCTCCACGTGCTGCATGGGTTTCCTCCGGGTACTCCGGTTTCCTTCCCAGTCCAAAGACATGCATGGTAGGCTGATTGGCGTGTCCGTAGTGTGTGAGTGTGTATGTGATTGTGACCTGCAATGGACTGGCCTGGCACTACCTTGTCTGGGGTGGCTGTGGCGCAGTTGGTAGAGTGGGTTGTCCACTAATCGTAGGGTTGGTGGTTCCCGGCCCGGGTGACTACACATGCCGAAGTGTCCTTGGGCAAGACACTGAACCCCAAGTTGCTCCCGATGGCAAGTTAGTGCCTTGCATGGCAGCTCTGCTACGGTTGGTGTGAGAGTGTGTGAGAACGAGACACAGTGTAAAGCGCTTTGGATAAAAGCACTATATAAGTGCACATTTACCATTTGTCTTGTGCCTGATGCTTCCTGGGATAGTCTCCAGGTTCCCCGTGATCCTGAACAAGAATGATTAAAGTATGCAACATATTATGTGAGAGATTGCTTTTCAGAAAAAAACTATAATAAAAATAATTTTACAAATTATATATATTAATTTGATAAAATTATTTTATATAAAATTACAAATTATATATATATATATATATATATATATATATATATATATATATATTTGATAAAATTATTTTTTATTATAGTTTTTTTTTTCTGAAAAGCAATCTCTCACATAATATGTTGCATTCTTTAATGGCATACAAACATCTTTCTGCAATATTTCATTTTGTACTAGAAAACTAATGTTTGGGAACTTAAAATATTTTTTGTTCTGACTTGATAATGTACACGTTAGTACAACACTACTTGTATAGTTGTCACGTGTCGTGACGGCAGGCAAGTAGGAAGGATGCATTTGCAGTTCAAACGGAGACTTTTATTCACAGTAATGAAAGCAAACAAAACAGAAACAAGAAACATAACTCACTCAAACTAAGCTAGGCTATGCTATGAGCTAGGATCACTTGGTTATGGCTAACGCTAACACTAAGGCTAAGGCTAAAGCTATAGCACAAACATGACATGAAACAAAGACTCTCGATTATCGCAAACTAGTTCTAGAATAGACCTCTAGGTCTATCTAGTCCATATTGACTTTACACATTAAATTTCCCGCACCGTGTGTAGCACGGCTCCCGGTATATATACACACACAGGTCGATTTGCCCCGAACCGCTAACAGCTGCAGGCAATCCCATAACACACGTGACTTGACCCAACATGACAAGACAAGGCGGAGACATGACGTCACCCATAGCAACACAGACGACAAGAGGTAATGCACGTGTCCATCTGTCAAAGTTGTAAACAACCGAGAGGCCGGTGCATGCGCACCCGCACGTGCGTGTGCGCTCACGTATTCCACAGCGTGCCGCACATAAGGGGGACTCATGAAAATAGTTCTCTGTTTGATATATCGCTTTGCATATAGTTCCTCATTTGTAAGTCGCTTAAATAAATAAGCTTAAACAAAATAAGATAAAAGCGTCTGCTAAATGAATACATGTAAAATTTAATGTAAAATGTAGAAGTGCATCCATCCATCCATCCATCCACCTTCTACTGCTTACTCCTTCTTCAGGGTCACGGGGAACCTGGAGCCTATCCCAGGGAGAATCGAGCACAAGGCGGGGTATGCCCTGGACAGGGTGCCAGTAAAGTAGAAGTCATAAAATAAAAAAAATCTATAACAAAGTTTGCATAAAAAATGGTTCCTAAAACATTTTCACAGAGCAGTCATTGCAGGAGAGTTCCAGGTACAGTAGCTGTAAAGACCTGGTAGTGGGAAAAAAAAGTCAAAAGCAGCTGTGGCTTGAATCCTGGTGGGTTGGCCACAATATTGCCACAAACATCTCCCCTCAGAGGAGCAACAACAAGGAAGGATCTCAGGTGGTAATGTACTAATCAGGTGCTAATGTGGTAATTATTTATTATTTTTTTTGCACTGGTTCTCTTTAAAAAATGTACGTATACAATTAAAAATTGATTATCTTATAATTTACATCAACATTGTAGTGGCACCCAACTGGTAATATACATGTCTTTCTTGTCTCTTTGTGTACTTTTGTAATGACTCATGTGTGAGCACCCTAGAGCAAAGAAAAAAGACAACAAAAATGTCTTCCTTGTCTCTGTTATATAATCTGGATTATTGTTGATTCGGTTAATCATATCATGCTCCATGTGTGAACTGCCTGAATTACATTTAGTAGCAGCAACTGATATTTGTAATGGACAAATTAACTCAGGCAGTTGTATTCAGTAGCTGGGGAAGTCGCCTTGCATTTATGGCATTTGGCAGATGCCCTTATCCAGAGTGAGTAACAATTATCTCTTCTTTTTGTATACAACTGAGCAGAATTAATAAGGGTCTTGCTCAAGGGCCCAACAGTGGCAGCTTGGCGGCACTTGGATTTGAATCCGATCAGAAGTAAAAAAAAACTCTAACCACTGAGCTATCACTTCAAACCACTGAACTACCACTTCTACAAATTATTTATATCGCTAAGCCATACTTGAAAAATAGAAATGAACTGTGCTGTAACATTTGCGTTTAGGTCTTCTGTGTTTAGCAACCCTGTCAGCCATTACCTGTGTTATTTATGTAGTGATTGATGTGTAAACTGTGTGATTAATGTAGAAATTGAAATAGTTGGGACAGTATGGAAAATTTTAAAATTTCAACAACAAAAATAGTCATTTGTAGCTTCAGTTCACCCTGTATCATATTGAAAACACATCATTAACACATTATTTGTTGGTTTACATTGTGAATTAAATTCATTTTTGAAAATATTCACTCATTTCAAATCTGATGTCTGCAACAAACTCCAAAAAAATTGGGACAGTTGACTGTTTACCACCCTGTAACATCACCTTTTCATTTAATAACATTTATTAAGTGTTTGGGAGCTGAGTGAAGACACTAGTTGGTTAAGTTTAGTAAGCGGAATTTTCCCTCATTCATCCACTATTTCTTCAGCTGTGCAATGGTACGGGGCCTTTGTTGCCTTATTTTGTACTTCATAATGTACCATACATTCTCAATTGCAGACAGGCCAAGACTGCAGGCATGCCATGCTAGCACCCGCACTCTCTGCTTATACAAACGTGCTTGTAATCGGTGCAGAATGTGGTTTGGCATTGTCCTGCTCTGGATGGCAGCATATGTTGCTCCAAAATGGGTACATAATGTTCTGCATTAATGCTGCCCTCACAGATGTGCAAGTTACCCATGCCATGGCCGCTGATACACCCCCATACCATTACAGACGCTGGCTTTTGGATCTGACGCTGATAACTTGGATGGTCCTTTTTCTCTTTGGCCCAGAAAACACATTGACTATTTAAAATGTTGACTCCATCCATGTTGACTCAGATGAGACCGAGCCCAGTTTGGATTATTCGCTGATGCATCTGTTGGCAGATTGGTGAGCCTCAACCCATCCTTACTCTTTAAGGACTAGGACTTTTTTGGAGGCTCCTTATATACTATTATTAGATGATCAGCTCACCTGTTTCACATCACCTTCTTATTTCAACTTGTCACATCGCGATTAGTCGTAAATTGCCCCAGTCCCAATTTTTTTGGAACAGGTTGCATGCATCAATTTCAAAATAAATGTTTATCTTCGAAAAACAATGTAGTTGATCACATAAAACATCAAATACTGTGTCTTTATATGTTTTTTGCTTAAATACAAGCCAAAGTACATTTACAAATCACTCCTCTTCGTTTTTATTGTCCCAACATTTTTCGAATCGGGGTTGTATGTAAATCTTGCTAACTACTTCAATCTATGTAACTATGTATATAATTCTTGTACATTTTCCACCAGTTTGACTTGTTAGCTCGTTTCTAACATTTAGGACAGAATCATAGCCATATTTCCCATGCCTGGACATACAACCACTGTAATCATGTGTTGTAGTTTATGAGTGTGTCCCTAGATTTAAAACATCTGTAATTCACTAATTAATGCTGATTTGCTGAATCCCTACTCTCCAGAGGGATCATAATAGAGCCAGAGATAGAGGAAGACCTTTTCAAGAACAATGAACTTTTGAGGAAACAGGAAACGTGGATGCATAAACACAAAAAACACCCACTCAGGCAGACCAGTTACAAAAGGATACACACAGAGTTATACTAAAGAATACTAAGAACACACACACACACACACACACACACACAATAGGAATATGCTTACATAAAAAATTGTGATTCTACATTTTGACAAAATGTTAATAGTATTAACAGCTCTTGGATTTTTACAAGGAAAATCCCTGACACTGGGGCTGCAGTAACTTTTCTTGTTGGGTTCTGTTGTTATTACTGTTATCTTTGTTTGATTGATGATGATTCTGGCAGCAGCATCCTGGACAAATGAGCTAGGCCAGATAAGAGCCTAAGTTGATCAGAAAAAAAAAATACATATAGAATGTAAAAACAAATTCTTCAGTGTTAGCAGTTGAAGAGGAATGTGTGCTGCTCATAAGATGTTACTGACCTGTTTGTAAAAACTGTAGCCTTCAAAAAGCTCTCCATAATGATATTTGATACTGGTGAGAATTTGGGATGTGGAAACTCTCTTTCTGTCCTATTTGGTTTTTTGAGTTAGTGATGAATTTTTGGTCATATCTGTTCTATGTGCTCCATTCACAGGAACCAGAAACAGTGTATTTCCTTAATGAAGCAATATTATGAAACCACTGTGCCTTTAACTAAACTTGACTGTGTGTGATTTTGACCGGATGCCAGAACACCAAATACTTGGGGGCAGTGCAACAGAAAACTGTTCAGTCAAAAATCAATAGCACTTTCACATTCACAAAGCTGCATTCATATGAAGCTTTGGTTTTACAAACTCAAGCTGATCTAATAAAGTATCTACATACAATGATCTCCCAGAAACCTGAAATCTAGTGCAGCAGCAGTCACCTCTGCTGAACTGCTTTGTGGATTAGTATGGTGAGGTAAACGCTATGGAAACAGAATAATGCATGCAATCTGTAATGAATTTATGCAGTAGGGTCAGGATGGGACATTTTCTTAGCCCTGTCCAAAAACAACATGCAAATTTCCATGATACTACTCTTCACCTCTAAAAGTGTTTCATATTGCTTCACTTTCGTTTGAAACCAGAACTAGATAAAGACAAGAATAGATCAGAGAAACACGTGGGGGGGTCTGTTATAAGTTGATTCTTTCAACAGCCAAGAACTGATACAGTATACAGTTTAATGTAAAAACAGAAAAAGTAAAAAGTTTCTTTGTACCAACCCATAAATAATAATACATATATTCTGTTGCCTAGGTAAGATAAAAGATTTTATGAATGACTTCATCTTTACAACAATCACAAACCAGTCCCAGAGCACAGAATGTTCTGGTGGTTGTTTTCATATTTAGGTCAATGATCTGTTCCATTTCATTTTGAGAGGAAAAAATGGTTTGATTCTGCTTGATGGTAGCTGTACATACTTTGATGTATTTGATTCTAGATGTATGTACATAGATTAGCACCCGAGAGAAACAATAAGAATCAACAGCAGAATATAATCACTGCTTTTATAGAACATTATACAGAAGTATTGTCTATCTAAATGTGTTTCGTGATGAGGAATTAACTACAACTAGAATATTTCCCTGCTGGCAATATGTCCAAGTCTTTGTCTTTATTTTCCTAACACTGACTTCCCTATAGTTATAGTACTATATATGTAGATATTGAAAATGAAAATCAATTTAAAGCCAAAGTCAAATATAAATAAATAAAAAAACCTGTTAGCGTTCTGAGATACAAAATTAAGTATTGTGTTTTATTTAATAAAATGTTGTCTTGTTTTTGGTGTATTAATTTAACTGCAGTCTACTTTTATTTCTTTAATGTGTGTGTGTGTGTGTGTGTGTGTGTGTGTGTGTGTGTGTGTGTGTGTGTGTGTGTGTGTGTGTGTGTGTGTGTGTGTGTGTGTGTGTGTGTTTCTCCCCAGTCCAGTCCCCATTATAAAATGTCTTGGACAAATATTAAGTAACAGCAAATGAAACTCTAATTACTCCTTTAGTGACTTAAGGTATGAGTGATGTAAAACCACATATGTTTACTAATGTTTAATGTTTGTTCATCACAAATGTGGCACTGTGACCCTGCACTAAACGTTAGTGATGAATAAACATTAAACATTAGTTCGCTTAAAACATTTCTTGCTTTTAGAATACTCAGCAACTTAAATTATTCCTGAAAGGCAGCACTCATTTAAAACATGACATCGACCTTTTGTTTTAAACTTAGCACATTTCTTTTTTGTGAAATCAGAAAATTCCCCACATTCTAGTGTGCCAGAACATGCTATAGTTCCTCACAGTAAAAAAAAAAAAAAAAAAAAAAACTGCCTGTCGGTCTAGTGCACACAACAGAAACTGCCCCCGAATTTCAGCCCACATTCTCAGAGTTCTTCTACAGTTTCACAATCAGTCTCCATGACATTTAGTTAAAGTGGTTTGTACAGAGAAACTGTATGATAGGGTCAGATGAAATTATTTTCACATGCACAGTGGTAATTTCCTTTATATAATAGTAATATTATAATATTCTTTTTCCCATCAAGAAGAAGAATGTACAAGCAGGTTATGTGAGAAAATATCATTTCACCAGTTGTTTTTAGACAGCTTAGTAACAGCCTGGAATCTAGACCAAAAAAAAAGGAAAAAAAAAGAAAACCAATTCCACAGCTGTAGATTATTTTGCCATTTTAATAACTATCAGATCATTTTACTTGCATAATGGTTAAGACTTTACACCCAGCATTTGCAACTCAAGGACAGAAACTATAATGCATTGCAGAACATTATAGTGGTGTGAGACCATGTGAAAACAGAAACTATCTTCAGGAAGTGAAACACTACTGTGTTTGCATTTCATTCATTTAATTCTGCATCAACAAGCTAGGTTTTAAATAAAAAAACAGTGTTCAACTTAAGTTGTTGTTCTGTCTATAGAATACCTTAATGTTTGCCAATTATGTTGCTTAGCAACCAATGTTTTACAAGAGAAAGAAAGTCAAATGATGTATCCTGGCTGTTTTGAGATACATAGGTGTCAAATGAAACTGAAACATTAAACTTGTTTTATCTTCTGACAAAAAAATTTAAATAAAAAAATATGTGCATCACACAGATCAAAAATCACAACGAGTTTACGTAATACATATATAAAATTGATGGCCTTGTTAAACTTTGAGGGGCATTTTAATAGCATAGTTGGGTCCACTTATTCCCTTATAAAGAAGCAATCAATGTAATTACTGCAAATCAGTGCAAATAATTCAAATGACAATACTCCATCCACAGAGCATGAAGGCATGAGACTATGGCCCCTTCTGCCTAAAGGTAGTGTTTAGGCAGGATAGTTTTTTCCTGTATGCACTGGAGGACAGGACTAGGTTTTCTGTCCTAAAAGCACTACACAATTGATCTGTTTGCCTTAGCAAGCTTTGTGATTTTGAAACCTGCACTTTGCAATCTATGGCTAATCTAAGCCTAAAAAGTGACTCTGGCAGACAAGGTACATTAATCTGCAGGATTAATTGAGGCACATCAGGCAGAGCATCAAGCAGAGAATTGCTCCATATTCTGCCCCAGGTGGCCCACCACCAGGATTGAGGTCTAAATGAATTTCCGTACAAAGGGGTCAAGATCTGCAGCAGAAGAGGCAATTTATTGCTAGTGTGTGCCATACGTAATGGAATCAGGTTTTCAGAAGGGCATCATCAGTCTACATCTGGGCAGAGTACAGATGCAATATTGTAAGTTTTCACCAGGGTGCCATCAGTGCATCTGCACTCAGCACTTTGGACTCCCACAATGAGAGTTTTCAGCTGATGGACAGCACAAGGTGATCCTCACCCTCCACCACCTGGGACTGAATGGCCCTGAGCTTTTTGTCCAATGCATTGGTATGCTACATAATAGGGAGAGAAAAGTTAGGTGAGTGAAGCACATGGCCCCCAAAGAGAGCTGCTATAACACTCATAAATGCTCGTCGGCACCGTTCGGACCACTTGACTGGATCAGGTCAAGGATGAGGACCTAATAAAATCCTGTCAGCCCCCAGAACTGTCTCATCATCTTTTTAATTAGGTCTTATTCATGGCCGTATGCAGGGTTTAACAAATACAGAGGTCCAAAAATTATGTTTGCTAGCGGGGTTTGGGGACAAAAAATATTGATTTTAGTCATTGACATACGTGCATTTTAAGATGTTGGATAATAACAGCTTTAAAATGACATCAGTGTGCAGTGGCACATAAAAGCACCTTAATATAACCTTTGTGTTTTTGTTTGTGCCATTTTGGATTTAAATTATAAAAATGTGTTTCAAGCAGTACATAACGATATTTCTACAATAGTACTGTACTGTATTATGACTATACTTATGAAAAGTAATTGAACCTATAGGCTTCATTATAATTATCAAATAACATATATCTCAGTGGTAATTAGGCCTACATTGCTTGAATGAGATCAGATCAGAATTTGTGTTAAGCAGCACAGTAACATACTAATCAAGCTAACAATGCTAATCATATTCTGGGCACATTGGGTAGTACCTGCTTTTCCTCTCTCATCTCCATCATCTTCTCCTTTTCTTTTTTTCTCAGTCTCATCTTGTCCGATGTTGCTTCCCTTTCCAAAGTTGATCTTTAATTGATGTTGTCTTTTCATTTTCATCTGTGTCAGTAAATAAACTAAAGGTAAATTGATATGTATTTGTAAATTTGTAAATGTTTCCGGCCTCTGCTAGGATAATCTTGCAATGAAAATAAAAATATATAGTGGTACCTAATGCATTTTAACCATACACAAACTGATATGAAAGAAAAGCATATCGTTATCAGTCCACCATTGGATAAATGGAATTAATGTTAGTTGGCAGCTAGCTAGTTAATTCACTCATGATGGCTTTAACGAAGTGCGCATGAGTTATTTGTCAGATGATGTCTGAATACATGCAGACGACTAATAAAATTCTCTAGTTACCTCATAATGCTTCGGCGGATTAAGGTGCCTGCCATGCCCAGTTCTTTGACATAGCCCAGCACAGTGGAGAGCAACACCTGACCCCCAGCCATTTTCATTGGTCAACTCAATCAAGCAGTCACCTGAGAAGGTCGGTTATTTTTGCAGTGTACAATCTTTGCCGCACCAGTGTTAAAATTAGGCAATTATTTTATTACTTTTATTATAAACCTTGGGGGGAAAATGCCGAGGTTCAGACCTTGGTGACCTCAGTGGTGGATATGGCCATGGTCTTATTCAGTATTATTAAATTTGTTACACATTTGCCCATGACCCAAGTGACAGCACAGATAATGTACCTTAATCCACCTGTCCAATCTCAAACTTCACTGGGTCCACTATGAGACCCACCCTCAAGGACTTTGGGACCACCCTCATGTGTTGCATATGTCTCTGCCAATCATTCCTGTATATTATTATGTAAATATGCAGTGTACCATGGAGCATTACCACCTGATCCATCAGTAAGTAAACCGTGGCTGACACCTCAAAAAGCCCAAATAGAAGTGTGGCAAATAGATATTAATCGAATGGTTTGGACAAAGCAGTATTTTTTTCCTTGGACATTGGTGACAACAGAATCTGCCAGTAGCCCTTGGTTTAATCCAGGGTTAAATAAAAATTATCGAGCTTATCGATAGAAGGCATTGGGGCAGTTGTGGCTTGGCGGTTAAGGCTCTGGGTTACTGATCTGATGGTCGGGGGTTCAAGCCCCAGCATTGCCAGACTGCCACTGTTGGGCCCTTGAGCAATGTTGAGCTTGTGCTCCAGGGTTGTTGTATCATGGCTGACCCTGCGTTCTGACCCAAGCTTCCTGACATACTGGGCTATGTGAAGAAAATAATTTAAATGTGCATATGCATATGTGATAAATAAAGACTCATTATCATTGGAAAAACTGCATTCATCTTGTAGATGCCCACTCAAAAATGGATCTGCCAATGCCATGGCATTGCTGAGCAGTCAGTACTGATACCTGATTCAGCTTCTTTGAAAAAGAAGTGCAATTTTGAATGGGACTAAACACTTGCAGTGATTGGGGAAGATGGGGTTTGGGGAAGTTTCAATTTAGTATGTGAAGTGGGAATAAAGGTCATTGTTCATTGTCCATAGAGCTTTCACTCTTCTCTATAATGAGGCTACCCACTTGACATTTCTCATATGAATACTTACTTGTGAGGCTGCTGCATCCAATTCTCTTTGATTTTTGGGAGACTGGTGGTAAAGGCAATATGATTTGAAACACTGCCACTGTACATTGAAGAGTACATCATTTACAATGTTGTAAAAACAGCATTACTGAAGTGTCATCTGAACAAAATCTAATAAAGCCTTTTTTAAGGAATGCATCATGAAAGTCATGTCTGAGCAGTTAATGAGAAAGCAGTTAAGTCATACTTCAGTGATTCCTTCAGCTTTGTTGGATGACAGTTGTACAAGGTCTAGAAAGAATGCTGTAGGTTCAGAATTGTTAATTGCACATCTCAGATACAATTTTAAACACGTTGTCTCACTCAGAGGTGTGCTTCTATCAAATGAGAACTGTAATCTTAGACCTGATAAGATATAATGATGGCTGTCAAAAAAATAAGCATTTCCTTTGAGATGGACTTGATTATGTTTGTACAGAAATCATAAAACTCACCCCATTACTCCATTATGTATGGAGTATACTCCATTATGGAGATACTCCGTTCAAATGTTTTATTAATTTATTTTTACAATTTACAAGGCCTATCACTATTGGTGTTGCAATAAGCAGTACTGCACAAAGATTTTGTTGATGCAGTGGCTTGTTCTTGTGCTTTAAGGAAGCTTGAATTCAACGGTTGTTCTTGTCTCTTTTGAAACTGTCCGTTTATAGCTCTGTAGAAGGTTATGGTCGTGTCATTTTTTTTCCCTTAATGATGCAAGTTGCTTCTCTTTTGTATATCCGTATGAACTAACTCAACAGTATTGCCATTCACTTCAAGAAGTGTTGAAAAAGCATGTGGCTTCTTTGCAAACAACCCAGCTTTTGGTATGTTATGCACAGAAATTGATAGATTTTCTTGCGGTATTCATATTGGAAAATATTCCAGCAGTTGGTCAAATTGTCTTCTGTAACTGACTGTGAGCTTTGACACTGCTGCTGCTGCTAACTGGGCCAGTGCACATCTTTATCCCGTTGTAGTTTTTAGTAACTCACCATAAACATTTTTTGAGTGATTTTGAGCATTTACATTCCTGCCTCTCAGTGATCAGCATTCATCTGACATTAGATTACACTGTGCACCACAAACTGGACAATATCATCCATCATCCATCTTACTCTTTTTCCAGGGTTGCGGGGAAACCTGGAGCCTATCCCAAGGAGCATAGGGCACAAGGCAGGGTACACTCTGAACAGGTTGCCATCGCAGGGCACAATCACATATACACTCACACACCCATTCAAACACTATGGACCTTTTAGACATGCCAATTAGCCTATCATTGCATGTCTTTGAACAGGGGGGGGGGGTCCGGAGTACCTGGAGGAAACCCCCCGCAGCACGGGGAGAACATGCAAACTCCACACACACAGGGCCACGGTGGGAATCGGACCCCCAACCCTGGAGGTGTGAGGTGCCCAACTTTGCCTTGAGATTAAGAGGAGCGAATCAACTCATGGTGCAAAGAATAGTTATCTTCTAATAATACCGATATAGACTGCTAAGTCTTAAATGTCTCAATATAGTATATAGAGTAACTGGGAACATAAGCAGCCTTCAAGCCTGTCCATCTGTGAAGAGATTACAGAAGAATCATTTCACTTAGTCGCACAATACATGACAGCTTTCTGTTCCTCGCTTCACTGCTATTTCTGCTCCTCCTGTTGCTTCAGGAAATGAAGAGCTAGAGTGACATGTTGATCTGTTCAGTGACATGTTGAGTAATGTGAGTGGAATTAAAAATCAAAAATAAAGAAAAAGTAAAAGCTTGTGGGCAAACAGTACTCTACTCTACCCTACGCTACTCTAAGTAACACCTAGGTAACACTTAAGGCCGTTCAGTGGAACACAGTTACATATCTGGATATGGGGTACACTTAATTATTGGCGGAACTGATAATCCTTCCGCACACTCGCACTCGCACAGAGACGCGCACACACGCGCGCACATACACACACGTGTGCACACACTACTCAACATGAGAAGATTGCTGCTGCTCTTCGCAGGTAAAGCATTTTAATGTTCCTCTCATTACAAAGTTTTCCATTTGCAGTAAAATATTTTCTACTTATTTGATGTACATCTTACTTTCTAGGCAGTTTCGCTTTCGTTTTGGGAAGCGTATAACGGTTTCTAACTGGACATTAAATGAGTGCTAAAGGCGACTTTAATATTTTTTTGCTGAAATACATTCCTTCGCAAAAAATAAATAAATAATAATAAAAAAAAGATGACAAAAACAAAGGGAAAGAACTCATTATATATATATATATATCTTGACGGTGGTGGTAGAAGGCTACTGTGGCATGTTAAACTTAAGATGAACTTGTGGGCTTCACATGGTCCACAACTTATCTCCTGAAGAACAAAGTTACAGCTTTCTTAAAGGCAAAGTTTCTGTATTTCCATAATTATCATTGAGTTCAAAATTGTGCCCTTGTTAATATTTCCTGTGCTTTATACGTTGTTACAAAATAGCTAAACGTGCGGTAAAACCCCAAGGGTGTGGTTTCCGACACACTTTACCCCAGTCACAGCTGTACTTCTCTTTTCTTTTTTCAGATTTCAAACTGTTTTTCTTGAAGAATTCATTGAATGTCTGAAACACAAGTAGAAACGGTAAAAGTGCAGCGTTGTACACAATTGTTCCAGAGAAAAGAAACTTTTTGGACAGGGTCATGTAAGTACTTGATTATCTATTGCTTTTACCTCCTACAGCGCTAAAGCACGTTGCTTTCACAGCTGATGGATGACTTTTGTCTGATACATCCTGCTTTTCTGGAAACCTTGTGCAATACACTGAACTTTTACTACTTCTTCTATTATTACCCTGCTGAAAAAAACCCCAATATAAACCATCACAGAAATTCTAATGGTTTCCACTACAAGTACCTTTACAAACCACCAGCTAACCATTAAAACTTATACTATTATTGTTCTTTAATGGTATCCATTAGACATAACATGTAACCAATAGAAGACCCCCCTGACACACACACACACAAAAGTAAATAAATAAATAAATTATAGTTTCCATTAAAATCATTACAAATGCTATGATGTTGTTTTTGTTTTGTTTTTTCAGCAGAGTACTGCAATAACCTCTTGGATACATCTTCAGAATTATTTCAACTCTCTTTGCACCTCATTAGTAAGATAACCTTTTACCACAACCTTTTCTACCCTTTGCAAGCTTTCACACTTTACAAACCCAAGCTGACCTAAAAAAGTATCTACATACAATGATCTCCCAGAGACCTGAAAGGTAGTGCAGCAGCAGTCACCTCTGCCAAACTGCTTTGTGGATTAGTATGATGAGGTAAACGCTATGGAAACACAGCATAACGCATGCAATCTGTAATGAATTTATGCAGTAGGGTCAGGCTGGGACATTCCCTTAGCCCTGGACAAAAAAAGCGTATTAAAGTTAGTTCTGTTCAAAAACAACATGCACATTTCCATGATACAACTCTTCACCTCTAAAAGTGGTTTTTTTTTTCTTTTTTTTTCCTCAAGATTTCCTATTGCTTCTCTTTGAGTTTGAAACCAGAAGTAGCTTAGGACCAGAATAGTCCAGAGAAACACTACAGGTTTTTTTTAATGGTAATGAGTTTGTGGCAGCTGGCATTGTAGCCGTGAAACCAGCTAACGTTATGCTCCATGTAATGTTAGCGATAGAAAGTTATTTGTTAACAACGATAACACATTGCAATGTTATAAACTAGCTCCTAATGGGCCACCATGCATCGCCATTCAGCCCGTGTCCTGTCAGCTAAATGTAGCCTAATATCACTAATAATTATTCACATGTTCATGCTTTTAATTAATCTTTTTGGCCTGCCACCATATCAGTGAATTTAAACAAATGCTTTCATTCAGAGTATAAGGTGTGTGTGTGTGTGTGTGTGTGTGTGTGCGTGTTTAGGAGTGCACGTCCACTCACACAGGCAGTTCACAGACAGTGTTTGATAACTAAAATACCCCCCCCCCTCTCTTTGCCAGTATCAGCGAGAGTAGGATGTCCTCCAGGAGAGTTTTTTTAATTTAATTTTTAAAATTTTATACCACAGCGTGGCATCGACTTTGGTATCGAGTAGTGTGTACTTTTGGTGGTATCGGTACCAACTACTAGATTTTTGGTATTGTGACATCTCTAGCATGTACATACATTAGCATGTGAGAGAAACAATGAGTAGCAACAGCACAATATAATCACTGCTTTTATAGAACTTGTAGAACATTATACAGAAGTATTATCTACCCAAATGTGTTTCCTGATAAAGAAATAACTTTGGTGAAATGAAAATGATTACATTAGTCAGGCTTGCCTGCACACTCACTGCTCACTCATTATTTTCAACACATACCATTAGTGTTCACAGAAAACAGGTTTCAACCAGGTTTCATTGTCATCCTTAAGGTCAATGAAAATCTTTTTCACAACTGAGCAAACTGATTCCAGAAAATTATCATTCAGGGTACATTTGTATTCATGTCTTTTCATGCTTCAAAAAGCATGAGAAAATAGCAGAAGCATTAGATGCATATATCCATACATCCTGCTTTTCTGGAAACCTTGTGTTATACACTGAATGTGTGGTATACACATGTAACCCTGTTCCCCGAGAAGGGAACGAGACGTTGCATTTAGCGGCATGGAAACCTTGTGTTACACACTGAACTTTTACTACTTCTACTATTATTACCCTGATGGAAAAAAAACAAAAAAATAAAACAATAGAAATCATCACAGAAATTCTAATGGTTTCCACTACAAATATCATTACAAAACTGCTGATTTCCTGGTATGTTCATGCATAACAGTCTCTGAAGGTTATGCAGAATGGTGCAAAAAAATAATTAAAAAGTAAGCAGCAGTTCTGCACCCAGAAATGAGCTGGCAGTAAGGCTACAGTAACTTATATAACCATTCTTTACGACCGTGGTGAGCAGAAGCATCTCAGAATGAGCAGCAAACTGAACCTTGAGTAGGCCTGTCACTATAGCTACTTTTCTTGGAGGATATATTGTGCCAGAAATAACTGCGATAAACGACATTATTGTAATTTTAAAACAATTTTTATTTTATAATAGCATAGTTTTTGTCTTCTGGCGAAAATATCCTTTAAATTTAGTCAATATTTTTTCATGACATTAATTTTATAGTCAATTTACTCTAATATAATTCACTGCAAATTGAGAAAATGCTAAACTTAAAGCAAATATTCACACAATTTATACATTTACTTAAACATGTATCAACAAAAACTTCTGAAAACTGCCCTTGTTGTGAAATAATAACAATGAGTACACTGTTGTAATGCAATATTGTGAATTTTTTATACTTTAGTAATTCATTGTCTGTGTTTTAGTGTGTTGATACGGAAAAGAACGTATTCACAACGTGATACCATTTTACCTACCGCATTGCTTTAATTCACTTGTGCATTCACGTCATTTTGTGCAGAAGCAAGTTGTAATATTAGGTTTATGTATAAATGTGTAATATGTGTAAAAGCTCACGCAGCTTAAGCAGCTCAATCCCACACATTTTAAACACTGTTTTTTCTCTAGATTTTTCTTCTTCCAAATAAAAACAAAACATTCTTAGTGCATTGGTTATACTGTATAATTTTTTAACAGTGTGTTTTAAATAAAATTGGTGCTAGTGCTTACTACACATCTTAAATTTGAATGCACAGTTTTTGCATTCAAATGCACATTTTTATCTTAAATTTGACAAACATTCAAAGTAAATTTAATTTAATAGTCCGAGAGCAGACGAGAGGACAGAAGCAACACAACTGGTCAGTGTGAAGTAATATTCAGTGTTTTACTGCCTGACATATTAAGATAAGATAAGATAAGATAAGATAACCTTTATTGATCACACACTGGGGAAATTCCCTCGTTACAGCAGCTTAATTAGACAAAAAACAGATAGTAAAGAATACACATTAAATAGGAATATAATTGAAATAAAGTATCTAGAAATATACCTATCTATCTATCTATCTATCTATCTATCTATCTATATATATATATATATATATATATATATATATATATATATATATATATATATATATATATATATATATATATATATATATATATACAGTGAGGGGAAAAAAGTATTTGATCCGATTTTGTACGTTTGCCCACTGACAAAGAAATTATCAGTCTATAATTTTAATGGTAGATTTATTTGAACAGTGACAGACAGAATAACAACAAGAAAATCCAGAAAAACGCACGTCAAAAATGTTATAAATTGATTTGCATGTTATAAAGTATTTGACCCCCACTCAATCAGAAAGATTTCTGGCTCCCAGGTGTCTTTTATACAGGTAACGAGCTGAGATTAGGAGCACACTCTTAAAGGGAGTGCTCCTAATCTCAGCTTGTTACCTGTATAAAACACACCTGTCCACAGAAGTAATCAATAAATCAGATTCCAAACTCTCTGCCATGGCCAAGACCAAAGAGCTCTCCAAGGATGTCAGGGACAAGATTGTAGACCTACACAAGTCTGGATTGGGCTACAAGACCATTGTCAAGCAGCTTGGTGAGAAGGTAACAACAGTTGGTGCGATTATTCACAAACGGAAGAAACGCAAAAGAACTGTCAATCTCCCTCGGCCTGGGGCTCCATGCAAGATCTCACCTCGTGGAGTTGCAATGATCATGAGAACAGTGAGGAATCAGCCCAGAACTACAAGGGAGGATATTGTCAATGATCCCAAGGCAGCAAAACAATTGGTAACACACTACGCCGTGAACGACTGAAATCCTGCAGTGCCCGCAAGGTCCCCCTGCTCAAAAAAGCACATATACATGCCAGTCTGAAGTTTGCCAATGAACATCTGAATGATTCAGAGGACAACTGGGTGAAAGTGTTGTGGTCAGAGGAGACCAAAATGGAGCTTTTTGGCATCAACTCAACTTACCGTGTTTGGAGGAGGAGGAATGCTGCTTATGACCCCAAGAACACCATCCCCACCATCAAACATGGAGGTGGAAACATTATGCTTTGGGGGTGTTTTTCTGCTAAGGGGACAGGACAACTTCACCGCATCAAAGGGACGATGAACTTTGCCATGTACCGTCAAATCTTGGGTGAGAACCCAAGCCAGGGCATTGAAAATGGGTCATGGATGGGTATTCCAGCATGACAATGACCCAAAACACATGGCCAAGGCAACAAAGGAGTGGCTCAAGAAGAAGCACATTAAGGTCCTGGAGTGGCCTAGCCAGTCTCCAGAACTTAATCCCATAGAAAATCTGTGGAGGGAGCTGAAGGTTCGAGTTGCCAAACATCAGCCTCGAAACCTTAATGAAGATCTTGGAGAAGATCTGTAATGAGGAGTGGGACAAAATCCCTCCTGAGATGTGTGCAAACAAGGTGGCCAACTTCAAGAAACGTCTGACCTCTGTGATTGCCAGCAAGAGTTTTCCCACCAAGTACTAAGTCATGTTTTGCAGAGGGGTCAAATACATATTTCCCTCATTAATCAATAATCAATTTATAACATTTTTGATATGCTTTTTCTGTATTTTTTTGTTGTTATTATGTCTCTCACATAAATCTACCATTAAAATTATAGACTGATCATTTCTTTGTCAGTGGGCAAACGTACAAAATCAGGGGATCAAATACTTCTTCACTCACTGTACAATAGGGATAGAAAATTAAGAATTAAATTAGTAAAAAAAAATAACAGTAATGGTAATATGTACACTATGGACACCTCAATGTATGTGTATAATTTGAATATGTGCAGATGTGTAACACCTTGTTTATATACATGAGTGGATAAATGGATTATTAATAGAGCGCTGAACAACAGATAATAATAATGTGTGGGTTGCTGATATAAAAAAAACTGTTAGCAGTGCTACATTATGTTGTTGTTGCATTAAAGAGTCTGACTGCTGTAGGGAAGAACGACCTGCGGTAGCGCTCTTTCTTGCACTGAGGGTGCAACAGTCTGTTGCTGAAGGAGCTGCTCAGGGACCCCTCTATATGCAGTCTTCTGTATGCCCAGTTCTCTACTGCGGCATACAGATTGTAAGGTCAGAATTTGGTATGGATGCACCCAACCTGCCTTGTGTCAATATTTCAGGCTGAATTTGGTTGTGTAATCATGTACGGAATGTTTTCTTGGGAATGCATTAAGGTCCTAACTGTCAGTTAAACACTGATCAGATGCCATAGTCTATCCGAGTATTGTTGCTGATTTTGTGCATTCCATTATGGCCACAATTTACACACATAACAGCTACTTATAATGGATTCTTAAAATGGCTACTGCCAGCATGTTCGCCTCACATTTCCAGGGTTGGGGGTTCGATTTCCACCATGGCCCTGTGTGTGCGGAGTTTACATGTTCTCCCCGTGCTGCATGGGTTTCCTCCGGGTACTCCGGTTTCCTTCCCAGTCCAAAGACATGCATGGTAGCCTTGTGCACAGTGCTTCCTGAGATAGGCTCCAGGTTACCCGTGACCCTGAAAAGGATAAGCGGTATAGAAGATGGATGGATGGATAATGGCTACTTCCATCATGATAATGTGCCATGTCAACAAGAACAAGCCATCTTTAATTGGCTCCATGAACATGACAATGAGTTCAGTGTACTTCAGTGGCCTCCCCAGTCATCAGATGTGAATCCAGTGCAGCACTTTTGGGATGGGTGACACCAGATTTGCAGCATGAATGTGCAGCTGACAAATATGCAGCAATTATGTGATCCCATCATATTAATATGGACTAGAATTTCCAAGCAATGTTTCCAACACTTTGCACCTTGTCCAGGGTGTACCCTGCCTTGTGCCCAATGCTCCCTGGGATAGCCTCCAGGTTCTCCGTGACCCTGAAAAAGGATAAGCGGTATAGAAGACGGATGGATGGATGGATGTTTCCAACACCTTGTGGAATCCATGCCATGAATAATTGACACTGTTCTGAGGTACTCCATTCTTTTTGGTGCATGCAAATAAAAATCATTTGGAAGCCTTTTTATTAATTGGGAAAGTTTCCTCTTGCTGCAATAGACTAATTATAGATGCCCTTGAAAACTGGTAAACAATCTAAGGATGGGGTTAATGACAACCCCATCGTATAGCTTAATATTGTTTTTCAGTTTTCAGTAAGCCTGTGTAAACGTCTGATCATGGTTTGTGCATCGATGCAGAATCGTTTAAGAGATTTACACCCTGAAGAGGTCATCAACCGCCCTCTAGTGACAGGACTGTGTATAACAACTGCCAATACCAAATAATAATAATGTATGGTCCTTCATATCATCATGCCAGACTGTCTGAATTGTAAACAACTCCAGGATTCCAACCATATAATTGGAGTTGAGTTTTAAGTCTTGCTGCATTTATGAGTCACTTGGTTTGAAGCATTACCAGTGCATAACTTATATATGCATATGAAGCATGTAAGCATTTATTTAACTTGTAACTACTGTAAATTTGATACTGCAGTGGTAGTTTTGAACCTTCTTAGGTTATCTCTTGCTGGGACCGACTCGTATTGTAAACAAGGTGCTTCAATTTCAAGTGAAGCCTTAAAAAGTCCTGTCGTATTTTGTATAACACACTTTTTTATGGACGTATGTCGCTCCATGCCATCCATCCATCCATCCATCCATCTTCAACCGCTTATTCCTGCTTCATGGTCGCGGGGAACCTGGAGCCTATCCCAGGACCATTACACCCAAATGATTTATTGAACCTGACACAGAAAGTTCATTGTAAAGCAAGCGCACCATTACACATATAATCTCTTATAATTTACAGATTAATAAAATGTCCAACAAAAACAAATCAAATCCTATAGAATAGATTTGACAATATGTGAAGTAGGATTCAAATACATAAATACCAGCTTGTGCATTGCTATTTTTGCTTGGCACATTTGTCAATTACCATTTAAAGTACAATCATTTTTTTTTTTTTAGAGAGAGAGATATTGCTATGAAAATAACATGACTTTGCATGACCGAATGAGTTGTTTGCAGTATCGGTCACTTGTGCAAGTGACCCAGATGAGCGATTTGAATTGAAACTGAAACAGTTGAACTATTTTCTTGGTTTGTTTGAAAGAAAATCTAAAATATTTTTGTTTTGTTTTTTTACATCACAGGGCATCACAAGTCTCACAGCATTTTGCTTTTCCAAGGACCCTCTTCATCACTATTATCTTTTTTCTGCTCCTGTATTTCTTTTATTTCCTCAATGGAGTAAAAAATATGAAGAACTTCAAGCCTATTGTTTTATACCCTCACGCAAGGAAACCGCCACCCTTGAGGTCATGTGGCATGCCAGTGCAAAACGATCCAATCATTAAAGTCAACAATCTTAAAACATATCTGGTCGGCTCCTACATAGAGCACCGTCAGGAGGTGAAAATGATAAAGACAATCGCTATAGTGCTTCGCAGTGAAAACATGAAGTATAACTGCTTGCTGTGCTGCAACGGACAGACCACATCTGTACCCGCTACGTACAGCATTCACTCTGACCACTTTGGGTTTGAATACGGCACGGCCGATATTACCTGCATATTACCAGAAAACTGTACAACACCGACACATGTGGCAATCACTTCTCAATCATCTAATGAGGATGGATCCTCACGCAGGACATTCACACCTTCCAACCTGTTAGGAATCAGCAGAAGCAGGAAGTCTTTCCTTATGAGTTTACAGTCTGCATTTCTGTCATGTATGATTATGACAATGTCCTGGAGCTTGTGCAAACCATGGAGATGTTCAAGATACTCGGTGTCCAGAAGGTAGCTATTTACAAAACCAGTTGCCTACCCACAACACAGAAGGTTCTGGATTACTACATCAAGCAGAACTTTGTGGAACTTATCCCGTGGAACGTAAAATCTTACATCAAGGTGTCCAAAGGCTGGCAGAAATCAGTCTCACCAGGAGAGCTGCATTACTACGGCCAAATTGCGGCACTCAATGATTGTGTGTATCGTTACATGTACCAGTCTCGCTATGTGGCTCTGCAAGACTTGGATGAAATTATTCTACCTATGAATTTAAAAAACTGGACAGAGCTCCTGCCTGAACTGGAGAGGAAATACAATCAGATAGGTGGCTTTGAATTTGAGAATAATTATTTTCCTCTTTCCATCACGGATTCAAGCTCTAAGTATTCTCCAGACTCCTGGAAGAAGGTTACGGGAGTAAACATTTTAGAACATATCATTAGAATGAGCAATGATCCATCGAAGTTCAATAACTTTAAAGTGATTGTTAATCCTCGCTTAGTGTTTCAGACTTCAGTCCACGGACTTTTGCAGAATGTGAGGGCTAGTGTCAGAGTGGACCATGACATTGCCCGTATGTATCACATAAGAGCCATTACAAATGAAATTTTGGTAACACGTAACCTAATACAGGACACGCATTTGAGAGACTATGCGGACAGTCTGATCCCGGCTGTTTCTAAAGTCCTTCGAGAAGCACTGGGTATTTAATAAAATTCATAACTAATCTGTGTTAAACCAGAAAACTACTTGTGAAATGTTTGGTTAGGGGCAGGATGTGGTAAGAGTAAAAAATTAAAAGAGTAAAAAAACTTACAGTTTAGGATACTGTTTACAAATGCCAAAAAGCACTATAATAAGTTTAGGTGGGATTGGCACCTTGTCCAGGGTGTACCCCGTCTTGTGCCCGATGCTCCCTGGGATGTCAGACATACTCTCTCAGTTTAAATCTAGATTAAAAACACATTTCTTTAGTCTAGCATTCACATAATGCATCCCATAATGTTGTACTCCAGTCATGTGTGATAAAACGATAACAAATGTACATGGTCATTTCTGCCTGAAATTCACGAACAGCAGCTACGCCAATCCTTCTCCATTTGTCTCCTCTTCCTAATCAATGAATGTGCCAGCTCCAGCTCAGAACCAGCCTGTAGGAATATTTCAGATGACGCGAAAATCTTACCGTTCTGCTCTCCAGGCCGGCTTTGATCGTCCTGATACCCTGCTTCTGGAACTCTCATTGCTTGGAGGTCAGTCAATGTTGCTGAGGATGGCCCCCTATGGACAGACTGGGGACACTTTGAAGCCGTGGAGAAGGCATTGGACTGCAATTGATGCGGGCAGTTTTGGTGCGGTATCTTGGAACTGCGTTTGCGGTACTGTTTTGGACTACAATTGCACATGCAAATGGGCGCATGTTTCCTCTGGGTACTCCGGTTTCCTCCCCCAGTCCAAAGACATGCATGGTAGGCTGATTGGCATGTCTTAAGTGTCCGTAATGTATGAATGGGTGTGTGAGTGTGTATGTCATTGTGCCCTGCGATAGACTGGCAACCTGTCCAGGGTGTACCCCGCCTTGTGCCCTATGTTCCCTGGGATAGGCTCCCAGGTTCCCCCGCAACCCTGAACAAGGAGTAAGCAGTAGAAGATGGATGGAACAACATGCAAATTTCCATGATATAACTATACACCTCTACAAGTGTTTTTTTTTCCTCAATATTTCCTATTGTTCTCTTTGAGTTTGAAACCAGAAGTAGCTTAGGACCAGAATAGTCCAGAGAAACACTACAGGGTTTTTTTTTTTAATGGTAATGAGCTGAGTTGGGAAATAGAGGTTGGTCCTTTCCGCAGACAAGAACTGATACAGCATAAAATGCAATCTAAACGAAACACCATTTCTTTTAGAAACACTTGTACCAACCCATGAATAATAATACATATATTCTGTTGCCTAGATATGATAAAAGATTTTATGAAGAAATTTATCTTTACAACAAACACAAACCAGTCTCAGAGCATAGAATGTTCTGGTGGTTGTTTTCATATTTAGGGGTGTCAATAATCTGTTCCGTTTCATTTTGAGAGGAAAAATGGTTTTATTCTAC
This sequence comes from Ameiurus melas, assembly GCA_012411365.1. NCBI lineage: Eukaryota > Metazoa > Chordata > Actinopteri > Siluriformes > Ictaluridae > Ameiurus > Ameiurus melas. The sequence goes on along the minus strand of CM022754.1, from coordinate 36,402,565 downwards.
TTGATGGTAGATGTACATAATTTGATGTATTTGATACTAGATGTACATAGATTAGCACCCCAGAGAAACAATGAGAAGCAACAGCACAATATAATCACTGCTTTTATAGAACTTGTAGAACATTGTACAGAAGTATTGTCTACCTAAATGTGTTTCCTGATGAGGAAATAATTTGGTGAAATCAAAATGATCACATTAATAAATGTGCACTTATATAGCGCTTTTATCCAAAGCGCTTTACACTGTGTCTCATTCACCCATTCACACACCAATGGGATTCGAGCTGCCACGCAAGGCGCTAACTTGCCATCAGGAGCAACATCGGCTTCAGTGTGTTGCCCAAGGACACTTTGGCATGTGGAGTCACTTGGGCTGGGAATCGAACCGCCAACCCTACGATTAGTAGACAACCCGCTCTACCAACTGCGCCACAGCCACTCATTAGTCACTCACCGCTCACTCATTATTTTCAACATATATCATTAGTGTTCACAGAAAACTAGTTTCAAACAGGTTTCATTGTCATCCTTAAGGTCAATGAAAATCATTTTCACAACTGAGCAAACTGATTCCAGAAAATTACCATTCAGGGTACATTTTATTCATGTCTTTTCATGGTTCAGAAATCATGAGAAAATAGCAGAAACATTAGATGGATATATGCATACATCCTGCTTTTTTGGAAACCTTGTGTTATACACTGAATGTCTGGGATGTCTGGGTTACACATGTAACCCTGTTCCCCGAGAAGGGAACAAGACGTTGCATTTTTCATAACACTATGGGGAGCGCTTCTCGCGCGTGACCGGCATCTGAAGTTTGTGTAAAATCATGTCTATTTATGGGCCTGCCATGATCCGGTGATGTGGCATTTAAGCATGTCGTGTGATATAAATATGTCCGTCATACCGAGGGTACAGCCTGTTCAAAAAGACCCAAGCCCGAGGGTCACTGCAAGACACACGAGCCCGGGGTGGAATGAATATCCAGGCTGTAATAATGAATGAATTTGTGAGGTCTAGACCGCCCTGCAGCAGCACACACATCCTGTAAGTATACCCCTTTGGACAAAGCCTTTGTGGAGGCAACTGCCCTATTATAATGAGTGCTTTTGCCCAGAGGCATAGCGTGACTGCACGCCTCATAAACAATAGAGTTTGTTTCCACTATACAATTAGAGATGCGCTGCTTTGACACAATATAGCATAACCTATATTGTCACTGCCAAAGCAGACCAGCAGCTGCTCCAACTTATGCCACTGGCCAGAATGGTGGACGTAAGTACAGAGTGCCCTTACTGGACACAGCAGGTGCATTCTCTTTTGTTCTGGTGTGGGGAATGGAGGTGGGCAGAAAGCCTGCAACACCACAGGGTGGGCAGCCGATGTAGACACCTGAGGAATATAATCCGGCATAGGATACAGGAAGGCCTTGGCTAATCTAGGGGCAAAGTCAAGGCAGGAAGGGGCAACAGAGAAGCTTGTAGATCTCCTACTTGCTTGAGAGATGTCAGGCCCAGCAGAAGAGCTAACTTTAAAGTCAGAAGCTTCTCAGAGGCTGACTCTAAGGGCTCAAATAGGGTCCCTGACAGAACTTCCAGGACCATGGAAAGATCCCAGGAAGGTATGTGCAGCCTGCAGATGGGCCTTAGTCACCTGACACTCAATGTTAGAGGATGTTGAACCACGGAGGCTCAATCAACAGGGGCATGGCTGGTCAAAATGTCAGCCACGTAAACCCTGATTGTAGAAGAAGCCCACCCTGCTGAGAAATGTTCTTGTAAGAACTCCAGGACTGTAGCTATTGCACAGTTCACTGGGTCTACATTGGATCCCTGCAGATGGGAATCTCCCAAGGAGTGCCATCTAGCAGGGATATTATCTCTGAGAACCATATTTGAACTGGCCAATAAGGTGCTACTAGCAGCAGACATAGACTGTTTTGGTGAACTCTCGCTAGAACTTGTGGGGCGAGCAGCGAAAAAGTTAAGGTGGAGGGGGGGAAAGAAGGGATTTTGGTTGTGACATATGCGCCCTCGCCCCCCCCTCTTTTTTTTTTGTTTGTGGGGGGGGGGAAGGGAGAGGGGGGGGTGTGTTTTTTTTCTTGGAACAAACACACGCACTCTCTTTTTCCCTTTTTTTTCTTTTCTACTCCACTTCTTGTGGGTGGAGCCAATTCCTGGCAACCAATATGGCCCACATTTCTAGGCAATTTATATGCCGCTCCAGGTGAGGGCCGCACCAGAGACGATTATCTGGACAGCTGTCTCAGACCGTGCTCCAGCCTGTGAGGGAGGTGTCTGTCATTACCGTCTTGCACTAAGGAGACACCCCTAGAGTGTGACCCAAGCCTAGAAACCAGGGACACTCAAAGTCTCAGAGCACGTAGGACCTGCCTGACACTGATTATTCTCAGAGGTTCATCTGAGACACGAAACTTCTCAGCCACCACTGAACGGTCTCCTGTGCAATAGGCCCATAAGCTCGATTAGTCTCCCAAGATCCAGCTTTATCTTGCTTAGTGTTGATAGGATTGAACCTACGCATGTTGGGGATAGAAATACCCTCATCATAGGCGAGAACAACATCTCGATGTTGAATCGCCAGTTCCCTGGATCATGCTAGAATTAACCAGTCATCCAGATAGTTTAGTACATGGATGCCCTGGAGTCACAATGGAGCCAGAGTGACATCCATGCACTTTGTGAAGGTGCGAGGGGATAAACCTTGCAATATTTCTATGTGGAAATATGCACCTTTAGATCTATTGTCACAAACCAGTCCTCAAACTTAAATCTATGGAACGATAAGTTTGGAGCGTCAGCATCTTGAACCTGTACAGTTCAGATGACGCAGATCTAAAATTGGCCGCATACTCCTATTTTTTGGACCAGGAAATAACGGCTGTAAAAAACTCCCTCCCTCAGGGAACGGTTTACATGCTCTATGGCCCCATTTTCCAAGAGGGATCGTACTTCCTGCACTAACGTCGGGCTGTGGTCTGTGCTGACTACTGTGGTGAGCACACCTCTAAACTGGGGGGAGTCGAGTTATAAACTCGACCCGGTAACCATTTTCTACGGTAGACATGACCCATGGAGACAAATTTGGCAATAGTTTCCACGCTGCCAGGTGGTCTTTTAGTGACGTTAACTATTCCACATTTTATTGGAATAAAAGCATCAGATTTTCATTGCCCTGTGACAGCTCGCTCTCCAGGCAACACTGAAAACTTGGGACCGCCTTGGCTAGGGGAGGCCCTACAGTTGCACTAGAGGCTAACTGCCGTAACAACCTCATGTCCCCTGTTACGTCCTTCCACGGCCCCTCAGGACCACTGTTTGCCTGCTTGGCCTTTATGTCCATTCTCAGATCAGGTCTAGTAGCAGACCATGACTGTGGCCACTCAGTTCCCCTGGCTGTCTGCGGGGGTTGGCAGCTGCCATACTCGCCTTCTGGGTCTTCCTCTCACTACTGCTGGCCTGGGATCCGCTCGTGAATGCCTGAGTGAACTCGAGACAACAGGGAAGGAACTGGCCGCCATATGTCGAGCTCACTCGGCAGGTCTGATTGGTAAACCTGCAACAGTGTCATTGTCTGCAGTAACCCACAAGCAAGACTACTACAGCATAGGCCTTGCCCAACAATGCAACGGTGGCCTTACACAGTGGCTTTGATGGCAAAGCTGGCTTCCCTAATTACTTGCCATCGATGGAGAGAGGTAATTTGCAAGCACCTCATCCACCTTCAGCATAGCTAAATAGCCATGCCTTTCATTCCACACAATTGCCAAATAATAATAATAATAATAATAATGAGGGATTTACTTTCACTGGTGAGAAAAAGGCTCATCCAGCCTTAGTAATCACTTCAAGCAACTCTTTATATGCTACTCTTAGTTTGCACATCCTTCTGGCTGATGGTGCAGGTCGCAATATTTATATATGCCATATTTATATCACAACACGCGCTTAATTGCCACGTCACCTGATTATAGCAGGCCTATAATTAGGCATGATTTTACACAGGCTTCAGATGCCGCGAGATAGTGTTATGCTAAACACAACGTCGAAGTTCTCTTTGAAAGGGAACTTTTACTACTTGTACTATTATTACCCTGCTGAAAAAAACCCAATAGAAACCATCACAGAAATTCTAATGTCTTCCACTACAAATATCATTACAAACCACCAGCTAACCATTAATACTAATACCATTGTAGATCTTTAATGGTATCCATTAGACATGACATGCTGCCAATAGAAGACGCCAAAAAAAATAATAATAAAATAAATAAATAAAAATTATAGTTTCCATTAAAACCAATAGAATTGCCATAATAAACATTAAAATCATTAAAAATTTTATGAGGGTTTTGTTTTTTCTGCAGAGTACTGCAGTAATCTCCTGGATGCATTTTCAGAATTATATCCACTTTCTTTGCACCTCATTAGAACCACACCCTTTCACCACATCCTTTTCACCCTTCACAAGCTTTGTTAATTAGTAGCCCATGGAGAATATCCAGTTGATTTTAACATATGGCATGTGGCAGTAGTGCAATATTAATAAAAAATCATGCAGATATATAGGTTAAGCACCTCGCAACTTGACAAAACACAACAAGCAGTTCACCGATGGTGCCATGGTGAAGGAAGTGGTGACTGCGGTGGCCAAAACTTTGTTCAGAGACCACAAAAGCAAGACAGAAATGATCCAGCTCAGTGCCAACACAGTGGCAAGGAGAGTTTCCTTGCTTTCTTTGAATGCGATGGGACAGTTAGAACAGGACATGCAATGGTGTAAATGATTTTCATTTCAATGTGATGAATCGGTGGACTTGCGTTATACAGCCTAGTTGGCTTCTTTTGTTCGGATGGTTTTTGATGATTGTTCCACCAGAGAGGATTTATTTATTTATTTATTTTTTTACATTACTTCCTCTGAAAACTACGACCAGAGGAGTCAACATCAACAACACTTTGAAGAACTACTGCATGGAAAAAATGTGCCCCTTGAAAAGCTGGTGTCTATGACAACAGACAGAGCTCCAGCCGTGATAGAGCGCCACTCTGTGGAGTTATTGCACATTGAAAGGCCAACCCAGACTTTCCTAAATTTCTGAACTATCACTGCTATCATTCATCAGCAGGCGATCTGCACTAAGGTTATGGGTTTTGATCATGTCATGACACCGGTTGTTCGGATTATTAACTCGATTCAAGCAAAGTCCAAACAACAGAGATGTTTCCAACTGTTTCCTGATGAAATTTCTGCAGAGTATGGTGATCTCCTCCTTCACACAGATGTCAGATGGTTGAGTAGGAGTAAGGTACTTCACCGCTTTATTTCCTTGCTGAGTGAAATTAAGGCTTTTATGGAATCAAGGAGGGAGGACACTAACCTGTTGTCTGATGTCTGATGGGTGCTTGAACTTGCATTCTTGACTGATGTGACCGAGAAACTGAATCAGCTCAATCATCAGTTACAAGGTTACAAAACCCTATGTGATATGATCAGTGCTGTGAAGGCCTTTAAAGCAAAACTGTCATTTTACCTCCATCAGTTGAAGAACAAAAGATTGCCCACTTCCCCTCATTGGTAAAGATGTTAGAAAGCCACGCAAATGCAACAAAAGTTTTGGATGTACTCAAGTATTGTGACCTCCTGTCCAGGCTTGAGCAGGACTTTGAGGAAAGGTTCAGTGATTTTGAAAATCTTGAGACATGTGTTACATTTATTGCCAACCCTTTCATGGAGATAGACATTGATCACATTTCAAAGCAGATGGCTGAACTGTTCAATGTCAATAGTGTTGAGATGGAGATGGAGGTTATTAATCTCCAAAATCATATTCATCTGAAATCTCATTTACAACATTTCTGGAGTCTGGTAGACCCAGAAAACTACAAGAACATTCGCCAAGCTGCCCTCAAAGCTTCTGCATTATTTGGATCTACATACCTTTGTGAAGCAGCATTTTCTGATATGAATGTGATCAAATCTATATTCAGAACTAGACTGACAGATGAACATTTAGATGATTGCATAAGAGTGGACCTAAGTGCATACACAGTAGCATATACTTCTCTTGTGGAATCAATGCAGTGTCCCTCAGCTCATTAACTTTAAATGAGTGTGAATGCACTTCATGTCATACTTGTGGCCCATCATTTTCTCATTTACCATGCACTCTCATTCATGTGGTATAGGCCAATGTTTGAAATGCTACTGCTGTTAATATTCCAGTTCATTTAGTTTGGACTTTCATTAATGTATACACGTAAACAGCAGTATAGTTATGTGTAGACAACTATAACAAAGTGTGCTGTTTTCCATAAAGAACTCTATTCTCTGATTCTGTTTTCTACTCTGACTCCTGCGGGTATATATCAGTTTGTTAATTTGAGAGGTATGATGCATTATGTGAAAGATTGCAAGTATTGTATGACATTAGTAGCTCTCAGCCACTTTAATTTATTTTTTTTTTAATAGCTCTCAAATGAAAAAAGGTTGGAGATTCCTGCTCTGGAGGTTATGCAGAATGGTGCAAAAAAAAAAAAAAAAAAAAGATAAGCAGCAGTTCTGCATGCAGAAATGAGCGGAGAGTAAGGCTACAGTAACTTACATAATAATTCTTTATGACCGTGGTGAGCAGAAGCATCTCAGAATGAGCAACAAACTGAACCTTGAGTAGGCCTGTCACTAGCTACTTTTCTTGGAGGATATATTGTGCCAGAAATAACTGCGATAAACGACATTATCGTAATTTAAAAACAATTTTTATTTTATAATAGCATAGTTTTTGTCTTCTAACGAAAATATCCTTTAAATTTAGTCAATATTTTTTCATGACATTAATTTTATAGTCAATTTATTCTGACTAAAATAGCATCAAATATAAGTCAATGGCACTCCAAATTGAGAAAATGCTAAACTTAAATCAAATATTCACACAATTTATACATTTACTTAAACATGTATCAACAAAAACTTCTGAAAACTACCCTTGTTGTGAAATAATACACTATTGTAATGCAATATTGTGAATTCTTTATACTTTAGTAATTTATTGTCTGTGTTTTAGTGTGTTGATACGGAAAGAACGTATTCACAACGTGATACCATTTTACCTACCGCATTGCTTTAATTCACTTGTGCATTCACGTCATTTTGTGCAGAAGCAAGTTGTAATACTTAGGTTTATGTTGTGTAAAAGCTCACGCAGCTTCAGCAGCTCAATTCCAGACATGATATTTTAAACACTGGTTTTTTTTTGTGTTTTTTTTTTTAGATTTTTAGAATAAAAACAAAACATTGTTAGTGCATTGGTTACATTGTATAATTTTTTAACAGTATGTTTTAATTAAAATTGGTGCTAGTGCTTACTACACATCTTAAATTTGAATGCACAGTTTTTGCATTCAAATGTGCATTTTTATCTTAAATTTGACAAATATTCAAAGTAAATTTAATTTAATAGCCCAAGAGCAGACGAGAGGACAGAAGCAGCACAAATGTTCGGTGTGAAGTAATATTCAGTGTTTTGCCGCCTGACTTTGCCGAGCCTTTTTTCCAAGTTATTGATCTAGTTCCATTTTTTTCTCGTTTGTGTATTTTCCCTGAATTTGATGTTCGCTGATCACCTGACCTGTTCCTGTGATTTGTTTAATGATTTTGATGAACAATTTGGATTTGTCTACTTGCCTCTCAAATAAAATGCTTAAACTGCATCTCTACTCACCGGACATGGCATGATGATGTTTATTCTTATGTAAACAAACACACATGTAAACAGAATGGGCAATATCGAGGTCAGGAAAAATATATCATACAATATATCATAAAATAAGCCAATAAAGTCAAGTAATTATCGTGTCAGTCCCAACCTTGAGGCAGATGGGTTACAACCCCAAAAGACCTCATCAGGGTCTACTTCAGTCAGCCAAGAACAGGAATCTGAGGCTACTGTGGGCACAGGCTCACCAAAACTGAACAGTTGAAGATTCATAAAACGTGGCAGTCTGATGAAACCCAGTTTTCTACTGTGGCATAGATTTGACATGTAAGGTCAGAATTTGGTATGAACAGACCCAACCTGCCTTGTGTCAATATTTCAGGCTGGATTTGGTTGTGTAATCATGTGGGGAATGTTTTCTTGGGAATGCATTAAGGCCCTAACTGTCAGTTAAGCACTGATCAGATGCCATAGTCTATCTGAGTATTGTTGCTGATTTTGTGCATTCCTTTATGGAAATAATTTACACACATAACAGCTACTTATAATGACTTATTTTAATGCCTACTTCCAGCATGTTCACCTCACACCTCCAGGGTTGGGGGTTCGATTTGCACCATGGCCCTGTGTGTGTGGAGTTTGCTTGTTCTCCCCGTGCTGCATGGGTTTCCTCCAGGTACTCTGGTTTCCTCCCCCAGTCCAAAGACATGCATGGTAGGCTGATTGGCATGTATAAAGTGTACATAGTGTAGGAATGGGCATGTGAATGTGGATGTGATTGTGCCCTGCGATGGACTGGCACCCTGTCCAGGGTGTACCTCTCCCTGGGATAGGCTCCAGGTTCCCCATGACCCTGAAAAAGGATAAGCGGTATAGAAGACGGATGGATGGATGGATGGATGGATGTTTCCAACACCTTGTGGAATCCATGCCATGAATAATTGACACTGTTTTGAGGTACTCCATTCTTTTTGGTGCATGCAAATAAAAATCATTTATTACTCTGGAAAGTTTCCTCTTGCTGCAATAGACTAATTATAGATGCCCCTGAAAACTGGTGAACAATATAAGGATGATTTTAATGACAACCGCATCGTATTTTTTTCAGTTTTCAGTAAGCCTGTGTAAACGTCTGACATGGTTTGTGCATCGATGCAGAATCTTTTAAGAGATTTACACCCTGAAGAGGTCCTCAACCGCCCCCTAGTGTCAAGACTGTGTATGACATCTGCCACTACACAGTTGAGATTTAAGTCTTGTATTTATGAGTCACTTGGTTTGAAGCATTACCAGTGCATAACTTTATTTAATATATATGCATATGAAGCATGTAAGCATTTATTTAACTTGTAACTACTGTTAATTTGATACTGCAGTGGTAGTTTTGAACTAACAGATTAATAAAATGTCCAACAAAAACAAATCAAATCCTAGCTTACTTATAGAATAGATTTGACAATATGTGAAGTAGGATTCAAATACATAAATACCAGCTTGTGCATTGCTATTTTTGCCTGGCACATTTGTCAATTACCATTTAAAGTACAATCACTTTTATTTTATTTTTTTTTAAGAGAGATATTGCTATGAAAATAACATGACTTTGCGTGACCGAATGAGTTGTTTGCAGTATCGGTCACTTGTGCAAGTGACCCAAATGAGGGATTTGATTTAAAACTGAAATAGTTGAACTATTTTCTTGGTTTGTTTGAAAGAAAATCTAAAATATTTTTTTTATAGAATGTATTTTGTTGTTTGACATAAATGCATTTTACTGAACTTTCACAAATACGTAAAGTAGTGCAGAGTATAACCCTGAAGAAGAAGAAGAATAGTCCTGCATTATTGATCTGCTGCTCAAACTGTTTGAATGCATCTGATCACCACAGGAGAGAAAAGGCAGGCCTCAACAGTAGTGTTTGCCCTTTTGTCAGGTGTCGAATTTGATTCCACAGCTATCAGTGGCTGGGAGACAAGGGAACAAAATTGGTATCTGGGTGGGAGTGATGTTTTGCTCTCTATCCCCTGTCAATCACAACGACACTAGGCAATTTGGAGGCATCTGTGAGATCATGTATGGAGAAGCAGGCAGTAATGCTTTCCTTGGGGTAAGTTACACCACCCTGTGACCCAGCATGAGGAAGGAATGAGTGAATGAATGAATGAATGAATGAATGAATGAATGAATGAATGAAGGCTTATTTGCCATTTTTATTATACAAAGACTGCACTATTGCTATATTATGCCATATGTTCCAGCTTACTCTAATATTAATATATGGTGTTTAATTCTGATACAGCCTTTTAAATATTTATGAGTGTACACACATCAGTGAACTCCCAAATTTAACAGATGTTTTGTTTTTTGTTTTTTTACTTCACAGGGCATCACAAGTCTCACAGCATATTGTTTTTCCAAGGACCCTCTTCATCACTATTATCTTTTTTCTGCTCCTGTATTTCTTTTATTTCCTCAATGGAGTAAAAAATATGAAGAACTTCAAGCCTATTGTTTTATACCCTCACGCAAGTAAACCACCACCCTTGAGGTCATGTGGCATGCCAGTGCAAAATGATCCAATCATTAAAGTCAACAATCTTAAATCATATCTGGTCGGCTCTTACATAGAGCACCGTCAGGAGGTGAAAATGATAAAGACAATCGCTATAGTGCTTCGCAGTGAAAACATGAAGTATAACTGCTTGCTGGCTGCAACGAACGGACCACATCTGTACCGCGCATGCACAGCATTCACTCTGACCACTTTGGGTTTAATACGGCACGGCCCGATATTACCTGCATATTACCAGAAAACTGTACAACACCGGCACATGTGGCAATCACTTCACATCATCTAATGAGGATGGATCCTCACAGGACATTCACACCTTCCAACCTGTTAGGAATCCGCAGAAGCAGGAAGTCTTTCCTTATGAGTTTACAGTCTGCATTTCTGTCATGTATGATTATGACAATGTCCTGGAGCTTGTGCAAACCATGGAGATGTTCAAGATACGGTGTCCAGAAGGTAGCTATTTACAAAACCAGTTGCCTACCCACAACACAGAAGGTTCTGGATTACTACATCAAGCAGAACTTTGTGGAACTTATCCCGTTGAACGTAAAATCTTACATCAAGGTGTCCAAAGGCTGGCAGAAATCAGTCTCACCAGGAGAGCTGCATTACTACGGCCAAATTGGCCGCAATCAATGATTGTGTGTATCGTTACATGTACCAGTCTCGCTATGTGGCTCTGCAAGACTTGGATGAAATTATTCTACCTATGAATTTAAAAAACTGGACAGAGCTCCTGCCTGAACTGGAGAGGAAATACAATCAGATAGGTGGCTTTGAATTTGAGAATAATTATTTTCCTCTTTCCATCACGGATTCAAGCTCTAAGTATTCTCCAGACTCCTGGAAGAAGGTTACGGGAGTAAACATTTTAGAACATATCATTAGAATGAGCAATGATCCATCGAAGTTCAATAACTTTAAAGTGATTGTTAATCCTCGCTTAGTGTTTCAGACTACAGTCCACGGACTTTTGCAGAATGTGAAGGCTAGTGTCAGAGTGGACCATGACATTGCCCGTATGTATCACATAAGAGCCATTACAAATGAAATTTTGGTAACATGTAATACAGGACATGCATTTGAGAGACTATGCGGACAGTCTAATCCTGTTTCTAAAGTCCTTCGAGAAGCACTGGGTATTTAAAAAAATGCATAACTAATCTGTGTTAAACCAGAAAACTACTTGTGAAATGTTTGGTTAGGGGCAGGATGTGGTAAGAGTAGAAAATTAAAAGAGCAAAAAAACATGCCAGGATACTGTTTACAAATGCCAAAATCACTGTAATAAGTTTAGGTTTAGGGAAATTTATCTGAACTGTACAAGATTTCTTCTGGAACTCAATTAATGGATCTTATATGGTAGTATTACTTGTATTGTGCTCTGCTTGATATATCGCTTTGCTTGTATTTTTCTCATTTGTAAGTCACTTTGGATAAAAGCGTCTGCTAAGTGAATAAAATGTAATGTAAATGTAAGATAGGAAGCAATAAATGTCTTGTAAGAATTGTTTCACTTTGTCATTTCCATCTTTTCCTTTTGCACTGGAAATGAAACCAACAGACCACGGCAATTTAAATGATAGCTCTAAACATTTAATTTTAGAAATGTGAAAATGGTGGGAAAGTCCCTTAGCACATTATTTGCAAAAATAAAAAAGCATGATTACTTATTCCTATCAATAATAATTAGAACAGATGTCCTTCAGCAACAATACTTAACACACACACACACACATACACCATCTGAAAAGTACTTATATTGGCAGTGCACAAATAGACAATAAAATATATATTTGTGTTTGTGTGTGTGTGTGTGTTTTTATCTTTCCCAACACACAGAGATTTAAGTAACCTCTTTCCTCCTCATCCAGCCTCTCTCCACCTGTAATCAAATGTAATCAAAACTGCAAAACTACATTTGTTAGTATTTTACATACATCGTTTTAATGTTGAAGCATACAGAAGATCCCAGTAAGTACTTCAACCTTATGGAATGAGATGATCTCAATCATCAACAATCACCGAGACATCTATGCCTAGTGCTGTGAAAAGTAAGCATCTGGTTATTGGGCATCTGTATGCTGAGATAGCAGGGAAACTAATACAGTAAGGACAGTAAGGCTCATTTTAACCCAGAAGTGATGGTCATGCTGCCTGCACTAATACACTGTTCAACAGCCTTCTTCTACTTTAGAATTAGTGCTGAGCTACATAACATGTTATCTGTTTCTGATGCAGAAAAACTAGTTCATGCATTCATGACCTCAAGACTGGATTATTGTAATGCACTTCTAGGTGGTTGTCCTGCATCCTCAATAAATGCGCTACAGTGAGTAGATACAAAATGCAGCTGTTACAGTGCTTACTAGATCATCAAAATATGAACAAATTACCCCAATTTTATCATCACTAATTTCTATCACATTACAATCCTTCACAAAACCCTGGACAAAGGATATCAAAGTCAACTAAAGGATGTAGGATTTTTTCACAATTAGCTCCTAAACTCTGGAATAGCCTCCCTGATGTAAATGGCACACTTATATAGCACTTTTATCCCAAGCACTTTACACTGTGTCTCATTCACCCATGGTAGCAGAGCTGCCATGCAAGGTCCTAACTTGCCATCAGGAGCAACTTGAGGTTCAGTGTCTTGCCCAAGGACACTTCGGCATGTGGAGTCATCCGGGAAGGGAATCGAACCGCCAACCCTATGATTAGCGGACAACCTGCTCTACTAACTGAGCAACAACCACCCCATTTGGGGTTCAGACATACTCTCTCAGTTTAAATCCAGATTAAAAACACATTTCTTTAGCCTAGCATTCACATAACGCATCCCATAATGTTGTACTCCTGTCATGTCTGATAAAACGATAACAAATGTACATGGTGATCTCTGCCTGAAATTCACTGAACAGCAGCTACACTAATCCTTCTCCATTTGTCTCCTTTTCCTAATCAGTGAATGTGCCAACTCCAGCTCAGAACCAGCCTCTAGGAAAATTCCAGATGACGCGAAAATCTTACCGTTCTGCTCTCCAGGCCGGCTTTGATCGTCCTGATACCCTGCTTCTGGAACTCTTGTTGCTTGGAGGCCAGTCAATGTTGCTAAGGATGGCCCCCTATGGACAGACTGGGGACACTTTGAAGCCGTGGAGAAGGCATTGGACTGCAATTGATGCGGGCAGTTTTGGTGCGGTATCTTGGAACTGCGTTTGCGGTACTGTTTTGGACTACAATTGCACAAACAGACTTTGTGCCTAGGTCTCCATCGGTGGACAGTTCATAATTCCAGTGGAATAGACTTCATGTTGAGATTGTGGTGATTTCCTGATTACACAGTTGCACTATTTGTTTTATTGTATAGCACACAGTTATAGAAGAGAATTGTTTATAATTACACTATCTGGTGTCACCCAGATGAGTATTTGTCCATTTTTGAGTCTGGTTTGTCTCCATGTTAGATATTCCTATCACCTTTTTGAGTTAACGATAACGTAGCATTACAGCTATTCATCATGATGTAATACAGAGAGTGGGTTAAGGCTAATTACATTTAGCAAGTGTTTTGGACAAGGCAAGTTGTAGTATTTAGCATTAGGAGGATGGGTTAGGGCCATGTTTCTTCATATATTCGGTGAACGTTAATGCTGGTTAACAGGTGCAGACAGTCAGTCGCTAATGAAAATTAGCTAACTCAGTAATGCTGAGGTCAAAAGTTCTTCACAAGGTTAACGTGACAAAAAAGAGGTTGGGGGTTACAGTAGATTGAAATGATTTCCCCGATCTCTGTAATGTTGGTTGATTTAATTCGGTTGTGCAAAAAATTGGTAGTAAGGTGCTAAAGGCTGGAAAATAAATATTATCTACTTAGCTAGATTTTCCTGGTGAGTCTACAGCACCATTTTGTTCATTAGGAGAGCGAAGGTCACATTTCCAAAATGACACAATTTGGGATTCTGTAACGCAATTACTTAGTTAAAGCCCAAAGTCATTTATCCATATTTTGTAGCTAACAATTAACCAACACTCTTTTTGCTCTTTTACAGCTTTTCAAATGGAAGGGAGTGGGACACCTGTCTTCCAAGATGGCCTGGAGATTTGTAAGGTGCATCAACTCCAATTCTTAAATCTGTCAAATGTTTTAATGATTTTAATAAATGTCACCTGAATTTCATTTAATTGATTGTTTATTTTGTGAGCATTTTACTAGAATTTTAGAATACAAACAAATTGCATTCAAGGATAATTGTAGGGGAAAAAGTATCAACAACACATCAGTGCTATTTTTGTATTATTTAACACATCTTTGTGTGGAATTGTGTTAAACGCAACACAAAATGTGTTGTCCTTAACTAGACACACAGATGTGTTAAAAATTAACACATGATTGAGTGAAGGTTCGTATCGCTATATTTATCGATAAACCATTACTGTACACTAGAAAAAGCAAAAATGTGAGATAACAGTCCAGTTTACATGACATTAAATGCACCGCTATTTCATTAGCATGGACTTACTTGTTTGTAATGCCCACTGGATCGTAAGTTGGTTACTCAGTTTTTTTGGATGTTTTAAACGTCTCCTTTAATCGGAATCTTATGTTTTTGTCTTAAATATATGCCTTAATTGAGTTATTAACTTCAATGTCTATATATAAACACCACTTTAGCAGCTCTAGCAATACATTTCTGAACATCTTGTGTATAAATAAAGGAGATACCATGTAGACATCTTTGTTTATAATGTGGTGTATGTGACATTTTCAAAGGGTAAAAACAAACCTGAAAATATTAACCAACTTATGAAAGAAAATTAACCCAGCATTTTTATCAAAATGAAACTATGGGTTTAAAAACCAACCCATTTGCTGAGTTAAAATTAACAACCCAACTGGATGGGTTAGTTTAGCCCAAAATGTGTTCTGTCTTATATTTACCCAGCCGTTGTGTTGTGTTTAACCCAGTGTTTGTTGCTATACATTAGAATAATTATATTTGGAATTATGTAAGGCTGAAACCTGTTAGGGCCAGTTTCCTACACACAAATGAAGTATACTATTTAAGAATATATTTGTTTGTGGATGATCCTGGTTCCCACTGTATGAAATCTCAAATGTACCTGTATGAAGGATTAACAGATTTCTTTTGAGCATTTGCAGCACTTCTGGCAATAGAGCATTGGATTTCCCCCCACACCACCTCCTTCTTTTCAGAAAAACTGACTTAAACTTGACAAAATGTTAAACTTATTTTATAGACAAATAAAGATGCTTTAAATATAGTAATCATTTACCATATGTGTGAAATTCGCTAAACCCATGATGCCTCTGTGTAAAACATGATATGTGCAACTTATGAAAGAAGTAAATTCTAATTTGCCACCTGAAAGAAATTGTTTTGGCCAAGCTTGAAAAAGCTCATGCAAAGGTTTTCCTGTCTGCAGTGCATAGTGGTTGAGTGATCAACAGACTGGCACACCCTGCATCTCCTTTGAGGGAAGTTCACTCGCTCCCCGCCTGGTGGAGTAACTGTCACCTGCTGAACTTTCTGCTCCAGCACATGGTCCAGCAAGCCAATGAGGGACTGAAAACAAGCACTCTCTACCTGAGAAGAGGATGACAGCACCTTTTCATTCTGATCACTGGCAAGCTCCCTTGAATTATCTGAAGCTACTGCCTCCACTGCCCAGGTCTGGGCGTGTGCACCAACCTGTTTTGTTTGTAGTAGTCGACTCGTTTTACCTTGTGGCTTAATCCTGGTATCCTCTCAACACTCCAAAGAGTGTTGTAAAAATCGCCCAGAGGCATCATGGAATATGCTAGCTCACTGAAATGTTGTTTCAGTAGATCATAAACAAGCTTGGGGTCTTCAGCAGGCCTTAAAAATGGAATGCTGCGCTAGCTGACTTTGACGACATCTCTAGCCTTTCCCATCAACCTTGACATAATTTCTTGGGAGTGCTCACATGTTTCAGAAGAATCACATGTTTCAGAAGAATTGTGATCGTATTTTTCTTACTGATTGAGGTGCTATTGTTTTTTTGTTTGTTTGTTTTCTCCCTCTTCTTTTTTTCTTTCATGTTATCGCATTTCAATTCAGTGCTGTTTTCTTGCAATAAAAGAAATAAAGGAAGAAACAGTGGACCTGATTTCTCCAGAGCCCAAGAAGTATTGTTTGTATGTATGGAATGACACAAAAGTTTTGCAAGCAACAATTTAAAAAGTATTGAAACATAAATTTTCCTCCCCTCACCAGGTCCCTTTACTTGAGGTGATTAGAGTCTACATTTTCTTATAAGTAACCATTATGTATATCATTGATAAATGGTTACATGGCAATTCCCCACAATTACTGACCTCTTTACTCTCAAATGAAAGAGGGTAAACCAAACAAACAAAAAAAACATCACATTTATTTTTACCCTCGTTCCACAATTAATATGCTGTTGGTCAAGTCTGTAGTGTTGTCGAAAAGCCTATTTTTAGTTTAACGGTGACGTCATTGCGGGGGGGGGGGCGCTGTGAACGGGTAAGGGAATGGGGGGGTGTGAGGAGGGGGCGCGCTATGAAGAGGGACTTCGCTGACGGCAGGGCAAGACTTAAACCATATCCCATGCGCTGCCATCGCCTTCTAGGCTGTGTTTTAATTGGTTGGAAGCTCCTGTCAATCATGTATTTACCCAATAATGTTGTGAGGTTTGTGTGGTCAGCTGCTTAGTCTTCTGCCACGAGGGAATAGTCTGTGCTGCCTACAGGAACACTAAACGGGGGCAAAAATTGGGTATTTTCACAATCCTAAACAAGTATTCTGAAACAGAGATAAACACCACCACTAAACCCCGCTCTCCGTCCCTCCCTCTCCTCTCTCCCCTCTCCCATCTCCCCCCACCCTTTCTACTTCGCCTCCTCTCTACTCTCCCCACCCCTCTCTTATGGGCGTAACTTCTTCTCAATGCCAAAAGCACAGTTTGTTGTAGCTGATATGGTTTGGGTTCCGTTATAAGAAAAAGAAGCCAAGACGCGCGGTCTTTCCATGCTGTATAACATGGGCCGAATATTTACGTATGTCAAAATAATAATAATTTTTTTTATTATTAGTAGCAAGAGTTGTTATTTTTTTTTAAATAATCCTATATATAAATGCATTGGTGATCTTATATCCTGTCTTGTTTGAGAAGCTATTTTTGTGTTAAAAAAAAACCCAACAACAACAACAAAAAACACTAACAAACAAACAAAAACGTCTGGGTCAGTCTTCATGTATATGTTTTGTTTTCTTTTCATATGGAAAAAAAGAAAAAAGTGATGGGACACGTCTCTGTGTACGCCTATACACACACCAGGACAGGAGAAGATGGACGCGCACATTCCCAGCAGGTATTGGGCTTTTAAAGCACTTTAAAATATTACCATCCCCGAGCTTTCTATTTCAGCAGTCCCCGTTAATGCTTACTAACAGACTAATATTCACACGGATGGCATGTATACGTGAATATCCATATATGATTTACTTTCGTTTCTAACAGACCTCACAATGGTCTGTTCCGGATTGGAGGCTGGGATGAGTAACTATATAGTCATGTCCAAAGCAGTTCTGGACTGGTTTTATCCTGGGACTAATTATATGCGGCAGGACTGTGACGTTTCAAACATGAAGCTACGTTCATGTAGGAATTTAGAAGTTGTCTTGGTGGTAAAAAACAAACAAACCAAAAAACAACAACAACAACAACAAAAACCCTTTGTTTCAATGTTTATTGGCAAGTTCAACGCAAATAGGCAAAAGTTGAGTCGTATCTAGTAAACAACTTCGGTTACTGTCTGGTTTCAATCTCACATTTAATTTAACTGCAAGTTTTTCTGTAGGCCTGCTGCTGTAGACTCTGTGTTGAAACATGGCTTGTTTAACTCAATCAAATTAGGTAGAAGTTAGGAAGCTTTCCAGAAAGTTCCACAGGACACAATCTTCATGGAGTTGGATAAAGTTATATAATAAACAAACCAACACATCAATAAATAATAATATTAATAATAATAATAATGATAAATACTTATTTTAACTGCAGCCCCTGTTTTTTTTCTGGGGGTCATCATTTTTACAGTCTTTCTAGGGCATGGTGAAAGAAATAAACAAATTTTGGTATACACTCCTCGTCCATGTTGTTTTGGGAACGCTGTAGCGCAACTGTCACAATGGTAAAAAAGAACACAGTTCTGAATTCCTATTTCTAAGTAAATTGGAATGAAGCTGTTTCTTAGTCTTTTGGTTAGCTCAAACCAGTCGTTCTCTCGGTCATTAAAAATATATTTCCTTCCTGAGAACCTCTGCTCAGTAGACGGTTTGTTTGGTTTTCGGCCATTCTCTGTAATCTCAAGACTGTTGTACATGCGGTATCCCTGGAGGACGGTAGTTTCTGAAATACTCAAACCAGCCCTTTTGGCCAACCGACAACCAAGCTATGGTCAAAGACACTGAGATCACATTTTTCCCCATTATGATGTTTGATGTGAACGTGACTGTATGTGTATCTGTAACGTTCATCTGTATCTGTATGATTTGCTGACTGCATGGTTGCAGACCAGTTACACTCCTCTGTGGCAATGTTATTCCCCAGTGCCAGTGGTGTCTTTCAAGCCCCCTGAACCCTGCTACATGGGCCTAATTTATCAAGCTGGATACAAATGTATTTATTCGTAAATTATTCGTACAAGGGTTTACACAAGAAATTTGGTATTCATGTAAATCCCATACATTCAGAAGAACCATTTGTTTTCTACTCGTGCTCGCTCCTGAGTGTGTGGAAATTCACACATGGGAAGATCAATTAATGTAAATCTATTGAATGATTTAAAAAACAATGCATTTATCGCTTTTATATATGGAATGTACTGTCAAGAGTTTTTTTATTTTATTACATTTACAGTATTTAGACATATAGAAGTTCTTTAGATTCTCTATCAAAAACATATCCTCATGGTAGTTCTCTTTCAAAGTGCATCATAAAATGTCACGCTTCTGGGAAAAACTGTGTTTATTATCCCATGATGTTAGGCTATTAAGCATTATACAGTATGGCTGTTTTGCTATGCCGTAGGCGGAGGAGGCGGTTGCCAGCTACCTCTCTCCAGCGACGGCAGCAAAATCAGGGGGACCAGTTTTGCCATCCAAGCCGTGTAAGACCACCTCGGCATTGGTTGGAGAAGCCTTTGCGGGCGCGGGTTTCAGCGTGGAATCTACTGCCAAATGTGTCTCTATGGGTTCTGTCCTCCATA
This sequence comes from Ameiurus melas, assembly GCA_012411365.1. Taxonomy (NCBI): domain Eukaryota; kingdom Metazoa; phylum Chordata; class Actinopteri; order Siluriformes; family Ictaluridae; genus Ameiurus; species Ameiurus melas. The sequence goes on along the minus strand of CM022754.1, from coordinate 36,382,972 downwards.
GAAAAGGGTTCCTGGTCCAGTTCATAGCTGGACACCCCCCATCCCTCATCCTCTTTCAGAGGCATGCTCACCACAGTAGTCAGCACAATGCAGAGCCCGACATTAGCCCAAGGAGTTGATCTCTCTTGGACAACAGGGGCCTCACATCTTCACAAAGTGCATGGATGCCGCACTGGCTCCTTTGTGACTCTGGGCATCTGTGTGCTAAATTACCTTGATGGCTGATTAATTCTAACGTGGTCCAGAAAGTTGGCAAGTTAACATCGAGATATTGTTCTCGCCCACGTGAGGAGCTTGGGGCTCAGGTTGAACCTCGGAGAAAGTTGCTTCTCCAGTCGAGAGTGACTTTTCTAGGGATCATATGGGATTCAAATACAATGTGGACGTGTGTGTCCCAAACATGCGTAGGGCAATCCTATCAACATTGAGCTGGATAAAGTTAGGTCTGTCCATACCATCCAGTCACTATGGAGACTGTTGGGGCTTATGGCAACAGCAGCCAACATCATACCGTTTGGCCCATTGCACATGAGACCTTTTAGTGTTGACTGAAAGTCGAGGGTTTCATTCATGGACTTTTACCCATGAGAGTAATTAGTGTCACGTGACGATGCCGAGGTGCTATGAGAACTTGGAAGAGTCCCCGATTTCTAGCCTCGGGTCACACTCTAGGGGTATCTCTTCTCGCAAGACAGTAATGCCATCACTATTCCCTAATTTGTTTTCAACGTTGGGGACAAGGTGGTTTAATTCAATTAAATTCAATTTATTTGTATAGCGCTTTTTACAATGGACATTGTCTCAAAGCAGCTTTACAGAAATATAGAAACACGGAATACACATTTTAAATGTGTGAATTTATCCCTAATGAGCAAACCGGTGGTGACGGTGGCAAGGAAAAACAAAATGTTAAGAGGAAGAAACTTTTAGAGGAACCAGATTCAGAAGGGAACCCGTCCTCATCTGGGTAACAACGCTAGTGTGAAAGTAAAGGAAAGTTGATTGTGGTTTTATATGCAGTCTGTTGAACTAGTCCACTGTTCAAAGGAGACCTGAGTGCAAAACTGCATGTTGTAATTGCAGACCCAATTGCATAGTAGCAACCATAGTCCCAGCAAACCTAGTGAGAATGTCCATGTGGAATTGGAGTTTATGACTGCTCCATCCAGAGATAGAGCATCCGAACGGATTAAGTAGGTCCGGAGAGAGGTCCGGATCGAGGTCCGGATCACTAGCATCTCCATAAAATCATGTGTGGCTCAACAGAAGGAGAGGGAGAGCTTGTTAGGTAAGACTGCTTTGCGTAAAAGAAAGTCTACTCGTGGTAAACTTGAGGAAACAAATACATTTTAAGCTTAGAATTAAACACTGAAACTGTGTCAGAGTCCCGAACACTAATTGGAAGACTGTTCCCTAACTGTAGGGCTTTGTAAGCGAAAGCTCTTCCCCCAGCTGCAGCCTTCGCTATTCGTGGTACCATCAAATAGCCTGCACCTTTTGATCTAAGTAGGCATGGTGGATCATACAAAACCAAAAGTTTGCTTAGATATTGTGGCGTGAGACCGTTTAGTGCTTTGTAGGTTAATAATTGTATTTTATAATTAATGCAAGATTTCACTGGGAGCCAATGCAGTGTGGATAAGATCGGGGTGATGTGGTCATATCTTCTGGTTCTAGTAAGGACTCTAGCAGCTGCATTCTGGACTAACTGGAGTTTATTTATATTCCTACTGGAACATCCAAACAGTAAGGCATTAGTAATCTAGTCTAGAGGTGATGAAAGCATGAACTAATATTTCTGCATCATGTAGTGACAATATGTTTCTTATCTTAGAAATATTTCTGAGATGAAAGAAGTTTATCCTAGTAATATTATCTACATGAGCATCAAATGATTGACTGGAGTCAATAATCACACCAAGGTCTTTTACTGCTGCACATGACGAAACAGAAAGACCATCCAGCATTACTGTGTAATCAGAAAGCTTACTTCTAGCTACATGTGGTCCTAGTGCAAGTACCTCTGTCTTATCAGAATTAAGTAAAAGGAAGTTAGTTAGCATCCAACATCTAATGACTTTTACACATTCCTCAACTTTATTAAGCTTCTGCCTGTCCTCTGGCTTCGCTGAAACATACAGCTGTGTATCATCAGCATAACATGTTTATGCTAATTCCATGTTTATGAATAATCTGACATAGATGTAGCATAGATAAGTATAAGTATAAGCATATATAAGTATAAGTATAAGTAAAAAGCAGTGGGCCTAAAACAGAACTTTGTGGAACACCAAATTGAACCTAAGTATGTGTGGAGAAGTCGCCATTTACATGTATGAATTGATAACGATCAGTCAAATAGGACCTGAGCCAGGAGAGGACTGTTCCCTTAATGCCAACAACATTTTGTAATCTATCAAGGAGAATAGTGTGATCTATAGTATCAAAAGCTGCACTAAGGTCAAGTAACACAAGCAAGGAGACACAACCCTTTTCAGAGGCCAGTAGTAGGTTGTTTACTACTTTAACTAACGCTGTCTCTGTGCTATGATGAGGATTAATTTAGTGGTTAGCACGTTTTCCACACACCTCAAAGGTTGGCGGATAGATTGTCACCTCTGCCCTGTGTGCGTCGAGTTTGCATGTTCTCGCTGTGCTTCATTCTGTGCTTATTCTCGTTTCCTCCCCCAGTCCAAAGAAATGAATTGTCGGATGACTGGGATTTCCAAATTGTTCATAGTGTGTGAATGTGTGTGAACGTGTGTGAACGTGCCCTGTTATGCCCACCCACAGTGTCCCTCGCCTTGTGCCCCTAGTCTCCAGGGATAGGCTCCAGACTCCACATGACCCTGTGCAAGATAAGCAGCACAGAAAATGGATGAATGGATGTTCAACATTAAGCTAAAAAAAAGTTTTTATCTACATCTAGCTAATATTATGTTTCCACTTAGCGTTAAAACTGTTAATCGTGGGCTGTGAGTATTGTCTTATTTCATGAGAAAATTGCAGCTGACTGGTGTCCATTTCAAGGTGAATTCTCCAGGGTGAATTCTGCACCCTTTGCCAAGACAGGTTCTGGATCCACTGCAGCCCTCACCAGATTAAAACACATTCTCCCCCTGCTAACAGCAGAAGGTATCACCCCCCCCCCTTTTTTTCTTTTTTTTTTATAATATTTGTTCTGAAGTGTTAAAGAAGCCTAACACGTTTAAACACACACAGAGACTCTCTCTCTCTCTATCTCTATCTCTCTCTCTCTAATGGGCATAACTGTTCAAAAACAGATAAGGCACGGTTTGTTGTAGCTAGCTGATATGGTTGGGAATGATAAGTAAAAGAAGCCAAGACACCCGGTCTTGCAAGCTGCTGGATAACAGGTGCCTAATATTTACTATATTTAATTTAATGCCACAATTATGATTTTATATTATCAGCTTTTTTTCATATGGTCCTATATCTAAAGACATTGGAGATCTATATGGCTGATAAGGTATTTTTGTGAAGTGTTTAGGTCAGTTTCTATATTTCTATAATTTTTTTTTCTTTCTTATAAAATAGTGATTGGACATGTCTCTGTGTCACGCCCATTCACAGGCTAGAACAGGAAAAGATGGGCACACACGCGGCGGATGCTCTCAGCAGGTATCAGGCTTCTAAAGCATTTTAAGATTGCTATCTGAAAGTTTTCTATTTGATCAGCTTACTAACAAACTAATATTTCTATAGATTTCTGTGCATGTATTAGTTTATGTGAAAGTTTCTATCTATCTATCTATCTATATTTGTTTTTGTTTCAAGTTTCATATATATATATATATATATATATAAAACAAAAAAGTATATATCAATATAGACCATGAAAAACAGTTTTGTGCAATTGCAGTTTCTCCAATTCAAGTAGTTTTCTACAAATAAGTCACAAAAACATGCAAATTATATCACATATTTTGAAAAAAGCCACAGTAAAGACAAGCATTTTTGACTGCAACACAAAAAAACCCCAGAGAAATCCTGTATGGACTGGTTATGTAGGGTGAATGCCAATATATTGGGATATTTCTTACCATAAATAATACAAAATACCTAACACATGCTATACAGGCAGGTCCATAAGTATTTGGACAGCAACACAATTTTCATATGTTTGCTTCTGTATACCACCAAAATGGATTTGATGTGAAGCAATCAGTATGGGATTGACGTGTAGACTTTCAGCTTTAATTCAAGGGGTGTAGCAAAAATATTGCATTAACCGTTCAGGAATTACATGGTCAGGTGTGGCCTGCTTCCTCTTTATTTCATGACAAATTAAGGAGATAAAAGGTCTAGAGTTGAGTGGCTGCTGATAGAAGTGTATCAGTATGAATTCTGAAGTGTATAGAGCTATAGTTTCTGCTCAGATTCAGTCTAATGCTGCAAAACTGATAGGACTTCACAGTACAGATGGATAATGACATAAAACATGTTGCAATGGGTTTAAAATGAAGCAATCAGGATGCGATTGAAGTGTAGACTTTCAGATTTAATTCAAGGCATTCAACAATGCATTAACTCTTTAGGAATTACAGCGATTTTTTTTACAGACTCCCTCCATTTTGACAGGCTCAAAAGTAATTGGACAAATTAACATTATATAATATAAATATAAGGCTTATTTTTAATACTTAATACAGCCTGAAGTCTGGAACCTATCAACATTTTTTGTCAATTTATTAATCAATTTATTGTTTAAACAACCAATCTAACAGGACACACCTGGTAACAAGAAACACGTTAATCACATGATCCAGTATTTTTGCTAGCCGACAATGTGCTAAGTTCTATGTCATTTAACACATCTACGTACATGTAAAACCAAGTAATAAAAGCTGAACCTCAAAACGCTCTTCTCATATTCGTCTTTTGATCTCAAACACAAAAATCTTCAGTTTACAACTAAAGCAAATGAATTGAGTTTACCATTTCACTAGGTTTGGAGGGGACTGCATTATTAAAAAAAAAAAAAAAAGAACCACTGACAAAAACAATCCCTGGCAAAAATTATGGAATCACCACATGTAGAGTATGTTCACCCGGGTGTTTTACTTCATAACAAATCACAGATATGACGCAAAAATAATTTTGTTTAATAGCTGAGCATTCTGCCTTCATGAAAAATACGTCAATCAAATTTAGTTAAATTGTTGTAATTAATGGCATATTTTTTTTCCAGATCAAGTAGAGGAAAAAATTATGGAATCCTCAACAACAAAAAAATCACAGTTAGCACTTTGTTGCCTCCTCCTCTGGCTTTTATGACGGCCTGAATTTTTTGAGGCATGGACTTCACTAATTAAAAACATTCTCCATCAAGCTGGTTCCAACTTTCTGGATTAGTGGTTGACAGCTCAACTTTGCAGGATGGAGCCTTGCCAAGGACCAATTTTTTTCACGTTTCCTCCATAAATTTTCAGATTGAGAGCTGGACTGTTTACTGGTCATGTCACTGAGTTCACTCGCCTTTCCTGAAGAAAAGCTTTAACACTCTTTGCCCTGTGGCAAGATTCATCATCATCCTGAACAATGACTTCTTCATCACCAAACCTATTTTCTATCCATGGAATGAGAAAAGTGTCCAAAATTTCAATATACACTTGTACATTGACTGTTGAGGTCTCCCCTGGTCCTTTACCTGACGTGCAACCCCGTATCATAACTGAGTGGGAAATTTGATTGTGTTCTTCAGTCATCTTTATGTTTCATTAGAACGGCACCAGACAAAAGTTTCAGTATCATCTCTTTGGTCAATGCAGATTCATCACTGAATATCACTTTCATCCAATCATCCACATTCCATGAATGCTTCTCATTAATTCACTCTAACCTGGTTTTCTTCTGTTTAGGCGTTAATGCTGGTTTTTGTTTGGCTTTTCAATGTGTAAATCCCATTTATTTCAGCTGATTTCTCCTGTTTCTGGACAATTATTTTTCATTTGATTTGTGCATTTTCTATTTTCAAGGCATATTGCTTTGAGTTTTCTATCCTGATGCTTTGACGTCTTCCTTGGTATTCCCGTACATATTCCTTTTATAATCTTTCCATTTTGTTTATACTTGCACCAAATTTTAAACACAGCTGGCAGGAACAACCAGTTGTCATCTTTTTCCACACTCTGTAGCGGATTTCCTTCCTGAAGGAGTTTTATAATCCTTTCCATTGTTGCAAATGACAACTCACTTGGGGCCATGTTTCCTTTCAAAAAGTCCAATGTGAAGATCTGTATGCACTCTCTTTTAACTCGGACTAATTAGCATTTTTAAACATGTATTGGTATTTGTTTAATCATTTGTTTTAGTATTTGTAATTTTTTGACAAATTACAAGGTGATTCCATATTTTTTTTCTCCACACTGAGTGAATCCATAATTTTTTCCAATACTTGATATGCGGAAAAAGTATGCCATTAATTAAAATTATTTAACTTGTTTCACAATGCTAGAATGTTCAGCTACGGCACAAAAAACCCGGGCATAATTTTTGCCATGGGTTGTAGCTTACCCTTTTGCCTAAACTGACCGAAAACCATTTTAATGACACGTTTGCTAGTTTGCGACACATCTTTTCATTGGTTCGACCATTACTTCCAGTATTAAACATGTTTAAAATGTAACTTATTTGTAGCATACTTGGTCATGGTATTAATAAAAGAAAATCCCAGGTGATCACATCAAGTATTTCCACTACTGCCCCCCCCTTTTTTTGCTTTTGCACTATTCTATGTTCCAGAGATAATCAAACCATCCCACATTTTTCCCCACTGTGATGTTTGATGTTTGAAAATTAACTGTAAATTAAATACTTGGCAAAGGCAACAACAAACAATGAAGAAAATAAATAAAGAAAGGAGCTAGGCCACCTTGTCATTCCTCCAGTCCCAGGTACTCTCCTTCAATAATCTGACTCTGATTGGTTTTGGTCAAATTTTTGTCTTTGCAAATCGAGAGGTACCACCAATAATGAAATTGCAAATGCCAATGTGTTTAAAACCTGATTGAAAAAGCAGAATTCATTCTTTTTTTCCCTTTCAGTCTGAAGCCAATCATTTGAGCTTGATAGTTTGATAATTGTTTTCATTTCCATACTTCACAGGTCAGAACCAGTTTCCTCAAAGCAGTTTGCTTTTTTAAGGACACTCATCATCCCAATCATTCTTTTTGTGTTCCTCTACTTCATCCAGTGGCTCACTAGAGAAAATGCTAATAATTACAAGCCTATTGTTTTGTACCCTGTCGCAAAAAAGAAGCCGCCACCCTTGATGTCATGTGGCGTGACAGTGCAAAGTGATCCAATCATTAAAGTCAACAATCTTAAAACATATCTGGTCGGCTCTTACATAGAGCACCGTCAGGAGGTGAAAATGATAAAGACAATCGCTATAGTGCTTCGCAGTGAAAACATGAAGTATAACTGCTTGCTGTGCTGCAACGAATGGACCACATCTGTACCCGCTACGTACAGCATTCACTCTGACCACTTTGGGTTTGAAATACGGCCGAGCCTACCTGCCTATATTACCAGAAAACTGTGCAACACCGACACATGTGGCTATCACTTCTCAATCATCTAATGAGGATGGATCCTCACAGGACATTCACACCTTCCAACCTGTTAGGAATCAGCAGAAGCAGGAAGTCTTTCCTTATGAGTTTACAGTCTGCATTTCTGTCATGTATGATTATGACAATGTCCTGGAGCTTGTGCAAATCATGGAGATGTTCAAGATACTCGGTGTCCAGAAGGTAGCTATTTACAAAACCAGTTGCCTACCCACAACACAGAAGGTCCTGGATTACTACATCAAGCAGAACTTTGTGGAACTTATCCCGTGGAACGTAAAATCTTACATCAAGGTGTCCAAAGGCTGGAAGAAATCGATTTCATCAGGAGAGCTGCATTACTACGGCCAAATTGCGGCACTCAATGATTGTGTGTATCGTTACATGTACCAGTCTCGCTATGTGGCTCTGCAAGACTTGGATGAAATTATTCTACCTATGAATTTAAAAAACTGGACAGAGCTCCTGCCTGAACTGGAGAGGAAATACAATCAGATAGGTACCTTTGAATTTGAGAATAATTATTTTCCTCTTTCCATCACGGATTCAAGCTCTAAGTATTCTCCAGACTCCTGGAAGAAGGTTACGGGAGTAAACATTTTAGAACATATCATTAGAATGAGCAATGATCCATCGATGTTCAATAACTTTAAAATGATTGTTAATCCTCGCTTAGTGTTTCAGACTACAGTCCACGGACTTTTGCAGAATGTGAAGGGTAGTGTCAGAGTGGACCATGACATTGCCCGTATGTATCACATGAGAGCCATTACAAATGAAATTTTGGAAACACGTAAACAAATACAGGACACACATCTGAGGGACTATGCGGACAGTCTGATCCCGGCTGTTTCTAAAGTCCTTCGAGAAGCACTGGGTATTTATTAAAATGCATAACTAATCTGTGTTAAACCAGAAAATGTGTAAAAATAAATTATATAAATGCATAGATATGATAAAGAAATTTTATATGAATATTTCATGACACTGTCAACAAATTCCTAATGTGTTCTAAAGTTAGCCGGAACAAAGATTAGCTAAATGTCCTAAGACAGGACTTAATTGTAATGTTAAAATGCTTGTAAATATATGAATGATCAATTAAATATGTGAAACACTTTCAGTTTGTAGTCTTCTTGAATCCTGTGATGCCTATGCGTGAAGCATGATATGGACACAAATTCCTGTGAAGTGTAAAACACTATGAAGCTATATACTAATTCAGTATCTGACAGAAATTGTGTCATTGTCAATTGTGTCAATGGTGAGACGATTAAAATGCAAAGATTTCTGCAACCATTCAGCAACGTAGAAGGTAAGAACAACCTATGACAGTAACATACATAAACAATACATGAACTTAATTGCCAGTTTATTAGGCACCCCAGCTTTTGCCCTTTTATTGGCTGACCACCTATTATCTGGATGACTGGTCAGTTTTAGTCCTGTGATGGTCTATTTATATTTTGGAGGGAGTAGACGGGAGAAGACGGGCGTAGCCATAATTTCAGATGGGGGGGACAGAATATCAACGGTATTCATTGTTTCTGACTTTGGCCTAATTGGTGGGTTTCATCTCTTGCTCTTAATTGGCTTATTATTAATATTAATAATTCTGTACTTGTATGATATATTGTATATTGCACTGTATTATTTAAATATTGCAAATTGTATTTAGTGCACATTGTATTGCATATATACATAGCACACATTATATAATAGATATTTGTATAATCACACACTATTTTATTATATTCTGTTTTATTCCGTTGTTATTGGTCTGTTCCTATCCTGCCTTTCCAACCTGCCTGTTTCTTGTTCAATCTATTGTCAATACAGTAATGCATGAGAACCCTATAAATTAAAACCTAGATCAGAGCATTAATGCATACCACTTAATAACTGTTAATATTTTTAAATACTACATATCCGTGATACTGTGGAAGATTTTTGGAAGTTCTCTCCATTTTCTATTGAATGAAATAGTTATGTATAAAATGGCAGGATTACACTTTACAAGAGTTTGAAAATAAGTGCACGTTTGTGCTGGACTGCGGGTAGGTTAATATTACCATCAAATCTAGCTAATTATTCATCAATGTAAATAGGCAGCGTTTAAAAAGGAATATGTAGCAAATTATTCATCATAGGCCGATGACATCAGATGATGTCAGAAAACCTCCGGCTTTCCGCAAAGCAGTGTATACATACGTACTTCCGTTTTACCTTATGCTGCCAAAGTACCATGGGTGGCGCAACTAACATTCTACTTTTGACAACAAAACAGTTTTCTTGCCGCTAAAATGAAACATTCTGGAGGGAGAGCAATCTATCAAACTCACCAGTGTATGTACAGTATCTCACAAAAGTGAGTACACCCCTCAAATTTTTGTAAATATTTGATGATATTTTTTCATGTGACAATACTGAAGAAATGACACTTTGCTACAATGCTTGTGGAACAGTGTAAATTTACTGTCCCCTCAAAATAACTCAACACACAGCCATTAATGTCTAAACCGCTGGAAACAAAAGTGAGTACACCCCTAAATGAAATATGTCCGAATTGCATATATTTATAATGCATATATTTATACACACACACACACACACACACACACACAGTAATCTTTGCAAGTTACATGATTTGAAGTCGATAAGAGTCAGTAGAGGTTTGTCTTTTTATGTGTAAATTTAAACACACTCAGGTGCGTGAGTAGAATATGGATGTTTTTCTGAAGTTACAGGATTTTAAAGAACACAAAATTTCTTGTGTAAAGGTTCCTGCGAACAAATAAATCCATTTGTATCCAGCTTGATAAATGAGGCCCATTGTCTCAGCCCCTTTCAATGAAAATCAAGAAGGTGAGTACAGGTGTGTGTGTGGAAGGATTTGTCACATTGTTTAAGATCCGCCCTCGGAGACACAGAAACAAAGTGTGTGTGTGCGTGTGAGTGCTGTGGGAGACTGACACTGGACAGATGGGCGCTCTGACTGCAGCGTGCCACAGGTATTGGGCAAAAAAAGCTATTTAAATCCAAATGTACATTAATGCCAAAATGTATATATTTATTGTCTTATGTACTTAATTCATTTCTAGACATCTTATATGTGTGTAGTTAACTGCTGTATTTTCATATGTGTGAAAATACATGAAAAATGGAGGAAAAAACATTTTTGCATGGGATTAATTAGGAGAGATTTTTTCTACCATGCTGCAAATAAAGTGCACTAGTTCTACTCGGTTTCAATTACTGAATTTCTTGTTGATACTTCACAGGGCAGTATTTTCAAAGCTGTTTGTTTTTCCAAGGATCCTCATATTCCCTCTCATCCTTATTGTGCCCATCTTCCTCACTGGAGTAATTAACTTCAAGAATTACAAGCCTATTGTTTCTTACCCTCACTGGAGAAGGAGGCTGATGGCATGCGGCGTGCCAGTGCAAAATGATCCGATCATTAAAGTCAGCAATCTTAAAACATATCTGGTCGGTTCCTACGTAGAGCACCGTCGGGAGGAGAAAAATATACGTACGATTGCTATAGTACTTCGCAATGAAAGCACAAAGTATCACTGCTTGCTGTGCTGCAACGGTAAAAATGTCTCCATACCTGCGAATTACAGCATTCACTCTGACCACTTTGGGTTTGAATACGGCACGGCTGATATTACCTGCCATGTACCAGAAATATGTACAACACCGACACATGTGGCTCTCACTTCGCGATCACATAAAAAGGATGGATACTCTCAAGACATCCACGCCTTCCAACCTGTTAGGAATCAGCAGAAGCAGGAAGTCTTTCCTTATAATTTTACAGTCTGCATTTCTGTCATGTATGATTATGACAATGTCCTGGAGCTTGTGCAGGCCATGGAGATGTTCAAGATACTCGGTGTCCAGAAGGTAGCTATTTATAAAACCAGCTGCCATCCTGATACGCAGAAGGTCCTGGATTACTACATCAAGCAGAACTTTGTAGAACTCATCCCCTGGCGTGTAGCGTCCTACATTAATGTGTCCAGAGGCTGGAATAAGACGCAGTCATCAGGAGAGCTGCATTACTTTGGGCAAACTGCGGCGCTCAATGATTGTGTGTATCGTTACATGTACCAGAGTCGCTATGTAGCTCTGCAAGACTTGGATGAATTCATTCTGCCTATTAACAACAAAACCTGGCCAGAACTCCTACCTGAATTGGAGAGGAAATACAATCGCGAGCTGGGCTTTGAATTTGAGGCATTTTTTTTCCCTCTCTCTATCATGGATTTGAAGCCAGAGTATTCACCGGCATCGTGGAAGAAGGTTACGGGAGTCAACATCTTAGAACATGTCTATAGGTTAAACAATGAACCCAAAGAGTTCAATAATTTTAAAGTGATTGTAAATCCTCGCTTAGTCTTTAGTACTACAGTGCATGGATTTCTGCAGTCTGTGAATGATAGCATCAGGGTGGACCCTACAATCGCACACCTTTACCACGTGAGGAACATCTCGGGTGAAAACTTAACAACACGTTCCATCGTACGAGACACACGTCACAGAGACTTCGCAGAAAGGCTGATTCCTGCTGTTTCTAAAGTGCTTCAGCAGGCACTGGATGTCTACTGAAGTCTATGTACATGTATGATCTGTGCTTAATCAGAATTGTTGTCAGGTGGGCAATTTATATCTGTATTTACTTAAGGCTCATTGGTGTTGAATTCTCGATTCTGATTGGTCAAAAGGTGTTGATTTATTTTCTTCAACAGTAGTGCTGACTCCTAGGCAAAAAGTTGATAATAATGTGCTCATCAGATACTTTATAATTTCTGTAGTAAAAGTTCATTCACATTTAACTTGTATGGACTTGTACATGACTTGTACACTCTACCTAATCTAAGATGGATTCGAAACGTGTTATTTATCAAATATAACCAGCACTGTTGTTATGAAGTCTTCTATATGGAGGATAGAGTCTCTGGTGTCAATGCTTTTGTCTCAGGACTTTCTGGTTTTTCAGTAGCATGACAAACTGCATTTTTTTGTCTTATTAACTTAAAGAGAAAGAGAGAAAGAGAGGATGTTGAGAAAATAACTGTTTACAATGTAAGTGATATCAGGAGTTAACTTGTTTCATGGATGTGTTCTGTATATAATAAGTTTTTAATCGCTTTGTTACATTTATACGAGGAACAAAACACCTCGGGATGTGCTGTGATTTGGAAAATAATCACGTTTGAGTGGTAACGGTAACTATACATCGTGTCAGGCCGTATTGCATGATTATTCTCCTCTAACAGCACACCCACAAGTGTTTTATTCCCTACATATACAGTACAGAGCCTCAATTATCAGTGAATACTGAAACAGATAATCATTTCTAAACTTTATATTAGCCTGGGCAATACAGAATGTAGTACTTCCATTGATCTTCCCATTCTGCTTGTCAGTGGCGCCTGTGAATTGTACATAATAGGTCGTGTAATTTGGAGCAAGGATTACGTTTGTAATATATGTAATATCTGAAAGCAATAGACCTGGCATGACATGTCATGTTTTGATCAGGTGAGCAAATCTTATGACTGAAGTCAAGATTCAGGCCGCATCGGTGATGGATATACTAGCAAATCTTTCATGAAAAATTGAGAAAAGATGTAAATGGAAGAAGACGTTCCAATGTCTACCAGTTCACCAGAAGTGCACATTTTCCTTTAACATTGCAACACTGAATCGGGTCCACATTTGGTATGTAAAGATTGCTTGTTTAGCCACTGAAACTTTTTGCATCATGCAAACAGGAAACTTGAGCTGAGTGGTTAAGACGTTGGGCACTGCCAAGCTGCCACTGTTGGGCCCTTGAGCAACTCAAATGTGTAAATGACCCTCAACTACTCAAATGTATAAATTAGATAAATGTAAGTTCCTCTGGATAAGAGCATCTGCCAAGTGTAATGTAAACGAATGGTGTATGAACTATATGTCTGTAACAATAAACATTGCAGGGCACCCAGATTGATACCAAATAATCTGATTTGGATTATATGTTTATTAGATAATTTCCTATAGACTAACTGTATAAATGATATCCGTCTACATATTGACACTTTTAATGGTCTTAACAAATCATTGTTCAGAAAGTTAGCAAGAATTAAACAAATGCACTCAGGGGACCTCCTGTGCCACCATTTGCTCATTTAGTTTTGCTGCAGTGAACGTTTGGAGAAGAGCTAGAAACAGGGAAATTCACTTGCAGTATCTCACAAAAGTGAGTACACCCCTCACATTTTTGTAAATATTTGATTATATTTTTCATGTGACAACACTGAAGAAATAACACGTTGCTACAATGTAAAGTAGCGCGTGTACAGCTTGTGTAACAGTGTAAATTTGCTGTCCCAGAAAAATAATTCAACACAGCCATTATATAAAGTGTATAAGTGAGTATAAAATTATAACAGCCAATTTAATCAGCCAGCAGGATTGCATACTTTACTTTCTTGTGAAGAACCGTTAATGTTGCGGCAGTTCAAAAACATTAAACACATGTATAAATGGATTTTTAAAAAGTTGTTGCCAAGGCATATGAGGAATTAAAGTATTAAACACTTCTGCACATCCTGTTATTGGAAAACAATCAACTTTGGGGCTGTAACAAGAACTCCACTTTGCTGCACGCTACAACACACCACCCACTCATTGATTATTTTCTTAGAACAGCACACCCAAGTTCTTTTATTCCTTATACGAAACGTCTTTGTTTTTGTCTGTTCTTTGAAGCTTTTGTGTCTCTCGGCTCTTTTTTGCCTTCTGGTATACTATCATGTTACATGCAAATATGAAGACAGACACTTTTTTACCCTTAATTAAAATCTGTTATGGCATCTCATTTAATGATATTTTAAGGAAAACAAGAGTGGACATTTTATCATTGTTTTAATTACAAAAAAAAAATATCAGGTTTTTTGTTTGCCAAACCTCAGAATCAGTAGTTACATACAGACTTACTATTACTTATTATTATGCTTTTCTTTTTAAAATCAGGTGCAGAGAAATGCATATACATACACCGATACAAATGTACACAGTTGAAAACAAAGACATAACTGGCATTTGGTGTTAACAGGTACCTGGATGTTGGAGTAAACTGTGCAGACTGGCTCAAATAAACCTTTTCAGCCTGTATTTCAAGTGTTCACATTGCTTTAAAAAATATGAATCAAATAATTGCACTCTACATCATACAAAAACAAACCAACATAAAAAGCAAATAGTCCTTCTTATAAATGCACGAGTGGAAAGTAGCTGAATTATCACAGCTCCTGCTGTACTGTGAGCTTTCACAATGCGTGTTCATTTGTTTGCATCTGTGCATATGGACTCTCCTTGCTTCGAGTCTCTTCTGAGGAGGACCGAGAGTGCTTCAGTCATGGCTGTAGTGGTAGTGTCCTTCATTTTCACTGCTGGCACCATGTATTTCCACATATTTACCTTATCAAGTGGAAAGTTAGCCAGTACATGAACATGGGCTGTGCTGCAGCAATGGCCATGGTTAAGTACATGCGTAGCTGATTCTTGGCTCCTCGGACCATAACGCCCTCCGCAGCCACCTCGGATAGAATCTTTAACCTCAGTGTTCGGATCTACAGCGCACACAGATAAGCACGCGTGTCAAGCACAAGGTTGTCTTTGAGCCCCAAAATAAACATTATTGCAGTCATATGAAGTAGCTCATTTGTGGAATATTACTTCAAGTTCATTACAGACTGTGAGAAAATGCCATTCCTGTTCTATTGTTTTCAGCATTGCCTGTAACAGCTAACTTAGTGATTGCGTTAGGCAAAAATGAGTTGAAAATAATATCAGGTGCAAATTTGTGCCTGTTTTTAAGCACATTCCTTAGTCCCCAGAAACTCTTTAACCTTTAACCATGTCCAGTTTCCCTGGGGTATAAAAGTGCACACATGTAAAATACATGGTCATCCACTATAACAGGAAAAATAAAAACAAAAACAAAAACAAACAAACAAACACCTTCCAACACAAAGGAGATGGTTGTTAACCTGGACAAATCAGATCATGGATAAAAAAAAAAAAAAACAATGAATAGTGAAAGGAAATTCTCTTTTATCATTTTATATTTTATATTATATTATGAACTGCTCTCAAATATATGATGAATGTAATCATTTAGTTGCCTCTTTGAATAAGCTGATCAACTGCTATCCTTGATTATATTATTATGTACTTCTGTGTCAACATGACATGGGACTTATTTCGTATCATAACTAAGTGCTGTGTGTTTTGTCTAAATCTGTCTGACACTTGGACCAGTAGAAACCGTCCACACAGTGCTGTTCTCAATGTGTACAATATGTATAAATACTTCTGTTTTGAGTGAATAAAGCAGAAGTCTCTTTTGAACACACTCATATCTGTCAGTGGGTGTGTGTTCATTTCGGACTCTCCAGGCGCCCGACTCTGCAGCAATTCACACTTTCTAGCTTATAGCAACATAGAACTAAAAATAACTCAAAGTTACTAGAAGTTAATGGTAAAACAGGCTGAAAGGCATGACAGAGATCGAAAAGGAGTTGTAATCTAACAAATAGCCAGTTAGTTGAAAATACCACCAAGGCCATATTTAGGGTCATAACAAAAAGTTGGCCAAGAATGAAACCCTATGCTCTGAGGAGCATAACTGGGTGTTTGAGTTTTTACTTTTATGCCATTGCATTTGCTTTGTCAAAACTGCAATCTCAACTGATTAAGCAAATTTGAATGAGCAATAATAATAATGATTTTTTTTTCTTCATAAAGGCAAACTCTCATAGACCTTTGTTTAAAAGTTTAAATAGCTTGTTATCATTGTAGCTCTCAAATGATTATTTCAGTTAGTGACTTAACTTACGTTATATATGTGGTTTCTTTGAGTCTACAACTGTTAAGTGTTTAATGATTTAATAATAATAAATTATTATTATTATTATTATTATTATTAACCACTAGCAAGCCTACGATCCTGCTTGAAGCACCAGGACAGAAACGCATGTGATTAAACTAACAAATGTGTATGATATATAATATCAGAAAGATTTCGGTCCTGCCTGCTGTTCATAAATGCCAGTGATGGTGTTTTTTTGAAAGGGAGTATATAGTCAAATTGAGTCATCAGTGTCCCAATGTGCAGTGATCCAGGGTTCTTTACCAGTGCCCGAACTCATGTACACCATATTCTAATTCACCACCTAGGGAACCAAGTTACCTAAATTCTGTAGTCATAAATTATGCATACCCTTTCAAATTATTCATAACCTAAATTCTATAGACAGACTTGCATGGCAATTTCCCTGCTAGCAAGACTGAAAACAATAGAACAGTGTGAACAGTGTCCACAATGTAAGGCATCATCAATGATCAGCAAATACAATGAAACAATTACTTGCCACTCACCGTAAAGACAAAGATTGAAGCACAGCACCAGAATAATGAGAGATAATACCCTGTCTTTCCAAACAGGAGCCCGGCTAACACTCCGACTATCATCCTGTGGAGAAAAGACAAGATGCGAAATGATTACAGAAATCACTTCCAGGTGTAGCAATATTACTAGTTTTGGAGATATTTCCATGATCTATTAGATGATATAATTTAACACCGTTATATTATATGAGACCATTACGTTTTACACTTTAAGTTCGGCTTAAAGAATAAAACCACCTCAAATGACTTATTCTTTAAAACTGCCATCCTCAAGATCACCCAAGATTTATTTTGTAATGGCACCAGTCAGAATTAGCCCTCGCTTCATCTGTACTTAAAAAGAGCAGTGCAGCAGCACTTTAGTCTTTTAGTCTGTCCAGCTTTCTCATGTCATTTTTGCACTCAAACAGATTAGCTTGCAAACTTCAACATTCATTCTGATACCACTGTCAACACTATTGTGAAACCTAAGCGCGATCTCGTGACCGCTCCTGTTAAACACGAAAAAAAAAAACGAAAACCCGCACACACCCGCTAACCACTAAGCACAAACATATAGTGTTTCAGGGTGGAGATTTCCTTTAAGCAGCAGGTCAGAATGGGGAATGGAACATTCGTTGTGTGCACATAACAGAAACTATAACTAAATGAGATCATATTTTTTATTATAATTTGTAACAACTATTGTTAAAAGTACAGAATAAACAAAGTGAAATCGGCTCATAGCCATGTCAGTGTTCGGAAAAGGTTAATGCAAAGATAAATAATGATCTCCAGGCTTTAGGAACTTATTCTTAAGGGTTGTGGACATTAGGACAAAATGTCAGTTCTTCTTTTAAAAAAATGAAAATAAATAAATAATGAAAAAAAGGAACACATACTTAAAAAGCTACACCAGGATAAGAATAAGAAACCTGTCACAAAGTAGAGTAGATCATTTTATTCAGTCTTTAATAAGCCACCTTACCCAACATATTTGTATCCAGAAATGGCCACCAGATCGATGGTAGTGAGGTCTGTGTTCACTGTGACCAGGTAAAGGCTGAGGAGAATGGCAAGAACTTCAATAATGAGCCACACCAGTGCTGAGCTAGCCTGCATCCCCAAGATCTCGGGGGAAAAGCTGAATATAGAGATACACACAAAGGCAAGAGTCAATAATGTAAATCAACAGATCTATGGAAGCTTGTGAAGATTTTCCATTATACAATATTAAACCAAACATCCCGCAGCATAAAAAATATAAACAAATAAAATTTATGACGAGTCATTAAAGAAAATATTTACGTTGGCAAATAAACCTCTGGGTTATAAAAAAATAAATCAACTACAAGGTAAGAACAAATATGTTCACATCATAACACCATGCCACTGATTATTATAATTTTTTATTTATTTATTTTATTTTTTAAATGTTAACAGCACACCCTGTTATATTTTATTCCTTAATTATAAATCGCTCTGGATGTGTGTGTATTATCAACAGTTAAACAAAACCTGGATGTAAAATGCAGCACAAAAGCAAAATGTAGCTGTATTGACACCATACACTCGGATGTTTTCAGAGCCTAAGAAACCCAATATGTTTCATTTCAATTTAAGAACTTCAACTGGTTTTAGGTTTCGACAGCTTTTGAACGGAAAATATTTAACACGCTGTCTGACAGAGTCCCATAGAAGAGAGAGTATGCTCTGGTTGTCTTCAAATAGAGTGGTTCCTCTGAAACCCCGAAATAGGAGCCTTTATTTGTCACAGATGCATTACAGCACAGTGAAAGTTTTAGGGTGTTGGGATCAGAGTGCAGGGTCAGAAATGATATGACATACGTGCAGCAGAGAAAATTAAAGTGTTAGAACTGTCCTTTTTGGGTGAACAGTCATCAATTACTCGCCTTTCAAGCTCCAAAAAGTTCATAAAGGCATCGTAAAGGTAATCCATGTGACTCCAATGGTTTAATCCCACTATTATGAAGCGACAAACGCTTTCTCGTGAAAGCGCATCACAGATCTACGCAGAAGTGAAGATCTTTTGCGAATAAAGACTTCATTTTAGTTTTGCATACACAAAGCATTCATATCGCTTCATAAAATTGGGATTAAACCACTGGAGATGCATGGATTCTTCTTACGATGCCTTTATGAACTTTTTGGAGCTTGAACGTTTGGGTTAAATGGACGGTCAATGCAGGGACAGAAATCTCACAGGTTTCGTTCAAAAATATTTTCATTTGTGTTCAGAAGATGAACGCAAGTCTTATGGGTTTTGGAACGACATGAGGGTGAGTAATTGATTAAAGAATTTTCAATTTTGGGTGAAACAGCCCTTTAAGGGCCTTGCTCATGGATTCAACAGTGGCAGCTTGGAAGTGAACTCTCGACCTTCTGATCAGTAACCCAGAACCACCACTGCCCTAGTGCATTAGGATGTATCACAAGAGTGTAAAAGTGTGTAGAAAACCATGCTTACCTGTTTTGTGTGCCAAGGGCCAGGCCTGCAACCAGGACATACGTGATAAAAGCCATCGCTGAAATGAGAAGGGGACAAGATTAGACAATCAGAACACGGCATACATATCATATATAAAAGTATGTACTTTTTCATCCAGCCTAATAATTGGGTAATAATCTGACTGGTGGTTTAAACTGATTAAACTGGATCAGATTTTGAGTATACTCCGTTGAGATTGACAAAGCGAAACAAGCAGAGTGACTGATTACATGATAAATAAACTACCGCTATGCTGAATACACTTCATATACTTCTGAGCGATTTGTTATGAAATATACAAATAACTTACAGGGGATGTACAGGTCCGGAGCATTGATATCAAAGCGTGGAGCTACTGGAGTATCCTGTTGGTAACTAACCTCCCAGTTCTGTAACAAAAGCACTGATGAGACACCAAACACCCAGACTCACCAAATACACACACATAACTGGCACCTAACGGCACAGATTACGGCACATCAAGAAGAGCTTACTGCATTTGTTAAGAGAGGAACATCAAAACAATGTGAAAAGCAACGTGTTAAGATGACATTAAAACAGCAGAAAACAAATGAGAGCCAGTAGAGTGATAAAGAAAAAGCAGTTGTGCATAGATACAAAGAAAGAAGATTCATGTCTAGGGGTCTAATTGGTTTACCATTATGATGGCATACTCTCATATGAAATATAAAGATTATAATAAATATAAAGATTATAAGCAAAGCTGAAATGTAAAAAATAAATAAGAGTTTATGTCTCTGGTGAGGTGATACATTATATGGCCAAACGTATGGTCAAAGCTTCGTCTCCCTTTGCGGTTATATAATTATACAACAGTTAGTTCTGGATCCACTGATTTGATTGGTTGTGCAGAGTTCTAAAAGCACCTAAATTTAATTGAACCGCATTGGGAGATTTCACTGTGTCAATCACGCCGCTAGTCATCATGGTTGTAAGCCTAATAGACGTGTCGCTTAAAAATGAAAGGGGTTAATCTACTCAATACCTAAAAAAAAAAAAAGTGAATGTTAAACATTTTTATGTAAAGTGCTGTTAATATGAGAGTGCTTCAAATCTACAACTGGGTGAATGGAAAGTTCAGGAATAAAAAGCTCTAATGGATCAAATGAATTAATATGATACAAATCAGTCCTAGTCTTAAAATGAAATCTGTACAGTGATTTTAAGGAGGACTGTGGAAATTATTTTACTCTGGATGGAGGTCCAGAAAAAAATAAATAAACCCTGCACTAAAATGATTCAATTCAATTCAGTTTGTATAGAGCTTTTAACAATGGACATTGTCACAGAGCAGCTTTACAGAAATATATAAATTCCGAATATAAATTTTAAATGTATAAATTTATCTCTTGAATTATAGCAATACATGTTGTTCTCCATATAATGAATTTAAAAATAAATAGAATACAGTAAATCCCTTTTAAAGAGCAGAATGAACTGGTATTTTTTGTAGTACACTACTACTGCTTGCTAGAGAAATGGTATTAAAGGTTTTTTTGTATCCTTGCATTATTTCCCTAACCAAATAAGCTCATACTTGCACTGCTGCAGGAGTTATTTCACCTGCAACTATTTGAACAACAGATTTAGATATATTAAAATTTGCTCAACTTGCACAAACATAAAAAAGCAAATAAGCAGCAAACTAGGTGCCTGTGTGAAGTGGAGCAGGATTAGCACAGTATACAACTCACTTCCTAGGAGAATTTCTGTTTACTTAGACCCTTTGTCTGCCAGGTTGCAGGTGCAAGTATGCACAAATTTATGTGCTACATAAAGAACACATCATTCATACCTCATGCATATAGGGAAATACCAGCAGTCCCAGTTTCTTGCCAACATAAACGGTGTCCACAGCAAAGTAATATTTCAGTTTGGAGATGGGGATGAAGCGGTCAAGCTGTGAATTTGGAGAGAGTTTAAATGACAAGCAAAAATAAATAAAAATCACATGAATTTCAGTTCAGAAATACTCTCATATGAAGTTAAACACTTTCTATGTTCCAATAAGCCAAAGTTATTTTTGTTGTGCATTTCTGATCCAACTGTAGCACCCTACTTTTTTTAAATTGTAAAATACTTCTATACCATATAAGAGCAATTCTAAAAACAGTTCCACATACAATTATAAAAGTTACTCTTTCTAAATATTAAAACTCTTTCAAGATGTATTATTGCAGAAATTAAAAAATAAATGAATAAATAAAAATCAAGCTAAATAAATCATCAAGAATGTGTTACTCTGGGTAAATAAATAAAGATAAATCTGTAGAATTAAAGTTTATGTTAATAGAACATTATTTATTAAAATATATTATTACAACACATGCTTTGATTAAGAAAGAGACAACTTTCACCTTGTGAGATTCATACAACATATTTATAGTATACGCCTACAGCTAGTGTTAGTTTTTTGTGGCAGTATTTAATATTAAATCTAGTTTTTTTAGTTACTGAAGTTGAGTGAATGAATGCGTTAAAAGCCTCTTGCTGCATCCGATATGCTCCCATGTTAATCATTGTCAGACTTTGCGTCTGACTGCCTGCTCCCAAGCACATGACAGCATGATGCTCCCAGGACTATTTTCTTAGGTCATTACACAGTTCAGTTCACACAATTCGGTCTGTTGTGTTTAGTTAGTGGTTGGGTGAAGTAGCCATACATCCAGAAGCTGATCTTGTGGACTCGAACAAGAAAAATATTGTTTTTGCCTTTTGATTATGCTAAAGGTGGGCATCAAGAGACAGCAGCCTAAGCTCAATTATGGATCAAGGCAGTTATATTAAAAAATAAAAAATATCCACCCTGCCTGGAGATTTCAAATAGCACATTTTGCTCCACATGGGTGCATTCATTTCTGGACACAAAAGCAAAAAGAACAAAGAGCCCTTACATTTTTATCCATCATTTGTTTGCCCTGGCTTGCAAGGCTGCTCCCATAGGCCATAGCGAGATTGGACATAGGATCTGAGAGGATGGCATGTCCTGCGTAGTCCATCCCTCCTTTGTCCATGCTGCCAGGTCCAGAGTTGTGTTGACCAGCACTGGTGTCATCAAAAAGCTGACGGGGTTCACCAGAGTCTGAGCCAGGACTCCTCATCCTTGGCCTGGATTCTGAAACACAAACGCACATCTCGAAGTGAGAGACAGGCTGAATCCCAAATGGCTCATTACACTGCGTATGAAAAAATGGATTCTACCGGCTACGTAGGACATGAAAGCGTCCCACAGTAAGCTCTCTGGAAAGCATCCTCAGTCATTTAGTGCAGCAAATAAGTCTGTTAGTATAGATTTAGACTAGAAGATCTGAACAGAAGGCAGATACACTAAATGGCCAAAACTTTGTGGACACACCCATACGGCTGTAGTTTATCAGGTGTCCACAAATTTTGTTGGCCTTCTCCAAACTGCTGCCACAGAGTTGAAAGCACAGAATTGCACCGATATGTTGGGCCCGATAGCGCAGCATCACAACAGTCGACTCGCATGACCATGTTATAACAGATAAAAAAAGAAAAGCCCCTCAGCTCTCTTGTGGCTGAATTAGCAGAAATCCCCACAGCCACAACTCCAAAACCTAGTGGAAAGCCTTCGCAGAAGAGTGCAGCTTATTATAACAGCAAAGGGAATTAATCTGGAATGGAATGTTCAAAAAAGCACACGAGTGTTTATATCAGGTGTCCATGTAGTGTATTAATAAACCTCGACTGTATTGCAGGCCAGTTGAGATTTGAACTAATGCAAAGCCGACCCAAATTTAATTTGTTTTGGTAACAGCAAATTTTAATCACATGGATGAGTTGTTAATGCAGAATATTTACAGTGTGCATGTGTGATGTACAGTATCTCACAAAAGTGAGTACACCCCTCACATTTCTGTAAATATTTGATTATATAGTTTCATGTGTCAACACTGAAGAAATGACACTTTGCTACAATGTAAAGTAGTGAGTGTACAGCTTATGTAACAGTGTAAATTTGCTGTCCCCTCAAAATAACTCAACACACAGCCGTTAATGTCTAAACCACTGGCAACAAAAGTATGTACACCCCTAAGTGATTTGAAGATGCTAAAATACAAAATTATTTTGATTTATTTAGGTATTTTTTTTTTAATCACAACATAATTCCATTTGTGTTACTCCGGAATTTTTATGACTTTCTTAATAAAAAAAAAAAAAAAAAGAAGAATGTCTAAACTTTTCATGGGTAGTGTATATAAACCATCCTGCCTCGGAACCGGAAGTACTCTCATAGAAAACGAGTCAATACCTTCTGTCCAATCAGAAGCGAGAATGTGATATAAAGCAAATGAATTCTGTCCCATCTTAAAGAAAATCACCCAAGTACATAAACTGACATGTTGGGGGGAAAACTATATTTTCAGAATTAATTTTTAGCTCGAACAGACCACAAGGCTCAGATTAATGACTAAATGAATGAATGAATGAATGAACTAACGCTAACCTAGACACTTATCTGTTAGCCGTTAGCTCATCTAAACACCGAATCGCACTAAACATTCAGGACAATTAGCTGGTTATTACGTGATACACGTAACACTGCACTTATATTATGTAAGTTATAATACTCGATAATATTAATTCGCCAATGGACAGATTCAATAAGCGAGCGTTCGCGAAGCATGTTAGTGTTGTGCTCTCTGTACGGGAGCTAAAAAAAAATAGGCCTAATCCCAAACGGCTTTCTGTTGGAAATCTAGTGCCCTACATGCAAGGGCGTTAGTCATTACCTCGTAACCGATTTAGTGCACCTAGATAGGGCGGAGAGAAACATTTGGGATTGAACCGTAGCTAGTGATCTTGCTTTCTGGCCTAGCATTACAAACTACCAGCTGGGTTAAATACAAATATTACTCATAGTATATAAATACACGTGTTGTTGATTTACTAAAGCTAAATTTGAATTATTCACAAGAGCAAAAATAAATAAATTCATAAATAAATAAATCAACTGTCTAAAGAAACACAACACAAATAGCATGACGTACGTAACTTACGCTGTCTGAACCCAGTCTGATTCGTGTAATCCATCCTCACAAAAAATATATGATATATTAAACGTCTACTGCGATTAGTAAATGTTAAAAACGCTATTTTCATAAAGCGGGGGTTATATGAGATCAATTTCGATTCATCTCCCAAAAATACCGGCTTCGTTTCCCTTCCACCCGAGTGTTATCTTACCCATATGACGCACGTTCACACAGCCAATCACAGCGCAGAGAATCGCCAAAAGATGCGGGCCTTAGAAAAATCATAACCAATCAAATACTCCGCTAACGGTGTAAGTGGAGCCAACACTGTGGCGCATGCGTATGATGAGTTTTAAAAAGATAAAATGTAACATTTTCAAAATCCCCCGTCCTAGTTTCTCTTTCTCTCTCTCTCTCTCTTTTCTTTTTTTTTTTTTTTTTTTTTTTCTCTCTATATATATATATATATATATTTGGAGACATTGGGAGAAATTAAAAGTTCTAAAGCAAAATCTTGGTATTCTTTATTGGAGAATTTTGGATTTATAACGTACAAGTCTCCTACTCCCCAACTTTATTTATTGGTTTATTGGCTTTGTTTAATTTATTGTTTGGTAAATTGTGTAGAATGTAATATGAGAATTGAGTGTAATCTCAGTCCTTGCTTGTAAATCCTTCATTTAGGACTGCCTTGTTTGCATCAAATTGATGCTTCCTCGTTGCCTCGCTCCTCCGTCCTCCAGCCCGTAACCCGGAAATTGACCGGAAATTGAGAATTTAATTATGAAGTACCCACCTTGAAGGACATACATAAATACATTCATTCATTCATTCATTTATTTATTTGAGCATATACAAAAGTAAATATACATACACAGAAAAATAAATAGATTAATTAGAAAATACTTGTATTGTAAGTTATAAAATTAAAATATATTTAAGTTATAAAAGCCAAATAGGACATCCTTAAACATCAACAAAAAATTGTCTAAGAAAGAAGCACATACAAATAAACAGAATTTCCTCCAAAAGTTAACTACGTGCCCACAAAAAGGTGAGGGACAGACTCTTCCTCTATACAAAAGGGATCCCTCTCAGGAAATATTTTTAATATAAAGATTGACAGGGTAAAATCTATGTAGCAACTTGAAATATACGTCTTTAACCTTATTAGTGATTAAATATTTGTGGGTTAAAGACTTCCTTCCAAGGAATATCATTAAGATGTCCAAAGACATGCATGGTAGGCTGATTGGCGTGTCTAAAGTGTCCATAGTGTATGAGTGGGTGTGTGAGTGTGTATGTGATTGTGCCCTGTGATGGACTGGCCCCCTGTCCAGGGTGTACCCTGCCGATGCTCCCTGGGATAGGCTCCAGGTTCCCCGTGACCCTGAAAAGGAGTAAGCGGTAGAAGATGGATGGATGGGTGGATGGATGATTAAGTACATATCGATTCTCTAATAGTGGTGCAGGGATGACGTCATTCTGTATTCCAATCCCCGGAAACGAGTTAGCATTTTAGCCTTTCCTGTTCCATCGGCCATAAGTCAATGTTTGTTATGTATGTATGTATGTATGTATGTATGTATTTATTTTTTTTATGGGCTTTTGGTTAAAAGCCTGAAATAAGATCTCTGGTGGGCATAAGTTCAGAATATTTTCATGTTTGTTTGTTTGTTTATTTATTTATTTATTTATTTTATTTAATAGGTAAGTATAGGTTGTTTAATATTGGGACAGAAAGAGTCTGGGCATAATGAGCTAAGGAAGGCAATACAGTCAGAAGGAACATTAGCGCTGGTCTATCATGCAAGCGCTGGAGGCGTAGGATACCACACTAACTTAAATCTACCATACTTAAATAAGTTATAGAGCCTCTTGAAGTGTACTGAAGTTCTTAGGTCCTGGAGAGCATCGTAAGGGTTGCGTTGTTGCGAGGAGCATGAAGTTCGGTAGGAACCTTTCCAGAACCAATGGCGCCAAGAAACGAGCGTTAGCACCGCAGGAGATGAACTATATATAATCGAGGTGCGAGGGTGTAGATAATATGACCTGTTTTTAGACAGAACAGGGGGATACAGTGTCAGATTGTCCCAGGTGAGGAAGGAGAACTGTACGCCCTCGCAGTACCACCATGACAGAGTATTCTCATCAGTTGTGCCAGTAACATCCACGCGGTTGAGCACTTTCCGAACAAGGGGATTGTAGTCCATCAAGGGCTGGACCGTTATCAGCAACCACATTAGCAATGTATAGGCCCACCCTTCGACCCCCGCATCAAGGTCAGACTGGATCTTGTCTAGGATATACTGTTGTGTTGTGTCGCGCTTACTTCTTTTTTTGGAGCATTGGATGCCATACTGACTGTCCTTGAGCCTGAGGTCATTATACAGAGGAAAGGATGCATGCAGGTCATCAATCCGCACATGCAGTGGGTGCAAGTAGTATGGGTATTGCCCAGTGAGGCGTCCACTGGCTGGCTTAAAGGTTCTAGGCTCAAACGTCAGCTCTAACCCAGACTTCAGGATGCATGCCCCCGCTGATAGGTCTGCTGTTGAGCAGGTGGAGCAGTCATCAAACGAGCAGTGCATATGCGGAGACGTAGTGGATAACCCGACCGCAGCGGTGATGGAGGGTGTGCACAGGCAGGTATCAGTGCGATAGTGCTGGGTACCAAGCTTCCAGATGTCGGGCCCGTTCCCACGGAACCACCATTCGTCACACTCTGGCATTTGTTCCCGCCCGGAAGTGTTTTGTACCTGTAACTGCATTGTTGAAATGCACTCCATGCCGTATGGACAGTCATTGAGTTAACCTCTGGAGGGGTTTTTGTATTTATTTGCACAGGAAAGTTCTGTAGGAGGAGGTCTTGTGTAGCTTGGCGGGGTTAGATGATGGGTAGAAGGTCTTTCTGATGTATCACAGCTCCAGCCCTCAAAAGCCATAATAGTCATCATCGCGATCCACCCCAAGCTGAGCCAGATCACCCACAGGGTATAGTCCTGCCTTCGCAGGAGGGGGCTGTGGGGCACGGGAGTCAGAATGAGGAGTGGCAAGGCTGACATAATCACATTTTGGGCAAGTCCCTACAAGTGTTGATGCATGTATCTTCTGGAGGGTGCCTTTAATTTCCTTGAGATGCACGATTATCTCTCGAGCTTGTCTTTTATGTCTGTGCCTTGGAGTTTGTCCGCTATTGTGTCAACTTTGCTATGCAGGTTTTTACTAGTCTCTATAGCTGTCTGCCGGTCCATATTGAGCTGGTTCAGAATTGCAAACAGAGCGTCCTGAGGCCATGCTCCCTCCTGCAAGTGGGCCTCTGCCTGCACTGCGTAGCTTCATAGCTTCCGGCCAGCTCCAGGGTCCTCTCTGTCACATTGCAGGCTAATTCGTGTTCCTCCACTTTCTCAGGTCCAGCAGGCCCGTACTCTGCTTCCTGCTTTGCTTCATCTCCTCCCTGATTGTGTCCCTTATCTGAGCTGTAGCCTTTGACCCTTTCTTCGACATTGTGAACCCTAAAAATTGCCTCTGCGAGGACATCCGCTGGTGTCATGTTGTCTATTTTCACATTTTTATCCAACGACATAAAATACACCAGTAATACACCACACATGATTTAAAAAAAAATATTTCGCGTGTATTGAAAAAGGCGGTTGCTAACAAGTTGCTACAGACTACAGACGTTGTTGGGGACATTAAACGTCATCACGCCGAATGGGACAAAACTTTGCAGATAAAATGGTTCAGACATGCTTTGCACAATTTCCCAAGAAATATGGACGAAGATTCATCCACAGAGAAAATCCGTGCTATGGAAAATATTTTTAAATCAAGTTTGTAAAAGTTTTCGGAAGCTTGGTGATGGTGATGTAGACGTCATGCGACTGCTGTGTCATCCTTTTATGGCATACGGTTAGATTTTTACTTCCGGCAATTTTATTTAGGCTTCAAACTTGTTGTGTTAATTTAAAAAAAAAAATAATAATAATAATCTTGACGGACAAAACATAGGTGCTGCGAGTTCATGAGTCATGTGTCTCGAGTCTTTTACAAATGATTTGACCAAATAAACAGAACTGAAAAAATCTGCTTTTCCAAGTCTTTTATTCAAAGTGTTTGCACAAGTAACCTTTTCATATATATATATTTTATTTATTTATTTATTTTATTCAAAATAACAAAGAATGTCCAGCATATTAGTCTCATTATTTTCAAATAATGTAAATGATAATGTAAAGCCAACTAACACCTAAATATAAGAGATAGTAATCACTGACCAAAAGCATTAAAAATGATTGAAAAGTACTATTAAGTGTTAAGAATGGTTAAGCTAAACATTAAACAAACTTTGTAAGGTGGAAAAAGTAAGCAAGTTATCTGACCTGCAGCTCTACTTGACTGCATGTGTGTGTTTGTGGTGTCGTCAGGAACAGAAGATGGCAGCATTATACAAAGAACTTGTTACGCTTGTTGTGGTTAAAAATATACATAAAACAAACAAGAGGGAGACCTAGTATGAGTAGTAAGAGTAATAGGTAATTTTATTGAAAATCAGCAGTGAGTATTGGGTGGATATTGGGTGGATATTGATGAACAGGATTCACATTTTGGGATTGACACACTATGGTTTAATAGTCACAGAGAAGGAGAGTTAGGGAGGCGCACACACACTGATAGAACACACACACACACACACACACTCTTGCGCATTCAGGGTCAGGCATGCAAACATAGCACACACACACTCTCTGTCTCTCCCTCTCTCTCTAACACCTCCTTGCGAAGGCCCAAACGCACACACACAACATTAGAACTTTACAAGAATAAATAGTATTAAAATATTATTAGGATAATTTAATAATATTATGAAGTAGGGAGTACAGTAAACCATGTGCAAGTAGTATAACCATATATATAAAATAGAAATATAAAACAGATTTTGAAAGTAAATTATAAACCAGAAAAATAGGGAAAAAAAGGTAAAAGAAACTTACTCATAATGCAGAGGATAAAGATTCTTGTCTTGCGGGGATGGGTCGGGCATGCTGTAGACATGGGCCTTAAATGTTTGGGAGAGAACCGTGAGGAGCTATTTATACGAATAGCTGCGTCACACTGCACCTGTGAGACCAAGGTCATTGCTCCAAATTGTTTTCTTTTCTCTCTCGTTGCCCCAAATTGTTTTCTTTTCTCGCTCTCTTGTTTTCCAACCTAATGGTTATCATGAGAGGCTTGTTTTCAATCTAATGGTTATCATGAGAGGCTTGTTTTCAATTCTAATGGTTATCATGAGAGGTTTGTTTAAAAATTTTTTTTTTTTTAATTTTTATAACCAGAGGCTTGTTTTCTGTCCTAATGGTAACTTTTTGGGAGCCTTTTTTAATCCTCATGGTGAATGTAGATGAGCTCTTTTTAACCCTATTGGTAATGAGATCCTAATCTTTCTGAAATTTATTGATTATTTTCTCTGTACATAAGCTATAAATACTGGAGCTTAAGCTTCAGCTATCAGATCACTTCTGGGAATTCTCATTTGTGTGGATCTCGTGTGGTGGACCGAAAAAAAACTGGACCCTTGCTTTTCCTCACTCACAGCTGATCGTCTCTTTTTCTATCTTCAATTTGGTTTACGGATGTGAGTATTTGCTTCTAATTTTAATTGTCTTTGGGTAATAGGCTAAATTTGGGCCTTCACGCTACATGGCCAAATGTTTGTAGACATCTGACAATCACACTTTTTGAACATCCCAGATTTAGTCCCCCTTTACTGTTATAATAGCCTTCACTATTCTGGGAAGACTTTCCACTAGATTTTGGAGCGTGGCTGTGGGGATTTGTGATCATTCATGCATAGGAGCATTAGTGAAGTCAAGCGCTGATGTCATGTGAGGCGGTCTGGGGTGCAGTCAGTGTTTCAGTTCATCCAAAAGGTGTTCAGTGAGGTTGAGGTCAGGGCTCTGTACGGATCACTCGAGTTCTTCCACTCCAACTTTGGCAAAACGTGTGTTCATGAACTTCGCTTTGGGCACAAGGGCATAGTCATGCTAGAACAGGTTTGGGCTTCTTGGTTACTATGAAGGGAAATTGAAAATATACAATCTCCCATCATAGAAATTAAGAAGCCCTAACCTGTTCTAGCATGATTATGCCCCAGTGCACAAAGAGAACACCCACATATGGGTGATGATCAGGTGTCCACAAACTTTTGTCCATATCGTTTCTATTTTTATGATTCTATTTATATATATATAGTATTTAAAAAAACTCAAATGATATTCGTATAAGGGTTTTATAGGTTTGAAATCTATAACATGAAAATCTGTCCTAATTTGTGTGTGTGTGTGTGTGTGTGTGTGTGTGTGTGTGTGTGTGTGTGTGTGTGTGTGTGTGTGTGTGTGTGTGTGATTTTGTATATAAAGGGCTAAGAAGTGTTTCCCTTCTGAATTTGTGAAATGTTTTAATCTTATTAAACATTAAAAACATTAGCTATCTTAGCCTTGTCTTTGTTTGAGATGATCAACACCTCCATTTAAAACTGTGACCTAGCAACAGCAATATCATACTTTAACATTATCACTACCTGTCAATATACATTTCAAAAGTAATTCTCTGCACATATTTAAAATTCGTCTGAGATTGGTGGTACTGAAGTATTTCATAACCATTTTACAAACAAACAAATCAAGAGCCAGACCAAAGTTTTCAGTCATTCAAGAGTGGATTGGGAAATGGTCATCACTTGACCGCATGCTCCTCTTCGGAGCTACACACCACCCCTACATCCTCCGCATGTGAGCAGTTGTGATTGCCGACTGTAGCGTGTTGGCAGTGCAGCAGTGTCCTCTCTGTTCCCTCACATTCCACATCATCCAGTAGGATCCGGAGGTTGGTGGCCACACGTCCCATTTCGCCAGGCTTCGCTAACCTCAGTGCTCTAGCAAATCCCAGCTGCTTGCACACCACTGTTGCTGCCTTATTGTCAAATAGGTCATCACACACCGTACCCCACTCACCCCTGATGAAGATCTCCACTCGTCCACGATCTGACCGTTTCGGATCAGGACTAACGAGTCTCACCTTCCAGCTGCGAGACCTTCTGTCGCCCCCTTTCCTTCTTCTTTGGCCATTTTTTCTGCCTTGCGGCCTGCCTCTTTTGTTAGGCTTCTCTGTTGGTAGGGATGTCTTCAGGGAGGCTGAAGTCCAGTATACAGGTCTGGTGGTGGTGCTTATAGAGGCAGGCCAATCTGAATGGGTGTTGCTGGAAGTGTGTGGTTGTTTGGTGGATGGACGTAATGTGGTTGGTTGAGGAGTCCTACGAGGTGTAGTTTCTGATCTCACTTTCAAAGTGGTGATGTACTGTGGCCTCAGTGTAGTGCTCTGGAGTGGGTGCGCAGTCCCAGTTGGTGACTGATGTCTCCTAAGAACAGTAGGGTTTGTCATTAGTGGTTTGAAAGTTGGCTTCAGAGAAGGAATCTGTGGTTTTTGAGTAGGTTTCCTTGATTTCTGGGTTGGTGTACTGAATTTTGGCTTTTGGGTAAGGATCCTTGGAGAGGCAGTGGTGGGTTTTCTCACTGTGGCCTGAACCATGGTTGTGCTGGATATAGTACTTGCTTTGGTCTTGAGGGAGGCAGTGGTTGTAGGTTTTTTGTTGATCACAAACTCTGTAAAAGAAGACCAAGAGATGATTTCAAATTCAAACCCACAATTACATCGGCTAATTTGGCTGATGCTTTTATCCAAACTGATTGATAACTGAGACTGGATACAACTGATCAATTTGACCTCACTACTTATAGTAGCCCTAAGCCTTGACCAACTTCCCAGATTGATATAAACCAGATTAAATCTAGTTTCTGTTAGGAAAAAAATTGTTTGTTTGTTTTTAATTTGCGGAATTTACCATTTATTAACTGTTGTAAAATTCTAAAGCTTTTCGTTATGGTGTTTGAACAGTCAGGTTTGGGATGTTTGGAAGCAAGGTGAGGTGAGGTCAGGACTGGTGGGAGCAAGATTTTTGGACCATGTAAAAAGAATGAGTGTGCTCTTGTGGTTTCTGTGATTGGTACACATGTTGTTATTTTTTTTTAATTCATCCATCTTCAGTAAACACTTTATGCTTTATCCTGGTCAGGGTCATGGTGGATCCAGAGCCTAGCCCAGGAACACTGGACGCGAGACAGGAATACACCTTGGATGGGATGTCAGTTCATCGCAGAGCACCACACACATACATTCACACCAAGGGGTAAATTTAGAGTCGCCAATTCAACTACTTTATGTTTATGGGTGGTTGGAAAACCCTTATGCATCAGTTTGTATCCATTTTGTGGTACATAAAAGCGGGTTCAAACCCCAGCACTGAAAAGCTGCTACTGTCTGGCCCTTGAGCAAGGCCCTTAACCTTCTCTGCTCCAGGGGAGCTGTATCATGGCGGACCCTTTTTTAACAAGCTGGGATATGTGAGGAAAACAATTTCACGGTGTTGTAATGTACAGTATATTTACAAATAAAGACTGTTCTTCTCCGTCTTACCCGCTTTCGGATGGAAGTGAAACAGTTTGCCCTTTATCTGAACATGAGTAGGTTTGATGCTGCACTTGCCCTAAGGTGGAGGTGCTCGCCTAAAAGATATAAAGACGTGGTGCTTAGCTTCACCAAAATTTCCTTAGTCTTCTGGTTAGGTCAAACCAGTTGTTCTCTCGGTCACTAACAATATATTTCCTTCCTGAGAACCTCTGCTCAGTAGTGTCACAGCTGCGTCAGATCAGAACTCCAGATCCCAGAATGCTACACGTGCTTCGCATGCATGCATGCGCTCACCATCCCCGGAGTTCTGATCTGAAGCACCTGTCACCAATCACACTCTCACCCTTAGTATTTAGAGAAGCACTCTCTTAGAGTTCGTTGCGAAGTATACGCTCTGCTAACTAGTTTACCTGCGTTATCAAGCCGTTCCTATTTTGACTTCTCGTTTGTTTACCTCGACCGTGCTTCCGGTTTATCCGTCTACGTCTATTGACTTCTCTAGTTTTGTCCTGTTTGCCCGATCGCCCGACCTTTGCTTAGTTACCTCTACGTTTGCATTCTGCCGTCTCCTCCTGCTTTTGTGCTGCTTCGCAAAAAGGTGACAGAATACTTCGCCGGTGTTATTTTTATTAATAAAAAAATATATAATAATAAACGTGAATCCAATGTGAAATCGCAACTTTATTAGCAGTGTCCTACTAACATCACGCCAACAACATAACATGAGTGACATCCGCTCTGCCCCCTAACGCTTAACGTATCACGTGACCAAGACAAGCGTCTTGACATGCGTCTAGAGTGAGTCATAGACGGATGTAACGGTGAGAATCCGGTCATTTTTTTTCAAAATAAAACATCGTTCAGACTCAGTTAATAGATAAAACGGAAATAATGTAAGTTATTTATTCTTTCTGTGTGGCCCGGTACCAAATGACCCGCGGACCGGTACCGGTCCGCAGCCCAGGGGTTGGGGACCACTGTTCTAGGGTACCAACCCCCATTGTTCCCCTGGAATGCCACTCCCACCGCATCTCCAGCCATAGACCAATGGTTTAAATGTGGTTTAAAAGTTTTAGTGAGCGCGTCTGGGCTACTACCCACCAACGATTAATGAGGACATCAGAGATCTACAATCAGAAGGCAGATCGCCACCGCAGTGATCACCCGAACTACCAGCCAGGTGATAGGTAAGACAACCTCACACCTGCAAGAATCTAACTCCCAGGTGCACTGGACCATTCAAAGTGCTCAAACAGGTTAATGAGGTCACCTACCGTCTTAAGCTGCCACGACACAGCCGCATCTCTCCCTCATTTCATGTCTCTCGGCTCAAACCGGTGGTCAACGGTCCGCTAGCCACGGAAGTGCCCTCGGAGAGTCCTCCATCCCCTCTCAAGATCGAGGGACAACCAGCCTACTGCGTCAAGAGAATCCTCAAGTCCAGACTTAGAAGAGGCAGGCTGGAGTATTTGGTTGAGTGGGAGGGGTACGGGCCTGAAGAACAATGCTGGGTCCCCAGGCAGGATATACTGGATCCTGATCTGACCAGGGATGTCCACATAAGCCATCCGGAACTCCCGGGACCACGTCCCCGGGGAAGGCCAAGAAAGAACTCAGCTCCTGGAGTGAGCCCATTCTCTAGTTTTGTCCTATTTGCCCGATCGCCCGACCTTTGCTTAGTTAACTCTACGTTTGCATTCTGCCGTCTCCCCTGCTTCTGTGCCGCTTCGCAAAAAGTGGACGGTTTGTTTGGTTTTCGGCCATTCTCTGTAATCTCAAGACTGTTGTACGTGCGGTATCCCTGGAGGACGGTAGTTTCTGAAATATTCAAACAAGCCATTTTTTGACCAATCAACAACCATGCTACGGTCAAAGTCACTGAGATCACATTTTTCCACATTATGATGTTTGATGTGAACGTGACTGTATGTGTATCTGTAACGTTGATCTGTATCTGTATGATTTGCTGACTGCATGGTTGCAGACCAGTTACACTCCTCTATGGCAATGGTATTCCTGGTGTCTTTCAAGCCCCCTGAACCCTGCTACATGGACCTAATTTATCAAGCTGGATACGAATGTATTTATTTGTAAATCATTCATACGTGGGTTTATACAAGAAATTGGTATTCATGTAAATCCCATAAATTCAGAAGAACCATTTGTTTTCTACTCATGCTCCTGGGTGTGTGGAAATTTACACATGGGAAGATTAATTAATGTAAATCTCTACTTGAATGATTTAAAAAATGCATTTATCACTTTTATATATATGAAATATATTGTCAAGAGTTGTTTTATTTTATTTTATTACATTTACAGTATTTAGACCTATAGAATTTTTTAGATTCTCTATCAAAAACATATCCTCGTGCTAGTTCTCTTTCAAAGTAAACCATAAAGTGTCATGCTTCTGGGAAAAAACTGTGTTTATAACCCCATGATGTTAGGCTATTAAGCATTATACAGTACTGCTGTTTTGCTATGCCGAAGGTGGAGGAGGCGGTTGCGAGCCACCTCTCCAGTGATGGCAACAAAATCAGCGGGGCCAGTTTTGCCATCCAAGCCATGTAAGACCCTTTCGGCATTGGTTGGCAAAGCCTTTGCGGGTGCGGGTTTCAGCATAGAATCTACTGCCAAATGTGTCTCTATGGGTTTTGTCCTCCATAGAAAAGGGTTCCGGGTCCAGTTCCTAGCTGGACACCCCCCATCCCTCATCCTCTTTCAGAGGCATGCTCACCACAGTAGTCAGCACAATGCAGAGCCCGACGTTAGCCCAAGAAGTTGATCTCTCTTGGACAACAGGGGCCAAAGAACATGTACCTCTTTCTCTGAGGGATGGAGGTTTTACAGTCGTTATTTCCTGGTCCACAGAAAAGATAGGGTATGCAGCCAATTTTAGATCTGCATCATCTGAACCATGCTCTTTGGACATACAGGTTCAGGATGTTGTGCTAAAAGGTATCATTCCACAGACTCAGTTTGAGGATTGGTTTGAAAAAAGAAAAAGATTTTGGGGGGGGGGGGGGGGGATATTTTTTTTTTTTTTTAAGGTGGATGGGGGGGGGGGGGGGCGTGTGTGGGGGGGGGGGGTGGGGGTGGGTGTGTGTGGGGGGGGGGGGGGGGGGGGGAGGGGGGGGGGGGGGGGGGGGGGGAGAAAGTGGGGGGGGGGGGGGGGAAAAAAAGGGGGGGGGGGGGGGGGCCCCAAAGGGGAGGGTAATTCCTATCAACATTGTGCAAGAAAAATCCATCCACACAGTCTCAGATACATGTTGAGCTTAGTGACGCAGCAACCAACATTATACCTGGGTTTGCATTGTATATGAGACTGTTTAGTGGTGACTGAAAGTCGGGGGTTTCATTCATGGACTTAACCCATGAGAGTAATTAGTGTCACGCGACAATGCCTAGGTGCTATGAGAACTTGGAAGTGTCCCCGCTTTCTAGCCTCGGGTCACACTCTAGGGGTATCTCTTATCGCAAGACAGTAATGTCATCACTATTCCCTAATTTGTTTTCAACGTTGGGGACAAGGTGGTTTAATTCAATTAAATTCAATTTATTTGTATCGCGCGTTTTACAATGGACATTGTCTCAAAGCAGTGTTACAGAAATATATAAACATGGTATATAGATTTTAAATGTGTGAATTTTATTCCTATTGAGCAAACCGGTGGTGACCGTGGCAAAGAAAAATCCCTAAGATGTTAAGAGGAAGAAACCTTGAGAGGAGGGAACCCATCCTCATCTGGGTAACAACGGATAGTGTGAAATTGAAGGAAAGTTGATTGTGGTTTTATATGCAGTCTGTTTGTTGAACTAGTCCACTGTTCAAAGGAGACCTGAGTGCCAAACTGCATGTTGTAATTGCAGACCCAATTACATAGTAGCAACCGTAGTCCCAGCAAACATAGTGAGAATGTCCATGTGGAATTGGAGTTGATGAGTGCTCCATCCAGAGATAGAGCATCCAAACGGATCAAGCAGGTCCTGAGAGAGGTCCAGATCACTAGCATCTCCATAAAATCATGTGTGGCTCAACAGAAGGAGAGAGGGAGAGATTGTTAGGTAAGACTGTGCTTTGTGTAAAAGAAAGTCTACTCGTGGTAAATTTGAGGAAACAAATATATTTTAAGCCTAGACTTAAACACTGAAACTGTGTCTGAATCCCGAACACTAATTGGAAGACTGTTCCCTAACTGTAGGGCTTTGTAAGAGAAAGCTCTTCCCCCTGCTGTAGCCTTCGCTATTCGAGGTACCATCAAATAGCATGCACCTTTTGATCCAAGTAGGCATGGCGGATCATACAAAACCAAAAGTTTGCTTAGATACTGTGGTGCGAGACCATTTAGTGCTTTATAGGTTAATAATAGTATTTTATATTTAATGCAAGATTTCACTGGGAGCCAATGCAGTGTGGATAAGATCGGGGTGATGTGGTCGTATCTTCTGGTTCTACTAAGGACTCTAGCAGCTGCATTCTGGACTAACTAGAGTTTGTTTATGCTCCTACTGGAACATCCAAACAGTAAGGCATTACGGTAATCTAGTCTAGAGGTGATGAAAGCATGAACTAATATTTCTGCATCATGTAGTGACAATATGTTTCTTATCTTAGAAATATTTCTGGGATGAAAGAAGTTTGTCCTAGTAATATTATGTACGAGCATCAAATGATAGACTGGAGTCAATAATCACACCAAGGTCTTTTACTGCTGCACATGACGAAACAGAAAGACCATCCAGCATTACTGTGTAATCAGAAAGTTACTTCTAGCTACATGTGGTCCTAGTACAAGTACTTCTGTCTTATCAGAATTAAGTAAAAGGAAGTTAGTTAGCATCCAACGACTAATGTCTTTTACACATTACACATTGTAATTAATTACCACTTTCTTTTGTAATATAATATTTTTGTATATAATTTATATATAAAATATTATATATATATAGTATAGTTTGACTTATTCTACTTTGTTTCCTTATTTGTACTTTTAACTCGGTGGTTCGTTAAAGATGTCGGGGAAAAACTCGAAAACCGGTGGTAGCATTCAGACAAAATTGAGGTCTAGTGTGCGCACCATGAGCGCGTCTCCTTCTCGTGAATCCGCAACCGCGCCTCCCTCTCACCATGCACCTGCGCCCGCGACTCCTTCTCCTCAGGAATCCGTAGCCGCGCTCCCTTCCCCCAGTGAACCCGCGGTCGCATCCGCGTCCCCGAGTGGTGGCTCTGACCTCGCCGCATTCAAGCTTGAGTTGCTGGCTTTACTGAGGAAGGACATCGCTGATTTTAGGAAGGAGTTCCGGGAGCACCAGAAGCACCAGGAGAATCTTCAGAAGACTCTCAGTGATTCGCTATCTACTATCCAGCATGACCTGCAGGCCATGAAAACACAGCAGGCTAGCGATAAAGTCGCTACCGATGCCACCATATCAACACTGAAAGGTACTGTTGGGGAAATGGCGCACACTCTCTCCGGTTGCACCGATGATATAGTTCACGTGAAGACTACTATTGAGTCTCTCACTGTGACCATGACTCAATTAGAGAATAAATGTGAGGATCTGGAGTCGAGGTCAAAGACTACCATCGAGTCTCTCACTGCAACTGTGACTCAATTAGAGAATAAATGTGAGGATTTGGAGTCGAGGTCATGGCGCAATAACGTTCGGATAGTCGGAGTTCCAGAGGGCCCTGACACCTGTACAACCGCTGCAGTAGCGGCCTTGTTAAAGGAGGCGTTTGGTCTGGAGAAGGAGCCGGTTCTGGACCGGTCCCACCGGACCCTTCAGCCGAAGCCGAAGTCTGGTGAACGACCACGAGCTATTGTGTGCAGATTCCACTATTACAGTGACTGTGTTGATATTTTACGCCGTGCGAGAGAGCTCCAGCAGATTAAAGTGAGGGATCTTACCATCTCTGTTTTCCCTGACTACACAGTCAAGATAGCCCGGGCCCGGGCCGCGTTTAACGAGTTTCGGCGTCAACTTCGTGATATTGAGGGAGCTCGCTATGGAATACTTCACCCAGCTCGGCTTCGCATTACATATAACGGTGTCCAGAAGGACTTTATTTCAGCGGAGGAAGCAGCAGAATACGTTAAACTCTTAAAACCGGGGTGAACCGCATCACCTACACAGTGTAGTGTTATTTATTTTATTTATTTATTTGTATTTATTTTATTTATTACTCTTTTTTTTAAATTATTATTATTATTTTTATTTTTTTCATTTATTTATTTATTTATTTATTTATTTATTTATTTTCTTTGATAATATTCTTTATTCTAATTTGCACTCGGCCATCCAGCTCTATAGAATTCAAATTCTTATTGTGGATATTGTGCATCACTTCGTTCAGAATTTGTTTATTTATTTATATTTATTTTTTATCATCTTGTTTGTCTGTTTATCTATTTATTTATTTTAGTTATTATTATTATTATTATTATTATTTTGGTATTTTATTTTAATATGCTACACTGTGTAATATTATTAGGTATAAGTCTTTAAAAGGTACGGACATTATATTTGTTAAAGTGCGCAGACTATTTATTAGATTTGAAGTCAGCAGGGGACTTTTTTCTTACTGGAATTTTTTTTTTTTTTTTAGTAATTTTTTTTCAGCTTACTCTAGGTCCACTTTGTGGACAACCCTAGGGGTGATACACTGCTGTCTCCTTTGTTTTATGGAGAATTTGGGTGTGTGTCCCACTTCAGCTCCAATTGGCTATTTATATTCTTATTTTTTACTTCAGTTCTCGGGTTTTATAATTTTTATATAACCAGCGACACAGCTATTGAGTAGCCATGATGAGCCGGGGGCGGGGGGAATTATTTATTTTTTTTTAATTTTTATTTATTTATTATTATTATTATTATTATTATTATTATTATTATTATTATTATTGTTGTTGTTGTTGTTGTTGTTGTTGTTGTTGTTGTTGTTGTTGTTGTTGTTGTTATTATTATTATTATTATTATTATTATTATTATTATTATTATTATTATTATTATTATTATTATTATTATTATATATTTTTTTATTTTTTTTCTCAATGAAATATTTGGGGAAGGGAGGGGAGAAAAGGTAAATGAATCACATGCA
The DNA here is from genome assembly GCA_012411365.1 of Ameiurus melas. NCBI lineage: Eukaryota > Metazoa > Chordata > Actinopteri > Siluriformes > Ictaluridae > Ameiurus > Ameiurus melas. The sequence continues at coordinate 36,342,772 of CM022754.1, read as the reverse complement.
TGAATATGAATCACATGAAAATGTATCATATGTAACTGAATCACATGAAAATTATTTACATGTAAATGAATCACATGCATGAATATGAATCACATGAAAATTAATCATATGTAACTGAATCACATGAAAATGGATCATATGTAAATGAATTACATGAATATGAATCACATGCATGAATATGAATCACATGAAAATGTATCATATGTAACTGAATCACATGAAAATTATTTACATGTAAATGAATCACATGCATGAATATGAATCACATGAAAATTAATCATATGTAAATGAATCACATGTAAATGAATCATATGAAAATGAATAAATAAATGCAAAAAAAAAAAACAGTGGAAGCTAATTCCATGTTTATGAATAATTTGACAGATGTAGCATATATAAAGTAAAAAGCAGTGGGCCTAAAACACCAAATGTAACCTCGGTATGTGTGGGGAAGTCGCCATTTACATCTATGAATTCATAACGATCAGTCAAATAGGACCTGAGCCAGGAGAGGACTGTTCCCTTAATGCGAACAACATTTTCTAATCTATCAAGGAGAATAGTATGATCTATAGTATCAAAAGCTGCACTAAGGTCAAATAACACAAGCAGCAAGACACAACCCTGATCAGAGGCCAGTAGTAGGTCATTTACTACTTTAACTAATGCTGTCTCTGTGCTATGATGAGGATTAATTTAGTAGTTAGCACGTTTTCCACACACCTCAAAGGTTGGCGGATAGATTGTCACCTCTGCCCTGTGTGCGTCGAGTTTGCATGTTCTCGCAGTGCTTCATTCTGTGCTTATTCTCGTTTCCTCCTCCAGTCCAAAGACATGAATTGTAGGATGATTGGGATTTCCAAATTGTCCATAGAGTGTGAATGTGTGTGAATGTGTGTGAATGTGTGATTGTGCCCTGCGATGCCCACCCACAGTGTTCCTCGCCTTGTGCCCTAAGTCTCCTGGGATAGGCTCCAGGCTCCACACGACCCTGTACAAGATAAGCGGCACAGAAAATGGATGAATGGATGTACAACATTAAGCTAAAAAAGTTTTATCTACGTCTAGCTAATATTATGTTTCTACTTAGCGTTAAAACTGTTAATCAAGGGCTGTGATTATTGTCTTCTTTCATGAGAAACTTGCAGCTGACTGGTGTCCATTTCAAGGTGAATTCTCCAGGGTGAATTCTGCACCCTTTGCCAAGACAGGTTCTGGATCCACTGCAGCCCTTACCAGATTAAAACACATTCTCCCCCTGCTAACAGCAGAAGGTGTTTTGTTTTTCTTTTCCTTTTTTTCTTTTATTATAAGAATTGTTCTAAAGTGTTAAAGAAGCCTAACACGTATAACACACAGAGACAGACTCGAATTTTGTTGTTGTTGTTGTTGTTCTTATTCTTATTCTTATTCTTATTCTTATTCATATCCATCCATCCATCTTCTACCACTTACTCCTTCTTCAGGGTCGAGGGGAACCTGGACCCTATCCCAGGGAATGCTCAACACAGGGTACACCCTGGACAGGGTTCTTCTACTTCTTCTTCTTCTTCTTCCCTTATTATTATTATTATTATTATTATTATTATTATTATTATTATTATTATTATTATTATTATACTCAGTTAGCATATTCCATCTTTCATGTAACTTTCAACTCTTCGAGAAAAATATTTTCCTCCACCTTGGTCTCTCTGTGCAGCAACTTGAGCATGATATTTGTATTTAGATATAGGACACTGATAAGTAAAAGAAGCCAAGACACCCAGTCTTGCAAGCTGCTGGATAACAGGTGCCTAATATTTATTTTATTTAATGCCACAATTATGATTTTACATTAGCAGCTTTTTTTCATATGGTCCTATATCTAAATACATTGGAAATCTATATCTATATGGCTGATAAGGTATTTTTGTAAAGTGTTTGGGTCAGTTTCTATATTTCCTTTTTTTTTTTTTAATCTTTCTTATAAAATAGTGATTGGACATGTCTCTGTGTCACGCCCATTCACAGGCTAAAACAGGAAAAGATGGGCACAAACGCGGCGGATGATCTCAGCAGGTATCAGGCTTTTAAAGCATTTTAAGATTGCTATCTGAAAGTTTTCTATTCGATCAGCTTACTAACAAACTAATATTTATATACATTTCTGTGCATGTATTAGTTTATGTGCAAGTTTCTATCCATCTATGATATAGTTTTGTTTTTGTTTCAAGTTTCATATATATATATATATATATATATATATATATATATATATATATATATATATATATATATATATATATATATATATAAACAAAAAGTATATAAAAATATAGACCATCAAGAACAGTTTTCTGCAATTGCAATTTCTCCAATTCAAGTAGTTTTCTACAAAGAAATCACAAATTTTGAAAAAGCCACAGTAAGGACAAGCATTTTTGACTGCAACACAAAAAAAAAACCCTGAGAAATCCTGTATGGACTGGTTATGTAGGGTGAATGCCAATATATTGGGATATTTCTTACCATAAATAATACAAAATACCTAACACATGCTATACAGGCAGGTCCATAAGTATTTGGACAATGACACAATTTTCATATGTTTGCTTCTGTATACCACCAAAATGGATTTGATGTGAAGCAATCAGTATGGGATTGATGTGTAGACTTTCAGCTTTAATTCAAGGGGTGTAGCAAAAATATTGCATTAACCGTTCAGGAATTACATGGTCAGGTGTGGCCTGCTTCCTCTTTATTTCATGACAAATTAAGGAGATAAAAGGTCTAGAGTTGAGTGGCTGCTGATAGAAGTGTATCAGGATGAATTCTGAAGCGTATAGAGCTATAATTTCTGCTCAGATTCAGTCTAATGCTGCAAAACTGATAGGACGGCACTTCACAGTACAGATGGATAATGACATAAAACATGTTGCAATGGGTTTGAATGAAGCAACCAGGATGCGATTGAAGTGTAGACTTTAAAATTTAATTCAAGGCATTCAACAATGCATTAACTTTTTAGGAATTACAGCCATTTTTTACAGACTCCCTCCATTTTGACAGGCTCAAAAGTAATTGGACAAATTAACATTATATAATATAAATATAAGGCTTATTTTTAATACTTAATACAGCCTGAAGTCTGGAACCCATGAACATTTTTTGTCAATTTATTAATCAATTTATTTTTTAAACAACCAATCTAACAGGACACACCTGGTAACAAGAAACACGTTAGATCCAGCATTTTTGCTAGCCTGCAATGTTCTAAGTTCTATGTCATTTAACACATCTACATGTAAAACCAAGTAATAAAAGCTGAACCTCAAAACGCTCTTCTCATATTCATCTTTTGATCTCAAACGCAAAAATCTTCAGTTTACTACTAAAGCAAATGAATTGAGTTTACCATTCCAATAAGTTTGGAGGGGACTGCATTATAAAAATAAAAAAAGAACCACTGTCAAAAACAATCCCTGGCAAAAAATTATGGAATCACCACATGTAGAGTATGCTCATCCGGGTGTTTTACTTCATAACAAATCACAGATATGACGCAAAAATATTTTTGTTTAATAACTGAACATTCTGCCTTCATGAAACATACGTCAATCAAATTTAGTTAAATTGTTGTAATTAATGGCATATTTTTTTTTCAGATCAAGTAGATGAAAAAATTATGGAATCCTCAACAAAAAAAATCACAGTTAGCACTTTGTTGCCTCCTCCTCTGGCTTTTATGACAGCCTGAATTTTTTGAGGCATGGACTTCACTAATTAAAAACATTCTCCATCAAGCTGTTTCCAACTTTCTGGATTAGCGGTTGACAGCTCAACTTTGCAGGATGGAGCCTTGCCAAGGACCAATTTTTTTCACGTTTCCTCCATAAATTTTCAGATTGAGAGCCGGACTGTTTACTGGTCATGTCACTGAGTTCACTCGCCTTTCCTGAAGAAAAGCTTTAACACTCTTTGCCCTGTGGCAAGATTCATCATCATCCTGAACAATGACTTCTTCATCACCAAACCTATTTTCTATCCATGGAATGAGAACAGTGCGAAAAGTGTCCAAAATTTCAATGTACACTTGTACATTGATTATTGAGGTCTCCCCTGGTCTTTTACCTGACGTGCAACCCCGTATCATAACTGAGTGAGAAATTTGATTGTGTTCTTCAGGCAGTCATCTTTATGTTTCATTAGAATGGCACCAGACAAAAGTTTCAGTATCATCTCCTTGGTCAATGCAGATTCATCACTGAATATCACTTTCATCCAATCATCCACATTCCATGAATGCTTCTCATTAACCTGGTTTTCTTCTGCTTAGGCGTTAATGCTGGTTTTTGTCCGGCTTTTCTATGCGTAAATCCCATTTCTTTTGTTTTTCATTTATTTTGTTGTGCATTTTCTATTTTCAAGGCATATTGCTTTGAGTTTTCTATCCTGATGCTTTGACGTCTTCCTTGGTATTCCCGTACATATTCCTTTTATAATCTTCCCATTTTGTTTATACTTGCACCAAATTTTAAACACAGCTGACAGGAACAACCAACATCTTTTGCCACACTCTGTGGTGGAATTCCTTCCTGAAGGAGTTTTATAATCCTTTCCATTGTTTCAAATGACAACTCACTTGGGGCCATGTTTCCTTTCAAAAAGTCCAATGTGAAGATCTGTATGCACTCTCTTTTAACTCGGACTATTTAGCATTTTTAGACATGTGCTGGTATTTGTTTAATCATTTGTTTTAGTATTTGTAATTTGTTGGCAAATTCCAAGGTGATTCCATTTTTTTTTTCTCCACATTGACTGAATCCATAATTTTTTCCACTACTTGATATGCAGAAAAAGTATGCCATTAATTAAAATTATTTAATTTAACTTGTTTCGCAATGCTAGAATGTTCAGCTACGATGCAAAAAACCCGGGCAAGCATCCTCTAACTGCCGTGATTCCATAATTTTTGCCATGGGTTGTAGCTTACCCTTTTGCCTAAACTGACCGAAAACCATTTTAATGACACGTTTGCTAGTTTGCGACACATCTTTTCTTTGGTTCGACCATTACTTCCATTATTAAACATGTTTAAAATGTAACTTATTTGTAGCATACTTAGTAATGGTATTAATAAAAGAAAATCCCAGGTGATCACATCAAGTACCAATACCCCCCTTTTTTTTGCTTTCTCACTATTCTATGTTCTAGAGATACTCAAACCAGCCCACATTTTTCCCCACTGTGATGTTTGATGTTTGAAAATTAACTGAACCTCTTGACATACACTGAGTAGTGAAAGTTTTACTATCAATATATTCTACTGTTAACATGGATGAACATATTTGGCAAAGGCAACAACAAACAATGAAGAAAATGTCAATAAAGAAAGGACCTATTCCAATAATCAATAATCTGACTCGGAATGGTTTTGGTCAAATTTTTGTCTTTGCAAATCGACAGGTACCCCCAATAATGAAATTGCAAATGCCAGTGTGTTTAAAATCTGATTGAAAAAGCAGAATGAATTCTTTTTTCCCTTTCAGTCTGAAGCCAATCATTTGAGCTTGGTTGTTTGATAATTGTTTTCATTTCCATACTTCACAGGTCAGAACCAGTTTCCTCAAAGCAGTTTGCTTTTTTAAGGACACTCATCATCCCAATCATTCTTTTTGTGTTCCTCTACTTCATCCAGTGGCTCACTAGAGAAAATGCTAATAATTACAAGCCTATTGTTTTGTACCCTGTCGCAAAAAAGAAGCCGCCACCCTCGATGTCATGTGGCGTGACAGTGCAAAATGATCCAATCATTAAAGTCAACAATCTTAAAACATATCTGGTCGGCTCTTACATAGAGCACCGCCAGGAGGTGAAAATGATAAAGACAATCGCTATAGTGCTTCGTAGTGAAAACATGAAGTATAACTGCTTGCTGTGCTGCAACGGACAGACCACATCTGTACCCGCTACGTACAGCATTCACTCTGACCACTTTGGGTTTGAATACGGCACGGCCGATATTACCTGCATATTACCAGAAAACTGTGCAACACCGACACATGTGGCTATCACTTCTCAATCATCTAAAGAGGATGGATCCTCACAGGATATTCACACCTTCCAACCTGTTAGGAATCAGCAGAAGCAGGAAGTCTTTCCTTATGAGTTTACAGTCTGCATTTCTGTCATGTATGATTATGACAATGTCCTGGAGCTTGTGCAAACCATGGAGATGTTCAAGATACTCGGTGTCCAGAAGGTAGCTATTTACAAAACCAGTTGCCTACCCACAACACAGAAGGTCCTGGATTACTACATCAAGCAGAACTTTGTGGAACTTATCCCGTGGAACGTAAAATCTTACATCAAGGTGTCCAAAGGCTGGAAGAAATCGATTTCATCAGCAGAGCTGCATTACTACGGACAAATTGCGGCACTCAATGATTGTGTGTATCGTTACATGTATCAGTCTCGCTATGTGGCTCTGCAAGACTTGGATGAAATTATTCTACCTATGAATTTAAAAAACTGGACAGAGCTCCTGCCTGAACTGGAGACGAAATACAATCAGATAGGTACCTTTGAATTTGAGAATAATTATTTTCCTCTTTCCATCACGGATTCAAGCTCTAAGTATTCTCCAGACTCCTGGAAGAAGGTTATGGGAGTAAACATTTTAGAACATATCATTAGAATAAGCAATGATCCATCAATGTTCAATAACTTTAAAATGATTGTTAATCCTCGCTTAGTGTTTCAGACTACAGTCCACGGACTTTTGCAGAATGTGAGGGGTAGTGTCAGAGTGGACCATGGCATTGCCCGTATGTATCACATGAGAGCCATTACAAATGAAATTTTGGAAACACGTAAACAAATACAGGACCCGCATTTGAGGGACTATGCGGACAGTCTGATCCCGGCTGTTTCTAAAGTCCTTCGAGAAGCACTGGGTATTTAATAAAATGCATAACTAATTTTTGTTAAACCAGAAAATGTGGGAAAAAATATATTATATATATGCATAGATATGATAAAGAAATTTTATATAAACATTTCATGACACTCAACAAATTCCAAATGCGTTCTAATAAAGTTTTCTAGGCAATTAAAATGCTTGTAAATATATGAATGATCAATTAAATATGTGAAACACTTTCAGTTTGTAGTTTTCTTGATCCTGTGATGCCTATGCGTGAAGCATGATATGGATACAACTTCCTGTGAAGTGTAAAACACTATTAAGTTATATACTAATTCATATATAGATCTGACAGAAATTGTGCCATTGAATGGTGAGACGATTAAAATGCAAAGATTTCCCAACTATTCAGCAACTATTCAGCAACGTACATAGGTAACAACCTATGACAGTAACATACATAAATAATACATGAACTTAATTGCCAGTTTATTAGGCACCCCAGCTTTTGCCCTTTTATTGGCTGACCACCTATTATCTGGATGACTGGTCAGTTTTAGTCCTGTGACGGTGTCCTGTGACGGTCTATTTAAATCTTGGAGGGAGTAGATGGGAGAAGACGGGCGTAGCCATCATTTCAGATGGCGGGGGGGGACAGAATATCAACGGTATTCATTGTTTCTGACTTTGGCCTAATTGGTGGGTTTCATCTCTTGCTCTTAATTGGCTTATTATTAATATTAATATTGATCTGTACTTGTATGATATATTGTATATTGCACTGTATTATTTTAATATTGCAAATTGTATTTAGTGCACATTGTATTGCATATTTACATAGCACACATTATATAATAGATACTTGTATAATCACACACTATTTTATTCTATTCTGTTTTATTCTGTTGTTATTGGTCTGTTCCTATCGTGCCTTTCCAACCTGCCTGTTTCTTGTTCAATCTATTGTCAGTACAGTAATGAATGAGAACCCTATAAATTAAAACCTATATGAGAGCATTAATGCATACCACTTAATAACTGTTAATATTTTTAAATACTACATATCTGTGATACTGTGGAAGATTTTTGGAGGTTCTCTCCCCTTTCTATTGAATGATATATAGTTATGTATAAAATGGCAGGATTACACTTTACAAAAGAGTTTGAAAATAAGTGCACGTTTGTGTTGGACTGCGGGTAGTTTAATATTACCATCAAATCTAGCTAATTATTCATCATAGGCCGATGACATCAGATGGCATCAGAAAACCTCCGGCTTTCCGCAAAGCAGTGTATACATACGTACTTCCGTTTTACCTTATGCTGCCAAAGTACCATGGGTGGCGCAACTAACATTCTACTTTTGACAACAAAACAGTTTTCTTGCTGCTAAAATGAAACATTCTGGAGGGAGAGCAATCTATCAAACTCACCAGTGTATGTACAGTATCTCACAAAAGTGTGTACACTTCTCCACCTTCAGTTTGAGGATACCATACAGATGCCAACCATGAATGCCAATATGTACTGTGACATACTGAAGCAGAGCATGATCAGTATGTAGTATTCCAGCATGATAACGACCCCAAACACACCTCCAACACGACCCCTGCCATGCTAAAGAAGCTGAGGGTGAAGGTGATGGACTGACCAAGCATGTCTCCAGACCTAAACCCTACTGAGCCTCTGTGGGGCATCCTCAAACGGAAGGTGAACAGCACAAGATCTCTAACATCCACCAGCTCTGTGATGTCATCATGGAGGAGTGGAAGAGGACTCCAGTGGCAACCTGTGAAGCTCTGGTGAACTCCGCTCCATGCCCAAGAGGGTTAAGGCAGTGCTGGAAAATAATGGTGGCCACACAAAATATTGACACTTTCGGCCCAATTTGGACATTTTCATTTAGGGTTGTACTCACTTTTGTTGCCAGCAGTTTAGACATTAATGGCTGTGTGTTGAGTTATTTTGAGGGGACAGCAAATTTACACTGTTACACACGCTGTACACACACTACTTTACATTGTAGTAAAGTGTCATTTCTTCAGTGTTGACACATAAAATCGATATAATCAAATATTTACCAAAATGTGAGGGGTGTACTCACTTTTGTGAGATACTGTATATAGTCTTTTTCTATGCAAAGGTAATAAATATGATAATGATTTTGCTATGCTTGATGCAAAATTCTAACTAAAACATGTCTGGGTGTACAGAATTAAAATATAAATAAATAATAAAATATGAATAAATAAATAAATAAAACAAAATAAATAGCTGTCTGCATGTGTAGTGGGGTGTGTGTCGTGGTCAAAACGTCACCCTTATTAACTACGTGGCCAATGGACTCCCTCCCTACCACAATATATAAATGGTCGTTAAGGCCTCTCAGAATGCGTCATGGTCGAAAACCCACCCCTTCCGTTAGTTGCTACTGACTACAGAGGTATGTGTTTTTAGCTTTGTTGCTTAGCTGTGTGATGTCATTGTTGTCTATTTACCATGAGCTTTATTTGTTTAGTGTGATGTTGGGCTACTGAGACTGTGTGTGGGTGTGATGTGCCGTCAAGGCTTCCGGCTGTGTAGTATGGATCACGGTAGGTGAATCCGTTAGTTCTATTTCTCTAGCTAAATGATTCTGCATGCTCTCCAAATTGAGACTGTAACACCTGTCTGTTTTTAGGCTCCTTGAGTTTGCATGCATTAAGGCAGACTGCGTGAGATGTGGACATGGTGGTATAGCTCCTCCCCTTCATTCACGGAGCCGCGTTGCTGCTTGGTTCTACTTTGCTGCTTTTTGTTACTTTATGTTTTGACTTGGTTTTTGTTTCGTGTTGGTTACGGTCGGTGAGATCAGTTTTCTTTAACTCAACGATATTGTAACTGTTTTTATCCGTTATACTGATATTGCTATGTGGTAGTAGTGATTTTGGTCAGCTTTGGTAAACTTGCTACTTGTAATCAGTTTGAGAGTGAGTTATCTGTGTTTCTGCGACAGTACTTGTGTTTGTTTTGTGTTCTTTTGTTTGTCTGCTTCAAGCAGATTGTAATTGATTTTGTGTGTTTTTTGTTTGTTTGGTTTGTTTTTCTCCTTGTAGGAGCTGAGTGCTTCCTGGGGCTGGGGGGAGGTCCTTTTCTGCACCTTGGGCTGTACTTAATTAAGGGTCGTTATTATTGCTGTGTTTATTTGCAGTGAATTTTGGGGGTATGATCTGATTAGTGGGGTGCTTTTTTCCCTTTTATAAAGCTGGTGCTTCTGTATTAGCCTGCCCTTCATACAGGAAGCCTCAGTCCTCCTAGGACAGTGGTTCTTAACCTGGGTTTGATCGAACCCCAGGGGTTTGGCGGAGGTCAAGACACAACATCCGAATCATATGATTCGTGATGACACGCCCCGCTTGGCCATCATTGGCTGAAGGTGATCACGCTACATAGCTTGGACTATCTGTGCTGCAGGGAACTTGGTGCGCTCAGTAGTCGACTTGTGACTGTCGTGATGGTACGTCGTGTGATTTCTTCATATTTTAATCCCTTCATACTAACTATGTCAAGCAAAAAAAGAAAGTGGTCGGACGAATATGTACAATATGGTTTCACATGTATAACGGAACATGATGGGAGTCAGTGTCCTAACTGCATGATTTGCAATGCCAAGTTGAGTAATTCTAGTCTGGCACCGGCAAAACTAAGAACACTTCCTTAAGCTGCATGGAGATAGAAAATACAAACCGATCCTCACAGAATCGTACGAAATTGCTTACCTGATCGCAAAGCAGGGCAAACCACACACCATTGGTGAAACACTCATAAAAGCAGCTGTGTTTAAGATGGCGAATATCATGTTAAGTTATCCCAAATTCCTCTTTCAAATGATACCATCAGCGACAGAATAGAGGATATGAGCAAAGACATCTTGGCTCAAATAAGATCTGATGTCAAGCCCGGCAAAACTCGACAAGACCACAGACGTTTCCAATCTAAGCCAGCTTGCTGTATTTGTGCGCTATGTGAAAGACGACGTGATGAAGGAAGATTTTTTATTTTTATTTTGTAAGTGTCTTACAACAACTAAGGCAGCCGATGTGAAGAAACTTGTGGATGACTTCTTCAAAGACAACAATCTTTCGTGGGATATGGTTTCTGCAGTTTGTTCGGACGGCGCTCCAGTCATGCTGGGAAGAAAGTCTGGTTTTGGTGCACTAGTGAAAACCGATGCACCACACATCATTGTTACGCATTGTATTCTGCACAGGCATGCGTTGGCAACAAAAACCTTGCCTCCAAAACTGGCAGAAGTATTAAAAATTGTAGTTGTGAACTATGTGCGAAATAGTGCTCTGAGGCACCGCATCTTCAGTGAGCTGTGTAAATAAATGGGCTCTGAATTCAAGGTACTTCTGTACCATTCTAACGTTCGGTGGTTATCCCGGGGACAGGAGTGAATCGTGTTTTTGCCGTGCGTTTGGAATTAGCCCTGTTTTTGCAAGAGCACCAACATTGTCATGCAGATTGCTTCAAAAATTGAGTTCATTCTCATTTTAGCATACATGGCTGATATCTTCGCAGCTCTCAAGCATCTCAATCAACAGATGCATAGCGGTGGAGTCAACATCATCAAAGCGGAAGAAAACCTGAAGGCTTTTCAAAAAAAAAGCTACCGTTATGGAAACGACGAACAGAGAACGATAACTTCGCAAACTTTCCCCTGCTGGACGACTGTGTAAGTAAGATCGAAGATGTATCTGAAATCAGAGACATTTCTGTACACGTGGAACTGAAGCAAGCAATTGCCACGCACTTGGATGAGCTTACAAAGTCTCTCGACGGATACTTCCCTACAAGATCATATCCAGCATGGGTGAGACAGCCGTTCACGTTTAGTGTTGCGACAACAGATGAATACCTCTGAATGATGAATACCTCTGAAATCATTGAAATTCAGCAGAGCCAGGTTCAACAGCAACTCTTCAGAACAACAACGCTCTCAACATTTTGGTGTCAACAAATGGTAACGTACCCTGTTATTGCTAAGAAAGCTCTGGAGATTTTCATACCGTTTGTTACAACATATCTTTGCGAGCAATCCTTTTCGAGGATGCTGGACTTAAAAACGAAGAAAAGGAACAGACCTTGTTGTGAAAATGACATGAGAGTGGCACTTGCCAAGGTGAAGCTGTGCATTTCTGAACTGGTCTCTGAAAGGCAACAGCAGAAGTCACTCATTTGCAGTAAATTTTCATTATGTTTGTGTGAAAATCATGTTTTGTTCTTTGAACACAATGATGTTAATGCACGGTTCATTTTGTGCACCAGTAAAATGTTTTGAATTTGAGAATCATATTTTATTTTTCCAATTAAGAAGGGTTCGGTGAATGCACATATGAAACTGGTGGGGTTCAGTACTTCCAACAAGGTTAAGAAGCACTGGATTCGATTTTTACTTCTGGCAATTGTATTTAGGCTTCAAAGTTGTGTTTAATTTATAAATAATAATCTTTATGGACAAAACGTAGGAGCTGCGAGTTCATGAGTCATGTGTCTCGAGTCTTTTACAATTGATTTGACAAAATAAACAGAACTGAAAAATCTGCTTTTCCAAGTCTTTTATTCAAAGTGTTTGCACAAGTAACCTTTTCATAATTAAATTCTTCTTTTAGTTATATATTTATATTCTTTTTTCAGAATAACAAAGAATGTCCAGCATTTTAGTCTCATTATTTTCATTTGATGTACAGCCAACCAACACCTAAATATAAGAGATAGTAATCACTGACCAAAAGCATTAAAAATGATTGAAAAGTACTATTAAGTGTTAAGACTGGTTAAGCTAAACATTAAACAAACTTTGTAAGGTGGAAAAAGTAAGCAAGTTATCTGACCTGCAGCTCTACTTGACTGCATGTGTGTGTTTTTTGGTGTCGTCAGGAACAGAAGATGGCAGCATTATACAAAGAACTTGTTACGCTACATGGCCAAATGTGTGTGGACATCTGACAATCACACTTTTTGAACATCCCATCCCAGATTTAGTCCCTCTTTACTGTTATAATAGCCTTCACTCTTTTGGAAGACTTTCCACTAGATTTTGGAGCGTGGCTGAGGGGATTTGTGATCATTCATGCATAGGAGCATTAGTGAAGTCAAGCGCTGATGTCATGTGAGGCGGTCTGGGGTGCAGTCGGTGTTTCAGTTCATCCAAAAGGTGTTCAGTGAGGTTGAGGTCAGGACTCTGTACAGGTCACTCGAGTTCTTCCACTCTAACATTGGCAAACCAACCGTGTGTTCATGAACTTCGCTTTGTGCACAAGGGCATAGTCATGCTAGAACAGGTTTGGGCTTCTTGGTTAATATGAAGGGAAATTGAAAATATACAATCTCCTGTAATAGAAACTAAGAAGCCCTAACCTGTTCTAGCATGACTATGCCCCTGTGCACAAAGAGAAGACCCACATATGGGTGGTGATCAGGTGTCCACAAACTTTTGTCCATATCGTTTCTATTTTCATGATTTTTCCATATAAATGCATGTTTTTCAGATAGTCACTACACCAAACTTAATTTTAGTGCCATAAGGTGTGGAGATCTTAATTTTGGATCCTGTCCCTGTTGAAAATTCTGCATGATTTGGGTGTTATCTTGATTTGTGTATTATTAGATTTCACAACAAAATGTAAAAAAATGATATATATATATATATTGTATTTAAAAAAGCTCAAATGATATTCGTGTAAGGGTTTTATAGGTTTGAAATCTATAACATGAAAATCTGTCCTAATTTGTGTGTGTGTGTGTGTGTGTGTGTGTGTGATTTTGTATATAAAGGGCTAAGAAGTGTTTCCCTTCTGAATTTGTGAAATGTTTTAATCTTATTAAACATTAGCTATCTTAGCCTTGTCTTTGTCTGAGATGATCAACACCTCCATTTAAAACTGTGACCTAGCAACAGCAATATCATACTTTAACATTATCACTACCTGTCAATATACATTTCAAAAGTAATTCTCTGCACATATTTAAAATTTGGCTGAGATTGGTGGTACTGAAGTATTTCATAACCATTTTACAAACAAACAAATCAAGAGCCAGACCAAAGTTTTCAGTCATTCAAAAGTGGACTGGGAAATGGTCATCACTTGACCGCATGCTCCTCTTCGGAGCTACACACCACCCCTACATCCTCCGCATGTGAGCAGTTGTGATTGCCGACTGTAGCGTGGTGGCAGTGCAGCAGTGTCCTCTCTGTTCCCTCACATTCCACATCATCCAGTAGGATCCGGAGGTTGGTGGCCACACGTCCCATTTCGCCAGGCTTTGCTACCCTCAGTGCTCTAGCAAATCCCAGCTGCTTGCACACCACTGTTGCTGCCTTATTGTCAAATAGGTCATCACACACCGTACCCCACTCACCCCTGATGAAGATCTCCACTCGTCCACGATCTGACCGTTTCGGATCAGGACTAACGAGTCTCACCTTCCCGCTGCGAGACCTTCTGCCGCCCCCTTTACCTCTTCTTTGGCCATTTTTTCTGCCTTGCCCCCTGCCTCTTTTGTTAGGCCTCTCTGTTGGTAGGGATGTCTTCAGGGAGGCTGAAGTCCAGTATACAGGTCTGGTGGTGGTGCTAATAGAGGCAGGCCAATCTGAATGGGTGTTGCTGGAAGTGTGTGGTTGTTTGGTGGATGGACGTAATGTGGTTGGTTGAGGAGTCCTACGTGGTGTAGTTTCCGATCTCACTTTCAAAGTGGTGATATACTGTGGCCTCAGTGTTGTGCTCTGGAGTGGGTGCACAGTCCCAGTTGGTGACTGATGTCTCCTAAGAACAGTAGGGTTTGTCATTAGTGGTTTGAAAGTTGGCTTCGGAGCAGGAATCTGTGGTTTTTGAGTAGGTTTCCTTGATTTCTGGGTTGGTGCACTGAATTTTGGCTTTTGGGTAAGGATCCCTGGAGAGGCAGTGGTGGGTTTTCTTGCTGTGGCCTGAACCATGGTTGTGCTGGATATAGTAGTTGCTTTGGTCTTGGGGGAGGCAGTGGTTGTAGGTTTTTTGTTGATCACAAACTCTGTAAAAGAAGACCAAGAGATGATTTCAAATTCAAACCCACAATTACATCGGCTAATTTGGCTGATGCTTTTATCCAAACTGATTGATAACTGAGACTGGATACAACTGAGCAATTTGACCTCACTACTTATAGTAGCCCTAAGCCTTAACCAACTTCCCAGATTGATATAAACCAGATTAAATCTACAGTGGTGTGAAAAAGTGTTTGCCCCCTTCCTCATTTCCTGTTCCTTTGCATGTTTGTCACACTTAAGTGTTTCGGAACATCAAACCAATTTAAACAATAGTCAAGGACAACACAAGTAAACACAAAATGCAATTTGTAAATGAAGGTGTTTATTATTAAAGGTGAAAAAATCAAAACCATCATGGCCCTGTGTGAAAAAGTGATTGCCCCCTAAACCTAATAACTGGTTGGGCCATCCTTAGCAGCAACAACTGCAACCAAGCGGCTATCGATAACGTGCGAATGAGGCTTTTACAGCATCCTGGAGGAATTTTGGCCCACTCATCTTTGCAGAATTGTCCTAATTCAGTTACATTAGAGGGTTTTCGAGCATGAACGGCCTTTTTAAGGTCATACCACAACATCTCAATAGGATTCAGGTCAGGACTTTGGCTAGGCCACTCCAAAGTCTTCATTTTGTTTTTCTTCAGCCATTCGGTGGTGGACTTGCTGGTGTGTTTAGGATCATTGTCCTGCTGCAGAACCCAAGTTCGTTTCAGCTTGAGTACACGAACAGATGGTCGGACATTCTCCTTCAGGATCTCTTGGTAGACAGCAGAATTCATAGTTCCTTTTATCACGGCAAGTCTTCCAGGTCCTGAAGCAGCAAAACAGCCCCAGACCATCACACTACCACCACCATATTTTACTGTTGGTATAATGTTCTTTTTATGAAATGCAGTGTTCCTTCTATGCCAGATATACTTGGACACACACCTTCCAAAGAGTTCCACTTTTGTCTCATCGGTCCACAGAATGTTGTCCCAAAAGTCTTGGGGATCATCAAGATGTGTTGTGGAGAAATTGAGACGAGCTTTGATGTTCTTTTTGCTCAGCAGTGGTTTTCTCCTTGGAACTCTGCCATGCAGGCCATTTTTGCCCAGTCTTTTCCTGATGGTGGAGGCATGAACGCTGACCTTAACTGAGGCAAGTGAGGCCTGCAGTTCTTTGGACGTTGTTGTGGGGTCTTTTGTGACCTCTTGGATGAGTCGTCGCTGCGCTCTTGGGGTAATTTTGGGCGGCCAATCACTCCTGGGAAGGTTCACCACTGTTCCATGTCTTTGCCATTTGTGGATAATGGCTCTCACTGTGGTTCGCTGGATTCCCAAAGCTTTGGAAATGGCTTTATAACCCTTTCCAGACTGATAGATCTCAATTACTTTCTTTCTCAATTGTTCCTGAATTTCTTTGGGTCTCGGCATGATGTGTAGCTTTTAAGGATCTTCTGGTGGACCTTACTGTGTCAAGCAGCTCCTATTTAAGTGATGCCTTGATTGTGAACAGGTGTGGCAATAATCAGGCCTGGGTGTGAGCAGAAATTGAACTCAGGTGTGGACAACCACAGTTATAGTATGTTTTAACAAGGGGGGCAATCACTTTTTCACACAGGGCCATGATGGTTTGGATTTTTTTTCACCTTTAATAATAAACACCTTCATTTACAAATTGCATTTTGTGTTTACTTGTGTTGTCCTTGAATATTGTTTAAATTGGTTTGATGTTCCGAAACACTTAAGTGTGACAAACATGCAAAGGAACAGGAAATGAGGAAGGGGGCAAACACTTTTTCACACCACTGTAGTTTCTGTTAGGAAAAAAATTTCTTTGTTTTTAATTTGCGGGATTTACCATTTATTTACTGTTGTAAAATTCTAAAGCTTTTCATTATGGTGTTTGAACAGTCAGGTTTGGGGTGTTTGGAAGCAAGGTGAGGTGAGGTCGGTACTGGTGGGAGCAAGATTTTTGGACCATGTAAAAAGAATGAGTGTGCTCTTGTGGTTTCTGTGATTGGTACACATATTATTATTTTTTTAATTCATCCATCTTCAGTAACCACTTTATCCTTTATCCTGGTCAGGGTCATGGTGGATCCAGAGCCTAGCCCAGGAACACTGGACGCGAGACAGGAATGCTCCCTGGATGGGATGCCAGTTCATCGCAGAGCACCACACACATACATTCACACCAAGGGGTAAATTTAGAGTCACCAATTCCACTACTTTATGTTTATGGGAGGTTGGAAAACCCTTATGCATCAGTTTGTATCCATTTTGTGGTACATAAAAGCGGGTTCAAACCCCAGCACTGAAAAGCTGCTACTGTCTGGCCCTTGAACAAGGCCCTTAACCTTCTCTGCACCCGGGGAGCTGTATCATGGCTGACCCTTTCTAACAAGCTGGGATATGTGAGGAAAACAATTTCAAGGTGTTGTAATGTACAGTATATTTACAAATAAAGACTGTTCTTCTGCTCCGTCTTACCTGCTTTCGGATGGAAGTTAATCAGTTTGCCCTTTATCTGAACAGGAGTAGGTTTGATGCTGCACTTGCCTGGAGGTGCTCGCCTAAAAGATATAAAGACGTGGCATCATGCTTAGCTTCACCAAAATAATCATGGAAACTGCTTGCAGGTCAGTAATGCTTGCATCCCCAAGAATGTTGGCAGTTCTGTAAGCTTCTTTGCTCTAACATCTATGTATCTGAGTCACTCCTTCTGGAGAATACTTGTCGAGATTACCATACATGCATTGCACTTAGTTTGTAGGTTCACCATTCCACACTTATTTTACCATTTAAGCTCCCCAGACAAATGTACTAATATTAATTCCTGATCATTTTAGCCTATTATTCCACTGACTGGGTGCAATTCAGTTAGACTTTGAGCCCTATCTTGGTGTTCCTTCTACTGTTCCAAATAATCCCACAAATTGTCTGTGGGATTGAAAGCAGTTGATTCTGCTCATATACTACTTGGTTAGAAATGGACCAACAAACAGACCATATGCTTTTATAGTGAATTCCATTCATCAAGGTGACCAAACTGTTGCCATTGTAGAAGAACATACTGTTCTTTGTCAGGCGGTGGCATGGACATGTAGCTAATTTTTGTCAGGGGACCTTACTGTTACTGCAATCTATAACCAAGTCATGGAACTGTTGCTTTGCAAGTACCTGGATGGATCCACTATCTTGTACACCACTCCGCCTCTGGAAGCTGCACTCGGCGTTCCTGTGGCTAGGAAATATAGCTCACCTAAACCAGAGGGAGATACATATAAATACAAGCAGACAATGAAGAGACTCTGTAATTAAGTTGTCTCATTCTTGAAAAGATTAAATAGGATATGGTACTTGAGATATTCAAGTTATTATATAAAGAATTTCCTTACAAAGAAAATAAAGTAAAAGGAATAGAAAATGGATTGCACAATTTCACACAAGATGCAAATAAACTATTACAAATTTGAACACAATTTTAAAAAATTAACCAGTGCAAACAATGCCAATGGTGGAATTTGGTATTAGATATTAGAAATAGACTGAATATTGAACTGATTGAATATTGACATTAGATATCCAGTTAATATTATGAATGCAAAGTAAGAAAGCCCAACATGCATTTTTTTCTGTTTTGTTGTCTCAAGACCAAATCATAAGAAAACAGTTTGTTATGTTGAGAGCATGATTTATTTTTCTTGGGATCTTGGGGTAATAAAGATTGGGAAACCTAAGCTTGTTGCATGCCACATGGATGTGTAAGGCTAAAGGTTTAGCTATAGGGTTAATGTTACCTACATACCTAGCATAGTTTCTTGGATCTTGTGGAACAAGGATTCTTTAACAGCTGTTATCTCTTTCTCCTGTATTACTGGACAATTAAAGTATGTCATATTTATGGACACTTAATTGTATCTTCAACCCTAAATATTCAGTTTTTCTTTAATGTATTGTTCATGTTTATAATAAGTACTTGGAATCTTTACATAACGAGACAAACCAAAATAATTAACAATCCATGGCGTCGCTGGACCACTGCATTTATGTATGAGATGTATGTTTCTCCCTGCTCTCATCAAAGATGGGAGAAGCCACTTTTGTTGATTCCTATACACACACACACACCACAACGCACACACACACACACACACACACACACACACACACACACACACACACACACACACACACACACACACACACACACACACACACACACCCCTACTCCTCAAGGTTACCTGCCTCATCTTCACCGAAGGATATGATGTACTTGTAGTAGCTGTTTATCAGTCTTGGAAAGTGGCATGTCTTGTCCTTGCCCATGCATATTTCGGTGTAGTCCCATTTTCCAGTGTCTGGGTTCTCGTTAAGTGACATAAGTCGTCTGGGTTCAAACAGAAACAAAATATTATTTAATCATTAGGAATTGACCATGCATATTTCAAACTCTGACCCTGATCTAGGTTAAATGTTTTATTAACGAATAAACAAGATAGTTAAATTAAATCACATGCATTAATGGTTAATAGCCAATTGATTTTACATTACTTGTCTAGACTTCCAAAAATGACACACAATGATCTCGTAACAGGAAACCTCACCATATCAACAATTACACATATTTTTAATCAATTAACTCTGTGTGAAGTGTCTGCTATACAGTACAAGTCCCTGAAAGGAGTGGTTACTATAAAAATGATTACATTTTAAAATGAGCACATGGCATGATGACTTTTTCAACAACTATTTACTCGCATTTGCTTATTATATGAGAAACATAAACAGGAAACATTATGTAAACAATCAGTATGGCCACTGTACCCGCTCATGAAATCCCCAAAGATGTAGAGACCATTAAGGTTTGGCATCTCACAGCCCCTGTAGATGTAACCACCAGTCACTGACCTCCCAATTTTATGTGGATAAGCAAAAATGGGTAGGATGTCATCTGGAAAAACAGAGCAAAGATGGCAAACAAATGAGTATAGATCAAGATACATGCACTGTACAGGAGAAATACTATTTTTAATATCTCTCCAGGCACAATTCCATGCCAGATTAATCCATATTTACACTTTCTATTAAAAGAGGACCAACAGAAATGGGTTTTTTTTCCCCCCATCAGTTTTAGGTACAAGGTTCTTAATAAATCCAAAATACACAAGATAATTTTGAACATAAAAATAAGATGAAACAAGAATGACCAGTTCTAAAAGGCAAGTTTAGTTGCTTTCCCATTCCCTTTTATAATTGAATTGCTATTAAATGAAGGTACATGGCCTGGGTGTTAAACAGGGAACCCTCTATGAGTTGATGAAATCAAAAGCTTATGGTTAGAACAAAGCAGAGCTTGAATGTTTGTCTTACCCAAAGAGGAGTTTAAACAGAGTTTATGGTCATAACAGGAGAACCCTTCCTTTGCCCTCCATCCATAGTTGCCCCCTTTTTCAATCATGTCCACTTCTTCATACTTGTTCTGGCCAACATCTCCGCAGAACATGCGGCCCTGTCCTTGGCCCGTGATCGGGTCTCCTCTGTCAATGGAACAGCGCCACATGTTCCTGACTCCGTAGGCGTAGATCTCTGGCTTTGTTTCTTTCTCCCCAATGAAAGGGTTATCAGAGGGGATACTGTATGGGGCACCATCATCGTTGTTGTCCACATCAATTCGTAGAGCTTTGCCTAGTAAAGTAGATCTGTAAAACATGAACAAAGCTTCATGAACATTGATCTTCAAGATAAAGTTTTTTGTTTTTTTTAAGTATAGGCTAAATTACATTTTCAGATCTCTCTTATCTAACATAATTTTTTATTTTATTATAGTCTGTGCGAGTATTATCAATGTCATGAATAAATCCGGATGACACACTTGCACAGTGTGCAGTACACAGTGAGATGGGCATTTTATTTGTAACCAAATTAGGCTTCTTGCTCATTCATTGTACAAGTTTAAATTCAGTGAATACAGAGCAAAAAAACTATTGTGTCAGTCTCGAACCACTTAGAGTTTGCTAAGTAAATGTAGGGTAAATATAAAGGTATTCCAAAGATATTATCTTTACAAAATAGTTAGATCTCTAATATTGTTTGAAGCTTTATTTTTGTTGTGTATAACAGCAAGTAAACACAGGTCACATGACTAAAAGCGTGACATGGAAGAATTTCACAGACTTCGGCAAATTTCGATAATGATTGCATATCCATTAATGGAATTTCCTTCATAACGCTAAAACAAATTTGAGAGACAATGCCTATACTACAGTGTATATAGAATGTCAGTACACACATGTTAAAATTGCAGGTATTTGTGATCTAAAAAAACAACAACAAAAAAAACAATTAAACCAAGATAAATCATGTCAGAGATTTTTCCAACTGTAATGTAATATAGCAACCAACAAAATATTCAAGTGAAAAAAAGAACAAATGTTTTAAGGAAAAAAGGATTTGGGAATTTTATTTCACTCTTCTTTGTAAAAATTCTCCAGATCTATCACATTGTGAGCCCTCTTAAAGTCGTCCCACAGGTTTTCATTAGGCTTTAGATCTGGGCTCTGATTGGGCCATTCCAAAACATTGATCGTTTTCTTCTGAAGCCATTCCATTGTTGACTTGAATTTATGTTTTGGATCATTATTGCACAGAAAGGTGAAGTTTTTCTTCTTCAGGCCTGTAGTATTTCTGTCAAAATAGATTGGTATTTGGAGCTCCATGATCCATGGAACCTCTTTCTTGACTAGAGCCTGGTCTCAGCTGAAGAGAAGCGGCCCCAATATCATGATGCTGCCACCACCATGCTTCACCATGGGTATGTTCTTGAGGTGATAAGCTGTCATCTTTTAAAATTATGCCCACAAAGTTACACTTTCTTCACATGTTGATGATGACCTGTATGGCATTCCATGGTGCAGCTAATGTTTCGGAAATTCTGGTTAATCAGTTTAATCAGAATCACATTCTTGAAGACATGTGTATGATAAACACTTTTGAACATGAGTTTGAATGTGTTTGGTTAATGTTAGTGTTACTGTTTTTTTTTCTTCTTTAGTTTCCATTTTCTTTTTCACTTGAATTTTGTAGAGATCTCACATGATTTATTTTGATTTGTTACTGCTTCTACATCATAAAAAACTGGAATTTCTACTGGAGTGGGTAGATTTTTTAATATTCATTATATATTGCAGCTGTAGTCTGCCATAGGTAGTTACTGCGATTTCAATGCCTTGTGTTGTAGCCCTTGAAGCAGTTGCTGTGCGCCACAATGAGACATTTAACATCTAGTCTCCATATTACCACTCTGCACTTTATCCAAAGTGCTGGCCGTTGACGTCTTCAACTTGGCACCCAGGTTCTAAAGCCATAGTCTACACTGTGTGAATATGACAGGGCCTTTTTTCTAAGAGTACCCTTTTTTTTTTTTTTTTTTTTTTTTTAGAGTGGCCCTGTGCCACTCTCTGTAGATTCACTGGTCATTGCTAGGGAAACCAAGCTACCAGAGCCAATACTAATATTTTGAGGCTATGTCTCCATCTGAATGAATGTACATTGGTGCCTACGGGTAAATGTTTGCCAAACACCCTGGACAGTAACCAGCTGAGGTAACACATGGCTAATTTTCCTTCCCAAGAGTAAGTTATGGCTTCCTTGGTTTGAATATTTAGAGATGTTCACGGATTAAATGGGTCATATGGAAATCACTGAAGGATACTAATACTGACGCTGCCGTGAAGTACAACTTATTATTAACAGTAACAAGACATTGCTGTCCACTCTATTTAATCCTATCTACTTATACAGATTTGACAAATCAGCCATCTGTTTCTGATCCGCCACGCCTACTTAGATCAAAAGATGCAGGCTATTTGACGGTACCTCAAATAGTGAAGGCTACAGCAGGGGGAAGAGCCTTCGCTTATAGAGCCCCAATGTTATGGAACAGTCTTCCTATTAGTGTTCAGTACTCAGACACAGTGTCAGTGTTTAAGTCTAGGCTTAAAACTGATTTGTTTACTCAAGCCTACCCTGACTCGATTTTATTTTACTACTTCGCAGTCATAATAAGCTTTTCTCCCTCTCTCCTTTTGCCGAGCCCCACACGAATTTATGGAGATACTAGAGATCCTGATCCTTTCTGTCTCTGGATGGAGGCAATCTCCAATTCTCCATCCCAACCTCCAATTCTCCAAATCTCCAACTCCAATTCCAGACTGCTGGGTCTACGGCTGCTCCTAAGGCCATACATACTTCATATATCAATAATAAACTTTGTCACACTATCTGTTGTTACCCAGATGAGGATGGGTTCCTTTCTGAGTCTGGTTCCTCTCAAGGTTTCTTTTCTTAAAACATCTTAGGGAGTTTTTCCTTGGCACATTCACCACTCAGTGGTTTGCTCAGTTGGGATAAATTCACACCTTTAATATCTGTATACCGTGTTGATATTTCTGTAAAGCTGCTTTGAAACAATGTCTATTGTAAAAGGCATTATACAAATAAATCCTTGTGTATCCTTGTGTATCTAAATATCCATATCTGTAGGTGGGTGTGACCTAAACTGGAAAAGGGATTTTCTTTCTTTCTTTCATTCGTAAATATTAGCCCTACGCCTATGCCTCCATGAACACTAGAAAACACTCGAAAAAAAAAACCCAAAGGTAGATTAGGCAGCACAGTCAGCATGGTTTATGAATTCTAGCTCTGACAGTTCCTCAACCTCAACTACACCATTCAAGTTCAAAATTGGTCTCAACTTGAGGTGTGAGCAGGACTGTTTGTTTTTTGTTTTTAATCTGGCCCATTTTCCCAGAAATTAAACTAACCACCAGACTAATTTAAATCACAGTGACCCTGACCAGGCAGTTACTAAGGATGAATTAACAAATTAACATGGTCTTTCTTTGTCCCACATGTTTTTATAACTGGCTGCTCACTCAGCCTGCACGAAAGTAAATGCAACTTTCATTCATACTACTTTTTCTTGTTCACACAAATTCTCTCTGAAATAAGAAGGTGATGTGAAACATGTGAGGCAATCATCTAATCATAGTATATAAGGAGCCTCCAAAAAAGGGATAGTAATTCAAGAGCAAGGATTGGTCGAGGCTGGCCAATCTGCCAACAGATGCGTCAGAGAATAATTCAACACTTTGAGAACAACATTCCCTAAAGACAGATCGGTAGGATTTGGGGCATTTCACCTTCTACAATAGACAATATAATTAAGATTCAAGGAATCCAATCCTGAAGGAAACCCACTTCTGAATGCGCGTGATCGCCGATCCCTCAGACGTCACTGTCATGAAAACCGTCATGAGTCTGTAAAGGTTATTCTGACATGGGCTCGAGAATACTTTGGTAAACTGTTGTCAGTCAATTTAGTAGGAAGATATGATTTAGCAGCTTTTTTGTAATAGTCCTGCCCTGTTATAATGACCCTTGGTTTATTATACTTGAAACGTTTAAAAGAAAAAGAAAAAAAGCTGTGGTCTGACAAAAGTTCACATACTTGTTTTGGGAATTTCCGAACTTGCCAAAAGGGTCTCCTGCTTTTCCTCCATCTCCTATGAAGATATAAAGGTAGCCGTCCAAACCAAACAGAAGCTGGCCTCCGTTGTGGTTTGATGCTGGTTCAACAAGTTCCAAGAGGGTCCTGTTAACAAAAATCAATCACTATAATAGAAAACCCCAATATGGTCATGCAGTTTGGTTTCAATTGGATTTATTAACCTTGTATGGCACTGTAGTAGTTTTTTTCATTAGTTATGAATTTGAAATTATTCAAATACAGTGATGTATACAGGGAATTACACACTCCAGCCTGTACAGTTACAGTGGTGTGAAAAAGTGTTTGCCCCCTTCCTCATTTCCTGTTCCTTTGCATGTTTGTCACACTTAAGTGTTTCGGAACATCAAACCAATTTAAACAATAGTCAAGGACAACACAAGTAAACACAAAATGCAATTTGTAAATGAAGGTGTTTATTATTAAAGGTGAAAAAAAATCCAAACCATCATGGCCCTGTGTGAAAAAGTGATTGCCCCCTAAACCTAATAACTGCTTGGGCCACCCTTAACAGCAACAACTGCAACCAAGCGTTTGCGATAACGTGCAATGAGGCTTTTACAGCGTCCTGGAGGAATTTTGGCCCACTCATCTTTGCAGAATTGTCCTAATTCAGTTACATTAGAGGGTTTTCGAGCATGAACGGCCTTTTTAAGGTCATACCACAACATCTCAATAGGATTCAGGTCAGGACTTTAGCTAGGCCGCTCCAAAATCATCATTTTGTTTTTCTTCAGCCATTCGGTGGTGGACTTGCTGGTGTGTTTAGGATCATTGTCCTGCTGCAGAACCCAAGTTCGTTTCAGCTTGAGTACACGAACAGATGGTCGGACATTCTCCTTCAGGATCTCTTGGTAAACAGCAGAATTCATAGTTCTTACGCAGGCAAGTCTTCCAGGTCCTGAAACAGCAAAACAGCCCCAGACCATCACACTACCACCACCATATTTTACTGTTGGTATAATGTTCTTTTTATGAAATGCAGTGCTCCTTCTACGCCAGATATACTTGGACACACACCTTCCAAAGAGTTCCACTTTTGTCTCATCGGTCCACACAATGTTGTCCCAAAAGTCTTGGGGATCATCAAGATGTTTTGTGGAGAAATTGAGACGAGCTTTGATGTTCTTTATGCTCAGCAGTGGTTTTCTTCTTGGAACTCTGCCATGCAGGCCATTTTTGCCCAGTCTTTTCCTGATGGTGGAGGCATGAACGGCTGACCTTAACTGAGGCAAGTGAGGCCTGCAGTTCTTTGGACGTTGTTGTGGGGTCTTTTGTGACCTCTTGGAGTCATTGCTTGCGCTCTTGGGGGTAATTTTGGGCGGCCGGCCACTCCTGGGAAGGTTCACCACTGTTCCATGTCTTCGCCATTTGTGGATAATGGCTCTCACTGTGGTTCGCTGGATTCCCAAAGCTTTGGAAATGGCTTTATAACCCTTTCCAGACTGATAGATCTCAATTACTTTCTTTCTCAATTGTTCCTGAATTTCTTTGGGTCTCGGCATGATGTGTAGCTTTTAAGGATCTTCTGGTGGACCTTACGGTGTCAAGCAGCTCCTATTTAAGTGATGCCTTGATTGTGAACAGGTGTGGCAATAATCAGGCCTGGGTGTGGCTAGAGAAATTGAACTCAGGTGTGGACAACCACAGTTATAGAATGTTTTAACAAGGGGGGCAATCACTTTTTCACACAGGGCCATGATGGTTTGGATTTTTTTTCACCTTTAATAATAAACACCTTCATTTACAAATTGCATTTTGTGTTTACTTGTGTTGTCCTTGACTATTGTTTAAATTGGTTTGATGTTCCGAAACACTTAAGTGTGACAAACATGCAAAGGAACAGGAAATGAGGAAGGGGGCAAACACTTTTTCACACCACTGTATATGAACATAATATACAGCATTTCATGAAATTAGAATATTGTGGAAAAGTAAATTTTTTCCAGTAATGTAATTCAAAAAGTGGAACTTTCATATATTCTAGATTCATTACACATAAAGTGAAATATTTCAAACCTTTTTTCTTTTAGTCTTGATGATTATGGCTTACAGCTCATGGAAATCAAAAGTCCAGTATCTCAAAATATTAGAATAAAGAATTTATAATGAAAATGAATGATATATATATATATATATATATATATATATATATATATATATATATATATATATATATATATATATATATATATATATATATATATAATTTTTTTTATCATTTTCATATAACTGCACCGTCTGGAGTGTGTTCCATGTATACATCATTGTACTGTGTTGTCATTTTCCTTGTAACAGCTTACACAGGGACTTGTATGGTTTTATGGCATTTTACAAAGGAGTCTCCAGTGTCAGTATTTGTAACTCTCAGATGTAAAGCTGTAACTGTCAAGCTTTATTTGTTTTATTTAGAGAGGAAAAAAAAGAGGCTGGCAAGGGAATGAATGTTTATAACTGCTGTGCTTGTCTCACTTGTTTCACGGCTATTTACACAACATTACATTAGACTGCATCAGACCACTTTGTCGTTGCTTACTTTCCCATGACAGGACACCCTGTCATGTTGTGTTCCGTATACCTACTAATATCCATCTTCTACCACTTATTCCTTCTTCAGGGTCGCGGGGAACCTGGAGCCTATCCCAGGAAGCATCAGGCACAAGGCAGGGTACACCCTGGACAGGGTGCCAGTCCATCGCATGGCACAATCACATACACACTCACACACCCATTCATACACTATGGACAATTTACCAACCTGCCAATCAACCTACCATGCATGTCTTTGAACTGGGGGAGGAAACCCCCGCAGCACGGGGAGAACATGCAAACTCCGCACACATATGGCCCCGCCGGGAATCGAACGCTGGACCCTGGAGGTGTGAGGCGAACGTGCTAACCACTAAGCCACCGTGCGCCCTTATACCTACTAACATATACTATATGGTGGTCTGAAACTTTCATTCCTTTTTAGTTACTGTAGCTGATATATATAGATACAAAACATGTTAGCTGACTGCACTGCGTTAATTAGATTTTTTAATTCTAAAATGGAGATGAAATATTTAGCGAATTTGATTTTCTTTATCATATTCATCAATATTAATTATCATCTCCATTCTGCTCACCTTTCCGATGAGTGATCCAGCATGTTCATATCTGTGTCTGACAAAAGGAACTCGCTGATCCTTATCCGCTCCTGCTTGCTCACAGATACAGAGTAATAGACATATGCCTTCTTGACCATGCTGAACCTAGGGTGCAGGGCAATACAGAGAAATCCACGTTCATCCCCAGCCCACGGGGAGGTCAACACCGCTTTGGTGAGGTTTAGGAAGGGCCTGTCAATCCTTGAACCATTTGGGAGGTAAGTCCATACATATCCCAGCTGCTCAGCTATGAAGAATCTGTGTGTGCCATCATTTGCATGCACCATTGCCACTGGATTACGTAGCCCATTTGCTACTTCCTGTAGGCAAAGCTGAATGCAGCCCTTGGGATCAGCTTGAACGTTGCCCAGATTAGCGTTTAACTCGTCGCTGGTGAGAACGTTGGGATAGCAATACTCTGGATCCTTCAGCTCCAAATGGTCACAGAATTTTTCCTGATCCTCCTCAATGATGGCAGTGATGTTGTTGTCTGTCAGGAGACTAAGTGTATAACGGCAGTGATGCCAGAAATCAGAGCAGTAGTCGCGGCAAAGACCGGGGAGCTCACGCATGGGAGTATTGGCATCCTCAGCATCATACAGGTGAGCTGCATAAGGAGAACATTCCTACAGGACAGAACATAATAATTTCCTTTTAACCATCATTTTCTGTTTACTACTTATCAACAGATATCCCACTGACCAAAACAAGCACTTTTAATCAAACAGCAATATGATTTATAAAAATGTACCTTAAAATACCCAGTGTAGGACATTACAGTTGATCCGGGTAATTATTAAAAAGAATTAATATCATAACACAAATGTCAAATTTTTTTATTGTAATTTTTTGCATGGAAATTTAATAAAAAATAATTAATGTGTATTGGCTTTTTTTTCTTTTCTTTTTTTTTTTTTAAATATAAATATATATTTTTTTAAATAAATGATGCTTCATCTAATAAAATGTGCAAAACAAAACAAAAAAGCCTTTGGATGATGCTAGAGATAAATTTAAAAAAGGAAAGTCTTCTACAGAATAGTTTGAAATATCATTTACTATCAATTAATGAAGAAAATACCATGCATTGTTATACAAATGATAAAATTATTTCTATATATGTTTATAAATATTTAATGTATAAAATCCATTTTTAGTATAAAATCTAATAAAATCATTAAATGTGTTAAAAAACGTTATATAGAAACAGATATTTTGTACCAAATAAAAACAGATTTTGATGAAAAACCAGTTTAAAATAAATATGATTTCATGTATTTAGTCATTTATAACTTCCTGAGAATTATAAAAGAAACTGATCACATAATGATATACAGATTGACATTTATAGCAGGAAACAATCATTTCAAGGATATATGACATGATGTGATTGTGAAGTGAAGAAGCTAAATGCCTTCTTCAAATGTGCAGACTTTCAGATAATTTTGTTGTTGTTCTTCTTCTTCTAATTCTTCTTCCTCTTCTCTTCTTATTATTATTATACTCAATTAGCATATTCCATCTTTCATGTAACTTTCAATTCTCTGAGAAAAATATTTTCCTCCCCCTCACTGTCTCTCTGTCTGCCTCTCTGCCTCTCTCTCTCTCTCTCTCTTTCTGAACTTATTCCTGAAACGTGCTTCTCTGCACGTCCGTCTTTGTTGAGTACCCAGAATTCAGTTCGGTAGCTGGTGATGGATACTTGGGATATAAATACAGCAGCTCATGGGCACTTTGGCTTGTCCAAGCCCTTATTACCTTTCGGCCACAACTCCACACCCATCACTGGGTCGGCCTCAACAACATTGTCTTACATCTACACCCAAGCAAATCATCATCCCAAATGACTATAATGTCTTTACAACAATAAAACTAAATAAAAGTGGCTGGGATTTATTGCTTCACAAGCTGGCAGAATTGTAGAGTTTTATGGATTTCCAAGATATATAAGTGTCCTTTCTTTGATTAGAATTGCAACTGAATTTAAGCCCATTTAAGGGTTATTTACAGTAAACCTAAATGTCTGGTGCGTGTTAAACCACACATGTGGTGGATTATGTAATGTCACTGCCTTAGTATGTTTGGGTGAAAATCTTGAAGAGAAACTAGAGTTGATGACATCCTGCTTTACCTCACTCCTAAAGTTGACAGTGTTTGATTACACATGGAACATCTAAAAGCATTTATTTAAACTACTATATACAATTATCCACCTAAAATGTCACCAAAACCTTGTGATGCTTTCCAGACCTCCACTTTCTCTTGTACTTTTTGTAAATATATTGTACTCTTCTACTTTTTTGTAAATCAGGAATAAAAACAAAAATGGCGATTGCCCTTACTACAACCAGCAGGCCAACCCAGTCTTCATCAATGTTTGTCATCTCAGCACAGCCATATGCACACTGGCTTACTCTTTCCATTTTTGTGTTTACATTTCATTGACATTCAATAATTGGGAAGCTCTGGAGGTGATTGGGATTTCAGGTCTGTTGAACTCCACTGGGTTTTTGTTGAGATTGAAAACACATGGTTCGCCAGCCCCAAACTCACAGCTGCCACTTTTGGTGCATTCCACTAGGCCTTTAAAACCAATGAGTTACTTTCTATATGGTGACTCGGTGGGAATCTGTCTGCCACTATGAGGTGTGTATAACCCAATTGTGGACTGTTTTCTCATGAATTGAAGGTTTTGTGGTTGATATTGTTGATATTGATATTGTGGTTTCCTCCCCAGTCCAAAGACACATACTATAGACTTATTGGCATTTCTAAATTGTACATAGGGAGTGAATGGGTGTGTGAATGTGTGTGCGATGGGCTGGCCCCCATCTTGGGAGTCGCATGCCTTGTGCCCAGAGGCTGAGAACCTGGAAGAAACCCCACATGGGCACAAGGAAAACTCCACACAGACAGTAACCCCAGTTCAGGATCAAACCAGGGTCCCTGGACCTTCACCACTGTGCTGCCCCAATTAACCTATAGTTAATATAGTCATGGCTAGTTATGTTTGTGGTAGCAATGTTTTGGCTAGTAAACATGCTGAATGGCTACTAAATTTGGAAAACAGCTATCTAAAGTAGATGGTGAGCTACTTTATTAATTTCAATCCCTGGTCATGGCGAAATACTTTCTTTTTTATACGGTTACAGATTATTTTTTTTTCCTACATTATTGAATCAGTCCACAATGCACAAACAGGAGGATAGGATAGCAATTAAGGGATCTATAAATAATAAATCCTTACTCCGATCTTATTGTTTCTCATTTTAATACTAATGCTTTGGCTGAACTTTTCTTAGCGACCATAAATTCTGCATCTGTGTCATATCACTAATCTTCAACTGTTTTCATCCTCTTACCATTTTTTCTCCTCACTGTCTTCATCATTCCTTTGATGCATTTTTTTTCCTTACTTACTTAACATCCCAGACCACTGTCTGAGAATATGAGAGATGTTGTTCCAGATTCGAAAGGAAGTTGATGTTTTGGTTCTCCCCAAGTCTCACTGCAACACAAACAACTCCCTGTAACTGAGATAAACGTCCCAACAAAAGCTGTCATTGAGCAAAGCTTCCTCACTAAGTGGTCAAGGGAATGATACCTTTCCTCAACAAACCACATTACCTATGCAGGATCAGTGTGGTAAAATAAAACACCATATTGACGTGGGTTGAAACCAAATGAGCTTGAGGTGCTGCAAAGCAGTATTTTTTCTTATCTGTTAAAGACATTGCTGGAATGGCTGGTTTTATCATATATGATTTGGATCCAAATAGATCAAGGCACAGTAGGCACAAAACAGCCATGAGTCAGACTTGGTTTTGCATAATGATATGTTTCTGTGCTGTTCTAAATCTATGTGCATTTATTTGCCCATCGTGAGATAAAGATGGCTGTAATCAACCATGCATAACTTTATATTTAGACATTTAATGTCCTTATGACGTGTGTTTATCTTTTTGCTCGAAGGACTTAAGAAGTGTACTCAGCAGTTATCATTTTTTGGTGATCATGTCCTTTATCAGCGTTCTGTATTTCTTGGAGCAAGTGGAAGATTTTGATATAATAGTGGCTTCATCAGATAAAGATAAGATATATAACAACTTCCATTCTCAAGCATAAAACCTACCATTCATTCAGAACACATGAGGACTTCCATTCAAACTGAGTCACGTAAGGTCTTCACTGTAAACATCACTTCGTGTGAGTCACTGTTTCAAAAACATTTGAATTTGATCAACACATGACTGATTCCTGTACACTATTTGAACAGAAGTATTTTTAAATGTTACACGTGTCAGATTTGTTTTTTGCCATAAATAATCTCTGGATTTTTGTCAGATGATGCCCCACAGTGATGACAGGCCTAAGTCTGAGTCTTACCTGGCACAGGATGCTGCGGATGTACTTCCCGCAGACCATGAAACCAGAGTGATCAAAGTAGTCCATAATTTGGTCAAATCTGTATGAAATCTGTTTGTCTTGTTCCAAATCACAGCAGCCAAACTTGGAATACTCTTTGCAGAAGCGCAGCGGCTCCTGAGGTTGGAAAGGAGGCTTGTAGTCCAGGCATTGCGGGTGGGCATCTGCATGCGAGAAGCTCAGGAGGAGCCAAAGCAGAAAGTGGAGAAGCCCAGCTCTCCAGAGTGTTACTAATCTCATGGCAGTGAAGAAAACGAGAGGAGTCCCGGCAGGCAAAGGAACGAATTATAAGGAATGCCTTTTTTGTGTGTTCTGCTCCAGCTGCTCAATTATTTGTGGGCTAACTTGGATGCCTGTCAGTACTCTCACATATGCACACACACTTTCATTGGACTTGTGCTCTAGTGGAGAGAGAATGAACAGATTGAAGTCGCACAAGGCCGTCTCATTCAACAGTCTGAGCTCCAGCCACATGTACACACACACATACACTTCTCCACTCCCTCCTCCTCGTCTCTACCCATGTCTCCTCCTCTCATTCCCGCCTTCTTACTCTTTCTCCCTTTTCTCATGCATTCTCAATGCATTCCTAGCCTTTGTGGCTGGCCTCTGCCAAAACCTTGTAGTCACCCTTCCCCCATATGCTGAATCTCTTCCCATTAGGGATGTAATAATACACTCTTGTCATTATTTGACTCAATTCACAATACTGGCTTCACGATTCAATTCTCAGAATATTTTGAACAAAATTTGAATGAAGGAAAATCAGGACGGAAAAATTATGACCTTTATTTTCTGAAGTGTAAACAATGCAAAAAGTCTGTAAAATAACTAAATAAATCAAGTTGCTGCAAACAGCAGATTAATATTGTAATCAAAATATATTACAGGTTCAACATATCCTAATAAAGATAATAATAAATCCTCACCAAATTTTGAACAAACACAGTCTCTGACCTGGGGAAAAAAAATATTGGTTGAAACATAATGAGCTCTGGAGCAGTGCCTGAAGCATCCTTTTAACCACAAATAGAGCTCCAAAGTCGACTAAAATGCCCGGGTTCCACAAAATCTTTCTTGGGCAGGATAGATCACAGCGGGGACGAGGCTGGAGTTGCTTGAAAGCTACTGAAAAGCTCTTTTTTACCATGGTTGTGTAACCATATAACCTATATTGTGTGTTGGTCATTCTGATATGGAGCTATCAGGCCCAGTGCATGCTCTATATATTTTAACTCTATGGGTTGTGCAGATTGGGACTTTCGGTGCTCAAACAAAGCAATAGCATTATTACAAGGGATTTATTTTATTATTGAATAGAATGCTGATTCCCACGATGTCAATCACACATTCCATGATGCACATCATCACATTTTTGTCACAAAGCATCATCACACCCCTACTCCCCAGCAGTTTTAATCTAATGCTTCATCTTTCACTTAATATATTATATACACCACTTTAGAGACAATGAAGTTGTGTGCAAAGGTCTGTGCACGCCAGGACAAAATTAAAAATAAATTAAATTCATATTAAGAGATTTATTTTATTGTTTTACACATATTCCACAGAAATGTCAAATAATGGTGTATATTAGAGTGTTAATAATATAATAATCAAAATGATATCACTCTGAAAGTTTGTTTCTAATGTGATATACATAAAGAATAAAACACATGGGTGTTGGAAAATAAATCATTGACTGGGTGGTGTAATTAGTTATTTCTTAGCACCCCAAAGTTCATTATTTTACAATAACAGTACATCCCAAAGTGTTTTATTCCTCTTATACCACAGCAAAAGCTTGCAAAAGCTAACAAATGTTAGTTTATTAAAGCACGATTAAAGCATGCAATTTTTCCCATGTCGTGTTACGTTTGATGTTGTAGAACAAGTCAGAATGAAGTTCATTCCTCTTGTTAGAAACAATTCCTTCACCAGCCTCTCTTTTTGTTTCTTATTCTTGAAGTAAATAAGACAAAAATTGCAGCTTTTCACATTACCAAAACACCACAAACACCCCCACTAAGGAACAGCAGGTGAATTAACAAAAATAGGCCACAAACTCTTGTTAGCAAGATTGACGGGAACTCTTTCAAGACACTGGAGCAGTCTTGGAATTGGCTAGGGGAAGCATAAGGAAAAATATTAGTGAAGAAGTGACACATGGTGGTATTTTTTATTTTTTTGTCTATTGAGTTTAATGATTTTCATGGAAAACTATAACCCACAGTACAGTGCATTGAGTTTACTGACTTAACTCTGTAAATTAACTCAGTTTATATGATTTATATTATTATATTCATCAAAGTTTCACTATCCAGTTCTAGTGTTTACATTTTGAGACCTTGAGGTTGTCTCAAGAAAGTGTTTTTTATTGCCACTGTCACCTGAATTGAATTGAACACAGTTTAAGAATGTGTTGATGTTGTGGATAGATTATATAGGCGACACTTTTAAAGCTGAAGGCTTTAATCCACCCACTACCCACTACCCTCTTACTTACGTTGACATTTTATTTCTCTAATATATGCAGTGATGTAAGGATTTAAAGGGAACCATCTGCTTCCTTGAAGTCAACAAACACGATCCTCACTGTTCAGCCATATACTCCATGAGTCTACAATACCATAGATCCTTGAGAAGTTTGCTTTTTATTTTTGTAATTGCTCCAAGCTGTTTGAAATTAGTCATATAGCTAGAAAAATTAAGTTTTGTTCAAATGTTTCAAACAGAAGATTTTTTTTCCTTTTTCTTTTTTTATTTAAACGGCTCAAATGAGGATGCAGGTGTCTTGCCAGAAACCGTTACTGCACTTGTTTTTAGTTTATTTGCACTCATTCTTAAATTCTGCACTATATTGTTCCTTTGGTATGCAGTTAAAGGAGCGTGAAATTTTTGGATTTGCTTCATGTGGTGTCAGAATTACTAGATCTAGCTCGAAGGCTAGTCACTTTAAAAGAACAAACAGTGGCTAATGTCAAAACAAGCTTTATGATGTCCTCCTAAGTAGCATTGGTTGTTTGTTGTTGCTGTATTTAGTTGGGTTTCATGGTTTCATTGCTGTCCTCATTGAATCTGTCTGGGACAATAATAGTTATTGGCAGTTAAAACATTTTGAAAACCAGGAATTTGCTTCATGTGGGAGATTCCTAAATCAAGCTTTGATGGCGTGGGTGAACATAATCACAACCTGTGGGTAATGTCAGAACAGTGTTTGTCTGTATTTGCTGTGGAGTCACTGAATACACCTACACTACCACTTAACGGGTCAGAATAAAACAAAAAATTTAGTTATATAACAGTTAGTTAATGATAATTAACTATTAAATTATTATTGGTCACATATACATTACAGCACAGTGAAATTCTTTTTTCTTTGCATATCCGAGCATGTTAGGAGGTTGGGGTCAGAGCGCAGGGTCAGCAATGATGCGGCGTCCCTGGACCAGATGGGGTTAAGGGCCTTGCTCAAGGGCCCAACAGTGGCAGCTTGGAAGTGCTGGGGCTTGAACCACCGATCTTCTGATCAGTAATCCAGAGCCTTAACTGTCAAGTCACCACTGCCCCAGTTCCACTAATTTGATGGGTCGAGCAGTGTTCCAAGAGTATTATACTGTATTTCCACTGAGACATTTCGCTGTGTGCATCATTCCACTCATCTGTGTTCACCATGTACAATTCCACTGCTTAGTTCAAAACCGTTACTACAGTAGTGTTAGAGACATCATCAGCCAACATGGAAACGATACTTCTCAGGAATAGAAATTTTGACTTAAAAATATGAAAGCTCTCAGATGTAGATGAAAAGGAAGAAAGGATGCCAATTTTACCAGAAGCACCTTAAATGGCAATGTAAAAATCGAACATGCTGTAAAGTGAGTGTGGCTTCTTCAGGATCTATTTACATCAGCAGAGCAAAAATAAACAGGACATGTGGCCATATTGTGTCCGAAATTTCACTTACTCGATATTAACTTAATGATGCACACAGCGAAATGTTTAACTTGTTTATATTACTACCTATACATATGTAAATTTGGTTACATAACTACCAGTCTAGGGTTGGAGAGCCAGTAACAAAAAAAAACAAAAACCACCTTGGAGAGAGAGCCAACCTCCTGTCCCAGAAACACCACAACCACCAATACAATGAAAATAACTTTCAATTTAAAGTTGTAAAGAATGGTAACAAATCACAAAAGTAACAATGACCATAACAGAACTAATAATAAAAATAGGGTACAATAGCTTCAGGAGAGGGGATAACCAAAATAACAAACAAAACAAATAGCTAACCAAGAAACCTCTTTAAAATTACCTAGAAAAATCAGGGGAAAAAAAAAAAAAAAATTACAAAACCCTTCCCTCTCTTCCTGTCCAACCATAAACTCAGGATTACAATCAGGATTACAAAAAAAAAAAATAAAAAATGGAACCCTCCCCTTACATTCCCCAAACAAGAACGAAATGAAGATACTGAGCAAACAAACTACTTACAGCAAAAGTGGAGCATAAAGGAAAATCAAAACAAAATCAACAAAATTTTGTTCTCTTTCTGTTATGAAACACTTAATCACAAACTCATGAGCTCACTTACTCAAAAACAACTCAATATTACAACTCAACACACAATTCTGGAAAACAGAGGAAAGGCTTCATCCTCGTCCAAGGAAGTCTCTCCCCTCTATCCACAAATCCAATGCTGCTTATATATCTGCTCCTCCCGTACACCATCCAATCACCTCAAACATCGACTAATTGAATACAGCTGGTCAATCAGAGTAACTGCATTACGATGGAGGGAGAGAGAACGAGGGCAATGAACAAAACACACATCTGAATACAACACAGAGTACACAAAAATACATGAACACAACCGCTATAAATAAACATACATCCTCGGACGTAACAAAATATCGCATTCGCAAATCAATTGACACGGCTGTGATTACATATACCAGTATATCTGTGCTAAAGCTCGTGCGATATTGCTTAAATAACCTCTGCTTTTCTGGGAAGGTTTCCACTAGAAACCTTCCCAGTTTTTTGTCCATTCAGCCACAAGAGCGTTAGTGAGGTCAGCCACTGATGTCAGGTGAAGGGGCCTGGGGCACAGTCAGTGTTCCGCGTTCATCCCAAACTTGTTCGGTGGGATTGGAGTCAGGGCTGTGTGCAGGCCACACGAGTTGTTCCATACCAACCTTGGCAGACCATGTCTTCATGGACCTTGCGTTGTGCACAGGGGCAAGTGAAGGGGAATGATATTGCATTCTATATACATCCAGTCAGGTCCATAAGTATTCGGACAGTGACACACTTTTCGTATTTTTGCCTCTGTACACCACCACAATGGATTTAAAGTGAAGCAATCAAGATGTGATCGAAGTGTAGACTTTCAGCATTAATACAAGGGGTTTAACAAAAATATTGCCATAACCATTTAGGAATTACAGCTCTTTGGTTGGGTTTTAGTGCCTTACAGGAGATGAATGGTGTTCTGAAAGGGAAACTTTCTGTTGTAAGACTTTACATAAAAAAAAAAACCCTTTTTAACTTTTAAGAGTGCTGAAGTACTCTTTAGGCTGCTAAATGG
Organism: Ameiurus melas; assembly: GCA_012411365.1. Lineage (NCBI taxonomy): Eukaryota > Metazoa > Chordata > Actinopteri > Siluriformes > Ictaluridae > Ameiurus > Ameiurus melas. The sequence continues at coordinate 36,305,076 of CM022754.1, read as the reverse complement.
AACCTTTTATGGAACCTATTTTTTTTTCTAAATGTTGCCAGTTAACATTATGCCAAAACCACTTAGAAAGTCATACAGCATTGATCAAAAAAAATCATTGAAGAAGAAATGACTATATATTACTATATATTATATATGCATATAATTACATTATGTTTTTTTTTTATTCGGTTGTGGCTATATGGCTATAAGAGTACTATATAGCTTAATCAGAATTCTAGTGGTTTGTTACAGACATTAAGAGGACTAATAATCACATTTTCATGCACCACTGACGTGACTTTAGATCTACTGTGGTGTGCAATAAACGGGCAAATAAAACTTTGGAGCAAAATAATCTGCCAAGTGAAATTAAAACCCATGTAGCTATAATTACTATAATAACTTCTCATATTCTAACAACACACTATGTACTGTTTGTCTTTACTCTTCTTCACCTGTACAGTGTAACGATTTGTAATAACACTGACCAGCATTGTAAAATAATGTAATAACACTGTCCACTGTCCATCATCACCCAGAAGACCCCTTTGAGTCTGTTTCCTCTCAAGATTTCTTCCTTAGGACTTCTCAGGGAGTTTTTGTCTTGTCACTGTCTTCTCTGGTCACTGTCATCTCATTAATGATTCTAAATCTGACATTTCTATAAAGCTGCGTTGAGAGAGTGTCTGTTGTTAAAAGGTGCAATAAAAATGGAATTGAATTGAATATAATTACAGTTCTTTTATTTGACACTTATTCATCTAGCAGATGCTTTCATCCATAACGACACTGTTGAGCTGATCACTAGCTGAAGCTGCTGAGCCACCACTGAACAACAGTATAAATAACTTCTACTGTTCTACTTTAGCTTGAACCATTAGTCAAAAACTCAGTATGCCATTGTGCTGTAGTTATTATAGCCTTGTGGAATGAAGAGATTGTTCTGGGTAATTTGTGGGAGTAAATACAGTAAACCTAGTGACTCAAGAATTTCTGGGAAACTTGGCCTTATGGGTGATTTAATGACTTGAGAATGTGGCCCAGAAGACTTTAAATACTTGACACAGTGACCCAAAAAAAGTGTTTGTGTATTTTGGCAGTAGCTCAAACAAAAACTTCTAAGAGAAGGATCTTTACTGATAAAGTGTTCTTGCAATATTGCCGGTGGTCTAGTTGGAGGACTATTAAAAGTGTTAAGCTACTGTCACGGTATTTAATGTCCTTGACTGTTTTTTGTGTTACTTTCTTGGTGCTACAGACAACTGAGAATTTTAAGGTCTTGTACAAAAAGGCAAACACTAATCACTCAGTCAGTAATCTGACTCCAAAGAGACAGCCGAGTTCTCTAGGTGACTCAGAAGAAAGGCACGAGTTTAGCCTTGCTGTTATCATTCACACTGGGGATGGATGTCAAATATAGGGTCATGGCATATGTTTGGGTGGAACTTTTGCCACAATGCTAAGAACAATCAGTATTTATTAGAGATGCACCGATGTATTGGCCGATAAAGGCAATTTTCCCGCTATCGGCTATTGGCCGATAGTTTAAAAACATCCGATGACCAGGGACGATTATATCATGTCAATCAAAAGAGGGCGGGAAAACACATCAATTTCGTGATGAGTGTAAAGATGATGTTTCTTGTGTGGAATTACGACAAAACTGCAGTTTCTACGGTCTGCACCGCTAAAAATTTTACACCGGAAGTGAGCAGCAGTGAAGTGGCGTCGAGTCTAATTAAAAGAAATTAATATAAGTGAGAACAAGGGTACAAGGGATTTTTTTTTAATTGAAAGAATAGTAATTAAATGTTTTGAAATGAACTAAAGCTGCACTTAAAGAAACTTGTGTAGTTAGCTGCAAAAATTCTGGATTCTGGAAAAACAGCCAAAAAAATAGACAACAATCACCACACAATCATCGAAACAGAGAAAAGCATTTACACACTCTACATACAGCGGTCTTGCAACCATGCCGACATGGACATTTGTGGGGGAAAAACATATTCTGGTATCCCTGTTCGTAATTTATACAGCACTTTTTAATGGCATGTCAACTAGTGAAAGGACAAAATTCTAATACGTGTACCATCGTGGGAATTTTAAAGGATGTCCCTTATTTATTACATTTTAATGACAGTAATCTATAATACTGTAGCCTAATGGACGAAAATAAGCACAAATGCAAACAAGCACATCTACACTGAAATATTATGCATTATCTGTTTCTGTAGTAACAAGTAATTCACAGGAACTTGTAAGATGGATGCTTGACATAAGTTAAGACTAATGAAAGAATCAAAAAGCATGCTGTTATTTAATTAGAAAAAGTATCATCATTGTTAATATTAAAACAGTACAATTGTGGTCTCTCACCAGCTGCATTTGTTATAACATCTCACCCCTTAGTTAAATGTACTTGGTGATATTTTTCATGTAAATATATGGTCGCTACAGTGGTACTACTGTACAGGGTGTTAAAACATGCGTGTACTGCGTAATAAGGTAATATTTCTAATAGAGGTATGAAAAAGAATAATTCTAGTCAAGATGACTTTTAACATTTTTACACACTGTGCACTACTCTCACTTTCAAGAAAGCCATTCCCATTATGTAATCATGCAGCATTTACTACATTTCCCCAATATTCCACTCCTGAATAATCTTAAATATATAGGAAACATCAACGCCACATACCAAAACATTCGTGGAAGCAATTGTGTATTATAAACAAGGCTTAAGAAAGAAGAATAATAGAAAGCATCTTTGGAAACATCAGGACCACATACCAAAACATTCCTGGAAGCAGTCGTGTATTATAAACAAGGCTTAAGAAAGAAAGCATCTTTGAAAGCCATATGGATTTCTGGAACTGATGCTCTTTAAACTAGCACACAGGAGGTGAAGTATACAGTGAAATATTTGTAAATGTGGAGCCCAAATCAATACCATTTGAAATAAATACCAACTGTTCCACAAGACAGTTTAGTGGTTAGCATGTTTGCTCGCACCTTTGGGGTTGGGGTTCTTGTGTCCCGAGCTCCCTGGGATAGGCTCCAGGCTCCCCTGCGACCCTTTGTAGGATAAACGGACTGTAAAATGAATGGACTGTGGACTCCTAAAAAAAAAAAAAAAAAAAAAAAAAAAAAAAACATAAAGGAATAAACAAAACAACAATATTGAATATATATTTTTTTAAATATTTGGTGCAATTATAGTTTGTCATTAAAGCACTCTTTTTTTTTGGGGGGGGGGGGGGTCTTATTTGTTAGTAATTTTGAATGACAATTTCCTTTAAATGTTAGAAACACTAATTATTCATCGCTGGTTTAGTGGTCCTGCTGCATGCTTTACATTTCTTTTTAAAAATCTAAATGTCTGTATCTTCATCTTACATCTCCAGCCAGCATCCAAAAAAAAAGCCCATCCATGTGTATAGGACTAAAGTGTGTTGGTATTCTTGAATTCTTCACTGTGAGAATCCTAGTTTATGAAGATAACTCACACTCAGTCCTGTTTTGCCATAACATTAAATAATTAGGGGTGTCTTGCTTTCGTCTCGAGTCATAAACTCCAAACTCTCTATCATTTTTCTTAGTTCCTTGTCATGAGTCAATATATTATTCAAAGCCATATCGGCAGGCAAAATCCTCAGTGTCAGAATTCTTGGAGTGTCACACTATCAGCTCAGCTGAATCCACTCGTCCTGATGTGCAAGCTCCTCACCCTCTAAAAGACAAAAGTAATAGAAGGCACACTGCATGTTAACTGCCCACACACATATTCAAGAGTTGACCAACAGTGATGTCACAGGATAAACAGGTACGTGGAAATTATATGTTTGTGGACATATGCCAATCACGCCCATATGTGGGTCTTCCCCAATCTGTTGCCAAAAAGCACACAATTTTATAGAATGTCTTTGTATACTGTAGCTTTACACTTTCCTTTCACTGGAACTAAGAGGTCAAGCTTGAACCTGTTCCAGCATGACAATGCCTCTGTGCATAAAGCGAGGTCCATGAAAACGTGGTTTGCCAAGGCTTCCCGACCTGACCTCACTAATGCTCTTGTGGCTGAATTGGCAATTCCCCACAGCTACGTTCCGAAATCTAGTGGAAAGCCTTCCCTGAAGAGTGGAGGTTATTGTAACAGCAAAGGAGGGCTAACTCTGAACGAATGCATGAGGTATGCAAAATACATGATGCAAAATGCAATCTTTGTTTCATCTTTATTACTTATAGTACTTAATATATCTCATCTCGATGGCTAATCTAATCTACTGGTGGCATGTGAGTTTCTTTTTACATCAGCACAAAATCTTATTCTGCCTTGTTTCTGGAGAATGCAGCATTACACCACTCTTCAAAGAGAATCATTTAATTAAAGTCCGAAAATTGCGGTAATTGAGGGTAGACGCATTTTTGGAAAGCAAGTTCTGATGCAATTTCACATTAAATTATTCAGTTTATTTTTAGTCTAGCTGATGTGGGTGCAGGTTTTCATTTCATTTCATTTAATCAATTAGGAGCCACACCTGATTCTACCTGTTTAATCAGTTAACCTTGGCTTTCAATAGCCTCAGGTGTGATTTCTTGGTTAGAATGAAAACCTGCTCTCACACAGGCCCGTAACGCCTTGTCGTTTCCCAATCACTCCTTGTTTCAATAAGAATCATAGTAGAGAAACATGGGACCCTAACCTGCCTACAGCAAAGTCACAGTGGCCTTAAAAGGAGGTCGTCGTCAATGCATTTGATCAGAGTGTCTTTTCCTATGGGCAATGCAGCAGAATGACCGCACACACACAGCTATACATAATTTAAGAAGGGAAGGCTGGGCTGAAAATCTTACCTGCATGGGTCTGGGTCTGAACCTCCTTCTGTACATAGAGTGTCAAGGCACTTTTCAAGCTATGTATAGGGGTGTGTCAGTGATCGACACCTATGCCTCCATTGACTCTGGATTCAAGCACACAGCCTGACTGCAGCATGGCAGCACTGCGCTCTGGCACACAGGCCAAATCATGTCAAGAAAAATAACCCATCTGCTATTCCTCTAATGAACATGTGGAAGAGTGGTAAAATGTAACATACATTTAATTAGCCGTATCACTAGCCGTAGCATGAGTCTATACATTTCATAAGAAAAACACATGCTAAACTCTGTCTTTGGACTTTAATTACCAGTGTAATGCACTAAAAATCTAGCAGTATGGTTGGCTGTAGTGATGAGACACAGTACACAATTACCACCCTAGATCCATTTCTCTTAAACAAACCCTTTGTGTCAGATTGGTAGAATGAACTCTGTGTTTTCTGTCTTTTAAAGCAAGAAGACAAATGATAAAAAAAAGAAAAGAGGCTGAGGTAATGCAAAATGACTACTGGTTAGATTATACAGTATTAATCTGCTTTGGCTTCTTTTCATCCTACTGCTTTGACACACAGAGCAGCAGCTCACGAAATGACAGAACAAGCTTTGTTCATGACTGCTCTGAACGGCAATTCTGACAGGAAATAGAAGTGCTTTGATTTGGAACAAAAATCCGATATGATCAAATTAGCGCAGTGACTGTGGCCTGACTGATCTGGGATATCGGAGCAAACAAAAAAACGCTTTCCTGATTGTGTAAAAATATCACTTAATATAAGATTAAATTGAGTTATAAGTTAGTTGAGGTAATCTCGAGGAAATGTTTCAATGATTTTGCACATAAAATGTATTTAGTTTATAGTTCAACTTCATGTTCAATGTCAACAATTAAGGAGTGTATTTTTTTTCTGAGGAGTAATCGCACTAGACCTCAAATATTACTGCACTGCTTGCAATGCACTTGAAACCAGTCTCATTGTGTATTTATTGCACATGACCAACGGTATTATTTATTTCGTTATTCCAATTGGACAAAAATGTTGATTCATTTTCTATAACTGCATGGCTCAGACAGCACAGTTTATATTAAAGCATTTATTCTACTTGATCATTGTAAAAATCATAAACGATTTGTAAACAATGTGTAATTAGTGATATGAAGTTTAAAGTGAGGACATTATTTAACATTTATTTATTTAACAATTTTTGTAAGGGGTCTCCTGTTTTGTTATATTCTGGTAAAGGTAAAGCTGTAACTTTAATTGTTCCCTTCCATAAAAGCTGTTAGAGCAGGAAGCTTTGTGTTTTTTTTTGTCTTATTAACTGAGAGAGAGAGAGAGAGAGAGAGAGAGAGAGAGAGAAAAGAGAGGCTGGTGAGGGAATGAAGGTTTATACCGGCTATAACATCAATCTAACTTGGTTTGAGGACATTCAACAACTTTAAATGTGACTATGATTGGATACAAATTGTGAAGTGTTGTTCTTCAATTTAATAAAAGACTGTAATGATTGGTAAATTGCTGTGGTCTAAGAGGAATAAAACTTCAGGATGAGCTGTTAAAGGGAAATAATCAAATGAAGACAGGAGAATACAATCAGCAGATGCATGTTCTGGAGGGTTACATCAAGCATGATGGCTGGGGGTGATTTCAGATAAAGCCAGCTGACACTGTGTGACTGCACAGCCCCTTCTGAACAAGCAACATCTGTTCACCAATTTATTACATGCTCATACACACACAGCCAAAACTGGTTATGAAGCTATATCTAATTATATGTTTGAGCTTTGGCTTATTTGGAGAAGGATGCATAACACCGCATCTGAAATAATTCCTAATCTGCTGATCTGACCCGCTATAGCCTTTCTCGCTAGAAATAACCTATTTTTAGAAAGCATTCACGGTTTTTAGAACCTTAATTCATTCTAATCTAAAATATATAAATATTATTTGAATCTGGATTAGTCCAGAATCCGGGAATTTCTTTTCCAACAACTTAATCTTTGGAAGAAAGTAAGAAACTATTCTAAAGCTCTATTTGGGCTTAATGAGGGGGATAATCAGGAGATCAGGCTGTGCCCTTGCACATTACGGAGTTTAAAAGGCACAGGCACAAACCACTGCCACGACTACAATGTTGCAGACAGTTGCAATGATGGCCACCCACAACCAGATGGCGTCGCTGGAGAGTTTGCCCTCTTCCTCCTGCTCGTCAGGCCGGGAAAAGCTGGCATTTAGGTTAGACACTGATATCTGCAGGGACGTATTGCCATTGATTGGGGATTCCATGACGGTGACTGGATAATGCTGTCAAGAGATAGAATGTGATTATTATATAAAATCAAAGCAATTTCCAAATGTACACTTCTGACTTATTTTGCCCTATTGTGAAGCTTAGCATTCAAATTATTGTCAGTTTTCTAGGTATCATTTTTAAAAATGTGACCATGTACCCTGAGGTATCGTGCTTTCATATCTATTAGACAGCAATTATTAAAGAGAAAAATTGTCACAGGAAATGACAGTAATCAAGAAGCAGCAACTGGTGACCATCATTCCAAATACAACTTTAACGTTCAAAAAGCTTAATGCTAGATTCATAATTTTATATCATTAATATTTGTTTAAAAATCCAGGATCTAAAAACCAATATGCCATCTTGAATTCTTTTAAATTCTCAAATCTAATGGGACAGAAATAAAAGTAAAAAAAAAAACAACAACAAATAAAATCACACACACACACACATACACAAAAACACACCTGCACAGCATGCTGTAGTGCTGCATAGCACACTGCTCACTGTAAAGCTTGAATGCCTTCAGCTAAAGCAATATCATCATTCATACTAATAATTCCAACATCCTTCACCTTGACGCTAAAGACTTTGAAAGTCAGCCATCAGACAGGTTCCAGACCGGAAAAACTAACTTAGTTTACGCCTCATGTATTCCCATTCATCATGCAAATGTCTGATAGCTTCCATCTGGGCCTGACATATGGTGACACCAGTCTGCTAGCACAGGTGCGCCCTCAGCAGCGTGGTCCGATTCACTTCCCTGCTGCTTTCTACCTCATTGACTCTGCCGTGCCCATTGCAAGAGGCTTCATTCATCACACACAGACACACTCATCACTCTCACAGCACTGACAGCAACGCAGTAAAGTACAAAGATGGACTATTAAGCTGTCTTGGTAATAGGACAGACCTCAGCAGAAGTGACCGAATGTTTGTTATATGTAAGTGGACACGTGAGTAAACCAAAGGTTTCGTCAACTGAAATGTGAGAGTTTATTACATTGCAACACAGCCTCAAAATGCTCTCGCAATCGGTCTGTAGCGTAGCGCATCACGGAACCGCCTACTAAACGCACTATGAGTGAAGCACAAACTGCTGTATAAAACTGCCCTGAAGTGGTGAAAAAGTAAACTGCCAAAAAGCTTGAAACAAAGGAAGAAATACAACTTCAGTAATGAAGATAATGTCAGTCCAGGTACCTTTGGGATACTCATTTCAACATACTATGATTTGGGACACACTCATTCTAATCTTGGATACTATTTAGGACGGAAACTTGGATGCAGCATAAAGCTTGAAGTTGATTTATGGTATCTGTCAGGGGCCTAATGAATCCTTTTCATTTGAAGAGTCATATAAAGGGGGGGTGGGGGGTAGTGGTGATGCTAAGAAATACACTTATTAAAAGTTTGTGTCTGCATTAAATATTCCTTAAAAGAGTGGCACATTCATTTATACTTAGTACTTTATGCCGGTTTGTTTTGTGGTGAATCTGGAGTCTATCCCAGGAAAACTCGGCTTCAGGCGGAAATGCACTCTGAGGAGATGCCAGTTCATTTCAGGACACCATTAACACCTAGGGACAGTTTAGAGTCACCAATCCATTTACTGGCATGTTTTTGAGACATGGGGAGGACATGCACAGAAACTCCACACAGACAACCTTCATCATTTATCATTTGCACTTATAAAACAAATACCAGCACAAGTCTTTGTTCAGTATTAATATCATAATACAGTTTTTGAACCGATGTGTTATTAGTGATGTAACAAAAGAACATCTGTAATACCAAACTCACATTGAATTACTTGTTGAGTTCGGGATTTTTATTTTTTTTAAAGTAAGAATTTGAAATATTTTATAACCTGCTGAACTATGTAAAAATTGTGCTTGTAAAACCTACTGTCAAGTCAGATAGCTTATAATTCTAGCCAAGTGAAAACCTTCTGCCTCAGGCCAATATAATTTGCAGTAATTATGTCAAGATCAGAATAACATTAAAATTGTGTTGTACAGTTTACTGACCTTTTTTAATCAAACTAAATATGTAGGTGTTTGAGTTGCTTTCTCTAGTGGGGGGGCAAAAATGTGAAGCTAGGCAACGCCTCCATTGGGGAAACTTGTCCGTGCTTATACTGGGCACATCATTTTACACTGAGGTTGATATTGGCTTTATTTCTTGGTTGTTAATGGATTTTTTATAGTGGTAAGTTCTTTTGGCTGAGTAAAGCAGATTGGAAATTATAGGTATAAACAGATGGGAAAAGCTATTTAGTCAAGCATCTTTTTTTTTGTACATTTATAGCGAAGTCACAGTAATATCAAGTAGAGTGACAAAGTAGGGCACCAGCTCACATCTGTTCCCTTCCCTCCTGGACTGTAATTATAAAAGTAATTAAGAGGGTACTGACACCGATGTGTGATGTAGCTTTGAAAGCGTTATCCATTCAGGTTTTGAAAATTTAATATGGCTAATTTTGTCACCTCAACCATTTTACTATAGTTAATTGACATAAGATTGACATAGGTGAACCATTTAAGTATCTCCTGTACCAAGTGAAACATCTATCATACTTGGTCCAATGCAAAGCTAAAATTTGCTACATTCAAACTGACTGTATCCTGGCATGGCTTTTTGACACAGCAGGGATCAGAGATGATAGTTTGTGAAGCAGGTGTTCAGTTAGCTGATGAGTGACGAAACTATGGAAAAATATGCTGTTGTTGTATTGAATGTGTTCCAAATTGAGTGGGTGGTTGATCCTCAACACTAATATTAATGCTCAAGTTTTAATACATTATTTCTATAACCGCTCATTCACACGGACTTATATGGCAGCTGTGCAACATAATCTAAGTCAAATAATAAATGGATTAAAATAAAATGTGTTATTGATCAAGGACAAACGTATAATTGTTGATATGGTAACCTTTTCTGTAAGGAGACATATTTACATTAATGGAAGAGATATCTCCGGTGTCAGCCCTTTGAAAGAGTCAGTAAGTTTTCGGACACTGGAAAGTCTCAGGGTGGAGGACTTTGCATTTTGCATGGGATTTATTCATATGCTTTGGATCATTGTTGCTGCATAATCCAGTTGCGCTTGAGTTTCAATTTATGGACTGATGACCGGATATTCTCCTTTAGGATTTTCTGGTAGATAGCAGAATTCATGTTTCTCTAAATTATTGCAAGTTGCCCAGGCCCTGAATCAGCAAAGCATCCCCAGACCATCACACTCCTACCACCATGCTTGCCCATAGGTATGATGTTCTTTTTGTGGAATGCTGTGTTTGGTTTACACCAGATGTCTTCCAAACAGTTCCACTTTCAGCTCCTCAATCCACAGAACATTCTCCCAAAAGGTTTGAGGATCATCAAGGTGTGTTTTGGAAAAATTCAGACAAGCCTTAATGTTCTTCTGGGTTAGTAATGATTGAACAGGGTCGCAGTGGCTGGTTGTGTCTAGTCCAGCTGAACACCATTATGAACGAAGTTTCATAGGTTTGGGGAATTAGTAACTACGGGGGTCAATTATTATTATTGGATAACTTTTTTTGCTTCAATAAATAACTATAATTTAAACCAGAGGACTGATCTTTCTGCAGTCAGGTGCACTCAAAAACTGAAGCCTGAGGTCAACTCAATCTCCTGTTAAACTTTGAATCCACATACTCTGATCTATCTCTAATATTCTCCAGTCCTTTTCTATAGTTCTGATTATTATTATTATTATTATTATTATTATTATTATTCTTACTTGGAAAAATAACCTGCAAAATATGTAGAGCATGATTTTTTAAAAACCCAATGAATTAGCAAAAGTTTATAAAGTTGCTGAGAAAATTGACTTCTGGTCCAGAATTCTTGTTTGTGTTTGAATGGAAGATCAGATGTTTGATGAACCCACCTAACTATTACTAAGCTAAAACTTGAAGAAGATTGGTCTTGAATCCTTGGTCTTACCTAGTGTACCTTTAATGTGTATATCTCTTAAAGTATATTTCCTGTATTTTTCTTATGTCTCCATTAGCTTTAATGTGTCTGTTCAACTTTTATATCTGACTTCTTTACCAGCTCCGGTACACTTATTTAATAGTTCATATTATTTTGGAGTTTTACTGTCTCTGGGGATCTTTCCTTGTCCATGTGGCTTGCCTCTGGGTTTCCTGGTTTCCTCCCACCTGCTAGTAAACCATGCTAGTACAGTTGGTGGATTGGCTACTCTAAGTTGCCCCTAGGTTTGAATGGGTATGTGAGTGTGTGAGTGTACTTGGTGCTCTGTGATGGACTGGCAGCTCCCATCCCAGGTGTATTCTCACCTCAAACCTCACACCTCGCGCACAGTGTTCGGCCCGGGATCCACGGTGACCCTGACTACATGCACCAGCAACACAAAAAAACTAACCCAGCTACTCATTAAAAACATTCTTCATCTGCTGTAGACCTGTATTCTGCACGTAAATGTATTGTGTTTTCATTTGCCATTTTATTGTTGTTTGGTATCCGCATCCCTACATAACGGCATCACCCACTAGCATTTACTTATTCTGACACAAAAGTCTTTATTTTAGTAAGAACTTTATTTGTTAACACTACTATTTGCAGTATTTTTGTTATTATATTTTATTTTTTTTGTTTGGATCCAAGGACACTTTTTCAGCTACCATCGCCCACAAATCCTTGAATGAGGAAGGAGTTTTGTGACTGTTTACTTCATCGACATGCATTTTTAGAGACATGTAAATAAAATGTGGGAAAATAAATCAAGGCAATGGTCAAATAAATCAGACAGTATACATAATATAAGGAATAATGAATGAAGAAAAGATTAAATGGGACAGGAATTTACAGTGACAGTGCGTGTGTAACTAGGCAACAACCTTCTCTTCCATTACATGACTTGTTAGCATGTCCAATTAGGCTACTTGCATACATAATTTTAATACATTGTATAAATAGGCGAATCGGGACTCAAGCCAATTCCCGCCCACAGACTCAAGTGGCCTGTAGAGTGTCTGTAAAATGATTGACAGCAGGCACATCCACACATAAACAAGCATCCCGGACCGGTTCACTTTCCTAAACGACACTTCGCGAGTGTGACCTCTATATTTGATCATGTTTATACATATCTTTCAGGTTCTTTATACAAGACAGACAAAAATACTACTGCACCTTTAAATGTTATTAACGTAAACTGACCTACTTTACAGGTAAACAGTAATGACAGTATAGCAGGTGCTCTTACCTGCGCTGGGATCAGAGAGAACTCCATCTCCTGTACTGGGTGTTTTTTTGTTTTTTTTTACAGATACACTGATTATTCTCCGTTTCTCTTTCTTTTCTTTTCTGCACTTCAGCTGAAAAGCAACTTAGACCACACGGCACGTAGGAGAAGTCTGAGTTCCCTCGCGACGTCTATCAAGTTTAAGTAAACAAACGTTGTTGTTGTTTTCAGCTGTAACGACACGATTAAGTTTTGCTTGTCAGCACGTCTTGTGTTATTCTTCCTACATCTAAACAAGGTATTTAAAAAAAAAAGTTAGTTTTGACTTTACAGCCTGAAGCCAGTAAGAGGTGAAGCTTAAGCGTGCGTTAGTGAGAATGAATGAACAGCCTCTGCACAGCGCCGGTGACGTAAACACTAACGTCATGTTCGTGGCCCCACCTACTTTTTCTTTTTAACCAATCAACATTATATTCATGAGCAGGCACGTGCGCGTTACCGCGCCTATTTGTATAGTGGGAAATAAATGGCACCTGAACTCGTGCTGCAGGTTGATTTATTATTATTATTATTATTATTATTATTATTATTATTATTATTATTGGCCACATGTCAGATTAACTGCACAAATCGACTGTAAGAAGGTAAATGAATGTTTTCAAAGCAAACAAACATGTATGTAGGAATAATAATGTGTAGGAATAATAAATGTGTGTGTGTGTGTGTGTATATATATATATATATATATATATATATATATATATATATATATATATATATATATATATATATATATTCCATTAGGACTATTTGAAATAGTCATCCATCCATCCATGCTTCCATTCAGTCATCCATCCATCCATTCCTCAAATGTTCTTTTAAAAAGAACATTACAACACCTACAACAGGCATGCCAATACCAGGACCATAATCAGGTTAAAAAATATTGCGAGGTCCATGTTGCAGAAATGTATCATATTAAATATATCATGATGCCTAAGACCCTGTCCAGGGTGTACCCTGCCTTGTGCCCGATGCTCCATGGGATAGGCTCCAGGTTCCCCGTTACCCTGAAGAAGGAATAAGCGGTAGAAGATGGATGGATGGATGATGCCTAGGAGTGGAAACAGTGTAGTGAGAAAGTATACTTAAGTGAAAGTATAGATAATGTGTGAATATTATTCAATTTAAAGTTGACATATCCTGCAAAAGTTTAAGTATCCTCATATAAAAGTAAAAAAATAAAAGTTGTTTGTAAAAGGTATTTGCAAAAGTATTAAAATGTGAAAAATTATAATAATTAAAAAAAAATTCTTATATGTTGAAAATGAAATCAAGTGCTATGTTTTCATATGAAAAATAACTTTAATTACTTATCTAAAACTGTAATTTTCTTTTCTTTTTTTGGGAAAAAAATAATAAAGCAACTACACGGTATGCTTTGCCTAAATTCATTCAATCTCGCTATGATTGCTATGATGACTAATGCGACACAGTTTGCCAATGAAATCAAATATCCTGTAAATATTTTGCATTAGCTTGAATTTAACTTGCTGCTTAGCCAATTATGCCAGCAAGTGGAATCAATGCTAGTCTAACCTGGCATTAGCAGCGGAAGACATTATACTTTCACTTATCATGCCTTCTAAGGAGGTAAAGGGAAAGTCCAGCTTTGTTTAGTCCAGCATATTGAAACATTTTACCCAGGTAGGGCCAGGGATGTTCATCCTCATGTTCCACACTGCGGTTCAGGCTTATCCATATTCAGAGGCACACAGGAAGCTATAGCATTAATCATATTGTGTGGCAAAAGCAGGTCACCACAGATGATCACACAATTCTTTTCGATTAAATTGATTAGATGCTTTGAACTGTAATGATTGGATGTTAAACTTGTTTGATACTACTAAATATTATAATTTTATTATTTTATTAGTATTACAACACACGAGTCAGGTTGTAAATAAAAAATGAATGTAGGAATTTGGTTGGTTTGGGGCTGGTTTCTTTTGGTCATTTCACTGCTGCTTCTGTCAGGCAGAACTGGAAACTCTGCCAACTCACCAAAATCAAGAATTTCTCAACTGCCTGTGAACAGCCAGGACATGACCAATGGACTGATCAGAGCTAATCCATCCTAACTGTCTAAAAGTCAACTAAACAGTAGCAGGACACCTTTGGCATACTTTTATCAAATGTTGAATTAACTGTTATATTGTACATTTGTGACCTGCTCTGATTAGTACTATAGGTGTTATGAAAACAATTCGGCTGTGTTACGATGTATTTTCCTTCAATATTCCGTGTAATCACTAAATAGTAGCGCAATGTCATGTGATAGATACTGACTGGTGAAATATTAAATGTTAAACCAAAGTGCTGGTCACCGCAAGCCAACAAAACTGCTTCAGTGCACCTTGTCACAGCTGCATAGATTTTCCAAAGGTGTTCAATTGGGTTGAGATCTGGTGACTATCAAGCACAGCATATGCTTTAAATAATGTTTATGGCGCCTCACAAAACAAAGTGGTTTTTTTTTTTTTTGCAGGGGGGGGCAAACAATCCTCCAAAAAACCCCCACCCCACAAAAAAATTTTTTTTTTACAAAAAAAAAAAGTGATCAGTCAGAAGAAGGTTTGTAATGATTTACAGTGAGGGACAAGTATGTTAGTGTATCAATTTATTTGAATTCAATTCAATTCAATTTTATTTGTATAGTGCTTTTTACTACAGACATTGTCTCAAAGCAGCTTTACAGAAATATAAACATGGTATCACTACTGTAACTTTCATCCATCATTTTTCCTTACAACTCATCCTACACAGGGGAGCCTGGAGCCTATCCCAGTGGACTTGGGACACAAGGCAGAGGACACCTTGGACAGGGTCCCAACCCATCACAAGGCACAATCACACACATTTACACACCCATTCACACACTACAGACAATTTGGGAATACCAATCAGCCTACAGTGCATGTCTTTGGACTGCAGGAGGAAACTTGAGTACCCAAAGGAAACCCCTGAAACACGGAGAAAATATGCAAATTCCACACATACATGGAAACAAGGAAAACATGCTAACCACCAAGCCACCGTGCCCCCACCATGTACCTTTTGCGTATTAAAAGAATTTTGGCTTCATGACTCCCAGCAGTCATGCTGTGAATCATGATTTCATCTGCAAACCAGTTTCATCTGGTTTCATTTGGTTTTTGATTACAACTGCAAACCAAAGAATACGGAATAGCATCTGAGCTCCTGATGTGCTGATGTAGCTGCCAGATGACGGACATCTGTGTTACTAAATGCAGCGCTCTATCTTGGACACCAAACAGGCATTGAGCTCAGTTGACATGTTTGTCAGTCCCATCTTTAAAATGTCCTGTACATCTGTCCGACCAAATGATGCAGCAGACCTCTTCTCGGTGTGTAGTTTCAGGATGAAGCCTACAAAATAAATCGATTGATCAAAGTGGCATAATTCTGATCCAGCTTTTGACTGGGTGATGTCTGGAACTATATCCGTCTACCTATTATTAAAATATGATTACAAACCAGAACAAAGAGTATCAAAATATTCAATTTCAAGGAAGATAAATTCTTGTAAATGACTTTCTATTATGGAATAGAGCAAGCGCTTTATTTATTTATTTATATCAAGAAATCTACTTTAGATGCACATGATTTGAATGGATCTCTATGGAGTTTCTACTTCAGTCGTGTGTGCTTTGTGTTTTGACAGATGCATGTCGCACACTTCAGAGTTAGTGTAGACTGAAACATGAATAACTCAACAAAAAAAAAATCAACATTTTCAATGTGAACTGGTCTACACACTTGTTCACTCGTGCTGTAGGTAGCGTCCCAAACTCCAGCACATCGAGCTCACAAACACAATAGATTTCATTAACCTCTTAAGAGAGATAAGAACATTTCCATCAAAGTCTTCTGCCCAAGTAAAAGCAAATCCTAATGTGTGTCCCACTGCTATCAGTCGCAGCATGTTTGATGGATGGAAAGTGGCCCTTTCCTTTCTCTCCTGTCCCCCTGTTATTTCTCACTCTGTCAGCTCTCAGTGATAAAGGTTAATTGAACATCAATTGCGGCTCTCTGAGAGCAGGAGTGTAGCTTTTTAGAAGAGTGTGATACTTTTTAGCTAAACGTGTCTGTTGGCTGCCCTTTTCCATCGGCTAGGTAAGAAACAGATGCCCAAATGTCAGTCTTTACGCTTGTTGTAATGCGTTATTGTTTCTACAACCTGCTGATAAAAAAAAGAAACTCAGAATGTGGTGCCTTCTATTGGTAGCATGTTATGTCCAGTGGATGCCTTTAAGGACAAATAATGGTAACAGTTTTAACAGATTCATTTAGCAGACGCTTTTATCTAAAGCGACTTACAAATGAGGAAATAAAAGCAAAGCGATATATCAAGCAGAGAACAATACAAGTTGTGCTACTTTACAAGATCTTTAATTGAGTTATAGAAGAAGCAAAGTGCACAGAGTAGAGGTGTAAGAGCCAGAGTAAGTTTGGGGGGGGGGATAGTTATATGTTTACAGAAGAAACCATTAGAAACCATTACAAAACATTAGAATTTCTGTGACTGATTTTTTTTCAGCAGGGTAGTAACATCTCAAACATGTAATTGTTGATATAGTAAAGTTTTCTGTGAAAAGATATGTACTTAGCATTTTTAGAGGGACTCTCCAGTGTCAGAGCTTTGTAACAGTTTGAAGTAGAGATGCTCCTTTAAGTTTTCAGATGCAAGAAAGTCTTCGGGACAGACTTTGTGCATTGGGTTTTCTGGGTAACATAAGCTGCACGTTTTGTTTACCACACACACACACACACACACACACACACACACAGACAGAAACAGACAGAGCAAGAATGTAAGAAGCTGGAATAACTTTCCTCCATGTTGATCAATTGGATAAAACAATAAACACAAAAACAGTCTCATTGTTCAAGTGTAACTGTAATATTTTAAACATTCATTGATGGAGTTCAACAACTTCAGCTTCCATTATAAGGAAGTTCTGGTCATTTCTGTGGTCAGAGGGAAACGTCCAAATTCTTGTTCAGGGAATTTTTGCCTTCAGCAAAGAATAAATCACAGAGGGGAAAACTTCAGCGATACAGAGAGAAGAAGAGTGTGAGATGGTGAGATACTCAGTTCACCAAAAGATCTCAACTCAGAAAAGAATTGTATTTAATTATTTATATTGAATTTAAATTAGAGGTAAGTATTGTATTAGAAAAGTGTTCTGTTTCCCGACCTCATCTAATGAAAGGACTCGGCGGCTGAGTGTGTTACACGTGTGCTTAAATAAAGCAGTGGTTTTCACTCTCTCTCTCACACACACCCACACACACACACACACACACACAATCAATTCCTAATTTAATGTAACTTAACGATGTAAGATGTAATTATTAAGAATAAAAAAGGTGGGGGGATATATTCAGAATTCTGTATTTTTAATGTGTTTTAAAGACATCTTGCAGAAGAGGGGTCTCGGTCAAACGTCAATGCCATTTGCTGGGCCTTGCCCTGGAAAAGTTTGGAAACCCTTGAAATAGAGTACTCTCAGGTGCAATCAGTTGCGGTAATGACCGAAGTGAACTATGGATATTGTAGTTCTCATGGGACTACACTATTACTGCAAGGAGGTCTCCGCCTCCCTCTGCCGGCGCGCGCGGGTGTTACACGAGATTACACATTGACGTATTATCTTATCTACTTACCTAATTGATTCCTTCCTTACTTGTTTACTTTATTTATTTGTTTATTTGTTTGTTTGTTTGTTTTCTTTCCTTTCATATGCACCTGTTTGTTTATTCACTTACTCACTCACACATATTT
Organism: Ameiurus melas; assembly: GCA_012411365.1. Classification (NCBI taxonomy): domain Eukaryota; kingdom Metazoa; phylum Chordata; class Actinopteri; order Siluriformes; family Ictaluridae; genus Ameiurus; species Ameiurus melas. The sequence goes on along the minus strand of CM022754.1, from coordinate 36,286,819 downwards.
ATAAGCTATAGTCTATTTATTTAAAATACCTCCTTACTTTATTCATTTACTGATTTAATTCCTTCCTTTCTTACTTATTTCCATACCTTCTCACACTCACTCACTAAGTTCTTTATGTACCTACAACCCCAAATCCAAAAAAGTTGGGACACTGTGTAAAATGTAACTAAATGTAAATAAAAACAGAATGCAATGATTTGTAAATATCATAAACACGTTACTCATAACAGAACATTGAAAACATATCAAATGTTTAAACTGAGGAAATGTACCATTTTAAGATAATAAAAAAAGCAACATAGTTGCAACACAAACGTTGGAAAACAGAAAGCTGGAAAAGTAAGTGTTACTAAAAAGAAACAGATGGGGGTTAACTGGCAGCATGTCAGTAACATGACTGGGTATAAAAAGAGGATCCTAGAGCAGTGGTTTTCAAAGTGGGGGCCGCCAGGGGGCGCCCGGGGGGCCTCAACAATTTGGTTTGAAAAATAAATAAATACATGATTTTCTCTTTCTCACTCTCAGACAACCACACACACACACACACACACACACACACACACACACACACACACACACACACACACACACACACACACACAATCAATTCCTAATCTAATGTAATGTAAAGATACAAGATGTAATTATTAAAAAAAAAAGCCTCTATTTTTAATGTGTTTTAAATCATCTTGCAAAAGAGGGGCCTCGGTCAAATGTTAATGCCATTTGGGGGGCCTTGCCCTGGAAAAGTTTGGGAACCCCTGTCCTAGAGAGACTTTCAGTAAAGAAAGTAAATATAGGGTGGAATCTGGTAAATGGCGCACCTATATAGTGTTTTACACTTTGTCTCATACATCCACACACACACATTAGCAGTGCTGCCATGCAAGGCATTAACTTGCCATCGGGAGCAACTTGGGGTTCAGTGTCTTGCCCAAAGACACTTCAGCATGTGGAGTCACGTGGGCCGGGAATCGAACACACGAACCCTACGATTAGTGGACAACCCGCTCTACCACCTGATCCACAGCTGGCCAATATTTATTTATTTATTTATTTTAAAAATAAAGAAATCTACATTAGAAGCACGTGATTTGAACGGATCTCTATGGAGTTTATACTTCAGTCATGTGTGCTTTGTGTTTTGACAGATGCATGTCGCACTCTTCAGAGTTAGTGTTGCGCTGAAGCATATGTTGCGCTAAAATCTGTATATACCTTTCAGCATTGACGAAGTTGGCATTACCCAGAAGACACAGCGAATTCAGCAGGCAGCAGTGTGGGAGGTGTGACAGGCGTGACAATGCTTGCTGGCAGTGTCACCTGATGCACTGGTGACCTGTGCAGATAACAAGGCTTCTAGTACAAAATGTATTATAAATGAAATGAACACAAAAAAAGGCATCATTCTCTTGAGGCTTGGATTAATTCAGAAGTGAACTAATAGGGTAATGACTTTAATTAATAAACATAATAGCTTTGCAACTGTCAGATTGCTATTTCCTCAAGGACCCCAGTTTGAGCGCCACAGTTTTAGATTCCACGCATATTATAAATATTATATAAAAGTATAATAAATATTTATAAAGTATAAAACGTGTATCTGATTTAGTTTACCTCGATATTTTAAAAGCCACAACATTGTAAAACTGAACCTTTTAATTATAAAGTCTTTATCCAGCTTGTTAGGCAATATTTTCCTTGCATTAAATAACTTTTAACACTAGATGGCACTCAAACACACCAATTGAGTCATTGTTGAATCAACCTGTGTTCGAGAACCTTGATAAAGTTAGTGAATTTATTATTATTATTATTATTATTATTTTATTATTATTATTATTATTATTATTATTATTATCTTTTTTTAAATAATTTGTTCAAATTGAATTTCTAGAAAATATTGATTATGAATTTGGAAAATATTATCTTTAAAAAAATGTCTAAACCATGATATTGTTGTTATTGCTGTAAGACGTAAATTACACAATGTCACTTTGGCCATCATCTTAATGTCATTTTTTTTCTTAGCTATTTTCACTTATTGTAATGTGTTTAGTCAACATTACAGTACTCTTGTCATGAATTCCCTCTCTCAGCATGTAGCATGGTTCCAAGCATGTGAACATGTGCGTTTTGTTTTGATTTTGAATCATGTTTCCACCCCTGTCCTTTGACTGGTATGTTCCCAGATTATACTCAGCTGTTCTCAAGTCAGCCTTGATTAGTTTTACTATTTATACCCTCTTGTATCTTAGTCCTGGTACAAAGTTATCATTATCATGCATTTTGTTAAGTTTTATTTCCAGGTTCTGACCCACATCTGGCACGTGGGTGTCCATAAATACATATGCTATAAATAAGTAGCATTTTTAAACGGGATGAAAGTAAACGTTTAAACCAATGAAAATGTGTCCCAAATTTTAACGACCAAAAGGGTAAGCCATGCTTCTTTACATTATGATGTAAACGACTTTCCTTCACATGTACATAGCAAACATTCTGAGGATTTTTCGAAATGCATCATTACCAATCTTACCAAAACAGTTTATACTCAAGTTTCACCTGTTCTTCTTCAATGGATAACTTCCCTCAGTTAATATAGATTTAAAAATAAAACATCATCTGTAATCATTAAAATCCCTGATGCTCTTACAGAACATCATTTCAACACACAATACTGTTTGAGTTTATCGTATACAGCTGTGCAAGAGTAATCACTTATAATAACTGTACTATCTGGTGTCACCGAGAAGAGGACTGGTTCCCGTTTGAGTTTCCTTTCCATATTTTCTTCCTCATGTTGTTTACTAGCGATCTAAAGCTTCCACATCCTGATTTCTGTAAAGCTGCTTTGTGACAATACCTATTGTTAAAAACACTATACAAATACACCATTAAACATGCAGGAGTTCTATCCTCTGTTCATATATTTCTGTAAAGCTGCTTTGAGACAATGACTGTTGATAAAAGCGCTATACAAATAAAATTGAATTGAATTGAAAAGTGAAATTTACTGAACATCCTTTGTTTATACAACAGTTAGTTCCGGTATCCACTCATTTGATTGTGGCGTTCCAAGAGTGCTTATATTTAGTATAACATCTCTCTGTTTGTATCACTGTGCTTGCTCGTCTGTGTTCACCACGTAAAATTCCAATTCTAGCGACAGTCCCACTGAAATCATTACCATAGTAGAGTAAGTGACATCATCAAAGGACATGCCCAACAAATATAACTTCAGATTTAAAATATAAAAGCTCATTAGATGAAGTTGAAAAGGAATAAGGGAAGCCAATTTCACAAACTTAACAGGAATGGATGAATCGTTGTGAGCAAGATAGATAGATAGATAGATAGATAGATAGATAGATAGATAGATAGATAGATAGATAGATAGATAGATAGATAGATAGATAGATAGATAGATAGATAGATAGATAGATAGATAGATAGATAGGATATCACTGAGTTTGGCTTTTTGGGATCTATTTCTGTATGTTAAAATCAAAAAATATTTGACTCTGTCTGATCAGTACTCTAATTTTTTTTTTCCTGTTAACCAAAATCCTGGAACATCAGCATGGCTGTGATTACCCATGGCCGAATCACAGACATGCAGATATTTAGTATAACCGCACTCCTGGTTGTGCAATATTGCTTAAATATAGTGCTATATACTGTACATCCTTTGTATATAGGGAGCACTTTGATTGTACTGACTCATTACTGTATTGTACTGCACTGTCATTTGCACTGCATTTTAAATGTCATTCATCTGAGGTTTCCTTTACAAGCATTGCTGCACTGATTCGGTCCTATAATCCTCCATGCATGCTTTTTATTCCTGTAGCACTTTATTTATATCCTGTCAGCACTGTGTATATTATACGTGTATCTTGCACCTTGGGTTCAGGGGAAACATTATTTCAGCTCACTGTGTACTTTACATGGTTTATGGCTGTGAAGACAAAGATCTACTTGACTTGACATTATGTTTCCGAGGAAATAGTCACAAATCTTTAAAGTTTAAAATGAACTCATTACCTGAATTTATGTTGAAATTCTAATACGGTATGTACAGTGCCCTCCACTAATATTGGCACCCTTGGTAAGTATGAGCAAAGAAGGCTGTGAAAAATTGTCTTTATTGTTTAACCTTTTGATCATTGGGTTGTTTTTTTTTTAATTCACAAAAATACACAACACAGGTTTAGTGAGATCGTTCCTCCATACAGAATCTCTCCAGATCCTTCACATATTGAGGTCCATGCTGGTGGACTCTCCTCTTCAGTACATCCGATGAGTCAGGGGACTGGGATGACCATGGCAGGACCTTGATTTTATGGTCAGTAAATCATTTTAATGTTTATTTTGGTGTATGTTTTAGATCATTGTCCTGCTGGAAGATCTAACCAATGCCAATCCCAATCCCATTTGAAATTCTGGCAGTGTCTGGCAAACTGGAGATGCTTGAAGTTTTTTTGGATGAGAGTAGAGGCTTTTTTTCTTAAACCCTCCAAACATGTAGTTGACTTCGGATTGTAGGTTTGGAGACTTTCTGACCCCAAGACGCAACTAACATCTGCAGTTATCCAGCTGTGATCCTTGGAGATGTTTTGCCACTCGAACCGTCCTCTTCATATTGAGTTGAGACGATATAGACATACGTCCAATTCCAGGTTGATTCATAACATTTCCCTTTGACTGGAATGTCTTAATTATTGCCCTGATGATGGAATGGTTTTCAATGCTTTTGCTATTTTCTTATAGCCACTTCCCATTTTGTGAAGCTCAACAACCATGACTAAGGGAATGTGGCCTATATTTGCCCTCATATTTATACTCCTGTGAAACAGGAAGTCATGATTGAACAATTTCTTGTTCCAAGTCATCCAGGTGTACTAAAAAATGTTAAATGTCAAACGGAATATACTTTAAATATATTTTCCTCACATGAATTCATACGGGTGACAATAATTGTTGCAGACCTATATTTAACAACGATATTTTTTGGATTTATTTATTATTTTGATATTTTTAGGAAGAATTTTTAAAAACAAAAAAAAGAAAGGGAGAAAAAATTGAGGGTGGTTAGTTTTAAAAATGGGGGGGGGGGGGGTTTAAAAATTAAAAAAAAAAAAAAAAAAAGTTTTAAATAATAAAAAAAGGAAAGAGGTAAGTGAAGGGGGGAAAGAAAAAAAGGGTTTTAAAGGGGTGAAAAAAAATTAATTAAAAAAAAAAAAAATAAAAAAAAAAAATGAATAAAGATAAATGTTTAAGGAGAAAGTAAAAAAAGAAAAAAAAAGAAAAAAAAAAAAAAAAAAAAAAAAATACAAAAACAGAAAAAAAATATATTTTTTTAATTAAAAGAAAAGAAAAGAAAAAAAAAAAGTATTTTTTAAAATAGGAATAAAGGAGTGTTGTTAGATGGGGTTGGAGTGGAAAGAGAAGACAGGGGAAGGAAAGGGTGTATTAAGCAGGGAGGAAGGAATAGTAAAAAAAAAATAAAAAAAAGAAATAATAAAGTTAATTTATGTAATTTAAATTTTTATTAATATAAATAATTTAAATTAATATTTAAAAAAATGAGAAGTTATATAAAATAATTTAAAATAATAATTGAAAAAAAAAAAATTTAAAAAATTTTTCATAAATATGTTTTTTTATTTTGTGTTTTTTAAGAAAAAAAAAAAAAAAAATAGTTTTTTTTTTTTTTTTTTTTTTTTTTTTTTTTTTTTTTTTATTTGGAAAAATAAAGTTTTTTTTTTTTTTTAAGTTTTTTTTTTTTAAAAAATGTTAAAAAATATTGGGTTTTTTGTGAATATAGGGGTTTTTTAGCATGAAAGGGGTAGGGGTTTGTTGGGGGGGTTGGGGGTGTGGAGAGGGGGGAGAGAAAAAAGAGGGGGGTAAAGGGTGAGAGAAGGGGAGGGACGAGATGTGTGTTTGTGAAAGAGTGAGAAGGAAAATAATAATTAGGGTTTAGGGTTGCCATGGGAAAAAATTTTAAAAAGAAAACTAAACATAAAAAAAAATTTTTTTTTTTTTTTTTTTTTTTTTTTTTTTTTTTTTTTTTTTTTTTTATAAAAAAAAAAAAAAAAAAAAAAAAAAAAAAAAAAAAAAAAAAAAAAAAAAAATTTTTTTTTTATTTATTTATTTTATTTTTTTTTGTTTTTCTTTTTTTTTTTTAGAAGGATATTAGTAAAGTGTGAAGGGTTTTTTTAATGGGAGTTGGAGTTTTTTTTTTGAAATTGGATGTTTTCTGTTTTTTTTTTTCTTCCTTTTTGTGCCCCCTAGGCCCACAAGTACCCCCCAAGAAAAAAAGGACAGCACAAAAAAAAAAACAATAGCAACATTAAATTTTAAATGTTTTTTATTTTTTTATTTTTTTTTTTATGTTTATATTTTTTTTTTTTTTTTTTTTTTTTGGTTTTTATTTGTTTTTTTTTTTTTTTTTTTTTTTTTTTTTTTTTTTTTTTTTTTTTTTTTTTAATATCTTTGTTTTTTTTTGTTTTTTTTTTTTTGTTTTGGGTTTGTTTGTTGCCCTCTTGCCTCACTTTCTTTTAACCACATTTAAAAACCAAAAATTTATAAAAAAATAAAAAATAACGAAAAGAGGAAGAAAAAGGGGGGGGGGGGCAGGAAGGGGGACGGCCCATCTGTGGGGGCGCGGGTTGTGGGTGTGTTGTGGGTGTTTTTGGGGGTGGTGGGGGGGGGGGGGGGGGGGGGGGGGTTTTCTTCTTTTTTTTTTTTTTTTTTTTTCTTTTTTTTTGCTTTCTACATTCTCCACAACAAAAGCAAACCGCAAAAAAAAAGGGTGTTCTCTTTTTTTTTTTTTTTCTCTTTTAAAAAAAATTTTAATAAGGGCCCTCTTTTGGGGGTTTAAAGAATAATAAAAAAAAAAAAAAAAAAAAAACAAACAAAAATTTGGGTGGGTGTGTGTGTGTGTTGTGTCTTGCAATGGACCGATATCTCATGCATGGTGTATTCTCTCCTCCCCATCAATGTTCCTGGTACAGGCTCTGGATCCACTGTGACCCTGACCAGGATAAGTGTTTATTGAAGTTGAACGAATGAATGAATGAATAATGTGTCACTATTTTGTATATTGTTTAATTTGAAAAAAATAAATAAGCAGATTTGAGCATTTAGCATGTTTGCCTCGCACCGCCAAAGTTGGAGGGTTGGGTATTTCCTCTGTGTTCTCTCGTTTCCTGCCCCAGTCCAAAGACATGGTGTAGGTTGATTGGCATTTCCAGATTGTCGGTAATGTGTGAATGTGTGTGCGATTGTGAGCCATGATGGGTTGGCTCTTCGCATCCCTGTGTAGGATAATAGCTATGGAATATTTTAGCATACTCAAATACATTTCATACCATTATTACTACATTTATTCATTAACGATAAAAAAAAGTTATAATATTACATATAATTGTCTTTATATAAATAAAAAAATATATATATAAAGTGTTCCAGTATCTACATTTTGGGGGGGAAATAAATAAATATCAATTACTTACATCTTAAACTGCTACAAATTTAGCCCAGAATTAGATTGTGTTCTTTTAGGGTTACAAGACAGTACAAATTGCTAAACTCTAAATGGCCAAATCTAGATGTGTTTACAGTATATATACTGTACTTATTTCAACCATTGTTCTCTTAATTCAAAAGTTACAAAAATAAAGCAAAGAAGAAAAAGATCTGTGCTAAACGTTTGTAATTTTCTAACCTTCTTTTTTAGTCATTTTCTGATCTTATCCATGCATCCATCTTCTACCACTTACTCCTTTTCAGGGTCGCGGGGAACCTGGAGCCTATCCCAGGGAGCATCGGGCACAAGGCAGGGTACACCCTGGACAGGGTTCCAGTCCATCGCAGGGCACAATCACATACACACTCACACACCCATTCATACACTACGAACACTTTAGACATGTCAATCAGCCTACCATGCATGTCTTTGGACTGGGGGAGGAAACCAGAGTACCCGGAGGAAACCCCCGCAGCACGGGGAGAACATGCAAACTCCGCACACAGAGCCACTAGTGGGAATCGAGCCCCGGACCCTGGACGTGTGAGGCAAACGTGCTTTTTGATCTTATAATATAATTAAATTATTAGCTTTCTTCTCCTTGTGTAAAGAAGTTTACCATATTTCCAGAGCACTTTTAATATTATCTGAGAACAAATCTGAGAGTTAAACTTTCCCTAACAATTCTGTCATTTAAATCCACCCCACAATAACAGTTTCTGGTTCTAGTACATGAAAAGCTTTACATTGTCTCCCAGTGTTAATACCAATGAAATTAATCTGTGATTTGCTATATCAATGGTATGTGTATACACAGCAAAATCCCCAGTGTTGATTTAACACCCAGTGTGTTGAATTTGCACACTACAGTGTTTATACAGTTCAACTGGACTGTATAAACACTCTGGGTGTTAATTCAACACTAGGGATTTTACTGTGTAGAAATGAACAGTTATTGCTCTAGCTCCAGGTTTGTTTAGTGAATCTATGCTATTGCATGAGTCATCACTGGGTCATCTTAACAGGCAGGAAGACAACAACGGAGACAATAATGTCAGACACACAGCAACATTTGCAATGTTCCGAGGTGTTGAGCAATTTGGTGGTCGGTTATGGCCAGAGTCATGTTTAAGGCATGAATTATGCTCTGTTCGACACCAGTAGAGAACAGCAATAGGGCATATACTTGCATGAAGGTCACTGGCGCACCAATCTTCCTCTTATTCCTGGACTGAGAGAAAAAAATGAGAATAGCACTCCTTTAGAGGCTGTCTCATAAATCAAAGGTTTATTACATTTTTCTGTTTCAGTTTGTACCTTTGTTTAATCTTCTGCCTTTGCTCGTTTTTATAATCCTCTTTAAATCTATGCATCTCAAATGTTCCATACCTGTTCCTTAAATCAACTATCAAGGCCTGTTTGGACTGTTTTTTGTATTTTTTGGAAATTCTCAGAAAACCTTTTAATGCATTAGTCTTTACTCAGTTGAGTCAAAAAAGAATAGGTTCCTCATAGTGCTAGATAGTATGCAAGATGAGCTCTTCCTCTTTTCTGTGTAATATAATGAAATTATTACAAGTGTGACCTTTGCCAGAATACAAATTTTTGCGGTTTCAGTACACCTTAAACAAGTTTCTGTAGAAGTTACACACTACACACTCTGTTGAAAACCTATGATTTGTTTTCCTATTAATGACTTCTTTTATTGCGTTTGCAAAGACTTGCCGGCCTTGCAGATTGAGTCTTTTTCTGCCTAGTGGTTCTGTGGCTTCCTGTTTAGTATTCCTTGTGTTTTACCATGTTAAGCATTGTCTCATTATTATTGACGTCAGTTTGAATACGTGTATAAACCGCCAGCCTTGTGTGTCACTTATGTTTTATCAGTAGTTTTTACCAGTTTTTTACTGGCCTGTGGTCATGTACATTTTGTGGTCTCCTTAATCTCTTTCACCCTGACATTTGACATACTGCAATTTGGCATGTGTTGAAAACCACATGTACTTCTTACTTCATGTTACGGCATCTGATGTGTCACTGGCTAAATTTTCACATCATTGTGACTTTTTTTCCCCTCCAGATTGTGATCAAAGAATCTCCAAAACCACACTCATGTGGGTCTGGCTAATATGTCTGCCATTAGTCTTCTCAACTAATGGCCATCCCCAAACTGACTCATTTACCCACAGTATAATGATTTATTCTCAACATACAGCTTAAACGTATGACATGTATACTGACATGCCACATATATAAGATTTCCTAGACTGTTATGATTCCATGTTGTCTATATAGTTTTGGTTTCTCAATAGATTTCTTCTTCTCATCTTCATTCTTGAATTTTATTTTATTTTTTGCTTTTCCACATCTTCCACAGGGCCTTGGTTGGCTCTGTGGATTTAAATGCACTGATGTCTTTAAAGCTGCATAGATAATTGCACTGTAACAGACACCTGAAAATATATTCTATATTATTCTTCCAAGCCATTGGATAAGTAGCAGCTCAAACAATTAGTTCTCCTTTTCAGTCTTTTCAAACTTTCCCACTGAGACAGTCAGACTTTTGATGCACTGCAAGAATGCTTGTAGAAAACCACAATAAGCATCATACTGAGCTTAAAAACTGGGTTAAAGCTGCCTCAGTTATCTGATGTGTCTTTGATATCATTTCTAAGCTATACTGCAATATAGGTCAAGAGTAGCAAATGGGATTTAGAACATTTGAAAACATTAGTAGATTGAAATGGGATGAGAGACATGCCTCTGGAAAAAGCTTCTTCATTATCATCATTTGAGGGTTGAGCTGAACATTTGAAGGTTAAATGATTTCTCAGAGGCCCAGTAGTGGAGCACTGGAAGTGCTTTCTTAGTTTTCAGGAGTTCCTCAGAGACTTCACAGAGTTTTTATGTTGGTTGGACATGCCCGCATCTCTGTCAATCCTTTTAGTCTGACTCCACTAGAGAAGCTCAATTTGGATTAAGATTGGATGACTGGGCAAACCAGTCCGTTACAGACTTCCTCTTCATAAACCTTTTCAGAGCCTTCCATTAAGTTAGACTGCAAATTAAATGACATGGAATTTTTAGGCAATGTGTGTTCAAACTTTTGACAGGCGCATGCATATATATATAAATCAAATGTATGTCCAATGCACTGGCCACCTGAGAACCTAAACGTAACTCCTTCTGGGAATACACAGCAGGCAGGCATTTTTCTCTTGGAGTCATAAGGATGGATCTAGAGGGTTTCTTAGCTACAGCTAAAGATATCTTACCCAGGGGCTTGGGTGAGCAGCCAGACTGATGGCTTGTTGGCTTGTTACAGCACTTGGTTCTGGTTCTTGAAGCACTCAGAAAATAGGGATGGCTTGTGGGGGCAGTGAGTATGGTGCTGGATTCCTGTGTAGGCAGTGAGTTTAAATGCCTCATCCTCCTTCTTCTTGTCACATCACCTTAATGCTGCTTAAGGGTTACTGCTCTACAGGTGCTCCTGCAACATGCCTTTTCTCACTGACAAGCACACCATAGAGATTGAGCCAGAGGGCAAGTCTGTCTTTTACATAAAATCCAGATATGCCATGCTTCAGGTCAAGTGCATCTCTCCAGTGATGCCTCATATTCCTTGTGCTTGCAGGAAGTACAGGCAAAAGCTGTTTCCTAGGTCTGATGTGTGAGCCTAAAAGTTTGTCATCATACACATATAGATCAACTCTCTTATTTGGTGTGATTTTGAAGCAATCTTATTTTGGTGACCAGCTCACACACCTCTTACATGATATCAGTTGGCTCGCTGGCATGGAGCATGGGTGGAAGGAATTATGTCATCATCTACAAAGTCCTCAAATTCATTAGCTACATTATCATCCTTTCTGGAGTTGAGCAGCACCCAGAGCTGCTGCACTGTCACAATGTCAATGACACATGTGACAATGTGGCAGATGTGGCGCAGTTGGTAGAGTGGGTTGTCCACTAATCGTAGGGCGGTTCGATTCCTGGCCCGGGTGACCCCACATGCCGAAGTGTCCTTGGGCAAGACACTGAACCCCAAATTGCTCCTGATGGCAAGCTAGCACCTTGCATGGCAGCTCTGCTACCATTGGTATGTGAATGGGTGAATGAGACACAGTGTAAAGCGCTTTGGATAAAAGCGCTATATAAGTGCACATTTACCATTTACAATGAGCAGGAGCTTCCTCAGAATGTTTTAGCCTTATACAAGCAACTTAAAAGTGATTTTTTCACTGTGATAAGAACACATCAGGTGACAGACAGGCTTGCAACTGCTCAGTCTCAGAGACCTCAGGTGCAAAGGCTTTAGAGAGCACCATGCTAGAATGGAAACTCACTAACTGTGACCGACAGGTGGACAGCATTGTCAGTGTGAAAATGTGGCAAAGCTACAAGGTAACGTGTCAGACATGTTGCAATTAGATGCTTCTACAGAGGTCCCTCTTACAGGTGGATTTCAAATATGAGATGATAAGAGAATGTATACTAGTCATTACAAGACCTGAAATAGACACAAACCACCCATCCCCAACCCGAATATTTGCCCCAAAGCAGTTTAATCTTTTCCCATTATTCAAACTAGCAAAGTTTGTTCTGGAGACTAATGCTGTAAAAGGCTATTAGGTTTGTTTACAACAGATGTATTGAGGGTTTATTTTGACCAGTGCGTCACTTTAAACAGTGGTTAGAGAGGACAAAGACAACATGTTCGAGAGGACGTTATTACATAGTAGTACAATTCCTTCATGCGTCTTAACCTCGGGGCAAATGGATAGGGTCTTAGCTCATCTAAAAAAAAAAAAATCAAAGCATGACCCATAGAACTTCACAGCAATCTAAGCAGGCTGCAGGGCATGAAAACTACTTTGTTTTTGTTTTGTTTTTTTTGTTTTTTTTTTTTTTTGGGGGGGGGGTTGCGAGTAGGTTAGATGAGTGGAGAGAGGTTGTTCTGTTGGTTGCAGAGCGAGAGGAATAGTCTGAATATTTCATCAGCCTCCTCTCTAAAAATACAGGGGAGGAAAATAAGGAATCAAATTTTGACAGCATTAATCTGTACTTTGACTTCCATCTCCCAACCACCTCCATCATTCTATCACTCGTTTTTGTCATTCCTGTGACATTCCTTCACTCCATCAATCTTTCTCGGTCTGTCTCATTGTCTCTCCCTTCTTGTCTGACTCACATGTCTTCAGCAGGCTTGCTTGTGATGCAGGAAAGGTCTCCCTGGAGGCAGTTGCTAAGCAACTGGCTGCTATTGGATTATGGGTTAAGTTCGAGGCAAAGAAACACACCATGCTAGATGGTGTATGTGTGTGCAATGATGAAACATAAGGTGTTGCTTGTATGTGCTGTGTTTGAGCATCTGTGTCTGCATGTCGGTGTGTTTGTGTGTGTATGAGGTTATAAGTACAGAGAATCAAATCTTTAAAGTAACAGGTATTCTTGCCTTAAGGCTCTGTGCACATAGCAACAGACCCCCTCCTTTCCTGCTTACTCTTTCTGGGATTCAGTATATATGATTAGTATAGAATTAGATGGAGAGACAAAGACAGAGAAAAAGTTACATCAAAAAGAACCCATCTGGTGGGTAGAGTAGAAAAGGAACCATGTGCTGTACCCGAGGGCAGGGGGTATTTTGCTTAGTACTAGAGGCTCAGGTCCTCCAGGCATCTCCGATCCTCCCTGAGTCAGAATCGTGATACAAACCTATGAACTTATTACTCAAATCTATGAATGAAATCTATCAATACCACAATATATGGTCAAATCTAGATGTAGACGTGACAGCTTCTGTTTTTTGAGGGGTTTTTTATCATTTACAACTGTCCCTCTCACTATTGGGGTAATAATTGTGAATTATTACTTCAAATTCTGTGGCCATGCTGAATGTCTGTCTCTGTGAGTGTGTGCATGTGTGTATTCTGAAGCTAGTAATGTGAATGAATTCTGCTGTCACTCTGTTAACTGCCTGCTGTTCTGGGAGCTTCCAAATGGAAAGGGAGGGAGGAAGTGAGGGAGAAGAATGGTGAGAGAAAGAGAGCAACAACGAAAAGGGAGGGAGAGAGGAACAAGTGAGGAAGAGAGAAAAGAGGGAGAGAGAAAGGGAAGAGCTTAGAGCTGTACTGAGAGGGAAAGAAGAGACACGCCAAACAGGAAGTTAAATAGGGAAAAGAAGTCTTTAGTAGGATGTAAAGGAATTATATGCCAGGAGTGCTAACCGGAATCCTCTTTTTTTTCCAAGAAGAAATGATATAAAGAGCAAACAGAATAACTGAAACAGGGGAGAAATTTTTGCATGGAACTGCCGTCATTCTCCTGCTCCTCTGTACCTCCCTCGGACCTTGAACCCTGTTGACCCCCTAATGCTTGAATACATCTATCATTTCCCTGTGCTCCTGAAAGTTTCTGAATCAACAGACGAAAAGAAATGCAAAAGAACCAAGATGAAGCTTGAACTCTTTTTTGATTCTTCAAACTTGGACCATTCGTAAGGTATGAAGTCTCTAAGGGGTTTGTACCTGTAGCACGCTGAAGGATGTATGCAGTTTTGCTTGACAAAGTGAGATTCACTTCAAGTTACTTATAATGAAAGATTCATGCAGGCAGGCATACTGGAAGACAACCCCATGCTGTCTGATGCCTCGTAACACCGGCAAACACATAAAGAAGACAAGATTTTAGCATCTCTGCAAGACCAAATTGACGACTCTACAAGGTTTGGCTAAATCCTGAGAACAATCTCTTTCCCTAATGTTATGACAGACTACAAGTTTTAGGAACCTCTCAGAAGCCTGCTTTGTGGGAAAGCCTTTCCACTGTGCGCTCAGAACGAAATAGAAGACCTCAGAGGCATAGTGAACAATAATAATAATAATAATAATAATAATAAGGAGAAGAAGAATTAAAGATCCAGAAGAAAGGACCGGCAGCGAGAGCTGGCTGTGGCAGGAACAAGGGAGCAGGGGGAAAGGGTGAAGAAGAGATGGGACTTCATGGGCTTTTGTGAAAGCTTGAAAGAATGGAAGCAGCTCCAAAATAAAAAGCAGAACAGGGAGTCCCTGCAATCCCCCTGGTACAATGCGTGGTAAGTAAAATAATGGGACTTTGAAGAATTTAAATGGAATTATGAAAACAGTGAGTGTCTATGCTTGTGTGGGTGGATGCATTCTTTGACGATACTTCTGACAGTTAGAGATTTCATGTTTTAGGGAAAATATTACATGGATACTAATTTCCATTTCCACATTTTTCACGTTTTCTAAACTGCCATAGAATCAAGGGGTATTGAAAAATTTAACAAAGGCATTTACTTTCATCTGTAATGGCTTTATCCCTACTGGTTTGACCAAGAAGTCACTGTGCTAGTGGTCATGCAGTAGGCCCGGAAGATCAGGACTGACTCGGTGATTAATTGCATGATGAATAATATGCAAAGTGTATCAAATGATCTTTAAGTCTGGCTTCTTGTCATACGGTATCCTCCTTCCCAAAAACCACGCACTCTATAAAGCTATAATTTTTTTCTTTAACCATTAATGATTAACACCTTAAACGACCGACTTTTAGAAAATGTGGACTGATGAAGCAGGTATTTTTTTCTTTGAAATCTTTTTCCTAGTATATAGGCAGTCTATTGCTGCATGAATATTCTTTGTTGTAAATATCAAATGAATCACAGAAAATTTGTTTTAATTTAACAATATGGCTGCAACGTCAATATTCAGCAGCTTATAAAATAGCACTTGATCCAGTACACCGTCAGAAAGTGTGAGGTTTAGGGAGACTTGACAAAGCCTCTGTCTACTGTTGACGGTCGCACCAAATAACTGGATAGGCCACACACACACACACACACACACCACACACACACACACACACACAAATATATATATATAGAAAATATAGAAAATATAGAAAGTGTATAAAAAAATATATTATATATATATATATATATATATATATATATATATATATATATATATATATATATATATATATATATATATATATATGACACTTTCGATGGACATTCCAGGGACAACAAAATTGGCTGTTCCTGTTTTGTTGTGTGTATTTAAACGTCCAAAACCTGAATTAATAGGTCACATATTTCAGCATCAAAGTATACATTGCATGCAAGTGTCATACATTGCATGCATTGGATTTAATACTGCTCCTCACTCAAACTGAT
The DNA here is from genome assembly GCA_012411365.1 of Ameiurus melas. Taxonomy (NCBI): domain Eukaryota; kingdom Metazoa; phylum Chordata; class Actinopteri; order Siluriformes; family Ictaluridae; genus Ameiurus; species Ameiurus melas. The sequence continues at coordinate 36,271,088 of CM022754.1, read as the reverse complement.
CTTGCACTAGGAAACATGATTTCTCTTGTTGGACTGATATGATGAGACCTTATGACATAAACTGCAAAGGTCACAAAGAATATCTCACACTTCTTCCATGTGCTACATCACTTAGACAACCTAAATCAGGATTCTGTACAACCATCGCAGCCATGGGATTCAAGTGATCAAAGCAGATGAAGCTGAAGAAAATCAGGTAACCAGCTTAGTTATTGCTGGGATAAATAAATAATGAGCATACTAGATATGTACCAAATAAATTTTTCAAATGTTGTCCACTAATTGAAGGGTTGGTAGTTTGATCCACAGCCCACATGACTCCACATTCTGAAGTATCCTTGGGCAAGACACTGAACCCCAATTTGCTCCCGATGGCAGGCTAGCACCTTGCATGTGTGTATGGATGAATGAGAAAGGCTCTTTTTATAGAACTATTACGGTTAAAAAGGCGCTAAATAAGTGCAGACCACTTACCATTTATGATATACCCGATAACACACCACCACAGTCACTGAAATAAAATATTCAGCACAATAAATAGGAGCCTAAAGATTTTAATGAGGATTTTTGCTTTTGACTATACAATATCTTTTCTTAGCTGTCATGATAAAAACAACTCAAGTCTCAAAGGATATCATTATATACTGAGATGCCAGATTATTAGTTACAGCGGAACATCATCCAATGAGGAATATCTGTATTTTATTCATGTTGCCTTCTGAGAAGACAGTGTTTAATCACTTTAATTTCAAGGTTGATAGAATTTAGGCCCTGGTCTATTGATTTACAGAATCCTGATCAATTTTTGACCCCAATATACATTAGTGTGCACCTTCATTTGCTGCTTTTTTTTTTTTTTTAATGCTGTCTGGGGTTGCCTGCATTTAATGCAGTCAATATAACGGACATGTGGGTAAATGTTGATTGTATTATATTCTCCTGTTTCACTTGCTCTCAGAACTCCTGGTCAATTAGACTGAGGACCTAATCTATGATCAATATGTCCCTGTCCAACATTATTGGGCGTTTGTGTTCAAATATTAATGCTGTTCAAATGGTCACTAGGGAGCACGAATTAGTTCTGTTGAAGTGTTGCAGTATGTTAAAGATTGGCATCAGGATTTCAACCTTTAAATCCGTGAGGAAGATTCTTTGCAGCTTATATGTAATCTTGTCAGCTTTGTAGATATTTTACTTGCAGGAGCTGGGAAATAGCAGGGCTTGAGATGTGCTACTGTAGGTATAACATTGTTTCACAAAGCATCATAAACCTTTACTGTAGAACAAAATTGTCTAAGATAATTACAAAAAAAACAACACTTTGATGTTGAACTGGAACGTGGACAAAATTGCTATTAAGGCCCTTTTTTTCCATATTATGATTTTTCCTGTAAATGGCTTTATGAGACAGGATAGGAGAGTGGGGAGAATTATAATGTAGTATAGAGTCTTGTGAAAAAAATAGGTACACCCATGGAAATTGTTTGGGGGGGGTGGTTGACAAATTTGGACAAGCATTTGATTCTCTTTGAAACAGTTCCTATTAATATAGTTGATACACTCTATCAAATAACAGAAAATGTAAAAAAGTAAGTACATGGAGAAAGTAAGTACACCCCTACATTCAATTGTTCAAGAATGTGTGCCATTGATTAGAACCTGCTTAGGCAGTGCAGGTGGAATCTGTCTTTTATTTATACCCCTCTCATGTCTAGTGTCTGGTGTTCCCTTTTGTTGTTGAGGTGTGTGGTGTCCTCATGCCAAGATCTAAAGAGGTCTGTAAGGCCTTCAGGAACAAAATAGTGTGGATGCCTACAAGTCTGGTAAGGGATATAAAAAGACCTCCAGATTATTTGAAATACATCATTCCACAGTAAGGAAAATAATATAAAAATAGCATAGAGTTCAAACAACTTCCAATTTGTCCAGGACAATTTTTGGTTAAATAACTTGTGTGCTTAGGGTCATTGACTTGCTGCATGACCCACTTTCTCTAGAGATTCAGTTCACAGACCAATGTCCTGATATTTTTCTTTGCTGGTATAATTGAGAATTCATTGTTCCATCAATGATGGCAAGTCATCCTGGTCCTAACCCAATCCATGATACTACTACTATAATGTTTCACAGAAGAGATAAGGTTCTTAGGCTGGAATGCAGTGTTTTTCTTTCTCCAAACATACTGCTTTTCATTTAAACCAAAAAGTTCCATTTTGGTCTCATCCATCCATACTAAATAGCCTTCTGGCTTATCCACCTGATCTTTGAACTTCAGATGGGCAGCAGTGTTCTTTTTGGAGAGCAGTGACTTTCTCCTTGCAACCTTGCCATGCACACCATTGTTGTTCAGTGTTCTCCTGATGATGGACACTCATAAACATTAATATTAGCCAATGTGAGAGAGGTTGCTTAGACGTTACCGTGGGTTTCTTTGTGACCTCGAGGACTATTACACGTCTTGCTATTGGAGTGATCTTTGTTGGTCGGCCACTCCTGGAGAGGGTAACAATGACCTTGAATTGTCTCCCTTTGTACACAAAGTTCTATCTGACTGTGGATTGGTGGAGTCCAAACTCTTTAGAGATGGTTTTATAACCTTTTCCATCCGGATGAACATCAACAACTCTAGTTCTGAAATCCTCAGAAATCTTCATTGTTCATGCCATGATACACTTCCACAAACATGTGTTGTGAAGATCAGACTTTGACACATACCTGTTTTTTTGACTAAAACATTGTGCTCACTCACACCTGATCATCATCCCACTGATTATAATTTCATCCCACTTGACTCTAATTTCACTTTTAGATCAACTGCTAATACTAGAGCACTTTTGCCACTCACATATATATGTAATATTGGATCATTTTCCTAAATAAATAAATTAGCAAGTTTAATAGCGCTGTCTCATTTGTTTAATTGGGTTCTCTTTGTCTACATTTAGGACTTGTGTAAAAATCTGATGATGTTTTAGGACATATGTATGCAGATATATTAAAACATTCTAAAGGGTTCACAAACTTTCAAGCACCACTGTAGAACTCTTAAGGGTCAGAGAGACCTCTAAAGAACCCTTAAGTAGGGTTCTATATTTTCTAAGACTGTATTAGCCAGGTAAAGAAACAGAGTGGTAAAAACTGTCTGCCTAAAGAAGATGCTTTATCTTGCAAGGTCATGCTGTGATCATGTTTTTAGATATGACCCACAGCAAAACAGACACAAGCCTAATAGATTCAGTTTTATAAATGATCTAAATACCAGCTGTCAAATTATCCATGTGACATCAATGACAATGTATAAATGGCTGAGGACAAAGTTTGGCTTGAATACTAATATAAATGAGCCAGTGATCATTCAGAGACTGATGTGGATGAGGCTGATCAAAGTGTTTACAAATTCCCTGTCTTAAATGTGTAATACTTTGTGTCACTAATGCTGTTTATACATAAATATTTTAGATGAAAATATCGAATATTTGCTTAATAGTTTTCATGACCATATTTATCATTTTAGATTTATTACATACACACACAGATTAGCGAGAAAGGACGTGTGTGACTGTAAAATGTGGCCTAGATTAGCTGTGCTGCTGCACGTCAACAGCAGCTGGGACCTTCTCGTAATTTTAATCATTTCCACATTCAGCAAATTCAGTTTGGTAAACGTCAGATCTTATGAAGAATATTTTTTTTTAATATTTGCTTACAGAATTCCACAAGATCATAGGTAGGAGTGAGAGAGAGGGCGTGTGAGAGAGAGAGAGAGAGAGAGAGAGAGAGAGAGAGAGAGAGAGAGGGTTTATTGCTATCTCTTGTTTTTCTGTATCTTTTAATAATTGCTTTAACAGGTTTGATCGTGAGCTCAGGTTACTGTCTGTGGGAAGCTTAGCCTATCCTCGCCATGAACATGCTTTCCTCGCACTTCCCAAAAACATATTGGTTGGTGGATTGAGTATGCTAAACTTCCCCGTGTGTGAAAGTTGTGTATTGTGATGCCCAGCAATGGACTGTTTAGGCTGTACCTCTTATTTCATTCATTTACACAATGACTATTTGTCTTAATTACTACAGACGAGTGATCAAATTAAAGTAAATAAAAAAATAAAACGGGTTAGTAATGTGTTGGGCCACCATAAGCTGCCAGAACAGCTGCCAGATATGACTTCATATCATCTGAATTCTTATCAAAGTTATAAAGGTTATGCATACTACCATTCATAGCCATCAAATGTAATCTAACCAAATCCAATCACATCACTGTCATCCAGTGATGACCTCATACTTAAGACCACAATGTTGTTCCTGGAACAAACATATATTTTGATACTGATCCAGGAACTGGTGATCGTGAAGGTTTGAATGACAACAGTGCAATGATGCCCAAGTCTCTTGCCCAAGACTGGCTAAATATGACTAAGGGAGAGAGATAGTACAAGCAAGAGAACAAGAAAGAGAGATAGAGAGAGAGAAGGGAGAAGTGGACAGCCATCTAAAGCCATAAAGACTTTGATAAAGAACCTGCGCATGTCCTGGCATCATAAGTCTCGACTCACTCCAGCATCACAATATGAGTCATCAGACTCTGTGTGTGGGGGCAGATGGAAGAATACGTGTGTATGTTTGGGTGTATACTAATGAATCTCTGGCATCATCTGTTTTGCTCTTTGAAGCTCAGATAACAAAAAGCAATAATGACAAATTATTTCAATCTTGAATTTGTGCATATCTAATGCTGTCAGTTTGAACAATGTGGTTTTACTTATTATGAGCGATCATTTGCTCTAATGGAAGCAACAAGCTTAATATAAACACAGACTATGTCAACCTGATATAACTTAAATGCATCAACGAGCCTCGTTTCTCTGAAGTGACATTGTAAAGAGTGTTTCTTGCTCTTTTCCTCAGTCCCCGTCTCTCTTTCTTGCTCTGCTCAGTGGCCCATAGTAATCTTATTACTTCCTTCGTTATGCAATAACCCCCAAACACTGGGGAAATAAGTCACTACTCCCATGTAGTGATTTTTGCCTTGTCTACATTGAGAGGTCTACTAAAGGTCTGTGTGTGTAAAACCATGTAGAAAACCGATAACACCCACAAAAACCTGCAAGCTAATTTACAAACAGTCTATGGAGGATTGTGTATTGTCTGTTTTGTGTGTTTGCATAATGAGTATGGAATCTGATTCATTTCAGGCTAAATGTGAATATAAGGTATTGTCAATGGAAATATTTTTATTTTAGCATCAGCAGTGAGGATTACTCCGAAATCACTATGGGAACATTGATTTCAGGTGTAGATGAACATGGCTGAAGTTCCAGTATTAAATTAGCAAAAGCCTTTTTACACCATTTAAAGACAAAATAAAACCATTCCTAAATTATGTCTCAACAGCTCAAAATAATGAAAGAGTTTCTTGAAATTGGCTTAGATTTACAGCAGTAAAGTTCATGGCTTCATGTTAAATATTCTTTACACATTCGTACCTGATCCTAACAACGTATAAAGAAAGGTAATGAAAAGGATTTTCTTACATATACCAATCAACAAATTAGTAACTCATTTCATTCTTTAATTTTGACCTTATTTTGTATTTTGAACAGCGTCTCAATGTTTTTAATTCTATATAAATAAATGTATAATTATACATTTTAAATACTGGTATTTATGGACATAGCAAGTTTCTTTTTCACTTTCCTGGGAATGTCTTTAAGTTATGAACAGACAAAAATTTTACTTAAAGGTTTGGTCATATTTATCAATCTTAAAGAAAAATTGTATGCATTTGAAGGACTAATATATAAGATATATAACATTTTGGTTTCATTTTTCTTGAACACTGATTTTCTATGTACTCACATACAGTATGTATGTTGATAAATGCCAATCATTCCCTAAAGTTCAATGCACATTCATGCTACAACTAATTAATACTAATTAATGTTTACTGACACCCAAAAAACTCCTTAAAAGGCAAAACTCACAGAGAGCTAAAAATGACAAAATGCCGAACTAAACAGTGAAAAAGTGTGACGAAACAGCGTGTGTTAGTCTTCCAGTAATGCAGCTCAGCCAATGCAGCACTTTGGCGACCATAGACACACGCTGTTATACAGTGCCATTTATTTTGTTCTAATTGAATGATTAATCTTTTCTGTCTTAATCTATGGAGTTATTTTGGATTGCTTTCATTCACTTGTTAATATGAAACGAACAAATTTCACAAAATTTTTACTATAGTCATTTGTGCAATAAATAAATAATTGAAAAAGGCATACAGTGGGGAAAAAAAAGTATTTGATCCCCTGCCAATTTTGTACGTTTGCCCACTAACAAAGAAATGATCAGTCTATAATTTTAATGGTAGGTTTATTTGAACAGTGAGAAACAGAATAACAACAAAAAAATCCAGAAAAACGCATCTCAAAAATATTATAAATTGATTTGCATTTTAATGAGGGAAATATGTATTTGACCCCTCTGTAAAACATGGCTTAGTACTTGGTAATGACTTAGTAATTACTTTTCATTTTCAATGCCCTGGCTGAGGGAAGGAGGTTCTCATCCAATATTTGACAGTACATGGCCCCGTCCATCTTCCCTTTGATTCGGTTAAGTTGTCCTGTCCCCTTAGCAGAAAAACACCCCAAAACATAATGTTTCCACCTCCATGTTTGACAGTGGGGATGGTGTCATAGGCAGCATTCCTCCTCCTCCAAACACGGCGAGTTGAGTTGATGCCAAAGAGCTCCATTTTGGTCTCATCTGACCACCAGAGGACAACTGGGTGAAAGTGTTGTGGTCAGATGAGACCAAAATGGAGCTCTTTGGCATCATAATTTTACTATTAAAATTATAGACTGATCATTTCTTTGTTAGTGGGCAAACGTACAAAATCAGCCAGGGATCAAATACTTTTTCCCCCCACTGTACAATTTGAAGCTGATCAACTGAGGCTGGAATTATACATAAATTGAGAGATATTCAGGTATTCTCATAGTAGTGTCTTTCTAAATGAACTTGGTATTCACGAATGACACATTTCTTGCATAAATGCTCCTGCATTACAGATGGGAATAGGCTTAGTTGAACGTAATTTCTTAAAAATCTTTCTACATTGCTCTTTCCACTCTCTTCCAGACCAGAGAGATAAAATGATCTCACGTGGACTCAAAGGTTAATGTTAGTGTTGGGATAGGGATAGTGTTCATACTATTGTTCCATGTTCCAAGTGTCCTTGCACTACTATCCTGGCTGATGGAGATAATCCACCAATCAGGTCAAGGTTTAAGGTTCAACCCACCAAATCAGGACAAAAAAAAAAGAAACAACAGTTTAAATCTGTTAATTTTTTCGCAATTTTTAAATCATTTATGCTCCTTTATTTTTGCAAACCTTAAGCCTTATTATGCAGTCGCTACATGGAAAATAATATCAGTATGAGTCCGTAGTATGCATATGGGACCATTGACAGTTCCTTGGAGGTCAAGATGAAATGCCTGAACACTTAAATGTCTGAACATGTTCTCCCATGACATATCAAGTCTCCATCAATGTGAGAGACCTACACATCTTCTCTGATAAACGTTAAGCCTGTAACTGCATCTTTATTGCACGTCCACCCAGGTCTCACAGCTCTGCTAATCTCTTCAGTGCATCTCTGAGGATGTGTGTGTGGTTTTACAGACAGGCAAACATCTCACTTTTCCTCTCATATGTGTAGTGGCCTGGGAAAACCTGTTGGCTAGCACTATAGCTGAATTCTGGTAAACAGACTAAAATAGTTTTTTTTTTCTTTTTCTGACAGTTCTAATTTAAGAAGACATAAATATTGTATAGCTAATCAAATATCTGTCTAAAGATGTCTAAAACCTTGCTAGCTAGGTGTGATTTCCTCAGTGTAGTGAATGTCAGACTTTGATCAAGTTGTTGGAGAGCTACATGGCAAAATTAAATGGGCATACGCATTAGCAATTTGTAGTTTTAAAACCAAAGTTTGTAATCAGATACTGACTGTCAAATTGGATGTAATGCTCCAGCACTGTCACATCATCATCAAAACAGAGAAGAGTGCTTACACACACTGTAGACCAAGTTTTTACGTTTTTAAATGACCTATGGGGAATTGAAGCTACAGAACAGAACTCAATGAACTAACTAGTGATTATTTCAGTAATGTAAGAGCGAACATTGTTCACTCAAGTGATGAGATGATGATGAGGTTCTTCTTTGTTTTAATGCCAAAAGTGACTTTGAACTAATGTGATGAGACAGATGTGGATGATGCAGATGACCAAAATGGTTACATTTAACATTCGAAACGTATAAGTAAATATATTAAAATATATAAATATGTAACATTAAAACACTTTTTCCAGTAACCAGAGTAAGCAAAACACATTTAAGGTAGGAAAACCTGTAGTTTAAAGAATTACAGTATATGTAGTAGGAAATATCCAAATGTGAAGGGTTTTCCCAGCCATTACACATATGAGGGCACTATCCCAGGGAGCATCGGGCACAAGGCGGGGTATACCTTGGACAGGGTGCCAATCCATTGCAGGGCACAATCACATGCACATTCACACACCCATTCATACACCACAGACACTTTGGACATGCCAATCAGCCTACCATGCATGTCTTTCGACTGGGGGAGGTAACCCGGAGTACCCGGAGAAAGCCCCTGCAGCACGGGGAGAACATGAAAACTCTGCATACACAGGGCTACGTTTGGAATCAAACACCCAACTCTGGAGGTGTGAGGCGAATGTGATAACCACTAAGGCACTGTGCACCCCTAGCTGTGTCTTATGATTATTCATTGGTTAGACTTCATTGTTCATGTCTTCTAAAAGCAATAAGGAGTAGAACATTGCTATCTCAGCTGCAGGGTTTTCTTTATTGGGGTTTGTGAAGCTGAGAACCCAGACATCCTTCTCCCCAGGTAGGAACACAGAGTGTTACGGCCCTGGGCACTTTTCTACTCAGACAGCATGAAGCTCTGATTCAGCAACATTTCTGTATGATATGCCTACACACTATGACCTTGAAGGAATTTTTTTTGTATTGTATACTATGTACATATTGTGTGAAGAAGTGCAGACAAGCAAAATCCTTATATATATTTTCAGAAGAGAACTCAGGGAAAGTCCAGGTTGCATTGAGCAAAAAATATTTCCAAAACTAACAAAGTACATTTAGACTGTTTCTTTTACCATTTGCCTTGTTGTTTTTCCACCATGCTGACTACTTTATAGCTCCCCAGAGCTACCTTGTTGAAGGATATCTGATATTACAATACTAAAATTATGTTCATAGACACTTTATTGTCATGAAGGTGTCTCGCTTATATGCCATATGCTTTCTTTTTTTCAGGCACACATTATTTTTTAGCTGTATGAATTATATTTAGTATTTCAGGCTTATGTTGAATGAGTACAGATTGTGTGTGGTATCGAGAGTACTCCTCGATCTTTGCATCGTGCCAAGGCTGAGGTGACTTTGGAGGCAGACAGAACTGGGCTACAGATGCTTCATCGGGGGAACCTGTTAGCTATTTTCAGTCTTTACAGGCTGAGAGGTCTGTCTGCTGGTCTAATGGCTTTCAATGGGCCTCCGCAGAGTTATGCTATGCATGACAACCTGACATAACAGCACGGTTATCTAGTATCTATGCATTTAAAAAGATTCCCAATTATTAATACTAGACTGTTTTTAGGTTATTCTTGCTCAAGCAGAGCAAACCCCAGTCTGTCATACTTTTTTTATTTTCACATTCTTCTCTGCTCTAACACTACCAGTTCAATTCATGAGCTGACTATTGAGAATTTTAATTGCTGAGTCAGGCATATTAGACCAGGGAACCCCCCACCCCCTAAAAAAAAAAAAAAAAAGAAAAAAGACTCCTAGATCATATTGACTTACAAGATATTCAAAAAAACCGATGAAGAATCAAGTTCATCTTTTATTCATTTTAAACATGCCAAAGGCAAAGCCAGAGTGCTGCCTCTTCACATTCATTCCCCTGACTTAATGTCTTTGCTGAGCTATTTTTGTTCTATCAGTGCAAACTGATGCAATCTGCGGCTGCTGGACCTGATAATGACTCCACTCCAAGTGTGCGCAGAGCTGCGGGGATTAACTCGAGAATGACGCTTAATCCCAGTAATTACTTTGATTGATTAATGTGCCAATTAGTCTCTCTGAGATCTCAGCAGAGTTTCCTAAATCTCCTAAACTGGTCTGACTGTAATTTCACAGTATGCCCTCAGTATGTTACACGACGTGGGAGTTTATATCGCTGAAGCACACTAGATGTAGTAAAGGATGCTGCATTCAATGTGAAAATTCCATGTGAAGGGCTAGATTTCATGTATCTCCAGAAAACCCACTCAGTATTAGGATCTGTATATGGCACATGCTATGTAATAGGGTTTAGATAAAATTATCGTAGTCCACTGAGTTTGATAGTAACACATTTTTTTATTTGTTTCTAAAAATACTATTAATTCTTCCTATATCATAATCTCTCTCCATCACACACACACACACACACACACACACACACACACACACACACAGACTACAGGCAGATATATGGAGGTGGTGTTGCCCTGACTGGGAGCTTATTAACTCAGGTCAAGGTGAGTGGTGTAATAGCCAGACTCTTTATTACATCCACTGAACACTCACTGAAACGTTTGGCGCAAATCCAAAGCTACTCGACCTTCAGAGGTACTCATTTGTTTCACAGCAATTCTACTTCTCTTTGGCAGCAGATGAATGGAAAAAAAATGTATTTCAACCGTGGTGGATTTTTCATTGCTGCCTTCATTCACTTTAATAAGTATGATATCCTAGACCATGACATGGCATGTGTTTTCAAGAGTTATGTCATACATTTTTGAGTTGCAGCATCATCACCAGTAGGCATTTGATGCACTTGAGTAACAAATAAAATGGCATTAGTCCCTCTTTTCTCTGCTTCAACATGGCTGGCTTTTCTCCCATAGACAGCTCTCTGATCTTCATGTTTGCTTATCCATTTTAACAACAAATGCAATCTTAACAGGTGAAATTGAAGGGTAAAACCAAGAGTAGATGTTTAGAGCTATTTATTGTGTAAAAAATTTATCTAAAAGGACACACTTGGGTAGTAACAAGAAACACCAGTCAGTCAGATGTTTTTTTTTGTTGTTTTTTTTTGCTTGCTGACATATTAGGTGGTCTGATACAAAATGTGCTATGTACTATGTCGTTTAACACATCTACATATAAATACCAGGAAATAAAAGCTGAAACGCTAATCTCTCTTCTCATACTCATCTACTGATCTCAAATCCAAATGTCTTCAGTCTATAGCAAAAATAAATGAACTGGCCTCCAATAGTTTCAGAGCGGACTGTATGTTTGCTGCTGACAAGTCGCTACAGTAAAGCAAGACATACCTCCGTGAGTGGGACACATACATTCTAGGGAGCATTCAATTGGAGGACATGAACAAAAAACTAGTACAGGATGAATTATAAATAAACTCAGCAAAAAACGAAACACACACTTTTTCATGAGATGATTTTGTAAAAATGCAAATAAGCTTTACAGATCTTAAAGGGTTTAAACAATGCTTTTCATGATTTTTCAATACACCATAAACAAACATTACAAATACACCTGGAGAACAGTCCTTAAGACAACAGTTTACAGTTTTTTTTTAAACAAAAGATTAAAAAGTTAATCAATCAAGACAATTTTTCACATTTTCTTTGCTCATATTTACCAAGGGTACAAATATTAGTGGAGGGCACTTTATATTATTATTACTATTATTGTTATTATTATTATTATTAGTAGTAGTAGTAGTAGCAGTAGTAGTAGTAGTAATAGTATAAAACATTTTACTGATTTCACAGAAGTGACAAACGATAAAAAGTAATACCACAATATCTGCAGAACATGTTTTTTTGTTATATTATTGTATAGTCCATACACAACGCTCTGAAACACAATTTGATATCAGAGGCACTTTAAAGGGACTCAATGGATTGTGTTATTTGATGCATTTTTGTGACAGATGGGGTTAAACTGAAAGTGTGAACTCTGTTGAGGTGTGTTCAGTTAACTTATAAAGGAACTTCTCCCTATTGTTGTGATTTTTTTTTTTGTTGTTGTTGTTGTTAAAAAAATCATAGACTTTTTATGTGCCTCACAAGAGATTTTACATAACCAACTGTGATGCACACTCAAGCACGTCATGTCTTACAGCAATCACTTTAAAGCTTGTGACTCATAAAACACTTATTGAACTCTAAATTCTTACTTGGAATTTTCTGAAAGCTCTGACTGACAGTTCTGACAGGCGTTATTAACAAACACAACCAAAATCATGACAGCAGCATGCACAGTTAAAGCTGGTTAGAAATCAGATTTTGGGATTTAACTTGGTTTAACTCTATATACAGTACAGTATGTGCATCAGACATGCCTATCATTATCATTCCATAGTGATTACCTCATAAAAAAAATCTTATAATGTAGGTTATATTTTTAGTTTGTAGCATTTAGCTTCTTATCCTAAAACAAGGAGATTTATGCAGTTTTTAAATTGTTCTATATTGTGGAAATGTTGAAACAAGAACTTTCCCAATCTGAGGAGATTACATGATGTGTTCCAACAAGACATAACTGCAGTACTAAGGGCTTTTCAAATTTCTCTGCACTTCCAGTATGAGAGATCAGAATTCCTGCCCAGTATAACTTTTTATTCAAAAATTAGTAAATAAAACAAATTGCTTGCATCTCTGTCAGGTGAGCATGCTAACAGCAATGCTAAACGCTGCTAGAATTTGTTCATATGCTATATTTTCAAAAAGGAACATGTTTTTTTGAAATACGTCTTCCATACATTCTCCAGCATTGCATTATAACAGACTTTTGCAATTTTTGTATGTCATCTTCACAGTATTCTTGGAATGTTGCTCTGTATAACAAAGTGTTGACATTTCTTCATCATTAAACGTGTTTCAGCAACATTAAAGGAATGTTCAGAAAATGTTACATGTTCTCAAAAAACCTTCTGACATCCTGAAAAGGAAAAAGTAGGCTGTGATGTACTTTTTCTCCTTCAAGTAGCCATTCATGTCATGTCTCTGGTAAGGGCTAAATTTAGTCATAGTAAACATAGTCTTGTTCGTCAAGCTACTTCCCTTACAGTATTAATGTTGGAACGTGGGCTCATGTAATGTTGCTTGTGTTAGAAGACCATCTCTAATGCATGCTTTGTGGACTGAATGGATTGCATCCCATCGGGACTTCATCTAATATTAATTGTGACTTCAGACTGGCCTGCTTTCTCTGAAGATATAGTTGATCGAAAACTTTCTCATGAATCATTCATATACAGTATAACGTCAAGCACAGCACTGTTGAATTCTCGATTCTGATTGGTCAGAAAGTTTTGATTAAACTTCAGTGTGACCAACTCGGATAACGAATCCGGCTGCAAGACAAATCACAGATTTATAGTGATGCACTCATTTTAATATGTTATCGTCTCTTTAGTAATAACTTTTGCAGGGACTTGTACTGTAGATGCTCCAGATAAATGGACTTAAAAAGTGGGAAATGGTTAATATGGTGAAGTTCACTGAAGTTCACTGTTTATTTAAAATGCATCTCCAGTGTCCTTTGCAATAGTCAACCTGAAGCTGTTCTTGTATGTTTTGTGCTATGGGAAAGTCTTAAGGCCTTCCGGTTCAATTTTTTTTTTGCTCTAGACTGAAAACATTTGGGTTTGAGATTAAACGATGAATATGAGAAGAAAGTGTAGAATTTCAGCTTTTATTTCCTGGTATTTATGTGTAGATGTGTTAAATGAGATAGAACATAGCACATTTTGTATCAGACCACCTAATTTGTAGGTGAGATAAAAAAAAAATGTGAGAGACAGGGTATTGCTTGTTACCCAGGTGTGTCCTCTTAGATTGATTATTTTTTAATCAATAAAGAGCTCTGGATTTAGATCTACTCTTGGTTTTAGCCTTCAGTTTCACCTGTGAAGTATGCATTTGTTGTAAAAAATAGATAAGCCAACATGAAGATCAGAGAGCTGTCTATGGAAGAAAAGCAAACCATTTTGAAGCTGAGAAAAGCTGAAAAATTTCAACAGAAAACCACTGGTGTACTGAGCAACAGACATCGAATGGGCCGGCCAAGGAAAACAACAACAGCTGATGACAGAAACATAGTGAGAGCTGTGAATATAAACCCCAAAACAAACAAATTGGCCTTGCCGTTCCAATAGTTTCAGAGGGGATTGTATAAACATAAAAAGTTGAAGTATTGTCCTTTTTCGTTGCATGTTGTTAGCTTTGACAAATTCTAGTTGTATTAGAGGAATTAAACACTTCAGGATGTTATTGTTGAAAAATAATCAACTTTTAATTCTGCTTAGCATTGGGCCACATCACAACATCTCTTTGTTGATTATTTTCCTATTAAAGCATGCCATGTCACAGTTTATTCCGTAACAATTACAAAAGACAAATATAGGTTTAGTAAAGAGATTCTTGTCAAATAATTATCAGACTATTGAATTTATTCAAGCATACAGTATAGCATACAAAAGAATGCTAATCTGCAAAGAGAAGAATCTGCCAATATCTAGAAATAATCTGACGTTACAATTTGTTTACAATTATCTCATAAAAACAAATAGTAAATTGGTCAAATAAACTGACTAAAAAGAGATCGTTTAAGAGCCAGTAGGTAAGATGTTGAAAATCTTTCACATTACAGAACTGCAGTGAAGAATGTTGTGAAGATAGTAGTCATTTTCCCATGTTGATGTTTATCTGCCTGACACTGGTTTTAGGCTATGGGGTGAGTCAGACCCCTCTGTCCTTCTTCCAAGCATCCTCTTTCTCTAGCTCACGCTCTCCTCCCGTTTACTCGCAGAAAACATCTCCCCTGCCTACTATTAATTCATATACATGTTCAAAGGTTCTTATATATTCATTTTTTTTCTCTTTTCTTCACATCTACAACTATTCTCCCCACAAATTGTTTGCTGTAGTGCAATGCCACTCCAATTCCCTCCGATCTGTATGACTCATGTGGGATGTGTGTGAGCATTTTTCTGACTGGCTCCTCAAGCCCTCCCTAATTGGGTTGGAACTAATCAAGTTTTACTGCTGAATGGCTAAACCAAAGCAGAGAGCAGGGAGAGTGACAGAAGCACATCGCAGGGTCTTCTCAGTCCATATGCTACAACAACTGTTTACTTCCACTGTGTTCCAGTGGTGTGATTGCAGTGCTGTTCTGTGCACCTGATTAGTTTCCTAATAAAAGAAGCAGCTCATGCATGTGATTCAATTTGACAGGTAAAATGTGGGGAAGCAACTGATGGAGATGGAAACATCAGTCCACAGGGCACAATCTTTCCTCACATATTTTAGTAATATGTCAGCATGATTTAAACTAATTCCTATTGAGTTTATCAACCAAACAAAACAGCGGGTTCATGCGGAAATCTACATACCTTCTGAACATCAACTTGTCAGCATATTAAGGTAGCAGTTTGAGAATCTATACCATTTTCCACGTATAGGCCAAATATAGAAGATTAGCCAGGCCAATGTCTAGCATTTGCTTCTTAGTTTTTCCCTAGTGCTATGTGACTAATGTAGCTATTAAGTAAGGAAAGTATATGCTGATTTAAAAAATATCATTAGTTTACCCAGTAGGCAAGTAAAAGCTCGAATGTGCCGCCCAGTCTCATGCTTTAATTGCCCAGAAACCTAATTAACTAGACTAAAAGGTAGTAGCTTAGTTAACAGTAGGTTCTGTATTTTGCTGAGTTTTGTCAATGTTTTCAAATCCCTGTGTGTTGCTGATTCATAAAAAGGTTAGCCTGCCATCTTTACAAGCTAATTTATTCACCTAAAAAAAAAAAGAGTTCATACCAACGACAATTCAGAGGTTAATGTGTGTAGTTTAGATGATGACAAGGTTTAGGAACAAATAGTGCATTTTAATAAAGTGCATGGCAGCAGCATAAAATATTAGAACTAATGACAGCATATTTAAACATACATAAACCAGCATGCATATATTGTATGTCCATTAGAGATGTAACTAAATTATTTATTTTACATTATTTGGAATGAACAGATAATGTTGTTCTAAACAGACTCAAATACAGATACCAATAAAGGTGCACTATTCAATCAGTTACTCTTCAATGATTGGATGGTTGGTTAATTGGCTGGTTTGTTTAATGAGTTATATATAGAGAAAGCTTGCCAGAAAGTTTGAGATTAGGGGTGTTCACTAGCAACAAAAATGCATGAACAAGCAGTCAGATATAAAGCCTGCCAGACAAAAAAAAAGGCTAGATTGATTACAAAATGGGTAGTACTACTACAACAACAGCAATAACAATATTATTATTATTATTATCATGAATGCCATAAATTCCAAAACAGTCCCATCAATATCTCTAGCTGAAACCTATTATGAACTGAAGTTGAGGAATTGTCAGGGCCAAAATTTGACCATTTGAGTTTTGTACAGTGTTATCCAGTGTTTGTGGCAGCATAGAGTTAGTGTTCATATTTACTTTAAAGAAAAAAACAAGAAGGAAAATAAATGTCCACAGATGATGATGTGGATATTTGGAGAACTAAACAGATACCGATGCATGTATATGCACTATTTACTAGAGATACTCATTTAGAATATGTTCTGTACGGAAAAAATAAGTAAATACACCAACAACAGCTGAGATTTGTAGTTATTCCATTTCATGTATATAAATAAGTCGATTCCATTGGTTGGGTGTGGGTTAGCTATAAATATCTGATAGGATGAGCTTGATTATTTCCATACAATTCTCAGATTATTAAAAGTGGCTAGCATGTACATGTTATACTGGGTTAGCAGCTTATGAACCTTACCAGGTATTAAGTAGGCATACTTAATAACCTTGAGATTCAGTGTATATTTTTAGCCCTTACTATCAGACACAGACATAGTAGCAGAGTTGAAAATAAACAACAGGGCTTTATTGAGGAAAACAATAAGGCAGAGGATGCAAAAGCCAAAGGCAATAGCATTGTTCAAAAAAACCAAGCAAAGGTTGAGGACAAAAGGTTCTAAGGAAAAATGCACTGCTTAAGATTAAAAAAAAAAAAGCAAAGGAAAAAAAAACAAAGTAACGATTCTTGTGTGGAATATCAGTTGTAATTGGAATGTAATTCTATGAGACCTATTCAGAGTCATCCCTGATATATACCGGTTTCTGTGCATTAAAGGGAACCTCCACACTGAAAACCATTTCATATGTTTATACTGAAATAGTTCTGATGGGTTTAGTGATTCTGGTGCTGATTTGTTGGCTGTGGCTGTATTTTCGTAATTCCCATGAGATATTAGTAGTGTCATGCTGATGTCACAGGGGGTTAGGGAGGTATTATCATGAAAGTTGAAGCTTTAGAAGCTTCTGTTTGAGCAAGCTGAAGAGACTAAAGGACTAAAGCACTGCTGTACTACTTTAAACAGAGATTAAGTAGACCTCTGAAGGATGTTTAAATAAAAAAATATATCAAATAAGAATTTCATTGCCAAAAATGTATTTGATTCTTCATTCTACCCAAACTATTGTTTTAAAACTATCCATTCTTTAATTCAATATATTCCAGTAATTAGCTGTGTAATTTCATTTCTATACACACAATTTTGTGTAGAAGATCTATTCTTCAGATGTGTGGGAATGGGAACTGCACACTGGATGAATATATGGTTTGCCTGAAATAGGGTTTGGAGCGATGCTTTTATATCACCAAATCTGGATCAACAGCTAATCCTTTTTAAGCTGATCTACAGGGTATATAGTATACTACCCTATAAAACTATGAAATGAAACTTATTAATGATCCATGCTACCACTTTGCAGATATAAAGCAATTAGATGAGTGCTACACATGTCCTGGTAATGCTCCACTAGCTCTAAGGTCAAGGTTGGATGAAGATTCCCTGTCGTAGCTCTCTGCTGACATTGCAAACTTCTCCTCATCATAGAAAGAAAACTATACTCCATGTTTGTATTAGAGTCACTCTGCCCTTATTTAACAGCAGGATTTTAAAAACACAATTTAAAAATATGCACCAGAATGTGTATTCATTTTGAAACATATCAAGCTCCTTTAAATATTGCGAATACGTTTCCTTGATTTTGTGTTCATTTCTGCGATCGCAAAATCACAAAATCCTGCAGGGATTTTAAATAAATAAGATGCCTAGTATTTGAATAGCTGAATTAAGTTCATCAAATAAATCTGTTCGTCAATCATGAGGTAGTCATGAATCTGAATTTTGAACTTCTGAACTAAACTTTATGAACTTGCTTACAGAACACTCACATCGATTTCCTGTTTGCTTCAGCAGGTGTGGTGCCCCCTGGAGGTGGATATCACTGATGATAAACATGCTCCCCCATGGCCTTGCTCACGCGTGCCAGGCCATCGAGGAGGAGCAGGACAACGACAGAGAGGAGAGGATCTTGGCTATCCTGGGAATAGTCGGCACCATTCTCAACCTGCTGGTGGTCATCTTTGTCTACATCTACACCACCATCTGAAAACTGGCGTGGGAGAAGAACCATCCAAAGATCTGAGAGGGAAAAGATTTGGTTTAGTATATACACTCAGTGAGGACAGGAGAAGATGAGAAGAATTGACTAATGGACTACATTCACAGTCATCATTCATGCAAAGTAAATCTGAATAGTGTCCACCATTTTCACCATTAATTTCAAAAGACTCCCTGTTTGAACTATTACGTTTGAATTATTACCTTTGAATGCTTTACCTGCTAAGTTGTGTTGTAAATATTTGACCAGTGGCATGGTGTTCTAGTGTATTTCTCATGGCATGGCATTCTAATCTATTTCTTATGCAATTGATTGATTAGTGACGGTTAAGCGTTTGCCAGCTTTAACGATAACCCTTTCAACAAGAAGCACTGCAGATAATGGAGACATCTGCTCAGGACACAGCTGCAACAAATGCTGGATGTCTTACTTTGAGCAAATCTGTTGAAAGGAAGGACATTTCCCTGAAATATGCAAACAGCAGGACAGCATCCTCCAGCTCCATATACAATAATAGAGGAATAAATATCAACATATACTTTATACTTCATGAGCTTTTCTCGACTAACAAAGTTGACAAGACATGATATTGAGAATCCTATATGGATGACATGCTAAGAGGCAAACCTAGCTTCTTTGGTTTACAGTATATGGTTATTCCAATGCCTAAGCAGGATCTGTAGCAGTGTACATGCTTTGCATCATTCATGGGCAGAAAAGTGGGTTCTTTTGGATGTTCTGATTCAAATGGCTTTTCTATAGCTTTATCAATCCATTAAAATGGGGGGTTAGAGTTTGCACAGTATTATAGCAGAAAAAATGGAACGGAATAAAGTTACGAGTTGCAAATGCTTACAGGAATTTCATTGTTTGTGTGAGATTATAGTTGACTCGATGACATGTTTCATCAAATTGCCTCAGCAATGCACAAGCACTGAGAATATGTCCTTACATGATAAGGAGACGTTCAGTCTTTAAAAAAAAATTGCCTTCCTTCACTTCTAGGTCAGACTTTCCTGATTTTTTTTTTGTCTCTAGCTAGACAAGAGCACTTCTTTAAGTTCACAAATAAAACATTGCATAACACATAATGATGTCTGAAAGAATGAGAGCGGACCAAATGTAATTTCTCTTCCTCTCTGACAAAATGACACGAAGGTAGGCCAGAAATGAGCAGTGTGGTGGAGAAAAACAAGAGAGTACCGAGGGGAACAGGAGAGCCTGCAGCGAACACAGTGCCATCTGCTCTCCTCATGGACTACTGCATCACCCCCTTCCACATTTCAAACCCTAACACACACAAACACACACATGCATTTATATATACAACCACTAATCTACATTAAATTGCCAGTAAGTCCTAGATTAGTATACCGTGCAATTTAATGTATGCATGCAATCATGATCTTCAGGAACTTTGGATGATGCAACTTCCTGTTAAGGAAATTTCTATTTTCCATCTCACTTATCCCATGTAGCCTATCCCAATTTGGAAATGCCAATCGGCCTACAACATGGCTTTGGAGTGGGGGAAGAAACCGGAGTACCTGAAGGAAACCCCAGAGGCACAGGGAGAACACGCAAGCTCCGCACACACACAGGGCGGAGGTGGGATTTGAACTCCCAACCCCAGAGGTCCGAGGCAACCGTGTTAGCCATTCAATTATTGAGATCTCTCAGGAATATTTTTAAATAAATGTAAACAAATTCTGAAACTTGAAAAATGTGATCTCTCTATACAGGAACTCTGTTGTTGCCTTTAACCATGTCAAATCCACATGTGTAAATATCGCTTTGGCATCCAATACCGTAGGAAAAAAGAATCTTTCAGCACAAATGAGGTAGATGAATGTTGACCTTCATAGAATCAGGTAATGAATATTACATTAGCAGTTAAAAGTACATTTAAGCACAATTAGAACCATAAATTATAGTTCCACATATTGGAAACTGTTGGATAATTGCTAGGAATTGCCACAAAGAGGCAGAAAATGACAAATTACTGGTTTACCAAATAATTATGGTTTTACAATTTCACTTTACTTGATTCTTGTGGTTGTCAAGTCAACTGTGAAATCCAGTTTCAAAACAACACACTGTTTGGAAATCATGAAAACAAAAAGAAGCCCTTCCTGAGTTCATCTCACAAAATCAGTTCTTGAACTTCACAAAATATTAGACCTACTGTACTACTGGCATTGTGTGTTGTCAACAGATGAGACCAAAAACAACCTTTTTGGAAATTCACACCAGGATGTTCAATGCCAAAAGGGGACTGCATGCATAGAAACGCACCTGATAACCCACTGTAAAATATAGAGGTGGATCCTTTGATGGCATCATGAATTCTGCTAACTACCAGCCCAAAACCTGGTTGGTTCAGAAGGTTCGTGCAAATGCCTGTACTGCAATGACTATCTCAGTCTCCAGATTTGAACCCTATTGCAAACAAATGGTCTGAATTGAAAAGGGATGTCCACATGGACAAACCCAACAATCTAATATAATCTAATGTAAAATGTTCTGCATGAAGAAGTGGAGCAAGATCCCTTTACAAGTGTCTCCAACCTTGTTAGACATTACAGGAAGAGACTCTGTTACTTTGTTAGAGGCAGAGCTGTTATCCTCTCCAGGGCAGAGGATATTAATTGTACGTATGAGTACCAATTAAATTTATTTTGATTTATATAGTGCTTTTTACAATGGTCAATGTCTCAAAGCAGCTTTACAGAAATATATAAACACAGGATACAGATTTTAATTGTATGAATTTATCCCAGTTGAGCGAGCCGGTGGTGATGGTGGCGAGGAAAAACTCCCTGAGATGTAAAGAGGAAGAAACCTTAAGAGGAACCAGACACAGAAGGGAACCTATCCTCATCTGGGTAAGAGTGTAAAAGTGAAGGAAAGTTCATTATGGTTTTTATATGAAGTCTTCAAACTTTAAAATTTTTTGGTGTGTTTGAAAAGTACTTGTTTAAATTCAGCTATACGGTATAATTAATAGCCAGCTTGTATTTAAGATCAATGTATTACTTTCTACATTTTCCTACCACAGTCTTGCTGTTTGGGGCTACACCTGCAGACATTGCCAAGACAAACCAAGACCATTTCAACATGGTTTGAGAGTGTGATGATTCGCTTCACTTTTGTTTAAGCTCAATGGGTTTCCATATGCATCACAGATCATCTAGCTTGACATTATTTTAGAATAAATGTGCCTAAAATAAAAGAAAAAAAAGACATTAAATGAACCCCTCAAAGTGCAATTTTTATAACTTCAAATGTTTTGAAAGCCCTGTACAGACTCTCTCCCCTCTCCATCGTTCGTAACACCGAGTCGGTCTCACACTCAATCAGACATGCAGAGATTCACATCCAAAGAACACGATGCAAATCCTTTATCACGTTCACACTATAGCATTCACACACATTCTCTCACACACACATGAAGTCCATACATGACACTCATTACTGCACCACCACCACAGCCCCTCCTTCATTATGGAAGCTGGAACTTCCCTGAAGCCAAAACAGAGCCTTGCTTTTCCTTTTGTAGCAGGCCTATAAAAAGCACATTGAGAAAAAACAAAAGAGAGAAGATTGCAGGAGGAGGATGAAAGAGAGGAGAGTAAATAAATCATTCACTTGGAGCAGAATCTGTGCACAGTGCAAATATTTGCAGCAAGAATGTGTGTCTGTGTCTACACGGCTCAGTAATGAGAATGAGGATGTGACATAATAATTAAACCTAACGCGATACAAATTGGGTAATTCTGTGTATTTTCACAAAAAACGTCCTATTATCCTATTACATTTTTAGATTGCGAATATGCGATCAGGAAATGTGGGAAATACTTCACTAATAAAAAAGTCTATCTTGTTCAATTTTATAGTTTTTTTTTCAGTACAAGCTGACACATTGCAATAAAATAGTGGCATGGCTCATTGAATTATCACGCAATAGAGTGAATACATGGGAGATTTTGTTCTTTGTTATTGTCAGGTCTTTTAAAGAAAGTGATACCAGCACCTCCGTTTTAAATGAATAATAATGCTCCAAAAATATATAAAGTAGTCTTTACATCAAAATCATAGATAAGTAACAAAATACAATTGCTTTTTAAGTATCTGCATTTTACTCATGTTTCTCATTCGAATAATACTTTTATTTACTACATTTTCTACATTCTCTGCACCACTACATTTCTCGAAGCATCATATATCAAATTCCCAACTAATCTAAACATTAACAGATGTGACACCTAATACCAAACCCAGTGCACTTTGTATTTATCATGGCAGTTTGTATTCTGACAGCTACAATAGATATAAAAAGTCTACACACCCCTGTTAAAATGGGAAAGGTTTTTTTTTGTGATGTAAAAAGAAAAAAAAAATTAAACCAACATAAATCCTGTCAGAACTTTTTCCACCCTCAATGTGAAATTACAACATATGAAAATTAGGCAAAAATAAATAAATAAATAAAGGCCTGAAACATTTTAGGGGGAGAACAGGAGAGAGAGAGAAAAAAAAGCTGCAATTACCTGGTTGCATAAGCGAGCAGACCCTTTTATAATTGGGGATGTGGCTGCATTCAGAATGAACCAATCACGTTCACGCTCATGTTCAAAAGTAATTATCATACAGCTGTCATCAATGAAGTTATTCTAATTAACGCCAAATAAAGATGAGTTGTTTCGGTAGGATTTTCTTCACATCATCTTGGTTTTATCCGACTGCTGAAGCCATGGTCTGCAAAGAGCTTACACAGCATGCATGGCATCTCATTTGTTGAAAGATATCAATCAGGAGAGGGGTATAAAAGAATTTCCAAAACATTAGTTATACCATGGATATCATCAACAAATAGAGAAAATGGAGCACCACAGTGACATCACCAAGAACAGGACATTCCACCAAAATGTACAAAAGAGATAAAACTCTTATCTACAGATCTAACTATCTAGAGATAAAAACTTACCATAGAGGCTGCCAAGAGACCTATGGTAAGATGAAATGAGCTACAGGAATATCTGACAAATACTGATTACTCACTGCATGTGACAAATACAGTCCAAATAATTTCAGGTAATAACAGAATTCCAGCCCTTTAACTAGCCAGCTAGCTATTTGTGAGAGTGGGAAGATGTCGCAGCATATCTGAATGGCATATTCATGAATATAAGTAGACCATAGGATGAGGATTTTAATGAGAGTAAAGATGTAGAGATCTTCCTTCAATTACCATTAAATTACATACTAATCTATTAACAGATTATTTTAATGGTTTAAACACATTTTCATGGATATTTCAAGGATGTCACTACATAAAAATGTCCCTCATCAGTAAGTGTACCACACTGATTGTTAATACTCTTGAGAGTATGAATATAAATCTCAAATATTCACTCATCAGTGACTTCTTCACTCCCTCTCAGAGTAAAGACAGATTACGATGACTCTAATATATCCAACAATCTTGAATGTGTAAGCTTACCATAGTCATCTGTCTTCCTGCCATAGGCCTCATGGGTATTTCTGGGTAAAATCCTCAGTGTTCCCAGTGGATAAGAGGGTCACAATGCCAGCAGCCATGTGTCAGTTTTATAAATTGAGTAAGACACTTAATCAGAGAATGCCATCCATTTGTGAATGTCACAGAATGACGCAGTGTTAATGGAAGCTTTGGTATTCCTCAGTGGAAAAGTTCAGCCAAAAATGTAATTTATCCTCCCTCCCTTACCTTCCCCATTTACTTTGTCCTTTTCTGTAGATAAGTGTCGTACAGTAACAGAACCTACATAAGTAATTAAGTAAAACTCTTTGCATGGTGAGTGTAATCTTTCCTTTTAAAATTGAAGTCCAACGGCACATTTGCCTCACACCTCCAGGGTTGGGGGTTCGATTCCTGACATGGCCCTGCATGTTCTCCCTGTGCTGCAGGGGTTTCCTCCGGATACTCTGGTTTCCTCCACTAGTCCAAAGACATGCATGGTACTCTGATTGGCATGTCCAACCTGTCTGGAGTGTGTGAATGTGAGTGTGCCCTGCGATGGATTAGCACCCTGTCCAGGGTGTACCCCACCTTGTACCTCATTTTCCCTGGGATAGCTCCAGGTTCACCCTGACCCAATAGGTGGTATAGAAAATGGATGGATGGATGGATGGATGGAAAGAGAATACTGCTTTTGCTCTTTTAAACTATTTATCCATGCACTAACTTTTCTGGCCTTGCTTCCTTTTATTTTTATTTTTATTTTATTTTTACTTTTTTGTTTGTTTGTTTCTTTGTTTTTCAAATTTAATTTCATATCTCCACTCTTATGCCTCATACTGACATCACATTGCAACCTCAAAACGATTGTCCTGCTTGTCTGGTCCTTCCATTGCTGCCATCTAGTGATCAAATTGTAACATTGAACGTTGTTTTTAATCATTAATAATTAATAGAGCAAAAACAGAGCACACTTTGTAATAAACAAATCAATGAACCAAGGCATGAATGCATGGATAGATCATTTAAATACCTGTCTTTTTCTTTTAGGTTTAGGAAGAGGTCACAGTGTTACACCTTGGGCATGACATTTTATCCAACTCAGACAAAAAGAAGAGGAACAAGTCTGTAGGGGAAACGTGTTGCCTTGGCTGTCTCCACCACCATGATCAACCGTGTTCTGTTGGTGTTTGTGTATATTTACACACCAGGGTGGAGAGCTACCACCATCCTCATATCATGAGGTTTTAACCACCTTCCAAGCTCCTCAGTTTCTTGACCTACTATATTACATGCTATATTACATCTTCTACCTAGCATGCTATTATATTTGCATCACAGTGGTGCAGACATTAGTGTAGGAAGCTAGTTGGCTTGTTCATCCTGTGTAAGTTTCCTCGAGTTTTCTTCACCTTCACTGACTACTCTAAGTTGCCTCTTGGTGTAAGTGAGTATGATTTCCGCATACCTGGAAGAGTATTACTGAAAATACAATTAAATGAAAATGCTCTAGCATGCCTAAAATCTTCTAGAGGGTTGAAGGTGGTGAGCATTGCAATAGAATACTGTTTCTGTTTGTTCAGTTGATTTCACTTAGCTAGCGGCTTCCATGCACCATTGAATCACGAGATCAAATTACTCTATGGACTAGCTAGCTAGCTAATTTATCAACAATCCAACAAGCTAGCTACATTTACAGTATGTACTACTCTTTAATTGTCCAGTATGGGGTGAATCTGTGCGCATGATAGCCTCAGATTCCTGTTGTTGGCTGATGAGTGTGGTCCCAATATGATCTTCTGCCCATCCACCTCAAGGTCGATGCTTTGTGCACACTCAGATGCTTTTCTGCTCACCACAGTTGTAACGAATGACTATTTGAGTGACAATATCCTTCCTGGCAACCAATCTGGCCATTTTCCGTCAAGCTCTCTTAGGTCTTTCCACCCTGTCGCTTACTCAGTGTTTCTTTTATTTTTCATACCATTCTGTGTAAACTCTAGAGAAATTCCCCGGAGATCGCCAATAACTCAGGGATACAGTCGCAGAGATCACACTTTTTCTTCATTCTGATGTTTGATGTGAATATTAACTGAGGCTCCTGACCTGGATTTTTTTTTTTTTTTTTTTTTTTTTGCACTGCACTGCTACCACATGACTGGCTGATTAGATAACTGCACGAATGTGGAAGTTCACAGGTGCTCCTAAAAAAGTGAAGAGTGAGTGTATATGAGAATCAACATATTAGAATCAACACAAAACCTCATTTATCAGATGTATACAATACTATATACAATCTGATTAACTCCCAAGTTTCATTTAACTTTCATCCCAATCCTAAAATGTTCAATACGACTATATCCAATATGACTATATCAATACGACTATATGACTCAAACTTCACTGTGCAGTGGTATCAAGAGAATGAAAAGCCGCTGTATCTAGCTGTCTGGCATAAAAGCATGACAGATAAAATAAATTCCTTGACTTTACCCAGAAACAATCACCAGTGGATTTCCAGACTCACCAGTAGGGGTGTGACAATATATGGGTTGAGAGCATTCCATGATAAGGAAATAGATATACTGTTCAAATCATGCAATAATTCTAATACCAATATACATTCAAATATGCTAGAAGCCTTAAATCATTTGGTAGTGTAAGCTTCGTAAGAGAATGCATACTAGTTGAAAATGAGAAACATTACAATTTCAGGCTAGGTGTAAGTATTGAATGTCAGTGACATGAAAGGAATGATAGTTCTTGATTTTTTATATGCCTGATATGTTTATTATTATTATTATTATTATTATTATTATTATTATTATTATTATTATATTATTATTATTATTATTATTATTATTATTTTTCATTTGGGGATTTTATTTTGCTAAACACTTCCCTGTATCCAGAACTGGACATACACGTACAGTGAACAGTGTACTGGGTCTAATTTGTCATTAAGATTACATCACTGCATAGAAATGCCACCTAGTTGTGGACAATTGATTTCCGTAAAGATTCAGAGTGAAGTCAGGTGTGAAGCAAATGATTAATAAATAAGTTTAGTCATACTTTCTGAAGTCAGACTGTTTGTGAGTCTAATCTAAGCTGCTTTGGCAAGTGTTACAGGAAACAAGATACCACACCCATGTCTAATACTCCTGAAGTTGCATACTATCATCCCATCATCCTCAGGCCATGACCTCATCACATGACCTCTATTCCAAAACCTTGTCCCCACTCACAGTCACCTGCTTACTAATGACACTTACTTGTTCGCAATCACACTATGCCTTTCAAATAACCTGGACTCTCTCGCTGCATCCCATTTTGTCTACTTATAGTATGCGTTAAAAGTACGTACTCATTTTGTGAATAAAAAGTACATAATTTTGAGTGCGTTGCAAAAAGTATGAAAGTACTAAGACATACTAGCACGTCATGTAACAGTAGAGAACGTTGTTCCCTAGTTACACACTGTGTTACTGTAAACAAACTCCTCGTTGCATTTCAGCTTTTCTTCTTCATTCATTAAACCCTATATATATATATATATATATATATATATATATATATATATATATATATATAGTATCTCACAAAGTGAGTACACCCCTGACGTTTTTTTAAATATATGATTATAACTTTTTATGTGACAACACCTGAAGAAATGACACTTTGTTACAATGTAACGTGGTGAGTGTACAGCTTGTATAACAGTGTAAAGTACAGTCTCCTCAAAAATAACACATAGCCATTAATGTCTAAACCGCTGGCAACATAAGTGAGTATTCCACTAAGTGAAAATGTTCAAATTGGGACCAATTAGACATCTTCCCTCCCGGTGTCATGTGACTTGTTAATGTTACAAGGTCTCGGTTGTGAATGGGGAGCAGATGTGTTAAATTTGGTGTCATCGCTCTCACACTCCCTCATACTGGTCACTGGAAGTTCAACATGGAACCTCATGGCAAAGAACTCTCTGACGATCTGAAAAAAAGAATTGTTGCTCTACATATGAGAAGATTGCCAAGACCCTGACACTGAGCTGCAGCATGGTGGCCAAGACCATACAGCGGTTTAACAGGACAGGTTCCACTCAGAACAGACCTCGCCATGGTCGACCAAGTCGACGAAGTTGAGTGCACGTGCTCAGCGTCATATCCAGAGGGTCAGCCTGTCAGTACTCAGACCATACACCGCACACTGCATCAAATTGGTCTGCATGGCTGTCGTCCCAGAAGGAAGCCTCTTCTAAAGATGATGCACAAGAAAGCCCACAAACAGATTGCTGAAGACAAGCAGACTAAGGACATGGATTACTGAAACCATGTCCTGTGGTCTGATGAGACCAAGATAAACTTGTTTGGTTCAGATGGTGTCAAGCTTGTGTGGCGGCAACAAGGTGAGGAGTACAAAGACAAGTGTGTCTTGCCTACAGTCAAGCATGGTGGTGGGAGTGTCTTGGTCTGGGGCTGCATGAGTGCTGTCGGCACTGGGGAGCTAGAGTTCACTGAGGGAACCCTGAATGCCAACATGTACTGTGACATACTGAAGCAGAGCATGATCTGTAAGCATTATTACAGCATGAAAACGACCAGAAACACACCTCCAAGATGACCACTTCCTTGCTAAAGAAGCGGAGGGTGAAGGTGATAGATTGGCCAAGCATGTCTCCAGATCTAAACCCTATTGTACATCTGCAGGTCATCCTCAAATGGAAGGTGGAGGAGCACAAGGTCTCTAACATCCACCAGCTCCGTGATGTCGTCATGGAGGAGTGGAAGAGAACTCCAATGGCATCCATGATCCAGGTATCCCAGCTGAACATTGCCCAGAGCATCACACTGTCTCCGCTATCACCGACGTCCATTACTGATATTACACTCGTCTGCCATGTTTGCAGGTTGAATTCGGTGAAGCAAATGGTCACAAAACTCCTCCCTTATTGTGCAAGGAGTTGTGGGAATATTAGCTGTAAAAGTGTCCATGGATCTACTCTTCGAAACTCTACCGGAAATAGTAGGCCATTTGGGTAACTTTGAGGTTACTCATTTCAACATACTATGATTTGGCACTTGCTAACTCTAATCTCATATTTAGAATGTATAGTAGGCAAATTGGTATGCAATTTGCGAAGTCTTGCTCCAGCTTTGGGACTGTTTTGATTCCAAGCTTTTGTATGAAACCATTCTCATTTTCTTATACTTGCAAAAAAATATATAAATGCTCCTAGACTAATATCTGATACCATGTGATGCTACTGCACGCCATTGAGCTAATGAACAGATATTTTTGATATTATTGAAATTATCACGAAATATCACCAATGTGTATGTGTTTCATGATTCATGATGGCAATACTGTAAACTGTGAAAATATTGAGATTATTAAGTATTTAATATTGAATAGCTTAGTAATTTACCAATACAGTACAGCTGAAGGAAATTGAGTTTCTATACCAGGGGTCTGCAAGTACAATTTTTGAATTTCCAGTTTCATAAAATTCCCTATAAAGCAGATGACATATATTTATAAACTTGAAACGGTCAGTTGCTTTGGTTGGGAACTTGAAATGGAGAATAAACTCAGTCATCTCTGTCCATTCGTCTTTTTCATTGTTGACATTTATTTCTTTTCAGTTCCTTTTTTTTTCTTTTTTACAAGCTATGTCATAACTTCACTAATCAGACCAGTCAGACCAGAGAGACCAGGGTATATGAAATTAAAATTCAATCAAAAACTAGTGTCTGGTCTGATGAGCTGTTTGAGGAAGTACTGTACATAAATACATGTGATTGGATAAGCTGGAGCTGGAGTCACTGTACCACAGCCAGCTTGTTTTTTTAATACACTGAATTGCTCTATTACAGTATTATTTCAGTTTTGGTCCCCTAGAACACTTTGCTAGGTCCCCATCAGGATCGGGGTCTGCCAGTTGATGACCCCTGTTCTGGACAGTTCAGTCTCATTTCCACTGTCATGAATAATCATGATGTGCTCTACACGTCCGCATACTATATAGGATCCAAGTGCAACATGCTTGTTAGCTTTCATATTTAGCGTTCATATTTCAGATATGTCATTGAGAGAAATGAGTTTTGGATTTTGTAAGAAATGAGTCTGGACCTGCTCACAATTCTTGAGAAGCGATTCAGAAACCATGACTCCTCATTTGATTACACCTTTAATATGGGCCTAAAATGACATATATTGAGATGCAACTATTTTTCTCAGTTTAAATGTTGAGAAATAGTTACAAGCAGCAAATGGATTGACAGATAAATGTATATAAACTTTAATAAAAGATCATTTTAGCTATAGCTAATTGTACTATCCCTGTGTTTACATTGTCTGAGAGCACGTAATCCATGTTGTGATCCTTCTCTGTGACACAATATTTACATACAGTCTCCTAACCTTCATGATGATCTGTCTTTTCTAGAACAATCAATTCTAAAAAGATCTTTCACACATTAAATAATGGATTAACCGAATTACATTGGGGTCCTAGTTTAGCTGAATTATTCACATTTAGCACATGGCACTTACACACACACACACACACACACACACACACACATATATATATATATATATATATATATATATATATATATATATATATATATATATATATATATATATATATATATATATATATATAAATGCTTATCTTTAAGTCTACTCAATGTGACAAAATCCATCAGTGTATCAGGTCCAGCAAAGAGAATGAATCATTGAATGATGCCTCATTAGAGGCATGCAGTGACCACTCTTTCTACGTTATACAGCAAGATGGGAAGCGAATTGGACGTTGGAGTTACTGTAAGGTTATATAAAAAAGAGGACCTGAAAACTATATGAGCACGTAACCGGAGCAACAGGTTAGTGCACATGCGGGACAATTTGAATGTATAATCAGGCAACTTTTACAGGCACACAAACCAATACAAAGATAGATACAACTTCAACGTCAACACAACTTCAAATTAAAGCTAAATAATATATTTTTTTTTATTATGAAAAAACTTGTACATTTACTATAATTTAAACCTTAAACAAAGGTTCACAAAAGACATAAATGTCTGCTTCAATTCACACATTGATTTCATTTAAAGTAAATTAGTTCCTCTTTGTGGAGGCAAAGTGGCTTAGTGGCTTAATGGTTAGCACGTTTGTCTTGCACCTCTGGGGTTGGGGGTTCAAATCCCACCCCCGCCTTCTGTGTGTGCAGAGCTTGCATGTTCTTACCCATGGTTTGGGGGTTTACTCTGGTACTCTGTTTTCCTTGCCCGGTCCAAAGAATCTGTAGTGTGTGCGATTGTGCAGTGTGATGGACCCCGTCTAGGGTGTCCCCTGCCCTGTGCTCAGAGTTCCCTGGGATAGGCTCCTGGCTCCCTGTGACCCTGTGTAGGATAACTAGTATGGGAAATGGACAGATGGATAAATAGTGCCTCTTTCACCAAGGAACATGTTGGGAAAGAATTACCTAAGGCTAACTAAGAATTGCTTTATACCTAATCTCTCAAATGTAGAGATTCGTTTATTTCGACATGTAGTAAATAAAAGTAAATGTAAACATCAGTAAAAGGATTTGGCGAAAGAAAATCCTCATTCATTTTAATTACATTAACAAATTAATAGTAGTCTAAATTTGTAACAATTTGTATGACGCAGGGTTTTTCTTTTAATGAATAGATATGAGTATAAAAAGTTGTGTTAATGGTGTGGCTACCTTTATGCCATTGCTTATGACTTTGTTTTGGTATAAAAGTGAACAAAGGCAACTGTGAATATATAAATGTTGGAGTTTGTTCAAAGGGCACAAACGCTAACCCTGTCCATTTGAACTTTTGTAACCATCCATCCATCCATTTTCTGTACCGTTTATCTTTCAAGGGGTCGAGAGGGAGCCTGGAGCCTATGCTAGGGCACAAAGCAGGGGTACACCTTGGATGAGGTGCCAACCCATCACAGGGCACAATCACACACCCATTCGCACACTACCGACAATATGGAAATGCCAGTCAGATTACGACGCATGTCTGTGGACTGGTAGAGGAAACCGAATAACCCGGAGGAAACCCCCGAAGCACGGGGAAAGGTACTCAACTCCGAAGGTGCGAGGCAAACATGCTAACCACTAAGCCTGGGAATTTATATTCAATTCATTAATCAATTAATGGATCTACTTTCAAATTAGCATGTTATAATCCGAGTAACCAGGACAAAGCTGCGACTCCAGCAGGACTGTGAAAAGAAAAGGCGCATTTATTTAGAATTGACATGCGGAGCATCCCCACACCAATCCGGCTGGGTGTCCCACCTGTGAGCAAACACCCACACACACACAAACAAGCACGCATACACACAGACACTCAGGTTCCCACAGCATTCACGTGTGCGGACACACCAGGCTTTCCTATCAGCTCCTGTGGCCTCGGCTCAGAACAAGGGCGCCTTTCAGTCCATCATACAGCTGCACATGGCCGAGACACACTGGCTCACTGTTAGAGCAGAACTGATAGATAAAGAGGCTAAAAAAGAGGTAAGGTGGCGTGAAAGGGAGCGAAGTGTAGCCTGTGAAATGTGAAATGCAGTAGACGGAGTGCTCCGGCTAAACAAGCAGAGGCAAGCCGTGGTTTCCTAACAAGTCAATTTTAGGCTGGTCTACCTGTACCCTCAGGGTTAGGAAAAAATACCTGTTTTCATAATATATGAGTCTCTCTATAGCAGATATGCCAACACTCATCAACACTTATCGAGTTTTGATTGCTTACTCTTTTTTTCCCCACTCTTGCCCCTTCACTACCCTCTTCTAATTGTCTTTTTCAATGACGTTTAATTCACATTGCTCACTCTGCCGTGTTTCACAAGAACTCTCTAGTCACCC
The DNA here is from genome assembly GCA_012411365.1 of Ameiurus melas. Lineage (NCBI taxonomy): Eukaryota > Metazoa > Chordata > Actinopteri > Siluriformes > Ictaluridae > Ameiurus > Ameiurus melas. The sequence goes on along the minus strand of CM022754.1, from coordinate 36,238,043 downwards.
ACTGGCTTTGTCTCTAGCAGTCCTGCCCTCCCTCTTTCACACATGCACACACACACACATACAAATGCACACACACACACACACACACACACACACAATCACACACACATACTAATGCACATGACAGTTCCTTTATCTCTCAGAGCCAGTGCTTGTAGGGGACTTGTGTGTATTGACCAGTTTTGGCTTGCTGCTCATTTTGGAAGATTCCCTTCTTGACACACTTTATTTCGCTGACAGTCTTTCACCATTCTGAACTTGTCGTCGCTCGAGTGGGAGTTTTTCTTCTTCTTTTTTTTTTTTTTTTTCTTGTGGTCGGTTGGTTTGTTTTCGCTCTGCTGTTTACTCAATTAGGTAGAGGTGTGGTAGAGAGCGAGAAAGAAATCGTGCAGCTGCTAGTGTACAGGTCTGGTCTTCTGAGTGCTACTGAACAGGACTGAGAAGATCTTCTCAGGCAGAGAGAGAGAGAGAGAGAGAGAGAGAGAAAGAGAAAGAGAGAGAAAGAGGTTGGACCCAGCGTCTCTGTTGTGGGCATAAACAGCGTGTGACAAGCCAACCGATCGACAGCACAGCCTCATGGGAAAATAGGGCCCCAGGACTTGTGAACAGATGCCCATACGCATCCAGAAAATCAGCGCTGGAGTTCAGAAGAGAGAAGATCATCCATATGCCATGATTCGAAAAGAAACCAAAAGGTAACAGGGGCCTTCCCTACTTTCTCAGCTCTTACAGATGATCTATACAGGTTATGTGTCAGCGCAAATAGGGTTGGACTGCTTTGCCTTTTTCTGTGTGGTGTGTTTGCGAGGTCCGTTAGAACTGCCTGTGCAGTGCAGTGCAGAGAGGCACGATAATTGTGGTTACCAGACAAGGTTGTGGCTTCCCTTTGCGTTCTTTAGAATTTGCAGTTCAGTTCTCAATTCCCTGTTAGAGACACACATAGCACTTATTTCTCACACATACACCCAGAAGAAGAAAAATAAAAACACCTCTCGACTTCTGAATTTAAAGTTTTTTGGTTAGTTTAACACTTTTTTTCTTTTTTTAAGTGAAGATGGGTGGATTTGCATATCTGACACATTTGTGTTGAATCATCAACTTTGTTATCACTGATCTGTTCAGAGGGGATTTCACATCAGGGTCGCTTTTGAACTTAACATGTCGCTGCCGTCATCTGCTGCAGATAGAGACTCCTGCCCTAGGGCTCGGCTTTGAGATCCAGGCGATGTCGTTTCGCGAAGATCTGCGCAAAGTGAGGAAGAAAGCATCGTTCTGCGTCACGCACTGGACACAGCAGAACGGCTCCAGCAACACCTCCTCGCAGTGAGTGGCGCAACTCAGCAAGTGGCTGAGTTTACTTCGAAATTCTGTTCAGAGAGAAACGGTGCGAAACGTCCGAAACATCAGCGTTTGTTGTGATAAAGTGTCACAGTCACGATGTGTGTGCTTTTTTTTTCTTCATCTCTGTGCTTTTATCTGATTGCTGAGAAATGACAGTCATTGCAGTCCTAGATACATGATACTATCAGCATCACCCAGTGAGAGCACTACTTAGGAAGTGCCTATGTGTCACATGTCATTCTATATAAACAAATAAGTCATGATGATCTATCATATACATATCAGCTCATTTTCTTATGTGCTTTACGTATTCGCACGTAATTCGTTTTTAGCGTTGTTTTCTTTTATATGCAAATAATTGGAAAAGTACTTTTTTATACGTTTTTAATATCAAGAGCTAAATCTTAAGGGTGCCCTTATGTGACGTCACTGAGATAGCTTATTGTCGTGCGTTGCTTATTTAATTGATTAGCTGCGTAATTATAGAGATTTGGGAATCGTTTTAGTTTATTGTGTTTGTCAGTGTATTGGGTTTGCAAACAAGAAGTACATGACTAAAGTAAGGAAGTGCATTTTAATAAATAAAAAAAACAACAAAAAAACAAAGTCAGTCTGTTAAATCAAATTCAATATACGTGACATCTGTATGCCGGTACGAATATCGACACGGTCGGGGCTGTCAGAGTTTAGAACATAAAAATAAATCAAAGCTTGACTTAAAAGGTGGAATAGAAGAAGTGTACCTTGTGTTTTGGGAAAGCCTGTGAGAGAATATTTTGAATTCCGTTATTCATCTTAAAGCGTATTAGTCAGGTACTACTATTGATTATTGAGTATCTCCACTATGTAAGTGAGAAATGTCAGGAACGTCAGGACTCGCTGGTGGATTCTGGGAGTTTACGGGGTAAACTGGATCATGTCGAGTTGAAATGTCTGTAACATTATAAAACTTAGTGCTGGTGAAGAGTCTATCTGTTGAGCTCATGTACTAAATGTAAACGCATTAAGCACAAAGATTTGGAATGATCGGACCCAGAAAAGATGAATGTTTTCAGGTCTTGAAAGGACGAGATGTCTTTTCGAAATTTCCCTGAATTGCTAAAAGGTATTCTAGGTAACAAGACCAAGACTGCCACCGCGATTTGTTGCATGTGGTTTAACACATTGACACGTTTACAGTTTGTTGATGGACGTATTAGTTGGTATTAGTTCTTTGGTTGACGCACATACGCTTCTGAGAAACTTTAATCCAGGGGTCAGACAGACTAATGACTCGATTATAAATAGAATAAATCTATTAATCATTAAATTATAATTAAATCAAATGTTTTGATAATTAAATGACTACACAGACACCCTGCCGGTGCTTGACAGGTCCCTGGGGTTCCTGGAGAGTACTTTGAGAACCATGGCTTTAATCAGTGGAGTTACGTGAAGCAAGGCCGGTCGTTGATTATCTACCAAGTTGGAGATATTTGAAAACAAATAAGTCTATTTATTGTGTTCTTCAGTGTGTTTGGTCTTGTTATGCACTTAAACAATAAGTTAGGTAATAATAATAAAAATCATAATCATAATCATAATAATATTTCTGTTTGTAAAGCAGGGTCTGTACAGCACATTACCAATTTGTAAACTAGATGTAGATACAAAATTAGATTGTAAATTTTTGCGTGTGTGTGTGTATGTGTGGTGTCTTAATGAGTCTAGCATCAATTAATCAATTACTGGGAGAAAAGGACTCTTGACTCCCGTGTGTGTGTGTGCAGGCGCATGTGGGGATGTTGCTTTGGCCAGGAACTTGGAGTAAAATACCAGCTTCTGTGTCAGGGAAGAGGAGAGGGGAGTGTTGAGGGGGGATTTCCAAAGAAAAAAGGAGAAGTTGTTTTCTGAATGACCTGAATAGAGCAAAGGGTTCTGAAGGAGAGGAAGAGAAAGTGTGTGAGATCGAGTAGGTGCTGTATAAGGCCGAAACACATGCATGCACACATACACAAGGGAACGCTGCAATATCAAATATGGCAGCCTAATGAATCATACACAGGACCCCAGGGCTTTTTGTAAACGACTAGCCGGGTTCTGAAGAATCCTGCAGCATTTACCTCCACGTAAACATATTACAAAACACTTTTGCGTATTCGGAGTGCATTAAGTGTGTGTGTGTGTGTGTGTGTGTGATCAGTAACTACAGTGTCGTCTTCTTACCTGTAACATGTGTGGACTGTTGGTTTATGCAAATAAGGGACAAAAATATTAAATGTGGTATTTTGCATGGGGTTTTACTGATCTGTTTTAGGACCAAGAGAACGTGAAGAGGAAAGAATACTGGAATGAGGTGTGTGCCTCTTTTGAGTCAATACTGATAAAAGTGCTTATGAAAAGTAAATATGGAATCTCGTTCACTCTTAACAGTTGACTGATTAAAATGCAGACTTAAAAGCAAGTCTGTGTGTGTGTATGTGCAAATGTACTGTATGTGTATGTTCTGCTGAAGGTTTTAGGATGTGAGAGTCTAAGAGGTGACAAGAGGAGAATTGAAAATGAGCAAGAGCTGCTGGATGAGAGAGAGAGAGAGAGAGAGTGAGATTGAGAGAGAGAGAGAGAGAGAAAGGGGTTGGTCATTCTAAGAACTTGTCCCCACTTCTCTACACACGCAGCTAACTTCCTGTTTGTGTCGTCAGTTCAGCCATGAAGCCTGACCACACTCATACATGCGACTCTTTTCAGAGAAGCCTTTATCTTTTCTACCTGCTGGAACACACAAACAAAAAGGCCTCAGTGTGCGACTACTGAATGCGAATCAAATTAGTCGCCTGTACTCCTGGTACTGGACGTTCCTCTTTGCGCGTGTAATGAGCATCTGTGTTAAATAGGAGGTAAATCTGAAGACAAGTTTTCAGGTCAACGGCCACTTCCATTATGTACATTGTGTGTAGTGAGCATACAGTATGTAGTGAATAGACAGTGTGTTTGAAAGAGATGGAAACTATTGGCGGTTTGTTTTCATGTATTTCATTTCAAAAGACTTTGCATTGTTCATCCTGTGTAGTGAGCATTCAGTATGTAGTGAATAGACTGTACACTCGAAGGAGTTCAATAAATGAATGATTTATTTGTTTGTTTTAAAAGTGTGCAATTTGGCTATTATATGAATGTGTTTCAGGTCAGCTGAGACATGTAAAAAATTGAGCTAAATATCAATAAATGAACAAATAAATAAATACAGGGAATTAATAATAGATGGTACTGCTACAAATATTTGAAGCACATTCAAGCTCAGTTTGTAAGAATAGAGAGATTTTTATCTGTTTTTCAAATGTCTGATATCCCAAGCACTTCGTTTCATTACTTGACGTCTATCTGAAGGTTTTCTAAGCGTTTTGCAAAAGAGACTCACGTGACGTAACATTGGAAAAGAAATCTAAGCAATGCTTGTCATTTCAACTTATGTTATTAATTTTTTAAACTACTTACCAAATATTAAAACTGAGTTCTGTATGTGAGTATGTAAATATTTTTCAACAGGTAATTACAACTTAAATACATCCTATTGGCCGTATAGTGCAAGTGGGTCTACAATGTAGTGAACATATGGAGATGTATTGAATAGAGTGTGTCTCTAAATGGAAGTATATATATATATATAATAATTAATATTAATCATTCTACGGTTTATGTGATATGAGTACATAGTGTATCACTACTGTTCTGTGTATCACTACTACTATATTAATGGCACCCTATGTTCTGCGTCTGTGTCAGTAGTATAGTAAATCGCAGGTTTTTATTAATAATCAACTACTCATTTTGAGTATTTGAAATTCAAGCTTTTATTATTTTTTTATCTGGCAGCAATAGTACACACGCAAAATGAGAGTATACATAATAAGCAAAATATTACGTTTTACACGGCTGTGCATTTTCTAGTTGGCAGCCATGAGGAACTTCAGAGGTCGAATGTAGAGCTAGAACACTATCACATATTAACACAAAGGGCAAATGTAGTCACAGCCTGACAGACTGCAAATATGTGTAAGTAGCTGCAAAGTTAAAGTGTTAAAGGGGGGTGTATATCTGACATTGACAGCTTTGTAAAGTGACATTCACACTTTGTAACTACCAATATGTGTGTGTGTGTGTGTGTGTGTGTGTGTGTGTGTGTGTGTGTGTGTGTGTGTGGCGATACCAGGCAGGTGATGGGACACGAGCAGCGACAACAAACAGTGCACTGCTATGACCAAAACAGTAGTGCGGATATGATCAGGGCAAACACAGGAGCCGACTCTCTCTGTAAACATCAATACACATGCCATGCTGGTACACATACACATACATACACACACACACACACATACACACACACATATGCACACACACACACACACACACGCACGCGCATGTCGGTACATGCTCGTACATGTTTGCTGAATCACGGCCTCTCTGTTTCATCTGGGCTACAATTTCAATTTGTGTTTCCGCAGTTTATAATATAAAAGTCTGATAACAACGTGAGTTCATAAAAAGAGCACCAGCAAACATTCAGTAATTATTCAATTCGATTCAATTTAATTCGTATAGCACTTTTAAAAATGCACGTTGTCACAAAGCAGCTTTACAGAAATCTGGATATGATTTTTATTTATTTATTTATTTTTTAGATTAGCAAGGAAAGGGTGGCTTGCCAATGGTGGCATGGAAAAACTCGCTGAGGTGATAAGAGGAAGAAAACTTAAGAGGAACCAGACTCAAAACAGAACCCATCCTCATTTGGGTGACACCAGATTGTATACTAATTATATTTAAATGCACTATATAGTGCATTCTGTGGAAACTATCTAGTGACCTTGCCATTTGCAGCGAATAGGACAGCACTTAGAACACTGGGAATGTACCCTAGCCAGTACTAAAGAAATGCCCACATTGACCTCACAGCTTGTAGGTAAAAGGGACTAGGGTGCATTTAGAATGCTAGACATTAGCTTGTACAGAAACCTAGTAAAGATGTTGTCAAATGTAGGTAATAAGGATTATGCCACCAGTTGGGACACTACGAATATATTCTAGTTGGTGCAGGGTCCCAATAATGACATTGCCAATCACAGGTAATAGGGACTAGGGTGTCATTTAGATCATTAGCAATGTAACTTAGCTGGTGCAGAATGTCCATATGTCCATGACCTTGCAATACCTAGATTATAGAGACTAGGATGCTGTTTGGGACACTTATATACCCTAGTTGGTGCAGGATCCTAGTAATGATGTTTCCACATGTAGGTAATGACTAGGGTGCCATTAGAACACTAGGAATGTACCCTTGCTGGTGCAGAATGTCCATAATGACCTTGCACTATCTAGGGTATAGAGACTAGGATGCTGCTATGCACTCTAGCTGGTGCAGAGTCCCAGTATGTACCCTAGCTGTAGCAGTATCCCCATAATAACCATGCAATATGTAATTAATAGAGAATAGAGTACCATTTGAGACGCTTGGAATGTAACCTTGCAATTCCTAGATTAGGAACTAGGGTGCCATTTAGACACCTAGCTGGTGCAGAATCACAATAATGACATTGACAGATGTAGGTGCTAGGGACTAGGGCGCTATTTGAAACATTAGGAATGTACCCTAGAGACTAGGATGCAGTTGGGGACTTTTCTACAGTGTGTACCCTAGCTGGTGCAGAATCCCAGTATGTACCCTAACTGGCACACTATCCCCATAAGCACCATTTAAAACACTAGGAATTTACCCTAGCTGCTGCAGAATGTCCAGAATGACCTTGCAATGTGATGGGAATAATGACTAGAGCACTATTTCTGAGAGAATGGACTGTATACTCCTTACAGTCTTTTCCTATCAACACTCATTACTCATGATGTTTTCTTTATCATTACATCCACTTTTACTCCAATTGCATTAATTAATATTTTTTTGTGTGTGGGGTATTTCAAACATTTCCATCCAGCCTTTCTTATGTCCACATTCAAAACTTGAACTAAAACAGAGTGATGAAAACTGACTACACATGCACACACTCATGCAACCTCTCTGAGCACAGGACGCAGATCAGAAGTTGAAGCCACATTAATCAGATAGCTGAGGCCCTGCAAGAGAGCTTGCACGTTTCAGTTGCACAGGTCAGCACAGTTTTCTTTGGTTGATTTACATACCAAAAGATTGCTAGTGTCTTGCTTATGTTCTGCTTGCTACTTAAAACTGGATATCTTGTGGTGAATCTTACATTTCTGACTTGCAGCTGTAACGTGTCTGTCAAAATACTCAATATATCTAATGTTTATCTAAATTGTTGGTTATACACTACATGGCCAAAGGTTTCTGGATACCTAATCATCACACCCATACAATATGTGGGCCATTCCCAAACTGTTGCTACAAAGTTGGAAGTACACACTTGTATAGGGAAGTCTTTGTTTGTTATAACATTACAAATTCCCTTCACTGGAACTAAGAGGCCAAAATCTGTTCCAGTATGGTAATGCCCCTGTGCATAAAGCGAGCACAATGAAGACATGGTTTGCAGTGGAAGTTTGGAGTGGAAGAACTTGAGTAGCCTGAACAGAACCCTAACCTCAACCCCAAACACACTCATGCATATAATCTAGTTGAGACTCAATTATGAGCTGAAATGATGGAGACCATGACCATGCTTATATTCATCCACTGATCCACCCATCCATCCATCCATCCATCCATCCATTTTCCATACCACTTATCCTTTACAGAGTCACTGGGAAGCCTCGAGCCTATCCCTGGGAACTAAAATAGTGTGGCAGGGGACAGCCTGGATGGGGTATGCTTACATTTATCTTTAATTCAAAAGTAAAAATCTGATCAAGCATACTATACCTTCTGATCAAGCATACTATTTATCCAGATTAAAACATAAAGACTAAATGTTACACAAAAATTCTAAAACAAGCCCCAAAAATGGGAAAAAAAATGCATTCACAATTAGAAACTATTAGTTGCCATGGATCTTGTTTATTATGATTATTATGATTATTATGATTATTATGATTATTATTATTATTGTTGTTGTTGTTGTTGTTGTTGTTGTTATGAGGTCTTTAATAAGCACACACATGAAAATCCATCACAGCAGCAATTATTTAATTCTGCATGGTCATTGTAAACTACGCTTGTAAGCACTTTTGTCCTGAGTGGGTTTGCCTCATTTCTTTTAAGAAATAAAGGGAAGCTGAATATTAAAATAAATAAATAAATAAATAAATAAAAATATTTGAGATAGCAAACAACACAAGCAAGTGTTTTTTTGTCAGAACATATAAGCACCAATCATGGTCCAGTATGCAAATTCATGACATGCGATCCTGGTTTTGAAGAGATAGGGGTTGGGGTATGTATGGTTTGGGGCATTTCTAATTTGCCTATTCATAGAACCTGGCTTTCTTGATGCTCGTAAAAGTATAGGTTTGTTTTCTTTGTGGAGCCATCACACCAAGCAATGTATTATTCAATAAAGGTTGTGAGAATGTTACATGCACTTCTAGCTGGTTGCTGGAACACCACGAATGGAAAGCTTCTTCTTTCTTTCCTTGGTGGATAAAAGTGCATGCCAAAATACCCTAATTGTAAAGGTCTCTTTCTAAATAAATAAATAATACCGCTTTGTCTCTCTTCATCAGCAGGAAGTCACGCCAGGAAGGAGGAAGCATGAAGAAGACCAGGAGGCCGGTACAGAGAAGGATGACCTGTCCGAGTCCTCAGGAGATCAGCCGGGCGCTACAAAGCCCTACTATACCTGCGAGTGCTCGTGCTGCCAGTCTGGATGAGCTCATTCAGCGCTGTCTGCACTGCTTCGGTCAGTGTGTCTACCTATCTGTTTAGGATAATGACATTCCCTCTCACCGTCTACCTGTCTAACATAATGCATAAAAGCATAAAACAGTCCTTCTCCTGTCTAACTGCCTCTCTTTTTTCTCTCTTGAAGTTAATAAGACAGAATCTGCAGCTTAATATGTTACAATGTTCATCTTCAAGATTTTCCTATTTCAGAAAACTGAAAAGTACTTATATCTTTAACTCTGTTTCAAAGTGCTAACACTGGAGACTCCTTCCAAAAATGTTAAACCAATACATCTTCACAGAACACTTCATCATATCAGTGATTACACACTTAAAAAAAATAAAATAAAAATAACCACCATTGGTTATGTGGTGTTACCATACAAGACCCTGAGCTAGCTGTTACTATGGTAACTATAACCTATACAACGTGCATTATTGTAAACCTTGCAGCTAGGACTGCTGTCAGCGCTGCTGTTATAGATAACATTCTGAGAAGTTAGATTGGAGGTTTCAGTAGTGCTGTGGTGTAAAGTCCATTATCACCAAGTTGTTATAGTCTTCTCTATAAGGGCTTTTTATTATCTTGTCATCTCACGTCAACACAATAATGATGACTGTCTTCTGAACTCTCATACACATGCTTCAGCTCCAGTCTAATGTCTAACTTTGCCTGAAGCCTGTCTCTGAACTACTCCACATGTTTACATTGGGTCTTTCTTGTACCAGTGATGATGTAATCTTCTAAAAGTATCATAGGGAAGAAAGGAATGAAGACATGAAAGATGTTCTTTACGCTCACTTTGCTAAAAATCACTATCATGCGTAAATATTTTTGTCATGTCATTTTTCTCTTTTGCCTTATACGGTGTTTTGTTTCATTTAAAATGTTTTGCGGTCTTGAAACAAAGTGCGGGAAAGAGAAGAATCTTTGAGTTTGCTGTTTTTTTCAGATCCTGGGAATGTCTTTGTCCTGCCTTGCTATTGACATAAAGTCTGTCTCGCTTCTTCTTCCCCTCTCTTGGATCACTCCTCACTTGTAAAATTATGCTACTTTCTTTATTTGTGTGTTGCAGACTCTGAAGGGAAATTAATCAGAGGTATGCAGCTGGTCAATATGACTCTGATGATGCACAATTGGGTTGTACCGTCGCACATCTTCGCCCATAAACTGCTCTCTCTATATCCTTTATTGACTTGGCACTGTTTATTCACTTCCAGAACAATATTTCATATTAGTACCCTAGGGGCAGTCTTTACCTAATCTTAATACTAATGGGCTGAGGTCAGGGTGTATACAGTATGTAGCTACACAATGCATCACATCGCATCTAATCTCCAAAACAATGAAACAAGAGCTGCCTTGTTGGGCATATTTACAAATCTGCCTGCTGGTAGACCGGTTCCTTTGAGTGTGTGTGTTGCAATAAGGGTGTGTATCCATGCTCCTCTAAGACTACTCCTTGACTAGGCATTACCTACAAGGACTGTCCAGCGGAGAAGAGACCCCAGAAAAGACCTCAGATCTGCCAGTTCATCAGGTCAGTATTGTGAGACATTTACCAATAAATTGACTATTGTCTATGACGTGCTTCATATTTACACTCGTCTTCTCACTCAGGCACTGGATAACTCATTATCCTCTGATGTTTGAGACGGATCCGCTGTTGGAGGAGGTCATGGGGGACATGTGTGCTCTGGTCAGGGGTGAAAAGGACTCCCACTGCCAGCTGATTGATACTCCATACCCGTGAGTGATCACAAATTTGATCGAAACTGCGTACTATTTGGTGCTGCTAGTTCTGAAGTTTTTTTTTTTTCATATCTTGTAACATGATTGCATCACTGATCTCTGAAAGACACTGATCGTCAAAGAAAAATCTTGATAAAACAGATTATCACAGAGTTTCTGTCTAGTTGCTTTTTAAACAAAACTTTATTGACATTTTTGTCAAACTGTTTACATGTGTGCTGTTGCTTATAACCAAGCTAACGACCTCTAGATCCTTATACATTCAATTTGTGAATCTGGTAATATTCTGCTCGACATCTGGAAATGATAGACACTGAATCTAAGCTGGCTAATGACTAATGTTCATGACCTAAGACTAGCTAGTACGTAGTTGTTGTCTTTCATAAAGACACTGTAGAGAAAGTATAAGCAAGACATGTGGAATAGCAGATGTGTTGATAAAGGGCTAAGAAAAGGCCCTGTATGACAGAAATTACTCAGATATTACACTTAGCATTGACCGCTAACTGAACTGACATGGTGGGTTCCATTATATTTAAAAACTATTCTAATATATATTCATTGTACAGTAACAGCTCATTCATACTGACTTGTTTGACGGACACTGCAAATAATTTAAGACTAATATAAACAGATTATAATGTGCTGTTCTTTCACAAGGAAAGACTATAATCATAATCATTGATATGGTGAAGCTAGAAGTGTCAGAGCTTTGTAACAGTCAGAAGTTGAAGTTTACCGCCAATGGAGTGTCTTCAAAGGTTTTCACTTTCAGTTTCTTTGTGACCATGAAAATCTATATTTCTGTCTTATTAACTGCATGAGAAAGGGGAAAAAAACGAGAAGGTGTTGAAAGAATGTATGGAAGCCCTAAGCGGCCGTGCATTATTCATCTGTTCTTGATCTCAACTTCATTTTTCTGTGTACTCGCCATCCATCAGCCCTGAAGTCAATGGGTTTTTTGAATGGGATTTTAGTTAAATGCCTGAATTCAGGTCTGCGGTGAACACAATCTCAAGATATGTTCACGTTTTATACTACAATATAAAATACATCAGCAATACCCCACTCAGAATTTTGTCAAGCTTTTACATGTCTTTAAAAAGACGGTTGCTAACAAGTGGCTAAATGGGACTACCGAAGTTATTGGGGACATCAAACGTCATCACGCTGAACAGGAAAACTCATCTACTACACCCTCGTTGTGCTTCTAATTGCACTCTTGCAAACTATTCCAACTCAAACTTTCCAACTTGCGGATTTATCAATTTATATACTATTTTTCCAATTGTAGTGTTTGTTTAAAAAAAATAAATAAAGACTGAAAGAGTTGTCTGAAGCGTAGCGGTGGTGACGTTGAAGTCATGCGACCGTGGTGTAGTTCGTTTTTAGCCTAACTTCAGCTTTTTACTTCTGGCGATTGTATTTAGGCTTCAAAATTCCTGAAAGTTGTGTTCATTTGTGAAGATTATCTTGATGAATAAAACATTAGGAATGAGCGTTTATAGCTGTCGTAATATCAGTCATAACAGGAACGAACCTACTTTGTTAGTGGACGTTCCACGATATTAAAAGTAACTATAGAACACTCCAGGACATGATATTACAGGAAAATAATCCACTTCAGGACGGTAAGAGTAACCCCGTTTCACACTGCTCCAGATCACACCACCTTGTTGTCATTTCAACTTATAAATAAATGATATATTTTCCACTCTATTTCTGAAAGCAGTAATCCTCCTACGGACATCTGCCTGGCTCCCTCACCCTCAGTGAAGAAGAGGAAGGTGTCTCTGCTGTTTGACCACATGGAGGCTGAGGAGATGGCCGAGCACCTCAGTTACCTGGAGTTCAAAAACTTCTGCAGCGTTTCAGTGCGTGGGCTGACCATAAACACTCACCACACCTGCTCACACCTTCAGGATTTCCTCCAGACGCAGACTGTTACACAGCACAGAATAAACATTGCTTCACCCTAGTAATGTCAATATCAATAATGACCGTTTCAATTCGACTGATAATAAAAAAAAATATTTCCCATGTATACATTCATGCCGAGGTCATCGAAATATGACTAACATGCTCTGAATTGGAAATTGTCCACTCATGTTTTGAATGGTTACTTATGAGGAGTAGCTGAGTTTGTGATTGCTGATTGTGTGATGTTTACCGTCTTAGTTCCTGGATTACCGGAGCTACATGGTGCACGGCTCGGTGAGGAATAACCCGGCTCTGGAACGCTCGGTCATGCTGTGTAACGGTGTCTCGCAGTGGGTCCAGCTCATGATCCTCAACAGACACACTCCACAGCAAAGGGCTGAAGTCTTCACAAAATTCATTCATGTAGCACAGGTAAGCTCCCAGCAACACAATACACGCATACATCTTTAGTAGCTAGATCTCTAGGGTAGCAAGTGACATTTATTTATTCACTATTGCTCACTAGTTAGCACCATATTTGAGGACAGAACCCAAACTAGAGGCTGATTCGTGAAATAACATCGCAAGCTAGCTAATCAAATTAGGTTACTGTTCATAAGGCTAATGACTAAGTCTGACTGGGTAAAGATATATGTAGCCATCATGTTCATGATACAGGCAATATAAAGGCACCGTGGCAGTACAAATGAGACAACTGATTCTGTTCCCTGTTCTCTTTGATGTTTCGAGAGAAATGCAAGAATACACACTGCACATTGTGTAACACCCTTGAAACAGGCGCTTTCTTACTGCCACTCACTATTTCCACACTAAACTGGAAGCCACGTGAGCGTTGTGCAACGAACATTGAAAAAAAAAGAAATTCCTGACTGCATCTTATTTTGTTTAAAGTGTTTTTTTCTTGGGGGGCAATTTAATTTTAGTATTATTTTATTTTTGTTTAGTTTTATAAAATCTAGTTTGAGGGGTTTCTTTTAATGGAACCACTTTTACTTCAGTGTGAATACAAGTAAATCTTACCTGCATAAGTCATTCCTTACACCTGAGATGAACCTACATAAACATGCTTTTCTTCCTTTTGATGTCAAATTGACGCAACACCGGAGTCGGATATCTTTTGACATAATCCTGTGTTAGGACACTTTCTGGGTTGATTTTCCAGGCAGAAGTAGTGACAAAAGAAATAGGAGCTTCGTATACTTTTGGTATGCGAGTGTCGTATAATGCTGGTTTGGTGAAACGCCAAACATGAAATCCAAATCGTTCAAATTTAGAAAATATTCATAAATATGTCATTAGAGTGTCTTAAAATTGTCATAGGTTTGAATAAAACGAGGATATATATATATATATATATATATATATATATATATATATATATGAAACTCGCTTAATGGACAGAAATATTCATAACTCTGTCAATACAGTGTAATAATCATTAACGTGAACTAGTCATTTAGCGTAAAACTAGAACAATTTCATGTCAATCATGACCATTATGACTATGACATTCCTGCTGAATACAGAGCTGCTTTGAGTTATCTGCAGTTATTAGAGAGAGAGAGAGAGAGATGGCTTAAGCCTCCGCTTTTGTTTTCTGTTAGATCAGTGTGCTGTTTTGGACAGTAGGCTAACTTTTCCATTATTTAAGTTATCTTGGTGAAGTAATATGGAACTGTAGCGCAATCAGTAACTGCGCACCTCAGAAGGTCTGTCAGCCAATCAGAATAGGGAATTCAACAGTGCTGTAATATAATGAGCAGTAATACAACAAGTGTATGTATATACAATAAGAAGTAATAATACTATGAGTGTACTTATATACAATAATGAGTAACACTACTATGAGTGTACGTATATACAATAATGAGTAATACTACTATGAGTGTACATATATACAATAATGAGTAATAATACAACATGTTTTTATATACAGTACAGTAATGAGTAATAATACGAGTGTTCTTATAAACGGTGTTAATATAGGAAACAAATTGTTGAAATGAACCTTAAATGCATTTTCAGCAGAAGGCTGACGTAGAAACATGACATTAAATCAAGACTCCAAGATACTGAGTCAGCGTATTAGTAAGGAAGTAACAGTTACAGGAATTCCAAAATGTCAGTGTGTTAATACATAGGTAATATAGTTTCCAAAGAAGGCATCCGTTGTTGTTATGACTCATACATTACTGAGAAACCAGCACCCATTAAATTAATAAAGTTGTTGACCACTGTACTAGTTGCTTTATCACAGGAAATTAGGTCATTGAGAAAGCCCCATGTTGTGCCCTTGTGCAGTAGTTTTACAGTGTGAGTACAAGCACGCAGCCGCACCAGTACTGACACGCAAACTTGTGCAAACACATAGGAAGCTGGTGGGCTGGTTTGTCACGATGTGAGAGGTTGGTAATTAAATAAGTATGTCATTCTGACACTACGTACCTTACATAAACGTCCTGAACATTTCCAGAGCAAATGTACAGGAAGTAGTGTGTTCAGAACACACATAAGTGCTCACGTAGTAAATAGATGTACAATAAGAACTGTAAAACCATAGAACATTCTTCCCCTTTCTGTGTGTGTGTATGTGTGTGTGCGAGCAGAAACTAAGGTCCCTGCAGAATTTCAACACTCTGATGGCAGTCATAGGCGGTCTATGTCACAGTTCCATCTCCCGACTCAAGGACACAGCCAGTCTACTCTCCTCTGACATCACCAAGGTTTGTGCAATCCCATAAAATTACCCACAAAAGACAATTTTGGAGCTCCCCAGCCACACACACACACACACCCACACACACACACACACACACACACACTCACATACCACAAAGCTATGATCTGAATTACAGTTGACAATATTGTCAGTGCTGCTGTTATAGAAGATTAATCAACACCGTCTGACAAATCAGAATCAAGAAATCGACAGCAATATAGTATAAACATAATTTACATATCAAAAGAAAAGTTGATTTTAAAAGAAAAAAAACAAATGTAAGTTTTTCTCTGGTTGTTGGTTTCATTCAAGCCCTCACTAATTAGACAGTTGTACTAATTCTTTTGTGTCTTACAACTGATAATAGCGCTGTCTTTGAATGTTTTATCTATAAGTTTTCCTTCCAAATTTACCTTCTTGGCTTTAATAAATCCCTCATTTTGGGCTCCCTAAAGTGACACAACAGAAAAGTATTCAACATATCATCAGAAGAGGGTGGAAAGGATGGACACGCTCTCTGTCTTGTCAATCACAGTGACACTAGCCAATCGGGGTTTGTCTGTGAGCTTGTGCAAGCTTTCCTTGGATTGTGTTACGCTGTCTTGTGATGAAGCAAGAGCAGCATTTTGAAAAGGTGCAGTTGGCTGACTACACGTGCTAGCCAATATAATCTTATTGTGGCAGTTGTATATGATGTTTTACGATCAAAATAGCTTTAGTTGTGCTGTCTGTTTTATCTCTGTACCAGTGTTATTGTGGAGAAGTGTGAATTGTTTGCCCAGCAGGGGGCTCATACCAATCCCACTTCCCACTGCACTGCTCACCAGCAGCTAAACATAGAGTCACGATACTCTACACACAGAAACCCAACAGTGTCCTGACAAATCTTATAACAGACTTGCGCCAATGAAATAATTCATTTGTTTATACTGATTGAAAATGTCCGATAAGACAGTGGAACGCAAGTGTACTGCTAGAAAGGGTTAACCAAGAAAAATCTCATTCTCTGTTTGCAGGCACTGAGTGAGCTCACAGAGTTGCTCTCCTCCTACAGTAACTACAATAACTACAGACGAGTGTACAATGAGTGCAGCGGCTTTAAAGTGCCTATCCTTGGTGTGCACCTTAAAGACCTTATCTCTCTGAATGAGGCACTACCCGACTACCTGGAGGGTGACAAGATCAACCTGGGAAAGCTACAGCACCTGTACAGTAACATCAGCGAACTGCTGGCCATCCACAAGTGCAAGCCTCCGTTTGAGGCCAACAAAGACCTGCTGCACCTGCTAACGGTGAGGGAATAAGACTACAGTGCTGTGAAAAGGTATTTGCCCCTATTCTGATTTCTTCTGTTTTGGGGTACATCTCATACTAAATAGTTTTAGATCTTCAAACGAAATACAACATAAAACAAAGGCAACCTGAGGAAAAACACAATACAGCTTTTATTTCTTTTTTTACTGAAGCAAAAAAAGTGATCTAACACCTATCACCCATGTGAAAAACTAAGCGACCCTAACTCTAGCCCGCTTAAACTTAAAATGTGGTTGTGCCACCTTTAACAGCAATACTTGCAATCAAACTGCTTCCGATAACTGGAGATCAGTCTTTCATAGCACTGGATTTCAGAGGTGGATTTACTCCTATGCTTTGGATCATTGTCTTGCTGCATATTCCAGTTGAGCTTGAGTTTCATGTAATGGACTGAAGACCGGATATTCTCCTTTAGCATTTTCTGGTAGAGAGCAGAATTCAGTATGATGTATGATGTTCTTGATGTGTTTGGTTTACGCCAGATGTAACAGGACCACTGTCTTCCAAACAGTTCCACTTTTGACTCTTCAGTCCACAAAACGTTCTCTAAAATGGTTTGAGGATCCTCAAGGTGTTTTTTGGCAAAATTCAGATGAACCTTAATGTTTTTCCAGGTTAGTAATGGTTTTCACCATGCCATTCTTCCACGGTTGTCAATTTTTCCCAGTGTCTATCTGAGAGTGGAGTCATGAACAGTGACCTTCATTGAGGCCTGTAGTTCCTTTGATATTGTCCTTGGGTCTTTTGTAACTTCCTGGTTGAATAGTTGCTGTGCTCTTGGAGGAATTTTGGAAGGTCGGCCACTTCTGGGAAGGTTCACTACTGTGTTGAGTTTTTCCATTTGGAGATAATGGCTCTCACTGTGGTTCTTTGGAGTCCCAGAGCCTTTGAAATAGCTTTGTAACCCTTTGTAACCTTAACTAGACTGATGCATCTCAATCACTTTCTTCCATATCATTTCTGGAATTTCTTTCAATTTTGGTATAGTGTGTTACTGGGTAAGACCTTTTAACCAACTTCATGCTGTTGAAAAAGTTCTACTTAAGTCTTGATGTGATTGAACAGGGTCTGCAGTAATCAGGCCTGGTTTGTCTAGTCCAGCTGAACCCCATTGTGAATACAGTTTCATAGATTTGGGAATTAGTAACTACAGGAACAAATCCATTTTCACCCAGGCCCAGTTGGTATTAGATAACTTTTTTTGCTTCCACAAGTAACATTATCATTTAAGAACTGTATTTTGTGTTTACTCAGATTGCCTTTGTTTAATCTTAGATTTGGTCTTAATATCTGAAACTATTTAGTATGAGATATACACAAAAACAGAAGAAATCAGGATACTTTTGAGAGTAGAGGAGATGGAGTTAGACAAAGTGGTACAACTTGAAACGTCCCTTCACGGAAGTGTTTGTATCAGTCACGCCATGAGCAATGGTGTTGTTATAAATACATGGTCAGTTCAATGGCACCATGCTCAAAATAGTAATAGAAAACACAAACATTTCTGTGCACATACACCTGGCTGCTTTGTTGATCCAACAACACCTGGGTTTATTTTTAACTTCTAGTGTTTTTTTTTTTTTTTTTTTTACACCACCATTTCTACTTGTCTTGCTGTTTTGCCTTGTGGGATTCTTAGAGGTATTAATATAAAACAGATAAAAACCTGCCTGTAGTAGTCGGTCAATGACATAGCCATGGCATCAAATAAAGCTGTAAACAAATTATTTAGCAGTTGCATTCGTAGTGAATTAGCTACGGTACATTTATGTTTATATGAAAACATATCACACTATACAAATGAGGTATTTACCTGTGCAGGACATGCCACTGTTTCCATCTTGACTATCGAAACCATCAGTCTGAGTATGAGTACATGCTTTTTGGCACTTTATTAAGCCCATTTTATGCTTCTCTAGTTTAAACATAGCTGTGAAAAGTGCACAAACGCATCTGTATGAGTGTCCAGAGTGCCTAAGCTTGCTCTTAATAATGTTAGCTAGTTGATTTTAAATAAAGTGCATTAGCTAGGTACATTGGTTACCTTGGATCGAGTAGGGTTGCAATGAAAAAGAGGACATTTTGTTCCAGTTTAAAAAAAAGCACTTATGTACAGCTGTAAGTAAAATACATTTTACTGTTTTCATTAACCATTAGCGGCCAGCACTGGGAAAGAACTGTTATTTTCACTCACCTAGGGTTGACATTTTTTCCCACCTAGCCACTGTAGCATTTCCTGCAGCTCTGGTTGCTGCCGTTAGTTTAATGTTTACGATGTTATGTTACTTGGCACAGTTTGCAGTCTGCTATGTTTGGATTTCCATGAATGAAATAGTGATCCAGATTGCTATCATTTCGTGCCATTAGATCAGCAGTGAACATTCACACGTGGTATCCGACCTTTTTTTTTTATGAATATCATAATAGGTAAATGGCACGGCATTAGATGGATAACCAATACCGGTATCAATATTGAGGCAGCCATAGTTTTGACCATAGTTTTTTTTTTTTTACCAGTAGAAATATTAATAGTACATATTACATAGATGAGATGATGATTTAAATGAGTAGTATTAGTACATCATCTCATCTATGTATCGTTGGTATACTTTAAATACTCATACCTGTACACCAAATGTGTACTACATGCTGTCTTTGTTTAGAGTCTAGTATGAGTATGATGCATAGTATGCCATTTCAAAGACAACCTGGCTCCAATTAAATGTACTGAAGGTAGACCAGTAGGTCCTAGTAGGATCCCAAATTGCACCTCTTTTTTTTTTTTTTTCTAACACCCGTTTGAACACTTTAGCTAATTAACCCTTCATGAGCTAGTCTCTGGAGCCAGGAAAATGTGCGGAGATTGAATTTCAACTTCATTTCTAAAGCGCTTTTAACAATTTGGCCTAAAGCAGCATTTACAGGAATCAGGATGTAGACGTAGATCCCTAATGAGGAAACCAGAGGTGACAGTGGCTAGAAAAAGCTCCATGGAACAAAATGAGGAAGAAACCTCGAGAGGAACTGGACTCAAAAAGGAACCCGCACTCTTCTGAGTGGCACCAAATGGATACAGATCATATATATATATATATATATGATATAACGCAATATAACGTCATATTGACTTATCTGACTTAAGTTATGAGGACTCAATAACTGAACATTGTTTGAAGAGCCCAAACTGTTCGAGTCATTTATGGCTCAAATTTGAATTACTGAATTAATATGACCTAGAATAAACATCGACTATCCCTTCTTCTTTTATCAAATTACTCAACACCTCATCCAAAAAATTAATAAATCCTTGCTGGTGTGCGCTTTCAGTTCAATTCTGTTCGTTAACAAATAGTGAACAATATTCGATGGAGGTATTCCATTCAAATTTGTACATTGGTACATTTGTAAAGTTTCAGAAAATGATCAAATCTCAGTCTTTAGGAGTTCAGCCGCATGTTCTGAAGTGAGTAGGCTTATATAATATATGGAGAGTAGGAAGCGGGAAAGGGTGGGTGCTTGAGGTTGTGATAAACTCATTCTGACCTGTACATATGCGCCTGTGTCTCGTCCTGCTTCTTCTGCATGCAGCTTTCCCTGGACCTGTACTACACCGAGGACCAGATCTACGAGCTCTCCTATGCCAAGGAACCCAAGAATACCAAAATACAGGTAAAATTATTCATTCTAAGTCTAAACAAAAAGCATAACGAGAGGAAATCTGCTACACTGTGGTTCAGAAACCGAACTACAGAAAGAGTTCATTGCTGTTCCTTAAGGTATAACGGATCCAAGCGTACCCACAAAAAGCACCTTTACTGTATGTACTTTTATAAAGAATGGTCAAAGTGATCTTGCATGTTGTCTGAGAGTCAGGGGTATGGTAGTTCCTCATAAATAAAAGAAATAAAGGATATATTGCTTACAAAATAAATAAATATAAAAACAGAACATAAAATAATACTAAAATGAATACAATCATTAATCTCCTTTGTTAATGTTAAGTAAGTTAATTATGCAATTTTTTCCTATTCGTCTTAGTCAGCCCAACTTTTTACATGTAGACCATAAACAACAACTTAAACATTATTTATCTTAGTATAAGTTGTTAGATTCTTCACCTACTTTCAAAATGTTTTTGTTTTTTTTACCTTGGCTTTTACATACATATTTGTAAATAATGTGACAATAATTGTCACCCCAGTCATGAAATCACCACACAAAATGAAACCATATTTCATAATCTGACTCTCTTTTGCATTGTATGGATATTGCATTTAATGGTAAATGTCTTGACCTTGTGAGCGAACTACTTCGAGACAGGGAGTATCCCTCGGCGCAGTATGGGTACAGTGAACAACGTGTTCTTCTTCTGTGCACACACACTTCAAAGAAAACCACAAGAAAAGAGCTGAAGCACTTACAGGCGGCTGATCGTTATCTCTTTCACTTTGAGTATGGGCCTTATTACGTACGAAGGTTCTTCTAACACCTTCTGATGCCTGGGTCTGTGTGTTTTTTTTTCCACCAACTTTCAAGCGACTGTTCAAAACGAAACTCCATTCATATGATCTTTTAAATTAACCGTTTCTGTGTCTGTCTTTTTCTTTATGTCTCATTCTAGCCTGTAACCCCAGTGAAGCCCCCTGTGGTCGCCGAATGGGGTTCAGGGATGACTCCACGCCTCGACCCGGACACCATCTCGAAACACGTCAAACAGATGGTGGACGTAAGTAAAAAAAATATAATAAATACTCAGCAGTGGAAGTGACAATGGCAGCAGTTCCTTACTGCTCTTTCACTTCCTTATTCCACACTATGTAACATGTTTCTCAGCTCACGTGGACTCTGTCTCCCTCTGCAGTCGATCATGAAGAATTATGATCTGAACATGGACGGCTACATCTCTCTGGAGGACTTTGAGAAGATAGCTGCTGATTTTCCTTTCTCCTACTGTACTCATGAAAGTGACAGGTACGGAGGACCCTTACTAGCGTTCTGTTTCACATTACATCGCTGTCTCAGGTTTTATAATGTTGCATCAGTGTCAACTGAAAATAACTGAAGAAGTAAAAAGGTTTAAGTTAGCATCATAAAACTAGTATTTTGTCCCTTTTAGCACACTTTAAGCAGGACAAACTCCTAAATCTAGTCATTTCCTAATTTGTTGATTGGTGCTTTATTTGCAGATTTTGCTGTTAGCTCAGAAAAACACACCAACAAACAAACAAGACCTTCTTTTCTCACTCACAGTGATTCTCAATGTCATATTAAAGAGAAATCCAACAAAGAACTAGTGGAGACGTTGGTGCGAACATTGGACTCAAAGTTCCAGAATGCAACGTAGATATATGACAGTCTCCCGGAGTTATGATAAAGGCTTGGCTCGGGTAGTTATCGATATATGAGAAGATGAGCACAGTGGCACTGATGGAAGCATTAGCAAGAAAGTTTGAGATCTGTTTGAGCAGAGTGTACAGATAAGCAGGTGAGAGAGCTGGACAGACTAAAGGACTGAAGCCCGGCGGCATCACTCTCTTTAGGTAGAGATCAAGCAAGGGCTAAATCCCACTGGCACCATTATATTGGGATAATACTGCAAAAAAATTACATCTTAACAAATGAAAATATTTTGAACATAGTCAAATTTATCTAGTATTCCCTAGTATAAGATTACAATATGAATATTAAACCTATTTCTAAATGTTGTAACTCATTTCAAGAATGATATTTTCTTATTCTATTGGCAGATCCGTTTGTGCTTCTTTCTAGGAATAAATGCTTAAAATGAGCAAATATTTTAACTTGTTAAGATGTTGATTTTTGCAGTTAATGTAGGAAACTGATTTCCTATACAAAAATACACCATTTACAAAAAAAATAAAAAATACAGTTACAGTCAACCCCTATTGCAAATCAGGTTTACTGTAGAAATTGACAGGCTTTCAGATGTTTGCAATGAACAAATCAAATAAAAACAACTGAAATAATTTAAAATACAAATGCTTCAAGTGGTTTCTCCAAATTCAACTGAAAATGCAACTTATAATGATTTCTCCAGTTTCAAAATTATTCAACCCCTTGAATAGAATCCCTCACAACAGCACAAATATGTAAAACAGGTGAGAACACGTGAAATACCTGAACTGGGGCAGAAAAACACGGCGAGTTGAGTTGATGCCAAAGAGCTCCATTTTAGTCTCATCTGACCATCAGAGGACAACTGGGTGAAAGTGTTGTGGTCAGATGAGACCAAAATGGAGCTCTTTGGCATCAACTCAACTCGCCGTGTTTGGAGGAGGAGGAATGCTGCCTATGACCCCAAGAACACCATCCCCACCGTCAAACATGGAGGTGGAAACATTATGCTTTGGGGTGTTTTTCTGCTAAGGGGACAGGACAACTTCACCGCATCAAAGGGACGATGAACGGGGCCATGTACCGTCAAATCTTGGGTGAGAACCTCCTTCCCTCAGCCAGGGCATTGAAAATGAAAAGTAATTAGTTCATTACCAAGTACTAAGTCATGTTTTACAGAGGGGTCAAATACATATTTCCCTCATTAAAATGCAAATCAATTCCTAACATTTTTGACATGGGGTTTTTGGATTTTTTTGTTGTTATTTTGTCTATCACAAATAAATCTACCATTAAAATTATCGACTGATCATTTCTTTGTTAGTGGGCAAACATACAAAATCAGCAGAGGACCAAACACTTTTTTCCCCCACTGTATAAGCTGCGTTTTCAGTTGAAATCGGGGAAACCACTTGAAGCATTCGTTGTGTTAAGCTATTTCATTTTAATTGCTTTTGTTTAATTTGTTCATTGCAAACAGCTGAAAGTCTGTAAATGCTGACAGTAAACATGATTTACAATGGGGGTTGAATAATTTAGATTGCACCTACATGCTTAATGAATGTAACTTCGTTTTCTCTTTTATAGAAAAATTACATGCAGATGAATTGGGTAAATTGTTTGGGTTATTTTGTTTGTTTGTTCGTTTGTTTGTTTGTTTCCCAAACATTTCTTAATTAGACCAAAATGCTCTGGATGAAACTTCCACAAACCTTAATCTTTGAATTTTTGGCACAAATTAGATTCTGTTGTTATATTTCCATGTTCTCCCTCCCCAGGGAAGGAAAGATTAGCAAAGAGGAGATCACGTCCTATTTCATGCGAGGGATGTCAGTATGTGCTAAGCTGGGCTTCAACCTCCAAAATCTGCACAACTTCCATGAGATGACGTACAAGAGGCCCACCTTCTGCGACACATGCCGAGGATTTGTAAGGACTTTTTTAGTTTGCCATGTAGCGGTTTTATTGTTCGTTGTACTAGGCCTGCGCAATGAATCGAACTGTAATTGTGCTTACATTTTCCAACTAACTGGCTAAAGTTGCTTATGACATTTGGTGCCATTTATAAAAATGCAATCTATTTGTTTTTCATTTGTCCATCAGCTATGGGGAGTCATAAAGCAAGGCTACCACTGCAAAGGTAAGACCAGATGCATTTATGCGTTTCTACTAAAGTAATGTGAAAATAAACCCTAACACAATCATATCTCTCAATCTCTATGTGTCCTGCTCTCTAGACTGTGGGGTAAACTGTCATAAGCACTGTAAAGACCTGGTGTCAATGGAGTGTATGAAGTTCCAGGTTTCTGGAGGCTCCTGTCCCTGCACTCCAGGTCCAGGATCCGGGATAAGGACAAAGGGAAGCTGGGGTGAGTTTTCCTCCATGACATAGTACATAGAAGCTTTGTAAAGACAGTGGTAAAGTTATTGGCCGAAGACAGCTAAAGATATTACATTGATTCTGAAAATAAGATATGTGTGGCAGTATGGGATAAACCATTAGAAGTCATTGTGGAAATGTTTTCATTATCTTAACCTGGCTTGGGTTAAACCGTAAACCTTTTTCTTTTGGAGGTCACCAAATTGAAATAAAAACTCCTCCAGGGTTCGTTTCTCGCCTCTGCCCTGTGTTTGTGGAATTTGAATGTTCTCCCTGTGCTTTGGAGGTCTCCTCTGGTGTGTGACCTTTGATGACATCATAAACCCAAAAATCTTAAATGGACCACCAGATTAAAGGTTGCATTATGGGGATTTTTGACTTGTGTAGTGTCCATCGCTTGCACATGGCAAAATCTCGCCAGAAGCAGTACACCATCCTGATTGGCATTTCCAAATTGTCTGTAGTGTGTGAATGGGTGTGTGATTGTGCCCTGCGATGGGTTGGCACCCCATCCAGGGTGTTCCTCGCCTTGTGTCCAGGGTGAAGGGTTTCCCGTGCTACCACACATATTCAATGCAATTTCCAAAAACACTCCCCACGATACATTTCAAAACATTGTATGACGCATAGAGTTGCCAATTTTTAGGCTTCTGTGTCCAAATCTCATACACCTAATTATAAAGTGTTTATCCAATTGCTTTGTTTCCCTTTTACTCAATAAGGTTGTGAGGAAGAAGCATTTGTGTTTCCTCATGGAAATGGACCTGACCACTCCAAGAGTCACAGCACACCGCAGAGCATAGCAGAGAACGCCTCGCTGTCGGACCGGTCCACTCAAACAGACCCAGGAGTGTGGACACCAGTGACAAACCGCAAAGACCTGCACCATTCCAAAACTCCTTCAGCCACTGAGAAGGTACGAAAAAGATGTCCACACTGGGAAACATGGATTTCAACTTTACAGATGTCTGGATTTCCTGAAATTTCGACTGGTGGGCTGAAGAGCATGAAGGGAAAATTATTGCTGCATAATGTGATAATATTATGGACTAGGGGGTGTAAGGCTATGACACTATCTGTATCTGTATACAGATTTAAACCTGAAGTGGACGTGGCGTAAACTGTAAGGTTTTTGGTTTTTTTCAGCCAGTGGGAATCACTGGAAAGTTCATAATTATTATTTTTTAATCCCACTTGTGCAGTTATTTCCCTGTTTGTACCTGCCTGTGATATTTCTAATGAATTTAATTGGTTCTATTTCCCAAAGTATAAACAATCCAGAAACCATTGTAAACCACTGTGACCAAGACCAGGCAGCTACTAAGGATTAATGAATAAACCTTGCAAATGCATCATGTAGCAACTCCCGTTCATGCTGATGAACATTGTCTTTCTTTATCGCACATGCTTTATACCTGACTGCTCACTCACACCTGCAAGCTTCGTATCTGACCACCTGCTCACGCCCAAGAGCTTCGTAACTAAATCAAACGAACAACCTCCCGCTCGCAGACCCTTTGTCCTGTGTCTCTTGTCCCTATAGACTCAACCAGAAGCCCTGAGATCCTTTCTGGCAAGCTTTCTCATAAAAATTAGTCAAAAATAAACATGAACACAGTGCCTCCTATTGGTATCCGTAGTTATATCCGTTTAGAACACATGATCTGTTCATTCTGAATAATATATTAATTACATCCCTATTATAGATGCAGGAGTAAGCGAAACCAAGTGACTTTGGGTTTAAGATAAAGTAACCGGTTTTAATAAACCGGCTAATTTTAACCTGCCTTTCAAAAGGTAGCTGTGCAAAAAAGTTCCTATTTATTGATTTGTGTTGTTTGTGTACACTGTAATTTATACCATCTTGTGTGTGTGTGCCCATATTGCTTTTACTCTACAGTTATAGTACACTGTGTGTAGTTTTGTGTATAGAGTGCGCTTGTGGTTTTATATTTTCTTCGGTTGTACTGTCACCGTCGCAATTAAAATATACACTCACTGGCCACTTTATTAGGAATACCTGTACATTCCCGCCAAGACGGATATAGTAACTCTCATTAATCACTCTTTGCAACCGTGGTGAGCAGAAAAGCATCTCAGCATACACAAAACATCAAACCTTGCGCTGAATGGGCTACAACAGCAGAAGACCGCATTTGGTTCTACTCCTGTCAGGCAAGAACAGGAATCTGAGGCTACCATGGGCTATCACCTGGTCTTTTTCTAATGTTCAACTGTCCAGTTTCAGTGACTTTGTGCCCATTATAGCTTCAGATTCTTGCTTGATTTGAAGCTTCTGTTGAGTTTTCTAGCCCTGAAATTGCTTCCTTACCCAGATAACAGGCAGATGTTAGATGGCAGTGCCGGCCATTTATCTTTTTTTTTTTTTTTTTTTTTTTTTTACAGATTAGATGAAGCTACTTAAAAAAAAGTTTTTTTTAGTTTTTTTTTTTTCATTGCAAATGCAGGCAGCAGAGAGCTCGAAAAAATGACAAACCTCTTCTTTAAAATCACCTCTCTTGTCCTGTATTGTTCCAGAGTGCCACACTGCCAATCAGAATGAGAGGTTCATCTGCACCCAGCTCTTTCCTCCAGGAGAAAATGGAGGAGCTCCAGTTAAACAAAGACAAACGCAAGGAGCCAGACTGAACCCCGGTGCATGGCCAAGACAGAAAAAGACTGCGCCTCGATTTAGCATTTGGGAATAGACTGTTTAAACACACTGAACACATATTTCATTACATGTAACAAAGAACCGAACTGTGCACACACCTTCTACAGATGCATTAATTTTACGAAAACTTGAGTGGGAACCATCGTGATATCAGCCTACACCTTCAGAGCCATTTTGGACGAGAACAGAACCGAGAGATAATCACCAGCATCCACTGCCAATATATATGTTATTAATGAATATTTCTACAGAAGCATCCAAAGGTGGACTATCAGAGTACTGCTTTCACCACTACTGCCTGCGTGTAAGAGTTAAGGATTTTCCTATGCACCTCTACACCACCCGCACGATTAAACCACAGGGAAAAAAAGGTGCTTACTGCCACAGCTGTGTTCATGTGTACCAAAAAAGTTTGACACTTAGTCTTTTGTGTTCACACTGACACCTGTGTTTTGTACTGTGAATTACATCGAGATGTGTTGAGGATGTGTGTCATAGGAATGTAAATCGCTCTGGCTTGCCAAAAGTCCATGTCAGCTGGTGCTGTACTCTCATAATGCATCACTTTCCCTCAGAGTAGGAAAGAAGGCTACTGAATACACTGAGCCAGTGGGGAATGCTGGAAACGAACACAGTGGACTCAGTGGTTTTTGTTTTGTTTTTTGTTTTTAAATGTTTCCTCTAACAACATTCCACATGATGTATGTTTCCGACTTGAATGTGTGTCTTACTAAATCCTGAACGTAGGCTGTAAATATTTATTTATTGAGAATGTATTAATATGAATCTACAGTATTTTTGACCTTATAGCACTGCCAGATTTCTGGTCATGACTGTGGAGGGAAAAAAAAAACAGACATTTGTTTTACTGTGTGTTTGCATTAAATGTTGAATGACGACAACAACAAGAGACGTTTTATTCTATGGATCGAGCAATGCCTACGTGTGGGTTTCGTACAGTATTTCCGAGACTCGAGAGGTGTCGCGTTGTGAATTTATTTTCAAAACATGTTAAACAAAACCGCACGATGAGACTCTGCGAAAAATTGCTCAGGATCAGCGTTCTCAACGTCGCTAAAATCTTCCCAATTACTGAAGTAAAATGTCAAAAGTCAATTTTACAATCAAAACAAAACAAAACAAAACAATGCTTTCTATTTTAGACCTGACAGACGGTTACAAAATTTTTTTTAAATCACGTCACACACCACATGTTTTCGGCTATGCCATTTATCAACCGTAATCATTTACAATGTACGTAGCTGTGCTAAATCAACATTCCACCTTCCCTAAAGGAAACCTCCACCCTGAAACACATTAAATAGATATTTAAATGCTTACATGAACAGATTTGTGATTCTCGTGCTGATTTGCTGGTTCCTAGGGTCTTCCTGTGAGTAGACAGCGGCTTGTGAGCCATGCTGATGTCACAGGTGGACACTGCTAGTGCAGTTACAATGGTGCTTAAAAGGAGAACAAATTTCAGCGATCTCAAATGTAAGTGATAACACTCATATCTCGCGGTTAGTTCCTAAAAACGAAAAAGAGAAAGAGCTTCGTTTCACTGTATACATCCATCGCTCACCATTTTCAAATCAACGTCACATTAACGAGAAAGTTGATACCGGAGTAGGCAACAACAACACACTTGCTCTACGCTTGGGTAGTTGGCGAGCTACGAGATAACAAACCTGACAATGTTCGAGGATGTATTAGCATTAATGTTTCCATTTATTCATTTAGCAGACACTTCTATCCAAAGGAACTTATACATGAGGAAATACAAGCAAAAAGCGAATAGAATATCAAGCGGAGAACAATACAAGTAATGCTACCATACAAGATTTTTGAATTGAGTTCTAGAGAAGCAAAGTGCACAGAGTAGAGGTGTAAGTGCCAGAGCAAGTTTTGTTTTTTTTAAAGGATAATGTGGGGCTGGCGTTTTAGGGGTTAGTTACGTGCTCAGTTACGGGTCTTTAGCTGTTTAGCTGTTAATTATGGGTCTTTATCAGTTTTTTGAAGATTTTGACCGATTCTGAGGTCCGGATAGAGGTTGTAAGCTCATTCCACCACTGAGGGACGGTTAGAGTGAAGGTTCTGAAAAGGAATTTTGGTTAATCGTTAATCATGACAGAATGCGTGAGGGAACGTAGCCTCAAGGAGAGTGTTGAGGTACGGGGGTGCTGTTCCAGACAAGGTCTTGTATGTGAGCATCAAGGCCTTGAGTTTGATACGGACGGCTACAGGAAGCCAGTGGAGGGAGATGAGGGGTGTGACATGGGTCATTTGGGCTGGTTGAAGACGAGACATTTTGCTGTATTCTGAATCATTTGAAGGGGTTCGATGGAGCTGGCTGGGAGGCCCGAGAATAGTGCGTTGCAGTAGTCCAGTTTTGAGATGACAAGACCCTGGACTAGTAGCCGTGTTGCCTGTTCAGTGAGATAGGGTCTGATTTTCTTGATGTTGTACAGAATGAACCTACAGGACCGTTGAACAGAGTTTGAGCAGACTGGCACCACTATCAGCAGGTCTCCTAGGGGCATTGTGGGTAATTTAGGAAAACAGTAACCCAAGTGAAAATGGACCAGTTGAAACCGTTTAACTATAAAGATTAATATGCGGAGTAGTTCAGGGTGGATTTTTCCTTTAACGTTAAACCGTAATTGTTTTAAATTAACAGACAATCAATGCATGACGCAAAGTGATGACGAAATTAGCTAAATAGAAATGAAAAGATCTTATATCTTATATTCATAATGTACAATTCAAACTAATTACACAAACACTCTTCTTTCTTGAGGGCAGTGGTCGCTCAGTGGACTGAGACTTACAGCTGCACAATAGATTATTTCCTAATCATTATCACAATAATAATGCTAAAGAGGACACAAACACAAACAATCAAACAATTTTTTTTTGTTTTTGTTCTGTGAGCATTGCACAAAATTAAAGAGGGTCTGGATAATATTCTAGGGTGATTGACAAGGGGGAAATATGTGTTAAATGAATGCAGGTCCAGCTTTAACCTTGACATATCATCAAATATGTATTATATTACTAGGTATACTGTGATTGCGATCTGTAACTGTAATATGCTGCTCGTCCATACATTTCAGGACTGCCATAGAGCCACCCAAAACCCTTAACCCTCACCTGCCCAGCTGTACCTTTACATTGGATTCTGCTTGACTTATAAGTCGCATATAAGTCTAAATTTCCCACATTTTTTTTTTTTTTTTTTCTTTTTTTTTTTTTTTTTTTTTTTTATAATAATTTAAATATTTTAATTTTTTATATAAATTGGTTAGGGTGGGTTTTTTTGTTTGGGAAAATTGTTTTTTGTTATATAATTTTTTTTTTTTTTTTTTTTTTTTTTTTTTTTGTATTTTTTTTTTTTTTTTATAATTTTTTTTTTTTTTTTTTTTTTTTCTCACACACACACACACACACACACAACACACACACACACACACACAAACAAACACACACATTTCACTGGCCCTGGCTGTTGCCCTGTTGTCCAGAGTAGTTTCCATACTGGCTGTAGTACTGGTTCCACTGGCTCTGGTTCTGGTAGTACTGTTGCCACTGCTGGGCATACTGGCGAAAGAAAAAGAGAGAAACAGACAAAGAGATCATTGAGCTACAAAGTTTAACTTCTGTTTGGGTAAACATTTGCTCATTTCAAATTTCTACTATTAGTGTGGTTGTAATACTATTCGGACAGGATAAGCTTTCCAGATGCGTGTCTGTTAAAGGGGTCATATTTTGCCTTTTAAACATTTTAAACTTTCATTTTTTATTTATTGGGTGTAATAGAATAGGTTAATGTGTGTTAATGTTCACGAAACGCATTATTTGTCACATACTGTACATTATTGCAGTACTTCTATTCCCAGGATGCCTGAAACGCTCCGATTGAGTTCCGTTTTCTCCAAAGCCCCTCCTCTCGAAAGGCTGACTCGTTGCGTTGTGATTGGCCAAAAACCTCAAGCGTGTCGGAAATATAACGCCCCTTGGGTTAGCTTCAGCCTCCGAGGATTCTAAAGTAATTCTAAGCTCCTACGTGACATGACATTGGTTTTACCGTACGAGTTCGAGCCCGAGTCAGATTCAGAAAACGTGGATGATCAAACGAAAGCAACATTACAAGCACGACTTGAGCAGAACGTTTGATAGAGGTAAGTTTTTATTTTGTAACTCTCTCACCTTATACGATACGATGTAAATTCCTCTGGCCCGCCTTGTTAAGTGAAGAACTATGCTATGTCCACCGCATATGTGTGTACATAGGTACTCGTGATATATCTTTGGAAAGCTAGGATTCTTCTGATATAAACCGTTTCAAGAAACAATCACAACAGCAGCTACAATCAAGGTCTCGGTCAGACCACCGACATACAAACAAACACTTAAAACAACTTAGCAAACTTTAGCTAGCACGTTAGCAAAGGTCTACAACTGGTCTACAACACAAAACTCCGCAGTGAACAGTCAATAACAGATACTTTATAAAATAATCACACACATTTACAGGTTCTGATTCGTAAGCACAAGACTTTCCGAGTAAACTGGGAATCGGCGCACTTTTCAGGAGTAGCGTTTGTGTGTAGTCTGCCTTGTAATCACACAGGTTCAGGAAGCCGTCCTCCGTAAAATGTGCCGTGCACAAGCAAACGTTTGGGTTGTTCTGCTCAGGAACAGCGTTATGAATAAACAGTAACCACTGATTCCTAATTTATAAGGCCAAACAAAGGGGTTTTGCTTTCACAGCGAAACACACAGTGGCTCCACGACATGGCGGAAAACAATTCACTTCTTTCTTCGTGGCAGCCTTTGGGCGGGATTATGCAAATAGCAAGAGCCAAGCAGAAGAAATCAGACTGGGGGCAAATACTTTTTTCACAGCACTGTAAAACTGAGTGTAAAACTGAGTTTACTTGCTATGTCCTTTATTATATCCGCTTGTTGAAGGGCATGTGGCCGTGCTTGATCGTTAGTAGGTCACATGACCTTAACATATGTAGGCTACACCTGTGCTAAGAGCTCAATAAGATAAACCCCCTGGAAAGGTCACTTCTCTGACAAGTCCCTTTAAAGGTCATCTGTATTTCGTTGTTCTGTGTTTTAAACTCGGTTAGGTTTCAGTGGGAGGTGAAAGAAAATAGCTGTTAAAAAATATATATATATAAAAAATAAAAATAAAATAAAGGTTCAGTAACCCCCGAGTAAGGATTTATTCTATGAATTATTAAAATATTAGGCCCATTATTTAACTAGTCATATATTTTGGCTACACCACAAGAACTGGTTGAAGTTGTCAGAATTTATAGGCCTATTTTAATAACTATAAGAACTCAATAGTAAAGATTTATTACAGATAATGGTGGATTGTGATTTCCACTATTGTAATTAAACTGGAAAATGATGTCGGTATCCCCCACCCACGGTTATGCTTCATGGACCCGACTTTGAGTCATGAATCACTGGTCATGACAGTAACACAAGGGGAAATGAAAGTATTAAAATAAATAAGGTTTGTAAATATGTTCCAAACACATGTGCACACACTTGCCATGTTAATAACGGAGACGAAGGAGACACACTGGGTATCATCTGTCTCGGGTCTTACCTGCTGGTACTGCTGGTTGTAGCTCTGTTGCTGGTTGTACCCAGAGGCTTGATTATCACTGTAGCCTTGTCCATATCCCGGATACTGGCTGTAATTCCCATAGTTGTAGCCTCCTTGGTTGTAGTTGCTCTGGTTGTAGTCTTGGTTATATCCTTGGTTGTAGCTCTGCATGGATCACATCAAAGATTTCCACAATGTAGAAAAGCATCAGTAGAGAACCAGGGTATCAGTGATGGATGACTCTTACCTGGTTGTATCCATCCTTACTATATGAACCTTGGTGGTTGCTGTTATAGCTTCCTCCATAGCTCTGGTTACGGTTGTAGCCACCTCTCGAGCTGTTGTCTCTGTAATTCCCACCCCAGCCATTCTGGTTGTAGCCTCCACGTTTAAAACCTGACCAATACATGCAACTCCATCAAGTACTGACACTCACAACATACAGGATGTTTGATTATATAAAATATTTACTCAAAGAGGCGTGTAGCAGTGGGTAATATCATAAAACATGAAGACATTTCTACGATACATGATATGCATGATGGTTAAGTTTAAGTAACTCTCAGCTTAATAGTTATGAATGCTAAAACAATATTCAAATAATATTTGATCAAATATAGGCTGAAACAGAGCAAGGACCTGGTCTGTATCCTCCTCCAGAGCCACCACGGTTCTGATAGCCTCCTCGTGGACCTCCACGGTTGTCATAGCGCTGGAAGCTGCTGCTTTGGCCGCGGTAACCCGTTTGCCGGTTATCGTAGCGTTTTTCAGGTGGAGGCGCAGCCTGCCGGCCCTCCTCGTTGTACTGCTTCACCATCTTTTCTGCTTCGTCTCTCTGCAGCTCAACGAAGGTCACCTCATCCAGGAAATCTCCAGATTCCGGCAGCACAAAGTTAGCTTCGAAAGGACATCGGGCCGGAAAGAAGAGGGAAAGCAGACGGGACACAGAGAGAAAGGGAGGGAGAAAAGAGTAGCAGAGAAGGGAGAAGAAATGGTGGGGACAGGTAGAGTCACACCACCAGGAGACAGAAAAATATTAATTAATATCATATAACAGCAAACCTTTCACATAACCATTTATAAAAAATAAAAATTAAATAAAATAAACAGGTGACAACACAATCATGTAGAGATGAGAACATAAACAATAAGACCTGGAGCAAACATGGCCTCTCAGAAAGGATGGGATTCAATACTTGCTCTAGTTTACATAGACAAGAATAACATCAAATGATCCAAATAGGCAAAAGGTTTTAAATTGAAGAGATGGCAGAAATGAACACTGCCGCTGCAAACCAAGAGTTAACTCAATATGAAAAAGTATGAATAAGCCAGGAAGAGAATGTTGGATATTTCAGCCAATTTGAAGCCAGATAATGGTACTGATTAAGCCTTGATCGTCTGCTCAGTTTGCAGTGCTTCAGCAGGTAAGGAGGATGGGGAGAAAGGGGTGGGCGATATAGCCAATAGCTTAAACCACAATAGTGCAGACAGTAGCCGTGTATACAATGTGTATACACGCATTTCTACGGAAATAATTAATCATATATAATAAATGACAGATTCGACTTAAATCAATTTCGTGCAGCTTAACAAACCCAAGGCGGCGCATATGAAGAACACTGCGTTTGTCTGTGTAAGGTTATCTTCACTACAAATAAAATCAGAAAACCACAAAACCTATATTTGCAATATAGTGAATGTTCTTATTATCCTATTAAATGGCCTATAGAAATCTCTCTAAACCTTTTTTTTCTTTTTTTTTTTATACAAAATGGACTAATCCCAGTTATGTTGAAGCGCCTCATTATTCCCTGCGCTCAATACCAAAAGCACAAAGCAAAACTGCAACTGGATTATTTTTCTAGAACAGCACATGTAGGTGTTTTTATTCTGCTCATATCACGCTGTTTTGCCAGCGATTACAATTTTAGAAATGTATTAATGAACAACACATCATGGTTATAGTTAAATTTAAAGGTTGTAGAATGTCTGCAAAACAAGTCGGTTCCCCTCATCACTTACATTAAAAGCAGCTACAAATAGTCATTCACTTACAATCTGCTCCAACCCCCCCACCCCCATTGGTCACCTGAACATTTTAGTCTTCATATCGGTCTAAAAAAAACAAAAAACAAAAAAAAAAACACTTATGTTACTGAGACTGGAGTGTCCACCATAACATACCATACACGAATGAGTTCCTACTATGAACTTGAACTGCAGCTAGAACTACTGTGAGAACCATGTTATTACAGAAAATTAATCAACACCTTACGATCCGAGAATTCAACAGCACTGTGGTACAAAAAGTTCAGAGGCAAATACATTACTAGCCTTTAGATACACGAGTTGTTGTTTTGCTCAAGCGTAATTATAAACCACTTTTACTGGTATACCGCCCACCATTAATGGGAAGGGGTGAGAAGAGAAATAATTTTTTTTACATGTTTAAAAAAAATCTAACTTAGGTCAAGGGCCTAAAAGACAGAGTTCTTAGTTCAATGATGAAAGGGGTAGGGGGCATCGTCCAAGTTTGACTATAAACAAAAATATACAAATAGTCGAGCAGAGATCTTGAATCTGTTTGAAAAGTGGTTTGCTTTTGTCCACTGCATTCCTACCTTTCATTTCTAAAACAGCATGATCGGGCACATCCTTCCCTTCCACATCAGTTTGCTTTAACGTTCGCTCTTTTAAGTCCTCGTCCGTGGGACAAATTACAATAGCCTTGCGTTGAAACCCTTCAAAGGGACGCATTTTTCGTCTCTGGGCTGATCCATATACATTTGTCTAGCAATGGTGACAAGAAAGAAGTAGAAGCTGTTCGTTATTGTTACTTTGTGTTCTGGTTTGGGCAACGCAAAGCCTGCAATGATGAAGTGAGAGTGGTTTTTTTTTCCTGACGAGCTACTGACAGCCTCTCACAACTAGTCCGACTTACCTTTCGTATCTGCTCATCCGCACCTACAGCACAGCTGATAACTGGGACCCTTTCGTAATTCTAAAAACAAAGCTGAATCTGAAATGGGATGCACATTGATTTAATCTCTCTTCACACTACAACATAGTTCAGCACCACTTACTGAATCTTAAAGCATCGAAATGATAACTATTATAACTATACTAAGATTTTATTTAACAATCCTTGGAAAATTGCTGAACATGTGCGTACTAAGGCTCTTACTAAGAAAGTACGTAGCATAAAGAGTCATAAGAGAAATGTTATAAACCATCACTTTTTTTGCAATTCTGCATACTTCCTCACTTTTTCATTAGCCAAAACGTTATTAGCATTCAGTCTAAGAGTTTCTGACTATTGAAAGAAAAATCAGTCTATCAGTTTATTTCGTTCATTAAAAGGAAAGAGCTCGCTTTGCCGTATATATATATTTTGCCTCATTCGCACAAATGAGATCATTCAAAAATCTTGTGGGTGGATAGAAAAACAAACCACGAGCTTGAGATGGAGATGTCGAAAAAAGTACCAATACCAATGGTATTGGATATCCAGCTGCTAGCTAGCCGACATCATTGGTCATTTTAATCTAAGTAATATACGCTAATGCAAGGGACCAAATGAAAATATAAACAGCAGGGATACAATCTCAGTAAAAGTTTCAGATCCGTGTTCCAAAAGGCATGTGTGTTCATGAGACTCAACTGTCACTTCTAACCCAAAACAACACGGTCGATCATCTCATCAACCGCGGCCTTTTATTTATCGTAAAACAAGATAAGGGATGATCCATAGCTAGTTGTGCGTTACAGGATATAATGCATAATGTGGAGGCGAACAACCACCCGACACATGGTCAAAGTATGGTTAATTGTCATGAGTTATTTTATATACGGGTCGTTAGATGTAGAATTCTGACTGCTCTAAATCATACACAGTTATAAAGTAGTGAGATAAGATTACATTTATTTGAATTAATTATGGTAAAGTTAACAGAGAGAGAGAGAGAGAGAGAGAGAGAGAGAGAGAGAGACGTGTGTGCGAATTACCTGCGTCTGTGCCGCGTCTCTACTAACAATGAAGCTGTGAGTTGTACTACTGTATGCAACTGTAACTCTATGTTACTATGGTTACAGTTCTTTAGAGGCAGCGCATTAATTGAGAACAGTGATTAAACTGACCGGAACTACACACCTTCCGGCCAATCAGAATAGAGTATTCGGACCGACTCCTATAAAACGCATTCATCATGAGCGAGATAAAAAATATTGGCGGAGATATCGAGATGAATTGAACTTAACGATGCTATTCCTGGAAAGAATTTATGGAGATGCAAGTTCAAATAAAAGTCTGGGACTTTTCTCCTTCACTAACATGGGAATACTAAGAGACTAGGAGACATTTTGGCTTCAAATCTGAATCCTGCTATTATTCTGATTTCACAGGGCAATTGTGTTCTATTATCCTTTATTCAATACTTTTTAAAATGACATGGAATGGTGCTACGATATGCTGAAAGGGTCCCATAACTCACCGTTACTTACCTCTCCAGCATTGGTGCTTCTGTCCCATAGACATATATATATATATATATATATATACACATATACTTACCTGAATAAACTTACAGTTCCCAAGGTCTAGCCAAAGCACCACCATCGGACCTTACTTACCTTACACACCAGACGAGTAGCTCCTACAAATCTAAAAATGTTAGTTTTGACTTACCTTGGTGCTTTACCAAAACATTAACACTTAACATTTCCAACTGTACATGATACTGCAGGTTACTTCTGGTAATTACCAAAGCAACAAAAGTTGTTTTTCTTACTCACCAGGCAGAGCTTACTTGTCTCTCAACATCTTAACACTGTAATGGATCTACTTGTATGGTATTGAAAAGGCTCACAAGACAATATACAAAAGTATGAGGAAATAAAGGATGCTGAAAATACTGCGGCAGTAACAGCAATCACTTTCCTCTCGTGTTACAAAATAGCATTTCTTTACAATACAGGATCGACAAAACTAAGAAAAGAGAGGCTGATGCTTCTTCTACTCTATCATATTTTGGCTCCCTGAAAGATAAATAAATAACGCATTAGAAAGATGGCATTAAAGGTCATCCACAGTTTTGTCTTGGTAGAGGATTATGAGGCTGGAGGCAGTACCTGGTCCAGAATGTAGTTGCGTTTCTTGCGGGCGGCGATCTGGATGAGTCGGTTCAGACACTGCGTGGCTTGCTGGATGAGAATGTCCCAGCGACCTGCATAATTCCTCTGACGCCTCAGACCCATCACCTATAAACAATATACACACAGCCTTAAATATTCAGGATTAGAGCTGCAACAACTAATCGATACTACAGTAAGTGGTCAACCAGAACGTCTATTACCACCACGGGTACATAGAAACTGCGTGTACATGTGAGTCATTCGAGAAATTACCACCAGGTGGCGCAAAAAGTGGTTTGCAAAACTGCTGGAATTGTGACGTTTTGATTTGCAAATGGAGATCAAATAACAGAATAATATATATATATATATATATATATATATATATATATATATATATATATATATATATATATATATATATATATATATTATAGTAGTGTGTGTGTGTGTGTGTGTGATGTGTCCTGCGATGGATTGGCAGCCCGTCCAGGGTGTCTCCCACCTTGTGCCCCATGCTCCCCATGACCCTGTAGGATAAGCGGTACAGAAGATAGATGCATGGATGGATGTTCATCCATCCATCCATCCATCTTCTACCGCTTATTACTTCTTCAGAGTCGCGGGGAACCTGGAGCCAATCCCAGGAAGCATTGGGAACAAGGCAGGGTACACCCTGGACCGGGTGCCAGTCCTGGATGGATGTTACTGTGAAATAAATGATAATAATCTTAAATCAGAAATGACTGATTTAACATTATTGTTATTTTCAAAGCTCATTAGAACAATCTATTTGGTGCACAGTCTAATTGTGTCCTCAGAGGCTCTGTTGCTGCTGCTTGCGCCTCCCTCAGCTGCATCACAACAGTCGTGTGGGTCTGGACAAGCCCCTTCAAGTCTGTACCCATTCTAGAACATGTTGGGTATACTTCAAGTTAACATTATTTTAGGGCTGCAACTAACAGTTATTTTCATAAATCAATTAGTTGGCTGATTATTTTAAGTATATATATATATATCTATCTTTTTTTTCCGATTAATCGGATTGGGGCGAAGTTTCAGTACAATTTTTTTCATTTATTTGAAATATAATCTACAAACAGAGTGTTACAAATATAACATTTAAACTAAAAACTTTACACAACTGTATGTCCAATTATATAAGACTGAAAAGAACCCAATACACACACCAGAATATATATTATTCATTTAGGACTGTGGTTTAATTCTGTGCTTTCTTTGCATCTATAAAAAAAAAAGTCATGCATAAATATTTATAAATATAATATGAACTTTATAATAAAAACTCTCTTTCACTGCAGCTTATGGTTTCTGTTACTCACTGCTTTTAGGAATATTATTTTACTTTGGATTATAGTGTTTTAATAAGAAATTACAGTGCTCCCATCTTACTTGTGCTCCCACTGCGAGTGAGCAGCAAAATGGCCCGGTTACTAATAGATCACTTCCGTTATAATAAACGACAGAAGTTACACTGCAAGCGCACAAATACACCATATAATGACAATAAACTTGAATTAAACGAAACCTCTTAAGCAGCTCACAGCAGTTTCCCCAAGCCCTTGCACACAGTGGAGCATTTTCGATACAAACATAAGTTTGCGCTCGTGCATCACTGCCATGCTTCCCTGCTACACAAACTCCGCTTTGTAAAGTTTTAACATCTCTGTGGTGTTTAATATAAAATGCTCTCCTGCCTTAGAGGACTTGGAGGTCGCACACTTTCTTCCTCAGTCACTCGATGATTTCTCCTCCATCTGATGGTGACTGAGGTCATGTCGGGAATAAAAAGTAACATTGACAAACAGTAAACTAAAGAAAGTCATTTTCAGTGAGTCTGGGTATCTGCTAAAGCTAGCGGCGTCACATTATGTGCGTATGACGTCATGCGCCACTGACTAGGAATTTATTTAATCCATCAATGTGACACCTGAACTTCTCTACCACTTATAAGTTTTTGCAAATTATCATTTGATTTGTAAAAAAAGTCAAATAAAATCCATCAATGAACAATCGTGATATTTGTGAATGCACACAAATAACCAAATTGGATAATTTTAAAACATCTCACTTGAACATGTTTTGATCAATTTAACAATAAAATATATATAATATTAAATAAACATTTTAACTTCCCACAGGCCCCCTGCAATTACACCACTGACCACTAGGGACCCCCGGATGAGAAACACTTCACTAGACTAGATAGAGTGCGCAGGGTATAGTGCGTTATTTGGGACACACCTTTAGTTATTAAACGTAAGGCGTGTTTTCGGAACAGAAGGAACATAATGAGTAAATGTACCGCGAGCAGACCAACTAATCGATAATGACATTCGTTGACAACGATTTTCATAATCGATTATTATCGATTAGTTGTTTCATTCTTACTTCTGTGACACATTTATAATGCATATATAATACGCATAATTATAACAGCAAACATAATTAAAAAATGTCACCCACTCCATTTTTTATATTCCCAATAAATCATAAACAGTGTCTCAAAATGAACCGTTCACATTTTTTATCCAATGTGAAGTCACGTCAGAACATGCCCCGCCCACACCTGGTGATGGAGTCTGCTCTATTAGCTAGCAGTCCGTCATGTTCTCCGCGCTGGAGCCGCTACAGTGATATGAAGAATGTCTCAGTTTTGTAAGCTTTGGAAGTGTTCTACTGTTGGCTGTAAGGAGGAACGTACTCCCGGCATCAGAGGCACTGAAGACGCAGTGGAGAAGTTTTATTTCTGAAGGAAATGTGGCCCAAAAAAATAGTTAAATTCATACATGTTTGTGCGAACATTTAACACCAGAGTGCTTTGTGAATGAGGGTCAATATAAAGCAGGATTTCATAAAAACTTGGTTCTCAAGCATGGATCAGTACCAGATGTTCATGATCCAGCTTCATGTCCAGAAGACGCAAGTATCGCACTTTACATTTTGTGAATGTTTGCAAATCGCCTTTCCAAATGTGCTTGTTAACTGATTCCACGGCTAATGCGGA
Organism: Ameiurus melas; assembly: GCA_012411365.1. Lineage (NCBI taxonomy): Eukaryota > Metazoa > Chordata > Actinopteri > Siluriformes > Ictaluridae > Ameiurus > Ameiurus melas. The sequence goes on along the minus strand of CM022754.1, from coordinate 36,196,945 downwards.
TAAAATCATGGTCTCTGATTGTATTCACGGAGACCAGAGCCACGTCGTTGTTTTAATTTTTAACCCAAAAACGCTTCCTGTCTGTGTATAATTCATACATATATATACGGCTGAACACGGGTATTTACGGTGTCAGTCATATCGGTTCTCCCGACTTCTTCTTGGTGTGGTATCCCTAAGCACAAGCTATAAAGGCGCAGCCCTCTTTCCGGAAAGGGGGCGGGGAGCAGCAGCTCATTTGAATTTAAAGAGACACACGAAAACAGTGTGTTTTTGCTACCACCCAAAAAGGTGCATTTACAGCATGGTATAGTAAATGATCCGTGGGGTATTTTGAGCTGAAACTTCAGACACATTCTGGGGTCACCTGAGACTTCTATTACATCTTGTAAAAAAGGGGCATAACGGGACCTCTTTAAAAATGTCACCCATTATGCCGTGGAATCCGATCCCTATAACGGTGTAGTAAGGCATACCTTCATCTTCTCCATAATGGCGTTGGTGCCGAGTATGTTGTATTTCTTCTCGGGGTTCATCTCAGCATGCTTGGCTGCCCAAGTGGTTTTGCCACATGCAGGCAGACCAACCATCATCAAGATCTAAGACAGAGGTACAATGACATCAGGATGTACAAGCTATATGGTGTGTTAGCTCAGACAAAAACTAACGAACAAAAAATAATAATAATAATAATAATTTTAATAAATAAGAGTCAAGCCCTAAAAAAAAACTTGAATGGTACACTCTTTTAACCTTACCCCTAATGTAATGTAATTCACATTATGTAATGTATTGTAACATAAACCATATAATGTAAACCACAGGTGTCTAACTGAAGGCCGATACGGTTTCATTCAAAATGTGCAAATTTTAAAAATAAATAAATAAATTACTGAAACAACCTAAACCTGACACAAAATGGGATTACCGACGGTACCAACCTCACAGTCTGCCTTGGTTGCAGGACCCACAGTGCCTCTAATCCTGTCCTCCACTGCAATAGTCTGGATGAACACATATCCCTCTGGTGAAGGGAAGAAAGGCTCCTCCTTCTGGCCAAAGTTAAACTCCACAGCACAGTTCTTCACCAGGATATGAGGGAAAAGCGCTCGACCAGACAGCTCCTCCTTTCTGACCCGGAACGCTACATCCAGCCACTTCCCGTTCTTCGAGAATGAAATCTCCACTTCATGACTGCTGTCAAAGTCCTGAAACATAAGCACATGGATATATGACCGCACACAATCGTTATGAAGAACGGTTAGGATTGTTTTCTCGGAAATACCTGCAGAACTCACAATATAGCATCCGATGACGTCGTTTTCGCCAAAATTCTGACCGTAATCTTCAAATTTGCAGCTGGAGGATTTTTTTCCTGTTCCGCCGTATCCGTAAGAGAATGGCTCTTCACCTAAAATTATACACGAGAAAACGAGCCATTTAGACAACCTGCAAGAGAAAGATTTTAATGAAGGTAAATGTAGAGTTTCTCAATCGTGTGTGTGTGTGTGTGTGTGTTTGTGTGTGTGTGTTTTCCACTCGCCAAGCTGTGTGCTGCAGGAATCCAGAGACCAGCCCACTCGCACTACATGTGGGTCAGGCTCACTACTGGGAAGATGTTTGACTGAGATCTCCTCTGTTATCTGCCACGACACACACAGACAAACATTTCACCTCACACGGCCTAGTGTCAGCAGATCCTACTGTAACCAAATCCTGTAACCACTCTTTACAGCCGCGGTGAATAGTAAAGGAGGCACAACACATCGCCTGGTCTTTTCCCAAACTTCAGATGTTCAGTTTGTGTGAGCCTGTGCCCCGGGAAGCTTCAGATTCCTGTTCCTGGTTGACAGGAGTGGAAAGCGATGCGGTCTTCTCCTGTTGTAGTCCGGCATGCCTCACAGTTTGACAAGCTGTGCATTCTGTGATGCAAAGAGTGGTTATGCAGGATAACATTATTACCCTCATCTCGTAGCAGACACGGCCCTTGTTCACACCGTATGAGGCGCGGGCGCCGGACCACAGGTAAGCAAAGCCTTCGATGGTAAGAGGGTAGCCACTGTAGCGGTCTCGGGCAACTTTGAAGTGCAGATCGCAATTATCTATAAGAGAGGGAGGATCTTATTGAAGTCTTTTCTAAACTTCAGAAACTACAATAGAAACTGTATTTGAAATGTAGGCAATTTCCTACATTTATACTGCGACTATAACGTTTGCAAAGGCCACACTCTACAGAAAAAGAGAGACAAAATTACACTAACAGGTATCAATGGCCACCAGCGTGTCATCAAAATCCTCCTCATCTTCTTCAGCTGGAGGCTGAGGTGAGCGGGACCTAGAATAGGGGGAAAAAAAGAAAAAAAAAGTAGTAAACATCAATCAAGGTCTAAAATTGCTCTTTTAAAACAAACGGCTTATACCAACACACGTTCCGGGACAACCAAAATCCTCACCTCTTGTCCTCTCGATGCTCGTAGTAACTATATCCTGGGGCGTCGTCGTGGTGCCTTTTGCGGCCATAAGGCGCCTGGTTGTCCTGATGGGATGTATAACGTGAAGCCTGCTGGGCCTCTTCCCACTCGCTGGTTGCTCCAGGGTCTTGCTGCTGTTCTGGCTTTACATCCTCCTCCTCCTTCACCTCACCTGGTAGTGTATTTTGCTCTGCAGATACAATAAGAGTTTCACGTCACACAGTCCCCTCTGAAACGATTGGGACAACAAGACCAATTCATTTGTCTTTGCTGTAGACTGAAGACGTTTGGGTTGGAGATCGAAGTAGAGGTCGACCAATCGATCGGTTCTGCAGGTTAGCCGACTGCTGGAACTATTGGTTAACGGTAGTTTTTCCCGGTTGCGTCCTTTGCAGGAGTGGCTGAGAAGGGTCCGCAGTCGTTGTACAGTATGAGAGCGGCCTCTAGAGGCGAAATAGCACTGATGCCTCGTGGTGTTTGTTTTTGACATGCGAGACTACACTCTGCACGGTGGGATACTTCAAATACTTCAGATATGGGGTTTAAAACATCGACGACAACAACAACAACAACAACAAAAAAAAGTTACTGGGAGTGTTACTTTTCAGTTCAGTTTGTATGTATATCTTTTATTTACGTCAATGTTTATTAATGTTTTGATATATGTATGTATACGCACACTACCCGTGAAAAGTTGACACACTCACTCTATTTTTCCCCACATTTTAGAATATTAATAGTCATCAAAACTCTGGAATAGCACAAACTATGGGAACTATATGAATTATGTTGTGATAAAAAAAAAAAAATAATCCAAGATAAAATCTAATTAATTTAGCATTTTAACATCTTTAAAAGTAGACGCCCTTTTTGCCTAGAATTTACACAAATGTATTCTTGGCATTTTCTCAACCGATTTCTTGAGGAATCCCTCTGGGATGCTTTTTAAGCAGTATTAAAGGAGTTCCCACCAACGCTGGAGAATTAATGGCTGCTTTTATTTTTATGAAAGAAATGAATATGTTGGCACAATTATATTTTTGTCTACAAGACTGATTTCATACATTTAATCATACACCTTCAGATCAAAAGCTTTTTAAGATCATGAGAAACATTTCAGTCGAGTGTCTCTGAACTTTTGACCGGTAGTGTGTATATTTCCTTTTAAAAAGTACAGTATATTTTCATGTTACAGTTAGTACTGTTTATTTTTGGCATTTTTAAACCTCAACTCAAGACATACTTTTTTAAACTTGCATTTGACTGCTGATGTCTACTTTTTTTTTATTATTGTTGTTGTTATTATTATTTGATCATCTTTTATTTTTTTCTGTGTACTGCTTATTTTGTGTACAGCGCTTTGAGAAGCTGCTTTTAAAGGCACTCTATAAAATAAAGTTTATTATTATTATTATTAAAAGGTTCAGCAATATTTTTACTTTGAGTGTTATGTTTTCATTCAGGATCAATATGAAAACTATCAGTTAATTAATCAGTTATCGGCAGGTACCGCCCCAACTTAGATAGCCGTATAAGTAGAATCCGCTATCGGTTGACCTCTAATCAAAAGATAATTATGAGAAGAGAAGATTTATATGTAGATGTGTTAAACGTCATAGAACATAGCACATTTTGTATCAGACCACCCAACTTGTAGGTGAGCACAAAAACACAAACAATATGTGACTGACATGTTAAAACTTGTTCATGTTTAAACAATCAATGGCTCTGAACATCGACTCTTGGTTTTAGGCTTCAGTTTCACCTGTGAAGTCTGCATTTGTTGTTAAAAAGGATAAGCCAACACGAACATCAGAGAGCTGTCTATGGGAGAAAAGCAAGCCATTGTGCAGCTGAAAAAAAGAGGGAAAAATCGATCAGAGGGGGATTACACAAACACTGGGCATAGCCAGTACAACAATTTCGAAATGTCCTGAAAAAGAAAGCAACCACTGGTGTACTGTGCAACAGACACCGAATGGGTCGGCCAAGGAAAACATCAACAACAACAACAACAGGTGATGACAGAAACATTGTGAGAGCTTTTCTTAAACTTTTGCTCACCTTAAAAAAAAGGTTCTGATACAACCTGTGGTCTGATACAAAAGGTTCTATGTTTTATGTTGTTTAACACGTCTAGATGTAAATACAAGGAAATAAATGCTGAAATCCTAAACTCTCGTCTCATATCCATCTTTTGATCTCAAACCCAAATGTCTTTTGGGTTTTGTACTGGAGCTATGAGGCTAAATTGTTTAATTAGTTTAACATCAAACAATCGCAAAACTCATGAAACACAAGTTAAAAAGGTTCAGAATGAATAAGTCTAATATTAAACTGGGTGTAAAAGAAGAAAAAAAAAGTGCTATGACCGTTTTTAGCTCTGTGGCCCATTTTAAAAGATAAGTCTGGTATCTTCGCCAACTTCTCAGACAAAATTGCGGTAATTAAACCCGTATTTCTATATCCGTAGATGAGGACACTGTAAAACCCGAACGCAATCTGACCTTCTGTGAAGACAGGCAGCATCTCTGTTTCAGGTTTGACTCGAGGCTCCTCGACAGTCTCCGCTCTGTTCACATCGTGTTCTACGTCAGGGACGACTTTTGTCTCGTCTTTGTTCTGAATGCCCTCGTCTTCCTGCCATCCCTGGCGAGACACGTCTTCATAGCCAGGCTCCTCCTCACCTGAAACTGCACATGTAGAATAACATTCTCAACCTTAGATGGCCTGCTCACGAAATACTCACTGCCTGATAATCTCTGTCCACTTTTCTGGCCACAAGCTTCAGAATTCAAAGCTGTAATCCGATTGGCTCTCCACACTTTCGAACTTTTGGCGCAAGACATACTGCACCGTGTAGAAGTATTCGCAACCAGTTCACAACTGGTTGGGGGGAGGATCCATATCATATGTATTGTAGAAATGTTTTCAAGTATTGTGAGGTGATATGTTTTTGTTATTACCTGCTTCGGTTTGCTGTCCATCACTAGGTGTGATTTCCTGTGCATCCTGTGTGGCTGCTTCGCTCTCTAAAGCAGCCTTCAGTCTGTCCACCAGGTCCGCCTTCAGACCACGGGTGTCCAATCCCCTCTTCTGCAGCTCCTCCTTCAACTCATTCACTTTTAGCCTTTTCACATCAATGTCCATTGCAGGTTAAAGTAGAACCGTCTTCCAAATATGCACATGGAAAAAGTAGAGGGTAAAGAACAACAACAACAACAACAACAAGTCATGCAACCTGTCAAAAAGGTTAACTATATACAATATATACAAACTATATAAATACTACATATATACAGTTGTGCCCAAAAGTTTGCATACTTGCAGAATCTGCTAAATCTTAATACTATTAATAAAATAAAAGAGATCTTAAAAATCCCACGTTGTTTTTTATTTAGTTCCATCCTGTATAAGCTATTTCACATAACAGATGTTTGCATATAGTCTACAAGACAAGGTAATAGCTGAATTTATAAAAAATTACCCTGTTCAAAAGTTTACATACCCTTGATTATTAATACTGTGCGTCATTACCTGGATGATCAAACACTGTGTTTATGTTCTGTGAGAGTTCTTCATGAGTCCCTTGTATGTCCTGAGCAGTTAAACTGCCCACTGTTCTACAGAAAAATCCTCCAGGTCCTGCACATTCTTTACATTTCCAGAATCTTTTGCATATTTGACCGGTGATCTGTGTTAATTGTTAGTATTTTGTCTTCTGGGTGACATCTTATTTAGTGTCTGAAGGGCAATAATAAATGGGGGAAAAAAAAGTTTAAACAAAATAATAATTTACACCGATCAACCTGTTCAAAAGTTTACACCTCCTGTCTCTTAAAGTATCGTGTTACCTTTTTGAGCATCTGTAAACATTTAAACCTTATGTAATAGTCGTGTACGAGTCCCTCGGTCGTCCTCAGTGTGAAAAGTTGGATCTCAACATCATATGGCCGCTGTTGGAAAGGGGTCAAATATGCAGAAGATGTTGGAGATTCTGTAAAGAATGTGCAGGACCTGGAGGATTTTTCTGAAGAACAGTGGGCAGTTTAACTGCTCAGGACAAACAAGGGACTCGTGAAGAACTCTCACAGATCATAAACACAGTCGTGGATCATCCAGGTAACAACACACAGCATTAATAATCAAGTGTATGTAAACTTTTGAACTGGGTAATTATTTTGAATTTTTTATATATATAAATTCAGCTATTACCTTGTCTTGTGGACTATGTGTAAACATCTGTTATGTGAAATAGCTTATTCAGAACAGAACTAAATAAATATTTTTTTTTTTTTAAACATGGGAATTTTTATGATCTCTTATTTTGTTAACATTTCGCAGATTCTGCAAGGGGGATGCAAACTTTTGGGCACAACTGTATAATACTAAATACAAACTATAATATATATATATATATATATATATATATATATATATATATATATATATATATATATATATATATATATATATATATATATATATATATATATATAAAGATATATATAAAGGATCATTTCTGTAAAACAAAGTGTGTGTAGTACCTAAATGTCTTTACAAACAAACAAACAAACAAATGAAAACACAATGTATCCACTATATAGTGCACTACATTGGGAGTGTGGTTATTTTACAGGCACGTGTCTATACAGAAGTGTCCATATGAAACATTACAATTAAATGCAACCTAGTAAGTAAACTGAGTATACTTGGTTAATTGTCGGGACAAAATGTACCATTTCGGACACGTCCCCCGTCTATAGCTCAGTAAAGCAGTATTAGCTAACGATGCCTTCCCTGGTTGCATATTTAAAACATACTCTAAACAAATATATTAGTTGTTGTTGCAATAAAATGAAACCCGAGCTCGCGACATGTAGTTCCCATCACTACGGTCTACTAACTGCCTCTACCTCATCATGTTTACCGTTACATCATAAGGCCGTGTTACAAACAGCTATACACAACCCCTAGACAAGTGCCCTAAGTAAGCCGAGAATAGTGTTTATCTACGCCCTACGTAGTGGACGACGCTTTCAAAAACGACCAAATTGGAACACACCACTAGGTAGCGACCAACAACGATTAATGCGCGAAACATATTAAGGGCGCTGTGCATGCAGGTCTGTTGCATTGGTTGAAAAATAAATGCACGAAGAGCAGGTTATTACCGTTGCAAAGTGTCAGGGTTAAGACGTCAGCCTCGAAAACCAGTGAAACGCGGGGTGTTATTGAACAGCTACGGACTGAGCGACATCGAGCTAAGCTAGCTGGCAGGCTAATGTAGTGCGGGCTCAGGCTGCGCAGTCGTCCATACTTGCGTTCTAAGGAGGGCACAACACCGTTTCGAGTATACGCGAATGTCCCGGATGTACCCTTTGCATACTTGATAGTAGAGTAGTGCTCGAGTATGCATTTTTAAACCGTGGATGAGTTTTGAACGTTTTTAAAGCTCGTTTTCACCTCAAACACCAATAACTTTTTTTTTGTTTGTTTTACATTATGTTAACTACTCTAAGTTGTTGGCTCCTTATCTAAGGATTATGTGAATAAATAATATATATATATATATATATATATATATATATATATATATATATATATATATATATATATATATAAATAAATACATACATACAGTTTAAAGCGCATGTATATACAAACATCAACGGGAAGATCCCCCAAGGGGATCCCCCCAAGATCCCCCAATTTTTTTCCATCTCCATCAGTTCCTACCTTTCTCAAAGAAATATATTATTTTAACGAAGATACAAGAAGAAGAAAAAAACAGCCGAGACATTGGAAGGGTATTCGTTTTATTTTACAATAATCGATATACATCTCTATGCACGTCATTTCAGGCATCCATCAACACAAACAGGATCGGTGCACAGGCACGGGGCTTGAAATGTCCGATGTATTCGATTTTGCCAAACTTACAATCGTTGTAATTATCCAGAGTCTATCCGCGTTCTCTTCTGCATTGCTCGGACGCAACTAAGTTGTTTCAATAACGGAATTAACTGACAACGAGTGAAAATTTGTGTTTTAGAGTTTTATGAAACTGAAGCCGGGGGAGGCATGTCGAACCTTACCAAACGCACAAAACTATCCAGACAACCACATACAGTGTGTGAAGTGAAAGCTCTTTATGTTCCCTCACTGTTCTGAGCAACAGGAAGTCAATACTGAATAAACCAGAGATATCCAATTTTATCCACAAAGGGCCGGAGTGGGTGCAGGTTTTTATTCCGATCAAGAAGGAGCCACACCTGATTCCGCCGGGTTTACAGAATCAGGTGTGACTTCTGCTTGGTTGGAATGAAAACCAGCCTGTTCTGGATAAGATTAGACTCTCCTGGAACTCGTGGATTCAATCAGATTCAGCTGAACTGAATTCTGAGGCATCCAGAAACAAATTCCGAAACCTTAACCAAGCTACAGGCATCAAATCAAAATGTTCCAGATACAATACTGTTTTATAACGAACTACAGAAAAGTCCCATGGGGAAATATGAAGCGTTTCTGCAGAGCATGATAAGAGAACAAATTAACTTGGGTTCAACTGTGCCAATAAATGAAACATCTGCTCTCCACATACACAATGCTGAACACCAAGCCATAAAATGAGTACACGTAATAAACCACAGGTTTTGATGCCCTCTTAAATGTTGACACATACATGTGTGTGTGTGAGTGTGTGTATTTTCATTAAATGTCATATGTACATGGCGGAGCTTCTTTGTTTTTTAGTACTTCACACACACACCGCTTTAGTCTGTCTCTTCCACCCAGCGTCATGCATTGATGTTTGGTGTTATTATTTGCCACTCAGTGCAGGTGGCAAAGACAGAAGAAGCCTGTTGACCTCACGGAGCTGAGCGTCTAGAGTTTCTGTAGTTAGGGCCAGTTCGCCAATTTGCATCTGCAGGCTGTTGATAGTGTGGGTCAGCTCGTCTTCCTTTCTCCTGCTGTTCGACGCTTGCCTGCTGTACTTAAGAAAAAAAAAAAAAATTTAAAAAATTTTTTGGAAAAAAAAGCACAAAAAAAAAAAAAAAAAAAACAAAAAAAAAAAAAAAAAAATAAAAAAAGAAAAAAATTTTTTTTTTTTATTTTTTTTTTTTTTTTAAAAAAAAAAAAAAAAAAAAAAAAAAAAAAAAAAATATGGGAAAAAAGAATTTTTTTTTTTTTTTTTTTTTTAAATTTTTTTTTTTTTTTTTTTTTTTTTTTTTTTTTTAAAAAAAAGTTTTTTTTTTTTTTTTTTTGTTTAATTATAAAAAACACAATAGCACATGATGGTCTGATGGTAACATAAATAAATCGTATGCATCATATTTTAGAGATTATAATAAATACTTTTCTTATGGAAAAAAAAGTATTTAAGCTAACTTGTAATTAACCGTCCCACAATTTTTGACTATGAAAGCATGCCACCTAAGGTCAACTCCTCCCTCTCATACATACAGGAACATTTAGCATCAAGGTTTTATATAACAGAAATGGGACATCCCATTTCTGATCGAGTCTGATGCTACAGAGTCAGATATCCACAACTGGATATTGTTTATACTCTTTTTTTATATATATATATTGTATACGGATTACAATAGAAGGCACTTTCAAATGTTCACTGAACACTCAATGACGTCTCGGCTCCGCCCCATCAAAATGAAACAACTCTCATTGGTTGTTGTCGAGGCTAAAGTGCCCGCCGTTTAGCTTTTCATTGGTCCACTGAGTAATCCATAATTCTACATATTCAATCGCAAGCGTTTGTTGACCCGCCCACGGTTCTGATTGGTTAAACGATATCTTCCGGGAAAGCCTATTGGCTGCGAATCGCGCTCTTCTGCTTCCGCTTAACCATCAACCCGCTGTCATGGTCACAGGAGATTTAAAAGATGTAACTCAGTAAAGGTGCTCACGCTGTGCCGGAGGAAGACATATGTAAGTCTTGAAGAATTCACTTCTCCGCGCTCCTGCTTTAATCCTGTTGGCCACCGGTTTGCTGAGCTGACGGACGCCCAGATAGAGCAGCTTTGCCATGGGGAAAGCTCCTACGACCATCTTGGCGGAAACGCGTCATTGAACAAAGGCGGAACAAAAAAAAAAAAAAGAAAGGCGAGAAAGAGCGCACTTGCGTGCATACTGGTTGCGTTAGTGTTGCGCAAGATTAGTTTCCTTCTGTGTAATACATTTTGTTCTTCGAAATATTCTTCCCAGAAAATTTGTGTGTGTGTGTGTGTGTGTGTGTTCAAGAATCAGTTCATACACATACCAGAGCCTCCACAACATCCGTTAAGCTTTGACATACTCTAACGTTCTGCGAGTTTTATTGGACAAATGTTCACCTAATGTTTCCCGGAACACGCAGTCCGTTTTTGTGCTACAGATCGCTGAAATCTGCGCAGCGGCTGCGCTGCTTTGTGTCCATGGTGTTACTTAAAAAAAAAAAAACACGAAATAATAACAGTTAAAAAATAATAATTCGATTGCTGAATAATTAAAAGCAAAAGTATAACATAAGTTAAATAAAAATCATTACTTATGTTAATATAAATTTCTGTATTTATAAAACACAATACATATAAAACAATATTTATTGTATATTAATTGCTTTATTGTTAATGTAAAAAGTGTTAGGAACACCAACAACAATAAGAAAAAGAATCCCAACAGCTTATTATAACGATGCATACTTCTTTTTCTTCTTCCTCTTCTTCTTCTTCCTCTTCTTCTTCTTATTATCCATCTATTTTCTGTACCGCTTACCATTACAGGGTCACAGGGGAGCCTGGAGCCTGTCTCAGGGAACTCAGACAAAAGGGCGGGGGACACTGTGGACAGGGTGCCAACCAATAGCAGGGCACAATCGCACCCCCGTTTACACCCTACGAATAATTTGGAAATGCCAATCCGCCTAAAACGCATGTCTTTGGACTGGGGGAGGAAACTGGAGTACCCGGAGCAAACCCCCGAAACACCTGGAGAACATACAGACTCCACTCACACAGGGCGAAGGTGGGATTCCAACACCAAACCCAGGAGGTGTGAGGCCACTTTGCCACTGTATAATAATAATAATAATAATAATAATAATAATAATAATAATAAGTTTCCACAGGGGAATCAATTGGTGATTTGTAATTACATTAATTACAGATACTTTTATTATTTTTTTACTACTAATAAAATACATTATTCGGAATAAAATGAAGGAGCTAAAGCGGTATAGAGCAGTGTATCTGAGTGTATCTGTGTCCCACAGTCATACACACACACCTGGGTTGGGTTTGAGAGCAGTGTGAAGCAGTGGATCTGAGTGTACCTGTGTCCCACAGTCATGCACACACACCTGGGTTGGGTTTGGGAGCAGTGGATCTGAGTGTACCTGTGTCCCACAGTCATGTACACACATCTGGGTGGGGTTTGAGAGCAGTGTGGAGCAGTGGATCTGAGTGTACCTGTGTCCCACAGTCATGCACACACACCTGGGTGGGGTTTGAGAGCAGTGTGGAGCAGTGGATCTCAGTGTACCTGTGTCCCACAGTCATGCACACACACCTGGGTTGGGTTTGGGAGCAGTGGATCTGAGTGTACCTGTGTCCCACAGTCATGTACACACATCTGGGTGTTTGTGAGCAGTTTTGAGCAGTGTGGAGCAGTCTGAGTGTACCTGTGTCCCACAGTCATGTACACACATCTGGGTGGGGTTTGAGAGCAGTGTGGAGCAGTGGATCTGAGTGTACCTGTGTCCCACAGTCATGCACACACACCTGGGTGGAGTCTGAGAGCAGTGGGCAGGACTCAGTCCGACACAAACTCCTGAAAATCTCTCCAGTGCTGAGGAATTCTTCTGCTGCTTTCCCAAACGGAAGTCATGCAGCATTCCATTTTGATCCGGAGGAACTAGACTACAGCAGTTAACAAGGCCTAGGAGACGCGTTTTCACCCGCAGTTTACAGGACTAAAGCCGCCGGCCGCTTTATTGGGGTAGGTAAAGCGGCGTGATTTTCTCTTCGGGGCTTTTTAATTGTGCCGCGCATGCGCATTAAGTCAACCTGCATGTTCGAAGCGGATATCTGGAGCTAGGGTTTTTTTTTTTCGTTTGTTTTTTGTTTTTTAGACTCAACATCTGGGTAGAGAAATTATTTTAATGTAATAGTCCAAACAAAATAACGGGGTTTTTATATTTTATATACCACAGGCGAGATATGAAGTGTGTGTGTGTGTGTGTGAGAGAGAGAGAGAGAGAGAGAGAGAGATGTGTGTTGTGTGTGTGTGTGTGAGAGTGAGAGAGAGTCTGTGCTTGTGTGAGAATGAGAGTGAGTGTGTGTGTGTGTGCAAGAGAATGAGCGAGCGAGTGAGTGTGTGAGAGAGTGAGAGAGGTGTGTGTGTTGTGAGAGAGTGTGCTTTTTGTGTGTGTAGAGAGAAATAGTATGTGTGTGTGTGCAAGAGAATGTTAGCGGAGTGAGTGTGTGAGTGAGTGTGTGTGTGTTTTATGAGAGAGAAAGTCGGTAGCTTGTGTGTGAGAGTGAGTTGTGTGAGAGTGAGTGTGAGAGTGTGGGTGTGTGAGAGATTTTGTGTATGTGTGAGAGATAAGTGTGTGAGAGTGAGTTTGTGTAAGAGTGTGAGTGAGTGTGTAGAGAGTGTGTGTGTGAGTGTGTTGAGTTAGAGAGAGAGTGTGTGTTGTGTGAGAGAGTGAGTGTGTGTGAGAGAGTGAGTGTGTTGAGTGAGTGTGTGTGAGTGTGTGTGAGTGTGTTTGTGTTTTTTGAGTGTGAGGTGTGTGTTGTGTGTGTGTGTGTAGAGAGAGAGAGTTTTTGTGTTGTGTGTGTGTGTGTGAGAGTGTGTGTGATGAGAGTGAGATGTGTGTGTGGAGTGTGTGTGTGAGAGAGTGTGTGTGTGTAGGAGTGAGTTTGTGTGTGAGAGAGAGAGTTATGTGTGTGTGAGAGTGAGTGAGAGTGTGTGTGTATGTGATGTGTGTGAGGAGAGAGGTGTGGATATGTGTGTGTGAGTGAGAGAGTTGTGTGTATGTGATTGTGTGTGAGTGAGAGAGTGTGAGTTTATGTGATTGTGTGTGATGAGAGAGTGGTAGTGTGTGTGTGTGAGTGAGTTTGAGTATGTGATTGTGTTGAGTTAGAGAGTGTGTGAGTATGTGATTGTTGTGTGTTGTGTGAGGAGGTATGTGAGTTATTTTTTTTTTGTGTGTGTTGTGAGAGAGTGAGGTGTGAGAGGTGCAGTGTGTAGTGTGTGTGTGTGTTAGAGAGAGAGTGAGTGAGTGTGAGAGAGAGTGAGTATGTGGTGTGGGTGTGTGTGAGATGAGAGAGGTATTGTGTGTGAGAGTGTGTGTGTGTATGTAGTGTGAGTTGTGTGTTAGTGTGTGTGAGATTGTAGAGTGTGTGTGTGTGTGATGTGTGTGAGAGTGTGTAGTTTGTGTGAGTGTAGAGAGGTGTGTGTGTGTGAGTGAACATGTGTGTGTGTAGGAGAGATGGAGTGTTTGTGTAAATTTGAGTTTTTTTTTTTTTTTTGTGAGTGGAGAGTGTGTTTTTGTGTGTGTGAGAGAGAGAGTGTGAGAGTGTGTGTGTGTGTAGGAGTAAATTATTTTTTGAGAGATGAGAGGTAGTGTGTGTTGTGAGTGTGAGATGTGTGTGTGTGAGTGAGAGAGAGAGAGAGAGAGAGAGAGAGAGAGAGAGATGTGTGTAGTAGTGTTGTGAGAGAGTTGTGTGAATGTGTGTGTGAGAGAGAGTGTGTGTGTGTGTGTGAGAGAGAGAGATTGTGAGTGTTTTTTAGAGGAGGATATGTGTGTGTAAGTGAAAAAATTTTTTTTGGAATATTTTTTTTGGGTGAGTTTTTTTGGGAGAGAGTTTTTTTAGATTTTTTTTTGTGTGTGTTTTGAGGAGTGTGAGTGTTTGTGTTTTTGTGTGTGTGTGTGTGTGTGTGTGTGAGTTTTTTTGAGAGAGGAGTATGTGAGTGTGTGTGTGAGAGAGTGAGTGAAAAATTTTTTTTTGGAGAGAAGTGTGAGAATATATGTGTGTGTGTGTGTGTGTGTGTGAGAGGAGTGAGAGAGTATGTGTGTGTGTGTGAGAGAGATTGTGTGAGTGAGTTTTTTTTTTTTTTATTTAATGGATTTTTTTGTGTGTGTGTGTGTGTTGTTTTTTTTTTGAGAGAGAGTTGAGAGTTGTGTGTGTGAGAGAGAGATGAGAGTATGTTTGTGTGTGAGAGAGAGTTTTTTTGAGAGTGTGTGTAGTGTGTGTGTGTGTGTGTGAGGAGAGTGTTGTGTTAGTGTGTGTGTGTGTGTTGTGTGAGAGATGTGTAGAGAGTGTGTGTGTGAGAGAGTTTGAGTGTGAATTTTTAGAGAGAGAGAGAGAGTGTGTGTGTGTGTGGAGAGAGGAGAGTGTGGATTTTTTTGAGAGAGAGAATTTGTGGAGAATTTTAGTGTAGAGAGTGTGTAGAGAGTTTTGTGTGTGTGAGAGAGAGTTTAGAGACAAAATTGAGAGAGTGTGATATTGGCTGATCTCAAGAAAAAGGTATGATTACATCGTAAAGTTGAATCGATAATAATAATAATAATAATAATAATAATGATGATGCCTGAGCTTAGTTTACCTGACTGCACACTCAAATACTGGCTTAACTACTACCTCTGTTAAAACGAGTAAGAACATGTTGTGACCTCTGAAACACTTCACTGAATGTCCGTGACGTTTGGAAATTGAGAGGCTATGATAAGAAACACTCCAAAACAGGGTTATCTGGTGTCTTTCACATCCACATCAGATGATCACATCACGGTATATGAACTGGATTATTTGGGATTTTTCTGGAACTGAGCGCAACGGTAATGTCCGGCTACAGTACGGTAGGAGTTAGCGAGGCTGCAGCAGATCTCTTTCTAGCCCAGACTGTAGATTCATGCAGCCATGCATGAGTGACGGTTATATCAGGCGAGTGAGATCGCTTCTCCCTTTGTGCCGGTACTTTTCACACCAGCACTGATCGAGAAAGAACGGATGAAATGTAGTCACGGCTGTAATGCCTTCGGAGGAGAAACAAAACATGGATATCCTACGCTAAGCGCACGTCGTTCAGTCAAAGTACAAATGACAGAAAAAGGACCGGCGACAGAACTCTTTTTGGGTTAAAAAAAAAAAGTGCTTATGTTTGGTATTGGTTGTGATCGCTCTAAAGGTTTATACGGCCCGTGGGTTTCTTCACTTCAGTCGCATGCTGAGCTTCACTCCGTTCTACAAGATTGTATTTCTGTCTCGCTTGTCAATTAGTAAGGAATAAAACATTTTCTATAACAGCAGGCGATATGATTTGTTCTGCTATTCAATCAAGACCATACAACCAACACGTATGATTTTATTATTCCAGTTATTCCGTCAGTTTGCACTGATTTACCCTTTTACGCCAACCTTTTTTTGTAATTATTTATATATGCCTGATTTAGTTAGTCAAGCCTCCAGTTCAGGAGCATCGAAACTGGAGAGTCTGGTATTAATTTAATTGCAATAAAAGGTTTAATGGTTTAAAAGGCCGCACTCTTGTCATCTACGTCAAGAAACTGTACATTTATCTAATGTAATGTGCGTCTTCCAAATGTCAGTATTTTTGCCAGTAGTGTATAACCCGTGCTTTGTGGCAGTCTGTAAGTCTATTATAATATTATACTTTACCTCTGCTCTTCACTTTCCTAGTGTCCTACTGTCTTCTATCGTTCCTTGTGTCCTAGACTCCTAGTTTCCCACTGCCCTAATGCCCTTGTTTTCCAGCAATCATATTTCCTGTTCTCCTAGTTTCCTAGTGTCGTTAATTTCCAATCTCCCCTCGCCCTTCTTTTATCTCCTTTTTTCCCTGACTCATAGTTCCCCAGTCTTGACCACATTCTTTCTACATGAGGTAGTGCTAACATGTTTATACTCCCACAGTAAATCAAAATCGAACCCTAGTTTAAATCTCACGCTCTATTTGAATGTGCTGCTTTTTGAGAAATTTAAACAACACGTGTTTTGTTTTGTTTTTTCCGCCCATACGTAATTCGATCAGGTCTTCAACAATGCTTTACTTAATATCCGGCTTTCTGGGATCTAGGAAGATCCAGCTCTGTTTTTGTGCTCTACGGACCTTTTCCCTAGAACAGGGGTGACACTCCAGTGTTAGAAGTTGTAAAGTGATTGTCTAGAGGGATTATGTGTGTCTCACCTTAGGAAAACCCTTCACATGATCAACATTTTGACAATTTTTATTATACACAAATCAGCCATAACATTACCATGGACCAATGGAAGAACGTGGTCTGGTCTGATGAATCATGTTTTCTTTTACGTCATGTGGACGGCCGGGTTCGTGTTCGTCAGTTACCTGAGGAAGAGATGGCACCAGGATGCACTATGGGAAGAAGGCAAACCGGTGGAGGCTTTGTGATTCTCTGGGCAATGTTCTCCTCGGAAACCTTGGCTCCTGGCATTCATGTAGATGTTACTTTGACAAGTACCACCTATCTATACATTGTTACAGACCAAGTAAACACCTTCACAGCGACTGTATTCCTTTATAGCAGTGGCCTCTTTCAGCAGGATAATGCACCCTACTACACTGCAAAAAGTGTTAAGGAATGGTTTGAGGAACATGACGAAGAATTCAAGGTATTGACACAGCCTTCAAATTCCCCAGATCTCATTCCAGTCAGACATCTGTGGGATGTGCTGAACAAACAAGCCTGATCTATGGAGGCCCCACCTCTTACGGGACTTAAAATATCTGCTGCTAACGTCTTGGTGATAGATATCACAGCACACCTCCAGAGGTCTTGTGGAGTCCATGCCTCGACGGGTCAGCGCTGTTTTGGTGGCACAAGGGGGACCTACGCAAAGTGCTGGTGGCTTTAATTTTCAGACATGTCTCTGAAAAGGCAGAAAATCTCATTTCTTTGTCTTTTTTTTGGTTGTTTTTCCAGAATTCGGTCCAACCTGTTTTTCTTTGCCTCCTGACATACCGTATGTCCGTCTAGGCCATAGGCTGACATCACTCAACATGCAATGGAAAAAATATGAGAATAAACGGAACATTTATTAGAAACTTTAGATGAACAGTTTGAGATATCTTGCTTCAGTGAAACACAGATTCATTCTCTATAGCAGCATCGCTCACAGTAGGTCCTGCTGCAAGACCAATCAAAGTTTTATAATAATGCGCTCCTACTAATCCATTACCGTTTCCATAGTACCAGCCTGCACCGTCGATGGATGCGCCATATAATCTGCAACTAAGTAAAAATAATCAACTTTTTATCTAACAAGGATAAATAGTGTAACTGCTGATATGATGAAGCTTTCTGTAAGGAGATTTAATATTTATGGACCGAGTCTCCAGTGTGAGTGCTTTGTAACCGTTAAGCGTAACGCTGTTCCTGTAAGTCGTCCGACAAGAGTAGAGTCTTCAGGACCGAGAACTTCTCAGTAAGCACTTCTTTTGCTTTATTAACTTCAGAGGGGGGGGGGGAACAACTGTTTATAGGTACCATAACGTACATGATTACTGGAAATAACTTATTTTACAGACATTCCGCAACATTAGATGTAATTATAAATTAATAAAACATGGTGATTATTATTTTTTAAATAAATAGAAATTTGTAATATTTGGGGAAAGTCCTGTTCTATAACAGGAATAAAATACTGCCGTTCTCGGAAAATAATCGGCGTCAGGGTGGTTCCAGTAACTATTCATGTCGCACGTTTTCCTCTAAGAGCACGCCTCGTTGGTTAGAGAAGCGTATTTAATTGGCATAAATTTAAGAGGACCACAAAAAAAACTCGTGCATTTGTGTTGAAGCGGCGCTGAGGCGTGCTCTTACTTGCTATAACGTTTCTTCAATGGTGTATGTTTTTGAGAATTATAAGCTGAACTTTGCATGCAGTCTGTTATAGTAAGAGTGTAACGAGCTTAGTTGTTATCTATGAAGTAATGGGAAGACAAATCTAGAGGATGTACAACAAAATTACCAAGGTGATTTGCATACTATATCCACAGTAAACATTTCTGGAAAACAGAGTAGGTTTTTTGGGGGTTTTTTAAGCACATGAAGAGAAAGGATTAGGAGTACATTTCCTGCCTGTAATCCGTTAACAAAGATATCTAAACGTTGCAACAAGCAAAAATTGGCATCAAGCCTTAAGCTATGAGATCCAGCTGAGCGACATTGCTGTGTTTGTTTGCCTGCTTAGACATGCTTCCAATGATGATCGTCTTTGATATGATATTCAATAATTATTCTTTGATTTTACATACACAAATGTATATTGTATATACTCTGGCACCAGAGTTGAGGTCAGAAATTCTATAATTATGTCTGGACGAACTGATTCACCTTTCACTTAAAGTCAAATATTAATTTCATAGTATCGTGTTTTTTCATCTTCTTCCAAGATTGTAAAGTCAATCTAAACTTTATAAAGAGTTTTTTTTTTTTTTTTTTAATTCAATACTTTTTGTGGCACTTCATTTTAGTCCACAGACTGATCAAAGTTTAAACATCAGCGGTCACTGTAGTGGTTTTGCCACTTTATTTCAAGAAACAACGAGATGAAATTCTTGCTGGAAAATCTGAGTTACTACTGAACAAGAAAGTGTTATTGTGTCATAAGACGTAAGAGCCGATCAATAGAGGATATGCATTGATGTCACTTTCCCGCCGGAACAAGCACCCGAAGCCAGACTGAGCGGCAAATCATCCAGCAAAATGCCTTTTTTTAATGGGGAAGCTGTGAAAACACAAGTATAATCAACAATTATCAGCTTAAATTAAAGGCAGTTGGACTCGACAGTGACCGTTACAACATGCCCAAGTGCCTGTGGTCCATGGATATCGGCGTTTGGCCAGAAATCGGTTTTCCCGACATTTATTTGTACCTGATTTCGACACCGGGGGAAATACACTAAGAAAAGCCCGAAGGCATACAAAAAACATGACGCTTGTTCGTACTTCAAGTCGGGATTTGTTGGAGAAATTAAAGTGATGAGAACACCAATAAACATTCTGGTTATATGTGGATGGATATGTACAAATCTTTTTATTTTATTCTATAATTGTATCTGGTGAACCATAAGCTAGCTTGTTTGTAGCGAACACTGTAGACAGAGTCAGAGAATGAATGCGCTCCCATTATTCCCATAATTCCCATTATTCGCCATATCCTATCATGGATTATTCCTTACATCATTTAGATTGTAATTTGCGCATGCAGATCTGTTCTACAGTTGATACAGATGGGAAATAGAAGTGGCATTCCACCTGTAATTGTTTTCTTTCTTTGTATCATTTCCTCACTTCCTCAGAGGGAGGAGCTAAGAACAAGCAGGGGAAGTGAGGGAAGGAAATATGAGGCACCCATAGAATCTGGACTTTTATTATTATTATTATTATTAGGATGAGAAATTTGCTGCTTTGATGACTAACAAACGATTTTTTGAGGTGTGAATAATAGATTGCTTCACCCTCAAAAATACCTTATGTTAAAAGTTCTAACAATCTGTCAGTTTCCGAAGAATTACTTATCCCTGTTTGGTAACTCGAAACTTAGTAAGTGGGTGTGCCGGGCTCTTTGGCGTAGTTATATTGCTTAAACCTCTTGGTATTGCTTGCAACATTGTGTGTCAGTCCAGCGAATGTGTTGAAAGGCACCGTATTTGCCCTGCAGAAGTTCACATACTCCAGTCTTTTGTCTATTAAAACTCCAGTGTTACTATTAAACCTTCTAAGGAAAGTGGCATGTGCGTATGTCGTTTGTTTGTTTTGTTTTGTTTTTTTTCCCTGCCTTCAGTTAGTCTCGTATGCAAATTTCTTGGCCCTCCTGGAAGCCTTGACATGGTGCCCAGATGTCATGTGCAGAAAGTATGGACTACTTGTACTGTTTTTGTTTTTCAGGCAGACCTGAAAATAAAATATCCAGAAATTCCAGTCAATGGATAGCTGTCAACATATTCTAGCTGGTTCTCTTTCTGAGGAATTGTATCGGAAACACTTTACACGTTCTACATTTACTCGGCTGATCTTATTTTCATTTTGAAGCTGTTATGATCCCAAGCCAACCCACAAACATCCAGGTCTGTAAATGAATTGCTACTTTCACATTCAATCATAATTGTGAAGCTTTATCATTGTGTAGACACGCAAATAGATTGACATCGACATAATCCTGAGCAGTTACTTTAAAAAAAAAAATTGGACAGAATTCTATGGACTTTACAGAAGAGGTGTGCAACATATTAAAGGTAAGACTGCCTTCTGTATAGCTCAGAGACTACTCCGATACTCATAATGGATTGTGCATTTTATTTTGCATGTGTTAAGTTGTGGGGTGTTGAGGGCTTCCTGCCCAGGGGCCTAAGATTTACTAATCTACCCTTTGATCCAGCTGAGAACTACGGTTCAAAATTTTCCGTCAGTAACTGTGTCCAAGTGTGTGCAGATCTGCCAGTCATCCATTTTCCGTACTGCTTATCCTACACAGGGGAGCCTGGAGCCTATCACAGGGAACTCTGGGCACAAGGTGGGGGACACCCTGGATGAGCTGCCAATCCATCACAGTGCATGATCACGCACATTTTTACACACCACCAGTAATTTGGAAATGCTAATCAGACTGCAAGGCATGTCTTTGGACTTTGGGAGGAATCCGGAGTACCTAGAGGAAACAGGGAGAATATGCAAACTCCTTGTATAAAGGGTGGAGGTGGGATTCAAACCACCAACCCCGGAGATGTGAGGCTTATACGTGCATAAAAGATTTAAACAGTTTTGTGTTCACTTTAGGTTACTTGCAATATCCTGTGGCATTCCTCAGACAAATGGGTACAAAAGGAGACCGCTCCAAACCCAGAGATAAAACCCATCAAATGGATCAGGTGGTAGAGCGGGTTGTCCTCTAATCATAGGGTCGGCGGTTCGGTTCCGGGCCCACATGATTCCACATGCTCAAGTGTCCTTGGGCTAGACACCGAACCCCAAGTTGCTCCCGATGGCAAGTTAAGGCCTTGCATGGCAGCTCTGCTACCATTGGTGTGTGTGAATGGGTGAATGAGACACAGTGTAAAGCGCTTTGGATAAAAGCGCTCTATAAGTGCACCATTTACCATTTAACTATGTGGTGTTTCTTGTTTTTTTTTTAAAGAATGTATTAGCAAAAGTTACTTTATTGTTAACACCGAACTATTAGTAATGAGTTGCCCACAAGGTTAATAGGCACCTGTATGATTTTTGGAACTGTTTACAGGTTGATTTTGTCCATATGAGAGATTGGGTTTTCTTTTTGTGAATTTAATTTCTGCAAGTTTGGGTCCGTATAGGAGGGATTTTGGGTTAGAGTTTGGTTTATATGGAAGATTGGGTCCATGTGTTCTTTTGGTTTGTGGGCTTGGTTGATTTTGACTCTTGTGGTCTCTATGCGAGTTTTTGGTCCATGTGTCCGTTTGGCATGAGGTTTGCAAGTGTGCAAGCTTGTAATTTTGGGTCCATGCGTACAACAATACTGCACGGCACAAAGGCAATAAAAATTCAAGTAGAAATCCGCACTCGAAATATAGCTTGGGTCCGTGTGCAAGTTTGTGAGGTCGGGTCATATTTGACTTTGGGTCACTGTACAAATTTGATCTAATGTTCAGAGCCATAGGAAAGATTTTAAACATCCCTATCAGTACAATTGGTTCAATAATATGCGGGTGGAAAGCTCATGGAACCATGAAGTAACTGTCCTTGAACAGGTGTACCCTGCAAGATTTCACAACACGCTCTCAGACTAATGAGAAGTCAACAGTCTCTTGAAAAGAGTTGCAGGACAACCTAAAAGCAGCAGGAAAGACCATTACACAGAAACGTGCTTCTCTGTAAATGGTACTGGGGCTTTATATGTCATTGAAGGAACCATGAATGGAGAAATGTATCTGGACATATTAGAGGAGGATTTAATCTTATCGGCCGAGAAAATGAATCTGTGGAGAAATACGGATGATTCAACAAGACAACGTGCCCAAACTTACAGCCTAATAACTCAAGACGGTGAAGGTGCTTGCATGGCCTAGCCAATCTCCTGACTTTATTCATGAGGGATTGTGAAATTGCGAATCCTTCTGAGGAACCCGTGAAAGTGAACGTTTGTGAAGACGACTTGCTGAGAGCAATCGGCCAAAATTGAGCCACTTGAAGTGGATGGCTGCACTTGATGTATATTAAATAACCAAAACAAAAGTGTCCGAATACTTATTTTCCCCTCACTGTTTGTGTGCCGTGTGTGCAAGTTTGCTTGTGTTCTTCTGAGTTTGCTTTGGCTCAGAGTTTAGGTCTACAAGTTTGCGTGTTTGATTTGTTCAACCTCACATGACCTTTTTTCTTTGTTTGTACTGTGTACGTTTTGTTTTGTGTATGAGTAGGTGTTAATCTGTGCCTACCTCCTATATGAGTCTGTATGTGTTGATTCCAAAATGGCCTTATTAGTAGCGATGTTTTGGGTGGTGGCTCAGTGTGACTGCTGAGGAATGTCTGGCACTCAACTTGACTGAATCACAGACAGACTCCTGAATCCACGTGCTGGCCAGCAGAGCTTTGAGTGGACTTGGCGTGATGCCATTGTGTCAAAGCAGCACCACTTATTACTTGGAAAGCCACCAGCTACAGAAATGCCTGACAGTATGTCCTATCTGATTATTAATGCTGTTGATTAGGATGTACTTCACTAGCTTAGTATTTTTTTTTTTAACAAATGGTTGGTGAAAACATTTAATTGAAACCAGTTTCACCTGCTAACCAAGTTCATTTCTTGTGAGACTTTGCCAGTAAATGATTACAGGTTAGAGTGTTTGTGTGAGCTCACGCTGTCGGTCTGTTGAAGTGGTGTGTCTACAAATAAAGGTTCTTTTGTAATATTAGACCTACTTCAGATTATTTTTTCAATTTATACTCAATGTTATCACACCCCTTCAGTGCTGGATAAATCATAAATGTATTATTCCCCATGTTGCATGTTTCTTTTTTTTCTTTTACTCAGAATCTGCAATGAAATGTGCTAAAGTGTGTGCAGGAGACTGTTTTATTGCGCCCAACCTTATTTAGGCTTGTTTTGACAGGGTTTCTCTATTCGTGTTCCTGTTTTGTGAAAATTCCGTCTCTCATCTAAGCTTGCCAAGTAAAAAAAAAAAAAAAAACTTTTCTGCCATCAGCTAGTTTGCTCCACGGATGATGGTGCGTGGTGGGATTCAAAACAAGTAGTTTGCACAACATTTAGAGCAAAACGGTTCAACATTGCTACAAACCAACTGATAACTTGCCTTTCGAAAGCCCCCCAATTATTTGGTTTCCAAATTATCCAACGTGTGTGAATGGTGTGCGAATTTGTGTGTGATTGTGCTCTGCGAGGGATTGGCACCCCATCCAGAGTGTCCCCTGCCTTGTGCCCAGAGTTCCCTGTCTCAACCCTGTGTAGGATAAGCAGTATGGAAAATTCTTGATGGATGGATGGAATGGTTGTGGAACCTACTTATCTGCTGGGCAACTATGAATAAAAAAAATTAATAGCCTAGACAAGAAATCTGCTTGTCTCTTTTACTGATATTTCCATCCCTACCGTTAGTTGGTACGTCTACACTCTAAAAAATATTGGGTTATTTTTTTTTCTACCCAAACACTGGCTTAAGCCTTTTGGGTCATCTAATTGGGTTATTTTCACAGTCTTGGGTAGGTAGTTTTATGCATAGTTTTGTTTGTGTAACCCAACCATTGGTCATTGGGTCATTTTCACTTACAGTTGAATCGATGCACCCCTCCCCCACACCACCCCACCCCAAGTTAGTATTGTATTTGTACAGTTAAGAATCTGACTGATTATTTCTTGGATGGAGGATTCCACAGGAATGTTAGGATTTAAGGAAGTCTAGTATCCGGCTACTGATACATGACTGAGTGGTGATGTAAGCAGGCCAGACCTAACTTTCCATGTTTAGTGAAAAGTAAATGCAAGTTTTTTCACTTTCAAAAGTCAGCAGGAGAAGGAATATGCTCACCTCAGCCTGTTCCTGTTCAGGTGTTGACTCTGACTAACACTGACTCATACCTAACTCATAGATCTTTTGTTTCCTGTCGTCCTGTTCCCTCTCACCCAGTGATGAGTAAATGCCCTTCCTAATGTGACCCTAAACCTCTTATCTCATGTCTGGATTCAGTCACTGTGCTGGTGCTATTGTATTTCACATACACTCATCATAAGATTAATGACACCATCCTGAAACCAGTTTATTAAGGACTTGCTGTACCTTTCAAAGGTATAATATAATACTATAATAAGTGTGTGGGTGTGAGGGGAAAAAATTAGAAATGTTTTTTTGTAATTATCAATAGCAGCAGGTGTCAAACAATTAACATCATCATCAGTTTGCTCTCCATTGGTTTTGTTATCAGTTAACGTTACTCCCGTCAGTGTTCAGTAATGGCCTTTGATGAATATCTGTGCTCTGTAGAACAAATTGTCTGATTCAAATATTAAAACCATTTATATACTGAGTAAACTACTTATTGCTACATTCAGGAAATGTCTGTTTTTATTTGATTTCTGAGTAATCATATGTTTTCTTTACTTTAAAGCCTTGTGCAATGATCTAAGTAGTCAGTAAGACACCACCACTTTTTTTTTTTACAGCAAAGTGTTTCAAAGTTTAAAATAATTTTTTTTTTATCTGATTTAAATTAGATTAGATTAGTCATAAAGTAGGCTACTAACAGTACAGTGAATGATCCTTTTAGGATTTTGCAGTGGCGGAAATTAACGCAAAAACAAGCAAACTCTCTGCAATATTCGGAGGAGTGTGGTAATTTTTGAAAATTACCACACGTTTTTCGCAGATTTGGGCCAAGACACGTCATGTGACGTCATCACAACCTGCATTCAGCCAAGGCCTTCTTCGATTCATGTGCGTCGAACATGGGTACAGGTAAATACCCGACTGTGAAAGACCGTGCGAACAATTTTGCACGATTATAATTTCACCAGTTAAAGTAGTTTTCCACAAAAAAAAACCTCTCCCTGATATCAGACTGTTGAATTCTTGATTCCGATTGGTTAGAAGGTGTCCATTACTTGTCAGAAACAGCACAGCTCAGACAGTAGTTCTGGCTGCAATTGTTCTAATACAGAATAGTTTCTATAAACTACACAGTAGGAAATGTCCTCAGTGTCAAATCTTACAGTCCAAAATGATTAAATCTATCAATAATTTGTACCAGATGGCAGTGGTGGATCAATGGTTAAGGCTCTGGGTTACTGATCAGGAGATCGGGTGTTCAAGCCCCAGTACCACCAAGCTGCCACTGTTGGGTTCTTGCGCAAGGCCTTTAACCCTCTCTGCTCCAGGGGCACGGTATCATGGCAGACCCCTGTACAGACTGTGCTGTAATGTGTACATGTGACAAATGAAGGCTTCTTCTTCTTCTATAGCACCCCCCACCCCAAATCCTGCATTACTATTCATGTCATTCATAGGAACTTTAGAAACCTGATCAATGCATGAATAGCAGGAACACTTATAGTGTGTCTAACAGATGGTGTCTTGTGCTGCAGGTGTAGGAATGAGTGCACAGCATCATCAGCTGTTACAGGTGTTTCAGGTTTTGTTTGCATTTGTCTGGACTTGTAGCTCAGCCACCCAGTGTATGAGCAACAACCAAGGAAGTAAACGGCCCTGATAATTAGTAGTGTAAGCACACCAGGCTGTAGCGAGGAGACCAGGGCTTCATAAATCACAGATTTTTTTTTTTTTGGCTAATTCTAGTGAGAAGTTTTGATTTGAGTTCAGTATGCATGATGACTCGTGCGTGTGTGTGGAGGAAAGATGGAGTTAAGCTCAGGGACTGAATTAGAGGCTTGTTTGAACTTGAACTGGCTTCTGTTTCTGAGGTCACAAAATGAATGAGTGCCCAGATTGGCTTTGTGTGTACAATTATTCGCAGGGTGAGGCCGAGAGAGAGAGAGAGAGCAAGAGAGAGCGAGAGAAGGAGGAGCAGTATGCCACACTGATTTTGCACAATAAGAAAAACCCACGGATTTATGGGATACTGGAGGAGGTCCAGCAACAAGGTGCTGAAGAGAAAACAGCTTAAACAGAGCTGAAAGTTCAGGAGTAATAAAGCATTTAATTAATCCCTCTTACAGCCCGAAACAGACTTTTATTGTACTTCTACTTTTTCTAAGAGTAGACAGTGTTTTCTAACCTATTTGGTATGATCATTTCTCTTCAGGTGAAACGATTCCGCTTACATGGAGAGACTTGTGACATCCGTGACTCAGTTTTGTATAGGTAACACTCAGTTTTACATTCGCATTGGTCTTTTAGTAAGTTGCACAGTGCTTTGCGCTACAATTGAAGTTGGCTTCAGTTATAGTTGTGGGTCTTCTGAGCTATTGTTCTATCAGCTTCACATATCTGGATCCTGACATTTTTGCCCATCCGTTCAGGTAATATTGCTCATGTTATGTCCGATTAAATGGAGACCACTGGAGAACAATAATTTAAGTCTTGCCACAGATTGAGGTCTGGGCTTAGACTGGTGCATTCTACAGGTTCTTGGTTTTGAACCACTCCATGTTTTATTCTAGGATTCGCACAGTATTTGGCACCATCCATCTTACCGTCAACTCAGTCCCTGTTTCCCAATCCCTGCTGAACTCCTAATCCAGTTTCCCATTTCCTGCTAATGAAAAGCATCCACTTAACAGGATGCTACCACCACCATGTTTCACTTTAGGAATGGTGCCATAGGTGCACCAATGGGATTGGCACCAGTGGGACACACACACATCACACATACATACAACTATCTATCTGTCTACCTACCTAAATAATTATGTATGTATAATTAGAGAGAGAGACAAACCAAGACCTGGTTGATGCTTTTCCAGGTCGGGTTGTTTTGGTAGCTGCTTGGTCTTTATGATGTCGTTTCAGTAGGAATGCCCTCTAGCAAATTATTTACATTTATTCATTTAGAGGACGCTTTTGTCCAATGCGATTTTTATACAAGCGGAGAGCGGTCACATATTCCGACACCTTCCAAGAACTTGTGTATTCATATAGTGATCAAGTGACATTTTAACACAATAATAACTAACTGCATGACTCCCGATGCCAACTGGTTCCACCAAAACTAAATTATTGGTTCACAGCAATATGTGTTCAATCAAAACATGTGTCGTTTATTTATTTGTATTTATAAATAATTTTGTAAACTATACTGATTTGCCTTCCATGTCAATATTATACTATTTCATGTAGATTCATAATGTATAATCCCAATTATGTCCGTTTTAGTTCCAGGTGGTAACAGTACAAAATGTGGAACAGTTCAAGGGGAGGAATACTTATGCAAGGCACTCTAGTGTACTTCCAAGTGTTAGATCAGGCTGAATTGAAGTGTTTTAACAATTTCTCATTTAATCCCCCAGGAAGTGTGTTGAATTAGTCTGAAGTTGTGCAGTAACCTCCAGGAAGAGCCTGAAATCATGTCCTCCAACAACAGCTTGGGCAGCAGCATGTTGTGTGAGAAATAATCTTCTTGTCTTCTTTATTTGCCATTTAATTCTCATATGATCATCTTTTTTATGGTGGACAAACACAGTGGACACATGTCCCTGCAAGTGAAATGATAGTACTTGCATGCTAGAGAATTTTAGGATATTCAGTGAAGAATTCCATTAATTTCAAGGATTTGTTATGCCATGACTTGATACTCAGCGTTTAATGAGGTTAGTTCCAGTTAAAAGGTTAATACGGTTAGCTCCAGTTAAGAGGTTAAATAAGGTTAGTTCCAGTTAAAAGGTTAATACAGTTAGCTCCAGTTAAGAGGTTAAATAAGATAAATAATAATCTTATTATAATGTCTAAACATTTTTTAACAATCAGGTCTAAAATACTGTATGTAATGCTAAAGATAAACATGTTTTAGAAAATATAACTTCTGAATATGCAAAATGTACACAGTTTAGGACTGCTACATAATGCAAAGAGGGGAAAAAAGAGGTAACAACCTAGTTTTTAAAATCTAAGACACTCAGTGGTGTCCAGAACATGTTGTTGTTGTTGTTATTGTTGTTATTATTATTATTATTATTATTATTATTATTATTGAGCTTCATTTACAGTAATGCTCTCAATTGATTTGGAGATTTTTACATCATATTTTTTAAAACATATATATATATATTATGACATATTATCCTAAAATATAAAAAAGAGCCTTAAATTGTGAGTGTGGACACTGCGCATGAAAGAGTTAATCATGCTAGTTCCAGTTAAGTGTTTAATTATGCTTGTTTAAAGTCTTATTAACAGTTTCCACCACATATGCCCAAACTTTTCTTTTTGAGATCCAGGTGATAAAATATCGAGTGATGGGCCACAGGCTCTCGATTAATAGCCAGTTATAAGAAACAGGCTATGACTGTGTTTAAATTAAAGTGACTAGCTTAACGTGATTTTTCTGCTGGGTGTGTGAATAGTTTTGTGTAAGTAAAGATTTGACACTCACTAGTTCTGTCCCTTCACTACTACTACAGCTAATGCATCTGAACTCAGTTAAAAGTATTTCTTTTGCCAGCATTCCTGAATTTCCCCGTCTTCCCTGAAGTTATCGCTACAAAGAATCTTGAAAACATTCATATGAGCCTTTAAAAATAGATGGGAAACCGGAACCGGTGATGATAACATCCATTGTTGAAACTAGGAATTTTATTTTCAGATTGCTGACTTTTTTTTCTTTTCAAAATGGAGATGTGCCACATGTGGTCTGTGGCGTTTGCCGTGTAGTTTGGACATGGCTTTGTGTGAATTTCTGTGTTGTTTTCGGCTGTAGTCCAGTCCATCACGGATGACCTGAATGCGTCATTGGCGACGGCAGATGAGCTGTCTCGTGAGTTTAATACCCTCCTGCACGATATCTCCTCTCCCAGCACTGGAAGCTCTACAGCACAGGTAAATCATTATACTCCTTCACATCCTACTGCTCTATTATGCTAGCTTTTTATTTTAATAAAAAATTTAACCTGACAGTATCTCACTTAGGATTTTTTTTCCCATATGCAGACAAAATATATATATATATATATCAACAACATTATGGCAGTTGGGTAAAGAAAGAATGAAGTATGGCAGTTATATAAGAGTGTTCCACCAAAGACATGTGTTTGTATTTAAAGCGTAATTACTGTCTGCCCTCACATCCTACTGGGACTCTAAATGAGCGCTTTATTGACCTGAGATGAACCAGTTAAACGTGTAGGTAAAAAAACCCTCAAACAGTACAAATACCAGTTGTTACAGTTTATTTGGTACAAAGGCCTCAAGATGTTTTCTGTGTTGACTTGGGCTTTGGTATCTGTCTTTGTGGCATGTGAAAAATAAGACAACAATCAAGTCAAAACCAAGACCATATTTCGCAATACCAATGCCCATGACAAAGTTGGCAAAGTCATTTCTTCTTCTAGAAAACCAAATGATAACTTGATCTTTGGTACAATGCCTGATTGAAGCCAACTGGCTGCAGTGGTTTTTAAAAAGATTTGATGGTTCAGTATACTCGTTTCTTTAGTCTATTGATTTCGTTCACTCAGCCTGCTTGCTTGGCTTTGGAATGCTTGTTGAATTGTGGTGTGATGTATGGTTTGGTTCTTGGGCAGGCACTGAACCCCAAGTTGCTCCCGATGGCAAGTTCGCGCCTTGCATGGCATCTCTGATACCGTTGGTGGGTGAATGAGAGAGAGTCTAAAGCTCTTTGGATAAAAGCGTTATGGATAATTACAGACCATTTACATATATTGTATGTATACACTGACTATCAGGTGCAGCTACTATAGATCTACTATAGATCACACTATACGTACGTATACAATTACCGACTGTAGCCTGTTAGTAATTGCCCATCAGTGGAAATGGAACGCCGCTGACTATATATAAAAAATATCAAATATACACATTCTCTGAGCCGCCACCAGGACACTAGATATCACTCAAGAGACCCTACTTGTGGTTGGTTCGCTCCATTTCTACTATTAATTTCACATTGTTTTTAGTCTTGTTTCCCAATAAATTTAACTACTTTTACAGAAATGTTGGCTGACACCAGCTACTGAAGTTAGTCCAGCGGCGATAGTCCTCGGATAGTACTGTGAACAACCAAGCTTAATATTATCTAGCTAACCTACATCTGTAACCCTTTGCCTCCATGGCTTCATTCTGTGAAACATACATTTAACAAAGACCCTGCATGCTGTATTCTGCAGTATTTTTGGTCCCAGTTATCTGAATATTATTTCCGCTATACAGCATTACCTAAATATGAGCCATAACTTTCCATTTACAATGTATTAAAACATTCAACATTATTAAAGTACAATAATTGGCACTATTAATGATGTAGTGTTTGTGTGATCTACTCAGACTCTTAGTAGTATACAGTATACCAAAACAAAAGCTGTGAATGAAAAGTTCGAACAAATTAAGCATTAGCTCTGTGGCCAGTCATTTCTGATTATTAGCACTAGTTTAACTTTTCAGTGTCCATTGGCTGTCCGTATCGTAACTTACCGAGAAGCCAAATCGCTCCCTTAAGCCAGACCATAAAGATTTGGCAGAATCTTCCAGCTATTGCTTGCCAATGACCATAGATCTTGCTGCTTTTCCCAAGCTAATATGCTAGTATGCTGGGTTTAGTTTTCATGCTTCAAGATAAAGAGGATGCTATTTTTTTCAAAGGAGGGCGTGTGGCCTTGACTAAGTTTAAAAGTTTATTACACCTCACATAATATAAGCAGCATTTCATGAGAAATGGCCTACTTTATTATGCAGTCTGTTGAATGTATTGTTCAATGCACCTACCATGTTGAACTCATAATTGTATTCTTATGCCCTTTTACGATAGAGCTCCAGCTTGAGACCACAGAATACCACCAGCTCCACTCAGTCTGGCTCCAGTACCACTAGTGTTTCCACAGCCAGTACCAGCAAAGATGCAGGTGGAAGTGTCATGAATAGAGGCACCATGTCTTTCCCCCAAACCACCCCGCCCATCAGAGTTTCAGAGCCCAGCACTCGCTCATCAGACTCTTTCTTTACCAGCAGTAAGAACCTCCCGACCTCCCCAAACCAGCAGGTCTATCAGTATGCACAGACTCAACCTAGAAACACTCGCGGTGAGCTTGTCTACCCTCGCGGAACCCTGACGCCCCCAAATCAGTCCCCGCTTACTCAACGCCGGGCATCGCCAAACCCTGCCAGGTCACATGAGCGGAACTTGAGTGGCACGTTCACCTTTGGAGAACTCCCGCCTGTTTTCAAATATGAGCAACAATCTGTTCATGGCATGCTTCAAGTCCCAGCCAAACCAGTAGCTTCGTATGACTCCTCCACCTCCGGTAATAGATCTCCCAGGATGGACAGAGCTCCTTCTCCCGGACCTTTCAGCCAATCGGTTTCGAGCTCGTTGCCACGCAATTTCAATCCATTTAAAACTACAGGTAGGGGGCAGGAAAACTGTACAGTATTTCAATCGAATGTTTAAAGTCACCCATTTTTTGATCATTTGGAATAATATATTGCTTGAAATGTCATAAGACCATGGTAGATCTTTTTTATTTTTCCCCTTGTAAGTCAGTAATATAACAGAAGACATGTTTTATGATCTCACAGCTCACCATATGTTTTATGATGCAATAACACTTTGCTGCCATGCTGGTTAACCCTAACATGGATCTTCTAATGAGTTATAACACATTTTGTATGGTTTATGGTGACCTATGAGACCGCAGAAGGAAATTCAAGAAATCATCCGAGTGATTACGGCAAAACTTTAACAAATGCTACATCATTCTCGATCGCACCCATAGTGTAGCTCCACCCAGGTCAAATGTGAAGCATGAAGCAAACAGGTTTTCTGTCAGAATTCCAGTCCAATGTTCAAAGCCCTTTATTGCTGATGGTGGTGTGTGTTTAGTGTGTGTGTGTGTGTGTGTGTGTGTGTGTGTGTGTAGTGTGAGTCATCATGCTTTTCTGAAGGCAGCATTGTGGAAAAGTGTCAAAAGTGTGTGTAAGTTTTTGTGTCCTTAATCTCTCTCTCTATAGTCCTGCTTTAAATTCACTCTCACTATCGTTATCACTCAGATGAGGGTGTATCGAGGCAGAACACCCCGGCGAAATGGAACGAGACCGACCTGGATGTTTCATATGAAAGAAAACCACACCACACAAGTGACAGTGAGTCTACACAGCGGATACGAACCAAATCTCCCATCCGTGCTCTCGAGCATATCTTTTTAACCTTGTCTAAAATAAACTAAGCCTATGATAAGCAGCAGGTATGGAATAGCAGAGTGTACACTTATTCTGACCTTCTCACATTCCAGAGAGTGAGTGGATCAGACCGTCCATCCCCAACAGCAACTGGAGGGAGTCCAACCTGGATTCACCCACTTTACCTCGAAAGGTGTGTGTGCATGTCTGTTCAGTGTCTGGTAGAGTAGCCTTTTCCAGATTAGCAACATAGTGTCCTGCCCTACAATTCTCCCGTAAGTGGAGATCAACTTATGTATTATAAGTTGCCGTGTTTGTATGTGTGCTTTAATTTTAATCTCCTTGTCTTAATAGTGACAGAGCGTACTTACAATAAGATGTCGAACACAAGGCCCGAGGGCCAAATCTGACCCTAAGCCTCATTAAATAACAAAACCTCAAAACTATCTGTGCTGCCATTTTGGCCAGGACTCCCTGGAAGACGAGATTTTATATCTCAACGGGACTCTCCTGGTAAAATAAAGGATGCATTTCATTTGGTCTGCGCTACTGCTAAATGTCTTCCCACTATCTAGAATTCACAACAGCTCTATCATACAGCTTGTGAAGCCAGCCAACAAAGAGCAGTAGCCCTTTTTCCGCTGCTTAAAATATCTGACAGGAGGTTACTATAAACCGCCTTATTTGCAGTATGTGCACTCCAGTTTCTCATAGCGGCTGGTTGACCGTGGTCTGAAACATGGGTTAAACACCCTAGTGCTGTGTGTGATGTAAGTCACGTAAGAGGCGTTACCAGAAACCAATTTCAGTGGTGCGAGTAAATATGCTAAAGAAAAAAAAAAGATTGTTTCCCTGATCTGTAAAGGTTAAATTTTGGAGCGTGATTCATTTCCGGTGACTCAGATGTTAGACAGCAGTAGGGGCGGTGATGACATGGCTTTGTTACTTAATCATTTATAGCACAATCTATCATCAAACGATCTTTTTACATTAGTAACGTTGGCATAAAATACGTTATGGCTGTTCCACTAGGGGAAAAAAAGATTAAAATAACTTGAATAATATGGGAAAATTACACCTATATTATAAGTTCTGATCTATTTTTCGTTCGCAGTTCCAGCAGGCTACTTCATCGGTTCTCACCTCCATATCGCTAGGCTTATAGTGTAGCTATCCAGCTAGAAGGATTGAAGCAGGAAATGCATCACCCCAATTGGCTAATTCTATAATTGTCTGTTATAGAACAGGGGAAAAAATGTGTTGATTAGGATTAGGTCTAGCCTTAACAGATTTAGAGATAAGCTTGAGTTAACTAGCGTGAAACATCCATCCATCCATTTTCCGTACTGCTTATCCTACAGAGGGTCGCAGGTGATCCTGGAGCCTAACCCCAGGGAGCTCGAGGCGCAAGGTGGGGGGATAATCGCAAACACATTCATACACCAATTCACACACTATGGACAATTTGGAAATACCGATTAACCTACAGCGCATGTCTTTGAACTGGATGAGTAATTTTGCACCAGAGCATCGACGCTAAATACTGGAAGTCTATCTATCTCAAATATATGCCCAGATCCTATTATATTTCCATCAAACATCCAAGAGAACTTGCCAGAAAGGATCACAAGGCATCTGGTTGAGATGGAGGTGTGCATCAAGACACCACAAATATGACCTGAGCGGAATGTTTTTCCTTTCATACTGGCGTGACCAAGCAGTCAGATATGAAGCTTATAGATATGAAGGGACAACGAAAGACCTCTGAGATGCGCAGATTTAGTGTTCATTCATTAATTCATCTTTAGTTTAAATTCAAATGAAATTAGTTTAAATTCATTATTATTTCTTTAATGTTCATGGTGTATCATTGAAGCATCTTTCCAATCCCTTCCATGTTCTCCGAAACATTCTGTCTGCAGGACCTTCTGCCCCGCCAGCTTCCATCAGCCGATGGCTCCTTGCCCAGGAACACGCGTATCTCTGTGCCCCCTGATGGTGCTTCATCCACCCAGTCAGCTTTTAACCCTCAGCCAATCATCTCCCGCGTCTCCATCCCTCCTGTATCACCCAGGCTCCGTCCGAGTAAACCCATCCCCCTGTCTGTCATCATGAGGCTCCAGAACCCATACTATGCAGCAGCAATCAGATATCCACGTGGCCCAGAGAGCGAGCGAGATCTCAGCCTGACACGCCAGCCTTTGTCTATGCCCAGAGAGTTGCTTTGCCACTTTCAACCTATCCTTCAGGAGCAGAGACCTCCAGTCTATTATGCAGAAGGTACTAAATAGAGTTCCTAGCTATTCTGTGCAGAAATACTGTGAGTTGGAAATGGGAATTTTTTTTTTTTTTTTTTTTATCCACGTGTTTTCTTGGAAAGTGTGAATTTGCACATTACCCATTAGAAATGTAATGGAAATGCTAGTCTATACCCAAATATGGCTTGGCTGAGGTGGAAACGTTTGCTTGTAATGAAAACCTGAAGGGAAACATTTCCTGAAGATAATGTAGGTAGTAAAATATTTTTATTGTACTAATGTTTGTGTATGGGTTTCTTTATCAGCCCCCAAGTCAACCTACGTGGAGCTTACAAAACCAAACTCGCTAAATAAGCCGGCACCCTTGTCCGAGCAAAGCAAAGAGCCCAAAGTTGAGGCTAACACTGATGATCCTGAGGTGGATTCGGTTTCTCGGCCCCTAAGCCCCACGCGCTTGCAGCCAGTGGTGGCCCCGGAGGCTCCTGCGGTCCCTGATATGGACGTGTTGCTCCAGATCAGAGCCGAGTTCCCCCGTGCTCTGAAGAAACGTGGCTCCATTAATGCCGACCATTCACAGAGCATGAAGGTGATGTCCCTTCGTCCCAACCAGTACAAGCAGGTGATGAAAAAAATATTCGGGAGGAAAGTACCCCAAACAAAGGGCGAGACAGGGAGCGAGAGCAGCTCCTCAGATGGAGAGGAGATCTCACCATCCGTACCTTCTCCACCTTCACCGATCACAAACACGGCTATGCCAGCCCAGCAGAAGGTGAGGGGAAACGCTTTAAAAGAATTATATTAAACCTATTCAAATCAAGTGACCATTCAGTTAGGCTTAGGACCTGTAATAATTAAATAATTACTATAAAAGCTAGAGTAGTGTAATTGAAGGAAGCTATGATCACAAGAAGATTTCTGAATCAGGAGGTTTTTAACCATTTATGTGTTGCGCGCTTGTGTGTGTCTCAGGGATTTCATTCAATCCTGCGGAAGCCTAAAGGCAGTAACGTAAAGGGGCCCCGTGCTCGTCTCAGTCCTCTGGTGCTGCTGCTGGACGGTGCTCTGGTTGGGGAGCTGGACACGGTGCAGAGAGCTGTACAGGTCCGCAAACCCCC
Organism: Ameiurus melas; assembly: GCA_012411365.1. NCBI lineage: Eukaryota > Metazoa > Chordata > Actinopteri > Siluriformes > Ictaluridae > Ameiurus > Ameiurus melas. The sequence goes on along the minus strand of CM022754.1, from coordinate 36,160,774 downwards.
AACACACCACACCACTCTGACTCACCACACATTGCATCACACAAACCTGTGTCACATAATGTCACCCATGTTATTTATATGTATTAAATGCATCTTTTTTTTCACTAGATGACTGACCCGAGCCAGCCAAATGATGAGGGCATCACCGCCCTTCATAATGCTATCTGTGGTGGGCACCATGCTGTAGTAGAGTTCCTCGTAAACATTGGTGCCAATGTCAGTGCCCCAGACAGCCACGGCTGGTTAGTTTCACACCTTCCCTCGTTTTTGTATGCGTGGTTTATGTGTGTATCAGAGGTTTGTATGTAGGGTGAATTTTCACCATGTGCATGTAAAACAAATGTAAACAAATACTTTGTTTGGAATGAATGGATAATGTGCAGATAATGTGACAGATAAAGGCTTCTAAAGGGTTCTAAAGGGGTTTTTTTTTGTATTATTTATTTATTTATTTATTTTTTGATACGTTTGTTTTTAAGAAAGTTTTCCAGAAAGTTTGAGCGGGCATCCTGTTGAAATTAGATAAATACATAGCTTTACAACATTCATTCATTCATCCTTAATAACTGCCTGGTAAAGGTCACAGTGGTTTAATTAGGCTACTGGTTTGTTTATATATTGGGAAGTTTCCAGGGGTGGAGTGATGGGGTTCATATTTAATATTTAATCTGATTTAGACCACGCCTCTTCACATTTAAATTCCGATACAGATATTGGCAATGCGTTACACCCATAATGTGTATCTGAACTGTGTGTGTGTGTGTATGTGTGTGTGTGTGTTTTTTAGGACACCCCTGCACTGCGCCGCCTCCTGTAACGACCGGGCCCTGTGTGAGTTTCTGGTGCGTAACGGTGCAGCCGTCATGGCGGTGACCGAGAGTGACGGCGCCACGGCGGTGCAGAAGTGTGACCCGTATGCTGTGGGTTACGAAGATTGTGAGAGTTTCCTTAGAGGTCAGGATGACATCATCAGCTACATGACACATGACCACAGCCTTCATGTACATCTTAAAGACAGAAATGCAACACAAACTTTTTAACAAACAGAACCGAAGATTTGTGTATTTGTACTGTATATGGGACTCTACATGACTGTTTTCTTAAAAGGATGTGAGGGTAAATCAGTTAATCGTATAAATAAATGACTCAGAGACAGTACTACTGTCGATTTTAAGACCCGGTATAGATAGATGCTCCTAATTAGCGTGATAAAGACTTTATCTCCGATGTTTCCAATTCGATCAATTGTTTCCAATAAACAACTCGCATGCGTTTTCTCATCTCACTTGTATTTATTTACGGCTAAGATTCTCTAATTGTAAACTATTTAAAATTAGTGCATTGCTTGACATGTGACCAAAACTTAATGCAAGGTACATACAGTGTATAGCAGTGTATATAGTGAGAGCATTACATGTTTCAGTGGGAAATACCTATAGTAATACGTGTGTGTGTGTGTGTGTGATGTCAGGAGTGGAGGAGGCCATGGGTGTGGAGAACAGTGGTGTGCTGTATGCTCTGTGGACTTACCCGGCCCAGGCGCCTGATGAGCTGAGCTTCAAGGAGGGAGACATGGTGACCATCCTGCAGAAACCAGAGGGATTAGATTGGTGGTGGGCTTCACTCTGCGGGCGAGAGGGATTGGTCCCAAATAACTATTTTGGGGTAAGAGAACATATAGTTTATATTAGGAATATTATCGTATGTACAGTACTGTTCAAACATGGATCATACAAGTTAATTATTAATAATACTAGATCGGGGTGGCCAACCAGTCAGAGACTAAGAGCCACATTTTTTTACTGTGTTACCACAAAGAGCCACATCATACACATGGGCACACATGAACATCACCCCATCCCTTCCTCTCACACACACACAAAGACCTTTGCTCAGCCAGAAGTGTCACACACCAACATGAAATTGACTCCTATAGCACTACTGGCCAGTGACTTTTTCAACAACATGAACATTGTGTGCACTGTCTAACACGCACAAGCTCTCAGATGAACCAAGTCCACAAACAAAAATCTAATAATTTACTAGGCATGTTACTTAGTGGGACTTCTGGCATTCCTTGCCTTGAACAATCCTCTTCAAATCTGGCTTGTATTCCGTTATTGCCACTCGAAGCAATTCTTTCACATGGGTGTCAGTCAGAACAGATCGATGCTTTGACTTCACATGTTTCAGGGTAGAAAACACAGACTCGCAGACATATGTTGACCCAAACGTTGACAGTATCTTAAGCGCAGCCCGTTTGCCATTGTGGTATTTTTCCATTGGCACACTTTTCCAGAACTCAATGGTCCCTTCCCTTAAAGAAGATTTCAGTTGGTCCTCCTCACGAAGATCAATCATCTCCAACTCAGCCGCAGCCTCGTCTGTGACTAGCGGGCTTTCAAACAGTCGTCTCTGCATTAACGTCGACGAGGTAATCTTGTTTTGTGTACGACGTCACAAGCTGTGGGTTTCCCGTGTTGCATATCTCTATTTGTCTCAGGCTGGTGACTGCCAGCTCTTTAGCAGAGTGGGAAATCGTTATCTTTGAATATGGTCGTCAGCTTGTTGAAACCAACACATTGACCAGGTCTGTCCAAGTGACACAGCATGTCAACCAAAAAGGCTAGATCCATAATCCACTCGAGGTCCGAGAGCTCGGGATAGTCCTTGTCCTTCTCTTCCATGAACAGTTTCACGGCATCCAAAAGCTCAAAGAAGCGAGAGAGTACCTGGCCTTTTGACAGCCACCTCACAGTGCAGTGCAGCGGCAGGTCACCTGGAAACCCTTTATCCAGCTCAGCGATGAGATTCTTGAATTGCCCGTGGTTAAGCGCATGTGTGCGGATGTAGTTGACGATTTCCATCACAGGCTTCGTTACGTTGTCTAAATTCAATGATTTAGACACAAGTTGCTCCCTGTGGATGATGCAGTGGAAATTCCAAGACTCGGGGAAATGTTTGGTCAGCTTTGCACAGCCCCACAAGCCCGTTCACAGATCCGATCATGGCTGGCGCTCCATCCGTGGTTATTGCAGTTAGTTTCGGTATGGGCAGATTTGCTTTCGCAAATGCAGCCATCATTGTTTCTTTCACATCTATCCCACGGGTTCCGTCTTTTAATGGCACAATATCAAGGAGTTCTTCTTTGATCACACAATCGTTTGACACAGACCGTGCAAATATTGCCAACTGAGGCTTGTCTTGTATGTCTCAACTCTCATCCAATGCGACACTAAAATACTCGCATGCTTGAAGGTCAGAGTGCAACTGTGATTCAATAGCCGTTTTAATGTCCGATATTCTGTGTTCAACAGTGTGGCGGGACAGTTGGACATCTGATACCATTCGTTTTAGTTTGTCGTTTTCAGGAGACAAGATTTCAACAATGTCACTGAGGCATTTTTTAACGAACTCCCCTTCATTGTATGGCTTTTTACCCCGTGCAATGTTCCAAGCCAGTTGATACGATGCAAGCGTTATGGTCTCCGAGTGCTTCGTAAATTTTTGGAAAAACTGTATCTGTTTTTCTGCCTGGCATTTCAAAGTGACCAACTTGTGCTTGCGAAGTTCGGTCCCTGTTGGAAATTCCTGGTTGATGTGAGCTGAAGTGGCGCTGAAGATTTGAAGCTTTGAAATGCGCTAATGACGCCTGACCTATAAGGCAGAATGGCTTGCCATTGCGCTCAACAAGAAAATATAAACTTTTCCACTCTGTTAGCGTCCTGTGTTCATCTTCATATTTTCGTTTTGCTGTGCATTTTTTCCCCTGCCATTTTGAATGCAGACTTGACACAAATTGTTTACTCAAATGTAGGGATGTCCCGATCTGATCATGTGATCGGAAATCAGGGCCGAAACTCGAGCGGAGCGAATACACACATTAAAAAAAAATACAAACTTCGATATGAACCTAAGAGCCGACTTGTACGTCTGTGGTTATTTTTAATATTGTGGAATGTCCGTGAACTCTCGTTTCCTCATCGGCTTCTTTTTCTACTCCCAGTCGATTAAAAATAATAATAATAATTGCAGCTTGTCACGGTCCTGAGAAACCAGAAAACCCTCGATCCTGAAGACTTTCTCATGTCAGAAAAGTTCCAGCTTTAAATCTGACTGCTACAAAGCACTGGCACTGGAGACTCCTTCCATAATTGTAAAAAAAAATAAATGGTTCCTTACAAGAAAACTTCTCCTTATCAAAGGATATACGCATTTAGAAAGAAGAAGAAGAAAAAAATGGTGGATTTTAAAATATGGAGCATCCACCATACAAGTCAGTGTGTAAGCTGTTACTATAGAAACGATAACGTACTAGAATGTAATTTTATCATATAAACCTTGCAGTTGTCACCGCAGTCAGAGCTGGTGTTATAGAAAATGTATCATTTATCAGCAGTAATTATTAATCTACTATACTGTAGAAAGATATACAATACATTTCCTTACTAATATATATATATATATATATATAAGTGTAAATCATAAAGATGACAGCATATACATTCTTTCACCATGCAAAAATCTCCCGTTTGACTGGCAAATTCATCAGCCACATGTATTAAACCAGTGTATCTACTGTGCAAGGAGTTAATGGGATGGGTCTCTGACGCCACCGGAATAACCCAGATATTTTCCTGTCTGGCTTCTTGTTGAAGCTGAATATATATAGCTGAGGTCATAAGTTTACATACGCCTTGCAGAATCTGCAGAATGTTAATAATGTACATACATAAATAAATAAATAAATAAAGCAGGATCATAAAAATGTAGTACTGCCCTGAATAAACTATTTCACATAAAAGATGCTTACATATAGTCCACATGACACAATAATAACTGAATTTAGTTCAAAAGTGTACATACGCTCGATTATTAATACCGTGTGTCGTTACCTGGATGATCGACTGTTTTCATGTTCTGTGAGAGTTCTTCACGAGTCCCTAGTTTGTCCTGAGTGGTTACACTGCCCACTGTTCTTCAGAAAAATCCTCCAGGTCCTGCACATTCTGTGCTTTTCCAGCATTTTCTGTATATTTTGACCCCTTTCCAGCAGTTGGTATATGGTGTGGCTCAGGTGGTAGAGCCAGTTGTCCACTAATCGTAGGGTTCGTGGTTCGATTCCAGGCCCACATCCCTTCACATGTCGAAGTGTCCTTGGGCAAGACACTGAACCCCAAGTTGCTTCCGATGACAGGCTAGTGCCTTTTGTGTGTGTGTGTGTATGGGTGAATGAGAAACAGTGTAAAGCGTTTTGTAGAACCGTTAAGATTAAAAGGTGCTGTAAGTGTAGACCATGTACCTTAGTGGATCAATACCCAATACTAGTTTTGGTATCAGTGCATCAATATATTTGTGTGTGGGGTTCTTGTTGTTTTTGTTGTTGTTGTTGTTTTTCTTGCTCTTGCCTTGTTGAGTTTTATGGCTAATGTCTGATCTCGTATTTCATCTTGTTACAGCTTTTCCCAAAGGTGCGGCCAAAATCACTGTGCTAGAGGTCCCTCTACAGGTCAAGCCCCTGTACTACACCACAGAGTCACTAAAATACATCTATGATGTTTTTTGTTGTTGTTGTTTTGTTTTTTTGGTCTTGTTTTTTCGTGTCGTCATTGTATTTTCTTAATTATGTAAGTTAAAAATATCAAGGGCTTGGAAGTAGAGGTGTATGTCACATTTATACAAATAAAAGTTCTTAACAAAATAAAAACCAAGTTATCAAAACCATGTTTCAATAGTCTGACAGGTAAATTTGATTTTGTTGTTTGTCAATTGTTACTTCCAAGTTTTTTTGTTGTTTTTTTTAAGTAGCCTAATTTTTTATTTTTATTTTCTGGGGGGGGGGTGTGATTTCCACATTGTTTTGGTTAAATATACGTATATAAAATGTTTTTATTTAGGCTACTTTCTACTGTTTGATGGTCTTTTTGTGGCTATTTGCTAGAACTCAGCCACAGCAGCATCCGACAGGTTTTCCCAGACCACCACACCCATACAGAGGTTTAAATGTGAAGTTTTCTTTATTAATGACTGGGTCAGTGGCTGAAATGCTAGTTACCTGAAGGTTTTGTGTTCAAATCCCAGGTTTATCAAAGAGCCCTTAAATAAAACCTTTAACCTTTAGCTGCTATATTTGGATTGGATTATTTCTTAAGTGAATGTGCATGATCAACATAAGATCACAGTGAATTAAATACTGAGAGAAATTGTCATCTCTCTGATTGGCTAGGAATTCGCTCATTTATCATCTCAGTATTGAAATTGGATGTGATTATTGATTTTGTGTGCGTGTGTGAGTGACAGAGAGAGATTAGATTAGAGAGAACAGTAATAAAAATGTATTATGATCTGATTTGTATGAATTTGAGATACACTGAGTTAGATTTACCACTCTCGTAACTAAATATTTAGTGTACTGGGCTTTTCGTTATTGTCTGTTATTTTCGTCATTGTGAAATGTTTACCACGAACATTAATCCTGTACAGTATGTTTCTTAGAATGCATTTTTAATGTCATCATTCATACATAGGAATGCTTTGGTATCACTTTACATGTTAACCCCCTCTCACAGGGCCATGTGTAAGAATGAATTTGTGTGTGTGTGTGTGTGTGTGTGTGTGTGTGTGTGTGTGGCTGGCACAGGCTATTATAAAATAACATATTGCATTTTCTGTGATACAGTAAAAACTTCTATGAACGTATACGAAAAATTTTATTTTTTTTTTTTTTTTTTTTTTTTTTTTTATTTATAATTAAAAAAAAAAAATAAATAATTAAAAAAAAAAAAAAAATAAAAAAAAAAAAAAAAAAAAAAAAAAAAAATATTTTTAATAATATAAAAAAAAGGAGAGAAAAAAAATATTTTTTTTTTTTTTTTTTTTTTTTTTTTTTTTTTTTTGGTTGGGGGGGGGGGGGAAAAAAAAAAAAAAAAAAAAAAAAAAAAATAAAAAAAAAAAGGGGAGAAAAAATAGAGAAAGGGGGGGAGAGGGGAAAAATTATTTTTTTAATAATTTAAATTATTTTAATTTAAAATTTAATAAAATTATAGGTTAAAATTTTTAAATATTTAAAAAAAATATAAAAAAAAAATAAAAAAAAAAAAAAAAAAAAAAAAAAAAAAAGGTGAAAAAGAAAAAAAAAAAAAAAGAGGAAAAAAAAAAAAAAAAAAAAAAAAAGGTTGTTTTTTAGCAACGACTTGTGCATTGACACGAAATTTGGTAGGCATTTTCGGGACCATGAACTGAGACTATGCAACGAATTTTGTGCCAACGCCACCTACTGTTCAAAAGTAAAAAATAACATGATAAAAAAAATGCTTACATCTAACTGCAATTTTTGCTGCTTTTCTTCCAAATTTTGTCCAATTTTTTAGACTTGCACAAAGAAAGAAAAAAGCCCAGAGTGATTGTGAAAAACATAAATAACTTGGATGTTTTTAAGTTGCAAGAAGAAAAAAGTTTCAGGTCAGAGCAGTAGCAATCATGATGACAGGTCAAAGTAGCATCAGACAACAGCACAGGTCACAGCAGTAGTGGCAGCTGCAACGGCAATGCCACCATTCTGTCCATTTGTACATCTAGAACTTTCCTCCTACAGTTTAAGAATTTCACAACTGTTACACATCGTGAATGAAACTACAAATTGAATCCCTTTGCCTAAATTTATGGCTTACAGAGTCTGTGTGCTTGGCCCCTGAAAATTTTGCTTGCAGCTTTTGTTATTATTATTATTAATAATAATAATAATAATAATAATAAGTAATAGTTTCCAAGAGCAATTTTTTTCCATCAACCACAAGGTGGCAGAATTTTTAATGCTGCGTGTCTCCTACATATTGATCCACCTTCAGCACACCAAGCAATACTGGCACTATGGCAATACAGCTCTCAGTTCAGTGAGATCTTCAGAAGAATCTACACCTTGGAACACTTTCATAATCATTGCTCGCAGATATGCCCCACACAACAAATATACAACTGGGGAAATTTTATTTTGCTCTTCTGAGAAGCCTAATTTGTATATGGACATCAACTCAACCTCTTACTGAACTGCCTCTAAATCTCTCAAGCACCTCCAGGCTCTTTTCACAGCTGTACTGTTTGGCAGACACAATAAAATATAACCACTATCTTGCATAACACACTTTACAATTAGATAAATATTTGAGAAGAAAGGATAAATAGTCTATTAGAGCAAAGAGCAATCCTGGTCCCATTTACATATTTACACATCAGCACATTCGCCTCACCTCCAGAGTCCGGGGTTCGATTCCTGCCATGGCCCTATGTGTGTGGAGTTTGCATGTTCTCCCCGTGCTGCATGGGTTTCCTCCGGATACTCCGGTTTCCTCGCCCAGTCCAAAGACATGCATGGTAAGTTGATTGGTGTGTCTAAAGTGTCCGTAGTGTATGAATGGGTGTGTGAGTGTGTATGTGATTGTGCCCTGCGATGGACTGGCCCCTGTCCAGGGTGTACCCCGCCTTGTGCTCGATGCTCCCTGGGATAGACTCCAGGTTCCCCATGACCCTGAAAAGGAGTAAGCGGTAGAGGATGGATGGATAGATGCAGTGTATATATAATGACTTTTTTACTAATGTCTTTCTTTGAATTGTACATTTCTCATTAATGTTACTGGTTAATGTTACTGGTACAACATGCACATTGACATCATAACAGTGTAGCATTTTGCAAGTTAATACCTATTACATGATCGTCACAGATTATAGTTTTATTTTTCGTAATTTTAAGGTTTTGTAAACATTAGCATACAGTATAATATATTATCCAACAACCTGTTTTCGAAAGCAGATTTTTCTTCATTTTTGTTCTGTTTTCACACATATATGACCTTGGATGAGAATTTTTATCTTTTAATATGATAATCTCGTTAAAATAAATAAATGCATTCACAGTCTGCATTATAGCATTTACCAATATTCATGTTTAATAAAATATAACAGTTTATACATCTTCCAAACAATAGACACTTCATAATTAATAATTAAGATGAGTCAAATTTCATTTTCATATATATATATATATATTATTTTTTTTTTTTTGCTTCCATCAGTGCTGGACCAATAACTTTTAACTTGGAATGACTCTGAAATGAACCTGAAATTTAGTTATCTCTATCCGCTATCTTTAGAAAGAATGCTTCGGAAAAAAAAAAAGGATTTAGGAGGGTAGGTTTGAGAAAAAAAAAAAAAGTGACTTGTTGCAGTTCAACATAGTAAACTTGAGCTGAGTGCAGCCAGTGGCCTGTCCTAGCAGTTACAGACATGACGGAGAATGAATAATAACACTATATTTATATGACAATTATACACATTACTTTTGAATACAACGATTAATTTCTTTTCTTAAATGATAACGAGTCTTTATTGATCATATATACAATGAAACTCTTTTCTTCGCAGGCCCCAGCATGTCAGGAAGCTGGGGTCAGAGTGCAGGGTCAGCCATGATACAGTACCCCTGGAGCAGAGATGGTTAAGGGCCTTGTTCAAGGGCCCAACAGTGACAGCTTGGCTGTGCTAGGGCTTGGACCCCCAACCTTCCGATCAGCAACCCAGAACCTTAACCGCTAAGCCATCACTACCCCTCAATGATGCCAATGATGCCTCAAGCACTTCTAATTTAACTACTGTCTGACAAACATTTAGAAAAAAAAAATCCCTCACTTGTGCAACTTTGCTCATCAATGCTTTGACTATGCCCTTTCCTGGATGAGACGCAATCATGGACATGAATACACTGTTTGTTATCTATTTCTCTAACATACAGTAGCTGTAACAAGGCTCACCAGCAGAGCGCATCATAAACACAGAAATGTGTCTCTGCAGTTGCTGTCTCATCTTCTTGTTATTGTTGCTGGTTGAAAAAATAAATAAATAAACAAAGAAATAAATAAATAAAAAGCCTCTTTTGTTGTAGTGACAACAAAAAGATAACCTAAAATGAATTTTACCATGAATTGAAAAAAGAAAAAAGAAAAAAGTAGTGAATAGGAATATCACTCAGCAAATCTGCCAGTGTTAATTTAACTCTGTGAGAGTTTCATATAATCCACACTGAACAGAGTTAAAAATCTTACCAAACTTAATATGGGTGGCTGTGGTGCAGTTGGTAGAGTGGGTTGTCCACTAATCATAGGGTTGGCGGTTTGATTCCTGGCCCGGGTGACTCCACATGCTGAAGTGTCCTTGGGCAAGACACTGAACCCCAAGTTGCTCCTGATGGCAAGCTAGTGCCTTGCATGGCAGCTCTGCTACCAATTGGTGTGTGAATGGGTGAATGAGACACAGTGTAAAGTGCTTTGAATAAAAGCGCTATATAAGTGCACATTCACCATTTACAAAATTAACACCAAGTCATTTTACGCTCCTGGATTTCATTAGGTAACTCCTACGAGTGCTAAACTACAGTGGTGCTTGAAAGGTTTAGAATGTTCTATATTTCCGCATAAATGTTGCCTAAAACATCATCAGGTTTTCACAGTCCTAATAGTAGTAGATAAAGAGATTAAACAAATGACATAAAAACATTTACATATTGAGGGAAATATTACATATCTGTGAGTGGAAAAAGTGTGTGAACCTTTGCTTTCGGTACCTGGTGTGACCCCCTTGTGCATCAATAACTGCAACTAAACATTTTTGGTAACTGTTGATCAGTCCTGCATATCAGCTTGGAGGAATGTTAGTCCTTTATTCAGTACAGAACAGCTTTAACTCTGGGATATTAGTTTCTGGGTTTCCTCACATGAGCTGCTTGCTTCAGGTCCTTCCACCACATTTCTATTGGATTAAGATCAGGGCCATTCCAAAACATTCACTTTATTCTTCTATATCCATTCTTTAGTAGAATGACTTGTGTGTTTAGGCTTGTTGTCTTGCTGCATGACCCACTTTCACTTGAAATTCACTTGAAATTCACTTGAAATGGACAGCTGTCCTGAGATTTTCCTTTAGAATTTGCTGCTATAATTCAGCATTCAATACTCCATCAATGACGGCAAGCCATCCTGTTCCAGATCCAGCAAAACAGACCCAAACCATGATACTACCACCACCATGTTTCACAGATGGGATACGGTTCTTAAAATGTTGTGTTTTCCTTTCTCCAAACATAATGCTTCTCATTTAAACCACAATGTTCTATCTGTGTCTCATCCTTCCAAAAAACATGTTTCCAATAGCTACCCTCGGTTCCTTTGTGACCTCACAGATAATTATACGTCTTGCTCTTGGAGTGGTCTTTGTTGGCCGACCACTCCTGGGACGGGTAACAATGATCGTGAATTTCCTCCAGAAATGCTGTAAATATTGTAACACTTAAGTTAATTATTCACTCTAACAAAGATAAACATTTATTTTGTCCTCACATTCTAAGTAATATTAATCCTAAGTTCTGTCTTTGATGAATGACTTCCCTTAAACAGTGTACTGTTTGTACGGAGGAATTTATGTCATTTATAAAGTACGTAAGCCGATCACATGTTTATGATTAATCCGTCAGCTGTGGAATTGTGTGTAGTTGTGTGTATTTGTCCTACGACAGACTGTTAACACAGTTGGCTCGTGCTGGCTCAGGAACAGGATGGTGCATACACATGTGAATACCACTCTACATTCTCTACAACTTAATACACACACAGAAAAGTACAATGAAAGAATACAAAGACATAAGAATAAACTGAGAAAAGAGAGTAGGTTAATCTGACTTTCTGGCAGATTATAAATTTAGGAAATATCATTGGATATTGTGCATTTTAGCTGCAGTAATGTGAGAACTCTGACAGTGCATGAGCGTGCAAAGCTCTCTCTTATAGTACTATGCACTGGACTAACTGCTAAACGTGAACCCTAACCACCAAGCTAGTATCTAATATTTGTCATTATTTCTGTCTAATATTTGTTACTGAGTTTGCTCATTTCTTAGCATTAAATTTAAACTGTTAGCACACTAATAATGTTTAGCATTAAGGTTAAGTGTTTATTGGCGTTAAGCATTAGACCAATGACTCCGTTACGCTGAGCGTCATTACATTGTTTAATTCATCCAAAATACTCAACTATAATACTAAAATACTGCCACAATACTAAAATATTCCCAATTAACACTTAAATCTTATGTCGTGATAGCTTGCCTGACAGATCCCAACTTCAGTTCTAACACGTTTCAGAATAGACACTGGCAGATCTAGACTAGACACACACTCAGCCTGTGTTGTGCTGATGTGTATCGCTGTTAAGAGCAGTGAACTGGATCACGTATTTGTTGAGCTGAATGTTTGATTTTGTGCAGTCAGAGCACATTGAAGCCTCATTGGAGCTCCATTATGGCAGCAGTGAGGGGGCGGATGGAGAGCTGCAGACGTGGGCTGCACCCAAAACACCGATGTTTAGCACATTCCTGTCAGAAACATGGACCGTGTCCATGGAGTTGTGTGCACTTGTACTTTTCGATCTCTCTTCATTTGCACTTGCTGTCGGGTTTCACGCCCTTTCTCATCGCATGATGATTTACTGTTGACTGTAAATGTGCCACTCTTCACTTACCTGCAGATTCCTTCTATATATGTCAATCTGTGTGTACTCATGGCATAATGTACATTTTCCTTCTAAATCTTATGAATGATACATACTAGAAACTGCACTGTGTATTTTTAAAAACATTTTTTTTTCTCTAAATCACAAAATTCTAGATGTAGTTTCTAGATGACATGTATTAATGAAATTTCACCTGTTTGATCCCACTCCTGTTTAAAAGATTATTGCTTCATTTCTCAAAAATGTTGATAGTTGCTGTATTTATGACATGTTAAAAAGCAGTGAATGATGTTTGCTTGATTAAACCATAAAGGTATTATTTCCCAACAAACTGTTCTGTAAAAGTCTTTCTTTATGAGTCTTCATAGCAAAATAATCATTTTTAATTCTAACATCATCCAAAGACTAGATTTTTAGTTTAGTTTTAGTTTTATTACGTATGAAAATGCACACATATACTTCATTTGCGTAAGTAATTGCAAATAACAAAACTTGAATACAAAAAAAATTGCAAGAATACTAGCAATCAATTAGCAAATATTAATTATGATGTTGATCGTTTTATTTTATTTAATACATCTATTTATTTATTTATTTTTAACTATTTTTGCAATAACACGATAGTAGCAAACTTGTTATAATCATTATAGTTATTCTTTAATTAGGGTAGTTATTAATGTACTAATTAATGTGTTATAAAATTCATCAAATAGATATAAAACAAGTGTGTAAACTTGAATGTAACTGCAATTGTACTAAAGCTATAATAAGTACTGTTTATATGATGCAGAGTGTTTTAACTCAATGTAATAGTTTTGGGTTTGGGTGGGACATTCATGAATTAATGTCTACAGTAAAATGGCTCCAATGAATATATATGATCTTGGCTGGTACATATTTGAATAATGCATTATTACATTTTTTTTTCATTGATTTATTTATTCATTTTCATGTGATTCATTTTCATGTGATTCATTTACATGTGATTCATTTTCATGTGATTCATTTTCATGTGATTCATATTCATGTGATTCATATTCATGCATGTGTTTCATATTCATGCATGTGATTCATTTACATGTGATTCATTTTCATGTGATTCATTTACCTTTTCTCCCCTCCCTTCCATTTCCCAAATATTTAATTGAGAAAATAAAAATAAAAAAATAATAATTAACACCTAGGGTTGTCCACAAAGTGGACATAGAGTAAGTTAAAAAAAATTACCTAAACAAACAAACAAACAAAAAAATTCCAGTAAAAAGTTCTTATTATTACATTTTAATTGTTAAAATGTTTTTAAAAATTTTTTTTTATCTGTTCTCTGGGTCCATTTTTTTTTTCTTTTAATACTGGAAGGCATCCCTGGCTAAAAAAGAAGATCATGCTGTAGATCATATGCAGGTCCTAATAAGGGAAAATAAGTCTTAATAACAACTTTGTAAATCTTAACAAAAATATATATTGTTATTGTTAATAAGTTAGAGTATTAAGATTAAGATTAATAAAATACATCAGGTATATAAAAACAGATTCTACATTTTTACTGATATAAAATCAAATCATTGGCAGTTTTGCATCTTCATCTCCTCTAAAGTTAAAGCTTTAAAGCTGTTAAAGCTTGCTGTGTTAATTCCAAAATAATTACGTGATAAATCAAGCTGAATTTATAGACTAATTTATAGACTAATTATAGACTGAATTTATGCTATCATATGCAATCTCATAATACTTTATGACAGTTTATTAGACAGCGCAATAATCGTGTCTTTTAACTGTCCGTTTATTACAAATCTCTCTCTCTCTCTCTCTCTCTCTCTCTCTCTCTCTCTCTCTCTCTCTCTGTGTTGGTCGGTCTACCTCTCTGTCTGTATTAGACTGATGATGAGATCAGCGAGGATCAGCGATGGCATTTTGGCCTGACAAGCCTTTCACATGGCAGGCCTTCAGCTGCACTTGAATAAATATACAAAGAACTGTCAATAGATGGACAGATGGGCTTTTCCTGTAGTGTAATGACAATTGATTAGAGAAGAGAGGTGGTCAACTGACAGAATTCATTAATGATGTAAAAAAAATTTCGACACCTGGCCATAACACTCATATATACTTGCTGAAAATCCCATTCCAGATTTACTCCCCCTCTTCTGTTATAATGACCGCCACTCTTATAGGAAATCTTTCCACTAGATTTTGGAGCATGACTGTGGGAATTTATGATAATTCAGACACAATGGCTGGGGCACAAGGTGGGGTACACCCTGGACAGGGTGCCAGTCCATTGCAGGGCACAATAGGTGGAATTGTACCTGCAGTAATATAGTTATATTAATATGTAAATATAGTTATTGCATTAATATTTTAATATTTATTTAACTCATTTTGGACTTGAAAAGTGTAAATAGAAACTATACTTGCCATTGCACAAGCAACAACAATCTAGTCTAGTCTAAAAGTTTACAATTTTTGTCGGTCTGGTAGTCCTGCAAACAATAATAACACCCGAGGCAAGTTTTATGATCAATGAAAATGATCATAAAACTTAAATAATTATTTAATAGATCATTTTTTGTCCAATTTTCACAATTTTAAGCAATTAGCCCTCACATGCAAATAAATAAATAAATAAATAAATGGAAATAGTCTATTTAGAAGTATATTTTGAAAGGTTTTTTGATGGAGAAGAATCTGGCCTCAGCCCCGAATGATTAACAGTCCAGCTAATGCCCCTGCCCCTGTCCTGTTGTTGGTGTTTTACCCTATCGTGTTCACCTGTTCTGTGTTTTGCCCTTGACTAGTTTGCCTATTTATACCCTGGCGTGTATTGTTTCTGTGGATCCTCTTATCGTCCATACCTTGTTCTAAGATTGTTCATGTTTTCCCCATCTTATGATTAAGAAAGATCCTGTTCAGTGTTAATGTACAGTCTGATTCTTACAAGAAGCTGTTAATCTATTTGCTTCATTATTTCCTGATGCACCAAGGATTACTATGACAACATTAGTTATGCTTATTTGTGGACCTTATAGAAAAGTCTTACCATTTGTTAGCTACATTAACCTTGTAACCGTATCAATGTAAAGAGGCATACTTCAGACATGTCTTCTCGCAAACGAAACACAGGACAGTGATGCTATTTCGACATTTCCAGGACAACAGTATTGTGCAGAAGCGATTGAAACTATTGGGATAACCAATTAGCAGCCTGTTAAAAAGCAAAATCCCATATATTTACATAAGAGAGCCAGTAAGCCTAATATCCTGACGTTCTAATGTGCACACTAATCAATTACAGTGAAAGCAATTAGAATGAAGGATTCACCACCCCACCCCAACACACACACACACACACCATTAAGATAATGTGTTTTCACATATTTAAGCTTCAGAGCCCCTTCCTTTCTTTTCTCTGGCTCGGATCCAGGGTCATAAATGGTTTAATGGTTACTTTAAAGTATTAAAGGTGTTAAAGTCTGTGTGCAGGGAGGTTGCATATGTCAAATCAGGGCCACTCAAGTCTAATGTAAGCTCAACAAGTGCAGCTTTGACTGATTTTAGACAACAAAATAGCAAAGGGAACTGGTGGGTCTGAAACCACTCCAAACAGACAAGCAAGAGCAAACAAAATATTACGTTGGACATGGTGAGCATGGTGATTGGGATCTCGCAGGATCCAATATTTTCATTCATTTAGTCCTCATCCTTTACAACAGTTCTGTGTTTCACCATTGATTAGCTGGATTACACCCTGTGATGTCATAGTACCTTCATTTATTTATTGTCTTGTTACTTAACAAGACAATAAATACATGAAGGTACAGTGACATCACTGACCCTCTTGTATTTGCCCGGATTCAATTTCCAATTTCCAATTTTGCGTACTCAGTCCTCTTCCCAGCTTGTTTTCAGGATTTGGGAGAAAACTGGAGAACCCAGAAGAAACCCATGTAAACACGAGGTGAATATGTGTAACCCAACATCGCACCAGGGGCTCTGGAGCTGTGGTACCATGCCACCAGTTTAGAGACAGGTTATTATTCGAAAGTGCTTCGAGCTCAAAAAGAACCACGTGTAATTTCGGTTCTTCTTTTAGCGTCCCAAAACCCGGCTCTCAACTCTTCATCACTGACCCAGTATATCATCTCTCCTCCTCCTCCTCCTCCTCCCAGCACCTCCACCCCACTTTCTTCATTTACTCACTCTTTTAGCCTCATTCTATTAATTCCCTGCCCCTTTCAGTTCACCTAGATAATGTACTTTGTATGACGTACACTGTAACACACACACACACACACACATGAAAGTGTGCACATGGTTGCAGCAAAAAGAACTAAAACTGATAAAACAGAGCATGCTGTATAAAAATATCTCCGCTCTGCTGTCCTCTCTTCCCTCTTTTCCTCTGGAGTGATGAATAATAGAGGCTTGCTTGTTCTCTCTCCCTCCCCCGGTTAATCAGGCCTCGCCTGGCTACCCTCTCCTCTCCTCCGCTCATCTCCCTCTCCACACTTTAATAAATCATTCAGTGCTTCAGGAAGACAGGAGCATCAGCAGCAAGTAGAAGCGGAGACCTCGTCACTTACTGACCCATCTCCCTCTTTCTCTCTCTATTTCTATCGCTCACACACATTCTGCCTCTAGTGTGTTCTCTGTCTGTTGTCATTTTCCCTTCCTTTGTGTTTATCCCATTTTTCCGTATTTTTTTTTCTTTCTGCAACCGTTTGTTTTTGTTCTTGCTCTCCCCCTCTCACCACCTCTCAAGAGAAGTTCCATAGGCTGTGCTTTACTAAAGTGTGGTCTAAAAACCCCAGCAACACTACTGCGCCTGAAACACACGCACACACACACAAGCACACCACAATGCTTCTCCCATGAAGCATGTCGCTGTGTATGAATTATAAATTGCCCCCAGGTGTGAACGAGTGTGTGAATGTCTGTATGCACTGTATCGTGCAATGCAAAAAACTAAAAAAAAAAAAAGGTCTTGACAGAAATAATTAATAGTAATAGCAAAGAAGGAGAAGAAAACACGGCATCTTGAAAAGTTAATACACTGACTGTAAGAGAAACACAAGGTTCCACTTTCATCTACCACTCTACTTTCTATCTCTCTCGTTCTTTGTGGGTCTCCTGGGGAACTTTTCCATTTCAGCACTTCCTCCCCCTCCATTTTTAATCTGCCTTTTTTTTATTATTATTTCTCCTCCTCCTTTCCTCTTGGTCTATTCTGCACTCTGCCTTTCCTGGCTTACTCATAGTGATTGCAGCATTGACATCAGCCCTTCTCTGGTGCATGTACACACACACACACACACACACACACACACACACACACACACACGAAGATGTGCCAAAATAACCTTTATTCCCTAAGAACATAATGAAATGGCAAATGTCATAATCCATCTCAGAGGAGCAGGCATGACGAAAAACAAGAGAGAAAGAAAAATCCTCCAACTGTTCATGTATGTACATCTGTAAATTTTTTTAAAACCCTTGCAAGGTGAAAAGTGAGCAGATATGTTAATCTTCATAAAGACCTCGTTCACAGCACCATACATTTCCTATTCTATTGAAATACTAATGAACTCTTGTGAGAAACCAACCATTAAAAAACAATTGAAGCCATTGATTTGCTTGCCTTTCTAGATGATAGCTTCTCTAAAGGTTCGTCCACACAAGTCGCCCGTCGCTGTACTATGAAGTTGGGGGTAGGTATTCCTACTACTGGTCGCCATAGTAACATTTATCAGTGGGTGGCGTAATTCCATTTTTGACAACAAGTTTTATTGCTGCTAAAATGTAACGTTCTGTAGGGAAAGATTTTGTTTATAAAATTCTGCAGTGTATACAGTATATGCATCATATCCTAGGAGATGAAGGGGAAGCCGTGTGTGCTCTTTGCAACTGCAGCCATCTTTGTGCCTCGAAAGCGCAAGCGCCGGATTGTCTGAGTTCACTAAACAGTTCGGACTCATAGACAGCATGGAGGATCACGGATCACGTGATCAAGCTCTACTGTCTTCATGCCTATTGGTAGTCCCTCCAAATTTTGTTACTTCGCTGGACACGTCCACATCTCGTTGCTGACGGTCACTGTCGCCAGCTTTCATTGAAAACGAATGGTCTCCAGTCACTTTGTGTCACACTGTGAGTCCCTGTATGTCTGAACGTACCTTAAGATTTGCACCTGAATAGTGGTCAAAAATGGGAACTGCAACAAGAGCTAACAGAGCTCCATTGGGGCAGGAATCATGCTGCTCCATGCTTGAGCAAGGAGAAACAGACAGCACAGTAAATAAACAGGGTTGCAGGTTTTTGCCAAATTGGGCTGGTTAAAAAAAATACTCCACAGCCACCAAGACCTTGATTTATAACAAATAATTGGAATTTCATCTGATAAATTTCTGCAAACAAAGGCAAAGTGTAAGGGTGTCTGCCAAAATCCGTAAATGTAAACCAGAAATGCATATGCACCATGGTGACCTTGTTTCCATGCAAAACACGTGAAAAAACCTGTCTCTGTCTGTACAATTCCTAAATTTGTTCTCTAGTTTCAGGTCTTTCATGTGTTTTTTGAGTTGTTGTCGGGCTGGAAATCTAGCTGAAGTTTAGTTTGCAAGCCTTTCTTAATTATATTTTTTCTCAATGGTGATGGGAAATGCATTTGCTGTTTCAAACCCAGTTGAACAAAGTTACGTCTAAACTCGTGAGACGAGTTGTGAGAGAGTATGCTGAATGACTGTACGTGTGTTTCCCATTACACTGTTACTCTAAAAATTCAGTAGCATGTAGTCTATAGCATAAGTGAAGACTGATATCCTCTCGACTTAATTTTCCTTGAGGCTTTGTTGTTATCAATGTCGACCTGCCCAACAAAATCGATGGTCACAAGCATCCTTTCTTTCTTCTTTATCATCCCCATGTTTTGTTGTTTCTCATCACCCCAATCATTCATTCTGTCATTCTGCTCTGCAGTGCTCTCAATAGCAATTGCCCTTAATCTCCCTCCATTAAGAGCTCGCCTTCACTCCTCACCACACACTATTCATTACTTTCAGTACCAAAGAGACCGAGAACCCCCCCAACCACCACCCCCACCACCTTTTTCCTGCATCTTCCCTCTTTCTGTCTCTCTTTTAAAGCCTGGAGGGCTCATGAGCCATTTTCTCATCTGAGAGCTGTTTGCTTTGTGTCTCTAATCCGCTAAATGGCTACTCTAGCAATTATTTCATTATTTTTCCATCTTCCTTACAGTCATCAAACCTTGATGGAGCTCAAAAGATCCGCAGCTGTATGAGAGTTTGATGTGAGTGTGTGTGGTTGTCTCTGATTAGTGTACCTTGTTAAGGAGATCTGAAATTGCTCTACTGTTAACAATTGCTTTTTTTATGCATACTAAGTAAGCTGATCATTTAAAAAAAAGTAATATAGATATATATATATATATATATATATATATATATATATATATAATATACTAATATATAATATATATAGGGTGAGTATTTGCATGGATGTTTGTGCAAGTGGAGTGGTGTGTATATGTGTGTATTGGGGATGCAGTGTTTCTGTACACGCTGGTAGGTGTTTGTGTGAGCGGAAGAGCATGTTAGACCATGGTGATAGCAATTCGTTCCTCTTGATTAGTCTTTGTTGTGTTCTTCCTTGCTTCTTGTTCCTAATGAAGTGCTATTTCAGTTCCCACTGAGGTTAATGGAAAAAGAGGCAGGGAGCAAAACTGCTGCGCTCACAGAAAACACACACACACACACACCTCCAGAGAGAGAGAGAGAGAGAGAGAGAGAGAGAGAGCGAGATAGAGAGAGAGTTGAGAGGGAGATATGTATTCTTGTGGAACATGATTAGCAGCTTTTCTAATTCTTTTGTTTTGTCTGCTGATGTATCTTCATTCATCTACATTCACCCTTCTCTGTAGTAACAACCAGCAAGTGTTCCATTTACGACCACGAATTAATAAGTCTCAGGCTTGATAATTGTTCCACTTTATTAGGAACACCGGTACACCTGCTCATACATGCAATTATTCCAACAGCTAATCACGTGGCAGCAGTTCTCTGAGTGGAAAAGCATTGTTGATGAGAGAGGTCACAAGAGAACGGGCAGACTGATTTAAGCTGACAGGAAGTCTATGGTAACTCAAATAACAACTCTTTACAGCCAGGGTGAGCAGAAAAGCATCTCAGAACGTGCAACACATCGAACATTGAGGAGGAGCGGCTACAATAACAACACATCACGTTGGGATCCACTCTTTCTGAAATACTCAGAGGAGTCCGTCTGGCACCAACAACTATGCCAAGTCACTGAGATCACAATTTCCCCCATTTTGATGTTTGATGTAAACGTTAACTCAAGCTTTTGACCTGTATCTGAATGATTGTATCCATTGCGCTGCTGCAGCATGATTCGGCTAATTAAGTACCTGTGTGAATTAGCAGGTTTAAAGGTGTCCCTAATAAATGGTCAGTGAATGTGTATATATTCTTTTACGGAAACCTTTTAATGAACTCATTGTTCTTTTTGACGGTTAATGAATTAGGTTATAGTCATTTGTATATTTATATAACTCCAGGCAATCCTTCTCAATAAATCGAATCTTACAGTGGGGGAATTAGTGGATTTCATTAGTGGCTGCTGCATACAAAATGTCCTTGTTAACACACACACACACACACACACACACGTACACACACACACACACACACTAACCAACCAACCAGTCCACCGCAGCCGGAAAATAACACTGCATACTAACAATATTGCCCCAGTCCAATCATTCTGGGTGTTTTTTTTTCCTATTGTCTGTGTGTAGCCATTAAGTTGATTGGAATTGAAAATGGCAGATTTTACTTGGATCCCAGGTCACATGTGGAATCCTAAATAATCAATGAAAAAATACATTATTGCAGGTAAATCACATTTGAATGATTAAGAAATCAATATCGAAATTGAAATCGATGACCGTTTCCAGTAATTATAGCACACCATTTTCTGGCAGATTCAGTCAGGTTTTCATTTAATATCTGTTGAAATTTCTTCAAGACCATGATGCCATGTACAGTATCCTAACATCATAACTGTTGAATAGTCCTTCATTTTTAAAAAATCTATTAAATGTATGTAATCATTATAACATCTGAGCCTTCGTATTCTCCAAAATTTGGCTTGAGCACATTTAATGCTGGATTAATGAATGACTAGAAAGAAAATGCTGCATGCTGGGATAATGGCAATAATCTGTAGGAGGAACGCTGTGAGTTTTCTGTAATATTCTATGATGTGGTGGTGTTGTCACTTTGAAATCCCTTCTTGAAATCACTACAATGGAGACCTATGATTACCAGTGCTGTGTGAGGCTGTATTGATGTTTGCAAAATGAGAACAGACAGAGTTCATTTTATCTCAAGCTTCTCAGGGATTCCTGTAGTAGTTTCATGCTATTGCAAGAAAATGAGTAGTTGCTATATTAATAGTAGTAGTAGTTGTGTATTTGCTATATTCGTTATTTAACATTGTTCATCCAGCCTTTTCCTTAAATGTCCTGATCTGACAGCAGATGCTATTCATAGTAAATCCTTTTTTTGTTTGTTTTCCTGCTCCAGTCTTGGAGGAAATTGTAATAAAAGTACGAAGCTATCTTTGCACCCATTTTGAAGTATGTTGTGTTGAATGAAAACATTTCACCATTCCATTGCATGTGCGCTCATTCAAGAGATAAACCTTTATCATAGTATAAATTGTGCATGCAACAATATCCTCCAGCTAGACTAAACCCCTTCTTCCAGTATAAATGGAAGCAATTTCCTGTATCTTTTCCTGTTATCAGTAATACAGTGATTGTGCATCAAAGATTGTGCAGCATATATGTTTGATAAAAAGTCTTTCCTATATAGATAACATGGACTAGTAATGATATATGTGTATACAAACACACTCTGTACAAATATTATATGTCTAAAATGTGGAGAGAAAATAAAGAAAAACTTATCACTGTTTTATTTTCCCTTACATATTTCAATGAATTTAGTTAGGAGGTAGAATACCCTACTTACTTTTTTCTAATTTTAGCTTTTTTATTTGTTAAATCTATTCACAAACTCATCAATTCATCTATCTATCTATCTATCTATCTATCTATCTATCTATCTATCTATCTATCTATCTATCTATCTATCTATCTATCTATCTATCTATCTATCGATTGAACCACATACGTCTATGTTCCAAAGGTCCCATGTTCTCATCCGTCCTCCAACCTCTTCATCCATTCATCCATAAATAGTCCATCATCCATCCAGCCATCCATCCATCTATCCAAGCATAAACTCGGCCATCCATCAAGTCCTATTGATTTAACCATCAATCCAGCCACACAACTCACCAGCCATTCTCTTATCCAGTCATTGATCTACCCATCCATCCATAATACCATCTATCTATCATTCTATCTATCTATCTATCTATCTATCTATCTATCTATCTATCTATCTATCTATCTATCTATCTATCTATCTATCTATCTATCTATCTATCTATCTATCTATCTATCTATCTATCTATCTATCCATCTATCTATCTATCTATCTATCTATTGCAACACATACATCTATGTTCTCATAAACAATCCTTTACCTTCCACAGTAACCTACTGTATGTTTTAACCTCCTTATCCATCCATCCATCCATCTATATATAGTCCTTCATCCATCCATCCATCCATCCAATCCATCCATCCATCAATCTATCCATTCATCCAACCATCCATCCATCCATCCATTCATCCATTCATCTATCCATCCATCCATCCATATATCCGTTCATTCATCTCTCTATTATAAATAGAGTACACTTCTATATACAGTACGCTTCACCACACTTCATCTGAGTCTAAGCGGTCATGAAGTGTTGATGCCTTTCTAAATATCAACCAGAAGATAGCATGGATTGGCATGCAAGATTGAAAATTTCATGGATGAAGTGGTAAACAAATTGGACGGTAATGAGATTGTTCATGACACCAGTAAATACGGAGTAATGACAGAATGTGTTTCAGATTCATGGCCATCTGTTACAATTATACACTCCATTCAAAGGATGTCACATTGAGGAAAACAGCTGTATAACGATAGAGATAAGTGCAGAGAGACACGAACTCAGTCACATTTCTGTCAGTAAAATGAGCTCTCACTTGAATGTCAGCAGAGCAGCAAAGAAGATAGAAGGACAGAAAGTGAGATGGTTGAGATGTATCTAAAATGGAAAGAAAGATGCTGGATAGTCAGTTATATAGATTACATTTCATTTCATTTCCCCACCAGTGTCTCTACTCAGATTAATCCTTAATCTCTCATTTTACAGTTCCTGAGGAATGTTCTAGAAAAGCTTGCTGTGTGTCTGTGTGTGTGTGTGTGTGTGTGTGTGTGTGTGTGTGTGTGTGTGTGTGTGTGTGTGTGTGGTGTTTGATAAGCTCTGATACTGAACAGGTAAGAACTGGTGGAACCAGTTAGTATCAGAAAATAGCTTGAAGACAATGTTTTTTTCACAGTCTAGACATGTGGAGGCTCTAGTACACACACACACACACACACACACACACACACACACACACACACACACACACACACAATAAAATACCAAAATTTAAACATCAACAAAAATAGGTCCTTGGTCACCAGATTGTTAAAATTATATATTGTGCATAAAGATGATACATGATACATTATGGATGATTTGCATGTATATATATAAAATACTGCATTTAAAAATGTAAGACAAAAATCAGGAAATTTAGCCAAATGCAATTCCCTCCTTTGGAATTCTGCTACTATTTTCCTGCATTCGTGACACTTTACTATTTTAATGCATAAAGTATGAGTAACTCTCCATCATTATCTACCATTATGTTAAAAATAACTACATAAGAATGGCAATAATACCACAACGCTCTCAGAAGCAGAAAAATATAATTAATCATGATTACACAGACTTGTCTCTTGTGAAAAATGAAACCTTTTCGATCTCTGAAATAATAATCAGCCAATAGTATTAATAATAATAGTAATAATTATTATTATTATTAGCTAAACAGTGAGGAACACACATGATTTATGGTTACCAATCCAGGCATTAGAAACTACCATGAACAGTGAAATACTGGTTCATTTTGCTTTGTGGTTTCTTGGTTAACCTTGGTGAACTTGATTTGCAGACCTTTCACAACAAACATTAAACATACATAACCATGAACCAATAAAAAAGTATGCTGTGTCATTCTTTAATGAATTAATGTCAGCAAACTGATGTTGTTAAAGAGGAATAAAACACATCAAGTTATGCTCTTATAGGAAATGAATTAGTTACAGCATGATAACTAGCTCCGATTTGTACCGGGTCGCATCACACCTCCCCATCACACCCTTTAATGGTTTATTCATTAAATAGTTCACTAATTTTATCATGGTAAATAATTAGAATGTAAAATGGCCTTTGCGATTCTCAATGAAAAGACAAATTAATGCATTGATACAGTATTTTTCTTTATACTGTATACATCTTTTTGTATTTTTCCTGTATATTCTTTACAGACTTCCTTTTCTACCAGGGAAAATATAATGGTTGGGTCCAACTTGTTCTAAGTCATCTCATGCTTATAGTTATACTACAGTCCTGATGATTTCTCAGTTCTGATTGGTCAGAAGATAATTAATATTAATTAATATAACACAGCTCTGACAGTTAGGCCTGAAAGCCAAATCACGGGTTTATATTAATCTACTCATTCTACTACATTATCTTTCTAAGCAACAACTTACACTGAGAATTTTTTTTCCCCCGTACTTTAATAAAAAAAAAGTGGAACGTTTATGTATTCTAGATTTATTACACATAAAGTGAAATATTTCGATATATATTTGTTTTAATCTTGATGATTACTGCTTACCGCTCATGGAAATAAAAAATCCAGTGTCTCAAAATATTAGAGTAAAGAATTTATAATACAGAAATGTAGAAATGTAGACCTGAGAAGAGCAAATTAATCAGCAAATTAACTCAAAACACCTGCAAAGGTTTCCTGAGCCTTTAATCTCTCAGTCTGGTTCAGTACACACAACCACAATCATGGGGAAGATAGAAGTAAATTTTGTATTTCATTTGGAAATCAACGTCCCAGAGTCTGGAAGAAGAGTGAGGAGGCACAGAAGAATATATGAAAGGTAATTTTTTTTTAATTAAATTATGGACAAAAACAAACTTTTCCACAATATTACATTTTTTTGAGATGCACCTGTATAGCAGTCCATACGGGATTTTGCAAATTACCGCAGATGTTCCACAGATTTGGGCCAAGACGCATCATGTAACGTCATCACAACACGCATTCAGTCAAAGCCTTCTTCAATTCACATGCGTCGGACACGAGTACAGCAAAAAAGGTCTCATTTACCAACAAACATCACTGAGAAAGACCGTGCAGAACAATTTCATACAATTCCAACTTTGCCAATTCAAGCTCGCAAATTGCATCACAAATTTTGAAAGGAAAAAAAAAAAAAGCTGCAGCATTTTTTAACACAACAGTTACCAAAAAACTCGAAATTTTCCGTTCCAGGTTGTTATTGGCCATATTGTGGAGATTCTTGATGAATTATCAGTGACATCTATATCAGTCCCAGCTTGTAACAGTACAAAATTGCAAGTTCAAGAGGGGTGAATATTTATGCAAATGCAATGATCTGATACAAACACACTGGCTTTAATAAAACTTACCTACATAACATCAGGACAGTTGCTTTGCTTTTTTAATACATCTGTCTGCATGCTGTGTGAATGCATGCTTAAATAGCTTTGTATACATATTTCCATGTGTATGTGTCTCTTTGTGTGTGTGTGAGTGTGTGTGTGTGTGAGTGTGTATTCTCAGGTGTAACGAACAGCAGTACGGAGGAGAACCGAACTCATTTATCTGTGTGTCGTCAGGTGTGTGAGCTCGCTCAGCTGTCTCTGGAGATGATTTCACGCTGTCTGCACTACGTGCTTCATTTGATTCTCTTCAGGACGACGCTTGGTTCACTATACAAAGTCTTTGTATCTGTGGTTTGTGTGTATGTGTGTTGGGAGTGTGTGTCTTTGTTCCCTCGACCATTATTAGCTTCATGTATGTAAAGGTCAGTATCCGGAAGCGATGGTGTGCTAGCTGTAATCACGAAAACACAGTGATGATGAACTCTGCAGACTTTGCCTTGGGGTTGTGGAGAAAGGTCACCATGCTGTAACCTTATAGGTTTTGTTTCTCTTTGTTTAGATGTGCATGTGTTACTCTGTTTTACTCCGGTGATATTCTACATGCACAATCTAGATATTGTGGATATTTCACTATTAAAGCAGAAGCCGTGTACTTTATTTACTAAAATGACAAATTTTACGGCAAATGTGCTAAACACTTCAGAGCTTTTTTTTTCATTACTAATAACATAGTAATAATATTATTATTAACATCATCGACGTCGTTATAACATTATTAATGACAGCAGGGTAAGCCGTGATAAAAGGTGTGGCCGTGATTTGGATCTAACACAACAGCACTGTTGAATTCTCAAACCTGATTGGTCAGAAGGTGTGGATTTCTCTTCACAGGGACTCGAATGGAGGACATGCTACATGATCGAATTCTAATGAACCACGTTTTAAAAGAAACATGTTGTTATTTCAACAAGAAAAATGCATAATCACTGAGAAGCTGAAGCTTTCTGATAGATGTTTGCAGGCGTTTATTAAAGGAGTCTCCAGTGTCAGGGTTTTATCACCGAGGTAGAGTTGATCAGAGGTGTTTAAAGCTGTTTAAGTTTCCGCCAAATTGAAGGTCAAAGCATTGAGGATGCTGTATTTTGCGGTTCCCCAGTAACAAGCTGCTTTTTTTGTCTTATTAGCTTCAAGAACAAGTGAGGGAACAGCTGTTTTGAGCTGCTATAACTTGATACAAAGTGAAAACAGATGTTCCACAACGTTAAATTAAACTATAAACAGATAGAAAAGTGTACCATGTTGTTTAATAGATCTTCTTTTTTTTGTATAATAATCATTGCCACACTTTGGGTCATGCTGTTATACAGTATTTAGCAGTAAGTGCAATTTTTGTTGAAAAAGCAGGTTCTTCACTTCTAGAGAAAATAACGTGAAGAAATTGACACATCTGGCAGGACACTTTGGAGCTGTTTTCTTGACATATACAGTCATAAATAAGTACACCTCATGGAAATAGTCTGTTTTGACATATTTGGACAAGCAAACATTTGATCCTTTGAAACAGTGCCTATTAATATAGTTTATATACTTGAACAAAACTACAAGGAACAAATAACTGTGTAAATCATTTATTCAACAGAAATATCAATAGATGTGATATTCTTCTGTGGAAAAAGTAAGTACACCCTTTGCCTCTGAAACAAGTATTGCCCCATTTAATAGAAATAACTTCTTGTAGGCGTTTTGAGTAATTGTCCACCAGGCTTGCTGGAATTTTTGAGCACTCTTCCATGAAAAATCCTTTCAGTTGCAAGATGTTTGAGGGTTTTCTTGCATGTACTGCCCGTTTAAATCCCCCCACAACATTTAAATGGGATTCAAATTCTGGCTTTCTCTAGGTCTTTCCATAACCCTCCATTTCTTCTTTTTGAGCCATTCCTTGGTGGATTTGCTAGTGTGCTTAAGATCA
Organism: Ameiurus melas; assembly: GCA_012411365.1. Classification (NCBI taxonomy): domain Eukaryota; kingdom Metazoa; phylum Chordata; class Actinopteri; order Siluriformes; family Ictaluridae; genus Ameiurus; species Ameiurus melas. The sequence goes on along the minus strand of CM022754.1, from coordinate 36,132,486 downwards.
TTATCCTGTTGAAAGGTCCACATTTGGTTCAACTTCAACTTTCAGACTGTTGAACTTTCAAACTGTATTATTGCAAAGGCTTTTTCCTGGCACGCCTCCCATGCAGCTCAAATTTGTGCAATCTCTTTCTGTTTTCTAGAAGCATTCACTTTGGCACCAACAGCTGCAAGACTTACTATCAGATCCTGTGATAAAATTTTGGGGTTCTTGGAGACGTCTTTTTGCATCAGTCGGTCTGCTCTTGGGCTGGATATGCTGGTACGCCAGTCCTGAACAAATTGGCAGTCGTTTGAAATCCACACCATTTGTAGATGTACCTTTTTAAAGCCCTTGCCAGACTTATAAGCATCCATGACCTTTTTTCTGAAGGCCTTATTGTACTCTTTAGATCTTGCCATGATGACCGCACATACCTCATTAGCAAAGGGAACACCAGACACTAGATATGAGAGGAGTATAAATAAGACAGGTTCCACCTGCACTCCCTAAGCAGGTTCTAATCACTGGCAACCAATTTTGAACACTTGATTCGAATTTTATGGATTTGAAGTTGTGATAAATGTCGCTCTACTATTAAACATGATCTTTGAGAAATTCCTAAACCTTAGTTACATGTTGTAGTTTCACTATTTCAGACTGGTGTCCTGACAAAAGAAAATAATAGGCAACTGTCAACCAATCAGAAATGAGTATTTTCTCTGGCCAATTTAAGATAGCTTACAAAGTGACCATATTTAAAAACACATGGATCATACCATCTGTTATCAAACATGCTAACTAGAGTACATCACACTGACAGGGTTCAAGAGAAGTGTTGCATTATTATCACTCAAAATTAATATCTTGCCTAAATTAAAGACTATGGATTGGCATGTCAAATAATTAGACTATTACAATGGATATTTGCTTCACCGATGTTATATCAATGTTATATGAGACTTGGTGTAGTAAATTTTCAGACATAGCAATGTATATTCATATCTGCTGTACAGTATTTGCACTATATAAGTTGGTGTAATGTATACACCGGATGGTAAGAATTGTATGACTCAACAGATGCGAGTGAAGCTATGATCTGCTCTGAAGTGTGGTGTGTGACTCACTAGGCTCAATCATCAGTCCCTGACTCCTGATTGGGCTGATGTGCACTCCACTCCACACACTCACTCCATTTCTGGCATACACACACATGCCCACGCACCCTGTAGTCAGTATCTGATCCCATAGTATTTCAGGCTTTTTTTTTTTCAGTATTAGGATGGTATCAAATATTTGTTATAAAAACTACAGTATTAGACTGTAGGTCTTTTTTGTATTAGATAGGTTTAGACATTAATGGCTGTGTGTTGAGTTATTTTGAGGGGACAGAAAATTTACACTGTTACACAAGCTGTACACTCACTACTTTACATTGTATCAAAGTGTCATTTCTTCAGAGTTGTCACATGAAACGATATCAAATATTTACAAAAATGTGAGGGGTGTACTCACTTTTATGAGATACTGTATGTGTATATATATATATATATATATATATATATATATATATATTTATTTATTTATTTTTATTTTTATTTTTATCGATAGATAGATAATTGCACTTCTACCTGAAAACAGCCAATGTCATTGCGTTAGTTGATTGTATATAGAATATAGAAGGCCATACTGAATTGATTTATTTATAATTTATATTATTTATTTTGTTGAGTAGAAAGTGTATATCTATAGCAGTCATTATAGTATCAATTTTTACACGTTTGCACTGTTTTTTACTTACATTTTTTCTAGTATAGTGTTCTGAAGTGATAAACTACATTATAAGACAATTGTTTTGCAACTAATCCATCAATCCATCATTCCATAACCACCAGATGTGTTTCAGAGTTCTCTAGTCATTTTTATGCCATGCAGCAGTGCTTGAAAAACATTTCCAATTACCAACATCTGCTTGAAAGATCACAGAGACATTTATACGTCTATAAAGAACTAAAATCACCAGAGAACTTTTGAGTTTGTTGAAAAAGAGAAGTTATGTTGAGCTGGAATAGTTTTCTTCTGTCACAGATTCCAGCTAAAAGGGAAACGTTGAAAACTGTTCACCAAGTATGTGACAGGTTATAAGAAGGTTAGAGTGGAACATTCCCGAAATAACATTTCTGCAATATAATAATTACATATGTAATAATGGTTTGATTCACAATGTTATCACACCACATTCCCACTTATGTTCAGTAATGTTCGGTTACGTTTCCTACATCTAAATTGTGGCAGCAGTATTGTAAGAATATTTGTAAGTGTTATGCAAAAATGTTCTCAAATAACCCAGGAAACAGAAATACTAAATGTTTTGTTAACCTAAAACATTTGGCTAAAAGAAGGTCAGGCTGTAAAGGTCCAAAAATAATATTCCTGAAATTATATAAAAACATCCACTGGAGTAATCGTTTGCCTGATAGTGTTACTAGAGTTCAATGCTAAATTCAGGTAATCATCCATCCATCTATTTTCCATACTGCTTATCCCACACAGGGTCGCAGGGTCGCCTGGAGCCTATCCCAGGGAGCTCAGGGCACAAGGACGGGGGTGCCAACCTATCACAGTGCACATCTGCACACACTACCGACAATTTGGAAATGCCAATCAGCCTACAGCGCATGTCTTTGAACTGGGGGAGGAAACTGGATTACCCAGATCAAACCCCCCGAAGCACAGGGAGAACATGCAGACTCAATGCCCACAGGGCAGAGGTGAGATTTGAACCCCGGAGGTGTGAGGCAACATGCTAACCACTAAGCCACCTTCCTCCCACCTCCCTAAAACATGCTGGAAGGTGCACTGGATATTCTAAATTGCCCCTAAATATGAATGCATGGACATGTTGTTCTGAGATGGACTGACATCACATCCAGGGTGTATTTCTGCCTCACGCCCAGTGTTCCTGCGATTGATTCTACACCCGTTGCCCTGACCAGGATTGAGTGGTTACTGAAGATGAATGAATGAATGAATACTGCGAGCATTTCTACACTAACAATCTTGAACAAATTTTGAAGAAACATAGAAAACATTATAGTGAGGGGAAAAAGTATTTGATCCCCTGCTGATTTTGTACGTTTGCCCACTGACAAAGAAATGATCAGTCTATAATTTTAATGGTAGATTTATTTGAACAGTGAGAGACAGAATAACAACAAAAAAATTCAGAAAAACGCATCTCAAAAATGATATAAATTGATTTGCATTTTAATGAGGGAAATAAGTATTTGACCCCTCTGTAAAACATGACTTAGTACTTGGTGACAAAACCCTTGTTGGCAATCACAGAGGTCAGACATTTCTTGTAGTTGGCCACCAGGTTTGCACACATTTCAGGAGGGATTTTGTCCCACTCCTCTTTACAGATCTTCTCCAAGTCATTAAGGTTTTGAGGCTGACGTTTGGAAACTCGAACCTTCAGCTCCCTCCACAGATTTTCTATGGGATTAAGGTCTGGAGACTGGCTAGGCCACTCCAGGACCTTAATGTGCTTCTTCTTGAGCCACTCCTTTATTGCCTTGGCCGTATGTTTTGGGTCATTGTCATGCTGGAATACCCATCCACGACCCATTTTCAATGCCATGGCTGAGGGAAGGAGGTTCTCACCCAAGATTTGACGGTACATGGCCCCGTCCATCGTCCCTTTGATGCGGTGAAGTTGTCCTGTCCCCTTAGCAGAAAAAGACCCCCAAAGCATAATGTTTCCACCTCCATGTTTGACGGTGGGGATGGTGTTCTTGGGGTCATAGGCAGCATTCCTCCTCCTTCAAACACGGCGAGTTGAGTTGATGCCAAAGAGCTCCATTTTGGTCTCCTCTGACCACAACACTTTCACCCAGTTATCCTCTGAATCATTCAGATGTTCATTGGCAAACTTCAGACGGTCATGTATATGTGCTTTCTTGAGTAGGGGGACCTTGCGGGCACTGCAGGATTTTAGTCCTTCACGGCGTAGTGTGTTACCAATTGTGTTCTTGGTGACTTTGGTCCCAGCTGCCTTGAGATCATTGACAAGATCCTCCCGTGTAGTTCTGGGCTGATTCCTCACTGTTCTCATGATCATTGCAACTCCACGAGGTGAGATCTTGCATGGAGCCCCAGGCCGAGGGAGATTGACAGTTCTTTTGTGTTTCTTCCATTTGCGAATAATCGCACCAACTGTTGTCACCTTCTCACCAAGCTGCTTGGCAAAGGTCTTGTAGCCCAATCCAGACTTGTGTAGGTCTACAATCTTGTCCCTGACATCCTTGGAGAGCTCTTTGGTCTTGGCCATGGTGGAGAGTTTGGAATCTGATTGATTGATTGCTTCTGTGGACAGGTGTGTTTTATACAGGTAACAAGCTAAGATTAGCAGCACTCCCTTTAAGAGTGTGCTCCTAATCTCAGCTCGTTACCTGTATAAAAGACACATGGGAGCCAGAAATCTTTCTGATTTTTCCCTCACTGTATATACAAAATGTCTCAATAAATTTCTAAATCTAGAACCACAACATGAAACTAGTCCTACATTTTAAGCTGGGAAGGAAACCTGACATTGCCCATAAATTGTGATATTGCCCATCTGGGTGGAAATGAAGTGGAATCACAATGTAGCACTTGTAAAGGATGAAATCAGTCCATGTTTAACTAATGCAATCTGAATTAGCCTAGTCCTCCCCCCCTATCTTTGTTTTCATCTGGCTGGTGTGTAAATGTGGACATGATGTGAAGCTGGAAAGGCTATAAATCCATGCTGTGCCAAACACCTGCCACAACAACAGAACTAGACAAACGACACCTCAAACACACTCTTGCTATGCTACATGACACAATCCAACACCGATGAAAGAATATGAGACAGAAAAAAAGTAGAGAGAGTGCACAAGAGTATAGCTAGGAGTGTGAGTGTGGACGTTATGAAATAGTCTGTATAATCCCAGAGGACATTTATTGATTATTAATGTCCGTGTCATGCTTTCTGCTCTATCCTCAGCAGGGTTAGAATATCCTGGTGAAGGAAAAAGAACAGGACAATTTCCACTCTTGGTTCGCCTATTTTTACACATAAATAGTAGTCATAATATTGGTGAAATACAAATAGAAGAGATTGTTGGTATGAATTTAGGGATGCTGGAGCTTTATTTGTGAACTAATACAACATTATTGTAAGCTCTCTCTTACATTGTGTTCCCGTTCTTCTGTCTCTTCATTTCTTAGTCATAATAGCATATTGTGGGGAAATATATTTTGTAGCATCCTGTGTCTGTCTAAGAAAATCTGTGAGGATGCATGCATACAAAGACCTCAGACAAAACAAACAGACAAAATCTCTTAAAAATCATTTAGAGCATCATCAATGGTGCATCTGGTTAAACGGATACATTATTCGTTCGAACTTAGGCTGTGTGTTCCTTCCCCAAAGTGAATTATAAGCGTTTTTTTTTTTGACTAGGAGTAGTTGTATAATTTGTTTGTTGTTGTACATATATATTTTTAAAGTATAGAATCTCATGCTCTCTTCTCTGATACAGGGAACATATGATTTATGTTATATTTACTACATTATTGTTACAATTCTATAATCATAATCATTGCTTAGATTTATATAGCGCTTTTCTAGGCACTCAGAGTTGTATGGGGGGAAAACTCCTCAAACCACCACCAGTGTGTAGCATCCACCTCGATGATGCAATGGCAGCCAGAAAGCCCACCACACACCAGCTATAGGTGGAGAGGAGAGGAGAGTGATGTAGCCAATTCAGAGCTTCGGATTATTAGGAGTGTGCCCTGCGATGGATTGACACCCTGTCCAGGGTGTACCCCGCCTTGAGCCCGATGCTCCCTGGGATAGGCTCCAGGTTCCCCATGACCCTGAAAAAGGAGTAAGCGGTAGAAGATGGATGGATGGATTATTAGGGGGACCATGGTAGATATGGGCCAATGGGGGATGGGATTTTTAATGATCACAGAGAGTCAGGACCTCGGTTTAACGTCTCAAGTGAAAAACAGTGCTGTTTTTACAGTATAGTGTCACCATCACTATACTGGGGTATTAGGCCTCACACAAAAGACAGAGTGAGCACCCCCAGCAGCAACCTTAGTTTTCCCCACTAGTTCTCCAATCCAGATACTAGCCAGGCTCAACCCAGCTTAGCTTCAGTGGGAAACCAGGCAAGAACTGCTGGGAGATATGGCTCTGGCACAGCCATGTGAGTTCTTATAGTAATGGCACATTTGTGTGTACACTGATCAGCGTGAAGCAGACAAATATTAGTTAACTTTTGAGGGATTTTTTTTGTACTTAAGCAAACATTGATCACTTTTGGAATGAAAAATAAACTATAGGCTAATGCAGCCAAGGCTGAATTCTGAGAAATAGAAATGATAAATGAATTGATTAGCTGAGTCTTCAGGCTATGCAGTCTGTTAGTTCACCTTCCCTCCTGATCCTGATCTTCAAGTCTAATGTCACGTCACATCTGTCACGTCTGTTCCCCAGAAAGAGAAATAATATACTAAAATCTGGAGTCTTCAGGTTCGAGTCGCCTGTTCATCCCATGACCACCCCATAGGCTGAATGCAGTGGAGCTGTGATGTGATGAACGAACGGCTCAAACCCGAAGACACGAGACGTGAACGAATCATTTCTGTTTCCGGTACTGCATGGTGCACTGCCTATGCGACAGTCACCGGGAGAACGAACGACTCGAACCCGAAGACTCGAGACGTGAACGAATCATTTCTGTTTCCGGTACTGCATGGTGCATTGCCTATGCAGCAGTCACCGGGAGAACGAACGACTCGAACCTGAAGACTCAAGACATGAATGAATCATTTCTGTTTCCGATACTGCATGATGCATTGCTTATGCGGCAGTCACCGGAAGAACGAACGACTCGAACCCGAAGACTCGTGACTTGAACGAATCATTTCTGTTTCCGGTACTGCATGGTGCATTGCCTATGCAGCAGTCACCGGGAGAACGAACGACTCGAACCGGAAGACTCAAGACATGAATGAATCATTTCTGTTTCCCTCTACTGCATGATGCATTGCCTATACAGCAGTCACTGGGAGAACGAACGACTCGAACCTGAAGACTCGTGACTTGAACGAATCATTTCTGTTTCCAGTACTGCATGGTGCATTGCCTATGCAGCAGTCACTGGGAGAACGAACGACTCGAACCTGAAGACCCCCGACATGAACGAATTATTTCTGTTTCCGGTACTCCACGATGCATTGCCTATGTGGCGTTCACCGGAAGACCGAACGACTCGAACCCTCAAGACTCAAGACGCGACCTAATCCTTTCAGTTTCCTATACACAATCTACCGTTGATGTTGCAGCCCATGCAAAAACGAACGCATCACCCTCTAAGGCAACTCATAGTTCCCGAGTCATATTACAGATTCGTTCAAAACGAGCGAATCGTTCACGAACGACACATCACTAAATAGAGCCGGGCAGGCACTAAGACCCTGGGCTGCACTGTTACTGTTGCGTGGAATATAGCTGAGGACAGAGTTAAGAGTGGAGTCACTGAGAGAGAGAGAGGAGGAGTAGAAGAAGAGTCCAAGCCACAGAGAACTGCTGATCTGCGCTGGAGTTTGAAAGTCTTTGCGGAGAGACTTAAAACGGCAACGGTGATATAAATACCCCCACTTTTAACCGGATTAAAGCCACAGCACTTCCTTCCCTGAGAAAGTCAAACAGGCTGTGGCGTGGCGTGGCGTGGCGTGGCGTGGAGGAACCACGCGCACGCGCGCAAACACAGCGTGACAAGAGGCTGGTGTGATCAGACCTGTGAGTCCAGGTAGCTGGAGACCAGACCTCTCTCTCTCTCTCTCACACACACACACACACACACATCAACATCAACCAGCTTCAACTGTACTCAACCTTCTCCCTCACAAGCAACACCCACCATCACAGGAGATCAGAGGTAAGATCTTCTCCTCTGGAGTAAAATCCTCTTATCTTTAATATATTTACACACGTGCTGGAAGTACTAAGTGCACACGAGCTCGAGAATGTACAGTGCTCAGCTTTGATGTGTTGAAATGTGCAATATAGATAACTTACTTCGTTACAATGCGACTCAAAGCTCCACTGTGTGCTAGAGCACCTCGATGATGTTCCTCTCGAATCATTGAGTTCTGTACACGCAAGGCTGGGATGGATGTTGTCTCTGTATTCCTGTATTCTCAGCCCAGTATGAAACATAACCGTGCTCTCGAGGGTACAGAACAGGTCCTTATATGTCAATGATGTTCAACCAACCATTATAGGCGTCTAAATAAAAACGCCACGCCACAGACAAAGGTTCGGAGCCGTGGAACTTAGTTTAGTACTTTTCGAAAAATTTCCAACATGGTATCACATTCTCCGATGATATTAAGCGGAAAGGTTGCCCCTATGCGCAATTACGGAGCTTAATAATATTCTCTTGAATTATATTCCTCTAACCTTGTCCAGGGTGTACCCCGCTTTGTGCCCGATGATCCCTGGGATTAGCTCCAGGTTCCCCCGTGACCCTGAAAAGGATAAGCGGTATAGAAGATGGATGGATGGATGGATGGATATATTCCTCTAAATAAAAGTAGAAGACCAAACCATTAAAGGGGTTGTGCATCAAAATCCTAGTTTAGTTCCTACATTACGTTACATGACATGACCGTACTTTCAAGTCCCGAAGTCTGATTATATACGTTAATACTATTCACCTACAATTATATTCCTCCCATTAAAGGTGCGGCAAAATGTGCGAGCACGCTGACAAGGATTTAGTGCTTTAAACCCTAGATTCGTACCGCTCTCCTATAATATTCAACGTAAAGGTTGCCCCTAAGCGCAGTTACGGAGCTTAATCATTTCTTTTCGTTGTATATATTTTGCAAGTACAAGATGTAGCCTGTTGACCAAGGCGAAGGAATGCGCATCGTGTTTTAGCATCGCTCCATTGGTTCCCGGTCCGTTTCAGGATCCGGTTTAAGATTGGTGGTCTTTAAGACTCTTAATGGTCAAGCTCCTTCTTCTCTCAAAGATCTTCTTACACCACATTCATCTAGCAGATTTGTAAGATCTTCTGATTGGTTTCTTTGGAGTGTCGTTCGATCCTGTTTGAAAATTAAAGGGGGCTGGAGGTTTTCCAGTCGCCGCCCCTCGTTTATGGGAGCAATCGCCACTGGACATCTGGCTTGCACCTTCTATTATCATTTTTAAAAAGATCTCTTCTTTACTTTTGTCTGTCTCTGTTTTCTATTGAACTTTTTCGTACTCTGTTCAGCACTCTGGTCAGCTCTGCCGTGTGTAAATGTGCTATAAAAATATAATGTACTTACTTACTTACTAAAGCTACTATCTCAATGATGAGGGGTTGTGCATTAAACACTAGTTTAGTACCTTTTTGTTTCTGGAATTATATTACATTCCTGTATTCTTAGCCCATGTTAAACATGGCAGCACTCTCAAGGGTACAACAGAGGTCCTTGAGTCTCATTATCTGTCCCTGCAGGAGTTCGCAATTTTGCGATTTGTGTAATTAATGTAAAATCAAGCTCTACAATATTCAGAGGCACTTGCAATTATTCACAATTAGCGCAGATTTTCCACAGATCTGGGCCAGGACGCGTCACGGGACGCGCATTCAGCCAAAGCCGCCTTCGATTCACGTGCGTCAAACACGGGTACGGCTAAAAGGTCCCATTTACCAACAAACACCACTGCGAAAGACCATGCGGAACAATTTCATGCTAATTCAAGTAGTTTTCTGCAAAATAAAACCTCAGCAAGTCAGTGGTGGGGGGGAAGCCGCAGCAAAATCGAGCATTTCTGGCCGCAATAATCAGAGGAAAACGTTGCGAATTCGTGTACAGACTAAATTATATATGGTACGTTAATACTGTTCAACTACAGTTCCTCTAATTAAAGCGCAAAACAATGTACCACCACACAGACAATGATTCGGAACTTTAGACCGTACTTTAGTACCGCTATCTTTTAAAAATAAAAAATATATATATTCATTTTTATAAAAGATCACATTATCCGATAATATTACACGTAAAGGTTGCGCAATTATGGCGCTTAATAATATTTTCTTTAATTATATTCCACAAAAAAAGGTACTTAAAAGTTCCACCTCACTGAGAAAGGTTGTGGATCAAAACCCTAGTTTGGAACTTTTTCTATTTATTTATTCTTTTATAAGTTTCTTTCACATGTGTGCGACATACAATAATATTATATACTGTAGTGGTCTAGCAAAAGTTTCCACTCATAAAACCTATCTAGCGACCGAAGTGTGTGAGCACTCAATATTTCAGGTCATCGATCATCAGTGATGCTCATGTTGGTCAATCCTCATTTGTTTTTCCACCGATCGATGTCCAGAACTCTGATTCTGATTTGCTACGGGTTAATGGTGGATCGGGCCGTTTCTCCACCCGGCAACAAAGGCAGGCTGAACAATCTGACTGGTTGTTGGGTTGTTTTTTGTTTTTTTTAGCTTTAACACATTGCCAGGTTGATGTACGGAGGATACAAGGTTCACGCTGCTATCACACACTGCATTAGGGTTGGGTTATTGATGCTCTGCAGTGGCTGGTGTTGGCAAGGACGCTGCTGAAACACCGCACTCGTTCCACTGTTTCAGTTTATCTGCATGCGGAAATATAAAACCAGGATCTGTGATTTGCTTTCTCAATTGGTGCTCAGTTTATTCGACAGTAGAAATATTTTCTATTGTTGGTTTACGATTTTTTTTCTTTTTATTACAACACTACTTCCCCACTCAGTGTTTGTGATGCCGGAGATTCTACATACTTTCACACTCTCCTACACGTACACCTTTGAGCACAATCGCCCCGATAAAACCATATTCCAGATTACGATGAAAAGGGGATTATGAGATTGCATATGGTATGCGCGCATCGCCGGGTTTAACAGCGGTCAAATCTCATTTTCTTCCTTTCAGTGAGCGCAGAATAATACTTCACTGGAATGAAGTGCAGCGAGGAAGGGCACTGTGTTCGTGAGAGTGTGTATAGCTCTGTCACTTTGTCCCATGCTGGGCGCTGTTGTATTTCGCAGCTCCCGGTGCGTTAGCAAGATCCTTGCGTAGGCGATAAACAATTAACAGCTACTTATGTCCTACACTGATTGCAGTGATGATGATCATTCAGGAACACTCGTTCATCCGGACAGAAATTCAGCCTTTCCTATCTAAGCATGTGCTCATTCAGCGTGATTAATATGAGTGTTTGGGAATAAGTGTGTAGGAGATTAACCAGTGAACGCTGCTCATGAAATTAGATGGAAGGGATCAAATCTAATATGTATAAATCTGTAGACAGTGAAACTCTTAGGTTTGTGCTATACATTATTTCACGAGGAATAATAAGAATGCTAAGGGGCTATTACAATCGTACTATTGCAATCTTGAATCATTTAAGTCAAATGATTCATTTCGATTTGTGCAAAGATTCAACTCATTGCACGGTTTGACCGGAACGTTTAAGCCAGAACGAGCAATCTGAGAACATCTAATAATACGCACTAAATTCTATTCACCGTAACGCTGGAAATGTCCACCTCGGACCTATCGAGTTTAAACGCGACTCGTTGAATTCTCCGGCTCAACATATGTGCTGAACGAGAGAGGAGAGAATCGCAGGCATGAGCAAAAAACATTCACAGATTCAAACTAGAGGTCGACGCGATTTTACCGACGCCGATATCCGAAAGCTGATTCTGAGTAAAAACACAACGATCAAAGTAAAATATCGCTGAACTCGATTACCGAAATAAATACAATACTGACTGTACCATGAACATGTACGTGTTTTTAAAATGAAATAAATATCTAAATATTAATATAGAAGCTATTCGTATACATTGAAGGAAATAAATGAAGTACATCCAAACCGAACCAAAAAAGGAACACTCCAAATAAAAACCAATAAAAACGAGAGATGAATGAAAAAACTCTTGTCGGCGATTGTTTTTATTCCGGCTCTAGAGGCCGTTCTCATTCTGTATAATGACAGTATTATGTATAATATACACCGTATAATGAACACTTCGCCCGCTCCTGCAACGAACGCAACCGGGAAAAACTGTCTGTCTGGATTTTTCCGGTCAATCGCTCAACCTCTAATTCAAAACTCTGACCCAGTGAACGAGAGAGAACGATATCTTGGTGATGACTGATGACTCACTGACTTAAACACTGACACCCTGATCAAGAGAGGAGAGAATCTCAGCCACGTGTCAAAAGATTCACCGACTCAAACACTGAGCTGCTGATCGAGAGAGGACAGAACCTAATGGTGCTTTTCCATTGTATGGTTTGACTCGACTCGACTCTGCTCGCTTTTTGAGGGATTTCCACTGTGGATAGTACCTGGTACCTGGTACTTTTTTTAATACCACTTCGGTCGAGGTTCCAAGCGAGCCGAGCTGATACTAAACATGAGCCACTCGTTGATGGAGTAGGGAATTCTCCTTAAGGAGTGGTTCAGTATTGCGCCTGAATATAGATGTGATTTAATACATACTTTGCGTACGGTAATATTCTATTAATCGAAAATGATGTATCATTTCTCTCATTACAGATTCAAATCACAGCAAAGGTTTCTGTCTGGGGCAGTGGTGGCTCAGTGTTTAAAGGCTCTGAGTTACTGATCAGAAGGTCAGGAGTTCAAGCCCCAGCACTGCCAAGCTGCCACTGTTGGTACCCTTAGTCAAGGCTCTTAACGCTCGATTGCTCAGATGTATAAATGAGATAAATGTAAGTTGCTCTAGATAAGGGCGGCTGTGAAAAATGTAAACGTCTTAGATTTTTACCTCTCGCTTGTTAACTATTTTCAAACAGGCGTTTATCGAAGTCACTCCTGTCGCGGTTTAATCAAACTTGGTCTTATCGAGCACTATGTAGGTTCTGGAGCGCCGATATTTTACATCCTTAATAGGGTCCGTGTACAGTGAACAGGGTGAAGGCGAGGGGAAGATGGCACCCACGTTGAGGTGGCACTAAACCGCAGTGGAAAAGCAAGCTCGGAAAAGTTAAGTGAGCCGAGTCGTGCCGTACCGTGTAGTGGAAAAGTGGCATTAGTCATGACCGAACATGTCAATGATGTAATCCCTGACATGCTGAATGAGACAGGAGAGAATCTCGGTCATGACCAAACGACTCACTGACTCAAACCCTGATACACTGAATGAGACAGGAGAGAATCTCGGTCATGACCAAACGACTCACAACTCCCCTGATACACTTAGAAGGAGACGACGGTCACAGAATCTCATGACAAACACTCACTGACTCAAACCCTGATACACTGAATGAGACAGGAGGAATCTCGGTCATGACCAAACGACTCACTGACTCAAACCCTGATACACTGAATGAGACAGGAGGGAATCTCGGTCATGACCAAACGCGACTCACTGACTCAAACCCTGATACACTGAATGAGACAGGAGGGAATCTCGGTCATGACCAAACGACTCACTGACTCAAACCCTGATACACTGAATGAGACAGGAGGAATCTCGGTCATCCCAACACTCACTGACTCAAACTGATACACTGATGACAGGAGAGAATCTCGGTCATGACCAAACGACTCACTGACTCAAACCCTGATACACTGAATGAGACAGGAAGATGCGGTCATGACCAAACGACTCACTGACTCAAACCCTGATACACTGAATGAGACAGGAGGGAATCTCGGTCATGACCAAACGACTCACTGACTCAAACCCTGATACACTGAATGAGACAGGAGGGAATCTCGGTCATGACCAAACGACTCACTGACTCAAACCCTGATACACTGAATGAGACAGGAGGGAATCTCGGTCATGACCAAACGACTCACTGACTCAAACCCTGATACACTGAATGAGACAGGAGGGAATCTCGGTCATGACCAAACGACTCACTGACTCAAACCCTGATACACTGAATGAGACAGGAGGGAATCTCGGTCATGACCAAACGACTCACTGACTCAAACCCTGATACACTGAATGAGACAGGAGGGAATCTCGGTCATGACCAAACGCACTCACTGACTCAAACCCTGATACACTGAATGAGACAGGAGGGAATCGGTCATGACCAAACGACTCACTGACTCAAACCCTGATACACTGAATGAGACAGGAGGAATCTCGGTCATGACCAAACGACTCACTGACGCAAACCCTGATACACTGAATGAGACAGGAGAGAATCTCGGTCATGACCAAACGCTCAGTAACTCAAACCCTGATACACTGAATGAGACAGGAGAGAATCTCGGTCATGAAGCGACTCACTGACCAAACCCTGCACTGAATGAGAGAGGAAGAATCTCGTCATCATGGTCATGTTCTTGGTCATTCACTGACTCTCACACTAACCCACTGAACAAAATGAACGACTCTATACGGACTCGTTCACCTCAATGACTCGTTTAAAAAGCCCAAACCAAGGAAGGCTTAGACATTATAATGATCGATATCATATCACATATCAGTATTCTATTAACCTGGTGCCAAGTACCACTGAGTTCCTGTTCACTCATCCTTCTGATGCAGACTTGAGGTCTTGACTGCAAGACTGACTGCACAATCCTCGCGTCAGCTAAAAAAGGAAACTGCTTACGGTCGTCTCGGTCATCACTTTGTGCGTCAACACGAACAGCATCCCAGAAACATGTACAGTAGAATCTAATGCATATACAACGTTATTCATGTTATTTACTCCAGTTATTCTCCAGTCCAGTGGAGAGGAACATGACTAGCTAAAGGAACCTTATTCTGAAAAGAAAGCGCCTGTGGACAACATGAGATTGAATCCTGTTCCTGAGTGCAGAGACAGCTCCTACAGTATTATTATCCTTTTATGGATTCATGCGGATAGGTTTTTCTAGACAGACTTCTTCTCACATACAGTATAGTCTGATTTATCTCTCAAATGCCACTTTCTTCGGATGACATGTACAAGGAATGCATCTGGTATTGGGTACTGGTCTATAGTACTCTTTGAAAATCTCCAAATGAGGAACTACAAGTTCTTCCCATGGCATTTAAACTAGGGATGGTCATTTTGGTCATTTTGTCTATTCAAGTACTCATTGCAAAGTACAATAAAAACAGCATAATAAAATACAAGCATCATATCCACCTTTTTCCTAAACGTGGAAGTCTCGGCAGGTTCATGCCGGAAGCCTGTTTTTTATATTTCCGGTCTTCCGGCGTTTTAGGGGTTAGTTACGTGTTCAAGGAAGAGGTGGGTCTTGTCTTGAGTTGTTTTTTGAAGATCGTGACGGATTCTGCGATCCGGATTGAGGTTGGAAGTTCATTCCACCACTGAGGGACGGTTAGAGTGAAGGTCCTGGAAAGGGACCTTGAGCCACACTGAGTAGGTACTACTAAGCGTCATTTGTTGACCGATCGCAGATTGCGTGAGGGAACGTAAGCCTCCAGGAGAGTGTTGAGGTACGGGAGTGCTGTTCCAGACAAGGTCTTGTACGTGAGCATCAAGGCTTTGAATTTGATACGGACGGCTACAGGAAGCCAGCGGAGGGAGATGAAGAGGGGTGTGACATGGGTTCTGTTGGACCGTTTCCCACTGCCCTGCTCACCAGCGGCTAAACACAGGGTCACGATACTCTACACACAGAAACCCAACAGTGTCCTGGCTAATATTATAACAGACTTGCGGTGATAAAATGATTCATTTCTAAATACTGATTGAAAATGTCAGATAAGTCGACTTCTACTTATTTTGAAATGGAATGCTACCGTACTGCTAGAAAGGGTTTAAAGAACACAACTAGTGCTTCCTATTTTTGAATTACATTTACATTTTGAATTACGTTTAGGTGCCAGGGTGCTTAATTGGACTTCCAGGCAAGCATACAAGCGACTGGGCAGCACATCGAAGCTTCTGTTTGCCTGGGGGGATAGCTAATGAATTTATCCACACCCGAACCAAAAATAACCAGCCAAACTGTTAGCCCTCTGGTTAGAATCTGACCCGGTAACGGGATGGAGAAAATAAGAGCTATAATCTGTAACTTCATAATCTAATCTGACCTACAACGTGGACTAACAAGGTGTTCATTTGATCAAGTGGCGAGTAAGTGTAGCATACACATAAACAGTCAGATACCGTATGTTTGTGCTATATGCACTGCAGGCTTGTGAGAATTTTGCACAACCAAACAACAAGCTAAAAGCTTATTAGCATATTTCGTCAACCATCAGCCCCCCACCCCCCTCTCGCCGGAGATGCCTGAGGGTGGAAGAAAATCATCCTGCTAAGTTCCACACACATGGCTACTCTATAATATTGACTGCCTTCTGCTAACTCGAGAGAGAAGTGTGTGCGTGTGGGAGAGGAAAGAGCATAATAAGCGAAGTCGAGAGATGACTGATTAATGGGCTCATTTGCAAACACATACGCCGTGCAGCAGGATTAAAAAAAAAAAAAACTCTCCGAATTTGTTCCTTCATTATAATGTCATTTGGAAAGAATTATACAGCTTCCATTCTGCTCATAGTGTGACACCGCTGAGCTCGAGGTATTAGCGCGGTGGAATTACCGAAGCAGAGAAGTTCGCCGGAGTGCAGAGGTGGCAAATCAGGATCTGGTCCATTAATAACAGGATGTACTGTATACACACGCTGGATAGCACAACTAATGCTAGTGCACACATTTTGCTCGCTAATGAGCAACGCCTACTCGCTCTCCATTTGTGGCTCTTCATTGTGCCAGGGACACTGGTGAAAAGACCTGGATGCTTCATTACTAAACTCCAACACAGCCTGTGATATATCAGCTACAACATGCTTTATTAGCAAGGGTATTCTACTCAAATCCGTGAAGCTCCAGATAATAAAGATCCGCATATGGGACTCACATGAACGCATGGTGACAACAGTTATCTTTTAATGCTTAACCATTAGTGTTTACTTCAAGACTTTTAAATACAACACGCCAATTTGATGTTTTTTTTTTGCAGTGGTGCTTAAATTTGCCATTTAGAAGAAGAGGCCCTTGTCACATATACATTACAGCATGGTGAAATTCTGTTCTTCACATATCCTAGCTTGTTAGGAAGTTGGGGTCAGAGTGGAGGTTCAGCCATGATAAAGGTTAAGGGGTTTGATCAAGAGACCAGCAGTGACAGCTTGGTAGTACTGGGGCTTGAACCCCGAACCTTCTGATCAGTAGCCCAGAGCCTTAACTGTTGAGCTACCACTTTTAACTTGCACTATATAGGACTCTGAATAGATGAGACACTTACATTGAGCAGAGGATAAACACTTGCGTCTCTGTCCAGTTTTTTTTTTTTTGCTTGTTGAAGGAGGGGGGCGCTTAGTGGTTAGCACGTTTACCTTGCACCTCCAGGGTTGGGGGTTCGAATCCTGCCTCCACCCTGTATGTGCGGAGCCTGCATGTTCTCCCTGCGTGTCAGGGGTTTCCTCTGGGTACTCCGGTTCCCTCCACCAGTCCAAAGACATGCGTTGAAGGCTGATTGGCATTTCCACGTGTGTGTGTGATTGTGCTCTCTGAAGAGTTGTCACCTCAGCCAGGGTGTCCCCCGTCCTGCGCTCCGAGTCCCCTGGGATAGGCTACAGACTCCCCACAACCCCATGTTGGATAGGATTTCATGTCTAAATCACACGCTCACTATAAATTATGTCAAGTTGCTCAGGATATCAAGGAGACTTGTTTTTAGATGGTGTCTGATACTGTACGCCATGTTTTTATCGTTTAAGGATGTCTCCGAACAAAAAAGTCATAACCACCATCCTGAAGCACGAATCAATTTCTTCCTCAGCACATAATTTGTTCTGGTGCTGTGTCCGGGATTGATTTAAAAATAATTGTAAATTTTAAATCCCACTCCTGCCTGCCCCCGAAGTCATTCTTCTAATTAAGTCGTAGGGTTAAACCCGGGGTGGGGTTGGGGGAGGCTTGTTTTCTTCACACCTCCGCCCTGTGTGCATGGAGCTTGCATGTTTCTCCGGTTTTATGCCCCAGTCCAAAGACATGCATTGTAGGCTCATTGGCATTTTCTAACTGTCCCTAGTCTGTACATGGGTGTGTGATTGTGCCCTGCGATGAATTGGTAGCCCGTCCAGGTTGTCCCCCACCTTGTGCCACCAATTCCCTGTGATAGGCTCCAGGCTCCCCGGCGACCCTGTGTAGGATAAGCGGTATTGAAAACAGATGGACAGATGGTTAAATCTTCCATGCTCTCCCAGTGTTTGCATGGGTTTCCTTTGGGTAATCCAGTTTCCGCCCACCTCCCCATGAAGACCTCCTGCGTTGCCTCCAGTGTTCCTGGGATAGACGCTGAAACCACCACGAGCCTGATCAGGATAAAGTTTTAATTAAAATTAAAAAACAAATAAGAAATGGACAATTGCAGTATTTTGTGGCAAAAATGTTAAATAAACATCACCTTATGTTCTTCTTTTTATATATATATATATATATATATATATATGTTTTTTATTCTTTACAAGTACTGTAGAGCTTCTGCCATATAAGTCCCTGTGAATGATTGTTACTATAGAAATTATAATGTATTACATGAGCTGCTGTTCTAGAAATGTAGCCAATACCTTCTGACCAATCAGAGTTCAGAATTCAAGAGTCGTATAATACATTACATAACTTAGATGCACTTTTATAGCGCCTTTAAATCTTAGCGTTTCTACAAAGTGGTTTACACTTGGTCTCATTCACCCCCCCCAAATGGTTCAAGGCTCTAGCCTGCCATCAGGAGCAACTTGGGGTTGTTGCACTTCGGCATGTAGGGGGGCCAGGGATCGACTGCCAAAACTGCAATTTGTAGACAACCCACTCTACCACCTGAACCACAGCCGCCCACTATTTTGGGTTTATTAAATTCAAAGGAGATTTTGCTAAATTACATAACTGTTTACAGTATGTTCAGATGAGTTAGGCATGTTTGCGAAATCGGTGCTAAACTGGTAGCTATGTAAATAACCTGCCTTTATTTATCAGCAAAGTTTGTAAAGAAGCAAACGTCAGGCATTAAACATACCTTGGCTGACAGACTCCAGTTGGGACAGGGGGAAAATGTGTTTTGGCAGTTGCTTTAACACTCTCCAGAGAAATATGCCACACGAATATCAGTCAGATGTTTGTGTTCGCCTCTAAATTAAAAGTGGAAAATGGCATTTCAAATTAAAAGAACTGACAAACAGAGCTGAGGGAGAAGAGGGCTGAGGACATGTTGAGAGGAAATGTAGTAGGACACTGGCTTCGAAATGCATGGTTGGGGGGGAAGAGAGAGAGAGAAGAAGGAGAGAGAGAAAGAGAGAGAGAGAGAAGAACGAGAGCGAGCAAGAGACAGGGGCGAGAGCGAGTGGGGGGGTAGGAGTGACTACAAAAATGTCTGTGGCGATTTGTCATCCTGTCCTTGCAGGCTTCTCTCCTCTGAGCTGGGGGTTTTATGTGCTCGGGAGGCAGTAATCAGAAAGAGCGGCAGTGCTGTAATGCAGCTGACAGCAGCCTTTTACAGAGAACTGGGGGGACAGGGCAATAAAGCTGAGTGCTTTTGTCCTGGACAATATTGTGGAGAGAAAGCGTGTGCGGTGTTATGTGTGATATGCTAATGAAATTAAATGACTGGCCTGATAATGTGTGTATATCTGAAAGCAGGGGGTGGCAGGTATAATTAAGAATATTATTATTATTACAATTATAATTAAAACCCCTCCTGTTTTTCGAATACAACAAGACATCAATGGAACGTTTCATTTTTAGCATCAGATTTTATTCGCCGTGGTCTTAGGGCGGATTATTTTTTGCACCTTTGTGGAACCAAGCGCAACAGCACCACCAGTGGTTTTAGGAACAATACACCGAATGCTAGGGCTGATGTCTTTCTATCCCAGACTGTAGATATTTGGAGATTCATAATGAATTCCTCAGCCCTAATAGTTTTTGTGAATAAAACCTGGAAAAAAAGGCAGTTTAGCTGCTTGAACGGATTATTACATTAAAAACATGAAACATGAAAAAAGGATTCGGTTCCAATAGTGGTTCATTTTGCATCCGCTTCTTTTGATTTTGCTTTGCTCCATGAGCTCCATGAACCCACCAATTTTGGAGGCCTGGGGCCAGTAGAAGAGTTTTCTAGAAGACTCACCATGCCATAATGGAGTCCACAGAGACGGATTCAAGTGGAGTATGTCTTTAATAAAAAAAAAAAAGAAACAACAAAGAAACAAACTAGGGACACAAAGAAACCAGGAATTCTGTCTCTTTTAAGTGAGTCAAATCATTTGACTCACCTCCCCAATCTCCAAATTGACTCCTTTGATTACAAACAACTCCTTGCCATTTTTTCCCTAAACTGACTATATGTTGACTTTTTTCTCTTTTGCCTGAGTAAAGCCTAAACTGTGTAATGATCTCATACTTTACCATCTAATTTACATTATTTCACATTGCATTTTTATATAAACCATGTATTCATGTATAAAATCTACTTGTTAAATCAATGAGACACTACCAACCTGTATTGGAAAAATACAGTAAGCATTCCTGAATTGATATTATTGTGCCTGCTTTGTCGCTGTGCTTCATTATGTTCATTAAAACTTTGTTGAAGCACCTTTTGATTTTATTATCAGTCTTTTTGGTTATCAGTGTGGCACTTCTTGGCAAACTGGTATTTGTAGCTATTCATGAATCCCTCCACCTTGATAAGAGCCAATTCTGGCTGAAGAAAAGCATGCTTCCGCCACCATGCTTCACCATGGGTATGGTGTTCGTTTGCACCAAACATACCTTTTGAAATTATGGAATTATTATACAGTTTGGAATTGGTTTAGTGTGAGGGGCTTGCGGTGGCTTAGTGGTTAGCATGTTCGCCTCACACCTTGATTTCCACCGTGGCCCTGTGTGTGCGGTGCTTGCATGTGTTTCCCCGTGCTGCTGGTTTCCTCTGGGTACTCCAGTTTCCTCCCCTAGTCCAAAGACATGCAAGGTAGGCTGATTGGCGTGTCCAAAGTGTCCTACGATAGATTGGCACCCTGTCCTTATGCCCGATGCTCCCTGGGATACACTCCAGGTTTCCAGTGACCCTGAAAAGGATAAAGCAGTATAGAAGATGGATTGTTTAGGGTGATTTAGTTGGACTTTTTTTGGTGAGAAAGAGCATTTGTCACCCTTAGCCACTCTACCCCAGAGCCCAGACATATGAAGAATGCAAGAGGCCAGCGAACTGTCCATCAGTCACTCTGCATGCTGTTTGACTCTTCATCACTATTTATCCAGGCACTTCCATACAGGAGCAATGGAACAGAACCGTACTGTAGCTGGAGCATCTATGAGAGCTTTACTATATACATCTAGTCTGCTGAATGGATTTTCACTTAATAAACAGCTTCAGGAATTATACATTAGAGCTTCTGCTCATTACTCTTATTGACGCCTACTCAACTCCTCAATGCCATGTCCTTCAGCTGAACATGAATCAAATCTAACATCATTAAGGATGTATAAGGACTCTAGAAATAGTGGCATTTACACAATTTTCTCCTTAGCATAAATCTAGATCACCCAAGACATGTTGTGAAATAGGGCTTTAACATATCATATCCTCCATGATATACCGGGTCACTTCCTCCCCATGATAATAATTTTTCATCCCGCAATATTGAGGATACAGTGTGGAACGACAGAAGGCGGACTTCCAACCCTAGACAAGGAAGAAGTACGAATCGGGAAACAGCAGCTTCCTCCATAATATGGAAGTGGTCCAGATACAGAAGATCAGATGCGAATCAAACGCCTGCGATTTGTAAAGTGTGTCAAAACCCCATATCAACAAAAAGTGGAAGCACATCAAATTTATTCCACCAACTCAAGCAAAAACACCGTCCAGAACATGAGGAAAGCCAGAAGTTGCGCAAAGAGAATGCGTCAGCAAGTAACGACAAAAAGATAGTGTTACTATTTTCATATCGTTATTTATATCGCTACCGCAAAAAAAATACAATGAAATATTGTGATTGATTTAAGTCTATATCGCTCATCCCTATTATGAGACATGGATTTTTTTCTTGAAACCCTTCCAAACATCTTGTGGTAATGTAGGTGACATCGGGTTGTAGTTTTGGAGACTTTCCGACCCCAAGACGACAACTAACATATGCAATTCTCCAGCTGTGATCCTTGGAGAATTTTTCGCCACTCGACCAAAACTATCTTCACAGTGCGTCGATATAGAGACGATATAGACACACGTCCAATTCCAGGTTGATTCATAACATTCCCAGTTGACTGGAACTTCTTAATTATTCCCCTGATGGTGGAAATGGGCATTTTCAATGCTTGTGCTATTTTCTTATAGACACGCCCCATTTTGTGAAGCTCAACAACATTTTGCCGCACATCACAGCTATATTCCTTGATCTTACAGATTGTTATGAATGACTAAGGGAATTTGGCCTATGCGTTACCTCATATTTATACCCCTGTGAAACAGGAAGTCATGGTTGAACAATTTTCTGTTCCTAGTCACCCAGGGAGAGCAGTACAACATTTTGTGTATAATTTTAACAAAATATCAAAAGGTTAAACAATAACGACAATTTTTCACATATTTATCAAGGGTGCCAATATGTAGCGGGCACTGTATAGGTATGTGTACTACACTGTATATATGTTGTTTCATACCTACAGAATTACTAATCAGCTCGTTAGAGACGTAATGTTCCCTGACGAGCCGAGCCACAATTTGTTTGCCTGACTAATCACAGGAAGTCAGATGTTTGGTGCTGATGCAGTCAGACAGGTAGACAGGCAGCGTGCTGATGGGGAAAAGGGGAGGTTAAAGATGACAGACAGATGTCACTGCAGATATCGTGCGGTCTGTGCCGCCTGACAGGGAGCTACGAAACTCCTCTTTGAGATACTGTAGACCTCAGAGGAACCCTCCTGCCATAACTATTGAAACGCCTGCACACTGAAACACTGACACATCTGGGACATTGTTTTGCGCTGATGTATTACTAACAAACGTACATGTCCAAGCATCTCGTATTAATAGGAAATGCAACACAACTGAACAGTATATTCGCTTCTGTTTGCTTTTTCCACTGTAAGCGTGATTTAAAAAAATAAACAGATGCACAAATGCTATAGTGATGTACTTAAAATCATATTTCAAACCCCAGTAATTTCTTAAAAAAACGTATGGGCCAAAATATCATGAGCTTGATCTCTATAATATAAATATGACTCTTTTACATGATTTTTATAGTCATAAGTAACATTGTGGGGGGGGAATGTCTAATTATTGACCTTATTCTGAATAAGACAATAATCTGATTAAGGTGTTCACATGAGATGCTTTTAGACTATTCCTTTCACGTTCCTGTTTTACATGTTATAGAACACAGATCGATTAATGTCACACGTCATTACGTCACCGCACCACGCCATCCGATGGTCCCTCCAGAATTTCACGTATTGACATACAGTTGGTCTTCGTTATGGAACTGTATACAGTTTTGGGTGTTTTTATTTTAAATTTTATGGAAGCGTCAAGTGTAGTGTGGTTAATTATTTGTCATGCTCTACGGGCAAATAGAAGCCGTGGGCGGCGTCCGAAAATGCGTACTTACCTACTATATGGTAGCTAAAATACATGTCTTTCACCTACTATATAGCAGGCAAGTACGTGGTTTCTGATGCAGCCGTGCTTTCTTGTTTGCCGTCAAACGGTTGCCGTGTGTACATGTCCTGTCACGAAATGTGCTGAAAACTCCCACACGGCGTTAATAGTGTGATTAAGGTGTGTACATGTCTGTAATGCACTTCGATAATGCGACTAAAACAGGAATACTCCACACATCTTAATTCCATTTGTGTTTACTTCGAGTATGACTTTAATCAGATTAAGGTCATCAATAATCACTGTTTACGTGGTAGTTTCTTAATCAGAGTATCTTCTTAATCGGGTTAATATCGGATTATTGTTGTCCATGTAAACGTACTGAATGACTCCTACCTTGACCAGGCAGTTACTAAGGATGAATATACACTATATGGCCAAAAGTATGTTGACATCTGATCATGACACCCATATGTGCCTTCTGAGCATCCCATTCCAGTGTCAGTCATTGTTTTGGTGTTATAATAAGCTCCACTGTTCTGGGAAGGCTTTGCACTAGATTTTGATGCATGTCAGATGAGGATGCCTGCGGTGCAGTCAGCGCTCCAGTTCATTCTAAAAAAGTTCAGTGGAGTTGAGGTCAGGGTTCTGCGCAGGCCACTTGAGCTCTTCTGCTCCAAACTTGGCAAACCATGTCTTCACGGAGGTTTTGTTTAGGCCTCTTGCAGTGTTCCAGTGAAGGGAAATTGTGAAATTGCTGCAGAATACAGTACAAAGACATCCTATACAACTTTGTGCTTTGCAACAGTTTGGGGAAGACTCACATTTGGTGTGATGGTCAGGTGTCCACAGACTTTTATTTTAATTGTCCTGTAAGCTTCATATTTGAACATAAGACCTTTTATTTATTTATTTATTTAGCTGTGCACACCTCTAGTTTTAACCAGATGATATGTGAACCTTTCTGACAAGCTTTCTTAAAAAACAAAAAAAAAAAAAGAAAGAAAGAAATGCAAATTAGCACGCTCTATTTATATCCGAATCCATTTAGAACGCATTATCCGTTCAGTCCGAATAACTCGTGCAAATGTGGTTACATCTGTATTGTAAAGTGACACATCCATAAACTTAGACACTTAGACACTTGGACACTCATGTCCCAATGACAAATGCTCCACAAATCCAGCTCACTGAACACATACGTAAATAGAAGCTGCAGGGCATTTTGCAAGAGGAATGCAACTCCTGATGACATCAGAGCGCGGGGGTGAGAGTATTGATCTGATGCTTTACTGCCCTGCCAACTCAGTGGATTGGCAGAGGTACAGAGAGAATACCCAATGTCCTTTATGTCAAGGTCTTGGACAAAAATGTGGATATATAAATTATCACTTTCCTTTCAGATGGCTGGCATTTGTACTGTATGTCAAAAGCAGACGGCTTGATGTTAAAGGATTCTGGGAATTTTCTGTCTTTCTCTCATTCTTTCTCTTTGCCAGTATATTCACTTGGCATGGTTTCAGCTCTTTTAGCTGTAGAGATTTGTATGCTGAGAGCGTGAAGCCACTGAAACGCTGCACATGATGTGCTTGAAGTAAGGCCGAAAGCCCAGAATGGGGTTGCGATGATAAATGTTTTAGTGCTTTACCAACAATTGGAAGCCATCCAACCCTTTTAAAGAGCCTCAACAAGTCACCCTCTGCCCTCTCTTTGCCACGACGATCCTTCGAGCGATCCACGTGCCCGGAATATCGCTCGAGGGCCGACGTCCTGCTATTCAGTCCGTGAACTCTGGTGCTGTTGTTTTTTCCAGGCGTGCGAGCAAAACGCCTGGCCTTTAGATGTCAGCGCACTCTGGTATCAGTGATTGTTGTGCATTGAGCATCAGGACAAGATTAAACACTGACCTTGTTCTCTTTTTGTTGGTGCAGATTGGTGCGCTGCGACAAGAGCAGAAGTACACCGGGTACGGCTTTGGATATCTTCCCGCCTGCTTTGACTGAAGCTCTGGCCAGGACAGCATTAAAAATACATATCCCAAAGGAAGACTCTGGCTTCACTCACTCTCACACTCGCTCACACACACACACACACACACACACACACACACACCTCGCAAATAAATCAATACCCCCAAGCTGTGATTTCTTCATCACTTTTCCCTCCAGCAACACACTGAGTGGGCAGCGAAAAGACCGGCAGAGCAGACTCTATTTCTGCAACACTCCAACACTGTCCATACTGCAGAAATGTCTGTAGAGTCCATATTCTTTTCAATAGTCTGCCAGGTGTAGGACCAATTTTTTTGCTTTTCCAACATTGGCTTATCCAATATTTATTTCCTTTAGCTGTCCTTCTTCTGATAGATCATTACTATTTTTCTTCCCGTCGTCTACATTGCATTTCAGTCCGAGTCCAGTGCTCTGACCTCATTAGTCGAGTCCAATACGTTTAGATTGGCAGTGAGAGCTGACAGATCTTCAGGACAGTTCGCAATTGAAGCTCTTTTTTTTTTGTCCCAACCCTGACTGCAACGGCGTGCTAATCAAAGCATTCCATCATTGCAATTGACTCCTACCTTTCTCAGAGCCCATTAGAATATTTATAAGCCAGAGTTTCATCCCAACATGTGAAATGTGTAATGTGATACTGACCACACGTTTGGCCCGTAGCAGAGAGCATGTGACGTGTGCAGAAAGTGAAACGTGAACGAGATCGACGAGCCTATAAGCACAATCGAACCTGACACAAGCTTGGAGGGAGGAAAGGAAGAGAGGAAAGGAGGGGGGGGCGGGAGGTGAGGAATCTTACGCGTGCGTCTTTATTCCACACCTACAAGATGATTCATGCTTGTATGAAGCAACAATTAAAAGAAATATATTAAAGATGGATTACACGCTCTAGAATAAAAGCAAGAGCTGCGCTCAACTCCGTCTGAGATCTCCTCAACAGTCACGTCCCTCGAATCGGGATGGAGAGCCTGGATGAATTGGAGCACCCGCTTTTGGATGACAACCCCACACACTCGTCCAGAACGGGCAACAGCGGCCTCTTCAAGGGCATTTTTGTGAGATGCGAAGAGGAAAAAAGACCCCCGTTGCTAGCATGGAGGAGCGTTTCTGGTCCTACAGACGTATCTCAGCAGCAGCTGCTGGATCCGTGTTCGCTCCCCAGCACACTCGAGTCCTTCTACACTACTTCTGCTCCACCGATATGGGGCCCTGCAGACTCCCTGGGCCTCCACAGCAAGGAGTATCTGGAAACCACGTTCATGGACGCCGGGCCCGGATCTCCTCTGGAACGGAAGCTTCTGGCAGTAAGCAGAGACGTCCACAGCGTGTCCTACAGCATGGAGGATGAAGATGACCTGCTGCCAGACTTTGAGGTGAGATTGAAGAAAATCTTTCTCTCCTTTTGCTTATATAACCGTCTGTTTCTGTATCTGTTTCTTTCACTTAAGTAGCTAAAGAAAGCAGGCTCTACTTTCCGAAGGCTACAACCTTGACAGTGAGAACTGTGTAGGTGGGGAACGAGAGCAGTTTGGAATGCACTCCCACATCGTTTTTCAAATCCGAAACTGTATTTAATTAATTTGATCTTAATTAAAATGAACAGATGGACTAAGCTGAAAACCTTCCCCAAGCTGCCACTACGAGTGTGCACGGTAATATGACAAAAAAAACAACCCATCAAATCACAATACACTGTATGTGTGACGATTTGGGTTTTCTAATAAACTGGCGTCAAAACAATAGTATGGATTTAAAACACTTGTGGAAAACTCAGCTTGAAGATAATTTTTTATTTTAAATAAATAAGTAAATAAATAAGCAATAAAAAAAATTTAAATTATGAAAAATGGTTTTAAATAAATAAATAAGTAAAGACAACTATTCGAAAAAAAATGTTGATATCAATACAAATTTTTATAAATATTCCCTGCAATATCAAAAAATTTTATTGGGACATGAAATCACAATTTCAATATTCTATGGTTTTATTGCCCAGCTTTAACTGCCACAAATTTCATTTAACAGTTTAAATTGACAAATAAGACTGGATAAATTGCAATGTCCTGGGCATGCTTGGCAGGTCATAAGCATGTCCTTCTCCAAATTAGGTTTAGACACTAAACCACAGGTTTAGAGAGTCCAAGCAAAAAATTTTTTTGGAAACAGTTTTTTTTCTGTTAACTATACCATCCATACATTAATTAATCCATTTCCTGTACCGCTTACTGGGTCGCAGGGAACCTGAAGCCTATCCCATGAGGCATGGGGCACAAGGTGTGGGAACACCCTGGATGGGGTGCCAATCCACACACACATTCATACACTACAGTACGGACACTTTTTTTGGACATGCCAATCAGCCTACAATGCAAGTCTTTGGACTGGGGGAAGAAACCAGAGTACCCAGAGAAAATCCCCGAAACACGGGGAGAACATGCAAACTTCGCACAGGCCGTGGCCTCAGCCCTGGAGGTGTGAGGCAAACGTAACACTCAGACCCTCAGCCCTGGAGGTGTGAGGCAAACGTAACACTCAGAACCTCAGCCCTGGAGGTGTGAGGCAAACGTAATGCTTATTTTTGTAAATTAAGGGACATTTTACTCTGATTTATTATCGGAGGATACTTTTGGAAAACTTGGGCTTGACCATGTAACAAGGCAAACTAAGGGAGGAGAAAAGAATCGAAACAGGAACTAAAAACCAAAACGCATGGTGCTATCACTATGGAAACAGTAATACACTGCCTCAGTGATGAATGGTGTCCATAGCATAAACAGTTTAATAAGCCAGCACGTGTAATATGCGTATGTAGGACATTACAATTTGTGATCAATACATTGGAAGATCAGTCAAGACAACAAAAAACTTCTCATCATGTGCAACAGCAAAGCCCTATCATCGGGAAAATTCGAATCCATGGCCGAGACCCAAGGGAGCAAAATTGCCCATGGTCTCTGGGTGGGACAGATGGTATACTCTTTCTCCTGTCAATCACAGCAACACTAGCAAATCATGGGTATCTATGAGCTCATGTATGCAGAAGAGGGCGTTCCTCTGAGGGTGTTACGCTGCCCTGTGCATGTTCAGCAGTTTAAAAAGATGTAATCAGCTGGCTTCACCCTTTTCAGATGCTAGCTGGTGAATGGGAATTGGCCAAGACCAAATTTGCTAGAAAATGGACGTAAAATCATCATGATCAATGTTAAACCGCTTCACCCTGTATCACCACATTCTGATACAAAGGAAATCACCTATGCACTATATGGCCAAATGTTTGTGGACACCTGACCATCACACCCTGATGTGCTTGTTGTACATCCCATTCCAGGTTTGGTCCCCCATTGGTGTTCTAATGACCTCCACTCTTTTGGAAAGACGTTCCACTAGATTTTGGAGTGTGGCTGTGGGGATTTGTGCTAATTCAGCCACAAGAGCATTAGTGAGGTCAGACGCCGATGTCAGATGAGGAGGCCAGGGGTGCAGTCAAACTTCCAGTTCTTCTCAGTGGGGTTCAGTGGGGTTCAGGGCAGGCATGCAGAGACCTTCTACATAATCCTGTCCTTCCAACTTTGTGGCAACAGTTTGGGGAATGCCCACATATGGGTGTTACTCTACGGTCAGGTATCCACATACTTTTGGCCATTTAGTGTAACTACATTCTCGAGGCTAATACCAGGACTATTCAAAATTGAGTGAAGACAAAGTCTTATGGGAGTCAAGGTCAAGATTGTCTCCAAATGAAAGCAAGACTGAGTCAGGATCAAGAGTGAAAACCATCAAATCCTTTTTTTAAATGCTAGTTATCTTTATTTGTGTGTGCGTGTGTGTGTGTGTTGCACCAATGATTTGGCTATGGTTTATAGATGGACGAATTTCACGTGAAAAAAAAAGACGTGCCAATAAGACCAGACTCGAGTCCTCAGCTTCTTCTGAAGCCGGCAGCTCTAGCTGTCACTGTTCATTACACACGCCAGTGGTGATTTTCATCCGGAGGTCAAATATAATATGGTTGTAATTACAGTCTATCAAAACCTGGCCTGAACGCTGGCAACACAAAATGGAGCCGTATCTGGGACAGCAAGGCTTATAAAACCTATAAACCATACTTCATGCAGGTTTTTTCACATCATTCCAGATACTTTTATATCCCTTACTTCATTTTCCCCCAGTAGAAGAAGATCTTATTTGTTACAAATGCTGTACTTTACTGCACAGTGAAATTCTTTTCTTTGCACATCCCAGCTTGTTAGGAAGTTAGGGTCAGAGAGCAGGGTTAGCCATGATATTGTATGGAATAAAATTTGTGCCAAGAGTTTTCATTGAACGTAACTTTTCAAGAAGCAAACAAAAATATACAGCGTGAGAGGAGAAGTGAACAGTGAACTCAATGGCCAAAGTTTAACATGGTCTTCAAATAAACAGCATTTTTTGTTCACAGTTTTCTAAGCTTCCTTTTCGCTAATCATGGTTTATGAATGCGCTGCCAGTTTTTGTTTACGCTCCACAAGTTTATGTTTGCCATCCTGGCACAAATCTCATGTGGGCGGGGCTTAACAGCGATTTCTTCTCATTGGAAGTGAGATTTGGATCGACAGCTCGAGTGTCCAGCTGAGGACAATTTTCTCAACAAAATAGTTGTATGAGACTACCCAAACCTCAAATATTAATTACTAATATTAAGGTTTAATATAAAGTAATATACCGAATAAGTAAGTAAGTAAGTAATTTCCATTACAAAGTACAAACGCTTTAACTATACAGAGAACTGGATCCAGAACACTCTCCAAAACACTGATGTCTCTACTTCCTGGTCAAATCTCATTTGCCAATGAGAGTAAATTGCTGTTAAGCCCCGCCCACAATCGAGGTTTGTGCCAGGATGTTAGATGTAAATTGTGCAAAGCCCAATGGCGGCAGTTTGGCAGTGCTGGGGCTTGAACCCCAAACTGTCTGATCAGTAACCCAATCCCTTAACCACTGAGCTTCTTCTTCTTTGTCTTTATTTTTTTCCTACTTTTTCTTCTCCTCCTCCCGTTAGGGGTCGCCACAGCGGCTCTGCCGTCTCCAAACATGATCTACATATTTGATTTGGCACCGGATGCCTTTCCTGACGCAACCCTCCTTTTTTATCCGGGCTTGGGACTGGCACTGCGAGTGCACTAGCTTGTACAACCCCACCGGCTGGGTTTGGTGCCCAGCGTGGGACTCAAAACCACGACCCTGTCTCATGCTCTACCGACGTTGGATGAAGAATGTTGGATGAGATTCTCTTTGCGCTTAATATCGTCAAGTTCTCCTTTTCCGTTCCTAAAAAAAAAATCTCATAGCCTTTGAAAAGACAGAGATGCAGTTAACATCCTGTTCTGTAAGTAAGGAATAAAACACTTCAGGGATGCTGTTATAGGAAAATAATCAACAACATAATGGTCAGTTACCACCCCAGAGTTGATCATATTCCTATAACAGCACATCCTGAACTGACTCATTCCTCTTATGTAACAGCTATTTTAGCAGACATTGTAGAACGTCTGCTAAGCAGGTTAGTTCCCCTTATATATATCCACTTACATTGCAGCAGCTCTAAACAGCCGATCCCTCACAAGCATCTCTTCTTCTCTGTTTTGAATTTAATAAGACCAAAAAAAATACCCAGTTACATAGTTTCACAAGTCTCCCATTCTTTATTATTAGGTTTGGTATGAGATAAATTATTCATGATGCGTGTCTCGAGGAAATAAAGTTGTCGGAGAGACTGAAACATGAGGAACATTCAGACAAGGTCAGAAAGGAGTAGAGAGATGGAAAATGCTGCTTTTTTTTTTTTTAAAGAACAAGTCACTATACGCCTGAAGGGAAGCTCTGCTGCTGTGTATTTGGCATAACCTCATTCAGTCACATTAGCTAAGAGGCTCCAGACGAGGCATTACAAAAAACAAAAAAAACAAAGAAAAAAGGATGCAGCATCAACGCATGCAGAAAATATGATGCTTTGGAACTATGGTAATATTTTAGAAATTGAAGGGTACACATTTGACAACTGGGACCATTATAACTGCAAATGTTGTGTTCTTATGCCGCACGTTACTTAATTCACATTAATGAGGTGTTCTCCTTGTATGGAGAACCTGTGCAGTATTCTAGAGGTTTAACGATACGCAAAATAAAAATTCGATACAATACAGTCATGTGTCGAAATAGCCCGTTTTCAATAATACAATAAGCACTGCCTGAATATGTGCCATAGCTTTCCATTTTCAACTCACTCAAAACATTCAGCATTATAAAACTATCATATAAATACAATATAATGACACAGTGTTTGTCTAGTTCATTCAGACTCTAGCAGCGTATAATGAAACACAAGCTGTGCATTAGTATGTAACAGAATGAAACAAGGCTAAGCTTGGGGGTATAACTATAGCAAAGGGGTATTTTTCCCATTCTGCTGTTAGATTGTTATTATCTCAGAGTAACGTAGCTCTCTGTAGAACTAGATACAAATCTCGATGGTGAATTCTTTAGCTCGGATTGAAATAGGTAAGGAAAAGTTACCTGCACCACTTGAATCAAAAACTAATGCGGTGATCCCCACCCAGTAGTTACTCAGTGGTTAAGGTGATGGTCTATTGCTTAGAAGGTTGTGTGTTCGAACCCCAGCACTTACAAACTGCGATTGTTGGGCTCTTGAGCCCATTCTTAGATGTTTGAATGAGATAAGTGTACATCTGCCAAATACTGTAAATGTAATGTAACTATTATGAAAGCACAATATTTTATACATCCAATACAAACCCATATGCCAGTTAACTGCATGGTTTCTTAAAAAGAAATAAGCAGTTTTGCATCTATAACTCTGTTATGATGCCCTAATGTGTAGCTTCTACATGTTCAGTTATTTAAGAAACTTGAATGTCAGCTGTAAGAATGGTGCTGAAACATTGAAAATGCATAAATGTCCTGTTAATAATAATTTTTAAATATATATTTATAGTAGGTAAGTGTAAGGTTAGGTATTGAGTATATTCATGTCCTTCAAATAAACTGTTACAAAAATGCAAAGGCTCAACGTAAAAAAAAAAAAAAAAAAAAGGTTTTACTGGAAAAAAAAGACAGTTTTTAACGGGTGTTTAATGTAATAGTTTAGATTTTATGTTTTGTCCATTGACATTATAAAATGATTGATATTTGAGATTAAGGAAATTGAATCTACATATTTGATATGTATGGAATAAAACACGATGTGGTGTGATTAGAGACAACTTTTAAAGTTGTCAAATGTGGGTTTTTTTGCATTAAAGAATGACTATGAACAGACTTTTTCTCCTCACCAGCCTCTTTTTCTTGCTCTTCTTGAAGTTAGTCACAAAATTTGTAGCTTTTCGTATTGTCGAGAAACCAAAAGGTGCAAATTCGCCAGTTCTGGAGATGTTCCCCATGATGGAAAACTTAAAGGAATAGCTTTAGTCTCTTCCATTACATGTAGAATAAACTTTCTCCCTACAGAAAGAGTCACCATAAAACACCTATATGTGTTCCTTAAAGAACAACTGGATCAGGTAAATCAATTTATTGTTAGGCTTA
The DNA here is from genome assembly GCA_012411365.1 of Ameiurus melas. NCBI lineage: Eukaryota > Metazoa > Chordata > Actinopteri > Siluriformes > Ictaluridae > Ameiurus > Ameiurus melas. The sequence goes on along the minus strand of CM022754.1, from coordinate 36,099,208 downwards.
AATTTATACGAACGCCTGCGTCTGAATCGAGTCCCTTTGAGTTAGTTGTAAATATACTGTAGATACGATAACATATATTACAGCAAGCACATTAATGTGCTTTATTAAAAAGTTTTAAAAATATCAGTAATTTTTGCCTTCCGCCCGTTTCATACTGATCGCTCGAAGTGCATCCCCTGCTGTGATATTACTAAGTCATAACTTTTGCTCTCTCTCTCTCTCTCTTCCAGGATTCCTCCAGTGACGACTTCACTGACACGGAAAGCGAAAGCAACTTCCCGCTTATGATCCCGCAGGATCACCTCGGCCTGGCCTTCTTCTCCATGCTCTGCTGCTTCTGGCCTTTAGGCATCGCTGCCTTCTATCTGTCTCAGAAGGTACAAACATTTATCTACCGAGTAAATACTGATCTAAAAAATCAAAATGATAGTTTAAACATATTCCATGAAATAAAACATTGAAAATGTAATCAATAGTTTTTAATCCAAAGTATTTAAACCATTCGAATTAAGCCTATTTACAATTACAGCCAGAACTTGGGTCAGAGCTGCTTTTATAGAAAATTCATCATCCCCTGAATCATTGAGGATTCAACACTGTGGCATAAATGTACGTAAATAATCAGACTTAGCTGTGAAAAGACAAAGTCAAACAGTTCCTTTAATAACCATTACGCCATTAATACATTTATGAGATTAGATTCCTAATGCTTAAGGATTTAGCTGACTATTTAACTCACTTTCTATAGGAACATATTTAAGAGACAACTTCAAGTGAGATGATGGAATTTTTTGCAAACATAAAGCTACAACTATATTAAATGCCAGAATAAAGATTTCCAATCACAAGTCAACTCCAGGCATCTGGCTCTGAACTACTTCTGTTCCTTAATGAAATATAAAAACCGTGAGAGATGTTACACTGGAGAAATAAGACTGAAATGTTGAATAATGAACAAGAGGTGGAAATGGAACAGGAGTCATAAATCACGGTACAGGGCAGCCGTCACGCTTGTACATTTTCTCATTCCTTCAGTACGTCAGAATGTTTGTGATTCCGATAATAAAGTAAAAGATTAATACAAGATTACGTTCTGTGTATTGATCCGTATGACAGTTCCGCATTCTTTCTGTCTAAAGTACCAGAAAGTTAACGCTGAATAAAATAAGCCGAAATGAGTTCACCGAGTTCGTATTTAAACTGTTTTGTTCGATATTTCAGCAATATCGCACGAGCAGGAGCGAGGTGATAAAAACACGGAAATTAAACATGAATTCCTAAAACTGCAGGTAAAATCCCAGAACGTCCTCCCCAATTTATTTATCTGGAAAGTGCTCTACTGTTGAATATTTTACTTTCTTTAACAACATCCACAATATTCGATGTAACCTTTAATTCTCTTCAAATCTAAAATTTGCCCTTTTAGAAAAACCCCCAACTATAAAAAAATAAATTTAAATATACAAGCCTGAAATATTAGCCCTGTGATAACGTTGAAAGTGTTGGAATTGCCTTTTTTCCCCTTATTGCTTGAGGTCATAGAGCCCAAATTATAATAATGATGATGATTATTATTATTATTGGTGGTGTTGGTGTTGTTAGTAATAGTGGTGGTGGTAGTGGTGGTGGTGGTGGTGGTAGTAGTAGTAGTAATAGTGGTGGTGGTGGTGGTGGTAGTAGTAGTAATAATAGTGGTGGTGGTGGTGGTGAGTAGTAGTAGTAGTAATAGTAGTGGTGGTGGTGGTGGTAGTAGTAGTAGTAATAATAGTAGTATGATAGGGTGGTAGTTGGTAATAGGTGGTATTGGTAGTAGTGGTGGTAGTAGTAGTAGTAGATTAGTTGGTAGTATTAATAATTAGTAGTGGTGGAGTTGGTTGGTAGTAGTAGTAGTAGTAGTGGTGGTGGGTTGGTGGTAGTAATAGTAGTAGTAGTGGTATAATAGGTGGTAGTGTAGGTGGTGGTGGTAGTTGTAATAATAGGTTGGTGGTGGTTTGGTGGTGGTAGGTAGTAGTAATAGTAATAGTAATAGTAGTAGTAGGTAGTAGTAATAGTAATAGTAGTAGTAGTAGTAATAGTAATAGTAGTAGTAGGTAGTAGTTATAGTAATAGTAGTAGTAGTAGTAATAGTAGTGGTGGTGGTGGTTTTAGTAGTAGGTAGTAGTAATAGTAATAGTAGTAGTAGGTAGTAGTAATAGTAATAGTAGTAGTAGGTAGTAGTTATAGTAATAGTAGTAGTAGTAGTAGTAGTAATAGTGGTGGTGGTGGTTTTAGTAGTAGGTAGTAGTAATAGTAATAGTAGTAGTAGGTAGTAGTAATAGTAATAGTAGTAGTAGTAGTAGTAGTAATAGTAGTATGGTGGTGATAGTAGTGGTGGTAGTAGTAGTAGTAGTATTAATAGTAGTAGTAGTAGTGGTGGTGGTGGTGGTAGTAATAGTAATAATAATAGTGGTGGTGGTGGTGGTGGTAGTAGTAGTAGTAATAATAATAGTGGTGGTGGTGGTGGTGGTAGTAGTAGTAGGTAGTAGTAATAGTAGTAGTAGTAATAGTAGTAATAGTAGTATGGTGGTGGTAGTAGAAGTAGTAGTAGTAGTGGTAGTAGTAGTAGTGGTGGTAGTAGTAGTAGGTAGTAGTAATAGTAGTATTAGTAGTAATAGTAGTATGGTGGTGGTAGTAGTGGTGGTGGTGGTAGTAGTAGTAGTAGTAGTAGTAGTAGTAGTATAGTAGTAGTAGTGGTGGTGGTGGTGGTAGTGGTAGTAGTATTAGTAATAGAGTGGTAGGTTGGTTGGTGGTGGTAAGTAGTAGTAGTAGTAAGTAATAGTAGTAGTAGTAGCAGTTGGTGGTGGTAGTGGTAGGTAGTGGTAGTAGTAGTAGTGGTAGTAATAATAGTAGTAGTAGTAGTAGTATTAGGTGGTGGTGGTAGTAGTAGTAGTAGTAGTATTAATAGTAAGTAGTGTTAGTTGGTGGTTGTTGGTAGTAATAGTAATAATAATGTTGTTGGTGGTGGTGGTGGTAGTGGTGATATATGTAGTAATTTGGTGGTGGTGGTGGTAGTAGTAGTAGGTAGTAGTAATAGTAGTAGTAGTAATAGTAGTAATAGTAGTATGGTGGTGGTAGTAGAAGTAGTAGTAGTAGTGGTAGTAGTATTAGTAGTAGTAGTAGTGGTGGTAGTAGTAGGTAGTAGTAATAGTAGTATTAGTAGTAATAGTAGTATGGTGGTGGTAGTGGTGGTGGTGGTGGTAGTAGTAGTAGTAGTTGGTAGTAGTAGTAGTAGTAGTGGTGGTGGTGGTGGTAGTAGTAGTAATAATAGTAGTGGTGGTGGTGGTGGTAGTAGGTAGTAGGTAGTAGTAATAGTAGTAGTAATAGTAGTATGGTGGTGGTAGTAGTGGTGGTAGTAGAAGTAGTAGTAGTAGAAGTAGTAGTAGTAATAATAGTAGTAATAGTAGTAGTAGTGGAGGTGGTGGTGGTAGTAGTAGTAGTTGCTAAAGACTTGTTCCAGACCTGCATAAATTCTCAACAACAACAATAAAAATTATAATAACAGATTGTGGTGGTGGTTCTGTTGTTGTTATTTCATCGTTAACTGATTGAACAGGGTTTTTTTTTTAACTTTATTAAAACCAGGTAAAGAGAAGGTTCTAGATTTTGTGACAGAGTTAAATGCGAGCATTATAGGAAGGTGATTATTTTTCCAGCAAAGCAAATATTTTATGGTTTACTTGTTTAAATGTCAGAAACGGTGACAGTTGCTCGTTAAGTTTCTTTCTTTTTACAAAGGCAGACTAAACCTGAATGAAAAGCAGGGTCAAGGTCAACAAACAGGCAGAAGTCAAGCAGTACAGTACTTGGTTAACAAACAAAGACATAAACCAGAATGGTAGTCATAATCATTAACACGATAGCAGTGAATTAGAAGGCTTGGTATCCACAGATACGTGACACTGACCTTGACGTGACAGTAACAGAATGAGGATTAGAAATTGTGGTAATAGCAAAGTTTGCCCTGATTTATACTGTAAGGTAGGAACTGTTCATCCAAATTTAGTTATTTTTGAAATCCAATTCAGTTAACTACAATCAGTTCAAGCTTTTCGAACCTTCCTTTCATATAAAGCTCTATGACTTCAGCCTCCAAACTGCTGCACACACATAATTGCACACCGAAAGCCCTAAGTTAAGATGTCAGGAGGGTAGTACAAGACTCTGTGACATGCACTCTCTCTTCTCTTTCTCTCTGCTCACCATGTATAGTCCAGGCCTGTGTAAATTCTCCATTACAGATCTCATGGGGTTGGATCACATGACAGTAGCCTGGTGTTCTGGTCAACTGAGTTCCTTATAGATTTAATTAAATCCATCATGTTCAAGCCTGTTATCAAAGATTTCCAATGGAGGATGAAGTGCTTTTGAAAATAAGGGCTGTTACTGATGACAATGAGGTTAGGGTCTTCGAGATGACGGAATTAAGCTGTAATTAAGCTGAAAAACAGATCTCGTATACAAAGAAATCGGAAGGAAACGCGGAAATGTGCGCACACCAGGATACAGGTGCAAGAAGGTTTTGATAAAAGAATGCAATAGAAATACGGAAATGAGAAAACGCATTCATTAGCTAATAACAAGACTCGGGTGACAAAGATAAAAGGCCAAACTGACGAAATAAGATGGAAGGAGTAGATGAAACCAATACAGTAACAAAAGCATGTGGAAAACTGAGAGCATATTGCTGAGAGAGGTAATTCATGGCAAAAGAAAGCAGAATTTTCCATCCAGTCATCCATTTTCTGTAGCGCTTATCCTACACAGGGTTGCGGGGAGCCTATCCCAGGGGACTCGGGGCACAAGGCGGGGGTCACCCTGGACGGAGTGCCAATCCGTCGCAGTGCACAATTGCACACACCTGCACCCATTCACACACTTTGGACAATTTAGAGATGCCAATTAGCTTACAATGCATATCCTTGGACTGGTGGTGGGAACCAGAGTACCCAGAGGAAACCCCCGAAACACACGCAAGCAAGGAGGACATGCAAGCTCTGTGCACACAGCTCGGAGGCGGGAATCGAATCCCCAACCTTGATCATTGAAGCCTGTTCGAGTTCTAATGTAAACGCTGTCCTATTATTTCTTTTTTTTTTTTTTATTAGACTTTACCCCATTTTCTCCCCAATTTGGCTCCCATATCAAAACAGCTACCAGCCAGGGGTATGAAGGCTAACACATGCAACCACTGAGACACATGAAGTCTCACTACTGCATCTTTTCTAAATGGAAATTGCTATCTGCCCTCTTCCGCATACGTGAGCCCACAGACACCCATGATTGGCCAGGGTCGCTCTGATTGACATGGCATTCAGAGTATCCCATTTTCTTGTGTGTGACTCAGAAACCTGAAGCTGTTCTGCTTCAGCACTGTAATGAAAGTGAAGCTATTCAAATAAAGAAATCTGATGAATATTTCTCTTCATAGATGATTCACAGCGCTGCATGTTTTGAAGTGAACGGGTCTATAAGAGTTTGTATATAATATATGCAATAAATGGTTGGTGCTAGTTTACTGACAAAAATAAAGAGCTTCAGACCTGACTGTACACACACAGTGCCAGATCGCCGATTTCTCACTGCAGAGATTTGCTTTGCAGTAATGGTCAGCAACACGTCACTGTATGGAAGATATTGCTTATGGTATAAGGTTAATGTCTGGTCTATCTCTGCCAAATGGTCCCACAGCCAGAGGTTATATTGGGTACAGCTCAGAAGACCTTCTGAGAGATTCAGTGTTAAATGCTGATTTATCTCAGAGTGTGGGGAAATGACTACGCCAAAAGGGTCAATAGCAGCAATTAACGGCTTTGAGTTTACGCTAGTCAGATAGCATCCTGGCTTTTAAACATCCTGCTTCAAGACAACACCAGGACCCACTCAGAATCTAACAACGGCTTTTATCTGTATTTGCATAAGGCGTGTTTGGGCCTTTCGCCTCCTATACCCGCTATTTCTGTCTTTAAATAATTATGCACGCAAACTCTAGCCGAGTATCAGTGCATTCACGTCATGCCAGAATTACGGTAATTACGAGATGACGGCTCGGAGATTCTACTCAGAGCCGTTCATCTCATCAGACTTGGAAATGAGTCTTTTCTGTGGAAATGCACACTCCAGCCTATCACGGGTTATTTCCCTGAAATCGCGCACACACACACGCACACACACACACAACCAGCCAAAATAGGCACAATGTACTTTAGCTTTAGTTGGAAGTTTTTAAGCAATCGCTGATAGTAGTCACAAATAAAAATTAGTTTATAGTTATTAACTACCACAAACTACCACAAATTACTAGAATTTAAATTTCAATAATACTCAAGTAAAAGTATAATTACGAGAACCGAATACTTAAGTATAGTAACAATGTACAATTAGTCAAGTACTTTCCTCCTCTATTGGTACTTACAATGTAAAAAAATGTTAAATAAATCCTGTAGCGTTCCTGGATAGTAAGCTGCTGTGCAAATTACATGCTACAAATGTAAAACTGTACTTACTGCAAAAATACTTTTCAAGAAACAGAAACAATAATACTATAAAACAGTATAATATAATATAGTAATATAGCATTCTATAATAGTGTAAAAATGATACAAATGTTTTATATATATATATATATATATATATATATATATATATATACACACACACACACATATTCACACCTACGCTGGACACTTATCGGCTGCTTTTTGGAATATTTCGCTCCAAGTCATGCATTTAAAAAATATTTTTTAGTAAATAAATTTTACGTTTTCTAATGAAAGAAATGAAAATGTTGGCACAATTATATTTTTGCCTACAACACCGATTTCATACATTTAATCACACACCTTCAGATCAAATGGTTTTTAAGATCATGAGAAACATTTCAGTCGAGTGTCTCTGAACTTTTGACCGGTAGTGTATAATATTATATAATATTATTTATATTTATATATATAATATATAGGTGCTTTGATAATCACTGCAGCTGAGTGATGCATTCTTCAGGATGGCAGTGAGATGTCAAACAAACTGATGTTTGTTTCTGATCTTGTTCTTATCTTTTTATTATGGCCAGACGAACAAAGCGTGGGCGCAGGGCGACTTCCAGGCAGCGAGTAAGGCATCTCGTCACACTCTCTGGCTCTCCATCGTCTCCATCATCTTCGGCATCATCACCTACATTTGCGCAGTCGCCGCGCTCATCTCCTACCTGTCCGGGAAGCCTCCGTAACGTGTGCTCCGTGTCAGGCCACTCCCCTTTTTACAATGCTGTCCCCGCCTCCTGAAGACACAATGAAATTCAGTTCATACTCTCACAAAGATGTATTAACACTGGGCTTTTATTCTAATTAACCTTCCCGGATCGAAACCGTCTGGACTTGTAGAGGGATGGACGCTCATACGACAGATGGGAAATGGATCTCAGGACAAATCTAACAGAAGAGACACGTCTCGTATTTTGTTGGAACCCTTACAGCAGTGCAGCAATGGCACAATGCCACGGAGCAAAAACAGCTTGCGTAGATAAGAGCTGGCTCCTCCCAAATGATTTCTGAGACCCGAGGGTTTGTTTGAAGGACTTGACAAGGATTAAAAGAACAGAGCTTTCTGCAGGTCGTGTTCCTCATTGCTCCTGTAAAACACTGGCACAGTTTTAGAGTTACTATATCCAGTAACATCTGGATACAATTTATGGGACACGCATTATTTGTGACAATAATTGTCTCCTGTTTCAAATTTATTTAAACATTTATTATTAGTACGTGCTTTATCCAGGTCAGGGTTGCGCTGGAGCCAGAGCCTATGCCAGGAAAACTGGGAAAGAGGCAGAAATACACCCTGAATGCGATGCCAGTACACACCTACTCTCACACACACTCATTCACACTTAGGGGTAATTTAGAGTAATTAATTCATCTATCAGAATGTTTTTGGGAGATGAGAGGAAACCAGATAGAAAAATGGTAGAACCACACACTGACACAGGAACATGGGAAACTCCACACAGACAGTAAACTGTGCTCGGGATCGAATGCGGGACCCTGGTGCTGTGAGGCAGCAATGCTACCCACTGCACCACCCTTTCTCAAAATTAGTGTGTGCCAAAAAACATTTCTGTCCTAAAAGGACCATAAAGGACAACGAATGGAGAAGTAAACAGACTTTATGCAGCAAACGTAACAGTTTCTGAGAGAGTTGGAAAGCCGGAATTACGTGGCGGTCTGGGAAAACCCTTCAACACGGTCAGATCTTCTGCTGTATACTTCTGTAAAGCTTCCGATTTTCCAGAACTGAAATAGGTCTCTCGTTTTCATGTGTCTCAAACAGAAGTAAAATTCTAGTATTAAAAAACAAAAACAACAAAAAGCGATTAGCCCCGAAAGTGAGAAAGCAAAAAAGCAAAAAAAAAAAAAAACTGCATTTAAAGATTGTTCCACATACCTCTGCATTTCTAACCAAAACTACTTATGGAAAAAAAAAAAAACATTATTGACAAATTTTAACGAATTCTACGTTTACAAAGGGAAATTATTTCTCAATTTGATTATCAGCATCATCCACACCAGTCTCTGTCTCATCCAAAAGTCACTCACAGACTCGTTGTTGTCTCTTCACTCGACCCATCTCTGTTTGCACTAACATTGGCGAGGAAATCATCCCTGATTAATTCAGTGAACACTGCTGACCTCATGTATTGTTCTTACTGTCTTTATTGGGTCATTTAAACATTTAAAACCTCTGCGCAGAGTGTGTAAGCTCTCTTCTCTGTTTTGATGATGTCATGCAGGATGCATCATGGACATTTTGACAGTATCCGCTGTCTGAATCAAAATGTATTGATTCGACTTATTGGTGCTGGAAGGTTTGTGAACCCTTTAGAATTTTCTATATATCTGCATAAATATGACCCAAAACATCATCAGATTTGCACACGAGTCCTAAAAGTTACACAAAGAGAACCCAATTAAACAAATGAGAAATATTATACTTGGCTGTTACCCTGTCCAGGGTGTACCCTGCCGTGTGCCCGATGCTCCCTGGGATTGGCTCCAGGTTCCCCATGACCCTGAAAAGGAGTAAACGGTAGAAGATGGGTGGATGGATGGATACTAGGTTGTTTATTTATTGAGGAAAATTATCCTATATTACACGAGTGGCAAAAGGATGTAAACCTGTAGGATTCGCAGGACGACTTGCCATCATTGATGGAGCAATGAATTCTGACATATACCAGCGAACTCTAAAGGGAAATGTCAGGACATGTCTGTGAACTGAATCTCAAGAGAAAGTGGGTCATGGAGCAAGTCAACCACCCGAAACTCACACGTCGTTCTACTAAAGAATGGTTCAAGAAGAATAAAGTTAATGTTTTGGAATGGCCCAGTCAGAGTCCTGACCTTAATCCAATAGAAATGTTGTGGAAAGACCTGAAGCAAGCAGTTCATGTGAGGAAACCCACCAACCTCCCAGAATTAAAGCTGTTCTGTACTGAATAATGGGATAAAATTCCTCCAAGCCGATGTGCAGGACTGATCAACAGTTACCAGAAATGTTTAGTTGGTCACATCAGATACTGAAAGCAAAGGTTCACATACTTTTCGCACTCACACTTATGTAATATTGGTTCATTTTTCTCAATAAATAAATGACCAAGTATAATATTCTTGTCTCAATTGTTTAATATGTTTCTCTTGATCCACTTTTAGGACTTGTGTGAAAATCTGATGATGTTTTAGGTCATAATTTATATATATATATATATATATATATATATATATATATATGGTTCACAAACTTTCAAGCACCACAGTAGCAGCTTGATCAACACATGGCTTTCACTGTGTGAGGAAATCGCACTTAGTAAGGTTTTAGGCAGACTAGCTGCATTAACACCGTGTTTGTTAAACTGGCTCCTCACACAAGGCTAGGTGAGAAAGTAGCCTAAATAAAAACATGTCCACGTTATTTTTGGTAAAGTATATTTATATTCGACGTATATTATTGGCACAAACCCCCTCTTTTAATTTATTTATTTGTCATTTCTGGCATTCTTGCTAGTGACGTACGATGGGTTTTCCTAGACCGCCCCACAAATGTGACCCACTTTCGCTACGCCATTAAGAGATGCCTCTCCACAGTCTAATAATAGCAGCACTGACACAGGAGCGTTTTCCGAAGTCGGTGTCACATCACGTAGTGACTTACTGAGCAGTTGAGGGTTAAGGATGTTGTTCAAGGACTCCGTGGCTCTTGGGCAACCCTTGGATTGGAGCTCATGCAATCCTTACCAGTCAACGAGTACTGCCTGGGTTCAACCACAAGACCTGAACTTTTTCCTCACTTGCTTGTCATCTGATCTCCACAGCATTACAGTGTATTTTTCCTGCTTGGGTAGAAAATTTGCTAAGACCACTCCTACCCCCACTTTCACCCCACCCCACCCCACCCCCACTCCTTTGATTACAGGCATGCAGTGAGATTATGACATTAATGTGCGTGTGAAAGTTTTGGGTTTGGGACTTTACACTAAGTTCGTCCTTCCATCCTTAAGACAACTTCAACTACTCGTCAACATCTGCATGGGGATTGTGCACTGAGACCCTTGTATAAAAAAAACAACTGTACATCTTAAAAAGAAGAAAAAAAGCCTCGGTGTGTGTGTGTGTGTGTGTGTGTGTGTGGGCGTTTGCTTTTGCCTCAGTAAGCTCTGTCACGTTCCAGAAGAACGGCCCTGCTTGAATGAAGTGAGCCGAACAGAAGGGGTTCGAGTGAAGCCACTAATAAAAGAAGTGCTGTGTGCAAACATATTGTTCATTATAGTTTTATGCAACGCACTCCATTATGATGATGTTCTGTTGTTTGCTTGTCATGTTTTCGTGTTCTACAATTCTCTACAGCTCACAGAAACAGTGATTCATCCTCATGTATTCGGTTATATAATTACCGTGAAGCCAGGCTTGATTATTTACAGCGTAACTGTGGAGGTGTTATTCTCTGCACTGTCAGGAAATACACAGAACACAAAACCTCCTAGACACTTCCCTAATATAGGTGGGCAGTACACCTGAGTCATACTATTATAACCTTCAAACTAAAACATTTACTTTTAATCATTGAAGCTGGAAACCAGCAAGTGGACCAAATTCAGCCGAAACTAAACACGATACTAAACACGTTGCAGAATTATTATTTCCTCCATCGGCGACGTACACACATCCTCTGCTGACTCAAAGGGCAAAAAATGTCAGCTGTTGCGAAAGATTCAGGCCGTAAAGCGGTGGCCGAGCAATCCTGTCCTGTCAGACACACTCGGAGCCTTGTCCCCGCTGAGGAAGTGGGCCAGATCACAGTATGGAGCACAGTGTGTTACATCTACAACTAGCAGACCAACCTCAGACTGGAGACGTGAGATAACACACTCCGCCGTGTTCACGGAGAAAAGCAACCATCTACGTGCTGACGTTCCAAGCTCCAGTAAATAAAAAAAATAATCAAGGTTCTTCATGCTTTGTTGTTGTTTTGGTGAGACATCTCCAAGAGCTGGGAGATGTTTCACGTCTGCTACATACGTTATGTCTGATTCCCATATCCGGTGTAAATGTTCATGTATAATAATGAATCCTGGCTCGAGACCAATAAATACACCGGTGCCAGAGAGTACACGTTAGTAACCGTACGAGTCTGGGAATGGCTTTAGCCAACAAATGAAGGTCATTTGGTATTAATCAACCCCCCCCAGAATGCTTTGCATAAAACTGCCATGATTAATCTGGTCTTCTGGGGTGAACAGTGGTACTACCTCGTCTTTCCTCCTCTAGGCTACAGAATGAAGGTGAAGCAGTCCATTATGCGATATCTTTTTTTTAAATTATTAATCAGAAAACACAGACTATTACGCAAAAGCCGGCCGTATATTTATAAAAAAACAACAACAAATAATTCGACTAATTATTTGCTGAGTGCGTTTCATACCACCAAGAGTTATTTCCGTATTAACAAAGATGAAGGAAATGAAGAAGGCTAGCACAAGCCACAAATCTCACGGAGGCTAGATAAGTAGGCTGGGTAAAGAGTAACGCTTGGGGCATGCTCTTATAGGAAGACAATAAATGACGCGGGTGATGGGAAGGGCGGAGTTAGGTTTCCGACATTTCTGAAGTTTTTTTTTTTCGAGCAATCTTTCTGGAACTTTCTTCAAGTTAAATTAAACAGCAAAACATGTTGAACTGTACATTTAAGAAATATATTTTATATTTAAAGAAAAACATTAATCAGAAAAACACAAGGGAAAGAATTGATTTCATAATATTTTGGAGTATCGTCGCTTCACAGAATCCCTGTAAAACTGGAAGATCCGCTCAGATGCCTTCTGACTGACCGCGATACACTGCTGCATCTGTGTGGGGAAAAATAGGATTTCAAAAACAAACACTCTTACAGAGTGAAAACAGGAAGTACACCGAGGTACCATTTTATCAGATGTACCGCCCAACTCGGAAAATTGGCACCCTTGCTCGAGATGGATTTAATTTTTTTGTGTGCGGTTCACCTGCTTATAAACTTTTTAAGTAAATTGATTCAGTAAATTTATATTTTCAACAAAACTATAAAAGTCACAATGAGACTTTTTCACCAGTAAAGAAGAATATTTTGGAATCATGACTCGTACAAGCATTCTCCAATAGTAAAATGCGGAGGATGGCAGTGTTACTCGACCCTGAATGACGGTCACCAAGCTTCACGCTCGCTTACCTCTTTGACCGAGAAAGAACCTTTCGTCGATGACATCATGACATTGTGCTCTTTGCTGTCGATTGCGAAAGTCATCAGTGCTCGGCTTTCCTGAAATAAGAAAAATAATTTATTAGGGAATGCGTTCAAGGAGACATCGAGTCAGTGAGGTGAAATGCTGCGTTTTTGTGAAGACGACTTAAGTGGAATATGTTCTGTTAAGTCCTCTGTAAAGGGGAAAAAAAAAAAAAATCTCGCACCTTCTCTTGCTGAGCCGTGGGGTCTGTGATGATTTGGCTCTCGGCGTCGATGGCACATGTGACTCCGCAGAACAGGCGGCTCATGGGCAGCCCGGCATCCATCAGCGCCGTGCACGCGGCGTTCAGACAGCACGCTAACAACTGAGCACCAGATAAGGTCTGATTACACACATACACACACATATACACATTCTGCTTCAGGAATGTCAGACATGGAGCTCGCTCAATCTAAATGAAACTCGTTTTGTAATGGAATTGAAAGATTTGAGGAAGAAAAACCAAACAAACAACAAAAAATGAGCTCGTCTCCGTGCTCTTCTTCTAAGGAACCAAAACAGAGCAATAAACTCAGGACCATACATGTCATTAGCAAGCCGGAAAATCTGATACTGTAACTATGTCTCTAAACCAAGTCATTTAGGGATTTCACAGCAGCAGGGTAAATACTTATGCACTCGCATCTACATGAGTATTTGTAGTTTTTGGTGATCTTGTGCATTGAGATTCCTGTTCTTGTCTGACACAAGTGGAACCTGATGTGGTCTTCTGTTTCTGCCCATCTACTTCAAGATTTGATGCGTTGTGCTGCTTTTCAGCGATGCTTTTCTGCTCACGGTCGTAGACTGTAGACTTCCGGTCAGCTCGAACCAGTCTGGTTTCGGCCTGCAGAACAGGATGTTTTTTGTTTTTCACACCACTCTGTGTAAACTCTACAGACTGTCATGGCGTGACGATCTCAGGAGATCAACAGCTTCTGAAATACTCGAAGCAGCCCATCACGTACCAACAACCATGATCAAAGTCACCGAGATGATGTAGTCCTCGTTGTTATGCTTGATGTGAATATTAGCTCAAGCTCTTGACCTGTATCTGCATGATTTTCTTCACTGGGCCGCAGCCATGTGATTGACTGATTGGATATTTGCATGAATGTGCATGTGTTCCTAATAAAGTGGACAGTAAGTATATACAGCTTCCCATCCCGACCACCTCCCGTGCTGATTCTAAAGAATACAGAGTACCGCTCCATGTTCCTGTACTCCACGTTCTACCCTCAGATCAAGTCAAGTTAAAAGAAAGCTAGGAAGGATACCGATCCGTCATCGTGAACCACTTGCAGGACGAGCGTGAGGGATGAGCGAGGATGGAGCGTGGACAGCAGAGCGGCCTCACACGTCTCCCGCACACACTGCTCTCTAGTGCGCTCCCGGACACCTGAGGACACAGGAAAAGAGAACATTTCCCGAAGAGACGATCATTGGAATGTAGCCTTTATGTGACTGCCACCATGAGGTGAAAAGATGTAAACACATACACTACACACAAGACTCCCATCAAATAATAACTTCCTCCAAACATACAAGTAGAATAAAACTTCATGAGGTCATGCCTCTCATGCGTCTGATGTGTGGCGTGAAGCCAAATGACGTGCTGGGGAAATATTCCAGCTTCAAGATGGCTACTCTGAATTTAAAAAAAAAAAAAAAAAAAAAAAAAAAAAACCTTTTTTTTTTTTTAGAGTAATAAAAATAAACAAAGTACAACAAAAAACCTTTTCCTTTTTAAAAAATAAACATCAGCCATAACATTAAAACCACCAACAGGTGACATGAATAACATTGATTACCTTGTTACAATCCCAAGGGGTCAAGGGGTCAGATATATCAGGCAGAACGAGAACAGTCAGTCCTCGAAGTTGATGTGTTGACGACTGGGTCAGAGCATCTCTAAAACAGCAGGTCTTGTAGGGACTTAAAGGATCTGCTGCTAACGTCTTGGTGCCAGATACCACAGCAGACCTGCAGAGGTCTTGCGGAGTCCGTGCAACAATATTAGACAGGTGGTTTTCCGGTTTGGAAAAATTTGGGGGCTATTACGGTGCCAGTGGGGCTTGTCACAGCCTTAGTCACTGGACAGATCTGTATGGTTTTGGTTGCATCAGGCGACCAGGCTGAAGGATGCCGGGGCAGGTCAACTATCTATCGATCTGTGTAATCGACGTATTACCTCTTACTCACTGCTCAATTGGCACTTCGTGTTATGTTTGCATTCTGGATTTGATTATTTCAGTAGGTCCGTCACTACACGTACACCAACGTTCACCTTTTTTGCTGCTGGTACATCTGAGCTGTACATCCTAAGACATTCTGGTTAAATAGATTTAAGTCTACGTTAATGATGTTAGATGAAAGACTGATTTTGATCTGTGAAAGTGCACCATAAAGGCATTTCCACTCCATCTGATCTGTTCTGAATATCCACAAGCCACACACACACACACACACCACCCATACCCACCCACCCATCCATACCCACACCTACTGGGCATGCCGGATTTGGGGTGGATCAGAACTTCCAAAGTTGCTCGATCATAGATCTCCTTGTTCACTTTAACCTCAGCTGGTCCGTACACTCCTACCAGCACACTGGTGTCTCCTGTCAGCACATTTTCCAGAGGAAAGAGGGCGGAAATTATTACATTATTAAATTATTATAACAAGTTAATAATTCTGTAGTAATAAAAGATCTCGCTAGCTGTGTTATTGGAACATAAGCCCTTTGTTACTGACTCGGAATAGACAGTAATTGTGTTATTTATTTATTTTTAAATAAAACAGCACCTTGCATAAACGTGGCTGAACCGTCAGGTTTGGATAATAAACTCTGTTCGCTGCCGAACTCTCTCAGAACCGAGCTACTATTATCCAGCTCCATCGCGGCGTGCTCCGTTACGGCAAGTGTTTGTCGCGCGTCCTAATCGTCATCGTTCTGGGCGCTCATTGATGACGACAGTGACGCGGTAGGATCCCAACATACTGTTCCCAATTTCACAAAATGGCACGGTTTACTATTTAAACACGAGTCACGCTTTTTAAACCATATAAGAAATTCTTCTATAATAAAAATGTTAATAATTATTATTATTATCTTGACTCAATAATGGATGTATTGATGGATTCATTGAGTTAATATACTATATAATTTTTGTATTATACAAATTACACTCTTCTTAATAATAATAATAATAATTCCTTATATTCCTGCTTCAGGGTCGCGGGGAACCTGGAGCCTATCCCAGGAAGCATCGGGCACAAGGCCTGGACAGGGTGCCAGTCCATCGCAGGGCACAATCACATACACATTCACACACCATGCATGTCTTTGGACTGGGGGAGGAAACCGGAGTACCCGGAGGAAACCCCCGCAGCACGGGGAGAATATGCAAACTCCACATACATGGTCCCGGAGGGAATCGAACCCCGGAAGTGTGAGGCGAACGTGCTAACCACTAAGCCACCGTGCGCCCTCTATATATATGGCGGTTGGCAAACCAACTTAAGGTGCATTACCGCCACTTACTGGACTGGAGTGTGGGCAGCAGATTGGTGAGAGTCTGTTGATGTTCTTGTTGTGGGGATGGTCAATCAAATGTTTATTCAATAATGAATGAAATTATATAAATTATATACATGTTAGTTATACAATTTACATGAACGTACTGCAGCAACAACAACCAATACTACTATTACTACTACTACTAAATTATTATTATTATCATTATTATCATTATTATTATTATTATTATTATTATTATTATTATTATTATGATTCACACACACACACATACACACACACACACATACAGTGTATATATTCACTCTTTGATTCACTGCATCCGGTGCTGAATCATAATAATAATAATAATAATGATAATAATAATTTAGTAGTAGTAGTAATAGTAGTATTGGTTGTTGTTGTTGCAGTACGTTCATGTAAATTGTA
Source organism: Ameiurus melas (assembly GCA_012411365.1). Lineage (NCBI taxonomy): Eukaryota > Metazoa > Chordata > Actinopteri > Siluriformes > Ictaluridae > Ameiurus > Ameiurus melas. Next base: position 36,082,400 of record CM022754.1, on the reverse strand, counting down.
TAACTAACATGTATATAATTTATATAATTTCATTCATTATTGAATAAACATTTGATTGACCATCCCCACAACAAGAACATCAACAGACTCTCACCAATCTGCTGCTCACACTCCAGTCCAGTAGGTGGCGGTAATTCACCTTAAGTTGGTTTGCCAACCGCCATTAAAACCAAAAGAAGAAGAAGAACGGCAAGCCTCGTTCATCCTGACCTGTAAAGGGGGCACTTCGCGTCATAGTGACGTAACCAGCCGGGCTAAAGTGAGGACGGTCAGAGGGAAAGATGGCGGCTGTGAGGAACATACAGAAACTGTGGGGACTCGGTGTGGGTGCGATTCGTCACCACGCAGCTCTGAGAACATCCAGAGTCCTGCAGCAAAGAGCTTTCCGCCTCAGTGTAAGCCTCATTGATCAGTATAACCTTTAACGGGCGCGGGGTTTGGTGCCGGAGTATCTCTCCTCAATCTCTAGTATTTACAAGGACTAATCACCTGCTGGATATCTCTGGAGGACTCGGTGTTTAATACAGTCCTGGTGTTTAGAACAACATTTGTGACTTAGATGTTTATAACGGATTAATTAAATAGGACCGAAATAACCGTGACAGAAAACAATTGCGTTTAGAATTAGAATTTATTAATGCGGGTGAAATTCTACACGGCTCTATGACGCTCGCCGGTGCTCACTGCGCATGCGCGGTTCACATTTCCGGGTTCGTGTGCCTGCTGTCCCGGCGCTGATTGGTTGATTTCAGGGGGCGTGAACACAGGCATGCCTTCAGTCTCTGTGTATTGTTTAGTGAAAACAGACAAAAGAATCCCACTGTGATCTCACAAGGTCTTGGTGTGTGACGTCAGAGCTTTACAGTATTCAGGACTGACTTGTTTCGAAATGTTTACGTCTAGTTCTGGGCAGTATATTCAGCGTGGACATGTTATGCTGGTGTGCAGTATATAATATACACCAGATAATCCTCTGTTATGATTACAGACGAAATAAATAGGGTTGGGGGAGTTTGGGGATGTGTCGTCTTAATAGCGTTCAAAACAGCGTTACTATGAATGCAGAATAAATAAATAAGATTGGATGGACCCTGTCCAGGGTGTACCCCGCCTTGTGCACGATGCTCCCTGAGATAGGCTCCAGGTTCCCCGTGACCCTGAAGAAGGTATTAAGCGGTAGAAGATGGATGGATGGATGGATGTTTTCATTCTGCCCACATTTGACATTTCCGGCATTCTTTTTTTGAATAAAATATCAGATGTCAAATATCAAAATATCACGAGTGTGTACCTTGTACCATCATTCAGACATTTGAATGTCCAGGAGTTTTAATTTATGAAAGACACTGATGTCGGGCCTTTAACCGTTTATAGTCACCTTTAATGTTATGGAATGTCCATTATGTAAATTAGTTCCTTTTATTACTTACACTTTAATGTTACATCACCAACTTGTGTATTTCTGTATTTTTTCACTCTTTCAAGTTTATATATATATGGACCAAGTGGTCACCTCCCGTTTTCTGAAAATACTGGAAGTAGATTTCGCTCTCGTAGGTTTAGGTTTGTGTTCACCCCGATGTGATCATTTCAAGATATCTCGTGGACTTTTCACGCAGGTGTTTCTTTGACCCTTGTGAATACTCTTATTTACGACGCTGTATGCTCCTATGACAGGGAGCTCAGTGCCAGGAGTCGTTTGATTCGTCCTTGGAGAAGCCTCAGTTCCCCGGTGCCTCGGCAGAGTTCATCGATCACCTAGAGTTCATCGAACCCAACGTGATCTCAGGAATCCCTGTGTATCGCGTCATGGACAGACAAGGCCAGATCATCAACCCGTCCGAGGATCCACAGGTAAGGCGCTAAAACTTTCTCCACAGTGCACGTGCACACGTCACACACGCTGTAGTGTAAAATCACTGTATTGATATTGAGATTATTTTACGTACACGGTGTAATATTTGAAATCTGTTATGCTGTGGTTTCAGGAGGATTTGTTGGGCTTTATCTCTCATATGATGTGCTGTACCAGTTGTGATTAATGTAGCACACTGATTTGCATGATCTCCCCGAATATTTGGCAGATGAATAACATTTTTTTTCCTCTACACACTTTAATCGCATGCAACGAATGCTTCTTTTCCTCCATTGCTTCGTAGCTCTCTAAAGATACAGTGTTAAACTTCTACCAAAAGATGACACTCCTCAACACGATGGATCGTATTCTGTACGAGTCTCAGAGGCAGGTAAGTGTCACGGCGTTTTTTTTTTTCATTTTTCACTCCCATCTCTTTGGTGACGTTACGAACTGTAAACAAGGACCCAGTACGCCGCTGACCGGTGTTTGATTCCGGATTTAAGGGCCGTATCTCGTTCTACATGACCAACTACGGTGAAGAGGGTACTCACATCGGCAGTGCCGCAGCGCTCGACTCCAACGACCTGGTGTTCGGCCAGTATCGCGAAGCAGGTGAGAGTCCGCTTTTAAAATATCAGACCTCGTTTATGAAGTCGTGTGTAGTTTTAACACGTGCAGGAAAATGAAATAAAGCTGATTTTCTTCATACTCGCTTACGTACGTTGATCAATTCCACTCAGCCGTAATTACCCAAGCACGTTCACACAACAGCTGATTTACGTTTAGTGACGTGCATAATAGGCAAAGCTCACGAAGAGCTGAAAAGGACTAAATGACAACCAGATGGTGAGAGAGCGCCTCCTACGTGCGGAAAATGTCCCAGTAATGCAGCTCGGACACCTCCGAGTCCTTTTGAACAGCGATGCTTGTTTTGTTGAGTAGCCAGTCATATTTGCCTCAGTTTATGGATTTGTTTTGGATTGCTTTCTTTCAAGTCATTAAGGAATAACACACTTCAGATCGCGTTGTTGGGCGAAAAATAACGAACGCAATTTTGGTCTCACGACATGTGGTCTGGAGTGTTATTCCACCGAGTTTCGCAAGGAGATTACAGCGTTTCATTTTGTTAATAAATGACACGATGACCATTTCATAGTTAAATGTAATGTGGAACGTCTGAGAGACAAGTTACTTCCTGTTCTTAGTTATGTTATTGACAGGCATTCCCTCACCAGCCTTTCTCTCTCTCTCTCTCTCTCTCTCTCTCTCTCTTCATCTCTCTCACTTTTTTTCTCTTTCTTTTGTTTGTTTGTTTCTTTCTCTCTCTCTTTTTCTCTTTCTTTCTCTCTCTTTCTCTTTTTCTATCTTTCTTTCTCTCTCTCTCTCTCTCTCTCTCTCTCTCTCTCTCTCTCTCTTTTTCTCTTTTGTTCTTTGTTTGTTTCTTTCTCTCTCTTTCTCTCTTTCTCTCTGTATCGTTCTTTCCTTGTTTCTCTCTTTCTCTCTCTCTCTCTTTTTCTTTCTTTCTTTCTTTCTTTCTTTCTTTCTTTCTTTCTTTCTTTCTTTCTTTCTTTCTTTCTTTCTCTCTCTCTCTCTCTCTCTCTCTCTTTCTCTTTATATCTTTCTTTCTGTCTCTCTCTTTTTCTTTCTCTCTCTCATCTCTCTCATTTTTCTCTCTCTTTTTTAGTTTGTTTCTTTCTCTCTCTATATATATATTTTTTTTCTTTCTTTCTCTCTCTCTCTCTCTCACTCTCTCCCCCTCTTGCTCTTTCTCGCTCGCTCGTATGGGAAACCCTTTCCACCACGGAGGAAAAAAGTGTAAAAAGTTAATATCTACTTTATAGCTCACAATTGTGACATTTTTTGCATTGAGATTCTCACATTTTTACTCGCAATTCGGATTTCTTCTCTCTCGCAATTACAAGTTCACATAAAATTACAAGTCATTCTGACCGACTTTTATTTTTAATTTTTTTTGCAATTTTGAGTGAATATCTCTCCCTTCTGGCTTTATTTCTCGCAACTACGAGTTTACATCTCACAATTCAGATTTATTTTCTCTCTCGCACTTTAGACATCCGCTTGACATTTAGTGAGCTACAAAGAATGCGCAGACAAAGCAAGAGTCATTCTCTATAAATAGTCTATAAACAGTAAAAACAACAATGTAAACCGAGCTAGCTTGCACAAGCACATGCTCGTTACCTGAAGTTAGTCACATTTCAGGTACTGCATCAAATGCATGTCTAAATTGTAAGAGGGGAAAAAATAAAGTCGGAATTGTACGATATGAACTTGTAATTGTGAGGAAGGCAGTCAGAACTGTGAGATGTAAACTCAACATTACGAGAACTTGTGTCGGAGAAATGAGGTTGCAATTATCTTTAAAAAAAAAAAAAAAAAAAGTTATTTATTTATATAAAATGTATATGGCGTGCCCACCATACAAGTCCCTCTGTATGGTTACTATGGAAACAGCATTAGAACGATCGCATTGATATTAACCTTTCGTTCGTTCACCTTACAGCCGGATCTCCTTTCCGAGCCATGCCGTATACAGAAAATAGCGCGCACTTCAATCAGATTGAAGCATTCGACTGCTATGTGGTATAATGGCAGTAATGAGGTGAAATGACACGAGTTTAACAACAGCAAGAAAAATCACGAAATAAATAAGCGACTGCAGAATTTGTGTATAAAATTGCAGTAACTTCTTTCCAATGACATTGATTCTGAATCCATTCAGTGAAGGAACACATCGATGCGTCTCTTTATACTTGTATTTACTGACTTTGCTTACTTCATCTATGTGAATTAGCTGATCGACGAGGACTAGTGTTTTGTCGTTTGGCTCAGAATTTCAGTCACCACCTTTTACAATGCTCGTTAGCTAAAAGACGTTACGCTAATGTAGATTCGAGAGTTTGTTCATCCACTTGTGGTTAAAATGGAGCGTGGCGCTGTGTGTCCTCGTCTCTGAATGCTGTAGGAGTGCTGATGTACCGCGGTTTCCCTCTGGACCTGTTCATGGCGCAGTGCTACGCTAATGCCGATGACGTAGGGAAGGGCAGGCAGATGCCGGTGCACTACGGCAGCAGAGACCTCAACTTCGTGACCATCTCGTCTCCTCTGGCCACTCAGATTCCTCAGGGTGAGAGAGTTATCATACAGCATGCGGAAGTTAATAACCTGAATGAACACTGCAGCAGTAGGGGGCGGGGTCACGCTCAATCTGGGACACTCCTGCTGATTCTTCAGAAGCTATGGAGTTTGTCCGTACTGGAGTTGGTCAGTGTGCCGAGTAGAATATAGAACTGATCTCACACTTCACTACACCGAGATACTCCTGATATTGTAACATCTTCTTTATATGCATTAGATTTGATCTGTACTGGGATTTCCATTTTCTGATTGAGAGTACGCTGGGTGTCCTTCTATCTTTCTGTCATCGTTTACTCCTTTTTTTTCTGCTTTTTTCTTTTTTCTGATTCTTATTTATCCCACTTTTCCCCCATCTTCCTCCTGTCCTTTTTCTTAGGTTTTTCCTTTATTTGGTCTTCCTTTGTGTTTTTCTTTCTTTGTTTCCTTCTTTCGTTTGTTCTTTTATTCTTTTGTTTGTGCTTTCATTAGTTCTTTTTTCAAGTCTTTCCTTGAATATGCCTTTTTTTCTTTCATTCGTTTTCCCCCTTATTTCTTCTGCTTTTTTCTTATTTTTTTACTTCTTTTTTGTCCCATTGTCCCGTCTTCTTTCTTTCTTTTTCTTTCTTTGGTTATTCTTTTGTTTCTTTCTTTCGTTTCTTTTCTTTGTTTGTTTCCTTCTTTCATTTCTTACTTTTATTCTTTTGTTTGTGCTTTCATTAGTTATTTTTTTCATGTCTTTCTTTCTTTCTTGTATACTCTTTTTTTCTTTCATTCTTTTCCCCCTTATTCTGCTTTTTCTTTTTTCTGCTTCTTTTTTTATCCCATTGTCCCCATCTTGTTTGTTTGTTTGCTTTTACTTTTATTCTTTTGTTTGTGTTTCTTTTTTTTTTCTTCCTTTCTTTTGTAACTGCTCGTATCCCCATAGTCCTCAATAATCAAATGCTGTGGTGTTAAAGAAAATAAATGTCAGAATAAAATGTCGAAATACAGGCCAGTTGTACTGCAGGGAACAGCAGAAGGCTAAACAAAACCGAATTATTCCCCAAAACTCCTAGTGTATATGTTTCTTTGTGTTGGTTTTTTTCTAAGCACAACCCGAGTGCATGTTTCATGTCCTGTGTCCTTTCCCCTTCGTTGAATGAGCTTTTCTCCTTGTCTTCATGCAAATTATTTAGTTGTATAACAGAAATTGAAATACAGTTAATTAAAATGAAATCGATAACCTGTGTGTGTGTGTGTGTGTGTGTGTGTGTGTACTGTAGCGGCAGGAGCAGCGTACGCTGTAAAGCGGGAGAACAGCAATCGAGTGGTGATCTGTTACTTCGGTGAGGGAGCTGCTAGTGAAGGAGACGCTCACGCCGGCTTCAATTTCTCCGCCACATTGGAATGCCCAATCATTTTCTTCTGCCGCAACAACGGCTACGCCATCTCGACCCCCACCCACGAGCAGTACCGCGGCGACGGCATCGGTGAGCGTCACTTTCTCACAGCATCCAACACCACTAACTGTTAGGACCTGCTGTTGTGTGGAATGTATTAAAAGTAAAATTATTTATTGTCTCTTTCCCCCCCCTTGTATCTTTTGTATATTTCCTCTTTCTTTCTTTTCTTGTTTTTTTTTCTTTCATTCTATTTCCCCTTATTTCTTCTTTCTGAATTTTCGTTCTTCCCTCCCATCTTTCTTCCTTTGTCTTTCTTTCTTTCCATTCCTTGTGTTCTTTCATTCTTTATTTATTATTGCCTCATCTCTTCTCATCTTTTTAATTCTCATCTCTCTTCCTCCACCCCCCACCACCTTTTGTATGTTAGCTGCACGAGGCCCGGGCTACGGCATGATGTCTATCCGTGTGGACGGTAACGATGTGTTTGCCGTGTACAACGCTACAAAGGAAGCGCGGCGTAGAGCAGTGGCCGAGAACCAACCATTCCTCATCGAGGCCATGACCTACAGGTAAAACACAAGCTGAAATCAATCAATAAGAATAACAATCACGTGTGTGCGCTTCTCGAGCTTTTTTGCAGCCTCCTTTACTGTAAAAAAAAAAAAAAAAAAATTCAATTCTGTGGACCGTCTCAGTATAGATATATTTATGATCAAAATCCGACCGATCAGCTGTTTGATTTTACACAGTCATATTTTTTGAGCCAAATAAGAACTCCGTCATGAATACAATAACTTTGATAAAGAGGTGTTGTGATTTTACAGCACTGTAACTAAATGTAAGAACACGGAGCCTCTGGGTATGTTTGTTAGAATTTATGAAGAGAGGGTTGCGATGTTGGGAAAAGAGAAAGTACACAAAAAGACGGCGTCCGCACCACTACACTCTTCCCACACCAAGCGCTTGGGAGAGTTTGCCAAATGACACACAGACACACAAAGATCAAACGGCAAGATCTCTCATTTATTCAAAGAAAGGCTGAGTATTTATCCTGCTTGACACACCACAGGGACCAGGGGTTAACTATTGATTGGCAAGGCGGAAGGGTATTTTTGCATAAAACAGGAAGCACATCGATGTAAGACAGAAATAACTCCATATATGGTTTTCAGGAAGTCATAGGAGTACGAGCAAGTGTTAATCGGGAAGGTATGTAAATGTGGGGAAGAGTTAACAGGAACAAAGGGAAAGGTGTTCACACAGGAGCAAAGAAAGTGTTCACAAGGGAACAGAGAGGAACGAGTGCTCACAGTAAATTTCTCCGTGTCCTAACCAGTAACACCTGGGTCCTGTCTGTACATCACAGCCACATCTGGCTTCGAACTTTTCCTGTTTAAGATCAGCGTCATGTATCATTCTCAGAGGATCATCAGATCACCAGGATCATCAGATCTCTTTACAGCTTTTTCTATTTAGTTTCCTTCTTTCTCTCAGTCTCTCTCTTTGTTTCTGTCTTTCTTTCTATGGCTATCTGTCTGTCTGTCAACTGTACACGTATAGGCACTCTGTCTGTCTGTTTATCTGTCTGTCTATTTATGGATTTATTATTGTCGTAACCAGCAGATGAACCGATTAGACTTCGTAATCCAAATCCAAATAGGTTCAGGGTCACAGCAAGGTCAAATGTCTGAAATGGTTTTTCTTCAGAAGTTTCCTTCCTGTTTAGAATATTTAGTAATGGAATATTTGAGGGAAACAAATATTAGTAACAAGAAGGACTAGACTTGTGGCAGGGGCGTTCCTGTCCACATTGAGTCTGACTTGTTTATTTCTCTCTTTCTCTTCTCACTCTCTCATTCTCTCCCTCCTCTCTCTCTCTCTCCATTTCTTTTTTCCCCCTCTTTTTTCTGTTTCTCTGTTTTTATTTTACTCTTTCTTTCGTTCATGTTTCCATTCATTTGTTCGTTCTTTCTTTTATTTATTCATACTTTGTCATTCATTCTTTCTTGTGTTCTTTCTTTCTTTTTTCTTTCTTCTTACGTTCTCTCCTTGCATACATCTTTTTTTCTCTTTCATTCTTTTTCTCTCATTTGTTTTGTCCTGATTTTTTTTTCTTCCTTTGTGTATCTTTCTTACTGTTGTTTCTTTGATCTTTCTTGTATTTGTTCATACATTTTATTTCGTTTGTACTTTCTTTTTTGGCAGGTGGTTATGGGGAAAGACAGCAGACATGTCTTGGCTGAGTTCTTATCACCTACGAGTTCTCACTGAATCTCATTCAGTTTGAAGGCAGTTTTTTTTTTCCCTCACCACAAGCACCCTTTTTGTTGTTTTTATTGGTTGTTCATTGTGCAAGTAGATATGTCTTGATGTGTGAAGCCATTTTGAATGCTCTCTATAGTGCACTGCTAACTGCTCCCTTCCTCTGGGCTCAGGATCGGCCACCACAGCACGAGTGACGACAGCTCGGCTTACCGCTCAGTGGACGAGGTGAACTACTGGGACAAGCAGGACCACCCTATCTCTCGCCTCCGCCACTACATGACCGCGCGTGGCTGGTGGGGTGAGGACGAGGAGCGTACGTGGAGGAAGCAGTCACGCAAGCTCGTCATGGAGGCCTTCGAAAGGGCCGAGCGGCGTCTCAAACCAAACCCGGAGTTAATTTTCACTGACGTGTATGACGAGTTAACTCCAGGCTTGGCCAAACAGAGAGATTCCATGATAAGGCACACGCAGCAGTACAAGGAGCACTACCCCGTCGACCTGTACGAGAAGTAATCACTACGTTTCAGAATTCAAATATACTTAGTCACTTCCATTAGCCACTTGGATTTAGGTTGATGGTGATGCTGCATCTAAAATGGGAGACGTGATCTAATTCTAATCAAATTCAAACAATCATGAAGCACAGATACGTTTATGTCTGGGACATGAGACAGGAGTCTGCACATTTCTCTGTTACACAGTTGAGGTCATAAGTTTACACACGCTTTGCAGAAAAAAAGGGGGGGGGTTACATATCGTCCACAAGACACAGTAATAACCGAATTTACACAAATGATCCAAGAAGGCAACACGATACATTAAGAGCTAGTGGAGTGTAAACCAGAAGATATCCAAAATAATAACAATTTACAGCCATCATACTGTTCAAAAGTTTAACCCCCCCTAAACGTGTCATGTTGCCTTTTTGAGCATCGGTGCATGTTGGCACCTTTTGAAATAGTTGGATCTCAACATCATATAGCTGCTGTTGGAAAGGGCTCAAATTGCAGAAGATGCTGGAAAAGCAAAGATCTGGAGGACCTAGAGGATTTTTCTGAAGGACTGTGAGCAGTTTAACCGCTCAGGACGAACAAGGGACTCGTGAAGAACTCTCACAAAACGAAAACATAGTCGTGGATCATCCAGGTAACGACGCACAGTATTAATAATCAAACGTAAGTAAACTTTCAAACTGGTTCATTTGTATAAATTCAGTTATTATGGTGTCTTGTGGACTATATGTAAACATCTTATATGTGAAATAGCTTATTCAGTGCAGTACTAATTAAAAAAAGGAAATAAATAAATAACAGTCCTTACATTAAAAAAAAATTATTAACATTTTGCTGATTCTGCAGGGGGGGGGGGTGTAAACTTAAGACCGCAACTGTACGTTATTAACTATTTCTGTTGATGCCCTCCGGATTTTGAAAACACAACAGAAAGGGGGCGTCTGCCACTAGGGGACACTCCGTTGTACCTTTTTATGATCGCACACTACTGTAGCAGCGCGTGAGGACGTGAGATTTTGCTCCGGTCATGGTATTAACTGTTCATCATTTAACACGGTTTCATTATCACAATCTTTTTAATATGATCGTCATTAACCGAAAGACATGCATTACTGACATATATATTTATATTCACTTGAACTGATGTGTACACACTGATCTTTTTCAACTCGTTACAGTAAGCCAGCAGATTGAGGATCACCTATATACATGTTTCTGCCTCAGTGACTGTTTCCACATCTGTGAATGCGGTTAGTAAAATAAAATGATCAGGCGTTGAAGAACTGCGGTTTTTCGTTCTGTAAAACGTGACCGTATAAGCTGTATAAGGGTGGGTCGATGTCGTCTGTGTCTTTTAGTATGGATTATGAATTTGGGTTCAAACTTTTTCTTTGGATTTTAATTAATTTAAAACAAACTGCTGCTCTGTCAGATTTCCTTCATTGTTACGTTATCTTTAGGTTTTACATTTGGTCAGATTTACTGTATTATGTTTGAAACATGAATAAAATGATTGTGAAACGTTAATACCTTTTACATGACCTGTGATTGACCTGTGTTTGTGGAGGTTTCTCATTATAAATCTCGTTAGGAAATCTGTCTGATGAATGGATAAATATATATATATATTTATAAAATACACACACACACACACAGTGAGGGAAAGAAGTATTTGATCCCCTGCTGATTTTCTACGTTTGCCCACTGACAAAGAAATGATCAGTGTATAATTTTAATGGTAGATTTATTTGAACAGTGAGAGACAGAATAACAACAAAAAAATCCAGAAAAATGCATGTCAAAAATGTTATAAATTGATTTGCATTTTAATGAGGGAAAAAAGTATTTGACCCCTCTGCAAAACATGACTTAGTACATGGTGACAAAACCCTTGTTGGCAATCACAGAGGTCAGACATTTCTTGTAGTTGGTCACCAGGTTTACACACATCTCAGGAGGGATTTTGTCCCACTCCTCTTTGCAGATCTTCTCCAAGTCATTAAGGTTTCGAGGCTGAGGTTCTCACCCAAGATTTGACGGTACATGGCCCCGTCCATCATCCCTTTGATACGGTGCAGTTGTCCTGTCCCCTTAGCAGAAAACCACCCCCAAAGCATAATGTTTCCACATCCATGTTTGACGGTAAGGATGGTGATCGGCAGAATTCCTCCTCCTCCAAACACAGCGAGTTGAGTTGATGCCAAAGAGCTCCATTTTGGTCTCCTCTGACCTCACCACTTTCACCCAGTTGTCCTCTGAATCATTCAGATGTTCATTGGCAAACTTCAGACGGGCATGTATATGTGCTTTCTTGAGCAGGGGGACCTTGCAGGTGCTGCAGGATTTCAGTCCTTCATGGCGTTGTGTGTTACCAATTGTTTTCTTGGTGACTATGATCCCAGCTGACTTGAGATCATTGACAAGATCTGGGCTGATTCCTCACTGTTCTCATGATCATTGCAACTCCACGAGGTGAGATCTTGCATGGAGCCCCAGGCCGAGGGAGATTGACAGTTCTTTTGTGTTTCTTCCATTTACGAATAATCGCACCAACTGTTGTCACCTTCTCACCAAGCTGCTTGGCAATGGTCTTGTAGCCCAATCCAGACTTGTGTAGGTCTACAATCTTGCCCTGACATCCTTGGAGAGCTCTTTGGTCTTGGCCATGGTGGAGAGTTTGGAATCTGATTGATTGATTGCTTCTGTGGACAGGTGTGTTTTATACAGGTAACAAGCTGAGATTAGGAGCACTCCTTTTAAGTGTGCGCTCCTAATCTCAGCTCGTTATCTGTATGAAAGACACCTGGGAGCCAGAAATCTTTCTGATTGAGAGGGGGTCAAATACTTATTTCCCTCATTAAAATGCAAATCAATTTATAACATTTTTGACTGATCATTTCTTTGTCAGTGGGGAAACGTATACAATCAGCAGGGGATCAAATACTTCTTTCCCTCACTGTGTGTGTGTGTGTGTGTGTGTGTGTGTGTGTGTATATATATATGTGTATATGTGTGTGTGTTTGTTATAGCATTTTACTTAGTCGTACTTGTAAAATATTCTCCAACGCCATGTGATCTTATCTGACGTAAGCCTGAGGTACATTGTCACACTAATGAACAGACGAGACAAAATGACTCCTCATTATTAACGTTGGCAAGCAAAGCAAAGCAGATTGCAAGCTGTGCTCTGTGAAAATATTAAGAGCAGGAACTATAGCATCTTCCTGCAATACAAATAACCCAATTACACGTCTTTATCATAAAACTCATAAGTCTTCAGTGCTAGCAGCAGACAGCAGCAACCAACGATGCAGCTAATGCGAGCTAGGTGAAGAAAAACGTCCAACTCGAGGTGATGGTGGTGTAATGATACACAGAATGTAAATGCGATACGATGTGGTGGGGTCTCGTTGACTAACATTTTCCAGAAGAAAAAAAAATAGACAGCGCCCGAATAAGTGCCTTAAGTTTCCATTTTCACTTTTTAAACCTTGATTGAATCATCCAGGAAATACTGATTTAAAGTAGCGGCTAGATAGCGTGTGTGTGTGTGTGTGTGTTATTAGCACTGGCCAGTAGCGATCACATTGGCTCGTGGAAAACAAAGCATGTTTTGGAGAAGCGTCGGAAACCCTTTAGCATTTTTGGTTTGAGATAAAGAGAACGCTGCTTTGCAGGGGAGGGAGTATAGGCTTGATTAAGATTCATAAACATGTCCTGTCACAAACATGACCAATCGCCTTCGTCATTGAATCGAGAGCCTTGTATCGAATGAAAAAATACAATATCATGCAGTGTTTCTCCTCTACTAGGTGAGCGTTTACAAAGTATGATGGCCAAAAGTATGTAGACACCTGACCATCACGTTCATATGTCCTGCTTGAACATCCTGTTCCAGATTTAGTCCTCCCTTTGCTTTTATAATAGCCTCCACTCTTCTGGGAAAGCTTTCCACTAGATTTTGGAGTGTGGCTGTGGGGATTTGATAGCATTAGTGAGATCAGGCACGGACGCTGGGTGAGGAGGCTTAGGGCGCAGTTGGTGTTCCAGTTCATTTTTTCAGTTTGCATGTTCTCCCCATGTTGTGGGGGTTTCTTCTCCCAGTCCAAAGACCTACATTGCAGGCAGATTGGCGTGTCTAAAGTGTATGAATGGGTGTGTGAGTGTGAATGTGTATGTGAGTATGCCCTGTAATGTATTGGCACCCTGCCCAGGGTGTACCCTGCCTTGTTCCCTATGCTCCCTGGAATAGGCTCCAGGTTCCCCACGACCTTGTGGGATAAGCTGTATAGAAAATGGATGAATACTCTATACATGTATCGCTCCATTATTAGCCACATTGTTCTATGTTGTAGGCGTAGATTGAGAGATTAGAGATATTTCCGCCAACCTATCAAAATCACAGACCCTCTTGTTGTCCTCGAAGTGCACTTTGAGAACCACAGTTCTTGCCTGTTATCAGTATCAGATCAGTTTCTGAATAGTTGTTTGGATCTCTTGTTCCCCAACCCAGCAATGACACTGTATACAGACTGTTCTTCCATCATTAACCCACAGCCAGTAAAGTAATATGATCATTTCATCTAATCAGCGACTTAATTAAAAGCCAAGTACTGCAGGGGTTTGTTTTAATCTATGCCGCAAGAGCGTTCGTAGTCGACAGCCAAAGGGATTTGTTGACTCATCATAACTCAGTTAGTCCACTACTTATTTTTGAAGGTGCCCTCTTCATTTATCGTATTCCTTCTGCACAGCCAGTCTTTGACCTCCCACGATGAAATGATCTTTTCTCCTGATACGCAATTGTTTTTCATTATCTCCGTGCCCTTATGGATTGCTGATTCAATTTGGATGTGAAATTGCACATGTCACTTTGTATGGGTTTGTCACAGTGGCTGTTAATCAGCATGGTAAAGTGGGGCAGTCTGAATAAAGGACGTTAATGCAACATGGCACTAGAAACGCAGCCGAGCTGACGGTCGACTGTAGAATTTGTAACATCTGTTGACAAATCCAAGCACACAAATACACTATTTTTCTACTTGCAAATCGAGCACTACGCTGAGTTGGAAAACACTGAAGACTAAACAAGCATAGCATTTATTCCAATATCGCTCGTCTTTGTAGACTTCACCTCACCGTTTTCCATCGAGGGAGTCCTAGTTGCCATCTTCAGGGCCACTTCATTGATTTATTGGCTTCTTAAATGATCTTCCGGAAGCCTGAGGCACCGAGGCTACTGCTGGTGTAGCGCTAAGGATCGTTTCCACACAAAATCTTGAAACAGCTTCTTTTACAAACTAACCAAATTGCTCCAAGGTGTTAGCAGGATCAATAAGTTATTTAAAGCAAGCGTGCAAACAAACCAAAAAACCTACAAGGCAAATCTCTGGTGTATATAAATGCAAATCAGCTAGTTATCATGCTAGCTAGGTAACTGCTTAGTTACCAAGTGAACTATACCCTATAAAACACTGACACAATCTTGTACAGTTGTTCTTGCTGCCAGGTCAAACACTATATGGTGTTATGAATATGATATGAAATATAATGTTCAATCAAACAATACTATATTCACATTTAGCAGCAGATCTAATATCGCAGCTTGTATTGTATTATTAGGCCACCACGAATACGTCCCAGTATCTCCCAGTGGTCGTTTTTGCCATGCTGTTATACAGTATATTGATTCCACATGTATTTTTTGTAATCGTTTGCATCCAGCATAGTTTTTGAAAGGAGAAAAAGAAAAAGTAAAATATACCTCCAGTGTTGGGGGTTCGATTCCCACCGGGGCCATGTCTGTGTGGAGTTTGCATGTTCTCCCCGTGCTGTGGGGGTTTCCTCCGGGTACTCCGGTTTCCTCCTCCAGTCCAAAGACATGCATGGTAGGCTGATTGGCATGTCCAAAGTGTCCATAGTGTATGAATGAAAAGGAGTAAGCGGTATAGAAGGTGGATGAATTCCAAAATGTCTCTGTATACCTCAACATGACAATAATTCAAGACAGGTCAAAATCATCCATCCATCCATTCTCTACCGCTTACTCCTTCTTCAGGGTCGTGGGGGAACCTGGAGCCAATCCCAGGGAGCTTCGGGCACAAGGCGGGGTTCACCCTGGACAGGGTGCCAGTCCATCGCAGGGCACAGGTAAAAATCAACAGAACTCTATTCTGACCTTTTATATATTGTGTGTATACATTGTGTGATGTACATCGATAACTACAGTCATTTTTATATATATTACAGACGCAATACGGCAGCTCTGTATAACCAGTCCTGGAAATGCAGTGATCCATTTGTCCATTAGGGGGAGAGATAACATCTCTCCAGTTCTGGACCAGAAACCTGACCAGAGCTCCTTGACACTTTAATAGAGCTATCGAAAGAATAAAAGCTCCTTGAGTAAACAACGTCAAGACTTTCTGTATACGATAAATATCAAATAACACTGCAGCTACAGTGCAAGTGATAGATTTGGTTAGTGAAACTTTTTTCTTTCATAAAACAGATTTGTTAAGATGTTTCTTTGCCTTGAGTAGTTTATCGGAACAATGTAGACACAAGGTTTTCTCTGATTCTAGCCTCTTTATAAAGTGTCCTTTAGGGGCTTAAAAATAGCATATTTTAACCTCCCCCCAAAAAATGTCTGGTTCTGCTTCTACAGATTTATTAACATAAAGCTAAATGCCCATTTCCATTAAAACCAGTTGAGTTGAATGGAACGTATGAGCTGAGTTATTGATAAGTAAATAAAAAAGCGTATTAGTAAGGTTAGTTTGCTAGCTGACCACCATTACGGAAAATACATTTATACCCTTTATATATATATATATATATATATATATATATATATATATATGTATCTATGTATATATGTATGTATGTATATATGTATGCGCGTGGTAGGCTGATTGGCGTGTCTAAATTGTCCATGGTGTATGAATGGGTGTGTGAGTGTGTATGTGATTGTGCCCTGGCACCCTGCCTTGTGCCCGATGCTTCCTGGGATAGGCTCCAGGTTCCCCTGAAGAAGGAGTAAGCGGTAGAAGATGGATGGATGCATATATATAATTTTATTATTATTTTTTAAATATATATACCTATATATTTGTATTTATTTATTTATTGGTTCACTTAGTGACTTCTTTATGCAAGTTTTTGGGATTCTGCAAAAACATGGTATAATCTGCATATATACTTGCTAGTGTAATGCTAATTACTTGCTAATGTAATGCTAATGATATTCTTGAAAGTTTGTTGGGTTATTCTTTTATTGAAATACAGTGGTCTTGGGTGCATTATATAAAGCTTTTATGTGCTGAAGGAATGATTTCTTAAAAACAAAACCTGGAAATAGAAATGTCCAGTTCACATTTTTTTTCTCTGCCTCCACTGGTAATATTACAGTATGAAGGTCCTGATGTTGAAATAAGTTTATTAAGTTATTAAATGAGTAATGTTTACTTAGATTTTTTTTCTCTGTTCACAAATTCACTTATTTCTGAAGCCCATATACAGCCTATATGATAACGCTTAGTGGTTAGCACGTTCGCCTCACACCTCCAGGGTCCGGGGTTCGATTCCCACCGGGGCCGTGTGTGTGCGGAGTTTGCATGTCCTCCTCGTGCTGTGGGGTTTCCTCCGGGTACTCCGCCAGTACTTTCCTCCCCCAGTCCAAAGACATGCTTGGTAGGCTGATTGGCGTGTCTAAATTGTCCATAGTGTATGAATAGGTGTGTGTGTGAGTGTGTATGTGATTGTGCCCTGCGATGGACTGGCACCCTGTCTGGGGTGTACCCCGCCTTGTGCCTGATGCTCTCTGCGGTAGAAGGTGGATGGAGATTGATGGTAAATTTGCATTTTCAACACTGTTATGAAGTACTATGTATGCCATCAACAAATTTTTAAAAGTGTCATACATGTGCAATTTGTTAACAGATGAAGACTTTGCGAGTCATAATAATAATAATAATAATAATAATAATAATAATAATAATAATAATAATAGGAATTATTATAACATTGTCATTTAAAGAAAAAGTTACATAGAAACTCAAATATTACCTCATGAGTTTTGGTAAAAGCCCTTCATAAATCCTACAGCCAGAGCCGTGGCTACAGGACAGGTAATGCAGGCAGTTGTTTTGGACACTTTCCAAGAAATTGTCAAATCTCAAAGTGCAGAACTTCCCCCAAACCACCAATGAGAAATACCTGTAACCACCCTAAAGGTGGCCCAATCTGGCTAGTATGTGGGACCAACACAAGTTTATTTTGACTTGCAGTGCTTTTCAAAATGAAGAGGACTTGCTTGTCTGGAAGCCAGAAAGGAAAGAGAAGAAAGAAGAAGAGGAATAATGCAATAAGAAAGCAATAATGTAATGGAACACTAGTCCAGCACCATTTTGGGAAGCTTGGAGTTGGTGCATGGTTTGAAGAAGGTAATGTAGTTTATCTAATCGGGAAGCTTGATCTAAGCACTACATGCAGAATATACTGTATAGTAACACTGACACTTTCAGACCCTTATCCTATAGCTGGTTCATCATATTGCACATACACCGATCAACCATAACATTAAAACTGCTGACAGGTGATGTGAATAACATTGATTATCTTGTTACATTGGCATCTTTCAATTTTATATCAGGCAACAAATGAACAGTCAGTTCTCGAGGTCGATGTGTTGCAAGCAGGAAAAATGGGCAAGCATAAGGATCTGAGCATTGTTACAGACCAAGTACACCCCTTCATGACAACAGTATTCCTTAATGCCAGTGGCCGCTTTCAGCAGGATAATGATCTGATATACTGCAAAAATTGTTCAGGAATATTTAGAGGAACATGCCAACGACTTCAAGGTGTTGACTCAGCCTCCAATTTCTCCAGATCTCAGTCTGATTAAGCATCTGTGGGATGTTCTGGACAAACAAGTCCGATCCATGGAGACTCCACCTTACAACTTACAGGACTTAAAGGATCTGCTGCTACCATCTTGGTGCCGGATACCACAGCACACCTGCAGAGGTCTTGTGGAGTCCATGCCTCAAAAGCTCAGAACTGTTTTGGTGGCACAACTGGGAACTACACAATTTTAAGTGGGTGGTTTCAATGTTATGGCTAATGGTGTAGTTGGTTCAGTCCTTTGAGTTGTCCTGCCTGGGACTCCTATGGTCCCTCGAATCGCCTCTGCCTACACAAGAGCACCTTTAAGCTGGATAATGAGCTTGCATCCTTTCCAATGAATGGGACTTATATTTTCTTACTAAAGCCTCTAAGTGGACGACCTTCAGAACATTTCAAGTAGTGTGTTATTCTACATTGATTCTTGGTGTAATTATGGTGTAGTACCTGTGGGGGTCCACTGTGATACAGGGAGTATCATTATTGCCTCACGTTTGGATTCGATTCTGAGTTCGGGTTACTGTCTTTGTGGAGTTTCTCAGCATGTTCTCTAGGTTTTCCTCCCACTGTCCAGAAAGATTCAGGTAGGTGGACTGGCTACGCTGTGTACGTAATGTACATGGTGCCTTCCCATGGAGTTCTGGGTGAATATTCCCACAGTAACGCTGACTGAGTTGAAGCACTTACTACAGATGAATTAGTGAAGGAGTCAATACCCCTGTGGCATAATGTTAATCATTTCCGGAGTCCTTTCACTAAATTTTATTTCCTCAATCATACTAAACTGTGATGTTAATATATCATTTTGCGTCAAACTCAGGCCTATTTCCAGCATTCAACCTTGGACCCGAGCTCAATCTTCTCAGGGTGACCATTTGGGCAACACTTGACTGAAACTCTTATCTATCCATTGTGTCTGAGCATCATAGTCACATTTAGGCTTTAGTAAGAAAATATAAATCCTACCCACTGGAAAGGCTGCAGGCTCCTTATCCAACATAAAGGTGCGTTGGTGTCTTGTGCTTTAGTGTTTACGACTTCTCAGTCCCATTTCAGATCTTTCATCCACCCACTCGCTCTCCTTGTATCGCTCTCAGTAGTGTACTACAAATTCAGAGTAATCCATTTCTCCTGACAAAACCAACATTCCGAGAACATTTACTTTGATAAGATGTGGCATAGTAAGTAATTTCTGCTCCCCTTCGCAGGTTTTAATATTGACGTGAAACCTGCCATTGTCTCTGATGGAGACTCTCTCAGATTATGATGACACTCTGTTATCCCAGTACAGGAGATTACTTCAGTGAGGACAGGCTCTGACAGACACATTCTCCTGCTTCTCGAAGTCACAGTTGCAGAATAGCAGATATGACACTGTCCCTGCATGTTTAGCTGATTTACCAGAGATTATCCTGTGTGATCAATAAACTGATCGATAACGAGAGCGAGAACGTCACTAATTAAAGGAACACTTCAGAGCATTTGACATTAATTTAACGCATCTTTAGTACACATACGATTACCACAGAGACAAGTTTGGACTTGTGCGTGTTGAGAAAACCCATTTAGTCTAAGAACAGATTCTATGAATAAATGGTTCAAGTTGACAATATTATATATATATATATAATGTATATGTATATATATATATATATATATATATATATATATATATATATGTATATATATATATATATATATATATATATATATATATATATATATATATATATATATATATATATATATATATATATATATATATATATATTGTTGCGACGGACTGACACTCGGCGCGAGGGGAAAGGGAATCGCTCCTTTTCCAACTGCCATACCGGCACGAAGCAGGCGACAGTTGCCGGAGGGGCCCACCCAGAAGGTGTGGATTGAAGGGAGGCCGATTATCGCGCTGCTGGACACCGGGAGCATGTTGACCCTCGCCCGACCGTCCGTCCTCCCCCGCGGACTCCGGCCAGGGGGAAGCCTCACTGTGACCTGCATTCATGGGGACACCCGGGAAGTCCCGACAGCAGAGGTGCCGATCAAGAGCGTGACCGGGAGCTGGACTCTCCACGTGGGCATGATCCCTGACCTCCCTGTACCGTTACTCCTGGGGAGGGACTGGCCAGGATGCCCGCCGGGCTGGGACGCCGAGACAGGGAAGCCACGACGTCGGAAGCAGAGGACCGGGGCCTGGACCGCTTACCTGGCCCAGGACAACGGGGACGCCACTCCCGAAGGCGAGTCCTCTATATCGACTAACCCTATGTCTGTTGTCGTCCATCAGGTGAACCGAGAGGGGAGCTTTGGTCGGGAACAGAAGGAGGACGACCGACTCAAGCACTGCTGGGCCCAAGTACGGGTTGTAGAGGGGGTTGACCAAAACCCCGACCTGAGACTTCCCACCTCGTACTTCCTCGTCCGGGGTGGCCTCCTCTACCAATGGGCCTGCCACCGCGGGGAGCCGGTAGATCTCCTGGTGGCACCAAGGACGAAAGCGCCACTCGTCATGCACCTCGCCCATGCCCACCTGCTCGGCGGTCACCTGGGACCACGGAACACAGTGGAAAAACTGAGGGACCGATTCGTGTGGCCCGGGATGAGTGCCGAGTTCCAGAGGTTCTGCCAGCAGTGTCCCCAGTGCCAACGCACCGCCTCCCGGAGGCCCCTGCCAGTGCCCCTCATCCCTCTACCCATCATCGGCGTTCCCTTTGAGCGGATCGGCATGAACCTTGTGGGGCCCCTCCCCATGTCAGCCCAGGGCCACGAGTACATCCTGGTGGTCGTAGACTACGCCACCCGGTACCTGGCGGCAGTACCACTGCGCAAAGCCACCTCCCCCAACATCGCCAGGGAACTGGTACTCTTGATCAGCCGCGTGGGAATCCCCAAAGACATCCTAACCGACCAAGGTACGCCCTTTGTCTCCAAGTTAATGTCTGATCTGTGTCGGCTGTTGCAGGTGAAGCACCTGAAGATGTCGGTCTACCACCCCCAGACTGACGAGCTGATCGAACGCTTCAACCAGACGCTCAAACGGATGCTGCGGCGGGTGGTAGACGAAGAAGGGAGGAACTGGGACCTCCTCCTCCCTTACGTACTCTTTCCCATCCGGGAGTGTCCCCGGGCATCCACCGGCTTCACCCCCTCCGAACTGCTGTTCAGCCGGCGCCCTCGAGGACTACTGGACGTCGCCCGCGAAGCCTGGGAGGAACAGCCGTCCCCGTACCGCTCGGTTGTGGAATATGTACGGGGAATGCAAGACAGGATCGACCGAGTGGGGCCGATAGTCCAACAACACATGCGCGCCGCCCAGGAGGAACAGCAGCGGGTGTACAACTGCCTGGCGCAGCCTCGGGAGTTCTACCCGTCTACCACCCGCCGCAGCATCCGTTTGAGCGTCTGGTTGAAGCGTTCGATCAGCTCGTCAGTCTGGGGGTGGTAGACCGACGTCTTCAGGTACTTCTGGTACCCAGTAGTGCCTGCAAGTTCCTGGCCCGCTGGCAGGGGCCCTACACCATTCTAGAGCCTCAAGGCACCATCAACTACCGCCTGCAACAGCCCGGTAGGAGAACGGACGGGACACTATACCACATTAACCTGTTGAAGAAGTGGGTAGAACCGGCCCCGGTGGTTTCAGCTTACGCTGCCCTGGACACAGATCAGAACAAGCGTGCTTTGGTCAACCTCGGGGAAGACCTCACCCCCGCCCAGAGACAGGAGCTCCTCGAGTTCGTGGACCAATTCGCGGATGTGTTCTCCTCCTCCCTGGGAAGGAGCCAAGTGGTGCGCCACCACATAAAGACACATCCCGGCGTAGTGGTGAGACAGAGGCCCTACTGTGTCCCAGAGGCCCGGCGTAAGGCCATCGAGGAAGAGGTGGAGCGAATGCTACGAGACGGAGTTATCGAAGAGTCCAACAGCCCCTGGTCCAGCCCCATCGTTGTAGTGCCAAAACTCGACGGGAGCATTCGGCTCTGCAATGACTTTTGCAGACTCAACCTGGTCTCGGATTTCGATAGCTACCCCCTCCCCCGAGTGGACGACCTTGTGGAGCGCCTGGGGAGGGCCCGATTCATCTCCACCCTGGACCTCACCAAGGGGTACTGGCAAGTGGCCCTAGCGGCCGACGCTCGACCCAAGACGGCCTTTAGCACTGCCACGGGCCACTGGCAGTACCGGATCCTCCCCTTTGGACTACATGGGGCTCCGGCCACCTTCCAACAACTGATGGACATCGTCCTACGGCCCCATCGTAGCTTTGCAGCGGCCTACTTGGATGACGTAGTCATCCATTCCTCCACCTGTTCGGACCACCTGTTCCATCTGAGCACCCGGTACTCTACATCAGCCGGAAGCTGTCCCCGGCAGACAGTAGGTACGCCGCGGTGGAAAGAGAGGCCCTGGCAATAAAGTGGGCCATTGAGGAGCTGAGGTACTACCTGGCAGGCCGACCCTTCATTCTGGTGACTGACCATGCTCCCCTCCAATGGATGGCCAAGGCCAAGGACACTAACGCCAGGGTAACTCGTTGGTTTCTCGCCCTGCAGGACTTCTGTTTTCAGGTCCAACACCGGGCAGGGACCCTACACGGGAACGCAGACGGGCTCTCACGGAGGGACGCACTATGGGCCCACCACCCGCCGGCAGTAGGCTCGGAGCTTGGGGGGTTGTACTGTCGCGACAGACTGACACTCGGCGTGAGGGGAAAGGGAATCGCTCCTTTTCCAACTGCCATACCGGCACGAAGCAGGCAGCCCCACATTGGACCTAGCATTAACCGGAAGGAATCGCTGGGGAGGACCCACCGTCCGGGGATTGGAGGATCGGACGGAAGAATTCCACCACTCTCTACCCGGATGGCGGAAATAAAAGGACGCCCTTCCGCCCCGGGAAAGTTGAGTACCGACTTACGGAACGGGGTGTGGGGGAACGGATCCTCGTACAGGTATTCACCCGTACTCCCTTTAAAGCTGACTAATCGCTCTCTCTCTCTCTCTCTCCCCTGCATATACTTCGGCGGAAGGCACCGACACGGACGAGGACGGCGCCGGCCGAGACGACGCGCAGCGCTGAGGGACGGCTCAAGAACCCAGAGGCTTCTTCCGGGATTCCCCCGACATGCCCCCGCGAGCGTCACGGGCGGTCAGCCCTGCCCCGCAGACCTACACACACGCCCCCCGGACCTACACTCTACCAAAACAAGAATAAAGCCTGAGTTTTTGCTCTACTTCCATCTCCGTGTCTCTGTGCATCGCCCCCTCCTCACATATATATATATATATATATATATATATATATATATATATATATATATATATATATATATATATATAAATACAAAGAAAGTTCATTGTTGTCCAAAAATGGTATATTAGAATATTCCTCGGACTGATTTACCAATTCAATTAAACTTTATTTCTATAGCACTTTAAACAATGGACATTGTCCCTAAGCAGTTTCACAGATATCTAGATGAAGATATAGATTTATCTCTAATGAGCAAGCCCAACGGTAGCAAGGAAAAACTCCCTGAGACGACATGAGGAAGAAACCTTGAGAGGAACCAGACTCAAGAGGGATCCCATGAAACCAGATAGTGAGAATATTAACATTAAAACCACCAGCCTAATATTGTGTAGTGCCACCGAAACATCTCTGACCCGTCGAGGCATGGACTCCACAAGAGCTCTAAAGGTCTGCTGTGCTATCTGGCATCAAGACATTAGCAGCAGATCCTGTAAGTTGTGAGGTGGGGCCTCCATGGATTGGATTTGTTTGTCCAGAACATCTCACAGATACTGTCAGATTGAGATCTGAGGAATTTGGAAGCCAAGTCAACACCTTGAACTCTTTGACATGTTCCTCAAACCATTCCTGAATAATTTTTGCAGTGTTGCAGGGTGCCTAACCTGCTGAAAGAGGCCACCGGCCTGAAGGGATGTATTTGGATTGCAACAATGTATAGATAGGTGGTACATGTCAAAGTAACATCTACATGAATGCCAGGTCCCAAGGTTTCCCAGAACATTTCCCAGAGCATCACATTGCCTCTACCAGCTTGTCTTCTTCCCATAGTGCATCCTGGTAATGGGTCATTATGTTAAAAGAAAATAACCCATTCCCGGGTGCTGTGATACAGCTCAACACGAATCACTGTTACCAGTCAGTGTTTTATTCCTCTTATAACCCTTGTGTGTTATTTATTATTTAATACCAAATCCAGTCGTATGTTCAGCAGCACTTTCAACACATTTTCTTCACTTCTTGTGAAATTTTGTCTATTTTTATAGCTAGTACAACATGTCAGGATAACAAATAAGTCATTTGTGCTTTCCTGAAGGTTCTCTGGTATACTTGTGCCATCTGGCAGAATCTGAGACATAACTGTGTTTACTTTGAATCAGGTTGGCTGTCCTGGTAACATATTCATATTTTTCTGTTATTGAAAAATAATCCACTTTGGTGCTGTAGCAGTGACTCTGCTTTACGTCTGGCTGCATCACATAAAAATGTTCATCCTGCTTGATTTTACACGTGAATACCTTTTCTTATGGCATATTTCCATTTGTATTACGTTGAATGAATGTTTCATGAGATCAGTTTTCATCATGCAAGAAATTATGCAATTTTTTATTTATATTTTTTTAAAATGTTTATTGTTTTTTGGTCATTTTCATCTCTTTCTCACTGAAATGAGCCATGGAGAAAAACAGAAGAACATTTACAAGAGTAACATGCAGGAGAGGCTGTGTGTGTGTGTGTGTGTGTGTGTGTGTGTGTGTGTGTGTGTGCGTGCATGTGCGTGCGGTGTGAGCGTGTGTGTGTGTGTGTGTGTGAGCGTGTATGTGAGCATGTGAGAGTGTGTGTGAGCAATGCAAACAGTAAGACCAGCATAAATACTCTGCCTCAGTGAGGTGGTGTTATACTGTGCATTTCTACGAAATATCAGTGACCACACCGAACATAGTTTCTTCAAGTAATGCAAGAATATAATCATGGCTTATGAGTTTATATTACAAACGCAGGGAAGGTGGAAAACGTCAAGGCAAGAGGTGGTGAAAACAACACACCTGGCAACTAAAGAGGAATGCTACAGGGCTACAAAGAAACCTTGTGATCTCTTTCCTCACACGCCGAGTGATCTCAGTTTCATCTCAGATAAAAGGTTTTATTCAGATTTTTTTGAGGGATGAGACTAATTAATCTGAGCTGATATGTCAGCACTTTAGTCAGGACATTAGCTTGTAAAATAAATACAATAAATAAGTAGATCAATAATAGTATAAATCCAAAAAAACATATTTTTACAGTGTAGGGAATGAAATCAGATGGCTGCAGAGTCTCAAATGAAATAATAACTCGACTCCAAAATCCAGCTTCGTCTGTTATGTCAAACAAATCTGCTTTTGTGGGGGGTTTTTTTGTACTAAAGTAACAATTACCCATGCGATTCCTAGCACATTTCAATCAACGTGGCTTTGATAAATCCTCTATGAAAAGTTGTACTAAATAATCATGTGCTAATGAAGTGTATGCAGGCAAGTGATAATAAGCAGACCACGCAGCGATCAAAAAAATTATATAAATAAATAAATAAACAAAACAGCATTGAGATCTGCTGGAAATAATTTTTTCAAAGTGCACTGAAGGTGTGAAGGTTTCAGAGAAAACAAAGGAAGCACAAATAATCATCGTTAGCGCGTTGAGTCAAATCAATGGTGCGTCAAGTGTCTCTGGGAAAAAAAAGAAAAAACGATAAAAAAAAAGTATTACAAGCTTCTCAACTTCTCTAAAACGTGATGAAGAGAAGTGCATAATCGTGCAGCAGGATGGCTGTGGATATGAAGAAGCTGAGATGAGACGAGGCAGAGTGTCGCTTTAGACACCTGCTCGGGCTGTTCGGGCTTTTGTTCGTGTTTTTTTCCCCCCTCGTTTCTGTCGCTCATTAGTCAAACGCTTTCACTGCGAGCTCAAGAGTCTTTTGAAATGAAGAAGGATTGAAGAGTTTTGTAAGAATTATATAAAGATACTGTAAGTAGAGACATGTCTTTTAAATAACAACGAAAGATGTCTCTGTATGGGTGAGGACAAATTTAACGAAAGAGTTCCGTTTCAGTACAGGGAGTCGTATACGGCATTAGACGTTCGTAGCTAATACACGAGTCTGCTATACTTATCTAGCGTTATCCATCATCTTCAACCGCTTACTCCTTCAGGGTCACGGGGAACCTGGAGCCTATCCCAGGAGCATTAGCACTGGGCACAAGGCGGGGTACACCCTCACACACTCACTCACCCATTCATACACTACTGACACTTTAGACACACCAATCAAACTACCTTGCATGTCTTTGGACTGGGGGAGGAAACCGGAGTACCCGGAGGAAACCCCCGCAGCACGAGAACACACATGGACCCGGCGGGAATCAAACCCCGGACCCTGGAGGTGTGAGGCGAACATGCTAACCACTAAGCCACTTAGCCGTTATTCGGCGTGAAATTTTTTATTCTGATTTCAGATCATTTTCTAGAATAGCCACTCTGACTATAGCGCCGGCTGCGAAGGTTTCCTGGTAACATGGCGAGCTGCGTTTTTGTTTTGTTAACCTCAAGAGAGGACAGACTCTAAAATAACAAAAAGTTGTCTTCTGGATGTTCTACAACATCGAGTGGAACTGTAACGGTAACACTTTACAGTAACAGCACATCAATAATCATGCCCTCCGTACATGAATGAATACTTATTCAAATATGGACTAATCATGACCTGATGAAGAGATAACCTTAACAACAACGTGAGGCTTATGAACGCAAACGTGAATAACGACCACCTTAAGTACGTTTCTTATTCACTGTATTAATTAACGCATAGGGAGGGGTAAACTAAATCACACATGCTCTATAAGAAAGAATATTTCAAATTAAACATTCATAATGTCATTTGCCCCGTGCAGCCGCGTACACAAACATCATTGGATGGCGCTGGATAACTTTCATAATTGACATGGATCCTTCTTTTAAATGAACCCTTGTGGGCAAAAGAACAGTGGTCTGTTCCAGGTCCCAGGCATCCAGAACATGTCCTAATACTACAGTGGGATTTCAAGAGAAATGGATGGTGGATGACGTGAAACGGGTCGAGATGAAATGATTGGTGTTTGTCATTAGTGCGTCTTTCTACGTTCAATAAGAAGGCTCAAGGATCAAAACTGATTAAAGTAATACAGCTGCACATGGCAAATTCTAAAAATGATTAGAAATGATGCACGTTTAACTCATATTCTTGCTTATAGAGCATGTGTGATTGAGTTCACCACTATGTGTTCATTAATACATCCCCTAACGAACATGTACTAATGTGTATTTAAGGTGGTCGTTATTCAGGCATGAATTCATAAGACTCACGTCGTAGTTAAGGTTGGCTCTCCATTAGTTTGTGATTAGTACATGCCTTAACTCATTGTTAGTTCATGTTTCAGTAAGTATTAATTCAGGTATTAACACGTGATTATTCATATTGTAAGTACAAATCGCTAAAATGATCGCGTGTCTTTCTTTCAAAAATAAAAATGATAACAGTTGGCAAGTTGCTGTGGCGTAAAAGGAAAACACTTCAGGATGTTACTGTAAAATAATCAACTTAAGGGCGGTGACAGTTTGCGTTGTGTTGTTGATTACGTCCCGATAAGAGCAGTCATTTTTATTATTGACATTTAAATAGTGAATACAGCAGTTACTTCCAAACATTAGCAATTCAGTTAAGGTTCTCTTATTCTAACCTTCTTATTGTAGGCGCTACACTGTAAACCCGGTTGAGTTCATTTAACTCAAAAAATTCCACGAAACTAATTACCTCTACATTTTTAAGTCGATAAATCAATTTCTTTATGCCAAATACACTTAAATGACCAAATTTGAGTATAATTTGTGTTAGATTTAAGTGTATTTGCCTTAAAGAAATTGATTTATCAACTTAAAAATGTTGAGGTAATTAGTTTCCTCGAATTGTTTGTTATATGAACTTATCCGGTTTTACAGTGTGCCTGCTTCCTGTCTTTAATAACTACTCTTTCTGGAAATGTGCAGGTTAATTAACGTCTAATAAAATAATATTCAAAATATATATTCGAAATATTTTCATTTGCTTATATATATATATATATATATATATATATATATATATATATATATATATATATATATATATATATATGTATATATATATATATATATATTTTTTTTTTTTTCTACTTTTTTGTCTACTTTTGTAGCAGAAACAGCAACTTCACCAGTCAAAACATCTTGAATAGAAGTGTAAAAATTGTATTTGCTCCTTTGTAAGTCGCTCTGGATAACAGCGTCTGCTAAATGAATAAATGTAAATGTAATATTTCTTGTGCAATTATGATTTGCACTAATTGCAGGCATACATGTGTCTTGTTTAAATACAGAAGTATTTACTTCTGGAAAATCAGATGCTTCTGATTATGGTTCATCCTAATCACCTCATAATGAGAAATATTTCCTCCTGATATCGTTTTTATGGTGTGCATCAGTAAAGGCGACGGGAAGTCCAAAGATACTTGTGTATTTAAGGAAATGTGTAAACGGTCTTCACGTGATATTCGTTTATCGGGTTTCGGTGTTATATGAGTATTTAAACGGTCAGAATTCCTGAAAGACAGTTGTAATTATGGAGAAACCGCTAACACCTATGATAAAAAGATAAGTGTATAGAAACACTAATAGGCACTAATTATCATAAGAGTGTGAAGTCAAATTAATAGCGTGTCAAGTGTGTCTGGGGGAAAAAAAAACAAGAAGAAAAAAAAAAACAGGCAAAGCTACTCGACTTCTTGTTAATGTTCCCAAATCAGTGCTGTATTCACTACTTATACACTCATTAGCTATTCATTAACGTCTAATATAAAACATGAAGCGTTACCAGGTAATCATCTGATCGCTAAACTCAGAACAGGATTTGATCAAATGAGGTACGATAGCGCGTAAAGGAGCTGTTTAACAGTGTTGAGAAGGTTTTATGTATACAAGACAATAGCAATTTTTCCTAAATATTTGTACAAGGTCAGGATCTTGTGCTTGATTGGCTATATTTAGCCTGTCAATAGCAGTGAGAAATTGTGCACAGGAACTAATTTCTACCCGTAAAAAGGAGAAGCTTCTGTGGCATGCAGGTAATATTACGAGCCTTTTTTTTTTCGTTAAACATTTTTTTTAACCCCCCGAAGGCACCGCTGATACCTTACGAACACTTAAATGCTTCCGTTTGTTTTGTTGTTTTATTACACGGCGTTCATGGTGGCTGTAGATTACGATCTGAACCAAAACTGACATCATTTATGGCGTCTTTTCTCATTTTGATAGCAGAAGACCAACAGTTTAAAAATGATAAACCATACTACGGAGAGGGCTTTGTGAGAATCTCCCTAATACGTTAATACTGCGAAGGTTTTATTGCAGACCCCCCCCCAGAGCTGCCACTGGGCTCATATTAGCATTGCATCTTCGCCTGAGAGGACTCCTCTAAAAAAAAAAAACAAACAAAAAAAAAACGAAAATCCATGGCTTACGTCGTGACACGAAGTCCAGTTTACTATTCGTGATTTTGTTCTTCGACGCTTTTTCCCGCATTTAAACGCGACGCTTTTTCTGCCTTCACTGAGCATGTGCAAAAGGCTTCTGTTGTGGCATGTTGATGTCTTTAATCTCACTATATACTCAGTTACTATAAATACAGTAGTTACATTGCTTTGTTCGGTTTAATGCTAGAACACCTCATTTTAAAGCCTATGATTGTTCATATTTACAATACTATAATGTCCACCCTACCCCCCAAAACAAACAAACAAAAAACCCCCCCAAACATTTAAGTGCCGCTCTTTTTCATTTCTAATCATAAGAACAGTGCTATATGGTCACTCACTGTGGAATCCAACATGGCTGCTAGGCTCGGGATGTGAGTAAATATCGCAGTTACGCTCCTGAAACACTTTGAGAACCTGTATTTTAGTCAAGCAGAGAACAAGAAGTCAGTAGTTCTGAACTAGCAAGAGAATGAACACGACGGACAAAAGGACATTAAATGAACAGGAGACATTGTGTTAAGAAAACAAATCCAAACAAAAGAACACATTCCCTTCTATGTACTGCAGGTGTTAATCTCTGAAAAGAGTTCTGTCTGTGAGTTTATTTATTTCTTATTAAGAGCAACCAGATTTGAGATGATTCGCCCTTCCTCGCGCAGCAGGTACGCGCCAAATCCAGTGTGTCTCTTTTGGGAATACACTCCTGTTCTGGGAAGAGTCAGGGATCTCTCATCTCTGCTGTTTGTGTGTGTGTGTGTGTGTGTGTGTGTTGCTTGAGAACAGATGCGTCGATGTTTTGCTGTTTCACTTCCTGTCTTTTTCTACAATCATAAACAGCTTTACCTACAAAATACCGCGTGATATTGCCTTGTTGAACCAATCTGTGCTTTGAAAGATTTAATTATGGTAGTCAGTTTATTTTGCTGCAGTTAGCAGGAACAAGAAATCATGTCTGAAGGTTAGGTTCTGAGATGCTGTCTCTTTGTTCCTGTAGGGTCTCGAATGATCCAAGTGCCTGAAACACATTAAAAAATGGCATAAGTTTAAAAAAAAAAAACCCAAAAAACCCCCAGCATTATAAACATCACTTAATTTTCCAAAATTCCAAAATCAAAGTCCAAAATCTTTACGCAGGGAAGTCTGCATGTGTTTAGAGCTGCAGCTGCTTAAAATTGAGTTGTGTCCCAAATTGCATACTCACTTATGCACCATTCTATGCCATTTTCTGGTATAAATATTGCGAGTAGTGTGTACACACTGATCATTCCAACAAGAAGTGCACTTCAAGTACCCGTGCGATGCACTTCTTCAGCCGAAAAAGCGAACTGTAGAATGTTGGACACTTCATGCACTCAATGGTTGAAAATTTGCTTATGTAGCGGAAGTGGGGAAGGGCTACCAGGTGCTCACGCTAGCTCAAATTTGCTCAGATTTAAAAAAGTGTGAAAACTTCAATAAATATAAAATACACACTAAATCGAGGCGGAATTACTACGCTTTGCATTTGTGGGGCACTATGTGACTTAAATGTTCACACTGCCAGTAGCCATGGCCACAACCATTTTGAATCGTCCGAGTAAAATTCGCCTGAGGAGACGATTACGCCTCTGTCCGATGGTCACTGAGGTCGTGTTGGGCATAAACAGTAACACTGATATCAGAGTACAATGAAGAAATGAGTTTTTCACTGACTCTGGGTATTCTGCTAAAAAGCTAGCAGTGTCGCATTACGTGCGCTTAAGGTCATTTTCCATGCACCGGAAAACGGCTTATTCGCCCGGTTAGTAAAAAAAAAAGCATTTCATTTGAGACGATACTATCCTTCTAAAATTCATACACTAGACGGTAGAGTATATATAGTGCATAGTTATAATACGCCAATCAGATTTAGCAAATCACCTGCAGGAAATTCACACCTCTGGGGTTGCCAGAGATTTCCAGAAGCATCCTATTAGTTTGCATTATTATATTTTTCCATCTCATGCAGTGGCAGTTCTTTCATAATGAAACTTGTTTCTAAATCGGGATCACGAAATCGTAATGTGTGAGCAGAATGTAAGTTATTGTATGGTTTTTTAAGGCTATTTTATGTTGGGGTTTTTTTTTTGTTGCTAATTTGATGTGCTGTCCTGTAAAGACAACAGGAGCAAGAAATTGCTTAAAGATTGATAAGCAATCTATGTCCCCATAGCCCTGTTTGGATGGGATTAAATGTACAAGGGTTCCAGGGGTAATTTCCGATTTCCTATTATGCTGTGATTTTACATCCATCCTGATCAACCGTTTCAGCGTTATTCTCCACCCTCCAAACAAATAAGTCATTTGTGCTTTCCTGAAGGTTCTCTGGTATACTTGTGCCATCTGGCAGAATCTGAGACATAACTGTGTTTACTTTGAATCAGGTTGGCTGTCCTGGTAACATATTCATATTTTTCCCCCCTCTGTTGTGTAAGAGAAATAAAAAATACTTCAGGACGCGCTGTTATTGAAAAATAATCCACTTTGGTGCTGTAGCAGTGACTCTGCTTTGCGTCTGGCTGCATCACATAAAAACGTTCATCCTGCTTGATTTTACACGTGAATACCTTTTCTTATGGCATATTTCCATTTGTATTACGTTGAATGAATGTTTCATGAGATCAGTTTTCATCATGCAAGAAATGATGCACTTTTTAATTTATTTTTTTATTTTATAAGTGTTTATTGTTTTTTGGTCATTTTCATCTCTTTCTCACTGAAATGAGCCATGGAGAAAAACAGAAGAACATTTACAAGAGTAACATGCAGGAGAGGCTGTGTGTGTGTGTGTGTGTGTGTGTGTGTGTGTGTGTGTGTGTGTGTGTGTGTGGTGTGTCAGCGTGTGTGTGTGTGCGTGTGTGTGTGTGTGTGTGTGTGTGTGTGTTTGTTTATTTACCAGTGTTGAAGAACATGTCAGATTTCCACATTTGGGTCTGTGAAACCTTTCTTGCCTTCATTCACCAGGACAGGTTTTTCTGTCCTTGTGTGCCACACGAGAATCTGCACAAATGTATCAAAAATAGAAAGTATTTATCCAGTTCATCCAACAAAACAACAACAACAACAACAAAATGTCTTCTGCTCTTGTGCATCGGCAGGGTTTAAACTTTCAAGATGTTCACAGCTCTAGGTGTGTGATGTGTTTCCCTAACACTGAATTTTCAGTGCTGTAGTGCACTTGGCTCCACGTCTGTCTCTCTCACACACACACACACACCACACACACACGCACACACACACACATATATATGCAAACCTCTCAGCAGAGGTGTACCAGCTAGTCTTTCTCCAAACTGAACACTGTGATAAAGACAGTGTACTCAAATGAATGCTTCGAAAACTAGATTTTTTCAATTCTGCACTGTGTCCATCAACTAGTCAAAAATAATTGGTAATATATGCGCCACCATCCTGCCTAATAACTATTATAAATATGCAGCATCATGCTTCCTGAACGCTCCTGTAAATATGCACCACCCCGCTTCCTCTGAAACACTTGTTACTGTGCTGAGAAAAAAGCAGTGAGGCGTCTGCAGCGTTCGAGCTGAGGAAGGCACTAATAATGTTTGCTTAGGTGTAGATGGTCCTTCATACTGATGATTCATAAAGGATAAGATAAACCTCGTCTTTCTTCCCTCAGATTTGTTCCCTCGTGCCCTGAGAGACTGAGAGCTGACTCTTCCATTCTCATGCCCACTTAACCAGGTTAAAAGGCTAACTGTGGCATTTGATTTGAGTAGTGGGATTAATTATGCATGTGTGTGTGTGTGTGTTTTACAATATGGTAACTCCCTGGTATTTAGTAGTTAAATATTTCATACACTGCAGTAATTTGCTCATAGTGTTATAGGGCATATACTGTATAGGATAATATACTTTTAATAACAGGTAGAGACTCTGGTGAAAATGAAGTGAAAAATAGGAAAACAAAAACTCGTTCCTGATTCATTTTCATATGATGTGGTCTGAAATTTCACTGCAGCCACTGCATAAACTTCTATGGAGGGAAAACGGTGAGTTAAGGAGTCATACGTTTTCAGCACATGCTCTTTAGTTTCAACTTTATATGAATTATTTGTGGCCTCGGGTTGAGTTCATATGAGGTTCACTTTGCAACTTGAAGATGCAAGTACAAAAAACGAATGCAAGAAAACATACTGGAGTACTTAAGTCAAGGTCTAAAATCTGACATGTATGTACTGAATGTATGCATGTATGTGTGCATATAAACATGTACTGCCTGTTTCAAATCCCCCCACAACATTTCAATAGGATTCAAATCCGGGCTTTGTCTATGTCATTCCATAACCTTCTATTTCTTCTTTTTGAGCCATTCCTTGGTGGATTTGCTAGTGTGCTTAGGATCATTATCCTGTTGAAAGTTCCACTTTTGCTGCAACTGCAACTTTAAGACAGCTGGCCTCACATTATCTTCAAGCACTCTTCGATAAGATGCAGAATTCATAGTTGAATCAATGAATGCAAGCTGTCCAGTCACTGAGGTAGCGAAAGCAACCCCAAACCATAACATTTCCACCACCGTGCTTCACAGTTGGTATGAGGTGCTTCACCTGAAAAGCTGTCTTTGGTCTGTGCCAAACATGCCTGTGGTTACTGTGGCCAACTCTATCTTTGATTCGACTGTCCTGAGCACATTATTTCAAAAATGCCTAGTCTTTGCCTATATGCTCTTTGCCAAACTGTAGTCTTGCTCTAATGTTCTTTTTATACAGCAAAGGGTTTTTCCTGGCACACCTCCCATGCGGGTCAAAATTTGTGCAATCTCTTTCTGATTTCTAGAAGCATGCACTTTGACACCAAGAGCTGCAAGACTTACTAGTAGATCCTGTGATTAAATTTTTGGGTTCTTGGAGACTTCTTTTTGCACGGTCTGCTCTTGGGCTGAATTTGCTGGGACGGCCAGTCCTGGACAAATTGGCAGTTGTTTGAAATCTGCGCCACTTGTAGATGATTTTCCTTACAGTGGAATGATGTATTTCAAATAATTTGGAGATCTATTTAAATCCTTTTACCAGACTCATAGACGTCCACAACCTTTTTCCTGAAGGCCTTACAGAACTCTTTAGATCTTACCGCATAGCATAGCAAAGTTTCTAATGTGATACATTGTGTTTGTGATGCTGATAAAAAGTCAGAAACATGTTATGAGAGTCCTTATGATTTGTTTGACATGAAATGTTTTGTTAAGTCAATAAGGAGTAGTTTTCTTCAGTGTACTTGTCCACCTGGCAATTATGAATCAAAAGCTAATAGCGTAATGTAAAATAAACTACCTGGGCTACTCATATGGCAACTCTGCTGTTGTACAATTCTCATCATTTTCACATAAGTTACTACATATTTTAAATTTCACTATAGTGGAAATGAATGGACCAGGAACTATGGACCTGCTATGCTGTATAAAGTGCTACCATGTTAATGTTAGTGGAAATACAACGTAAAACCAATTGATTTTATAATAAAAACACCCGCATTACCTTAGTGCAATTAGCAGCTTTCGGTTCCAGGTCGTTGAGAGTGACGAGTTCTCGGAGCAGGCTGCTCTCCTGGTAGCCCCCCTTAACCCCCCGCAGTTTGAAATATGCTTGCGGTTTGAACAGGATGAGACGCAAGTTGATGGCAAATCCCGCCATGTCAATAGCAAAAGGTCGGTGAGGATCAAACACTGTTTTCCATCCGTACACTTTGCCAGCGGCGTTGACCTTGGGGGACTCATAGCGCAAGCCTCCGACAAAAGCTACAGGCCAAACGGACACCTTACGTGTGGAGCGCATCTGCGGAGACAGAGAGACATGGTACAGAGTGGGTGTTAATCAGTGTCGACTGAAGAAGTATTACTGAAGAACATTTTCCTCAAATTGTTTATTCAGTATACTCCTCTGGAAAGTGCTGAACATGAGTCTAGAATGACATGGATGTAAATATAATTTTTGTTTTCTAAGGCTGTCTAACAATCAAAATCATTAATACAGATTAATTATATTCTGTGCAGTTAAATAGTAAAATTTTGAGGTACTTCTACATATTTGACTCTATTGAAACACGTTTACAGTTGCAGCATGTAGTTGTGCTAGTTCTGCAGTATTTGTTAGACTCTGTTTACCATGGCTGATGATTTCTTGGGCTTTTGGTTTGGGAATTGTCAAATGCGCCATCATACGGCACTGGGGACTGTGCATAGTACAGGATTAGCATTGAAAATACAGAACCTAGGTTCAGAGCTGAAGTGCTGATGCTAGAGTATTATTACTCCAGCATTAATACAGGATGTTCTGGATTGTTGGACCAAAAATTGCTTGGTTGTTTTCCATGTCTGTTGTATTTCTGTCCACGAAATGAAAGAGCATTATGTGTACATTGTGAGGCCTGTCCCCTAAAACACCCTCTCAGTTAAATGTCTTCTTTTGTTGTAGTCCATCCCCCACAAGGTTCGACATGCTGTGTGGTCTGAGATGCTTTTGTCTTCTGCCGTTGTAGCCCGCACAACTCAAGGTTCGAAGTATTGTGCATTCTGAGATGCTTTTCTGCTCATCACGGTTTTAACGTGTTGTGAATTATGTTACCGTAGCCTTCCTGTCAGATCGAACCAGTCTGGCCGTTCTCCTCTGACCTCTCTCATCAACAAAGGATTTCTTCCTCCACTCACTGGATGTTTTTTTGTATGCCTCTGCCTCAAGGTGGTGGAGACATTATGCTTTCGGGGTGTCCAAGAGTCTCGTTAGCATGATATTTCAAGTACAAGTGGTTGAATGTTTGTATGATTTACAGTATTTGGAATTGCCGTTGTAACCAGCAGATGATCTGATTAGATTTTGGAATTTACCCAAAAAGGATCAGGGTCAGAGCAAGGTCAAATGTCAGAAATATTTTTTCTTCAATAGCTTCTTCTGTGTTGTAAGACTATTCTAATGGTATTTGAGGCATACAAATGAGTAACAAAAAAGACTAGACTTGGTGGTGGTGGAGGCATTCTCGTCTACACCATTGGTGTTGAGTTCTTCTTGTAAACTCTGGCGATTGTTGTGAAAATCCCAGGAGATCAGCAGCTTCTGAAATTCTCAAACCAGTTCATCACATCAGTTTTTTTCCTATTCTGATGTTTGAACAGAAACTGAAGCTCTTGACCTATATCTGCATGATCTTAAACAATTCACTGCTGACACATGATTGGCTGATCGGATAATTTCATGAATGTGCAGATGCACAGGTGTTCCTAATGAAATGGTCAGTGTGTGTATATTAGGGTTTGTTCAGACTTTCCTTTTCCAGTCAAAAGAATTACTCCTTGTCTGTCTGAGCTACTGAGGTCTCCCACTCCAAACCGTTTTCTCCCTAATGGCTGAAGTGGACAGCTTGTGCATAGAGCCTATTAGAGCCATCCAGACAGTCGGTATGCCCTGATCTCTGAGGACTGGTGAGACAGACAGACCTCACAAACAGATAAAGTGACACGACTGGACGTAAGCAGGTATCAGACTGAGAAAGAAAAAAGAGGCACTCTTTAATCTTTCTGCATCCTCCTTGCTCCTTGCTCGCTTCCTCCATCCATTGTCTGCTACACAACACGAGTAGTTCACAAC
Organism: Ameiurus melas; assembly: GCA_012411365.1. NCBI lineage: Eukaryota > Metazoa > Chordata > Actinopteri > Siluriformes > Ictaluridae > Ameiurus > Ameiurus melas. The sequence continues at coordinate 36,045,110 of CM022754.1, read as the reverse complement.
ATGAAAGGAATCAGGCTAATGAATGGTAAAAGTGGAGCTCAAGGCACTGCAGTTGTTCTGTGCTTGCATGTACTCCACTAGCCACAACTACCTGAAAGTTTTTTTTTCCAAAGGGAGTGAGAAACTGCTGCATTTTTTCCCTTATTTTATTTTTTACTTCAGTCAAATTCAACAGAAAGCTGGTGCTTGAATCAGTAATATAAATGGGATGGCTGGCTCATGTCCCATAACTACTTATCTGTAATTCTGTAATCTATACTCCATTACCCTAACTGTGCAAGAATCATTTTACAATTCATTTTGCAACAAATCACACTGTACTTGGCACTAGGTACCTATCATTCAAGAATAATAATAAAAAATCCTCTCATACATTCGTGTGAGAGCATAAGTACACCCCATAGAAATTGTTGGCTTTTTTTTTTCTTTCTTTTTACATATTTGGACAAGCGTTTGATCATCTTTGAAACAGTGCCTATTAATAAAGTTGATATACTTGAAAAAAACCACAAGGAAAAATAGTTTTTTGAATAACATTTATTCAACATAAATATCAATAGGGGCGGCTGTGGCGCAGTTGGTAAAGTGGGTTGTCCACTAATCGGTGCCCGGGTGACTCCACATGCCAAAGTGTCCTTGGGCAAGACACTGAACCCCAAGTTGCTCCCAATGGCAAGTTAGCACCTTGCATGGCAGCCCTGCTACCATTGGTGTGTGAATGGGTGAATGAGACACAGTGTAAAGTGCTTTGGGTAAAAGCGCTATATAAGTGCACATTTGCCATTTACAATAGATGTGATATTCTTCTGTGGAAAACTAAGTACACTAGAAATAGGTTCTTGTAGGCCTTTTGCATCATTGTCCAACAGTCACCGACATCGACTTGCTGGAATTTTTGACCACTCTTCCATGCAATATTCTTTCAGTTCCATGATGTTTGAGGTTTTTCTTGCATGTACTGCATGTTTTAAATCCCCCCACAACTTACCAATGGGATTCAAATTCGGGCTTTGACTAGGTCATTCCATAACCTTCCCTTTCTTCTTTTTGAGCCATTCCTTGGTGGATTTGCTAGATCATTATCCTGTAGAAAGCTCCACTTTCAGTTCATCTTCAACTTTCAGACAGCTGGCCTCACATTACCTTCAAACACTCTTGGATATGATGCAGAATTCATCGTTGAATCAATGAATGCAAGCTGTCCAGCCCCCGAGGCAGCAAAGCAACCCCAAACCATAACGTTTCCACCACCATGCTTCAAAGTTGGTAGGAGGAGCTTCTCCTGAAAAGCTGTCTTTGGTCAGCACCAAACATGTCTGTTGTTATCTACTGTTGTCTGACCAGAGCACATTATTAACAAAGGCCTGGTCTTTGTCTATATGCTCATTAGCAAACTGTAGTAATGCTCTAATGTTCTTTTTAGACATCAAAGGCTTTTTCCTGGCATGCCTCCCATGCAGGTCAAATCTTTTTCTGATTGTAGAAGCATGCACATTGACACCAACAGCTGCAAGACTTACTAGCAGATCCTGTGATTACATTTTGGGGTTCTTGGAAACTTCCTTTTGCATCAGACGGCCAGTCCCGGACAAACTGTCAGTCATTTGAAATGTGCACGATATGGAGATTATTTTCCTTACAGTGGAATGATGTATAACTCTTTAGATCTTGACATGATGACACCACACACCTCAATAGCAAAGGGAACACCAGACACTAAATATGAGAGGGTTATAAATAAGACAGGTTCCACCTGCACTCCCTAAGCAGGTTATAATCTCTGGCACTCAATCTTGAACACCTGATTCTAATTTTATGCATTTGAAAGTGTGATGAATGTAAGGGTGTACTTACTTTTTCCATGTTACTGATCTTATTTTTTTGTTGTTGTTAATTTCAATTGTGAAAATTACTACAAAATGTCAGTTTTATGTGTCATTTGACAGTGTATCACCTCTATCAATAGGCACTGTTTTAAAAAGGATCAAACGTTGGCTTGTTCAAATATGTCTAAAAGAAAAAAAACCAACAATTTCCATGAGGTGTATTTATTTTTTCACGTGACTGTATATTTTATATTCAAATAAATGATTATTTATTGGAATACAGAGTACAGCTACATCCAGGACAATCTCAGGGGAAGGCTGGCAGCAGCAGGCTGGCCTAGTTTACTGTACCGCGCTTTTCCTGTTTTGGCCTTTCTTAAAACTGTGCTTGCTTTCTGCTCTGTTGGAGAGATGAGAGATGAGAGAGATCTGATGAGGCAAGCTGCACTTCTGAAGTCGGGACAGTCTAAAGGGAGATTCGCGTATACTTGAATGCTTTCGGCCTGTCTGACGGAGTGAGCTGGGGATTGTGTTGATGTCAAAGAGGCAGCGAGGTAGTGAACTCTGAAGACAGTCATAAAAAACAGACTAATTGATGAGTTTCCGGTGTATGGCTCCGACTACTGTTTTGAATCCCGTTTTGAATCTGATAGCGCAGCTCTTTTATTCAGACTACAAATTGATGAAGGATAGACAGAATGGGTGCGCCACGTTGCTGAATAATGACACTGCCACAGCAACAGAGAGCTGCTCTACTTTTATTTTCACGCAGATTGAGGTTTTGAGCTTAGGACATCAGGATCCATTTCCTCTGGGGCTGAGAGAATGATGAGAGAACTGCTGACTGAATTCCTATAAAGATGATGAGAATTCATCATCACTTTCGGTTCTTCTCCAGAGTAATGTACTTATCTGACTGGGTATACATTTCTATCAGGCAGGCAGCTTGTTGAGTGTCTTGTCCTCGACTACATGCATGATGGACACATCTGCTCCGACTCACTTCTATTGCTCTGAATGGTCCAAAATGGATATTGTAAGTTTGAACTTCCCAAAAAACAGTTAATGTTTGAGACTTGAGGGGACAATCTTACGTAGATACTGTAGATTTGTAAACCTGGAAACAGTGTTAAAACTGTGTTAAACTGACCTCACAAACTAAATATCCATCCATCCATCCATCCTTTTTCCATACTGCTTGCCCTACACCGGGCCAGGTGGGATCTTGGAGCCTATCCCAATGAACCTAGTGCACAAGGCGGGGGACATCTTGGACACATTGCAGAGCACAATCGGACACACACTCACACACCCATTTGGAAATGCCAATCAGCCTACATTGCATGTCGTTGGACTGGGAGACTAATCCAGAGTGCCCAGAGGAAACCGCTGAAGCACATGGACAACATGCAAATTCCACATGTACCAGGCACAGGCGGGATTCGAACCCCCAACCCCGGAGGTGCCAGGCAATTATAAAACTTCTGTCTACCATAAAAGAATGACTAAATATAAAAAATAGGTTTTGCTTCGTGGTTGTTAACATATACAGTACATTAAGCAGTGTTACATTTTTTAAAAGTGTTTTAGAACGTCCCTGAGTCCACAGTTTTGAGCCGGGTCTTCATGTCCTGAGAACATATTCAAAACCAAGCACTTTAACTCGACGTGGGATGTATTCCAGTTACAAATAAAAAAATCTGTATGGAAATGCATCCATGTTGTGCATCACTTTGTGCTAGTCTCAGAACGAGCCGGAAACTACGATTGTTCTTCACGGTCATGGCCATTTATTTGCACTGACTCCACCAGCACTGTTCTATTTTAGTGAAATCCAACACTTCAGGCCCAAACTTGCCCGTTTCATTTACGCTTTCACGTCGCCCATGTGCGCTTCAGCTCCGGTTGCAGCAGTTCATTAAACATTGTTTTGATATATACAGAAATATTACACAGTTCTTAGAGAAAAAATGGCTGGAAGGTATTGATTTCTTTCTTCTTCTTTTAAATTTTTTTTTAATAGCTGCTGCGTGTTTCTGCTTCTTACTGTCTGTTTTACCAGGATAAGAATGTGGAAAAGTAAGTGAAACAGCAAAGAAGGAGAGCAGAGAGAATGACAGAAACGTGAGGAAGATGACAATGGAGACAGGTAGGATATAAAAGATAGAAAAAATGTGAGTGGTACTCTTGTCACAGAGACAGAAACCATTAAAGCAGCCAAGAGCAAGGATGAGATCTGTGTATACCCAAAACTACATTACTCGGTTTTGTAGAATTTGTCAGCAAAGGCAGGAAGGTGTTATAGTGCTACAGTGCAAACAATGTGGGAACAGTGATATAACATGTACTGTATGTATTAAAACAAGTCTTCCATATATCTGATTATTGTCCTAGAGGCTTAATTCAGGGGTTCTCATACTAATATTTTGGGCAAATAACCCCAAATGGACATTATGATGACACTGACATAAAACTTTCTGCTGTCATCGTGAATGTTGTCATGAGCTGTGTCTCAAATCAACAAACACTGACCTTGCATTCAAAAGTATTTAATAATCTAGATCATCCAGAAGACTGGTACTGTTAATAAGCAGACCTTTCGGTAGGTTTAAAGGCTACATGACAGGTTTTTAAAATTCAGTATTCAGTGTTTTCAGTATTTCCAAACAAAAAGGAGGTTGTGAGTTTCTCTCACAACCCCATTTGTAAAGCAAGCAACCCCACGTGGGTCCATGAACCCTAGTATGTTACGGACTAGAGCAGTGGCTCTCAACCGTGGGGCATGTTGAGATCGGAGGGGGGGGCAAATTTTTTAGAATTCACAGACGGCATCAATTGAATATCCATCAAAACCACACACAGATATATATATATATATATATATTGGCAAGAAAAAAGTATGTGAACCCTTTGGAATTTCATGGTTTTCTGAATAAATTTGTCCTAAAATGTGATCTGATTCAGAAAACCATGAAATTCCAAAGGAATTTCTTTTCTTTTTACTTTTTCTTGCCACTGTATATATGTATGTATGTATGTGTGTATGCGTGTGTGTGTTTGTGTGTGTGTGTGTGTGTGTGTAAAAAAAAAAAAAAAAAAAAAAAAATATATATATATATATATATATATATATATATATATATATATATATATATAAAATAAATATAATAATATGGGTGCCACATGATAGGGAAGGCTTGGGGCAGCTTTAGTTGAGAGAGGTTGAGAACCTCTGCCCTAGAGTAATTGAACTCACTTTGGCCAGATCGTTATGCTGTTATGCCGTACTATGATTTACATTTCCAACAAATTAGAATACAAGAACGTGTCAAGCAGCATAGACCGAGTGCATATTAATAGAATCTTGATTGACAGGTGTAGGCATGTTTCTGTACCTTTTTCAGTTGACGTTTAATGACAAATTCTTGTGAAACTGCCACATCAATCAATTTATCATCCACTATATATATATATATATATATTAAATGATTCAAATATTTGAGACTTCTTGTCTCAGATTTCATATTACAGTTAGTGTTAAGAGACTTCTCATGGCAATTAGTTGAATAAAGTACAGTAATTGAAACTCAATGGCAGTGTTTGTGTGATCCATTCAGACTCTTAACACCATATAGCAAAACAAAAGCTCTTCGCCCAAGTATTTCACTGGGGTGCCGGGTTGCCATGTCTTATCATCAATCCCCATTTCTCCTCTTGCATCGAGACAAAGAGAAAGCTAGTTTCTGGGGGGTTTTATGATGAATAACCTACTTTTTTATGCAGTTTGTTGAAAGTATGGTTCAAAATGCAGATGCGTCAAATCAAGAGCCTTATATCAAGCAATAACATATGGTACTCTATCATTACAAACCTATTTTTAATCCTTATCATAATGTAAAATGGAAAGAAGCTCAGCAAAATACAAATAAAAGTGGTTAGGAAAAAAATGCTTCTTCTCCAGCAGATTAGTTGTGTTTATAGAGTGCTGACAGGCTCATACGCTGTGAATGTTTCAGATTACCCAGAGTCGTAGGAGGAAGAAAGGACGAGAGGTTAAAAATAGAGGCAGTCTGTAAATAAATCTTGGTATATAGACCGCCTTCATAAGCAGGTTTAATAAAAGCTCAGTAATTAATACACCTGTATCCGGGGTTTTTTTCTAGTAGAGGCAAATTCATAATTCATGAGAAGGACAGAGAGAGAGAGAGAGAGAGAGAGAGACTTCCATCCATCTCATCTGTTAAAGCATGTTGCTAGTTCAGATGATTTTAAAATGGACATGTGATGTTACTACTATGGGAGGGCCAGAACAATTGTTACTTGTTTGAGATGTTTGTGAAAAACCCATTTTGTGCCATGTAAGTAAAACAAACAAACAAACAAACAAACAAAACAATCCTTCATTTCATGTTCACTAACTGTTAGCATAGTTTTCAGAGTTCAGGCGTGCTTCTTCTGTTTGCAAGCAAGTCAGAAATCATGGGTGTGACCTGGTGTAAGTAAAAACACTATTATAAACTACGTCTTGCTTGCAAGGTTGTCTGAAAGGTGGCTGAGACACAAAAGATATGCACACTAACTTGCACGCTCGTAAGGGTGAACTGCAATCCATGCAGAGCGCATGTAGCTGTTATGATTACTTTTCTAATCATAGAATTCTAATTAAAGCATTAAATGTATACCATACCATTATGAATTATAATTGAACCATCCCCATCCACTGGTTAGTCCAGTTTTGCCGACCCACCGCGCCAGAGTTCAGATAGAATAACGCATTACCATTGCGCTGTATAAGTTGGCCACATGCACTGAATATCCTATCACATCAGTCAATTATCCAATCACATGATTTGTTGAGGCAAAGTCACATGACTTTTCTGATGCACATTGAGCAATTTATTCAGTAAATGTGTTTCCATCGTAGTTTATGCTGGTCTTCTTACTGAATAAAAAAATGATCCACCTCAATTGAGTGCATACGTTTTTATGCACATTTTGGAGATTTAATAATGATAATGAGTCTTTATTAATCACGTATACATTACAGTGAAATTCTTTTCTTCCCATACCCCAGCATGTTAGGAGGTTGGGGTCAGAGTGCAGGGTCAGCCATGATGCAGCACCCCTGGAGCAGAGAGGGTTAAGGGCCTTGCTCAAGGGCCCAACAGGGGCAGCTTTGCAGTGCTGGGGCTCGAACCCCTTCAGATCTTCAGACCTTCAGATCAGTAATACCCAGAGCCTAAGCCACCACTGCAAAGATTTCACTTGCATCTGGTGTTTCCAACCAGCGTTTATTCGATATACCAAAATTTACATAAAATATATGGATGGAAACATGGCTATTGAATAATTTGACTTTTGAACCAAAATAATTGCACCTTTCCTCCATTATTATGGTCTAGTGCTATTTGTAATACCGAACTTAGTCCAACCAATTAGTCCAACATTCTGTATGCAAGATATGGAATAGTTTCTGCAATTACAAATTTTGATCATTAATAACTGCACATCCAGAAGTGTTTTATTCCTCTACAGCAATTTGTCGACATTTCTATTATTTATGTACAGTGCCCTCCACTAATATTGGCACCCTTGGTAAATATGGGCAAAGAAGAAGGCTGTGGAAAATTGTCTTTATTGTTTAACCTTTTGATCTTTTGTTCAAAATAATCACAAAAATACTCTGCTCTCACGGATATCAAACAATTGCAAACACAACACAGGTTTATTTAAATATATATATATATATATCTTTGTTAAATATAGGTGTGCAACAATTATTGGCATCTGCATTCCGTGTGTTGTTATAACAATGTGTTATAACAACACATTCTGACCAATCGGAAATGCGAACTGTAATAACTGCAAGGAACTGAAGCAAATATTCCATTTCAGTAGGAAGTCCTTGTGGGAATCATTCCTTCTTTCAGTACATACTGTATGTATGTGTGATATCTGTGAGATATTTTAAACCGGTGCAGCCATTTTCTTGCAGCTATTTCTGTTTATACAGTGAACACAGTACTGTGTGGATCATCTCTCTCTCTCTCTCTCTCTCTCTCTCTCTCTCTCTCTCGCTCTCTCATTAGCTAAAGGCTTTTAGCAGGCACATGTGATGAGAAAGAGGCATTTAACGTCAGCTGAAGAACCGGGCTAGACTGTAAAGCCTGTAATGATCAGTAAGTGAGACAAGAAAAAGAAGACAAGAAGTCTCAAAGAGCTTATACAGCAAGAGGCTCTGAAGTGACAGGAGATGTCTGACTCTGTCTGAGCATTATGGGTGATCCGAAGACAAAGGTAATGACAGTGCCATCAATATGTCATGGAGAGCCTTTCACTCAATCTCCATCTATAAACAAAAGCACATTCTTCACCCATGGCTCTCCTATTATTCGATCAGTACAGTCCTGCTGTCAAGGTGGAAATTATCCACATACGGATTTAGATTTTTCCTTCCTGAGGACGAGAACTTCGTCTTTTTTTATGTCTCGATATGAATTAGCGTTGTGTAGATTAAACAGTGAACGTTATATCTCCTTCATGTTGTCGTGTTGAGACTGTATGCTAATGCTTCACTATACATCCAGTCCCTGTAGGAAATGTTGTAATAACGCAGTCAAGCCTGCAGCAAGCAGATTATACACCAGTTTCTTATTCTTCTTTGCCAGGCAGATACGTAGGTGACTCAGCAAGCTGCTCATATTAGGGTAGTCATCAACCATCTCAGCTCCTGTCCATCATTCCGGAAAAATCCCTACAGTATTCACTGCTACTCATTTGTTTTGAAATGAAACAATCGAACTGCTGCAAATTCCCTAACCATGTAACTGTAGGTCATTACGTAGACTTCAATTCGTAAGGCTGACACGATATTTCACGATACCATCGACAATGTGATACGACACAATATGATACAACATGACTCGCTTTAGTAGCCTCCGATCGACAAGTTTGTTCAAAATCTGGAGCAGACCGATCACTAATTTACCAAATGATACTGACATAGAAAACAGTTTTTTTCTGATTGTTGCGGTGAAAAAATAAAAGTTGAATAGGCGAAACAGCAACTGCACCAAATAGTCTTCTGCAGTGATGTTTGTTAGTAAATGAGAACTTTAAGCTGTACTCATGTTCGACGCACATGAATCGAAGAGGGCTTTGGCTGAACACGCGTCGTGATGACGTCACATGACGCCGAAATCTGCGACAAATCTACGGTAAATTAGAAAAATCCCAAGCTCCTCCGAATATTGTGGAGTTTGCTTGATATATATATGTTTATATATACTTGCTTAAAATAGCATAACAGGTTGCATTTCTCAACTTACCTCTTCAAATAGCTCCAGGCTGTAGGTGTTATCATCGTCAGCAAAGTAAACGATGCCTGACTGAGTGCTGTTGGGGCTAAAGGTCTCCCGTAGCCACCGGAGAGCCAGGTTCCGCTGCATGGTTCCTCGTGGGATCCTGGGATCCCGTGTATCCCCTCGCAGCTTGTAGTTACGAGGTGTCTCGACGTTCAGATGCGTGTAGTTAAGGCCAGTCTCCCTCAGCAGACGTGTGACCAGTCGCGTCCTCCTCTGTGCGTCCTCCACCAGGATCCAGTGCAGGTTGGGGACGTGCAGGAAGGTGTTGGCGAGCCGAGTGAGCTCAGCCTTCTGCACTGGCCGGCTGTAGGTTGGCGTGATGACGTGGATGGTAGGCAGGGCATCGGACCACGGAGGCGGCCGTGTGTACACGTACTCGGTGCGCACAACCTCCACTATGTCCTTATCAGAGGAGCAGAACTCCTTCGAGTCGCTTGTTTGGCTTCCAGCGTCGCGTCTGCCTTCACCGGTTCCATCATCTACTGGGACAGAGAAAGAGAATTCAGGCATTAGAACGCCCCGGAGCTGCTCTCACTATGTCTGACACATGCCAAGAGCCCAAGAGGAGTACCTGACAGGCGGTGCCGTTGGACCATTAGCCGCTCGGGTATGATAAAGATCTCTTTAACTAGATGGTGACAAGCTGGAAAGAGTGAAAGTAGGCAATGTAAGAGGGCAACACCCTCAAACTCAGACCTGCTGCAAATCCTCATTTTCACCTTTAGAGCTTTTGGAAAGAACTGTCCAATCTCAGGAGTAGAGCTGGACCATTTAGAAAAAAAATTACAAATACTTGAGCAAAAATAATGATGTGCTCACAATTACAAATATAATGATTTACAATCTCAGTCTATTATTGTATAAAGAGATCTGCCTTTCTTACTGCTTAGACAATACAGGAAACATATTCAATGAAAATAACAGAGGTTAAATACAAGCATGTAATTAATTTGGTAGTAAATCTAACCCAAATGGTGTGCACATTGATGGTCGTAAGAAGTTTTTTAGAAGTACCATTAATAAAACAAACAAGACGTTGAGTAGAGAAATGAAATGCTCCGACACCTGTTGTTCTCAGCATGAAAATCTCCTTGAAGCTGACACCTGTCACACATTCTACTCCTCACAGACACCGAGTTAACAGGAGCTTAAAAATGAAGCGCAAAACCGTTTGTCATCGTCGTCCATCGAGATGCGTTCAGAATGGTGTTTTTTTTAGAAGAGTGACGTCATGCTGTGTTGTCATCGGAGTTATATGACATGTACACAAGGTGTGTAAAGCCTAGTACACACTACACGGACAGACGCAGACCGACGCTGACGATCACCGACTTGAAAAAGATGTGCGGAGCTTTCAAAACGTTGCTCGGCTTGCCCCCAATTCTGTGTAAGTCATCTAAAGGTATTCTATGTGCTAAGCTGAGACCTTTATTAGAACATTCATTATGATTAATATTTTAATGCAAATGTTAGTTATAAACGTTTGTTGTGATTTCGCTTCTTTCTTCACGAAACAGAGTACGGAACATGGCATACGGTGAGCGGACGATCCTGATTAAAACAAAAAGAGTAAATGATCCTTATCAGGGGACAAAAGAATCATTTTTTTTTGGTAAAAAGCACATCAATACATCCTTTATCCTCTTCTTTCTGATTCTTTCTGAATAATGGGATCATTATGGAATTATTCAGGAGACTGTAGTGGATGTAGAATGTCTGAGTGTAAGCACTGCTTCTGTTTGAAATGTAGGACACAATGACAAATCGGTATGGACAGCAAGAGAGCTGACCCGAGACCTGAGCCAGAAATCTGATAACTGGCTCTGATAACTCAAGAGATTAAAATGGATCAGAGTACGTTGGCTACTAGAGTTTAGCGGCTAAACAGATTAGCCTGATGACTTTTGGTCTGAACTAGTTTAGATTTCAGTCAGGTGCAACCAGGTGTGGGAGGTGGGGGGGGGGGGGGTTGTTGTCAGGGGTTTCACAATACAGGCTGCGACAGGACAAAAATAGGGCGAGTTTTATTGAGTCTGAAAGAAAGAGATTCCTTAAATATTGCAACAAAGAGAAAATGCTGTGATGAAAATGCAGCTGCATGAATGTTTTTATACATAAGAATGTATAAAATCACTGATGAACTCTCTTTCAAAACAACAACAGCACTGGGTTATTACAGTTTACAACCCCAGTTCCGAAAAAGTTGGGACAGTATAGTAAATGCTAATAAAAACAAATAGGAGTGGTATGTAAATGTACTTTGACTTGAATTTAAACAAAACGAAACAATAAAAAACATATAAAGACATGGTATTTGATGTTTTACCTAATCAACTGCCTAGTTTTTTGAAGGTAAACATTTATTTTGAAACTGATGCATGCAACACATTCACAAAAAGTTGGGACAGGGACAATTTAGGATTAATCGCGATGTGACACGTTGAAATAAGAAGGTGATGTGAAACAGGTGAGGCGACCGTCTAATCATAGTATATAAGGAGTTTCCAAAAAAGTCCTAGTCCTTCAAGAGCAAGGATGGGTCGAGGCTCGCCAATCTGCCAACAGACGTGTCAGCGAATAATCCATCACTTTAAGAACAACATTCCCCAAAGACAAAACGGTAGGATTTTGGGGGATTTCACCATCTACAGTGCACAATATAATTATAAGATTCAAGGAATCCGGTCAAATATCGGTGCGTAAAGGGCGAGGCCGAAAACCACTTCTGAATGTGTGTGATCTCCGATCCCTCAGACGTCACTGTCTTAAAAACCATCATGAGTCTGTAATGGGGATCCTGACATGGGCTCGGGAATACATTGGTAAACGTATGTTTGTTGACACCATTCACCGCTGCATCCACAGATGCAAGTTAAGGCTTCACTATGCAAAGCAAAAGCCATACATCAACACCATCCAGAAGCACTGCAGACTTCTCTGGGCTCGGTCTCAACTGAGATGGACAGTAGCACAGTGGAATCTTGTTTTGTGGTCCGACGAGTCGACATTTCAAATAGTTTTTTAGAAAAAAAAACAGCCATCGTGTTCTCTGGGCCAAAGAGGAAAAGGACCATCCAAGCTGTTATCAGCGTCAGGTTCAAAAGCCAGCGTCTGTCATGGTATGCACATCTGTGAGGGCACCATTAATGCAGAAAGATATGTACACATTTTGGAGCAACATATGCTGCCATCCAGAGCAGGACAACGCCAAACCACATTCTACCCGGATTACAAACGCATGGCTGTGTAAGCCAAGAGCGCGGGTGCTCAATTCATAAGAATGGTTATGCTATGATAACAGTTTTGCCCTCAAGTCTCCATCAGTGAACAGTGGATAAGTTCAACAAAACAGACGTCATGTAAAAACTGTAATTAATTTTCCTGGTTACAGAACTGCACTATTTGACCATGTAGTATTAGCACACTTATAGAAGGAATTTATTTATAATTGCCAATGTCCATTGTTAAAAGCGCTATACCAATAAAACTGAATTGAATTGAATTGGTGTCTTCAAAAAGAAAAGGTGAAGTTACACAGTGGTAAACAATTGACTGTCCCAACTTTTTCTGGAGTGTGTTGCAGTCATCATATTTGAAATGAGTGTATATTTTCAAAAAGAAATGAAATTCAGCAAAGTAAAACATCAAATATTTCGTTAATAATGTGTTTTCAATATAGTACAGGATGAACTGAATTTTCAAAGGACTCTTTTTGTAAGGGTTTTTTTTTTTTGCATTTTCCATACTGTCCCAACTTTTTCGGAATTGGAGTTAAATATAAACTAAATGTTTTACTTCATATCCTTGGACAACCTTGAACGTAAACAAACAGATTTACTAGCAGGTCAAAATCATGTACTTAAAAAAATATATATTATGTTGTAGATTTAAAAAAAGCAACTTTTGAAAATACAATATTATTAATGATCGTTACGGTTTCATTAGAAACATGAAGGGACATCGTTAGTCGCTGGTTCATAGTTCAGTTTTGTGATTGTTACAGCCAAAAATGCTTGATTTTGCTGTGGCTTCGTTTTTCTCTACATTTGCAAGAGTATTTTGTGCTTTTTTTTTTTTTTTCAGAAAACTGCATAAATTGGCAAATTTGCAATTGCATGAAATTGTTCTGCACGGTCTTTCTCAGTGATGTTTGTTGGTAAATGAAATCATTTCAAATATTGAGATTATGCCACAACACTGGAGATTGTAATAGCTGACTACAGTAGCTGGCGTTAGCGGTGCACTAAAGCCGAGTGGAAAACTGAAGACCATCTATCGAGCGTGCGACTGCAGAAACGGTTTACTAACAGTGTGTGATTTATGTACAAACTATAGGAAGAAAACATCCAATGAAACATTTTGTTTGTTGACGTGACGTGATGTGAAGATGTAATTTCGAAACACAAAGAGGTCTGATTACCCTTGCGGATAGCGAGCAGGGGGGCGATGGCGCTCTGGTGCCACACAGTGATGAGCAGAGTCCAAGGTAAAACGATTAACACGATGGCAAGAATGTCTCTTCTCTTCGGCATCTCCAGGGTTGATTCTGTGCCTGGTCATTACCTGTGTGAGGATGGTAAAGTGCATCAGTGTGAAATAGAGAACGTGGGCCTACTAAAATAGCCTGATTGTGGTTGTACATGTCTCTCCCATTTAGTGCTCCTGCACATTAGGACTCTATTTGTATATGTGCTATTATAAGTGGAGGTTGAAGCTTCCTTTTGGTTAACTGTGAGGACTACAAGCAAATGATTATCAGAGCCAACTTTTGGTGTTGAAAACTTTGCATGTGACTCACTATGAAATAAGGATTAAAACACTACATGTTGTGCAGATTTAGGAAAATAATCAACTATGGGGTGGTGTGATTTGTCCTGACATGACACCCTGAAGCTTATTATTTTAGAATAAGAGCATTTTCTGAAATGTTTTATTTCCTGTATACTGCAGCGATTCGCTAGGGATTCCAATTGTCCGTTCATTGAAGAATATCGTGTCGTGCATTTTATCCCTTTATAGTTACTTTTAATGTTATGGAACGTCTGCAAAACAAGTTCGTTCATATTATCGCTTATGTTATAGCAGCTATAAACAGTCACTTCCTCTTGAAGTTAATAATACTAAACTGTAACTTGTTAAAAGTGCAAAACATAAATGCGGTACAAGACTTAACGTTACACCTTTGGACTGTTACAAAGTGCTGGAGACTCCTTCCAAAATGTCCTTTGTTAAATAATGTTTTAAAGCGATTAACGGTTTAAATCTGTTTATTATTACATTTTGATGACGTGCCGCTATGAAGTCCCTAGGCATTTCTGACAAAAAAGGATCGAGAATTAACTGTACGGTAAAAAATCATAATACCGGAACATGACATGTGACATATCCTAATAATGAAAAGTGTCATTTTGGCCTCTTTGACATCAGCGCTAGATTTACAACCGACCACAAACTTGTAACATTGCTGACTGACTGCATGATGAAGTAAATTGAATTGGTGAATGTACGTGTGTGTGTTTGTGTGTGTGTGTGTGTGTGTGTGTGTGTTTATATAGGGTATCCTCTCTTACCCGTGGTTATAAGTGAAGGACAGATGTGTGTTGGACGTGCAGCTGCAAAAGCCGCTTGTTAGAGATTTTGCACCGGGCAATCACCGCCCAGGTCATCTTATACAGCAAAGAACAGAACCTACAATACACATACACACACACACACACACACACACACACAATATAAATAATTTCATAAACACATACAGTATGCTAAACAAATATTCTATATGGAAAAGTTAAAGAGTTTGGGTAAATAGACTTGTAATAAAATACTAATAGTATAGATCTTATTAAAAAGTTTAATCTGGGAATATTTACTACATTAAAGAAAGTAAAAAACAATCTCATAATTTGGTTTACAAAAGTTAAGGTTAGGGATCAGGTTAGTCTTCATACCATTTCTTAGCTAATACAATATAAAACTGAATTCTACCAAATTCTAACCACACATATCTATGATACTATGACACTTTTCACATATTTATGACTTCATATGATCTTGTAAATTTAACTTTCTAATAGGATCAATTCAGATGCAATTTTTATAATATTCATCCCTCCCACTGCCTCAGAAACACAATTGATGGTCCCAATTCACCTACTGTCCGTCCTAAATAGTATCCGAAATTAGAATTAGCGTGCCCAAAATGAAATGAGTATCCCAAAGGTACCCGGAGGCTCTACTACACTATTTCCGGCAGATTTTCTGAATGTATTTGCGTGGACACATTTTCAGCTGATATTGCCCACAACTCCTTGCGTGAGGGTTTGCTTCGCCGAGTTCAACCTGGCGGACGAGTGTAACGTCTGTGATGCATCTTCAGTATTTCATTACAAGAGGTGGAAATGAAATGTGGAAAAAGAAATCAAGGAATTGGTAAATTCAATTATATAGTATGAATTTTATAAGAAATAATGCATGAAGAAAAGCTGAAACACAACGAGGAGTTTGTTTATAATGAGTGTGTAACAAGGCAACAACATTTTCTTCCGTTACATGACGTGTAAGTATGTCCCAGTACTTGCATACTCTTTTGCTACACACTCCTCACAAAGAGTATATACTTTTAGTGCGTAGTATAAGTAGGCGAACTGGGACGCAGTAAAAGTCCAACAGTCTATTGGACCATGTTTCTTGTAAATGATGATGAATTACATTGTTCCAAAACATTTAGAACTGAAACTATATATGATGAAAATATATGAACGCATGCGTGTGTGTGTGTGTGTGTGTGTGTGTGTGTGTGTGTGTGCTACTGTGTAAATGTTGATTCAAACTCCCCCACGTTTGGTTTATGTGAAGAGCAACAGGAGCTGACAGAATGGAAATATAAATCAATATAAATATCATGGTTTAATAGTGATAACAATAATAAGATTGATGCAGTGCATCAGAGAGAAATGATTTCATTTCAAAATTATAAAACACCTTTCTAAGGTCCAGACAATTGTGAATACATTTGATCATTAAAGGGAAATTTTGTTCACTTGTGCCTATGGCAGAAAACAAATGAGAAGATATTTTGATATTAAATTATTAATGAGTGGGTCATCAAATCATAATTACAAGCTGGAGCTTCGGAAGCATGTTACTGACCTTTACCCTTTCATTATGTTAGACTAAATGACACTCAGTGGTCGATTGGTGAGCGGTGGTGTTACGTCTATTGCATTATTAAACAATGCTGGTTTGTCTATTGAATGGAGGCTTTTACGTGGAGGCACTGTACCCTGAGGGAGTTCGACGTGTTAGTTCTTTTAAGAGAGAGAATTTTGTCAATATTTACAATAGTAAAGTAAAAAAAAAAAAATAAATAAACGGAGGAGTGTCTGAGAAGCATGTGGAGGCATCATGAGTTTTCTGATAGACGTCTGTTCAGTCAGGTCTGGTCTCGTTGTTGCTGAAGTTACAACCAAGCAATCACACAGGTGATGTCCAGAAGCCTGCGGCAATACTCTGAGTGTGTGCTAGAGAAATAAATGTGCATCCCCAGGGTCAGGGCGCAGGTGGAGTGGAGGGGGTGGAGTTCAATTATCTGTCAATTTCCTTCTTCCCTGAACGGGTAATGCATGTATCATCAGGAGAAGCATGTGGAGGAGAATGCTAAACATCACAGGCTGACTTATAGACCTCAACAATCAATGTCTGAGATGGTCCGGATATCAGGCGGAGCTAACCAGCCGTGAACAAATCATCATCTAACTGGTGGCTAACCAGTTGTCAGAGAGATTACTGGTGCACGACAGGAGAAGTTCAACGCACAAGCTGCAAATAGAACAGCGACGACTCTGCCATGTTCGTGACACAGCGACACTCTGATGCTTTATTATGCCGAAGACGAGCAAGGCACTTCTGTTCAAATAACAATCTCTTATCTCCACTGTGTCTACTGAACATGCTGATTCGGCTGCGCTCGCTAATGTTTGGGTCGCAGAACAAAGAGGGAGCTTAATGAAAAGCCTCCTGTATACTTAGCAGCTCATTTCTTAAGTCTAGCCAGCGCTTTGAATACGTTTCAGTAATGACTGGAGCTTCCCTGAGGAGAGGAGCCACAAAAGGTCATTATTGACGTGCCTGTCACTTTATTTGTGCACGTCAGCAAAGGTGAAATCTAAAAGTGACGTATTGATTTCAGATGCCTGAGGCTGGTTTAACAAAAAAGGACAATGTACAAAAATGAGCGCGGACCAAAAAAATCCCATGGACCAAAAAAATCCCACGGACCAAAAAAAAAAAAGCTTTGTGTCATTTCTTTTCTCATGCATGATTACATTTCCTCTTGCCTTAATACTGGAGGCAATCATCCTGTCAGGTAAGGATGCTATCAGTATCTTGAGATAAATTCATGGAAATTGTACCCATAAGTTATTTGAGTGCTTTCCACCTGCTTCGAATAAGTCTTCCATGGCATGGACCCAAACTTTTAAACTGTAATATACAATAACTTCCATAAAGCCTTATAGAATCATTAATTAAACGAGTAATAATGTGTGGTATTTATATATATATATATATATTTCCCAATATACAGTGGGGGAAATAAGTATTGAACCCCAGACTTTAGTATTAACTCAAGAAATCCACATATGTAAAGAAATCCAAACATTAATGTCCATAAATGAAGTTATGTGTAATAAAGTGGAATGACACAGGAAAAATATGCTAAGAAAAAGCAGTTCTTCAAGGCAAGGTGAGGGAAGAAACCAGCTGAAATCCGTAAGTAATTATACCCGCTATATGTGCAAAGGTGTCACACAAGACACATCTCATGATGGTAAAAACAAAGAGCTCTGCCCACACCTTTGCCACCTTATTGTTGCAAAACTATATATATATATATATATATATATATAGTGAGGAAAAAATATTATACATACTGATATATTATATTGCCACAACATATGAAATATCAATATATATATATTTTAATGGTAGGTTTATTTGAACAGTGAGAGACAGAATAACAACAAAAAAATCCAGAAAAACGCATGTCAAAAATGTTATAAATTGGTTTGCATTTTGATGAGGGAAATAAGTATTTGACCCCTCTGTAAAACATACTTGGTGGCAAAACCCTTGTTGGCAATCACAGAGGTCAGACGTTTCTTGTAGTTGGCCACCAGGTTTACACACATCTCAGGAGGGATTTTGTCCCACTCCTCTTTGCAGATCTTCTCCAAGTCATTAAGGTTTCGAGGCTGACGTTTGGCAACTCGAACCTTCAGATCACTCCACAGATTTTCTATGGGATTAAGGTCTGGAGACTGGCTAGGCCACTCCAGGACCTTAATGTGCTTCTTCTTGAGCCACTCCTTTATTGCCTTGGCCGTGTGTTTTGGGTCATTGTCATGGTGGAATACCCATCCACGACCCATTTTCAATGCCCTGGCTGAGGGAAGGAGGTTCTCACCCAAGATTAATTATAGACTGATCATTTCTTTGTCAGTGGGCAAACGTACAAAATCAGCAGGGGATCAAATACTCCATGTTTGACGGTGGGGATGGTGTTCTTGGGGTCATAGGCAGCATTCCTCCTCCTCCAAACACGGCGAGTTGAGATGATGCCAAAGAGCTCCATTTTGGTCTCATCTGACCACAACACTTTCACCCAGTTGCCCTCTGAATCATTCAGATTTTCATTGGCAAACTTCAGACGGTCATGTATATGTGCTTTCTTGAGCAGGGGGACCTTGCGGGTGCTGCAGGATTTCAGTCCTTCACGGCGTAGTGTGTTACCAATTGTGTTCTTGGTGACTTTGGTCCCAGCTGACTTGAGATCATTGACAAGATCCTCCCGTGTAGTTCTGAGCTGATTCCTCACTGTTCTCATGATCATTGCAACTCCACGAGGTGAGATCTTGCATGGAGCCCCAGGCCGAGGGAGATTGACAGTTCTTTTGTGTTTCTTCCATTTACGAATAATCGCACCAACTGTTGTCACCTTCTCATCAAGCTGCTTGGCAATGGTCTTGTAGCCCATTCCAGACTTGTGTAGGTCTACAATCTTGTCCCTGACATCATTGGAGAGCTCTTTGGTCTTAGCCATGGTGGAGAGTTTGGAATCTGATTGATTGATTGCTTCTGTGGACCGGTGTGTTTTATACAGGTAACAAGCTGAGATTAGGAGCACTCCTTTTAAGTGTGTACGGTACTCCTAATCTCAGCTCATTACCTGTATAAAAGACACATGGGAGCCAGAAATCTTTCTGATTGAGAGGGGGTCAAATACTTATTTCCCTCATTAAAATGCAAACCAATTTATAACATTTTTGATATGCACTTTTCTGGATTTTTTTTGTTGTTATTCTGTCTCTCACTGTTCAAATAAACCTACTATTAAATTATACACTGATCATTTCTTTGTCAATGGACAAACGAACAAAATCAGCAGGGGATCAAATATTTTTTCCCTCACTGAATATATATATATATATATACTGTAGAGAGAAGATGCCTTCAAAAATGATTAAATTAAATGTCTCTCCATTTAAAAAAATTACTATAAAAAGCAATAAACAGTAATAAATTAAACAAAGTCAGTATTTAGTGTAATGACCCTTTGCTTAAAAAAATAAGTAGTCTCAGGTAGTATTAGTGTAGTTTCATAAGGAAATGAACTGTACGT
The DNA here is from genome assembly GCA_012411365.1 of Ameiurus melas. Classification (NCBI taxonomy): domain Eukaryota; kingdom Metazoa; phylum Chordata; class Actinopteri; order Siluriformes; family Ictaluridae; genus Ameiurus; species Ameiurus melas. The sequence continues at coordinate 36,025,242 of CM022754.1, read as the reverse complement.
TTTATTGAGCTTCTTGCTCAACCAGCTACAGTTCTTCTGGAGACTTTGACTGTTGCACTTGCTTCTTATTTTTGCCGCAACACCCAGCAGCCTTCATTGTGTTTTTGAACATCATCATTATGAAAAGTCTCTCTTACCACTTTATATGCTGGTTTCTTCAATGACATTAAAAAAATAATAATAAAAAAATGCAGCATTTAATTTTGTGATAGAAAACTAATGTTTGGAAATCTAAAATGTTTTTGCACCGACTGACTGTCATAAAATAAAAATCTATATTTTTTTCTGAAAACAGTTTGACTTTTGCACAGTACTGTATATATATACTCTATATACATATTGAAAATATACAGTGAGAAAGAAGAAAAACAGTGAAAGCTGAAAACAGTGAACTCAGTGACAAAACTTATATAAACAGAGTTCTTTGTTAATCATGGTTTTTGAATGCGCTGCCAGAGATTTCGTTTAGGCTTTCAAAGTTTTCGTCTACACTCTGCAAGTTTACGCTCACCATTCTGGCACAAACCTCACATGTGGGTGGGGCTTAACAGCAATTTACTCTCATTGGCTAGTGAGACTTCCTCTCAGTGGTTTTGATGTTATGGCTGATTATTGTATATTTATATTAATTAATTAATCCAGGTGCTTGACATGCTAACATTGCGCACTTATCCGCTGTTGATACACTGGATACGACTAATTTTACTGTATGTTTGGAAAAACTTCAGAAGGAAGCTCTTGACTTCTATTTATCTGTTCTTTGACCTCTTCTAATTCTTCTAAATCATTCATAACTGCCTAATAAGCCATCATCATTAGACCCTGCTCATGTAACTATAGTCTTTTCTTCACAACTACTACCATCCATCTTCTACCGCTTACTCCTTTTCAGGGTCACGGGAAACCTGGAGTCTATCCCAGGAAGCATCAGGCACAAGGCGGGGTACACCCTGGACATACACACAGACACTTTGGACATTCCAATCAGCCTACCATGCATGTCTTTGGACTGGGGGAGGAAACCGGAGGAAACCTGCAGCACGGGGAGAACATGCAAACTCTGCACACATGGGCCCCGGCGGGACTCGAGCCCCAGAGCCTGGAGGTGTGAGGCGAACGTGCTAACCACTAAGCTACCGTGCGCCTCACTTCTCCACACACAGCTTTATTTACAGGAGACTGGAGAGAAAAAGCTTTAAGCACGATTCACTCTGACCCCTTAGACCATAAACATCAAAATGAAAAGAGCAAACAGGTCAAACCAGACAGAGAAGGTTTTTTTTTGTTTGTTTTGTTTAGTTTTTTTGCCAGAGGATTCACACGGAATGCACAAAATGCAGCTTGCTCAGAGAATGCATCACAGAGAAGGCGGGGAAAGACAAGTAAATAAACTGATATTCACCAAGGACAGTTTATGTTTCAACAGGCCCAATATACACCGCTGATTGAGTGATTATATTCAGGACAAGTTAAAAAACAATTTGATCTCTGGAGAATGACTGCATATCGACAAACAAAAAGAGAGAGATGTGTGGATTATGCTCTTCGCTGTGGTGTGACAGTGAGCGATTTAGTGACAAAAGGAAACCGCATTAGGGAATACAGTCATTCTGCAGACTATGTACTGACTTAATTTATTAGAATCTCCAACCATTTCTGACAGCTTAATACCACATACTCATTTTTTATTCAAGAGCATCACCATTTTCCATCATAACCTGTGCATCCTGTTAAGGTCATAATGACCCATTAGATAAAAGGTCTATTAACCTTTTTATCAAATTGGAGAATATTATGTCATTTCCGTGTGCTCGGATCGAGTCCTTCGAAGAACATTAAAATCCAGTTTGGATATGGAAGAGTTTGTGTTCTTGTCTTTTTGACTTGTGAGTAAGGAGGTGACACTGCCGAGTGTCCTCAAGCACGTGGAGGGCTTTTTGAATTTATTTATTTATTTCAACTTAGGGGGTTTTCATTGGGTTCTTTTATGCAGGTAAAAAATAAATAAATAAATAAATAAATAAATACGGTTTAAAAACTGAAAGGAAAATGAATGAATTAAAAAAGTTTAAATGAAATCCACTGAAATCGAATCCTTTTTTCATTAGGAAAATGTTTGGCTAAGACACAAAAGTCAATACAGAGGAGATGCAAACATATATATAAATAATAACATATGGGGAAGCTGCAAAAAAAATAGTATATTGTGTATCACATGACAATATATTGAAAATGGGCAAATGTATTGAAATGATTATAGAAGATTATTCATCCTTTTTTGGTGATCTTACTCATTTCAACCTTCAAATTATTTTTTTCTGTTGGCAGATAACTGTTTTTGTTTCATGAAGTAAATACTTAAAATTATAAAAAAAATTATTTGCCAATACAACGAGACCGTTTCAAGCTTTATGTTAGTAAAGAATGTGTAAAGGTTTAAAAATCTTACACCTAGTTTACTGTAATCTTATAATAGTAAATACTAGATCAAATGAACTCTATTCAAGATATTTTCACTTGTTTTCACTTTATCTATTAATCAGTCCCTCCAGGATTTAGCGATTTTGTGATTGCAGAAATCAATCAAACGCTGTAGGAACTTGCAAGGAACATTTGCATTTTTAAAAATTTCAGATTTGGGTCATGTGACGTGGGTCATGTGACATCATCACAAGGCACATTCAGCCAAAGCCCTCTTCGATTCATGTGCGTTAAACAAGAGTACAGCGAAAAGGTCTCATTTACCAACAAACGTCACTGTGAACGATTCTGTGCCATTGTAGTTTTGCAATTCAAATAGTTTTATGCAAAAAAAAGCACAGAAAGCTCACAAATTACATCACAGATTTTGAAAGCCGCCGCAACAAAATGAAACATTTTTAGTCGCAACAATCCCCAAAAAACTCCACGGAATTCTGAACAGACTGACTAATCCTCTTTGCACTTTGTATCAGATGACTTCACACATGTACCGTCTACAGAAGAAACAGTGGAGAAACAACGTCAGAAAGCTTGGAGATAGATTTAACATATTTTCCTAAGCAACTGATTAAAATTATGTATAAATATTAAATTCTTAACCAATAATTGTACGAAATGAATGAATGGAGCGAGTGAGTCATGGCTACATGTTCAGTCTCGCTCAGTCAGTGATGCATTACACATAAAGTGTATTTATCAAGACCCATTTTTATTCAGAAGTAGCGTATGAGTCGACGGAATGAGCAGAAACGAGGACTAATTAACCAGACGTGAATATAACTGGTTTGTGTTTAACTCTGGGAGGACCAATGACTGTATACATGAGTGGACAACATAACGTACCACTGTGCAGATTTAAAGCCTTTTTGTTCAGTCGAATTGAAAGTCGCCATTTTGGATTTTTGCTCTGATCAAAATTGGAGCCAGACTCTGTGCAGTAGAGACCTTGGAGTCAGAGCATGTTGACTCCAGTCCAACCATACTGATCTTGGATACTCCCCCGTTTGGAGCCGATATCGGCCCGATTGTTTTGGAGCGGTTCCGAGTGCGATTGCCGTGCTCATATAGGTCTAAATGAACCAAACCAAACCAAATGTGCCAGGTTCCAAAACAAACGCTCCAAACAAGCCAGCTGTGCAAACACCCTGAGATAGGCTTCAGACTTCACATAAGCCTCTGTAGGATAAGCAGTATGGAAAATAGATGGATGGATGGATAGATGAAGGTCAACAGAGTGTATAATGTACAATACTGTGCAAAATGCTTAGGTACATGCAAAGAAATGATGTAAAGCAATGATGCTTTAATGTAAAGCAATGATACATGTAAGGAAAATAATGAAACAAAACATTTCTACAAAAAACATAGTTGACCACAATACACTACACAAAGTCATTATATGGTGTGACAACCCTTTGCTTTTTACGGAAAAAAAAAATCAGTAGACTACAATTGGTGTGGATTTATAAGAAAATTGGATTGGCAAATCTGTTACAGTTCTTCTGGAGACTCTGACTGTCGCAAATTTATTTGTGTGCAAAAAAAAAACAAAAAACCCAGCTTTATGTTTTTTTTTTCCCCTAGAAAGTAGTCTGTTACATAATATGTTGCTTTCTTTACTGATGTACAAACTCTTCTTCTGTAGCATTTAATTTGTGCTTGGAAAAGTCATGTTTGGAAATATAAAATGTTTTGTGCTGCCTCGATAATGCAAAAGCCATCAAATAAAGCTCTTTAACAAAATTTGTACTAAAAAAAAAAGTGCCTATTAATAGGAGGCCTTTTGCACAGTACTGTAAATCACTAATATAAAAGGAAAACAAGCTCTGCTGTGGTAATTCGGTCAAAATCAGTTAAATCAGTCTCTGTATTTAGTCTATTGCATACATAATATAACAATTATTATCATTATTATTATTATTATTATTATTTTTTTTTTACAGAATTACATTTTTATTGATAGTTCAAGATTTTCCACTGTCACATCATGCTCGTGTCACAAAAGTACATTGCTGTGAAATCTAAATAAATGGCCTGCATCAGTGAGTCATCCATTGCTAAGCAGTGAACAGAACTCGAGGATTAAGAGATGAAACATGTTTAACCATCGATGATATTGTACGCTACTGAACGCCAGTACTGCCTCAGGTACACATTTCTGTGTAATTATATGGTTTGATAATGTAATCAGGCTACTGCGCTGAGCGTCTTCCTGGCTCTGATTTAAAAGCAAATGACTTTTTCATTCTCTGTAAAAGGTGAGTAAGCAGAAGTTGATGAAGACTGATGGTTCGGGGCGTGTCTCAGTCAAACACACTGCCTCGGGGCTGATGAAAAATGAAATGGGTGAGCCGGGCCCTGAACCTGGGAAGCTGCAGCTCTCCAACTTTTATTCTTTTAGTATGGCATACCATAGTATCGTTTTAGTATCGTATACCATACCACAACGCTGCAAAATTCTCGTACGTGGTCGGTCAGAAGATGTTGATTTATTTTCTACTGCAGCAGCTCTGATAGTAGTTCTAACTCCAAGTCAAATCAAAGGTTCATATTAATACACTCTTTCTAACAGCCTACGTTTTCATTTCTACAACAAAATGTCTTCAGGATAGAGGGCTTTGCACTTTGTTGTTGCTGTGCAACATGACAAGCCGTATTTCTGCATCATATACTTCAGAAGAGAGGAAAAAAAGAGAGGCAGGTGAGGGAGCAACTTATTTATAACTTACAAAGGTAATAACAGGAACTAACTTGCTTTGTGGACACTCCAGAACTTTAAACGAAACTACAAACGGATAAAATGTACGATGTGTCATTCTTCAATAGAGAGATTATTTTGAAAAATAATCAACTTCAAGATGTTAATGGCCCTCCGCATCACACTGCACCGTTAGTAATTAATTTTCAGCTCCGTCATAATGGTACTTTATTCACATAAAACTGAAAAGTTTTAATCTGAAGACTTATCTATAGCAACTTAAACTGATTTAGTGACTAAAACTGAAGCCTTTTGGTCAATAAAAACATAAGATTTTCTTCCTTTTTGCTCTAAATCGTCCCCTTTATCATCTTTATAAGTTTCCACAACTTACATGAATACATTAAATTGTTTTCTCCTTAAACTGAATGCCAGACAAATGCATATTGTCACTACAGTCTTACTAAATCCTTTCTACTTCTGGCTAATTGAAAGTGGTTGAAATGATCATGTAACTAGTTACACGTGTAGTGCCAATTTCACACCCCTTTCAATGATCGGTTCATGTGGATCAGTATTTCAATGAGAGTTGACTCCCAAACGGTTCACTGCCGTTTCTTTTTCTAAGCCAGTTAAAGCCTGCAATGTTTTGACCAGTTAATGTTCTTCTTTGCTTAACCGTGTCTGAAGTTGCTTCGTAAGAACTTACTTTACCTTCCAATGAATAAAATATCCTTATTCGCCTCGAATAAAAATCAGCAAGGCTCTCAGGGCTCACCTATAAGAGCTGACTCAAAGAGCTGAGTTTTACACTAGCCAGAATCTCTAACAAAGAGCAGCTCCTTCATGAGTGTATTTATTCTTCTTATTCTTATTATTATAAGTAAGCATGTTTATCATGCCGTATACAGTTAACTAAAGTTAATTATTTGTACTTACTTTGTTGTGTATCATCGAGCATACCCCCCCACCCCACCCCCGAGGATGAATCATTTTATTTTAAAATTACATCACTGTTTAAAAGTGTTAAAAGTGTTACTTATAGCTATCACCATACCAGTTATAAACTTCTTTCTTCACCTAGAAGCTTTTCACCATTAGCAATGGCTACATACAAATGTGGATCAGAGGACATGGGCCCTGAGCATGGAAGGTCAAAAGGGTCGTATTAGCACATAGTCTGTAAGGGTCATTTACTTTTCGTCATGGAAAAACTTGACGTGTTATAAATGCTAGTCATAGAGTTAAGCATATAAAAAAAAAACAACCCAGGGGCGGGCCCTTTTTTTGGTGGGAGTTTGGGCCTTTACAAAATTGGACCTTCTGCAATTATGAAGTGCCCTCTTGCTTCTCCCTCATTGAAAACATTGAAATGCTTCTGGACTGGCACTCAGCAGCAGCTATCACTACTAGTGCTAAGTTTGAAGCTGTTATAATGTATATAGTCACGTAATATGTGACCAAAAAATATGTGTATATACTGTGTATATACACCATGATTGTATAATAGACAAGAGCACTCTCTTAGTAAAGCAGTAATCTTTCAACTCTATGATGTAACTTGATTTACAGAGATTTGAAATTTTTGAACCTGTTTGAACAGGAAAACTTCTCATTTCAAATGTCAGCAGTATGGTGAGCAGAAATAAAAACATATAATAGGCATATAGAATTGGCAGTATAATATATGTGACTATTTATTTTTTTTTGATACTTTGGATAGTTCTGTGGGCACGGTGGCTTAGTGGTTCGCCTCGCATCCCCAGGGCTATGGGTTTGAATCCCGCCTCCATCCTGTGGGTTTTTTCCCCTAGTCCAAAGACATGAGATATAGGTTGATTGCCATTTCCAAATTGTCCGGAGTGTGTGAATGTGTGTGCACCGAGTTCCCTGGGATAGGTGCCAGACTCCCTCACAACCCTGTGTAGGATAAGCGGCATGAAAAATGGATGGATGGATGGACAGTTCTGTGCAAGTACTTAAATGCATGCAGAATTTTTCATTCATTCACTCATTTCCTTTATGAAAGAAATATCATTGTTATGAAAGAATATTTCTCTCATATCCTAACCATTTAACATTGTCCAACACGAGTGCCTGAACTAATAACTAACTGTATATTTCATTTTAGGGTCTATTAATGCCCAAGAATGGATTTGTCCATCTTCTTCGTCTTCTTTAAAAAAAAAAAAAAAAAAATCAAATATTAATAGACTACTTATTATGGATAGGACTTGGCTCCACTCCTGCAGGCTCACTGCCAGCAGTTACACAGATTTATACACTCCAGTTGATGCAATTTGGAGTCTGGGCTTTAACTGAAAAATTCATATTGAATTTCATACAAGAAAGTGATAAATATATTTACATGCATTAGCCTTTGGTAGAAGTGTAACCGAGGCCGGAGCGAAAACACTCTTGATTCAATCATCTCCCAAATTATTAAAGGAATCATATCATGATTTTTAATGTTTTCCTTTTGTTTGGGCATGTAATGTATCCGTTTGTGCATGTATAAGATCTGCAAAGTCAGAAAGCTCATAGTCTCCCCAAATGGATTTATTTTTTGATCTAACAGAGAACACTGCTCCAGACCTGCCCAAAACGCGTCGTTCGAAGTCCAGATATTACTTCCTTAACATGTCTACGACACAGCGTGCACTATCAGCATAATCCCGCCCAAAAGCAGGTGCGAAGAAAGAAGGCGAAGCGTCAGTGAATTGTTTGGCGCCATGTCGTAGAGACGCTCTGTGTTTCGGTGCGAAAGCAAAACCCCTTTGTTTGGCTTTCCGAAAACGCATGAAATTAGGAATCAGTGGTTATTGTTTATTTATAACGCTGTTCCTGAGCAGTACAACCCAAACGTTTCCTTTTTTATGGAGAACAGCTTCCTGAAGCTGTGCTACTGCAAGGCGTTAAAGCGTGTTAACTCTATTACACCCAATGAACAGAATAATTAACGTTTAAAAGTGTTTTTAAAACATCATATGACCCCTTTAATAAGTGCAGTGTTTCTGTGTTGCATTAATCAGCAAATATTATGAGTTGACATTTTTAGTCTAAGCTTCTGCATTATCCACAAAGCCATTCAGCTACCTGCGGATGTTGGCAGTGTGATTTCGCCCTTGCTTCATCTATACCTGAAAAGAGCGATACAGCGACACTTTAATCCTTTAATCTGTCCAGCTCTCTCACCTCTCTAGTTCTAGAGCTCTTGCTGGGGAATACTGAACCACAGTTAAGAATAAATTTCAAACATGGAAAGAAATGAATTCCAAAGCTGATTGTGACCATAACAAATTTACATTACAGCTCATACTTTGGCTTCACACAGTGACTCTGTGAGTGGCACACACACACACACACACACACACACAAGTACAAGACAGCAACCCACAAATGCTGGTATAACAAGTCTAATGAGCAAGACACACACATATACAAAATAAGACAAAGCTTAAGTTCAAGATCATAACAGAACTCTCTAGATGCATAAAGCCGGGCTCATAAAGTTGCTTCGAAATAAAAATCCCAAACTTTTCAACCAAAAACTTTTTGTTTTTCGAGAATTACACAAGAGATTCTCATCAAATAGTCATTTGCTAAATTGGGACAGCGTGTGAGATGTGCGAAAGTTCATCACACTGTGTGGGTGCAAAGATGAATCAGGAAGCAGAGACTGGGCTACAGTGGGATTTTAATGTTGTCTTCGTGCCAAGTAATGGAGTGGTTTTTCAAAAACCAGCAATTAACCTATTAAACTCTTGGCTCATTATTTAGTTATTAATCTTAAAGCAGTTTATTCAGTAACTGCTATGAATTCATCATTAACCAAAGTAAACTAGGAAAAGGATATGAGGAATTTAAGTCGGGGGTTAATTAATCTAAAATGTGTTTTATCATAATTTATTTCTACCTATGATACTTTTTATTATTAATAATAGTAATAGTAAAAGAGTAATAGTATTATCTCACACACGCATACACGACACATACACACACACACACACAAACCTTGTATTTCCTGTAACCTTTTGCAACACAATCCCCTTTGCTTTTTTTCTTGTTTTTTTGCCATGTATAGTCAAATGAGACCAGACACCCTTGCTGGAAAAAAAAAGAAAACATCACAGAAATTCTAATGGTTTCTACTACAAATACCATTAGAAAACATCAGCTAACCATTGAAACCATTACCATTACCATCATTGGTCCTTAATGGTATCTACTAAACATAACATGCCACCAATAGAAGACAACAAATTACCAGTAGAGACCCACAGGGACCATTATAGTTCCCTGTGAGAGACAGAGAGATTATAATATCCACTAAAACCAATGCAATTCCCATGATAAGCGTAAACCCATCAACAATTCTAAGAGGGTTTCTATTGCATTTTGTTTCGTTTTTGTTTTTTTCAGCAGGGACAGCATCCAAAAATTTAACACACGGAATGTGTGCAGAGTTAGATAGAATATGTGTGGGAGATGGTGGATTTTTATCTGAAACATCCTGTCTCTATGGAATCCTTGTGTACTATGCTTAAATTTAACTCCATCTACTGTCTAATTATTATGGAACAGCATGGTGGTGCACTGGGTTGTACAATGGCATAACAGCTCCAGGGTCACCGGCTTGAACCTCAGCTCAAGTTACTCTGTCTGTGTGTGGAGTTTCATATGTTCTATGTTCTCGCTATTTCCATGTGGGCTTCCTTCAGGTTCTCCAGTTTCTTCTACCTCCCAAAAACATTCTTGTATGCGGACTGGCTACTCTAAATTGTCTCTGTTTGTGAAATTGGGACAGCATGGTGCCCTGTCATGAATAGATGTCCCAGTCATGGTGTATTCCCGCTTCATGCGCAGCATTCCGGGATAGTTTACCTGACCAGGATAAAGCACTTAATTAAGACGAATGAATGAATTAGGAAAATGATTACTTCAAAAAGAACAGTCAAAAAGCAAACCGGTCTTTCTGACATTTTCCCACAATGCCTATCTGGCCAGTCCAGGCACTTAGCATTAAGTATGCAGTGTGTATGTGTGTGCAGTGAGTGTAAAAGACAGCACTAACTTTATTACAAGACCATTAAAATCCTCCCGCTACACTGTAAGAGTATCTACTGAACTGCTGCAACAAGAAGGCAAGAAAAGTGAAGCTCCTCTAATGAGGGATGATTCCACTTTCAAAAGATCCTCAAGTCCCTGATCCATAATTACAGGCTTGTTTGTTGGCAAAAACACATAATTATACGAATTTGATCAGTGCTAATTAAACCATAGGGAAATAACCCAAAGACAGCTTTGTTGGATGGCGGAAGAGTAATACAGGTTTTAATTAAAGATGCACCGATATGTCCGTCATACAGTAGATACATTACCTGAGAGTTTTAACTTTGTATATGATGTCCACTTAATTTATACAATTAATAAAGAGTTATCAATCTAAAGACATCGATCGGTTCAACCAATGAGTACTAAATGCATACCAATGAACGACAAGCAGTTTGGTTTTTTTTTTTTTTTGCAAGAGAAATCAGTCACGACTGTGATTGGAAGATTTGAATGCTCATTAAAGAAAAAAACAAAAACAATGTCTTAGAATTCTGAGTCATCTCACTGCTTACTGTAAAATAGGAAATATGACCTTTAAGAGCTGCAAAGGGCTTTCAGATTATCCATGGGTCAGTTACCTTTAGCGTGGGCTTGCACCAAGCTCTGGATGATTCCGGATACTTCGTAAACAATATGCTCTGTCATATGCTTTGATGTTGAGTTACTCCACTCGAATAAAGTCGGTTGGACGTTCGATAATCGGAAATTAAGGGACCGTCTCTAAAGTTACATACGGAATTCTTAAATAGCATTTGAAGGGAATGATGTAGTCTGTACTAACCCACTGTAAAGTGTTCATCTAGGTGTCAAGTACGACGCACACCTTTTAGATTTTTTATATTTATCAAAATAAACTATTAAATCATATATCAATATTGTCATGTATTTTGTTGCTGCATGGGCCCATACATAAACTATACCATTATTTAAAGCTCAATAGCATTCGAAGGGAACCTAGATGAACACTTTACAGTGGGTTATATGACTGTACATCATTCCCTTCAAATGCTATTGAAGTTAGAATCGTGTTTAACAATGCCGTAGGTAACTTTAGAGACGGTCCCTTAATCTCCGCGTATGTCAAACGTCCGACATCATACCCACTTTATTCCAGAATTTACTCCTCAAATTAAGCATTAGTGTAATTAAAAGGTGACGTCAAACGTAGCAACAACAACAACAACAAAAGCCACAATGGGTATAATTTTTTTTTTTAGCACAGAATGCCAGACCTTCGTGAACTCGTTTAATTTGCAAATATCACGACATTGCAATATACTGCTCTGCTTTAATACCATGTTATTTACTAATACAGTCAAACATCCGTTCGACTCCGTTGTTTTCTTACTTGTATAATTATTCAGGCTGATGATGTGTGTGATTTATTCCTCTGGCACACTGTCATTAGCTTTGAACCTGCTACCAGGATTGATTTCCGCTGATGCACTTCTTAATGGCTTAAGTAATTAAAACGTATATGTATGTGCTACAGTACTGCTCCAGTCACTTTATTATTTTAGTGCACGGAGATGACTTGCCCCCCCCCATCTTTTCATTTTCTGTACCACTTATCCTACACAGGTTCATGGTGAGCCTGGCGCCTATCCCAGGGAAATTGGGGCACAAGGCAGGGTACACCCTGGATGGGGTGCCAACTCATCCCAGGGTACATACATTCACACACCCCTTCACACATTACGGACAATTTAGAGACGCCAGTCAGCCTACAGCGCATGTCTTTGGGCTGGGGGGAGGAAACCAGAGCACTCTGAGGAAACCCACGAAACATGGGGAGAACATGCAAAGGGGAGTCTCCAGATTCGGCACTTTGTAACAGTCAATATTAAGCTTTTTTTTTTTTTAATCGCATTAACTTCAAGAGAAATGAAAAAAGAAACTGGTGAAGGAATGAATGTTTGTAGTTGCTATAATGTAAGTGTAACAGGAACTAACTTGTTTGGTTGACGTTCCACAATAGAACATAGGTAATAAATGGATAAAAAGTATGCCGCTTTGTTCTGTTGTTAGGAATTGCTGTGGCATAAAAGGAATAAAGCACTTCAGTAACAGTAATTGTCTATCAATTCTGTTTTTCAACTTGTTCGATTAGCAACAGAAGTAAGAAAAGCCAAATGAGCAGACAGCTTGCAAAATACAGTACATGCAGTTCACAGTGGAACTGTGTCCAATACAGCTTTCTTTCCAATAAAGAAAAAAACTTTTTTTTTTTCAGGAAATAATGTCAGTGTCAGGGGCTTAGCTGAAGGATATTTAATTCAAATGTGATCTATTAAAAGACCAAGCAGACAATCCACAGGGTGGAGCGAACTCAGAGAGAAAATCAGGGTCAGGTGAAAACAGAGTACATCAGGCTAGGGCAAATTCATAAAATAATAAATACATACATACATATATACATACATAAACAAATTCAAAATCAGAATTTCAATCAGAACAAAAGGCTCAGGCTCGCCACTAGCAGAACGCATTAGTGAAACTCATAAACTGAATGTGAATGAGTTACTCAAAGGCATTAGTGTAATTGGGAACAGGTGTACATGATTAGTAATCAGAAGAATAATAAGAACAAATACGTAAAGTTCATCATGACAAACCTTGGTGTAGATTTGAGAAAGCAAGTCTGCTAGGGTGTTGCTAGGTGGTTGCTTTGGTGTTATGGTGGTTGAGAGGTGGTAGCTTGGGTGTTCTAAGTAGTTGCTGGCGGTTGCTATGGTGTTCTGGGTGGTTGCTAGGCAGTTGCTAGGGTGTTCTGGGTGGTTGCTAGGCAGTTGCTGGGGTCATTGCTATTCGGTTGCTATAGTGTTGTGGGTTGTTGCTAGGGTGTTTTGGAGCTAGACAGCATCGTAATACTTTCGGAGCTAGGCAGCATCTCAATACTTTTGGAGCCAGGTGGTGTCCCAATACTTTTGGAGCTAGACGGTTTTAGAGCTGGACAGCGTCCCCACACTTTTGGAGCTGGGCAGTGTCCCATGACTTTTGAAGCCAGGTGCTGTCCCAATACTTTTGGAACAAGACAAAGGCGCCATTCAAAGGACGCTGTGCTGGTATTTGTACAGTTTAGAGTTTGAAATACGTAATGTCGTGAATGGGAGTTTGGGGGAATTTGGGGAAAATTGTTGCAACCGGAATACCGGGAGTCTGATCAGTTTGGAAAAATACAGCCTGATCAGTGTGATCGGCCTGAAGGTCTGGGCCGAGTTTGGTGTAGCCTGAAAGCTCTGGGAGGAGTAGCGATTAGATATTTGGGGTCTCAGAAGAAGAAGTAGAAGAAGCAGAAGCTTCTAGAGCAGAACAGTACGTTGTCATTCTCAAGCCAACATAATAATAAGAATTAGGACCAGCTCATGCGATACGAATCACATGATATGGTCTGTAGTTTGTTAGCTGTCTAAGGATCTTGGGGAATGGAGTTTATGTTTTCAAGTGAGGCTGGAAAATGTAGTATATGATATACACTAAATGGTCACTTTAATAGGAACACTTGTACAAGAGGTCAAGAGCTTCCATTGATGTTCACATCTATCATCAGAAGCTGGAAAAATCTCAGCGATCTCAATGACCGTGGCATGGTTGTTAGTGCTGGACAGTTTCAGAAACTGCAGATCTCCTGGGATTGTCATGCATAACAGACTGTAGAGGTTACACCGAATGGTACAGGGGAAGAATAAAAAAACAACATCATTTGAGTGGCAGTTCTGCAGGCAGAAACACCTTGAGAACTCAGAGGAGAATGACCAGATGGTTCGAGCTGACACTACAGTAACTCAAATAACAACTCTTTGCAACCGTATTGAACAGAAAAGCATCTCAGAATGCCCAATACTTCAGACCGTGAGTTGTGTGTCCTACAACAGCAGAAGACAACATCGGTTTCCACTAATGGCAGACAAGAACAGGAATCGGATGCCCACTGGGCAGCTGAAGACCAAGCAATGCTTTTCTGTCCAGTTTCAATGAGCCTGTGCCGTGGAAACCTGCTTACTCTTATTGCCATTGTTACCACAATGTCTTTTTTTTTTTTTATGAATTACACAACAGCCCTGAACTGCATTAGCTTTGACATTTCATGTGTGACTGTTAAATTTGTTCTGAAGTGTGAATGGATTCATCCTGTTGTTTGGGTTCCCAGCTCTACAGATCAGGCAAGATTAGAGTTATACGTACACAGGGACTTGCTGGAGGTTATGACTGTGCTTTTATTAAGCAGGAAAATGTCATGCAGCATTGGTTGTAGCTCAGTTCTGACCTGAAAAGACTCCACATATCCTCAATAGCACTTACTGGCATTTAACACTGCTGCATAGTCCCAGTCAGTCACATTGAAATGTGCAGTATGAGGAAACACTGACACGCTGATGCTGGGTATCAGCGGCAACCGAGGTGCTGTGTCAGTGGTTCGGAGCTTGAGCGATGATTTTGCTGAGAAACCTGAGACTGAAGCAACATTACGAATGTCATCTCTAAGGAGCTGTGATACAGAACAAGCAGAGGTTCTGTAGAGAATACAGAGATGTAACCAAAATGCAAGAAACAAGAACAGTGCTCAAGGGGATGTGGGGTTTAAAATCCCAAGAAAAGATTTGGAAAGATTTACTACAGTCTATTTGATGAACTGTAGGATTATGCTTAATTTGCAGGACATTTTCAGCTGCCCTGTGTGCAATTATATTTAATCCACATTAGGTAGAATGAGAACATTGAAGCCCAAGTCTATAAAATCTAATAATCCAACCAGAAATTGACATCCTCCTGTGTCTACTATCACCGTTTCTGCACGGCTCCACGCTTTCTGCTCTTTACAGGTTTAAAACGGCTTAGTGACAGCACCAGAGTGCTTTAGGGAACCGGAGCGCAAACTGCACTGGCTTCTGACCAAACCATTAAACAGCGGCTGGAGGGAAGCACGAACCCTAATTAACTCTCATGGGACGGCCACATTACACATGGAAATGGGTCCAATTAGGCTTCCCCGTGATAAATTCCTGAAGAAGACAAAGCGCAAGAGTTTTAATGGAGTCAGCGAGGTCAGAGATGCCATGGGTGGGTGGGTGTGTGTGTGTGAGTGGGAGGGGGGGGGGGGGGGTGACTGTAATCATGTCATCAGTGCTCTATTCAATCATGGAGCAAGTCTGAATTTCAGATCTTTTGTTGGTTGGTTTAAGCAGACCTTCTGATTAGAAAAATGAAGCTCATATACTGCACAAATGAAATTATGGCTTAAATTATTCTATTTAGGAGCACTTTTCGAAGCACTTATGGCTGACAAATTATGGCTTTGTGACCCATTGATTTGTATTTCCTCCTTGGCTGACATAGGAACATACCGTCTTCAGCATTATATACGAGTTCTGCTGTATTACGATTATTACAGTTTTTTCTCTCCACTCTGAACAGCCTGCAGACAGTGCAAACCTTCAAAAGCCTTGTTGAATTGTGGGATCTAAAATGTGATAAGTGCTTAAGGTCCAGATTTGAACCACGATTTTAAAATGCACTATAATTCTTTATTACACATCACTTTTGAATTCTCATTGTCAAGGTGTCGAGTACTTCCAGATGCAAGGATTATGAATGCACTCTTTCTAATGTTAATATTTCTATGATTACAACAAACAGGCATATACGTACACTATGGCCAAAAGTATGTGGACACCTGACCATCACACCCATCTGTCATGGTCAGGTGTCCACAAACTTTTGGCTTTAGAATATAGAAATGACATAAGCATGTATAATTGTTAATATAGTGAGGTTTTCTGTCAGGAGATGTTTATTCACCATTTTTGCAAGGAGTCTCCAGTCTTAGTGCTTTGTAGCAGTAAGACGTAACACTGTAACTTTAGGTATTCTGGGGCAGAGGACTTTTTGGTTTCTAAAATATGTAAAATTATTTGTCATTGCCTAATTGCTGTGCTATACAAGGAATAAAACTCTTCGACACATGCTGCTATATTAACATGGGCGTGTATCGATATGCAGGGATGTTTTATTACTGGGAGAGCTCATTAAAATGAGCAAAAAAAATAATATTGCCCTTATTTTCTTAATTTAACAACTCTAAATAACAAATTAAAAGCATGATCAATAGGCAACGTCCTACACAAGCATCTTGACTTCACGAGCTGGATTTACTATCTCGCGGCCACACAATCAACTGTCTGTGCACAATATACAGTATTAAACGAAAGCTAATTAATAGGATAAGCTACTGAGTAATGAAGGTGGAAGCAAAATCATTTATTTAAACCACATTTGCAGTGATTAATGTAATAATTACAACTAGTCTTATTCATGCAGCAACATATTGACAATATGCTATAATACTAGCCTCTTGTAAGATGTTCATTTCAAGGTTTTCCATCTTCTAATACTTAAAGCATAAAGTCGCTGACTCTGAATATGACTCCATGTGCATATAAGACCAACAATAACCTAATTAGAAAGCAATCAGGGTGTTATATTCCCAGCAGCTATAAAGCTCAACACGGTTTTCGGTGAATGTACCACTCCTAATAATTTACACATTTACCTTGAAAGCTTTCTTGGTGTGTACAAACCTGCCTCATTAACTTACATTGTCATGTTGTAAGGCGAAACTCTTCTCATAATATCACAATGAGGTGCAGGAATAATACTGATTAATTTCAACTTTTACATCTTCTAACCAAAATCAGGTCACGATCATTATAAGCAACTCCCAGACTACATTAGTACACAAGGATTTTCCTTTTTTTTTTTCCTCTTCTCATAAAATATGCACAGAGTAACAGAGGACTGATTAGTAAACCCTCTCATAAAGCTCTATGTGAACTGGAAAAGGATATAATTCAGCTGCAGGAGTTTACAGCAGCAGAATGGATGGGATAGACGAACCGTGCACAGAGCAGGAATTAAGGTTACGATTTAACCAAGAATGAGCAAACTATAATTATTTAAAGCTCATACTCGCTGATTAGAAAGGTGTACGCTGTACAACGTGCCCTAATCCCTGTTATTTACAGCACAATTTTATGCTTGGCCATATTTCATAATGATATGCTCACATATTAATCACGCTAACGATTAATCGATGACATATGGTAGCCAGTGCAGAAAAGCTCGGAGTAATCAGTTTAACACTAGGGCAGCTGCAATGCATGAAGTCGCTAATTTTATTGTGCATTATTTGTGTCAGAATACAAGCTGAGTGAGATAATACATCAAGCCATCGTAAACTGCAGGAAGGCAGGTCTGAAATTGCACTCATGCTGGTTCATTAGGGTGCATGAAAGGTCGCAGAGAGACATTTCCTCAAATGTAGAAATCTTTGCTTTTTTAAGGTCCAAAAAGTGGACATGTCCGGGAAAAAGAGGACATATGGTCACTCCATCAACACCAGTTCAGAGAACAATTTGCTAATTAGCTTAGTTTCAGCTGATCCCGAAACTCACTTACATTCTAAACATAATAAAGTACTAAATATAAAAATAATAACATAAAAAAACCCTAAAAGCAGTCAGGTCTATTTATATGTAAACATTTCCAGTTCCAAAATGTTGTTTTTTTTATATATATATATTTTCTCCCAAATCCATTATTAATCTTTACCATTTGTTTCAATATCCCATATCGGATATGATTTCTCTGGTATCTGATCCACCATGTTTTGCTGATATTGGCCCAATACTGGTATCAGATCTGTGTCACCTCTAACCATAGCCTATAAAAACCTAGCTTAAACATCTAGTTGTGTTAAATGAGATGTAAAGTTTTGCTTCATATTTTTATACAGCTAGATATCTAGATACAACTAGCATCAGGGTATTTAGTCTTTTGCCATAATTTAGCGGTGATGTCACCAATCATGGTATGGGTTGGGTTTTTTTTCTTCCCACAAGCAAAATATTATTAGTTTTTTGTGTAAAAGACTGGTCTCTAAGAGGAAAGCTCAAATTTAGTCATGCACACACACCTAGGGCTATCATGCTCCTATCTGCATAATTTTGGAGACCTTGGGAATGGAGAACCCTAAGGAAACCCTCAGGAGAACATCTGAAACACTGGAGCTGTGATGCAGCAACACTAACCACTAATGGGGGAGTCCAAATGTATGAGTGATATGCTCCTAATTAATAATGCTCTACTCGTAAGTCTACCCTCCTTTAAAATCTTGTCTGAGATTTGTAGCTACATTGTGTATGCTAATACTTTTGTGTAATTGGTAAATGAACCTCACCTAATGTGGCCTAATTAAATATGCCTACATTGTGTGGTCTTTCATTGATTGCTAATATTCTATTTACAGTTGGTCTACAAGTCTAATGTGCCATTTTAGGCTGTTGTTTCCACCATTAGTGTTCCCTGGGATTTTATGATGCATTAGTGTGACACTTTCGGTGGCTGTTACTATATATGTTCATCTCATAAATATACTTTATCTGAAATTTACTGGGGAAACAAGTAGTTCCTGCTCATGTTCATACATTAGTAATGAAGCATAACAAATTATTTATTTAGCATCATTTATTTAGTAAAACTCTTGCCTGGTTACTAAGGAAA
The DNA here is from genome assembly GCA_012411365.1 of Ameiurus melas. Lineage (NCBI taxonomy): Eukaryota > Metazoa > Chordata > Actinopteri > Siluriformes > Ictaluridae > Ameiurus > Ameiurus melas. The sequence continues at coordinate 36,006,389 of CM022754.1, read as the reverse complement.
CGAACTGTACATTGTTATTATATTAGTTAGTATTTTATTTACTCTCATATCACTATGCTGTTGAATGATTGGTCTGAAGATGTTGATTAATTTTCTGAAAACAGAAGCTCTGATAGTTCCAGCTTATTTACAGGTTTGACTTGTATTGGACAGGGACCTAAAAAAAAAAACATAAAAAAACATGCTGTTATGTATTTAAGAAAAAGTCTAATTGATATGGTGAAGTTTTCATTAAGGATATATTTTATTAACATTTATGGAAGGAGTCTCCAATGTCAGCGCTTTGTAAGCCTACAGTCACACTAATGTGCAATGACTCGCTCATATATCTTGTAGTTTCTCGCTTGTGGACATGGAGCAAGAGCTACAATTGTCACCCATGGACATGTACCGTCTGTCCAGCTCTGATGAGAAAGAGTTATGGCCAAATTACTTTAAATGAAATGTAATATTTTAAAAATCTGAAAAAAAGTGTAAATAATCGGCTGTTTGACAGATGTTACGCGCCAGGCATATTCGTAGTAGCTATTAGCAGCACAAGCTAAATGCACTAGGTGCAAACACTCTCCAGAGACACCACTGATGATAGCTGTTTTCATTCAAGCTTTATTTTTCTTTGTAATATGTCCTTTGTTTTTCATGCCTTATTATTAGGTATTATTCTATTATTTTGTCATGTTATTCGGTCTGCTTTCCGAGAGACATGCTGTAAAATAAATTCTGCTTCATGGGTTCAAATGTTAGAGTAATATACAGAGATTTATATGTGGACAACTAAATAAACTCATCTAATGATTCTTAAGATTGTCTTAAATGTTGTATGTAAAAACCTTATGATAGAGGATTCAAAGGAATCAAAGAGGATTCTAAGCTGAACCTTTTTTAGCACGGTTATGAATCTTTAACTATTCAAAGAACTGAATTAAATCCCTTTTCTTGTAAAAACGCTTTTGTTATAAATCCATTCTCTCCAAATATTGACAAAATCCAGAGAGACAATGGGCAGATAATGTTAGTGAGTCAATATATCAGTTGGGCACAAAACAGTAACACAAAATAAGGAATTATGTGACTTGATGTTACTTTACAATTTAACAAAAGAGCAAAAATAAATTAATACATAAATAAAAGCAATCAGTGAACCAGGAAAGTGTTTATTTATTTATTTATTTATTTTTTTTACTAACGCCAATTTGTATGCATATGAGTAAATAATCATATCACTGCTAAACACCCTCAGCTACCATGAATACTCTTCTCACCCCTACACACTAGAGTAGCCTAAAAGCCTTTCTGTTTTACGCTAATAAATGCTTGAGTAGCCCATCCAGCACGTGCAGTAAGAAAATGCAATGAGATGCGAGGTAGAATAATTTGCAGTCGATATCTGAAAGGTCTTGGTCACAGAGGTTACACTCCGTTCAAAGAATGAAAGCACTCTTTCTCTCCTTTAATGAATAGACGACGTGGAGCCTATTAATAGAGGACTCTCGGGCGGAAACTGGGGAATCGATCTGTGTGGATGGATTGTCCTCAAATATACGGCTGCAGCTAGAGATATTTAAAAATTGTGCACTGTTCTTTGACATGAAGCAGGAAAACCCTAGTCAATTAACGTGAACGAGATCTGGAAATGGACAGGAGAAAAGTTGCTTTTGTTGCTTAAGTTGAAGGAAATAGTAACGATTATCATAGATTTTATGAAAAACACAAATGGAAAAAAATGTGGTGTTAAATATCTAACCCAGTTTCTGAAAGAGACTATTATGTGAAAGGCTCTGGAAAAAATGCCATTTTGATGTGAGCAGCAGATATATAATTATATCTATATAAGTACAGCATCTGCTGTTCAAGAACTTCTAAAAAAATAAATAAATAAATAAATAAATAGGTTATTAAACAGAGTACTGTTCCTGATGAGAACATGAAGTAAACATATGGGCTTGTGATGAGTCTGATCATCAAATCAGCTGTTGATATTTTCTTTGCCCGCAATTCAGTGTCTGTTGTTCAGTACATCAGTGGTTTCTATCTTTTTCAGGACATTCCAAATTGTAGTATTGGCTACGACTAGTGCTTGTACAATGCCGCTGATTGATTTTCCCTGTTTTCTCAGCTTCAAAATGGGTGCTTTTCTCCCACAGACAGCTCTCTGATCTTCATGTTGGCTTAACCTTTTTAACAACAAATGCAGTTGTTACATGTGAAGCTGAAGCCTAAAACCAATTGGCAAAAAAAAAACCTAGTAATTGGGTGTTCTAATACAAAATGTGCTATGTTCTATGTCGTTTAACACATCTGTATATCAATACCAGGATATAATGGCTGAAATTCTAAACTGTCTTCTCATCTTTTGATCCCAAACCCAAATGTCTTCAGTCTCCAACAGAAACAAACAAATTAATTGGCCTTGCCGTTCCAATAGTTTCAGAGGGGACTGTAAATTATGCATGTCAGATGCCTTTGCACACCTCCACCTGGCTATGGCGAGGAAGCTTCATGGACATGTATTGTAAAACAGACAGAAATGTTGCTGGGAGAGAGTTCACACTCATATTAACTTAACATTTAAAAAAAAAACTAACGAAAAGCAAACGATTCTTAATAGAGCTCTCATTGAGGTGCTCTTTTGACACAGCTTGAAGACCTCTGGGAAGTCATCAGTCATATGGGGAAAGTGTAGACAGACATCTTCCTGTCTCTACGCAACATTTCAGATCAAAGTCATAATGTTTTCTGGGTTTTTCCATCTTTTTGCTTCATGCAGTGACAGAGAATGAGAAAAGAAAGCCCACAAATTTATTCACGATACGTATAGTTCAATTGTGAAAAACAAAAAACACTGGCCTCTCTAGCTGAATTAACCAGCTTGCATGGCATACTATGGAGCTAGCAGGCTAAACTTCACTTCCTTGCCTTCACTTAACCATGTGTTTTTTAAATTATTATTAATTTACTGTCCATTTCATTGCTATTGTTATGGAAAAAATGTACTTAAAGTGTTTGGATTCCTCTAGAAAAATAAATAGATTTAATTCTAATTTATGTTGCACTTTTTTCCTGTGGAAGCAATGACCATCAAGTGGGAACCTGTCTTCATGCCTGTATTGATACATATGTTGATATTTTGACAGAATATCACATTATTTCAAGATACAATATTGTTATTTTACCTTAATATATTGCTATTTTAACTCAATAACTGAGAAATTATGTAATTATTTGTTACTATTCATAGTAAAAAATGAAATAAAAAATTAAATAGCAAGTGAAAATATTTTGAATGTAATCAGTTGTTTTTATTATATGATTAGAATAAACCAAATATAAGAATATTAAGCCTATATCTAGACTTTTTTTTTTTTTACTTTTGTTACTGAATTAAATTAAATGTTCCCATTAAGTTTTGCATACAGTAAAATACAGTATTGAAATACATATGCATAAAATTTGCAAAACTGGTCTGCAAATAGAACATGACTATTTTTATATCTTGAAACAATGAGATGTTAAAGTTGACAATGAGATTTTAAGTCAAAATAATAGCCATGTTTTGAAAAAAAGAGAGAGATATTAAGTAAAAAAAATAAGTATACAAATGACTAATTTGAAAAAATGAATTTTTTGGTCAAAATGGACAAAACAATAATACTCAGGAATAGTGCGTTATTAAGTTAAGATAATTAGCTGTATCTCACTCTTTCTTTCTTTATGTGCACATATATATATATATATATATATATATATATATATATATATATATATATATATATATATATATATATATATATATATACATATACATCCATCTATTTTCTACCGCTTATTCCTTCTTCAGGGTCGTGGGGAACCTGGAGCCTATCCCAGGGGGCATAGGGCACAAGGCAGGGCACAATCACACACCCATTTTAGACACGCCAATCAACCAACCATGCATGTCTTTGGACTGGGGGAGGAAACCGGAGTACCCGGAGAAAACCCCCAACACACGTGGAGAACATGCAAACTCTGCACACACATGGCCCCGGGTATAAAAATATAAATATATATATATATATATATATATATATATATATATATAATATATATATATATATATATATATATATATATATATAATCTATATATATATATATAATAATTATATATTAAGTCAAAATAATTACATAATATATTGAAATAACTTTATAGTGCAAATAAAATTATAGCACAATTTTTTTTCAACCGCTTGCAGTTCAGTGTTTCTGTAAAATGCAACTAATCTCATATAGATTTGACACTCAAGCAAGACGGTATGACGATCGATACCTTCACCTTTTTCGGAATAGCATTATTAGCTTTTACTTTATGAAGACACATGGTAAAACTGATGGGACTTTTCTGGGGTAGCACATATTTTATCCAACTGCAATAATGATGTCTTAGCAAAAGAAAATTGGCCAATCATTTTAATCAATTCAACTATTTCTTTATCGAAGAAAAGTTAAATGATCTGCCAAAGGAATAAGACCTTTTCAAGATCGAAATTAAATGTCTGGAAATATGCTGACAATAAGAATCATATCTCTTTTTTTTTTTTAAATAAAAATCTCCCAATGAAAAATACTACATAAATATGCCCAGTTATGATTTGCTTAGAAATATTTTTTTCTGTATATCCTTTGACTAAAGTGTTTCTCAAGGATTCTTTGTACTGTTAAGAGTTATAGAGTTTTCTAAAGGGGTTCTATAGAAAGGGGATAGTGATCGGAAAACACTCTTTTGTAAAGTTCTACATAGAAACTTTAAGGATTCACCAAAAAGGAAAGACCAAAGAATGTTTTGTGGTTTCAGATTGAACTTTTTTGTGTTATTATAATTGAGGTTGCAGCTTAGCTGTTAAACATTGCAGATGGTATAAAGCCCTACAGTATATTCCTATAAGAGAATACTTGGCTCATGGCCTTGCCATGAGAATCAATTTTCTTATATAAGTTAAGCTGAATAGCAGCAGTATCACATAATAGCATCAGAGCTGGTGGACAAATTGGTAACCTTACACCTAATAGAAAGAAATTTAACTCCATGTGTCGATAGTGGCAGCATTAAAGAATATTCCCAGAGAGAGGAAACGTTTAGAGACAGTGTTGCATCTAGGGCAAGTTTCTTCTGGATGGCAGATGTCCTCTCTGTAGAGCTCCCAGACAAGTGATCTGTTCTTTAAAAGAAGCTGGTCTCATTAAAAGGTGGTAACCTTTTTGAGCTACAGAACTCAATTTAAATGAGATCAGGATACACAGATTTCACAGTGTGCAATGCAATGTCATGATCTGTATCTGTTTAGTGCTCCCAATAATTAACTCTGTATCTGTATTCAGATTTGAACCAGAAGTGGATGTGGTCCAGACTACTGTAGAAGGTTTATTTACAGTGGCGCTTGAAAGTTTGCAATCCCTTTAGAATTTTCTATATTTCTGCATAAATATTAACTTCAAGTCAAAGTCCTGAACTTAATCCAATAAAAATGTCATGGAAGGACCAGAAGCCAGCAGTTCATGTAAAGAATCCATTCCAGAGTTGAAGCTGTTGTGTTCCGAGGAATGGGCTAAAATTCCTCCAAGCCAGTGTGCAGGACTTATCAAAAGTTACCAGAAACATTTAGTTGCAGTTATTGCTGCACAAGGGGGTCACACCAGTTACTCAAAGCAAAGGTTCACATACATTTTCCACTTACAAATATGTAATAAGGGATCATTTTCCTCAATAAATACAGTGAGGGAAAGAAGTATTTGATCCCCTGCTGATTTTGTACGTTTGCCCACTGACAAAGAAATGATCAGTCTATAATTTTAATGGTAGGTTTATTTGAACAGTGAGAGACATAATAACAACAAAAAAATCCAGAAAAACGCATGTCAAAAATGTTATAAATTGATTTGCATTTTAATGAGGGAAATAAGTATTTGACCCCTCTGCAAAACATGACTTAGTACTTGGTGGCAAAACCCTTGTTGGCAATCACAGAGGTTGGCAATCACCATTAAAATTATAGACTGATCATTTCTTTGTCAGTGGGCAAACGTACAAAATCAGCAAGGGATCAAATACTTTTTTCCCCTCACTGTAAATGATGAAGTATTATATTTTTTAGATCATATTTATGCAAATACATAGAGAAATTAAAAGGTAAAATGGGGTACTTTAAGCAGCATTAGGCTCTGGGTTACTGAGCAGAAGGTCAGGGATTACCCCAACACCTCCAAATTGCCACTGTTGAACCCTTGAGCAAGGCCCTTAGCCCTCTCTGCTCCAGGGGTGCTGTATCATGGCCAGCTTCCTAACAAACTGGGTTATGCGTAGAAAAGAATTTCACTATGATGTAATATATATATGACAAATAAAGGCTGCTTTCTTTATAATGTTGGAATGATTTTTCTCAAAGATTTTCTTTTAATAACAGTGCAGAATGTTAAATTAAGTCAGACAAAAACATACAAAATGAACGTATTAGTTAATATTTTTTTAAATTAATTAAATTATTAACTTTTGAGAGAACTAAAAAAATCAGCTGAGATATACTGCCCCGTAAAAAACACTTGGTCTGAGGGCTATATGGAGGAGCAGCTCGTTGAATTTCTACATAAATATGGTTTTATTTCTTTAGATGGGGCTACTGAAGCAAACATCTGAAGCAAAAAAACAACAACAACAACAACAAAAACAAAAACACAAATAGTGTACCTCTTATTCATGTTTGTATTTGTATCTGTTCAAAACACGTTATCTATTGAATCTGAATTATTTTATTCTGTTACATCTTTAACATGAATGATATAAGTGATGTGTTATAAAGTCTGCTCACACCAAACTGTTAAAAACTCTGATAGTAACAGCTATTAAGGTACTGTTCTTGTCACCAGAAGGTTGTGGGTTCAAATTCCAGTCCTTGAGCCTTTGAGAGTCCTTTAGGCCTCATTTGCTGTAATCTGCCTTGTAATCTGCCTTTAAAGCATCTGACAAATGTAAATGCAGTGAGAGCCTGTACTTACACATCAATACCTAATCAATTGAAATGATTTCCCTAGTGTGTGGTGTACCATCTAATCTGTTGCAAGCATTATGTTTTAAATGGCCTGTTAGTGGCCAGAACTAATGTGTTCTTGGATTTGGTGAGTTCAGTCAAATTGAGCCAAATTTACTTAACAAGAGAAGGTCATTACAAACGTCTGCGTGTACTGTTATATTAGATTCTTAAATAGTTTTTTTTTTTACTACATTTATAATGACAATTATATACAGAAGTCATCAAGGACAGTAGTGATCAACTCTGTAGACTGTGGTCTGGATTCAGACCAAATAGACCAAACTTTTGACATATACTGTACTGTACTGTACTGTACTATACTGTAGAACAACTTTTTTTTTTTTCATAGCAAAAAACATTGTGGTTTCTTTAGCAGATCCTCTATTGTGTCCAATCACATCCATTCACCGTATACAGGGAGCCTGGAGCCTATCCCAGAAGACTCTGGGCATGAGGCAGGGGACACACTAGATGGGGTGCCAATCCATCGCAGGGGTACAATCACACACACTCACACACCCATTCACACACTACCGACAATTTGAAATACAATCAGGAAACAGTTCATTGAGAATGAGAAAGGTTTTCACAGGATTGTTCTATTTTATTTTACCTCTCTGGTGCGGTTATTCAATAATGATTTTATTTAATATTTTCCACGAACGCCCTCAGTATATAGCATAATGTGCACAGATTGGACTCTTATTGTGATATGTTTTTGTTTTATTTTATTGGTTCTGTCTCCACCTCATATTTTGGCATTTATTGTTCATAAGTATTTGTTTGGTTTGTGTTTGTTCATCGTTTGTTCACCTGTTAATACTCTCTTGTGTCTGTGTTTCTCTGCAAAGTCTTATTCAGTTAGGCCTACAATGATTTTTAATGGTAATGACAATTAGAAGTGGATCATTCCATCTTGAGTGGTTCAATATAGGTTGCTTGACCAATTGTAATTTTCCCAATACTTTTACATCATTACTTTAAAATACTGTTCATTTTTATTATTTGTAATTACACCTGTTCATGCCTCAAAATCCATGAGGATTTTACATACATATATATATATATATATATATATATATATATATATGCATGCACACTATACTTACCTAGGTACCCCATTATATTCAAATTCTCAATTAAAATTGAGACTCGAATCCTTCCCATTATAAATTGACCCAAAAGTGGAACTGTGAGCAATCCTCATCATTACATTTGGACTTAAGTTATAAGTCTAAGGAACAAGAATGTGCAAAATATGTACATGTACCTCATAATGTGCCCTAGAGATTTTGTTCGATACTGAACCAAGAGATTGAGGTTTCCCTAAACAGCTGTTTAACCAATATATGCTGTGTACCATGACAGAAAGACTGACCCAGTTGATTAAAAATGCTTTTTGGTTTCCTGCACTGGTCAGCACTGACATGTTCAATACCACAATGAAGTCTCTCTATGGTATTGCTGGGGTAGAAACTGGAGTGTGTATACTGTATACATAGAGGTTTACGGTAACTACCAGACGTTTTTGGAAAAAAGACCTGCTGCTTGTTTGTTTTAGTTGTCATAGCTGGAATGTTTTACATATCACTTTTGTTTTTATAAATTGCTGTATGTTGTATCTTTTTTGCTAGAATAGGAAGACAGACAGGTGTACAGTGGCTTAGTGGTTAGCACTTTCACCTCACGCCTCCAGGGTCGGGGGTTCGATTCCCAACGTGGCCCTGTGTGTGCAGAGTTTGCATTTTCTCCCCGTGCTCCAGGGGTTTCCTCCGGGTACATCGCTTTCCTACCCCAGTCCAAAGACATGCATGGTAGGCTTATTGGCGTGTCTAAAGTGTCCATAGTGTGTGAATGTGTGTGATTGTGCCCTGCGATGGATTGGCACCCTGTCCAGGGTGTACCCTGCCTTGTGCTGGGATTGGCTCAAGGTTCCTCGTGACCCTGAAAAGGATAAGCGGTAAAGAAGATGGATGGATGTAGGAAGACAGACAGTGTGCATGCAAACTATGTAGGGCATAGAGGCTGTGCCTATACTGTTTTATGATAAGTTCACCTCAATATCATGTTCTTGATGCATTCAAAAAGTGTGTGCGCGCGTGTGTGTGTGTGTGTGTGTGTGTGTGCTGACACCGAGAGTCAGTTTCCTCTAGCTATTCCTGTCTCAGCATTGCTCACTAACTGAGTAAGCATTTTGACAAAAGATCTATAAGGTTGGCTGTCAGATGAGGAAAAGACTTGATCAGACATTTATCCTCTTAGGAAATGAGTTTTATCACTTTATCGATATTTCCTAATTCTTTAAACAGGAGTGACCAGTGTTCTTTCTGTCTCTTCTTCTTTGTAATATAATAGCATGCAAAAATGAGTAAATGAAAAAACACTCGAAATACATCAGTTTATCATCGCATTGCTCGTCACATCCAACCGAAGGCATCAACAGCCTCCCGCAAATTGCACTTATGATTCCTTACCTTGGCTCCCAAAGGAATCTTTGAAAAAATACAAACAAACCTAAGCACACAGAGCAGAAATACAGCTGCACATTGTAATAGAAGCGGTTTTATTCAGATAAAGCTTCAATCAGCCCTCTCTGAGCTGCCTGCCTCCATCAGGAGAATGAGTGTCTTGCTCTAGGCTTCTTCAGCACGCACTATTTCCTTTCCACGCACACACACACACACACACACACACACACACACACACACAAACCACACAAACACACACAAAAACATAGCTTTCATCTCTGCTTCCCGAAGCATTTGTACACATAGCTTCTGGAACATCTACTCTTCCATTCTTACAACTGTGCCCTTATAACTGATCCACACACACACACACACAAAAACCCTAAGGTCTAGTGCACTAATAAAACTGAGCCCGGATTGCACAGATGGTTGAAATAAGTAGACGTGTTACTCCTCTCTAATCCTTTTCACCCATCTCCATGGGAAAATGAAAACTCCAGAGAGGCAGAACAGTGACAGACTGACCTTGTTTTAAGTAAGGTCACTATCTGTATCAGTATCTATTTAGTGCTCAAATGATCCATATCTGTATTTTCCGTACCACTTATCTTGCACAGGGTCGCCGAGAGCCTTGAGCCTATCCCAGGGAACTTCAGGGCACCATGTGGGGGACACCATGGTCAGGGTGCCAACCCATCTCAGGGGTGGGACTCAAACCCCCAAATCCGGAGGTGCGAGGCAAACGTGCTAACCACTAAGCCACAGTGCCTCTGTATTTGAGGTTCAGCAACTGTTTGTCTGGTAGTTACTATAAAATCCCGTATACAGTATATAAGCACCCTCCAGTTTCTACCTCAGTGGACTTGAACATGCTGTTTGAACACAGCTGCGCTGACTGGCGCAGGAGATCAAGCACCATTTGAAATCACTTTCTAATTATCGCTACCATTACAATTATTTTAACATGTTTCTGATTTGACACTTATTACACAATTCTAAAAAAAAAAGTCTATTTTCTGCTTAAGGTTTTCAGTGCCATTTTTAATAAATATTACCAACTATGTACGTGTCTCGTGTCAAAGACACGCTGAGAAATTTTATTTCACATTAACAAAATCAAAATATTCTCCATTTACCTTGACAGAAAGCGTTGCCACAGCACATCTTTCAAGCAGGAAAAACTCAAGTGGAGACTAAAGATTACTAATGTGAGTTGAGGGGAAATGGGTGGGGCTTACAAGGTGTCAACCAGTTCAAAACACCTATGTCAATGTCAATCATTTTACAAGATGTACCAAAAGACTCCATACATAGGGGACTATGTTTGAAAGCAACATGTTGCTTGTGTCTTCGTCAGTGGATGTCCGTGGACGTCCACGTCTTGCTTGATCTGCAGCACTACCAAGTGTTGCAGTCTTTTTGAATTTGTTAATAAGTATGGCAACAGTGTCATGTGTGCTGTGGTTCCCATGTTTCCTGTTAAAGTTCATTACAACCTTGTGACAGCTTTCCGATCCAGCCATGAGAATGATTTCTATATGGTGTTCTTTTGCCAAAGGCATGCTTAAAGGCTATATGAAATATATATATATATATATATATATATATATATATATATATAGATAGATAGATAGATAGATAGATAGATAGATAGATAGATAGATAGATAGATAGATAGATAGATAGATAGATAGATAGATAGATAGATAGATAGATAGACAGATATAGATAAACTTAGTAAGAAACATTTTGGAAGACATTTTGCTAAAAAGTGTTAATTTCCCATTTGTATGGAGACTTTTGGGACTCATTGATTGGCTTGAATCCTATTTGCCAATGGGGGTAAAAAAAACCCCCTGCTTTTTCTGTACTGTATTTTTGAGTGATAGTGTACATCTGTGTTAAAATGCAGAGCACCTACGCAAAATGCATAAAGGTTAAATATATATTTAACCTTTATGCATTTTGCATAGGTGCTCTGCATACCGTACCTTATATGCTCAGTCATGAAACTGTGACATGCAAAACCGTAACACCCCTAATTGGCACAATCACACTTCTCTTGCGCAAAACATCACATAGAAGTGATGATGAGGGATGTGTGATATGTCAGGAAATATCACCACACAATACCCTTAAACGTTTTCACGATACACACTTCTGTTTTGCTAAGGGTTGCTAACAAAGTCGCAGTAAGTTAAATCCTTTTTTAAACTATTAAAAAATGAAATAGTTGGTACAAGGATCAAACAAAATAAAAATTAAATATTATATTGATTTTGATGTCTTATAAGCGTATTTTTACTGTGAGTACTAATGGAGTCTGTTGATGCTACATATGGACTGACAAAACATGTAACACTCAGAAAAGTGTATTTTGATGTACAGTGAGGGAAAAAAGTATTTGATCCCTTGCTGATTGTGTATGTTTGCCCACTGACAAAGAAATGATCAGTCTATAATTTTAATGGTAGATTTATTTGAACAGTGAGAGACAGAATAACAACAAGAAAATCCAGAAAAATAGTCAAAAATGTTATAAATTGATTTGCATTTTGATGAGGGAAATAAGTATTTGACCCCTCTGTAAAACATGACTTAGTACTTGGTGGCAAAACCCTTGTTGGCAATCATAGAGGTCAGACGTTTCTTGTAGTTGGCCACCAGGTTTGCACACATCTCAGGAGGGATTTTGTCCCACTCCTCTTTGCAGATCTTCTCCAAGTCATTAAGGTTTTGAGGCTGACGTTTGGCAACTCGAACCTTCAGCTCCCTCCACAGATTTTCTAGGGGATTAAGGTCTGGAGACTGGCTAGGCCACTCCAGGACCTTAATGTGCTTCTTCTTGAGCCACTCCTTTGTTGCCTTGGCCGTGTGTTTTGGGTCATTGTCATGCTGAAATACCCATCCATGACCCATTTTCAATGCCCTGGCTGAGGGAAGGAGGTTCTCACCCAAGATTTGATGGTACATGGTCCCGTTCATCGTCCCATTGATGCTGTGAAGTTGTCCTGTCCCCTTAGCAGAAAAACACCCCCAAAGCATCATGTTTCCTCCATGTTTGACGGTGGGGATGGTGTTCTTGTGGTCATAGTCAGCATTCCTCCTCCTTCAAACATGGCGAGTTGAGTTGATGCCAAAGAGCTCCATTTTGGTCTCCTCTGACCACAACACTTTCACCCAGTTGTCCTCTGAATCATTCAGATGTTCATTGGCAAACTTCAGACGGTCATGTATATGTGCTTTCTTGAGCAGGGGGACCTTGCAGGCGCTGCAGGATTTCAGTCCTTCACGGCGTAGTGTGTTACCAATTGTGTTCTTGGTGACTATGGTCCCAGCTGCCTTGAGATCATTGACAAGATCCTCCCGTGTAGTTCTGGGCTGATTCCTCACTGTTCTCATGATCAATGCAACTCCACGAGGTGAGATCTTGCATGGAGCCGCAGGCCGAAGGAGATTGACAGTTCTTTTGTGTTTCTTCCATTTGCGAATAATCGCACCAACTGTTGTCACCTTCTCACCAAGCTGCTTGGCAATGGTCTTGTAGCCCAATCCAGACTTGTGTAGGTCTACAATCTTGTCCCTGACATCATTGGAGAGCTCTTTGGTCTTGGCCATGGTGGAGAGTTTGGAATCTGATTGATTGATTGCCACACACTCCCTTTAAGTGTGTACTCCTAATCTCAGCTCGTTACCTGTATAAAAGACACCTGGGAGCCAGAAATCTTTCTGATTGAGAGGGGGTCAAATACTTATTTCCCTCATTAAAGTGCAAATCAATTTATAACATTTTTGACATGCGTTTTTATGGATTTTTTCTTGTTATTCTGTCTCTCACTGTTCAAATAAATCTACCATTAAATTATACACTGATCATTTCTTTGTCAGTGGGCAAACGTACAAAATCAGCAGGGGATCAAATACTTCTTTCCCCTCACTGTATTAACATCAGATCTTCATCTATAAGGACCGCTGCGAGCTGTTCTATTAATCCAGTATTTTACACAGATCCACTTTCTATTTGCTAGTGCTTTCTTAGGTCCAAGCACAACAAGAATATTAGACTGTTTGGCAAGTTTCCAGATCGGTTGCTGTTTTGTTTTGATGTAAATTTCAGTAGGTTTTAACTAATCCAGATTTCCGCCTGTTTCACAGCACCAATCTGAACCTAAGTATTAAGCTGTTTCTTGCTGCAGGAAGAGAGAACTTGATGGCGGGTACTCACGATCGACGGCGTGTTCTTCCTACTGCAGATGCTGTGCACACTTTCAGTAATCCCAGGGCTTAATCCTAACACATCTTTACAGAGGGGTAAAAGCAGGGATGAGAGAGATCTGTCTCTGCGAACCGCTGGGATGCACACCACGTGTCCAGTCACGTCCTCAGAGCAGGCGGCTGTGGACACAAGAGCATTCATGTGTTAGAAGGAGAATGGTCCATTCTCGTGCGCAGACAAAGGCTCACATTGAGACTGGAGGGTCAAGGGGAGGGAATGACTGAATGAAAGCTATCCAGTACATGGCAGGATGTATCTGGCTGACCAAGTAGCAGTTGGTCAAACCCTAAAATGTTCAAAACTCCTTGACAGCTGTCGAGACCTGTCACATTCTTAGCAGATATTAGGCATTTTCATGTGTGAAACTCAGACTTTGGTATTGGTACTGGGGCTTATGTTGAATATTATTTCAACATAAAAGTACATGATGTGTGAAATGAAAGAATGTTTTTCCAGAGGTCAGAGCTGAGCTCAAGGTAATCTTGTTCTGCTGACAGCCACACTTGTGTCATTCCTACCACTTTAACACAATGTAGTTGAAATATCAAATACCAAAGTTATATTCTATAACAGCAGCTAGTTCCATCTGCAACATAAATGGTCATTCTAATATGATAACAGCTAATTCAAAAAGACTTGCATGGCAGACACACAACAATAAACTAAGGCTAATAATAAAAACATTCCATTCGTTTAAAAAAGAAAAAATGTATAATCATTGATGTGGTGAAGCTTTCTGTAAAGAAACATTTATGTAACGTCTATGGAAGGACACGGGACTTTTAACAGTCAATATGTTTCCAGATACGGGAAAGACTTTGAGTTTGAGCACACTTCTGGTATATGAAAATAGTGCACTTTGGCTTGGTAACATGTCACACTCATGGTCTGAAGTGTCTTATTCCTTACATTTTTCACATATTCCTTACATATTATCATCCATCCATCCATTTTCCATACTGCTTATCCTACACAGGCTCATGGGGAGCCAGGAGCCTATCCTAGGAAAATTGGAGAACAAGGTGGGGGACACTCTGCACAGGGTGCCAACCAATCACAGGGGGCAACTACGTACAATTTGGAAATGCGATTCGATCTACCACGCGTGCCTTTGGACTGTCATTGGAAACCCGGAGGAAACCCCCAAAACACGGGAAGAACATGCAAACCCTGTCAGGAATCGAACCCCCAATCAAATATACCTCTGTGGTTGGTATCAAAAGCCTTTATCTTGGGTTTATGAATAAATGGCAATGAGAAAAAGATAGCAATTGTAGCTTCTAACTCAAAAATGTATTCTGGTTCTGACAGCTTCATAAATGCAATACAACATTCCTAAATCTATTTAAGGGGTGCTGATTAGAGTGAATCACTTTAAAGAGCAAAAAAATAATAATTTATAACGCTTAACTGTTTAACATCTTTCACTGAATGAGTACTGCCACTTTTAATGGCAGTAGCTGCTTTATCCTGGTCATGTCTGTACACTGCTAACATTAGAGCTTCCTCCATTTGATATGTTTTGCACTGTACTATGATTCCCCTCCTCTTTAGAGAGCAACACAGTCAAAGCAGTTGTGCTACTGTTTGGCATTGCTAATTTGCTTGCCAACTTCACTGGAAGTCTGCTGCCAAAAACGCTAGTGTCACTGGACCTTTAAACCACAAATCACATGATCTCACAAAGATTATTAGATCTTTGATTAATAATTATATTTCAAATCATGCCAGCTGCCTGAAGTGAGTCTGAGCTAATAACATATTAACCTAGTAACTAGCTAGCATTTATATAGCAAACATTTGCTAGCTAAATAAATAAATTTAAAAATAGCATTTGTTAGTTGACTGTCCAAAAAAACAATAGAAATTCTTATATAATTTGTAATGGTTTTAATGGTTATAATGGATATTATATTGGTTTTAATGGAAACTGTGATGGTCCATGTGGGTCTCTACTGGTAATCTGTTGTCTTCTATTGTTTTCATGTTGCAGTATGTCTAAATATGTCCTACTACATAATGGAAACCACATGGTAATGATTTTAATGGTTAAAAGCTGATGGTTTGTAATGGGATTTGTAGTGGAAACCATTAGAATTTCTGTGATGAGTTTTTTTTTCAGCAGTGCAATGTCACTGTGTTACTATCCTAATGTCATTGTTTTATGTTAAGCTTAGCACCATTATATTTCGTCCCTAGCATTACATATGTGTTAAGAGGAATGACAGTAAAGCCACTTTAACAGATTAGCTAACATCTGCTAATATACCTACTGGTTTAGCATTGTGAAGATGTCTATATCTATGTGTACTTTTTAACTAATGCTTGCTAACATTACTGCAGATTTAGTTATTGTAAGGAATATTTTCATTATGTTGTACTATAGTAATATTAATACCATGGCAAATGGTGAGGTAGTAATAATAATAATAATAAAATAATAATAATAATAATAATATGAAAATGTTATAGTTGTATACAGTACATGTCTGAGGGAATAAACAATGGCACCTTCAGTCAGGAAACATGTCAATCTTGTATTTTTTCAACCAGCCACTCATATGTTCTATAATTTCAAAGAACAAAGCAAGATCTTGATAATGAACATTTTCTTAAATAGTCTTTCCTTTGTTACATTGTTACCATGGGACTGTAAGACAGTGTGAAACTGTTGTGTGTAGGTGTCAGGTTCTGAGCCAACCTGCAGAACACATAAAGGAAGTTCTCCTACTCTAGAGCAGCTTTGACAGGAGCCGCAGCCTCTGCTATAAATAAAGCTTCCTCTGAGGCCTGCCTCCAGGAAGCAGAGTATCAAGACCTCCACTTTGTAAGAGATCAAAAATAACTGTACTCTTTATTTGTGGTGGATTTGGCTCTGCCTACACAATTTATTTAATGATGACGTTTAATAAGTCTTGTGCCTCATATGTAGTATCTGTCATCCTGCCGTGTCACCTGCTTCAGTAAATTGTAGATTGGGGATGTCCATATCTCCCTGAGGCCCAATGCTCCGTCATATACTCAGCAAAAAATGAAATGTCCCTTCTTCAGGAGACGGTATTTTAAAGATAATTTTGTAAAACCCAAATAAGCTTTACAGATCATTATTGGAAAGGGTTTAAACAAAGTTTTTCATGCTTGTTCAATGAACCAAAAACAATGATTGCACATGCACCTGTGGAACAGTACTTAAAACACGAACAGTTTACAGGCGGTGGGCAATTAAGGTCACAGTTATAATAACTTAGACCACTAAAGAGACCTTTCGACTGATTCTGAAAAACACCAGCAGAAAGATGCAGGGAGGCATGAGAACTGCAGATGTGGCCAGAGCAAAAACCTGCAATGTCTGTAATGTAAAATGCCTAAGACAATGCTACAGGGAGACAGGAAGGACACCTGATCGTACTTGCAGTGGAAAATCACGTGTAACCATGTGTCTCCCCAGATGTGATAGAGAACTTGCAAATGCCTTGGTGGAAGAGTGGAGTAACATCTCACAGCAAGAACTGACAAATTTGGTGCAGCCCATGACGATGAGATGCTCTGTAGTACTTAAAGCAGCAGTTCAGTTTACGTCTCAGTTGTTGAATCTTTTTATTTTATTTACACGTTAAGAAATATGCTGGAAAATAAAATGTTAGAGTAAGTTTAATTTTTTGATGAGTATATGTCATACTCATAGCTAATGTACGAGTGGGAACATGTGGCTTTCATCTCATAACAAGTTATTAATGGAACCAGAACAAGTTTTATTTTAAGTGGACTGAGAGGTTCCCTGGTGGACTAGTGGCTAGCATGCGGTGCGCTCAGCGTGGCGGCCTGTGTTCACTTCTCATACTGGGAACCGCTTACAAGCCAGTGCACTCAATCTCAATGATGGTCCCAAGCCTGGAAAATGTGGAGGGTTGTGTCAGGAAGGCCACCTGGGGTAAACCTTCTACCAGAGCCAACATATGCAGATGGGTGATCTGATGTGGTAACCCCAAACTGGAGCAGCTGAAAGAGGGGGAAATTATTTTTTAAGTGACATCAGAAGTTGAAGATAAAACAGGAATAAAAGCTGTCACTAGCCCACAACAGTATGCCAATGATTAGGCTTTCCATGGAGGGAAAAATACTGCAGAACCTTCACCACTACCACCTACAAATCAACCATCAATCATATTCAACCATTTAATAATAATCTTCCTTCTAAATTTTCCAAGCAACTGACAGTCCACTAGGGCTGTAGTCAAGACTGCAATTGTCAAGACAGTCCAAAACAAGTCCAAGACCAAGACAAGAAAGTACAGATTCAAGACATTTTTTACATTCATAACCGTTTCGAGTCCAAGTCAAGATCAAGTCCAAATGAAGTCCAAGATCAAGACTTCAACCCACCGAATCCTTTTCAAGTCCAATACCTTCCTTCAACTACAGTGACTGGCTTAATTCATGCATGATGTAGCAAGACCAATGCCCAACACTGAGACAAGTCCAAGTACAAATGCTAGTAAGTACAGGAAATCCAAAAGAATACAGGAAATGTCTGGACTTGTGTCCAAGACCAGATTTGAGTCCCACAGTTCTACCGCCTACTGATGTTATTCTATTAATCACAGTTCATATGTACGTGACATTTTATTTGTGAAAAACAAGCATAACAATTGCCACTTCACCAAGACTTTAATTTGATTTAAAAATAGCCAACAAATGTCTCAGTCACTCTGACCTTAACTTTCCTCCGTTGCCACCCACTGCATATACACTGGTCTGTCCAATAATGTTGAAGGCTGTGGGTTGAATTCATATTGTGATAAAGATTGCAAAAATATCTATGTGCCCTTTGAAAATAAACATGGAAAAAAGGCCATCCTGTTAAAATGTCTATTTAATTCATCATAACACATTGCTCCAGCAGGCAAAACTATCAAAAACCCCAAACCTTCATAAATTCCTGCTTATTTAATTTGGCTATATGTGAGCAGCGTTAGCCTGAGGAGTGGTTAACTCGGTCACTTTCCTGCTCTGACAGAGAGAAATGGGCAGATTAATATGACCTATGGGGAATCAGTGGATTAGTATTGATTGAGTTGGCCAGCCCACAGGCACCAGGGATCAATCAACAGCTCATCAGACTCCATCTGTCCCAACGTACTCATAGAGATTTCCTCTTAGAGCTATAGTCAGTGCTACTATCATTATTTCAGTGGCCTCAGCTCAGAGCTAGGCTTTTCTATAGATCAAGTGGCCCCTAAAACAATACATATTGAGCCATCCAGTGTGTGGACGTCACTAAATCAAATCTATCCATATAATTCAAGACATTTTTAATAGTTTCATATGTGCAATTTATTTAGAATTGTTCTATATTTCAACACATAACATTAAAAAATTAAAATCAACATCCTCAGGGATGATCAAGTTTGCATGACAAAACCAGTCCAATGCCAAATCTTAAACTCTGACTCACTAAAACCTGTACTAACGTCCAAATTTATGACACTTGTTCACCAAATATATTTTCATTCCTTCTTGCATTTTAACATTGGACTGTACAAATTATCACTCAAAAATATGCCATACATCTTCTCTTTCCCCCGTAGGTGTTTTGAACTCTCTCATATTAACAGACACCCTTGGAAGCCCAGTCTCCTTTCCCCACATCTCACATTAGTAATCTTTTGACCAGTCGAATAGATTTTCCAGCATGAAGGATGTGCTGTCTCTGTGCTCCCGCTTTCTGTTGAGGTAAATTGAGAATGTTTTGATGTCATTAATGTGAAATAAATGTTAAAATAATGTTTTAAGTGTTTATTAGACATTCGTTTATAGTTAACATCAGTTAGATACTGTATATTTATTAGAGATGCTGCCAAAAACCTTTGGCCAAATATGGTCAAAAATGGCACTTTTATGAGTGAAAGTGAATAAAGGCAGAACATTTCGACAAATTAAAAAATAACAAATGGCCCCTAGCCACCGACACACCTCCAGCCACTCCTACTGCCCCCTTGGAAATTGAAGGGCAGCCTGCCTATCTGGTCAAATCCCTATTAGATTCCCACTGCAGAAGAGGTAAACTAGAGTATCCCATCAACTGGGAGGGGTATGGACCAAAGGAAAAATGCTGGGTATCAGCACATGACATCCTTGACCTCTACTAACGCAGAGAATTCCATCATAACCATCCTGATCGCCCAGGCCCATGACCCAGTGGGAGACCTAGAAATAATAGCACTCTCGGTGTGAGCCCTTTGGGGGAGGGTTTTGTCAGGTCTACTCACTCTTTGATCTCCAATTCCCAGAATACACTGCCACCTACGAATATATTTGGGACACTACAACTTCCAAATCCATTCACCGGCACGCTCCCAGTCTCTGGAATTCTAATGACTGTTAGCTGTTGCCAATCACACACACTCACACAATACCCTTTAAAAGGAACTTCAGGCCTTTGAACTTTGCGAAGTTGTGCATACTGTGACTTACTGTATCACACTGTTGTTTATTATTGCTGTTCTGGATTTTTGCTCCTGGTTTTTGTATTCTGGTTTTCCTTCGATATCCGGTTTGCTGATCACCTGACCCTTTTCGTCTGCTTTGACCTTGCACCTGCCTATCAAATTGGACTGGACTTTGTTTCAACTGCATTTGCATCTCCGCCTCAACATTGTGACAACTTTATGTTGAATTTTGTATGACCACAAAGCAGAGCCCAAGTTATTTTGCACTCAAAGAATCAGATAGAACAAAAGTGATGACACTGAACACTTCACACCGAAACTGGAATATTACTTCCTCCCACAAGGTGCACTTTGCTTTAATTGATACCTTGGGTGAGGAAAAAGGCTGAAGGCTCCTAACCAAGTCAAATGTCAAGAAAGAGAAAAAAATCAGGGCAAACCTTCAGAGAATTTTGATTAACTCCAGTATACCATGGTTATTTCAAAGCCTGTACAAAACCAAAGATGAACTTGAAAGGTCACACAAAATCTGCTGAGATTCAGAAGTCTGAAACTTCAGTGTAGAGATAGAAACACAAGTTAAAGTTGAAACTGCTCTTTATAAACACATGTGACACTTTCATGACTGCAAGAAGCATAACAGGGTATTCATAACTTTAAGTCATTCATTCTTTTGTAGTATTATTAAATAAAGACTGAAATGTTTTATAAGTGTTTCATAAATTATCAAATAAAATACTCCATGCTTGCAGATTAAGACTTCTGGCCCATATTGTACGCAAATGTTATGTAGGTGTTGCATTGAGAAGAAGAAAATATTAAAAACTTTCAGGTATCACAGCCAAATAAGACAAAATTATTTATTAGATTATTATTATTATTATTATTATTATTATTATTATTATTTTAACATCTTGAGCAAAGTTTACATTAAAATGTGTTTGATGTATTACTGCATTGTAAATGTTTACTTTTCTTTCAACCATTTGACTGTGATAATACTGCTTTTAGTTTGTATTTTAAGCAATACCAATATATTTGTTGAAAATCGACATTTCATAGACTCATATTTTTTCCAAAAAATGTGAAAAGTCCACTTCAGTCAATTTAGGTTATTGCTTCATTTTTTTTTACATTAATATTTACATTCAATATGAAACTATAAAAGGAGTTATACCCAGATTAAAAGCCCCGTTCCTGGCCCACATGTGTAATTTAATAATGAAATTCAAGGTTCAAGGTTCTTATTTTTTACATACTGATTCTTTCAACTTCTTTCATCAATCGGTATCATGGTACCAATTAACTTAGCCATTGAACATGCTTAAGTAAGTCACAATTGGAATGCTGATGGCAAAATTACATCCAGCTTTGATGCAGCATGTGGAAAATGGACAACACAAGGCTCAGTGCTAAATGTTTGATGCACAGTAAACCGATACTGCAGATGATAGCGGGGATTCAGGCTTGCTGAAGATGTCTGTCATTTAAGCAGAAATTGGTGGGTTTGTAATGAAAGAATTTGTCCTACATTTTGTGCCAGCGTTATGATTAATTCAGGGCAACTTGGGCCGAGTAAATGCTTCTTTATTCTCTCGTAAGCGGGCAAAATCAATAATTAATTGGCGGCCAAGTTCAGAGTAAAGTTCTTGTATTGGACTCGGAAGATTCAGAGAGAAGCAGACAAAAAGGTCAGCAGATTATATTAAACATTGCTGAGTATATGAAGAAGTAATTGGTGTGATTAGGTATCGAAATCACATCCGAATGATGGCAAATACAAGCTTCTGAAAAGGGAAAAGCATTTGTCATTATAAATGATCATTATTATTAGGTCTTCAATTATGCAACTCTAATTCAGACCAATATATCCACCCAATTTTGTTAAAATATTAATGTAATGTATGAATTATAGCCAGAACTGTTGTTATAGAAAATAAACAAACACCTTCTTAGCAAACATATTTAAGAACTTACTATCCCTGTGGCATAATAATGTACAGTATACTAGATCGAATTTCTGGACATAAGAAAAACACAAAAACATAAATTACAAATAGCGAAAATCAAACAAACATACATGAGCATGAAAAAGTGTATATGTGCAATCTAAACATGGGTACAGAGAGATGTCTGCCTTGGTGGGTGCCAGCTTGGATATATGGATCTGGATATAATTTAATTAGCTTAATTTAATAATTGTACAATGATTGCAGATGATAGGAGAGGATATGATACAACCCATAGCATTTACATCATTCACACACCAAAAGCATCCATCAAGTCAGAATTTCTCAGAAGTGGTAAAAAGTCTTTGGATATGGATTTGAATAAGAATGTCATGTGGGCCATGCTCAAAGCAATATTCCAGCATAAAAAAAAGCTATCTATATGACTTGGAGAAAAAAGTTCTAGACCACATTGGAGTTTGTTGAAATGGTAGCTAGTTGGGGCTGTTTCTCAGATGTAGTGAGACATGGAGTGCAAAAAACAACAATATTTCAGATTCAAACATAAATCAGTGGTTAGTGCCTGTAAAGGATAATACTATACCCCCTAAACAAAACAACAACAAGAAGAAAGGAAAGCTGTACAACTAGATAAACAGATCCAAACTGACCTTAAGGCATGAATAATTCATCTTTCAGTTCTACAATAGTTAACATTGAGTTCCATTTATTGGTTGTGTTCTCAACCACAGCTGAAGACATGATTGGAAATGCAGTTGAATAAATGAGCTTTAATTTGGATTAAAAAATTGGATTTCAGTCAAGTGGAATCAAATTTTTCTACAAGGATGTTATTTTCCGGATCAGAAGAATAGGCTACAAGGGACACTTGTGATTAAATTGGCCACATTTATTTTACTCTATAGTCCAATCTTTTAAAGAAAGAACAACAGACTCTCTCTCGGCTACTGATCAGACAGTTTAAATCCAAGACCTTAACCTTCTTCTGCTCGGCTCAGTTGGATAAAAGCATCTGCCCAAATGAGTAAATTTAAATGGTACAGAGGATTAGAACTGGCTTAACTAAAGCTGTGTTTTTTTTTTTACATTTACTTCAGATACTGTTGCCCAAACATAATAATGCAGCACAATAAACGCAACCAGCTCTGCGATGCTGTACAGACTGCATATGGCTACAACAATGAGGAATTAATTGATTAATTACACTGCTTGTTCTCAAGGGCTGGGGTTCTGTTATACTGCTTTCTTTTCTTTACCATCAATGCTGTGGAGCAAATATTCCCTACCAAAGCATGAGAAAGTGAACAAAAACACATTTACAAGACCCGCAGTTGCCATGACAACAAGTTAACTTATCCCTCCACCTCCAGAGGATCGTTTGGGGTGTGTGTGTGTGTGTGTGTGTGTGTGTGTGTGTGTGTGTTTAGGGATTGGCAGTCTATCTGGAGAATAACAACACCTTTAAGTGTCTCTCTGTGGTGAGATTAAATTGATCATAGCATAGCTTAGTTGTGGTCATGGAGAGCGAGTGAAGACCCGGCCCAAAGTGCCTCGCTATTGTATTTAGTTCTGAGATATGTTTGGTTCTGAATTGTGTTTAGGATAGTGATATGTCTGAAAGATGTTAAGTTCTGAAATTTCTTTCATTCTAAGATGTGTCTCTTAGCCGCGCTTAGGTTTCTGTTGTATTCCCTGAAATGTGTATGATTCTGAGGTGTGTTTAGATTTGCAAAGTGTTTCACACTGAAGTGGGTTAGGTTCTGAGATGTGTTCTGCGTTCTGTGTTTAGATTTCTGTCCTTTTTGGTTCTGAATTGTGTTTAGGTTTGTGATGTATTTAATTAAGAGATCTGTTACCTACAGTAGGTCCGAGGTGGGTTCTTTGCTTAGAAATGTTTGGTTCTGAATTGTGTTTAGATTTGTGATGTGTTTGGTTGTGAGATGTGCTTAGGCTTGTGATTTGTTTGGTTTTGAGATGTGCTTAGGCTTGAGTCTGAGACATATTTGTTTCTGACTTGTGTTTGGTTTTGAGATGTTTTAGCTCTGAATTGTGTTTTTGTTTGTAATTTATTTGCTCATGAGATGCGCTTAGGTTTGAGATGTCCCTATGTCTGAGACCTTTTTAGTTCTGAATTGTGAGATCTATTAGTTTATATATATATATATATATATATATATATATATATATATATATATATATATATATATATATATATATATATATATATATATATATATATATATATATATATATAAATAATGCCACCTTGTAATGGATAAAACCTAACCACACAGCACTTTATGTGTCACCTGTGAAACATCTACAATCTACTCAGTTCAGTTCTCGCACAGGCAGCAGATTTCTGTCCTTTTTCCATAGGTAAGTTTATATATATAAGAATGTATTGCATTACCCGATGTCACTGAAGCTGAGTAGGGTCTGTGCTGACACTGTAATGTTAGACCAGCTGCAAGGACACAGATAGCAACCCAACCTGCGTATTAGCTGCATTTTAGTCCAGATCTCAGCTTATGTTCCTCAGTTAGAGAGAAAAGAGTAAATGAAGCCAAACACCTCAGTCATATCACATCACTGCTCTGGCCAAAACTAATCATAGCTTACACACACATACAAACATACTCCCCCATTCCATGGAAAGAGATATACTGATCATATAGAATGGGGAAACATGCCATAAAGGTTTGTGTGTCCACAAACTCACACCAGACCTTCAGATGTTGTTCAGTTTCCCCATTTAATTTCCCCCCAAATCTCTGTGTATACTTAAGCTTAAACATTTTTGTTTTCCCCTGATGGGTAATAGGGAAGTAATAGTCCTTTAACCATAACATTTAAAGTAAATAGCCTCCACAGCTCATCAAGTAAACTTCTGTGTTTTGTCAGTGAGAGCCAGACTTGCATGGTCAGAGCTTTTTCAGATTAAAAGCGTGTCTGATTTCTAGATTCTGACAATCAGCTCTCCTGGCCACTTTAACTAACATTTAGAGTCAATTAATCCTTGTATCCATGGAGTAGCAGTCCACTTTTCCTCTTCTTTTTTCTTGAGTTTTCTTTTTTCTTTTTTTACGATTGGTTCACCGTAGTGCTGTATATACTTTCTCTCTCTTTGTGTGTCTCTCTCCTGGCCTCGAGCACTATGCTGCCTGAATAACAATAGCCATAGACATCAGTGTTGTGCTAGCACTGAAATATCCATGCCCATGACATATTCAGCTTGCTGATTGTACACTTTGTCCCAGGTGAAGTTGTCATAAAGAAACACAGAGGTGAGATTTGGGAACAGTGTGGGTGCAGGAGTCATGCAAAAGTCAAAATGTTTTGCTTCTCAGAATCAATTAAGTGAAAGAACAACTCGGCAAATACTTGCACTTGAATTCAATGCCAAGCACTGTATGATTTCGCTATTGTAGCCATACAATTGCATGTTGTAAAAAGAATTCCATAATATTATGGAATATAAATACAACGCATAATGAGATATGCTCACCAGCGGCTAATTTAGTGTCAGTGCAACCAAAGATGGTCGACAGTGCCAGAAATTCCATCCGTACATCCATTCTCTTTCCATACCGCTTATCCTGCACAGGGTCACTGGTAGCCTGGAGTCTATCCAAGGGATCTCAGGGCATGAGGCGGAGGGCACCCTGGACGGGGTGCCAACCCATCGCAGGGCACAACTGCACACCCATTCCAGACAATTTGAAAAGGCTGATCAGCATACTATGCGTCTCCTTCAACTGGGGGAAGAAACTGGAGTACCCAGGGGAAACCCCTGAAGCATGGGAAGAACATGCAAACTCCATTCACACGGGCTGGAGGTCGGAATCGTACCCCCAATCCTGAAGGTGCGAGGCAAACGTGCTAACCACTAAGCCACTGTTTTGTTTTTTTTAGTTTATTAAAATCTCATTAGTGACCACTCTAATGATGCTCATCTAAAAGCCACCAGGATGTCAAAGTATGATGCAAAACTAATGTGACACCCACAAATATGGTAGTGGAAATGGCAAAATGTAAATGAAACATGATAATGGAAAGAGAAAATATCCTTTATACTTCAAGCTCACTTTGAACAATGTTTGTGTTTGCGCTAGCCCGCTTACTGCACAATCCTAGATCACGTTGATGAAGTAAGCAGAACGTAGTCATTTTCTTTAATCACAGATCTATCGTAATAGGATCTTCCTCATATAATATGACATGGAGTATAAGTTACCACTAGGGGAGTATCCACACAATACTTGACAATACATCTGTATCTGCAATAATATGATACAATTTATTAGCATTGGCCAACATTCAGAACCTGGGGTAGACCTACCCTTAATTCAGGAATATTTTAAACATATCAGAGTTATGGGCAAATCAGCTAAATCTCGATATTAATCAAGATATTAATTTACAGCTGTTGCATTGATTCATTTCTATAATTACTGTTTAAATCTGTGCATCCATCCAAATCGTTGGATTGTCAAACCCCTAGTTATCTCATAAGATCGTATTAGACTCATCTCTTACATTATGGCACGTAATATTCAGCTGTAGTTGCACTAGAATCGGCTTTACACATCAACACCGCACCGATCTGCCGAAACCAAAACGTAACAATAATAACAATTATCGATTCAAAGGAATCGATTCAAGGCATTCAGTTCTGAATGTTCAAACAGTATCTGCAGAACATTCTAGCTACCATGTGTGCAGAATAACACAATTTTATTCCACCTACACAAATCTTACACTCGACTTACACCCTCACAGACTCACATTAGATGTTCCATAACTGGAACAGCAGCCGTTGCAGGCGACTGTGGCCTTGCTGACATTTAGAAAACATGAAGCCAACATTACTGTACATATATAATATACAGTGCTGTGGAACATATTTTCCCAATCGTGATTTCTTATGTTTTTGTGTATATCTCATTCTAAATAGTTTTAGATCTTCAAATGAAATACAACATAAAATAAAGGCAAACCTAGTAAACAATAAAGTTATTATTATTATTCTTTTTTTTTATTGAAAAAAAAAAGTCATCCAACACCTATCACCCATGTGAAAAACTTGAACGTAGGTATGATGTTCTTTTTGTGGAATACTGTGTTTGGTTTACAGGAACCCTGTCTTCCAAACAACTCCACTTTCGACTCATCAATCCACAGAAAATTCTCCAAAAAGGTTTGAGGATCATCAAGGTGTGTTTTGACAAAATTCAGACGAGCCTTAATGTTCTTCTAGCTTAGCAGTAGTGTTTACCTAACTATTCATCCATGTACGGCATTTGTGCCCAGTCTCTTTCTGATAGTGGAATCATGAACAATGACGTTTATTGATGCAAGAGAGGCCTGTAGTTCATTTGATG
The DNA here is from genome assembly GCA_012411365.1 of Ameiurus melas. Lineage (NCBI taxonomy): Eukaryota > Metazoa > Chordata > Actinopteri > Siluriformes > Ictaluridae > Ameiurus > Ameiurus melas. The sequence goes on along the minus strand of CM022754.1, from coordinate 35,978,779 downwards.
TTGTCCTTGGCTCTTTTTGAGTCCTTGAATGTGTCGGTGCTGTGCTCTTGCAGGAATTTTGGAAGGTCGGCCACTTCTCGGAAGGTTCACTACTTTTATTTTTATGTTTTTTTTTCCATTTGGAGATAATGACTCTCACAGTGGTTCTTTGGAATCCTAGAGCCTTTGAAATAACTTTGTAACTTTTCCCAGACTGATGTATCTCAATCACCTTCTTCCTTATCATTTCTGGAATTTTTTCAGCTTTGGCATAGTGTGTTACTGAGTAAGGCCTTTTAAACAACTCCATGCTGTTGAAAAAAGTTCTATTTATGTGTTGATTTGGTTGAACAGGGTCTGCAGTAATCTGACCTGGTTGCGCCTAATCTGAACCCCATTATGAATGCAGTTTCATAGATTTGGGGAATTAGTAACTCCAGAGGCAAATACAATTTCACACAGGCCTTTTTTTTTTTTGCTTCAATAAATAACATTATTGTTTTAAAACTGTATTTTGTGTTTACTCAGGTTGCCTTTGTTTAATCTTAGATTTTGATTTCATTTCTGAAACAATTTAGCATGAGATATACACAAAAACCGAAGAAATCAGGATGAGGGCAAATATTTTTTCACAGCGCTGTAAGTAACATTGTAGATTTAAAGATTTGTATTGTTTCACTGAAATGGCACTGTAGCCAGTAAATATAGCTATAATAATAATAATAATAATAATAATAATAATAATAATAATAATAATACTAATACTACTACTACTACTACTATTACTACTACTACTACTACTACTACTACTACTACTACTAATAATAATAATAATAATAATAATAATAATAATACTGCTCACCCATGTCATTCCTAACTTGCATGATGTGATATTGACCTTTCCAGCTTGACAGATAACATGGTACATAATGAAAATCTATACAGTGTGACCTGCAATCGTGTGTGACATTATGTTACACTGTCTGGTTATAACAGAACATTGCTGAGTGGGAACAGAAGCTAACAGGTGTCATCACCCCACAAGGTGAAATCTCATTAACATGCTCCAGCAATTGAATTGAATGAAAGTGGAAATTAAGCTGCATGCGGTTCCCTGAGCTTCATGACTGGACGGCTGTGCCTTCTGCTACAAGTGAAATTTCACTTGGCACCATCTGCATGCCTGTGTAATTACAGCCCCATGGGGACAGAGGAAGGTTCCCGCTAAGTAACTGTTTACGGCTTCAATAATACGCTGGAAGTAGGAGACATTTCGTATGGACTCAGGCACAGATATATTTATTATAATGTCAGAATTCAGTCACATACACTGAGTGACAGTCATAACATAGGAAACACTCAAAAGGACTATGAACCAGATATGTTTTTGGTTGTTTATAATGCAAAGAAACTTATTAAGTCAAAATATTTATTTTTGGTTCCTTGCACTGGGTGCACGGTGGCTTAGTGGTTAGCACGTTCGCCTCACACCTCCAGGGTCCGGGGTTCTATTGTGTGCGGAGTTTGCATGTTCTCCCCGTGCTGCGGGGGTTTCCTCCGGGTACTCCGGTTTCCTCCCCCAGTCCAAAGACATGCATGGTAGGTTGATTGGCAGCTTGGTAAATTGTCCATAGTGTATGAATGGGTGTGTGAGTGTGTATGTGATTGTGCCCTGCAATGGACTGGCACTCTGTCCAGGGTGTAGGCTCCAGGTTCCCCGCGACCCTGAAGCAGGAATAAGCGGTTGAAGATGGATGGATGGTTCCTTGCACTATTGCAAAACTCCATTAAAACGTACTAAAGAGTAAAATTCTATGTAATGCACAATATAAGGCCAAAAGTATGCGGGAACCTGACCATAGTATGTATACAGTCATACAGAATGTGAGCTTTCCCCAAACTCTTGCCACAAAGATGGAAGCACAGAATTTTCTAGAATGTCTTTGTTTGCTGTAGCATGAAAAAATCCCTTCATTTGAACTAAAGGTCCCAAACATGTTCCAGCATGATAATGGCTCTGTGCACAAAGCGAGGTCCATGAATACCTGGTTTCCCAAGGTTTGGTGTAATCACAATATATTCAATATCTCGTTTTAATACATTATCATTCCTCCGGGTATTCCAATTTCCTCCCCTGTCCAAAAACATGTGCTGATGGCTGATGGGCATTTCCAAATTGTCCATGGTGTGTGAGTGTGTGTGTGAGAGATTGTACCCTGTGATGGATTGCCACCCCAACCAGGGTTTCCCCCGCCTTGTGCCTCGAGTTCCCCGTGATAGCCTCCAATATCTCTGCGACCCCATTTTGGGATAAGTGCTATGGAAAAGGGATGGATTCATGTAAAAACATGTGAAATTGCTGATATGATGAAGTTGAAGATGAAGGGGACATTTAATTAACATTTATGGAAGGAGTCTCCAGTATCAGTGCTTTGTACCAGTTTTTGTAACATTCTTCAGGACAGACAAAGTTATGCTTTCAGAATTCTCAGTAACATGAAAAGCAACATTTTTGTCTTGTTAACTTCAAGAAAGTGATACTGATGAGGGAACGACTGTTGTATCCTTTTCAACATGCTCGCCTCACACCTCCAGGGTCGGGGGTTTGATTCCCGCCATGGCCCTGTGTGTGCAGAGTTTGCATGTTCTCCCCATACTGCGGGGGTTTCCTCCAGGTAGTCCGGTTTCCTCCCGCAGTCCAAAGACATGCATGGTAGGCGGAATGGCATGTTCAAACTTGTCCGTAGTGTATGAATGTGTGTGTGAGTGTGCCCTGCAATGGATTGGCACCCTGTCCAGGGTGCTCCCTGGGATGCTCCCTGGGATAGGCTCCAGGTTTCCCGTGACCCTAAAAAGGATAAAGCGGTATAGAAGATCGATGGATGGATGGAGCTTTCCATAATTAACCAAAATTTGTTAGCATGGGAAAATAATAAAACACTTCAGGATGTGGTGTCATTGGAAAATAATCAAGTTCGCCATTGCTGATTATTTCCTATAACAACACAGCTGCAAATGTTTTAAAGGCAAAACAATGGGCTTGTCATATGGAAAATACTAAATTTATCATTATGTTTTTTGCAACTGTACCAATAATTTGCAAACATAAACTTACAGATTTTACACACCAGTAAATTACAGAAATATGGTACAAATGAATCGGAGAGGAAAAGATTTAATGGCCGTACCATATCTTTCAGTATTGCAGTTTTTCATCTCTATTCTTCCAGCAGACAAATCCTCCAGGCTTATATCTTTAGTTCTCTCAGTGCAATATTACATAAGCGTTGAATAATATGTCCCTTTTTCTGTTTGCTGTGTCCCTCGCACAATATTTATCCTAGTCGCATTGTGAACAAATATGCAGCTACATTTTTGTTCAGCGCCCACAGAATAAAAACAAATCTTCCTAGGGGAGAAGAAGTTATTGGACGCATACGTAATAACTGTAATCTCACAAACAAAGATGTAGAAATGTGACAAATAATCAGAAACAGCAACAACAGCATAACTGTGGAAATTGCGTCTGCTGAAATCCAAGGAAAATCATTCATGCTGATGGATCATGGAAGCATGACTGTGGATTTAATAATTTATCTAAAAGCTGAGTTAGCAGAAAACGCCACACAATAACCCATGGTTGAAAAAAGTTGATTACTGACTTGTTACGTAAAAGTTTGCACAACATATTAATTCTCAAACTTTTCATAACTAACGCCTTGTACACCCCCCCGGCAGCTACATGTGGAATCTAATCAAGATTCTGTCAGTGTTTTGGTCCATGGCTATGCCAAAGCTCTCATGAGAATTACCAACGAGGTGGGTGTCGAGCCTCCATCCACTGCTGAATGAAGAAAACTAAAGATAGATGAGAAAGCGAGAGAGAGAGAGAGAGAGAGAGTGAGTGAGAGAGAGAGAGAGAGAGAAGAGAGAGAGAGAGAAGATGAAACGGCAGAGAAAGATTGGGAGCAAGGGTAAAAGACTGGGAGGGAGGAACAGAGACGGGATGACAGAGAAAAAGTGAGAAAGCGAGAGAAGGAGTGAGGGAGGTTTCAACTCTAAATGAGATTGCCTACATCCATGCCCTGAAGGAGGCTGGGAAATGAGTCTGTCCCCAACACTTTGTTCTTCTGCACTCACTTCACTCAATGCTACGCTTCTTCCTTTTCAGTCTTTTCCATCCACAGCTCATCCATGTTTGCCTATTCTTTTTCCTGGATATCTATTGCACTTGAATAATAGATTTAGTACCACATGGCTTTCGGTGTGTTGGGTCTAAAATCATATGTCCAGATGGTATTCGGATGGTGGACCATTCTCAGTACTGATTTCCAACAGAATGTTTCTTCCATACATGAAGCAGAGTCACAGTTACCACCCTATCGTGGATTCCACCCCCCGCCCAGTAACACCAGACTTGTATGGTGAAAAGTATGTGGAGACCTGACCATCACACCCATATGTTGGCCTTCCCCAAAATGTTGGCATAAATTTGGAATCACACAGTTGTATAGAATATCTTTGTATGCTGTAGCTTTACAATTTCACTTCACTGGAATTACAGGTTGAGCCCATGTGCACAAAGCGATGTCCAATTGTTCCTGACATCAGTGCCTGACCTCTCTAACGTGCTTGTGGGTGAATGGGCAAATTCCCACAACCATGCTCCAAAATCCAGTGGGAAGCCTTCCGAAAAGAGTTGAACGCTAAGGCAGAATTAAATCTGGAATGGGATGTTCAAAAAACACATATGGTGTGATGTCCACATACTTTTGGAGCCTATACCAGGGAATTTGGGGCACAAGGCAGGGGACACCCTGAACAGGGTGCCAACCCATCACAGGGCACAATCGCACACAACAGATAATTTGGGACTGTCTTTGGAATGCCGAAGGAAACTGGAGTACCCAGAGGAAACCCCCAAATCACAGGGAACATATGCAATCTCCACACACACATGGCAGCAGCTGGATTCAAACACCCAACCCTGGAGGTGTGAGGCAAACGTGCTCACCACTAAACCACCATGCCCCCCACTCCTTCCATTAATGTCATACAGCACATGACAGATCATGCAGTTTTAAAAAATAGTCTCCAGAGGGGTGGTGTGATGTGGCATGACGTGAATCGGGGTGTCATTACCACCCCAAAGCGATTTGGTAATGATGTTTAATTTATTAATGAAAAACACGTTACACATTTTAATGGTTTATACAGTAGTTAGATGTAATGTTGTGGAACATCCAAGAGACAAGTTCCTGTTATCACTATTAAAGAGTCATTTAATCACCAACCTCACTTTTCTTCTCTCTCTCTCTCTCTCTCTCTCTCTCTCTCTCTCTCTCTCACTCACTCACTCAATCCCGCTCTCAAAAAAATGCAGCTTGTCCTTTTGAAAAAAAAAAAAAACAACCCCAAAAACGGAATGAGTAAACTCTTCTGTGCTTAAGATTTTCCTGTGATGGAAAGCACATGCAAAGCACTTGAACTGTTCCAAACTGTTTTAAATCCATTTATTATTAGTCTTGGATTATGTGGGGTTACCACTATAAAAGTCCCTTTGTATGAGCTATTACTACAGAAACAATATATATTAGAATAAGGACATTAATATAAACTTATTGTTTATGTTACAGCCGGAACTACTTTCCAAGCTGTGCACACCTTCTGCACAATCACATTCAAGAACCTGTCATCATTCATCATTTATTCAGGGTCACGGAGGATCTGCCGTATATCCCAGGAGGTGGGAATACACCCTGGATTGGACGCAGGCACCATACACACACATTAACACAATCATTCATACCTTGGGGCCATTTTGAGTACCCAGTCCATCTACTGGCATGTTTTTGAGAGTTGGGAGGAAACATGCATCTCACTCCTCCATGAGACCTAGCTATTAGTATTAAATGCTTCTAATCTGTGAAATGACATATGTTCTCTCGCTGAACTGGAGTCCTGCAGCTGTCATGTTGTTCAGTATGCAGGATGTCATTGAATATCTTTGAAAAAAAATCTGGTTTTGCGTTATCTGCCAACATGAATAATGAATCAATCTCATTTTCTGGGATAAACTCTCAATTCAAGATACCTAATGCCATAAATAAATAAATCTAGATATATTACTCAGCTCAGTAAATGTCCTCATGCCACCAGTGCTATTCATGCAAGTCAACCAGATTTTGCATATTTGCTAATTCTATGCAAAAACTCAACTCATATTTCAAGAAACCTTGCAAAAGGGATATTGTTTTTGGAATGCTTAAATACATGGCGTTATTTTTGTTTTTTAGATTCAAGAATTACAAGAGCAAAAAGACACTGCAATCATGGCATCATCCGGCTTAAATGTTACCCACAAGGCATGATGGGAAGCCAGCTGTGTGTGCTTTATGTGCTAGCACAGAGAAGGAACATCATTGCAATGCTTGTCAGAGAATATGCAGACTGGCACGCTGATGATTTCAGGCAGGCAGAATCTCACCTTAGTCTCTATGCTCATATCTGCTTTTACACAGCTGCATCGAATGTCTTACTTAATATTCACTACAGGACAGGCAATGTATAAATTTACACCCCCAAGGATATGTGGAATGATCATTTTTTTCATGACGATAAGGTCATTTTCCGCCCTTCTTCCACATACGGAAGTTTTTATACAGCAGCTACTACTGTAGGTTGTGGAATTCTTGCACTGTGGTCAATTCATAGGATTTAACAGCTTGATTAAAACACAAAGAACAGAAATGACTCTGCAAACAAAGCTGTACTTGCCATGGAGGCAATAAATCGGCAAGGATTATTTATTCTTTCCAGCTCCGTGAACGCTTAGAAGAAATCAATAACATATGCAAACACCCGACCAAACACCAATCACGGACCGCTCTCCATAAAACAAATGAAGGGCTGAAACAAACAGAAAAATGAGTTTTGGCTGTAGGCTGAGCTATTACGCCTGACTGCAAGCACAACCCTTCACAAATTTCTAATTTCCATCAGGGAGGAATTAAGCATCTGAGTGAAATATAAAGATGAATAATTAACGAGCATGGTCTAAGCATGGCCTTTTTTTCCCTTCTCATTTCGTTCATGGCTGAATCTGTGAGAATTTCCATACACTGCAGTTTCACACATTCTTTTCTCAATGATTTGGGATTGATAGATCAGTGTGTTGATCAACAGTATTGGGGAAAATTCTTCCTCTGAATATTATCTTCTTTCTTTAGTGTAGTTATGTGAAGATATACGTACACTCAACAGCCACTTTCTTATAATCATCCAGTCAGCTTATCATGCAACAGCTCTAATGTTTCTGCACGCACAGGCTCACTGAAGACTGGAAAAAGGTCAGACAACATGTTTCCAATCATCAACTGTCTAGTTTCCGTGTCCACTGTAGCCTCAGATTACTCTTCTTGGCTGACAAGATTAGAAGCCGATGTGGTCTTCTGTTGTTGTAGCCAGTCCGCCTCAAGGATCTGTGAGCTGTGCATTCTGAGATGCTTTTCTGCTTAGCATAATTGTAAAGAGTAGTTACTTGAGCTTCGCCTTCCTTTCAGCTCAAAGAAGTCTGGTCATTCTCCTCTGATCTCTCTCATCAACAAGGTGTTTCCGCACAGATAACTGGATGTTTTTTGTATTTTGCACCATTAGGTGTGAACTTAAAAGACCGCTGTGTGTTAAAATCCCAGGAGATCAGTAGTTCCTGAAGTGCTTGACCTGTATTTGCATGCGATTATGTACTATGCTGCTGTCATGTGATTGGCAATGCATGAATGTGCAGGTGTAAAAGGTGAATGGTGAATCCTATTAAAGTGAAAGGTGGGTATAAAGTACAGTTTTACCTATAATAAAATGCTACATTTAAAAATATTTTAAAAACTGATTTTTACAGTTTCCCTGCTGTCACGAATCAAAGGTAGAGACGGATGCAAGTGCAGATCTTTAAACATTTAATGACAAACAAACAAAGTGCAAAGACAAAATGACATGAGGCAAAACACTGTGGCAAGGATTAAACATAAACAAAGGCACAAAATCATGGCTACAGAGACAAGGCATATAAAGACTAATGTGAGACAAAGAGTGCAATGTAAACTGTGACTATAACCAAGAGTGCTAATTACCAGGAACGTGAATCAGGTGCAGGTGGTCATGTGACTGTGGTGCAATGGCTGTTGGGAACTGAGTTCCCTTACTGATTTCATGACACCTGCAATGTAATTGAAGATCCGACTAGCATATAATTTTTTTTTATATTAAACCAATTGATAATAATGACATCGGAATGACTGAAAATTCTGCTGATAGAGATAATAAAATAGTCAATAACTTTTGTGGTTAGTGATAAAAATGTTTACTTTACTTACTGTACTTATCATAATTGACTTGAATTCACCAACTACTGTTTATATATATATATATATATATATATAATACATTAGGTGTTGATTTGATAGTACAGGGCTGGCAAGGATCAGGTGTCGCTGTGTCTAGTCTAGCTGAAGCCCAGTGTGAATGCAGTTTTATAGATTTGGGGAATTAGTAAATACAGGGGCAAATACATTTTCACACAGGCCCAAGTTGGTAGATAACTTTTTTCCTTGATAAATAACTATCATTTAAAAACTTATTTTAGATGTTGTTTTAATTTCTGAAACAATTTAGTATGAGGTATACACAAAAGCAGAAGAAATCAAATACTTTTTCACAGCACTGTGTATAGGAGACCTTCTTGGAAATGTCTGGGATTTGTATAATGACCCAAAATGAATAGAAGTGCAAATGTTCCTGCAGTGTCCTTCTGTAAAGAAAACATCTGCTTTGTTGTCCCCCACAAAGCTGAAATGAAATCTGCATCTTTCATCTCGGGTAATACACGCTGTGCTGACTGTCCTGTGGTTCACCAAAAGAGTTATTAACTGAGGAGGTGAAATGGATTCTGGGTTTTATTCAGTCCGACATCAAAGCAAAACCCTGAAAGTAGCAGCTTCATGCTGCTGAAATCTGCTCAGGCAGTAGAGCTGAGTATGACAGGTAGTTTAGACAGACTAGATGGTGCTTGGAATAATTTGATGTACAAGCTGGTAAAATGAAAGACCCTGAATCTTTTATTTCGCCATTTTAAGTTGTTAAGTTAGTAAATAATGGCTAAGTTTTTGATAATTTGTTGTGTAAAGAAAACGTGCCTTCAGTTTGAAGGATAAGCTGACTGAGCATTTATCTGCTGAGCTTACAGCTCACTTCAAGTGTAAATCATTAATTTATCCATAAAATATTCTGTATTTACTCAAATGATGTCTTCTTTGATGTCTTCTGTGTGTGTGGGGGGGGGGTGACTTTTTGTGGATGATATTATTTATTAATTAATATTGTCATAGTAGGACTCGCACCCTGTCCAGGTGTACCCCACCTTGTGCCTGAGGCTCCCTGGGATACGCTCCAGGTTCACCCATGACCATGAAAAGGAGTATGCAGTAGAAGATTGATGGATGGATGGCTGTCATAGTATTTGTGTATTTAATATTGGCCTTGAATAACATTCCACAGTACTTTAAGTGTGTTTACAGCCAACAACCTACATTTCGAGGTAGGGCAGTAGATAATAATGTAATGTAATACTGTTCCTCACTCAAGCTGATATCATGCAAAAAAAACAACAACTAAGGATTCCAAGTCCAAGTTCAAAATCCTGCATATCTAAGATATATATCTGAGTTTTGTTCGAGTAGTACTTAAGTCTGTAGTTATGTTTGGAGTCTGAATACGGATGTGTGCAATTTCATGTAAACTCTGAATATGGTACAGTCCCTACAGTTAATTTCTAAGTAATTTCCTATTAATCTTTTCCCATTGGTTTTTTTGTTGTTGTTTTTTTTTTTAACGATTTATAACTATAAGCCTTTACAGTACAGTTGAGGTCATAAATTTGCATATGCCTTGCAGAATCAGCAAAATTAGGTAAATTAGCTATTTCACATAACAGATGTTTACATATACTGTAGTACACAAAATACAATAATAACTGAATTTACACAAATGAACCAGTTCAAACGTTATCATGTTATCATGAGACATAAAGACAATTATTGAACATCCTGGTAGCAGCACACATTATTAAGAATCAAGCATATGTAAATTTTTGAACTGGTTCATTTGTGTAAATTTAGGTACTATTGTGCATATGTGAATAACTGTTATGTGAAATAGCTTGTTCAGGGTGGTAATAAATAAATATAAAAAAATGCAATCTGTATAATCCCTCTTATTAAAAAAAAATAACCTGTTAACTGTTAATTAACTTTATTTTTCACATATGCATTACAGAAAAATTCTTGTCTTCAGATATCCCAGTTTACTGGCCCCTGTAACAGATAGGGTTAAGGCCATTGTTCACGGGCACAACTGTAGCAGCTTGGCTTAACCGTTGAGCCACCACTACCCTATAAACACTTTTGAACAGAAATATCTATAGAGCATCCTATTTAAACTGTATGTTTTTAACAAACCAGTTTTTTTGTTTGTTTGTTTTTTATTTTTGTTTTTAACCTTGAAATGTCTCTCAGAGCATTTCAAATGTCCCAAAAATATTAAACATTGCCCAAAGCCAAAGTTATTTTCATCTAGTTAGGATATTGGTGTTAGAGATAGCAAAGAAGTGTCATAAAAGATGCCATAAATCAGCATTTCATTACCACTGAGACTTACCGGTTCACCTGGCACTGTTATCGTCTTATCACCTGGCATCATGATATCATCATTTTTTTTGGAAAGAACAGCTAGACTTCACACCTCTCTGGCTGTGATGTGTTTGTGCGTTTATCTCTCTTTGCTCTGCATGTTGCAAATTATATGATGCGTTAAACTGACAAGATGAACATGGCGATGAGCCGCAGATTTGTTTTCAAGTTTCATAACCAAGATTTGATTAAGATCAACAGATAAACGTCATTTATGGGATATATGGGGTATTTTTTTTTTCCTTACTACATTTTGTGAGCTGAGCAATTGGATTAAACTAACCTCAAATCAATTCTATGGTTCTTAAGTAGCTTATACCTTATGTTTTGTTTTCATTATTTAACAATATTACTCATAGTGGACACTGATGGGACTGTGAGTGCTTTTAAATCAAGTGCACTTGTTCACTTCAGCATTTACAATAAGACCTATTCTTAAATATGATTGGTCAGAAGTTGATTAGTGATCTATAACAGCAGTTCTGACAGCAAATCATAGGGTTACATAAAAGCACTCAATCTAATATATTACCATTTCTGTATATTAAGAGCTAATTCACAGGGACTTTTATGGCAAACACTTCACATGATCTAAGCCTAATAATAAATAGATTAACAACATGCTATATTGTTGATGTGCTGAAGCTTTCTGTGACAAGATGTTTATTTAGAAATTTTGGAAGGAGTCTCCAGAGCTTTGTACCAGTCGGAGGTAAAGCTGGAACTTTAAGTTTTCTGACTTCAAAACACAGTAACATGACAAGCTGTTTTTTTTTAATTATTATTTTTTAAAACCTATATTAACGTCAAAAAAGAGAGGCTGGTGAGGAATCCTTGAGATTTTCCTGGAGTTTCTCCTGGAGTTTTTCCTTGCCATCATCGCCTCTGGCTTGCTCATTAGGGATAAATTCATACATTTAAAATCTATATCCTGAATTTATAGATTTCTGTAAAGGTTTTTTTTTTAATTCAGGTGTTCTGAAACATTTTGCAGCCAGGGATCACTTTCACCCTAAAATACTCTTCACAGACCCCATCAGCTCAGATTGTTTTTTTTCTGAACATAATAATTGTTCAAATCCATCCATCCATCCATCTTCTACCGCCTACTCCTTTTCAGGGTCACGGGGAACCTGGAGCCTATCCCAGGAAGCATCTGGCACGAGGCGGGGTACACCCTGGACAAGGTGCCAATCAATCGCAGGGCACAATCACATACACACTCACATGTCACACACCACACACATGTGACACTTTAGACACATCAATCAGCCTAGCATGCATGTCTTTGGACTAGAGGAGGAAACCCGAGTACCCGGAGAAAACCCCCGCAGCACGGGGAGAACATGCAAACTCCGCACACATATGGCCCCGGCGGGAATCGAAACCCGGACCCTGGAGGTGTGAGGTGAACATGCTAACCACTAAGGCACCGTGCGCCCAACTGTTCAGATATTAGAACAGTTATTAATACTATCCACTGACAGGACACAAGATAACAATATTTATAGCCCTACTTGGTTTAGAGTTATTGAGATTTGGATTAAAGCCATATAATTTAAATGACCAATCAAAATTCACATAAAAAAACAAACAAACAAACAAACAAACAAAAAAAAACATAGAGACTGTAAAACAATCTCTTTTTAGGAAGTTTAATAGTAACTCTGCTTCACTTCAGGCCATACACACATTATTATATATTTTTTATATTTATTATATATACCTTTCTCTTGCTGATACCATCTATTCAGATTAAAGCACCCAGATATACATTATCTCTCAGTCTGTCTATGAAATCAGCTCCATCATTTTATCCACTCCTATGGTTTGAGATCTAAGACTCATATTGCCTCAGTTCTGCGCAGCCTATTTTAACGCCATGTCACACTCCCGCCACAGCATTTAAAATTCACCTGGGACTTTACTGAAGCCAGCTTAAAGCAATGGCATCTATTTACCATGCATTACCCAGCCGGCTAGTGCTTTAGACATTACCTGGAATCGCATATGAACCATAAGCAGGAGGCATGAAGCATGAGGGATCAGGTGCTACAGCACATCCAATTCATACCGGAATTTTCCTCCTGCTGTGTCTGCATGCACAGTAATATATATTAATTTGTCAAAATGTCTATATGGTGCTGAAAAGGTTGTCTGGCTATGATTAATACACAGGAACAGCTTGCTTTCTGTTATGCATTCACCTTGAATAGATGTCCAGGGGGCCACGGTGGTGGCCATGAAAACATACTATATCTTGGATAAAATACATTATATATTTGAGTACTAATTTTCAAATATCTAATCATTTTAAATTGCCAATTCATATAAAGAAAATGACTAAGAAACTTAATTTTTCTAGTCCCCTGTTCTGTCTTCAGAAAATTACTGTGATGTGATTTGGAATTAATTCCTAAAATCCAAGCAAAAGCCTAATTTATGGCAAGCATTATTAATTTCGTTCTTCTCAAATACAAACTCACGAGACATGAGATTAATATGAATTGCTTTCCCTTCAGTGACACATCCGTATTTCTGTGGCTGTCTTCAGGAGGCTGCATATCACTGTGCTTTGACAAATGGGACCCTGCTGTCATGTTTGCACCTTTATTCATAGTCCTGACATTGTACTGCTTTCTAACAAGCCATTACCAGAAGAGCCGTCTGCCTCTGACAAGACGCAGTAGCTCTAGATTGACTCTTCATCCTCATTACTGGTGTCTGGTGGTGCTAAAGAATCCAATCCTGCATCTTTTATCTCCAGCCCTATCTCCTCTCTATCCCTCTCTGTTGTTTCACTCAATTTCCATTGCTTACTCGGCTTGGAAGCTAAGGTTTGATGCATTTGACTCCAACAGCACTGAGCCTTGATGTAGCCTACTGTTAAATGACCTGTGCAGTTTATAAAAGGAAGCAATGGAGACTGAAAGAGTCATGAAAGCGAGTTCAGATGCTAAATGAACTGCATGCTGAACATATAAACTCAGTAGTGCTGCACTCCAAAAAAAGGGGCACATTTACAGTTGAATGCTGTCTGAGGTTTTGGTTTAATCAGAAATTCAGGACACACGGGGTCAAAAACATAATAGAAAAATTGAAAACCAGGTGTACTGTAGATAGATAGATAGATAGATAGATAGACAGATGAAATAGTAATAACTGAATTTTCACAAATTAACCAGTTCAAAAGTTTACATACGCTTGATTATTAATACTGTGTCATAACCTGGATGATCAACGATTGTTTATATGTTCTGTGAGAGTTCTTCATGAGTCCCTTGTTTGTCCTGAGCAATTAAACTGCCCATTGTTCCTCAGAAAAATCCTACAGGTCCTGCACATTCTTTGCTTTTCCAGCATCTTCTGCATATTTGACCCCTTTCCAACAGCGACTATATTTGAAGGACTCATACACAACTATTATAAAAGGTGCAAACATTCACTGATGCTCAAGAAGGCAACATGATATCAGGATAATTGAAAAAAAAAAAAAGATCTTTAAACAAACTAATATGAAATTACAATAATCATCCTCTTCAAAAGTTTATACACCTAAGGTACTGTGTTGTTTTCAAATAATTTCCTAGTATAAATTGTTAATCATATAATATTTACATCATTTGTGGCACTGAAAATAGCTTTCTGTTCGTTGCTAAAAATTAGCTCTGGATACTGAATATTAGCTAGTGCTAACTCTTAAAATAGAGCTACAGTCTTTTGAACAATTAAAAAAACAACCTTATTTAGAATAATATAGATAGTACTCAATATGCTCTTTACTGCACTGTAGCTCCTGATTTGTGTTTGCTGTTTAAATTTTGCTAGCATTAGCTCTGGTTGCTGCACATTAAATATTAACGAGTATTAACTTTCAGGATACATAATGCCATAGTCTTGAACAGTAATAGAACAAAACACAACAGTTAGAGTAGTATAGATAGGGGTCAGAGGGCTCGGAGTTGCCTGCTAACTCCTGTGGAATTCACTTGTTATAGTGTCTTCATGGTCAACATGCTTTAAAAATCTTAAAACACATCATCTTAAAGTGTATGTATATAGTTTTTGTCACTTAATGTTTGGTAATATTAAAAACAAATACAGTAGCTATCTATTTGTTGCTAGCATGAGCTGTAGATACTGTATATTACATGCTGTATTCGCTAGTGTTAATCCTCAGTATAGTGCTAGAATCTTTTGAATAATAAAACATTTTTTGTTACAAAAGCTTTTGTTTGAATAGTACAGTTTTTTTTTAGTCAGGCATCAGTTACCAGGTTTTTGTAGTGAGCCTCCTAACTCAACTTGTCTAATTCACTTGTAATATTGTCTCCATGTTCAGCAGATGTTAAATGCCAGCTCCAATTTTAGCATTTTGACTGTAACACTGTAACACCAAATGTGTTTAGATAGTAATAACATGGATTCATGTATTACCTTTTTAATTAAAAGAAAGAAAAACTATATGATAATCAAAAATAAGAATTTTCATAGCAAGAGGCATGCCGTGCTATTTCAGCATTGTAGAGGAGGCATGTGAATGTGAAAGTTTATACACCCGCAGTGTGGATCAGGGAATGCAGGGAAAGATGATGTGTGTGAAAACGGTGTCCATGTACAGTGCAGAAAAAACGGAAGCGTGTCCAAAAAGTCTGGAACCAATGGTAGTAAAACTACATATACGTGATTTTGTATTTATTATATATTTACTTGCAGGTATTTTTATATTTATTTTTACTTTACAGGTGAAAATGGCATTAACATTGGATGAAAGGGTAGAAATAGAGCTTCTTGGTACTTCTTGGTACGGTCTTTGGTTTCTGATTTTTCAGACACCCTCTAGACTTCTCTAACACACATTCAGGGTTGTCAAAAACATTAGTATTGGTTGGTGAAATGCTTCCAGTCCAAATGAAATAACAATCAAATCAAAATATATTACAAAAATATGACCAACAAATTACAAAAACAAGCACAGGGTTTGTTTTTTGTTTGCAATTAACAGTGCAATTCTGCACAATCTGGCGGCTCAAGAATAGTTACCACTTTTTTAGTTGCCATTTGTTTGTTTCAGAAAATTCGATTAGAAAATATGGTATTAACAAAAATAAATAAATAAATAAATGTACAAACAAACAAACAAACATAAATAATAATAAGAAAATAAGAAATAAGAAAACAATATATATAAATAAATGATCATCATGCCTCATTAATTAAAAATACTACTACTACTACTACTACTACTAATACTAATAATAATTATTATTATTATTATAAATATTATTTACAGAGCACTTCTCATACATCTCAAACTGCTGTACAATTAAGTAAAAAAAAACTGTGTATAGTAAAATAAATAAAAAACATAATAAAGTAATTCAAAGAATTTTAAAATAATGAAATAAAAATATAATTAAACTAGAAATACAAAAAAACAGAAGTATTTAAAAAAAAATACATTTTCAAATGCTTTTCAAATTGCTTCTGAAAAGAGTGCACTGAGCTTTATGCCTTAAATGTGAAACATATTTAATAAAAGAAAAGTTTTAAGAAAGGTTCATAGTTAGGTAAGTCAGTGCTACTTTATCATGAACAAGAAATTCTCTAACATGCAAATATTCCTCTCCTGCCATCGTTTTATTCAGGACTTAAACATTCCGTCTCCTTTTTAAAGAGATAAACTCACCTCTTCTAGATGATGAATGCCGTAATTTAGGTTAATTTACCAATTGTCGAGTCGAAAGGAGGAGCATTTAGGATTAGATATCTTTTGTGAATGGATAATTAAGGGCTGGAAAAGCTTCGATTAAAGAGGTACCTCGAAAAGCAATTTAACAAAACAGAAAAGAGAATCTGGGTTTGGTGTGTGGAAAGAAGAAGCACATACGGGTTTCATGTGTTTAAAATGACTACTGTATGGTGTACAGATGTGCACTAAGACCATTCTCCATTTCCTGAATTTCAGCTCTATCCATTAGTGCTATGAAGAGAAACAGCCCCTTTTCCACATATTGCTTTATCTGCTAAGCTCTAATCTTCCAAGAGCACTAAAGAGACCTAGACTCTTATCAGATTTGTCTTTAGCCTGTCGCGCTCACAGGATTTCATTCTCTTTGCTCATTTAAAGAGCTTTAACAGCCATTTAAGGGCCCCTGTAGGCTCAGCTGCCTCATTTTTCGGATAACGCACTGCTCACCTTTGCACCAAACTTGGAAACTGGAGAAGCATAAAAGTTTCTCTGTGTTAGCGGAATGATTATTTCACTTTCATATCAGTAAGGGTGTTGGTAAGTTAAGCAAGAAATGGAAATAGTGGAAGTAAATACTTATCGAGTATATCCTAATTATTTCTTCAGCAGACATTGCATTGCTTTTCTTTTTAAAGCAGTGATGTATTTATTTTAAGAAAACATTTTTGTTTGTTGGATTTTTGTAGTTGATGCTATTAAACCCAGGATAACACAGTCAGCAGGATTCCAGTGCTGTATATCTACAGCTTGTGTGGGCTAAAGCCCGATTCTGCTTACGCACTGAGTGCGGATAACACCGCGCGGATAACAGGGCTCTGGAGAGATGGGGGTGGCGAGGTGAGCGGGTATTATGGTAATGAAACTCAGTGGCAGGGCGATTCTCACTCTCCCGGCTTCAATAAGTGTGTCACGGGCCCCAAAAGGCAACAAGCGTGACTGTCATGTAACCTTCATGGTTTTAAGATCCAGACATAGTGCATTCATACAACTGACGCATTTTTACAGATGAAAACAAACAAACAAACAAACAAACAAATACAATTCATACACTGCAAAAAAAAAGAATTCTTAGTAAGTGAAAATGTCTTAAACATCCATACATTTTCTATACCACTTAACTTACAGGGTCACGAGGAACCTATCTCAGGGATACGCCCAAGGACGGGGTGCTAATCCATGAAAGGGTACACTCACACACTATGAACACTTTTTGTTAATTAGTCTACCATATAGATCTTTGGACTGGGGAAGGAAACCCCCTGGGAGAACATACACACACAGGGCCATGATGGGAATCGAACCCTCAACCCTGGAGGTGTGAGGCAAACATGCTAACCACTAAGCCACTGTGCGCTCATGTCTTAAACATACTTATATTTATCTAGTATTTCCTATTATAAGATTCCCATAAACCAAATTTAAGATTATTAGACATATTTCTATGATATATTTTTTAAAACTAATTTCAAGCTTGAAATAGTCTTGTTCTGTTGGCAAATCCATCCATCCATTTTAGGTACTGCTTATCCTACACAAGGTCGCAGGGGAACCTGGAGCCTATCCCAGAGAACTCGGGGCACAAGGTGGGAGACAACCTGGATGGGACTCAGGCGAACAATCACACACATCACACACTCACACACCCATTCACACACTATGGACAATTTGGAAATTCCAATCAGCCTACAATGCATGTAACAGACTGGGGACTGGGAAACCAGAGTACCCAGAAGAAACCCCAGAAGCACAGGAAAAGCATGCAAGCCGAATGAACACAGGCCAGAGGAGGGATTCGAGCCCCCAACCACAGAGGTGTGAGGCCAACATGCTAACCACTAAAGCCTCTGGTATACTTCGTTTATTTACCTGTACGCTAGCGTATGTGCACAGTCATACATGTAGGTTTTCAAAGTATACTCCATTTGACATGTACGTGTACACAGGCAGTCAGCACATGCACATTATGACACCTTGCACTACCCCTCCTGGCCTACAAGAGTCAGTGCAGAGCAGCAAAGCAAGTCTTTTGATGTGAAGGACGACAACAAAGAAGAATCACAACAACACGAAAAACAATGCTTAGGCAATCTCCTGCCACGATTAGCATCCATATACAAATCCTTATACTCTTTAAGGCTAGAATTATACAAATGCAGGTACTTTCTACCCTGCACCTTTCTACCCTACCCTTCCATCTCTTCCATTTATTCTGTTTTTTTCTTTAACTTCCTTGAGAATCATCGGCCCTGGGTCACTGTTGCCACCTTGTGGAACAACGAAATAGTGCAAAATAATTAAATGCGCATATGGGACCCGGTTAGAAAAATCGGGCAGCGTGTACTCTGCTGATGACAAAATTTACGTCACACATACTGTACGCTGTTCCTAGCATATGCGTAAGAAGTGAGGCATACTTTCTGCTTAACCCACCATCACCCCAGATCATTTTCCTAATTCTAAGCATTTATTTCAAGAAAAAAGCAATAATAGATTATTTAAAGTTTGAAATGAGTAAAAACATTTTAAACCAAGCTCAATATTCTTGTATATGATTTATAATAATATAACATCAAAGACATATTCGTCCTTATTCAAGATGCTTTCACTTGCTAAGAGATCTTTTTTTTTTTATGCTTTGTACCTTTGGCTAACTTTCAGCTAAATTGAAGCACGTTCATGAATGAATATACCTATATCACTGTCATTTTCTATGTTCCCATGGACATTTTGAAATCAGAACAAGGTATAAGAAATGTTTTAATGCTAGACTCTGAATTATCATCAGAACAGGAAAAGAACAATAAGAGACACTGCAATAAAACAAGTAACAAACGGCGTTGCTCTCCAGGCAGAACCGGCGAGATTGCATTGTCTGATTGATGCTCCTGGTTTCAGCAGCGAACCATATTTCCAATGAGACATTTTACAAGATTAACAGAAGGTTCAAGTCGTTTCAAAATTAGAAATAAATATAGAAATACCTTGAGTTGTGCATAATTTCCATATTTCGTTCCATATTCCTTTGCTGCTGTGCCATGTTGTGTGTTTTCATTCATCTAGCTATATGTAAGGAATAAAACATGACGTGAGTGGGCTGTTATGGGAAAATAATCAAAAGTATGGTAGTGTGATGCCTGATGCACAGCAGAGTTACTGTTCCCACCACAAATGGATTATTTTTCAATAAAAGCCTGTCCTGAATTTTTTATTCCTCTTATAACCCAGCAATTATTAGATTTAATTTAATGCTGTAGAAGTTCAGTGAAAGAAATTACTTTCTGTTTTGACTTACATTATCGCAGCTACTGTATAAATCAACCTTCCCTCATCAACATCTCTGTTTTTTCTCTCTGTTTAAGATTATAAACTGAGAAAATTCTCAGCTTCTCATGATACCGAGAAACTGGAAAGTCTGAAGCCTTTCCTGTGGTGGAAAACTTACTGTTACAAAGCACTGACACTCGAGACTCCTTCCATAAATGATAAATAAACATATTCTTACAGACACCTACACCATTTGTCATTGTTAAATTGCAACACTTTTAGAAATTGAATTATGATTTAGGCTTTATGATTATGTGAAGCATCCATGATATAAGTCCCTCTGAATTAATCATCAGATTAGGTCAGATCTATGAGAATTCAAATGCGATGTGGTATAATTTCAAATATTTCAAACATTAGCTCCTATACATGCTACAGCACTTATTTAGGTGATAATACTATGTATTATTTATACATAAATATCCATTCTCATACTCTTCATAGCGCAACTCCTTCTCAACACTGATGTCTTTCTCAAGTGACTCAAGAAAGGAACATATTCCAGATGGAGTCTAATCAAAATGACCACAATAATACGAGGATGAGGATGAAAAAGACGTCCCTTCTGCCGTCCAGGTTGGCAGTTTGATTAAAAGCACTGCTGCAGCCATGCAGTCTCAGGAGAGAAAGAGAAAGAGGAGTGCTACGCTGCCAGCATCTGGTTCTGTCAGCTCAATTCTCACTAGAGCTCACACAGCTGGAGACTCAATGAGTAATTTGCACTTATTTTTCTCAGTCAATAGAGAGATGCTGATAAAGAAAGGGATGGAAATTGGGAGAAAAAAAGCAACGTCGAACAAGGAATTCTCTATGCGGCTGGTACGCGGGACTTACTACCTGTGACAAAGATTAAGAGGAACACTGAACAATGCTCAGGAGGCACAACGTCCCACTCAGACGGTGCAGCATCTGTTTACAGGATGGTGAAGTAACCCTTATGTACTGTTTCCATCTGCCCTTAAGCACCCCCCTCTCCACGCTCTCACTCTTTCTCACTTTCTTTCTCTTGCTGTCTTTCGCAGGAGCGCAAAGGATCCTCTCACATTGTAATAACTGTTGCCTTCAATCGGAAAGAATCCAAATTACACTTAAAGCTGCACTGTGAAGAGCACAACAAACACACACTCCTGCTCTCGCTCCACCCAGCAAACATTCAAAACACACACACAGCCCGTTGCCATGGAAACTGGAGGACCAAATGAACTGTGCCAGTCCGCCGAGTCATGCCAAGCTCTGGTCCTGACCTTGCGTGGTCCAGTTGGCCAGAATGTCTCGAAATCAGTCTCAGAGGAGCCCCGAACTCAAGTGAGAGAGAGAATGTGTGTGTGTGTGTGTGTGTGTGTGTGTGTTTGCATGTATGATGTCTCAAGTTCTTCCCTTTCATCTCTTACTATTCTCATAATATTTCTAGCCACAATGAATCAAACAACTGACATGAATCATATAAAGAATCAACTGGGAATCAACACAAAAAGATTCATTCATATTTCCCAGTCAAATCATGCAATTAAACAATGTAACACTGTGCCTTTACACTGTAATTTTTATTATACGTATGCAATAATACTAATAGAAAAAGATATTTGCGTTCTTTCTCACTCGGTGCAAAACTAAATACACCCTGGATGCCATTGTATCGGCTAGATCAGTGATCGTTCTGATTTCAGATGAGAAACAGCCGGATTCATCTTCAACTGCGAAATTTGAAATTATGATGAGAACACCTGGCATTTACCAAATACACAAAACAAAGCTGAATGACAAATATAACAAAGCGGGGATGATTTTATTTACAACAAAACCCAGATCCTCAAAGCTCATCAGCCTCTCTGACTGAATAAACACTCCAATATTGCTAGTCATAATAAGCAATAAACGCACTTAGCTATTTGTATGGACATCAATCATGAGCTTGTATATTGTATTTAAAAGCCAGGTCAGTCGACACAACAGTCGATTAAAAATCCACAGCAACTATCATCCTGTGTGGGCTTTTCATCAGCTACACTGAACCTTGTATTGATTTTTTGCCCACCTCCCTTTATGGAAAGCCAATGCTTGTCTCCTCTTGGTTCTCTATTTATCTAGCAATAAGCATGGTCTCTTGAAAAAGGTATACCAAAAAACTTACACTTTATTACTGATAAACAAAAGGCTGGCATCATGGGTTATCTGAAACAAGTTCATGGCCCGGGATGGTTCATCAGGCATTATGGGCAAACCAACTGGACAGGCTTTATGTTATTAGGATGATGTCATTGTCAGGTCTATACAGTATTGATATATTAAGTGGTGTGATGTGTTGAATGAGTTCAGTGAACACCAAGAATCTTAATCGATCGCCTTGACACCTTGACAGCCCCTCTCTCTCTCTCTCTCTCTCTCTCTTTGTGCCTTCTCAAGAGGTCTGAGATGTACAACATATACACAGAAGGGTTTTTAAGGAAAGAGATAATGTAAAGAATCTACTGCAAAATGATTTACCATTTTATTTAAGGACAGGGATGTAGTAGGGATGTCACGAGAACCAAGTCGGTACCAATATTCTTAAAATGTGACGGTACTTGTTTTTCTGGAGTAGTGTTGGAACCTATTCTAATGGGTGTACCAAGGTTGCAATTCTTCCGGACCTGATGGGGGCAGCAAATACGCACACATGTTTTAGTCGGTCCACAAGTGGTGAAGAAGAAGAACAGTGCCTACAAGCACATGGGAAAAACTACAGAAGTTTAGTTCCACCAGGACTCGTTGAGAGGAAATGTGGTATGGAATATGGAAATACTTCGCATTCGAGGTGGATGACATCAAACATAATTGATGCTCTGAAGCTGGGATGCAGCCGATGCTATCATTCATTTCAAACAAAGCGAGGAAACACTTCGAATTTGGTGAAGCACCTGAAAGACGGCCCTATATTATGTTTGTTTGAGGCAGCTGGCATTGTGGTCTTGAGACCAGCTAATGTTATGCTCCATGTAATGTTAGTGATACAAAGTTTTTTGTTAACGATGCTAATGCATTGCAGTGTTATAAACTACCTCCGAATGGGCCACCATGCATCGCCATTCAGCTCGTGTTCCGTCAGCTAAACGTAGCCTAATGTCACTAATAATTATTCACATGTTCATGCTTTTAATTAATCTTTTTGTCCTGCCACCAAATCATGGAATTTAAACTAACACTTGCATTCAGAGTATAAGGTGTGTGTGCAAGCTATTTCCTGATTACAGTCCCCTGCAAAACTATTGGAACTGTAAGGCCAGTTCTATGGTTTTTACTGTGTTTGACGTCAACGCATGGATATTAGAAGAGAGCTTCAGCTTCCTGTTATTAACAACCCCAATTCTGAAAAAGTTGGGACAGTATGGAAAATGCAAAAACAAACAAACAAAAAAGATTCATTTGAAAATTCTGTTCACCCTGCACTATATTGACAACACATTATTAACACATTATTTGGTGTTTTACTTTGAGAATTTAATTTATTTTTGAAAATATACACTCATTCCAAATCTGCTGACTGCAATACTCTCCAAAAAAGATGTGACAGTCTGTTTATCACTGTGTATCATCACCTTTTCTTTTAATAACTCTTTTTAAGTTTTAAGGACACTGTTTCTTTTAAATTTAGCAAACAGAATTTCCCCCATTCATCCATTATGCATTTCTTTAGCTGCACAACTGTACAGGGCCTTCATTGCCTTATTTTGCACTTCATAATGCACCACACATTCTCAATTGGAGACAGGTCAGGCCATGCTATGCATCCGTGTGCTTATAATCTGAGCAGAATGTGGTTTGGCGTTGTCCTGCTCTGGATGGCAGCATATGTTGCTCCAAAATATGTACTTATCTTTCTGCATTAATGCTGCCTCACAGATGTGCAAATTTCCCCTGCCATGGGCACTGACACACCCCCATACCATGACAGATGCTGGCTTTTGGACATGACACTGATAACAGCTTGGATGGTTCTTTTCCTCTTTGGCCCTGAGAACACGGGAGCTGTTTTGTCCAAAAACTATTTGAAATCAAAACACGATTCCACTGTGCTACTGTCCATCTCAGATGAGAGTGAGCCCAGAGAAGTTGGCGGTACATTCTGGACATTGTTGATGTATGGCTTCTGCTTTGCATAGTAAAGCCTTAACTTGCATCTGTGGATGCAGAGGCGAATGGTGTTTCCTGACAAATTTTTACAAAAGTAAACTTTATTTTTACATCTGGAAGTGGTTTTCGGCCTCACCCTTTACGCTGAGATTTGACCGGATTCCTTAAATCTTTTAATTATATTGTGCACTGTAGAAGGTGAAATGCCAAAAATCCAACTTTATTTATCTTTCGTGAATGTTGTTCTAAAAGTGTTGGATTATTCGCTGATGCAACTGTTGGCAAATTGGCGAGCCTGGACCCATCCTTGCTCTTGAAGGACTAGGCCCTTTGTGGAGGCTCCTTATATACTAGGATTAGATGATTGCCTCACCTGTTTCACATCACCTTCTTATTTCAACTTGTCACATCGCTATTCGTCCTAAATTACCCCCATCTCAACCTTTTTGGAATGTGTTGCATGCATCAGTTTCAAAATATACTTTTATCTTCAAAAAACTATGCAGTTGATTTGGTCAAACATCAAAAACATCAAATACATTGTCTTTATAAAAAATTTTTTTAGTTTAAATCCAAGTCAAAGTACATTTACAAATCATTCCGTTTTGTTTTTATTAGCATTTTCCACCCTGTCCCAACTATTTTGGAATTGGGGTTAATGTGTAAATCTAAACAACATGTAGTTGTGAAAAACATAGAACATAGCACATTTTGTATCAGCCCACCCAATTTGTAGGCGAGAAAAAATACTGGAACATGTGACTGACAGGTGTATCTTGTTACCCAGGTGTGTCCTGTTAGATTGATTGTTTGCACAATAAATAGCTCTGAACATCTCAGCTTGTTGTTAGCCTTCAGTTTCACCTGTACAGACTGCATTTATTGATAAAAAAGGATAAGCTACATGAAGATCAGAAAGCTATGCATGGGAGAAAAGCAAGTCATTTTGTAACTGAGAACAGAGGAAAAATCAATCAGTGGTATTGCACAAACACTGGGCATAGCCAATACAACAATTTGGAGTGTCCTGAAGAAGAAAGAAACCTCTGGTGTACTGAGCAACAAACAGCGAATGGGTCAGCCAAGGAAAACATCAACAATAACTGATGACAGAAACATTGTGAGAGCTGTGGAGAAATACCCAGAAACAACAGTCAGTGTCATCACTAACAACCTCCTCAGGGCAGGGATGAAGTTATAAAGAAGACTGAGAGCAGAAACATACAGGCCATACCACAAGATGCAACCCACTCATCAGCATTATGAATCAGAAGGCCAGATTGGAATTGGCAAAGAAATACAGAGATGAGCCACAAAAGAAAAAAAAAGAAGAAGAACAAAAGGCCAAGATTAACCTCTTGGAAAGGCCAAAGTGTGGAGAAAGAAAGGATTTGCTCAAGATCCAAAACATACAAACTCATCTGTGAAACATGGTGGAGGTAGTGTCATGGCTTGGGCTTGCATGGCTGCTTCTAGAACAGGATCAATAATTATTATTGATGATGTAACTCATGATGGTAGCAGCAGAACAAATTCAGAAGTTTAGAGGAACATGCTATTTTATTATCTATTTTAACATGCCAATTTACAGAGAAATGCATCCAAATTCATTGCGGAGGACCTTCATTATGCAGCAAGACAATGATCCAAAACACTTCCAACTCAATAAAGGACTTCATCACGGGAAAAAGTGGAAGGTTAGTCAATCAACAGACCTTAACCCACATGAGCAGCATTTCACCCCCTAAAGAGGAGACTGAATGGAGAAACCTCCCAAAACAAACAACAACTGAAAGATACTGCTGAAAAAGCCTGGAAAAGCATCACAAAAGAAGAAACCAACAATTTGGTGTTGTCAACAAATAATAGGCCTGATGCAGTTATTTCAAGCAAGGGATATGCAACCAAATTTTACCTGTCATATACTTTAATTTACTTCCAACACTTTTGCTTGCCTAAAAATTGAGTGGTCTCATACAAACAATTTTATCTTGTTTAACACATCTAGATGTAAATACCAGGAAATAAAAGCTTTAAATCCTAAACTCTTGTCTCATATCCATCTTTTTATCTCAAATCCAGATGTCTTTGGTGTATAGCACAAACAAAAAAGGAACAGGCCTTCCTGTTCCAATAGTTTCAGAGGGGACTGTATGTGACATCAACATACCAGAACTATACTAAGCTACAAAGTCAATTGTTGTCATGTTGTAATGTATGTCATCTCAGAAATTGTCATAACACATCATAAGACAACCTTATGCCAACAAAAATCTACAGCTATTTGACATCAGAATGACATCAGAACATTCTTTTTTTTTAACAGTCTTTATGATAGCTGACATCTGTTGGAATAAAGATTTATGTTTATGTAATTTAATGTCAAATGTCTTGAAGGAAGTGTGTAGGTGTCATTTAGCCCTATGAAATGATTTACCCAGAATTCATTCATTCATTCAGACATTTTCATGGCCAACAGCAAGACTACAGTCATGGTGCAGTAATCATTTACAGGTTTAATCTTTTGTTTCCCTAATTGCATAATGATTGATATAACTTTTCTTTCTTTGTGTGTGTGTGTTTTTAAATTCTCTGATATGACTAATGAGTCACTCTACTTTCTCTACATTTCACTCACACAAGAGGAAAAATGTATTTATTTCATTGCTCACTGTCTAATGGTTATTCCATTATAAACATACATCATATGGCAACCATAAAACTATTACCATAATGTCAAAGTAAATAATGTTAAAAGACAATGAACATAACTCTATAGCATTAGCATATTTGA
The DNA here is from genome assembly GCA_012411365.1 of Ameiurus melas. NCBI lineage: Eukaryota > Metazoa > Chordata > Actinopteri > Siluriformes > Ictaluridae > Ameiurus > Ameiurus melas. Next base: position 35,952,078 of record CM022754.1, on the reverse strand, counting down.
AAATAGCTATTATAGATGTTGGCATGATAAATAGGACTTCACACTGAAAGGAACAGGCTGTCTACAAGAGGGATGATATGAGAGTCAACTTTTGTCTCATGGGTCAGCATTTTTACAGTGGGCGGCATATCACTCCCTCAAGCTAATAGCATTTCACAGTGATTTGCTCTCGCTAAAGTGTGCTGATGCTGTACAATACAACGAAATATCATTGACTTTTTAAAGTAGTACAAACCTAAAGATGCTGATGCGACAAGAAGTCTGCAAAAAGAAGATCATTGCTGAAGCCTGGTTTACATAGACTGCCCCCTGTTGCATTGCAGATAAGCTTTGGATAAATATTGCTTCTAGCTCTCTATTATCCCCCACAACTGCTGTCTGGTCCTCCATCTTGTCTAATACAGAAAGGTGGTTGTGCTTTGACTCAAGGGTCAAAGCTCAGGGTCACTCTACTAGTAAACCTCAGACATACGTCTTCTGTTTCCATTTTTAAATGAAACCTCAGAACATGTTTTCATTCCAGAGTGATACTCTTACTTACAGTACATATTTAATTAGCCTTACATATTTCATTAGTCTTACTTACTCTTTCTTATGTAATGAATTAATCTTACTTACAGACTTACTCTAACTTACTTACTCTTCTGGCTCACGTAATTAATGACGTACTCTTACTTACTTATTCATTCCTACTTGCTTACTATCCTATTCTTGCTTAATTAATTACTCTTACTTACTTAATGGCTCTCATTACTTTCTTACTCTTGGTTACTTGCTCTTACTTACCTACTGTATTCTTACCTGCTTACTTAACTGCTCTCATACATACTCAGAACATACATATCCTTTATTTAATGACTGAATTGCAACCTCACTGTATTCCTTATCAGAATTCTGAATGTTGTATTACATGTTATTATATTCAATATTTGTTTCTTTAATTCAACCTGATAGTTGAAATTGAAATTGTACTCAGTTGACTAACACTTTTATCCAAAGTAACTTACGATTAAGACAGGCTACAACAGAGCAGTTGCGGTATTACGGGCCTTGAACAAGCTTAGCAGAGGTAGGATTTGAACTCATGACCTGCTGCTCAGTATCCCAATGCCTTAGCCACTAAGGCGCCACTGCCCGACGACAAGGGTACAGCTCTGATGAAAGCCAGAATTTTAAGATACTGGAGGATGATGAAACAAATAACAAATATAATGTCCCATATTCTTCACCTTTTTTTTTTTACCCAATAAATCCCAGAGAAGTGAGCCACACTGTCATCTTTCTGCTTTAGTGTAACACTCAAAAAAGTTCACCCTCTTAAAATCAGCTGAAACCATGGAACGGTAATTGGTTATGCAAGGCATATACACACACACTAGCTCTCTTAATCCACACAGATCAAGGGATGAAGAATGGCTGCTTCGTTTATAATGATGCTGAGACAGGAGGATAACTGTCAGACCAATGTGGCACTTCAGACGTTCATCCTCGTTGTTGTGCATTCATAGAGTCAGTGTGATTTATGGAGCCAGTGTGCAGGAATACAGTATGTCATTCTCTTTAACAGCTAGAAGACGCTCTACAGTAGCCTATTTGTCAGTAGGAGCCCTACACAGCTCCAGATACCATGACATGACATCTGGATCTCACGTCCTGGTCTTCCCAATTGGCAGGATTTTACTCATATATAAATGACTCATTTACTGTATTTTCTATTTGTGTCATTAGTGAGTGCAGGATGATCAAGTATTTAACTATTCTAACATTTTCCTTGTAAACTGAAAAAACTACCCTATGTAGGTAGTATACATACATGTACGTGTATATAGAGTACTGTATAAAATCTTAGACATCGTAATATAGGTTTGATTATACCTTCTGCATTAGTGTTAGGAGGAAGAAATGTAGCAGAGAAATTCCTGTATTGTGTATCATTATATAGAGTAACATAATAAGTAGTAGACCACATTTTGAACCTTGTCATTAAATTACAGCATTTCTTTAGATATGGTTTTGGATTTTCAGTCCTGTCTAAATGTATTGCAATGGCAAGGCCAAATCTTTTGTTCTTGCTATGTAAAAAAAAAAAAAGGAAATGAAAGCCGAAATTCCAATTGATTGTCTCATTGATTGTCTCAACTTTTAATCTCAAACATATATGTCTTCAGCATATATCAAAAACAAAAGAATCAGCCTTGCCATTCCAATAATTTCAGAGGATACTGTACATGAAATTATATTGTCTTGAAATCACCCTTTAGTCAATCCAGATTCACTGACAATAGTAGAAGGTGTCGAATTTAGCCATCATTGCTACTATACTATTGCACAGCACAAGATCAATGCATCCTTGGAACCATGTTGGAACGTTTCAGTTATCAGTTAGCTTCAGTACACGGGTTATGAAGTATCAAATACACCATGTACACCGTTCTGGTGGCAAGCTTCAGAAAGTTTAATGTAACATTTTGATTTCTTTTTCACATTTCGGTGCACACTGTAAAACCGGATAAGTTCATTTAACTCAAAACATTTGAGGAAACTAATTACCTCAACATTTTTAAGTTGATAAATCAATTTCTTTAAGCAAAATACACTTAAATATAACAAAAAAAATTATCTGAAACTTTGTAATTTAAAATTAATTTTTATTATATTTAAGTTCTAAGTCAAGATGAGTTTATAGAGACTTACACAAATTTGGGTTTGTTCCAGATAATATATGTCATATATCATATAATTATGCTTATACTACAGTGCAGTTGATTGAATGTAGTTGATTGTTATTATTATTAATATAAAAAAAATAATTGTTGAAAATTTGTTGTGGTAATAAATAATCTTGCATGTGATGTAAATATAAATATTCGTCTTAAATGTACGTATCTATCTAAATACTCATCTTAAATGTACCTTCTCATATCTACGAATCCAAGTTCCAATATTTTTAAATCAGTAAAATAAATAGAAGATCAAATACAAATAATGTAATTGCTGTATTATTAATACCAAATGTATTTTTAATTAAAATTAAGCATTGTAATTAAATACTTAATATGTAAATACTTGCTTAGGTTTATTAATCATAAAGTCCATAGCTTTATGCGGTTTGAAATTAATAAACATCAAATCTGTCCACACTGGCTGATACTAATGTATTAATCAAGCTTTACTTACATACAATTAACAAGGTTATTATTTTGCTGCTGTACCTTATGACGTACTTTAAAGCAACATGAAAAATTAAGCTCCTTGATGTTCAGGAAACAACATAATAATCTAATCCAATGAGTGCAGGTCCTGGGGAAATATGTTGCCATGTCATTAAGAGATCACTCCTCAGTGCGGAAATGTTTGCCATGGAAATGCACATGGTCTGTTACTCACACTGCAAATCCCTTAATGCCCTCTATAGAAAGTCCTCACCTCTCTGGAGAGAAATTACCAGCAGCTGCTTAATGCTCTTGTGTAAACATCATTTGTGCAACTGATGGACTTTAATGGGATTTGTCCGCTATTCATTAAGCTGCAGCAGACATTTCGGAAATGCCTCCACCTTCCATATCAGCGGCTAATAGATGAATTCTATGAAGAAGAAGAAAAAAAATCTAGAGTCATGGTGCGCTTTCGGCACACAATCTGCAGCTCAACGCTCAAAAAGTTATGCAAAGACCCAACTGCGTGTGTTACCCTGGGAATAAATGACACAGCTATAAGTATGTCTGAGTCATTCAGGTTCCTACGGAATGCCATCTGCAACATACTGAAATGAAGCAGTATCATTTCCACACTCTCATACTGTTCCTCCAGCGTTCTCTCACAAAGCTCCATGTTTTTAAGTCTCTCCTGACTAATTTTTACTCTGCTATAACAGAGAGCATCCTCACTACTTTCATCACTGTCTAGGCTCTCCACAGAGAAAGTCTGCATGGATCCCACTCGTCCGAGTAATCACGTCTAATGCATCCAAAAAGACATTGCAGAGATAGTTCAAAGTGATCAATGCTATATTCTGCGACCTATATTATACAATTATCTGACATATTCGTTCAAATTAAACAATGTTCTCATGTGAGCCAGAGGTTACATTGTAAGCTAAAGTATTACTTAGACAATATCATATTTCCACTATTATATATCTGTATTTGGTGACCTCCCTTGCCACATACAGTGCATGCAGTCAGTCATTCATATTATTTATTATAATTGTATTACTTGAAATTCATGTCTGCTTAGTATGTAATAAAACACAATGGGCCGTGCTGTTATCGGAATATAATTAATGACAGTGTTGTGTGATGTGACATAACAGGAACAAACCCTGAAGTTTAATATTTTCTTATAACAGCAAGTCTTGTATTCCTATTGTACCGCAACGATTTGCCACCAATTGCATTTTTTTTACAATGAAAAAACAATATACCATTGTCCTGTTCTTTTATCTTCTTATACGGTATTTACATTAATGATATGGAACGTCCATGAAACAAGGTGGTTCCTGTTGTCATGTTAAGTTATGTTATGTTATGTTATAGCAGGTCTACACAAATATTTCATCATCTCTCTTGTTTTTGCTTTCTTGAAGTTAAGACACAAAAAACGCAGCATGTTTCTGAGAAAAGGCCAAGCCATCCACACTAAAGACTTTCCCATGTCTGAAAATGATCTGTATTGGGTTTGACCAATTTAGATGTAAATACCTTTTAATTAAAGCTAACATAGTACAAATTAATTAAACATATTCAGAATGACATTTCGCACTCTCGTAACTACACACATTTCATGGTAGTTAATTATTCATTCATAGTGTATAATAAATAATATGCTATATTATGAATAACTTAATAATAAGCCATGTGAGTATGTTGCCATAAATTTTTATTTGGTTGCTATGTGGTTCCTCTAATATATACATGAATACCAACAAATAAAATTAACAGTCCTTACATTAACACCATAAACATCCAGGACTTGTCAATAGATCCATTTCTTTGCCTTTAGTTACTATAATTTTTTACTATTTTCTTTAAAAGGTCAGAATGTGTGGATTCGTTTTCTACAAAGCAGCTCTGACAGTAGTTTGGCTGCAAGCCAAAGCTCAGGTTCATATCAGTGTGCTCGTTCTAATATGTAAGAACTTTCACAGGAACTTTGGATGGCAGAAGCATCACATAATCTAAGCCTAATGATTAACCAATTAAAACAATGCATCGCTATTTAACAAAAAAAAAAAGATACTTATAATACAGTAACTTATATGATGAAGCTTTCTGTATGGAGATATTTAGTTGACATTTAAGTTTTAACATTTATATTGAACATATAAATTAAAATAGAAAGAAAGAAAGAAATATTGAGCGTCATTGTTTAACACATTGCCTTGGAAGGATCAATACTCTTCTTTTTACTTTCAACTCTTACATTTAAAAAATGGCTTTTGGGTTGAAATGGCATACTCTTTCCAGACTGAACGATGGCCTAAATAAGACAAATAGACTGTCTGTTAGAATGGAGTGTGTCCTGGATGAGTGAACTGAATTTGCTCCCATAGAGTACTGCAAGCGCTTCAAGCTATTCTCTGTGTGATGCTGCAATCACAGGAAATGTGTGTAAGACCATGGTCAATCATGCTGGTGACAGATTTACTTGATAAGAAGTTGGATCCAGGAAAAATCTTTATATGGCATTCGGGAGAAAACCAGATTTTCAAATATGTACGGTATTTACGCTATTCAATGCTAAATTCTAAATTCAATTACACTGCTTATCTGTACATCCATTTTCATCCTGCACAGGGTCGCAGGGAACCTGGAGACAATCCCAGAGTTTAATTGCCATGATCCATAGGACATGCCAGTAGAAATGTACAATTTCCAGCCACCACTTCCAACTACTGTCCATGCATTAATGTATTTAATTAATCATTTAAAAGTGTGTGTTTAATTAATCCTTTAAGAACGCAGTGTCTGTCCAAGACATTGAAAAAACCAAGCCAGGGTTAGAAAATACCTCTCAGTGAATAGTGTTTGTCGTTTCTAATGTCGCATTTGAGAGCCAAACCAAATTGTAGCCAGTGGCTCGTTCTTTTACATAGACAGACTGCTGTTTCAAGTCCACTGATGTTCAGTAGATGAGCCTGAAATGCGAACATCTGTGCTGTAAAACGTCCGCCTGGGCCTTTCGACTTAATAGCTTAATATATCAGCAATGTGGAATATATTATGTCCTGAAGGTGTGGTATGCTAGGCCGACATAATATAGAGAATTAGCCTCAGGTAGTTAACTACACGCATCAAATAATAACAAGATAATAACAAGTTTAACAAAACGTTATGCTGGCAGTTAATCCTCAATCTCAACTTTCTGGTCTTTGTTCTATTTCAGTGCTTTATCTGAAGCAGGTAATCAAGTCTTATATAAAAAAAAAAATCTGTTTTGGGTGTGTTGCAGGATGGAAAAACAAAAATATGAACTGCCAATAGAACTGGGTGAAAAAATCATATCATAATACCTATTGGTATACACAAGACACAATACATGTGAAAAAATAAGTACACCCCATGAAAACTGTTGGTTTTTTTGATGTACTTGGACAAGCAAACATTTGACCATCTTCGAAACTGTGTCTATTAAAGAAGTTGACATACTTGACATACACAAGGATTTATTCAACAGAAATATCAATAAACATGATATTCATCTGTGGAAATGTTGCCCTCTTTAGCAGAAATAACTTTTTGTAGGTGTTTTGCAGAATGGTCCGCCAGGCTAGCTGGAATTTTTGACCATGCTTCCATACAATATTCTTTCAGTTGCAAGATGTTTGAGGGTTTATCTTTTATCTCCTGCCCGTTTCAAATCCCCCCACAACATTTCTATGGGATTTAAATTCGGGCTTTGACTAGGCCATTCAATAACCCTCCAGTTCTTCTTTTTGAGCCTTCGTGGATTTGCTACCAAGTGTGCTTAGGATCATTATCCTCTTGAAATTTCCACTTTCAGTTCAAATTCAACTTTCAGACAGGTGGCCTCATATTATTTTCAAGCACTCTTTGATATGATGCAGAATTCATAGTTGAATCAATGAATGCAAGCTGTCCAGTCCCTGAGGCAGGAAAGCAACCTCAAACCATAACATTTCCACCACCGTGCTTCACAGTTGATATGAGGTGTTTCTCCTAAAAAGCTGTCTTTTTAGTTACTGGGTCTGCTGTTTCTGTGGCCAAACAAGTCAATCTTTGATTCGTCTGTCCAGAGTATGTTAGAGTACATTATTCCAAAAAGCCTGGTATTTGCCTATATGCTCATTGGCAAACTGTAGTATTGCTCTAATGTTCTTTTTAGATAGCAAAGGCTTTTTCCGGGCACGCCTCCCATGCAGGTCAAATTTGTGCAATGTGATTCTGATTGTAGAAGCATGCACATTGACACGAACATTTGCACGACTTACTAGCAGATCCTAATGAAATGCTGGGGTTCTTCTAGTGTGATCTTTGGCTGAATTTGCTGGGACGGCCTGTCCTAGACAAATTGGAGGTAATTTGAAATCTTGTAGAGGAATTTCCTTACACTGGAATGATGTATTTCAAATGATTTCTTGATCTTTTTACATCACTTCCCAGACTCAGAGGCATCCATTACTTTTTTCTGAAGCCTTACAGAAGTCTTTACACCTTGGCATGATAACACCACCCACCTCAATAGCAAAGGGAACACCAGACACTAGATATGAGTGGGGTATAAATAAGACCGGTTCCACCTGCACTCCACAAGCAGGCTCTAATCTCTGGCATCCAATCTTCAACACTAAATTTCTAGTTTTATGGATTAGGTGTAACAAATGTAGGGATGTACGTACTTACTTTTTCCTTGTCACTGATCTGGGTTTTTTGTTGTTGTTTTTTTTGTCTATTTAAATTGTGAAAATTACTGAAAATATCATTTTATTTTAACACCTTCATTAATAGGGACCATTTCAAAGAAGATGATATGTGAAATATTATATATAATATATTTACAAATGAATGTTTACTAAAAAGGATAAGGAAGTAACTTAAAAATGCAGTGCAAAAATAGACTTTAACATCCAGTCAGTGAATTGATACTAAAATTGTTGCAAAGCTCCCAGAAATGTGTATTGTGATAAAATTTATAATATTAAAATATTTGGTAAATTCTGATTTCGAACATGAAGAGTTGGATATCTATGATCTACTCAAAGCTCAATGTTCTATTTAGGTCCATTTTTACTACATCAATATACAATCCATCCATCCTTTCATTTTCTGTACCATTTACAGGTTCCCGGGGATACCCTGGACAGGGTGCCAACCCCTCACAGGGCACAACCACACACCCATTAACACACTACAAACAATTTAGACACGCCAGTTAGCCTAAAACGCATATCTTTAAACTGGGGGAGGAAACTGGAGGACCTGGATTAATCCCCCGAAGCACAGGGAGAAAATTCAAGCTAAAAATGGGGTGTACAATGGATTGAGATGGGAATTAAACTCCAACCCCCAGGTGCTAGGCGAAGAGAATGAATATTATTATTCAAATATTAATAATAATTATCTTTCCAACTTTAAACCTATGCTCCCTTAGAAACTGTGCATTTCTCTAATAAACACTAAAGGCCATTTTATTTTATATTATAAATAATGCATATATTACAGAGATAATTTGTAACATTAAAGTGTTTAAAATTGTCCAAATATAAACAACAATGTTTTATTTATTTATTTATTTATTTATTTTACATTGTATTGATGTGAATAAATAAATGATAGATATGATGATAATCTGCTTAAAATATACAGTTTATTCATTATTGTCAAATCAAAAAGTGATAGAATGATAGAATAGAATTGAGAAAATCTAAATGTTTTTTAGTAAAACATAAAAGTTATGTCTGCACTGATTTGTGTAAAGCCTATTACTACTACTGATATTAAACATCACAACTAGACCACATTTTGTATCTCTAAGTGATAAATTTCAGCTGAAAGTTAGTAATTGTGCTTCACATTTCTTCCTGTTAACATTTGTGAAGCATTGACTGTATTCAAGAATGTGAAGGTGCTTACTTATGTAAATGAAAGCCAGCCAGATTGAGGTTGAATAAAAAAGTCTTGCTTTTTTAAACAGCCAATTAAAGCTGAGGGCAAGAGGCAGCAACTGAATATTTGATCTTTTAGACACACAGATATTGGACTGTTTTTGTAGTGCACTTAACCCTCAGGCTGTTTCAGTCAAATTTGATATTTGAATTTTCTCCATCATAATTATGGTTTCTTTCATGGGACTGGACTGCCATTAGGTTTGATCACATCATCCAGAATATAAATTGCAGAGTAATGTTTTTTAATGATGTCCCTGAAATTGTCATCATTTGAATCCTCCTGAAATACAAAACACCTCGCATGTCGCTGTTAGAAGGCTGTATTTGTCATGACTACCTTCTGTGGTGCAATATGAAAGATTTGTGTTATTAGTCATGGACAATTTGCTTTCCTTGGCTCTCACGGATGGCTGTGGCATCATAAGTACTCAAACTTCTGATCTTGGATGAAAGGGTGAATGCTTTTCAATTGCATCACATCAGGGTGTGCATTGTCAACAATCCAACAACGAAGTGCATGAAGCTATGCTAATATTGTGTCTTGTGGTCCGAAATTAACAGGAAAACCTCACGCACAGATACAAGTCTGTCAGCTGGTTGTGCACAGATGGGTCGGTATGACAAATTCCGATAAAGGAATTAGTAGGACTAACGCATAAGGTGCTTTATTTGTTTGAGGATTTGGTGGGTTAGGAGCAGTGAAGTGTGACAACAAAGCTCTCATCTATCTCACAAACACTACTCTGCTTCAGAATGAACATATGCTGATGACATGCCAGATAAGCCTCATTATAACAAATGTGGCATCAACATTTAACCCCAAAACAAAAAAAAAAAGCAGGAGACATCATTTCAGCGAGAAACTTTGCTATGCTTATCCTATTTCATGCTACGCATGTAGGCCTCGAATTAAATATGACTGTACCTGACTCTAGTGGACGAAATAGCCATATTCACAAAAATGTGAAACTATGGGATTAGAAAATCCAATTGAATGCTTATCGGACGCTGTTACCAGGCTGGCAAATCCGCTCCTGCTCTGGGAATGTTGGGATAAATTGAGACCAAGCGTACATACAGCCTCAAGGGATAATTGCTACTTAGCAGAATTAAATTGACTAGCAGAACATTTTATTGCTTTTAAAGGTCATTTGTTTATTATCCAATTTAGAATGATTATCAGTGCTTTTGTCATATGCATGTCAAATAAAGCTGTTTCAATGCTGCAGCGTAGTAAAGCTTCTTAGAGCTGAGGACTCGAACAGGCTTTTAAATGTTGTATTGAGCAATCCTGAATTTCTTGCACTGTTGTTGGTAAAAGTCTCAGACAAAAAGATGTCAATCAAGTGTGCTCACTAGAATTTTAAACCACACCAAGACAGATCTGACTTGTCCTCAGGACATGGGGACCCTTTAGTCTTGGTCATCTCTCTCAATTCATTTCAGGTAGTGCCTACTATTTTTTGTGGGCCTGAAAGTCTTTGTCATTGGTGATGCACGGCACAGTCACAGTCTCATCTGCAGTCCTTGAATAAATAGCACTGTGTATTGCCAATTGTGGTTACACAGACATTCAATTTTGTTTGCCACAGGAGGACATTTGCTGCACCAACATCACCAATTGCCATGTGCCCTCAGTTGTTCTGGTCCCGTTGTCTTCTTGCTCCCTCTTTTTGCCTTTATTAGACATGCACTTCAGCTGTAGCATTTTGAGAAGGAGATACACAACAAATGACCCCATGCCCAAATGTGTATGGTCCAAGTGCAGAGTTTGTGGATCAAAATGTGACACTAAATTGTAGTTGGAAAAACAAGCTAGGTCAACCAGTGAACTAATCCAAAGGAGCAGGCAAATAAATCCATGATAAACAGTCTGAGTTTCAAAATAACAGAATGCCCATCAAGTAATAACAAACGGCTAAGAATTTTAGCTAGAGTAGGTAAGAAACCAGAAACCAGAAGTAACCAGAAACCCATGTTTCTATTGTGTTTCTGAATGAGGAGGTGATGGGAATCAAGTGAGCAAGGTAACCCAGAAGTGGGACAGTGCTCAAGTCATGAAGTAGCCTTTATTTTGTCACATATACATTACAGCACACTGAAATTCTTTGTTAGGAAGTTGGGGTCAGAGCATAGGGTCAACCATGATATGGCACACCTGGAGCAGAGAGGGTTAAGAGCCTCTCTCAAGGGCCTAACAGTGGCAGTTTGGTGGGCTTGAACCCCCAACCTTCTGATCAGTTACCCAAAGCCTTTAACGTTGAGTCACAACTGCCCCACTGATGGGGACCTCTGGTGGTGTGGACTAGAACTGTCAGGTGTGACAATAAGTAACTAAAGTCTTTAACCCCCTACGGAGACAGACTATATTATACAGAACCAATCTGAATAATAGGATTGTTCCAAAAAATCATTTGAGCCAATCATTTGGATTTGTCACTTTATCGCACCACACCTAATTTGCATGCAATTGAGATAATCTTTCAAATATATCTTTTATATATATATATATATATATAGGTCTGTGTGAATATATATATAGGTCTGTGTTATTATTATTGTATTATATTATATTATATTATATTTTGGTCATGATGTCATGTTGTGTGTTGTAGAAAGTCATTTATTATCACAGTCATTGAATGTGATGTCTACTGATATGGTGTAACAGGCTGGATTCTGTATGTGAATGTCGCTGCCATCATGCACAGACACAGACACACACACACACACACACACACACACACACACACACAAATTAGCACTGTGCCTTTTAATCATAACCTCCAGCTCACACAGCCAGGGGAACATACAGGTGCAAGAAAGTAAATGTAATGGGTTTATGCACAGGCTGTACATCTGCCAAACCCCATTAAGAACACAGTGATTTGGTGAGCATGTCTATAGGAGGTGTCTACAAAGGGGAAAGTATCTGGCAACCTCAGTTGACCGGCATCACCCATATTAGCTGCCATAAGCTGAACTCTTCTGGGGTAACAGCTGTCGTTCCTGGGGGTATTATCATGGTTCAAGGATGACAGTGTGTATGTTATTGTAAGCACACAAGTAATGTAGGCAGGCGAATGCTGCCAAACACAAGCGCGAAGCCCTGCAGTGCAGAATTCAAGAAGCTACAATAAGATCTCAGCCTGAGGCTTGGCAATCTGTTTCCCTGCTTTCTCCTCTCTTCCTCGGCTCTTATTCCGCCTCTCAGCTGTTCATTAGCTGACCATTGAAGAGAGCGCGCTGGGGCTTTGGCTGTGTGTGGAGCTCTCAGGGCTGGTACAGGGTCGCTCTTACCCTGAATCAGTGTGACTCTCAGTGGCAGCGCAGGACCAGATGAATAATGCATTCATGGTTGTGTCACTCAAGGAACAATTGCACTGGTTAATATTCACAGCATGCACATTCAGAGGCCCTCATGAAACACATAACTGTTTTATAGGAGCAGAACCCAAACAGTATATTGATGCCATAAGCAGCACGTGTTAACACAAATCTTTTTTTTTTTTAAGGATTTACAAATAAAAAGTCAGCCAGAAGCCAGTTCTGAGATTCCAGTAGTGCCAAAAGTATAGAACAATTTGTCAGAGTTGACAGTCATTGGCTCCACTGTGAGGTTAAATAGCAGCTGCTCATGTGTATTTCCTTAGTTTTCTTTTAATCCTTCTACATGATATTTACTTGTATCACTCTCCTGTCTGTTGTATCATTTTGACTGAAACGTTGATATGATATTTTTCCTGTTACCTGTGTTGCCATAATTTTAAAAAAGTGCTCTGGAGATGAAAAAAAATAAAAATAAACATTGATTTCTCCAACGTTCTGCCTGAAGTCATGTAATTGGCAAGTTACACTATTACATAACATAGACGTGGCTGATACAGTGACAAATATCATATCACCATATTGAGGAAAAGATCTTGTTATAATACATGAAATGCATCATAACATAAAGGCTTAATAGCAAATTGCCAGAAAATACAATATTACCACATTAAAGAAAACTTTTTTTTAATGTGATATAATTCATTTCATTATTTCATGTAAGAAATAATAAACCATTAAAAAAGGAAAATGAAATTAAAGTGAAAAAAATGGCTTGTTACCATGTGAAGTAACCGTCAAAGTAAAGTAGATTTTCTGATGTAATCCATTATACCAAAGCGCTGTTTAATGCACAATTCTGAATGGTCAGAAGCGGTTGATGAATTTTCTATAATAACACAGCCATGTTCTGACTGCAAGATTTATATTAATATGCTCAGACTAATGTACCGTTTATATAGCACCAACTTACACAAGGACATGTTTGGCAGATGCTACAGATAAATTTATTCAAAAACCTTGTAATTATTGATATGGTGAAGTTTTTAGGTCTCCAATGTCAGCACTTTAAAGCAATATAGCTGTCATTTTACATTTTCTGACACAGGATAGTCTTTGCAGTTTCTTATTAACATGAAAATCTGCGATTTATTTTTTGCTTTATTAGCCTTAGGACAGAGGAAAGGAGAGGTTTATGAGGGAATGACTGTGTGTAGCTGCTATAATATAAGTGATAACAGGACTAACTTGTTTCCCAGATGTTGTACAACAATTAAGAATAAGAAAAATCACATAGGTTAACAATGCAAATGGCATAACTGAATTTCATGGAGAACGAAACAAGGCGACACAGATATATATGAATAAATCGACTACAATAGTAAGTGTGTTAACCAATTCTGTGTAAGCCTGTGGTTAGTTTCTTATTTTTATTTATACCCTGCTATCTTATTTTCCATATGTTTTGTTAAGTCCAAGTCATGATTTCTGTGTTTCCTAATTCAATATTCTCTGGGTTTAGAGTTTCTGATTATGGATTATGCTTGTTTACCTTGGCCTGCCTGTGCTTTGACTCCCACTCAGCCCTGAATATGATTTTTTGATTTGCCGAAATAAAGCGCATACCGAGTTCACACTTGCATCCGGCCTCTAGACAAGTTTTCTACAAAGTAGTCAATGTCGATGCAGCTTCATAAATCTGTTTATGAATTTTCCTGGAATAATAATCTTATTGTGGCTTTAAGAAACATCTTGCTGCTTAAGTCTGCAGCACGCTTGACTTATAAAATGTAGTTTTTCTGCTATAAGCTCCCGAGGAAATCATTCTTTTTCTTTTTCTTTTTTATTTGATCACGCCACACTCTTGTCCCCGCTTCGATATAAACGACCTATTATTTCCAAGTGATGAATGGTATGACCCCAACTCATGACTTCATGTGCAGTGTGAATGTGACCGGACTTCTGGATAACATTGAGCAAGTTGAAATACAAGCTCCATAGCCACATAAACACAAGCTCTCTCGGCAATGCGCTGACATATACACGACCAGAGGACGGGCTAAAAATGGACACCTAGGCTCTCACATTCAAGAGAAACAACTTAACACAGGACTACATGCCAAGTACAATTGCAGGTTTCTGGTCTGCTATTAGTAATGTACTGTATGACGTGTGTTAAAATTGTCTAGAAAAGACGGCAGCAGAAGTAGTTGTATTGAAATCCCTTAGATTTTTAGCTCACACTGAGGCAAGTCATGAAATATTTAATTGGACAAATGAGACTAACCTGGATAGGTAGCGTCTGTTTCTGACAGTAGCCCAAAGTCTGCTTTAAACAGATGTTTGCTTGTTTTCAGTGAAAAGCTTTTTTTTAGTGTGGAATCGCTGAAGTCATAATGGCATCGATTCGATCATGAGTAATTCTCTCCCATGTGGTCCAGTGTTCCTATAAAAATTCTGACACAAACTTCTGGCCTCGAAACGACATCCAGCAGTACTTTCCAATGATATTTCACTGTTAAATGTCTTCTCTTAATAAAACTAAATAAATAGCACCATCGACCCTTATAATTAATTTTAGCCTTCGCTTTTTAATTCTAAAGCATGTGTCACAAATTAAATGCTGAAAGGATTTAGCACAGAAGTCACAGGCCAGGCTTGTAATCAGCACATCATAGTCAGGAAGGTAATCAAAAGCTTTTCAGCTTATCCATATCAGGATCTGTGTCATGAAAAGAAAAGGCTGACCTAGTATGACTGATCTTATGTACTGTATCTTCCCCTGTGCTTTGTTCTCTGGATTGTTTTCATCGTGAGAAGTGTGTTGCCTCTCTGTGGGTCAGACTGGGGGAAGGACAGAGAATGTGATAAACCTGTAATAACTCTACAACCAATCTCTCCAGGTAAATTTTCAAGTTCAACCTTTCACGTGTGTCTTGAGGACACTGTTATGGTAATAGTACTGACAGTTTGAAGTCATTACTGTACAGGCTTGTCGTCAGACTCAAGACAAAACTTCTTCTCGGTAATGGAGACGTCTTAATAAGATACCCTTAATTGATCTGGCTTCATTATGTGATCATTAATTGTGCATTTTGTAACAATTCATCATATTACATTCAAAGATAGTTTGCATTGACTTAGATTTATGCCCATGACCATTCCCAGCTGGTACATGAGTCTGCCTTGCAAATACCTCAGTGCTTTGTGTGCTGCTTCAATGAAGACAATCAGTCATTTCTCCACTCCGGGCTTACGGTTCCTGTCAACAGCCTATGCATGTGGTCAGCTTAACAAATGTCAACCTTGTTTTCCAGTTAACTTCAATATAACAGTGACAACAGAAAGAGTCCCCAGTCTCAGGATGTAATAACTATCTGCTTATTCAATGCTGCACATTTCTGACTTGTTTTAATTATTCATTTTAAATCTATATATTACAGCAAGACAGAAAAGCTCTCTTACCTCGTTCAGGCAGCTCTACTCCCTCCACATTCTGCTTCATTCATTCAAACCATCTACTCTATTGCCAGCTTGTTTTTCCTCCCTTCTTTGTTTCCTTTCAAATTGCTGACTGCCTTCTAATCATGTCCTTATTTCTCTCCTGCTGGGAATGTTCAGAGTCCAGCATTGAGGAAAGCAGGATTCAATAATCTGATGCTTGAGGATGTAAGCTGCCGGCGTATTTTCCTGATGTCCTTTTCTGGAATACACGCGCTCTCTTTCTCTCCACACCTCTCACGACTAAAGACTAATGAAGGATGGATGTAGCCGAGAAGAAGGCACAATGGGGTGATGCTTGCCCTCTCTGTCCTTTTTTCTTGCTCTCTGATTAGTGAGATGGCTGTGGTGGAGGCAGGCTGTCAGAACGCATGGAGAGACATCTGCGAATGTGTTCATGTGGATCCAAAGTCGCCTCCTCGCTGAGGCTGAGGGGCCCCCCTCCTCCAGTTGTGATGGTCTTGCTAATGGCCTGTACCATTGCAGCTTGTAGCAGGGTGGGCTGTCGCAAAGAAATGAGAAAGGCGGGGGGAGCGAGAGAAGGGCAGGGAGGGGAAGAGAGAGGAGGGAGAAAGGAGGAGGTAAAGGACTCTGTGCATAATGAATGTGTAGGTACTTCTCCTCCTTCAACTCTCCTCCCTTCTCTAATCTGTAAGGTTAATGCAGTAATGCATTGCAGCTGGATTTATTTCTGGTTTATCTTCTGTACATATGCACAATGGATCCTGACTATGTCAAAAGTACTTTTTTAATCCACACTCCACCACCAGGTTAAAATGGATGCTTCTTCAAGATTTCAAAGAGTCTACGAAGTCTACATTCCTGTCCTCACCAACTATACTGCTCTTGATGTTTCACTCAGCCACTATTGCTCATTTGCTTTACTTACAGCTGTACAGAAGCACTTTTCCGAGGTGGAACAAAAACCCATTCTTGACTCCAAACCACACTCTAATCCAAGGTAGCTAATGTACCTAGCTACTAAAAGAATGAGCCTAGTTGACTAAGTGCTCAAACCAAATTGAAACTATTTAAACAAGAGAAGCGTTAACAGAAAAACATAAACAGAGTGGTTTTGGTATCGGTGAGTACCACAAACCAGATACTTATACTGGATCTAAACCCTATAACACTTTTAACATAGCTCAGTGACATTAAATCTTCTAACATGTCTTATTTCAGCTTAACTGAAATCTGTTCCTCCATGGTTTGCTGTAAAATCAGTTACAATGCATCAAACAATTTAGAGGAATATTAAGCAGTTAAACACCTACAAAAGCTGCCCCTGTTCATTAAGATGTGATGAATTTACAGTATATGAAGGTCGGTATGACCTCTATACACATGGAAAATAATGGACGTCATGCATTTTTACACCAGATTTTCACCATTTCCGTCCAGTGTCAAGACACAAGAAGCGAGCAGAAATTGTGTTGCTACTTTTCTAATGACAGATCTCACAGCTGAAGCCAGCATCATGCGAGATATTACTGAAATTCATACTTGCCTATGTGTCACCCCGACAGCTCATAACCATCACACTCTGAATTGTTAATTACTCATATGCAACACTATGTCTTTTCCAATAGACGTCTGTCCCTAAGCCTTTGTGCGCTTTCAGTTCATGTGCATGTACACACACATTGATGCTAGATGTAGTCATTATGGATATTTTCCATCCGTGATATCTTGTACATGCTTGCTAGGCAGCTTATCGTGAAGTTGTAGCTGCCATCAATAGATGGCTCGCGTTCAGCAAAACTCTGTCATATCTTCATATATCATAACTGCTAATCAGGACCTTTCTTCTTCTTGATCTGTATAATTGGCCACTATCTATAAGAAAACAGATGGACACACACAGTGTAGTGTGTTCACCCTGTCAGAAGTAGCAGAAAAAACATTTGATCTGTCTTCATAAGCAGCTTCAGATGCCAAGGAAATTTCATATCATCTAATTAAATAGTGGGAAGAAAATGCATAATTAATTTTCACATTAATAAATCATTGTATGTTTTTTTTGAGTGAGTGTGTGTTAGATGAAAACTTCCAATGAATGAGACTAGAATTTAATATTGGCTACATACAATATGTTATGTAAGAAATAAAATACTTTGGAATATATACATATATATTATTTTAATGTGTTCTTACTAAATGTGTCTTCACCATATCGACATCATATCAGATACTTTGCTTTGTTCAATAACATGTTTTTTGTTTTTTTTATCTGTTCATTATTAGCCTTAAGCCCCATCCACAGGTTCTGTACTGATTGGTTCACTGTATTGCAGTTACCATGTCATTTACTATTAATGACAATGTTTTGATCACCCAAGACCAGTTCTTTATAGAGAACCTTAATAATTTTAGCTTAGTGGCCTTGATGTACACAGGATCAGTGACTCACATAGTCACATTAGGATACTAAAAGCCATAACAAAGTCATCCCCAAAATACTACATAACACTCTTCGGACAAATGCAACATGAGGTTGCGAGATTATCTGAGGGTACGCATTGCTGGCACATAAAGCATCAGCCCACTAACTGGCTCCGCTTTAAGGAGAGCAACTTATTCCCACAATGCATGCCACTGTATCTTTAACTCAGATGGTACAGGGTACTTCAGAAAGTGTTAGAATAAAGGAGAATCATGCATGGGCGAGGAAGCATCATGGTGTTTATCTTTAAAAAAAAGACTGATACAGGCCGTTAGACCTCATTTGTTATCTGGTTCAAATATTTGACCATACTAAATAGAAACCATTCCTGCACAGAAGAATCTTTAAGGGATTTTGTTTAGTTCAAAATTCAAAAGCTGCCCCTGTTCATTAAGATCTGATGAATTTACAGTATATGAAGGTCGGTATGACCTCTATACACATGGAAAATAATGGACGTCATGCATTTCTACACCAGATTTCACCATCTTGGTCCAGTGTCAAGACACAAGAAGTGAGCAGAAATTGTGTTACTGCTTTTCTAATGACAGATCTCATGGCTGAAGCCAGCATCATGCGAGATATTACTGAAATTCATACTTGCCTATGTGTCACTCCTGACAGCTCATAACCATCACAGTCTGAATTGTTAATTACTCATATGCAACACTATGTCTTTTCCGATAGACGTCTGTCCCTAAGCCTTTGTGTGCATTCAGCACATGTGCATGTACACACACATTGATGCTAGATGTAGTCATTATGGATATTTTCCATCCGTGATATCTTGTACATGCTTGCTAGGCAGCTTATCGTGAAGTTGTAGCTGCCATCAATAGATGTGCAACCATTTTGGAAAATGGTTCGCCAATGAGAATAATTATACAGAACTGTGGCTAAATACATATGATTTTGTGTATGCTTTGACATCCCATGCTGTCACAAAATCATATGTATTTAGCCACAGTTCTGTATAATGTCTCATTGGCGACTCATTTTCCCAAAATCTTGTTTATAGTTGAAACAGTTGATATAGTTGTTTTAAACAGCACTTTTAAACGTTTTACCTCCTAAAGGTTTAACGTTAGAATGTATGTGTTACGGATCATAGTCGGAGGCGGATGCAGGTGCAGATCGATCTCTTTATTAATATAAACACAAAATTCAGAGCAAAACGTGATCTTTACCAGGACACAGGAAACATGGCATAGAACAATATCCTTCGTAGCGTGCACGACCGCTGCAAACATAATCAACTAATAATCAACTAACAATAACAAGCGTGGTTCTCCATAACCATGGCACTTAAGCAGAGAACATAATCATCACTCAAAGCCTTAGCACCTGTGGCAAATCAAGATAGTTAAGCTAGCGCTTAACCCGGAAGTGAGCGAACCAAAACAAAGTCATGTGGCTTGTCCGGAGACGAGCCACAGTGCCATAGTGCCCTCTGCTGGCCACATCGTGACAAAATCCCCCTCCTATCGGTGCTCCTCCCGGACCACAAAGAACACCCCTCCAACGGAGGTCCTGGGCCCCTGTCCGATATGTCTCTCGCTGTCACTGGCAATGAGGCAGTCTCCGTTGGCCAGCAGATGGGTGGAGCAGCACCCCCACCGGAGTTGAAAGTCGGGGCACCGCCCATGGCAGCACTGGAGCACAAGGTGCTGCCCCCGGCGGCACTGGAGTGCTGGGCGCCGCCTCCGGCCGCTCTGGAACACTGGGCACCGCCCCAGGCTGCTCTGGAACGCTGGGCGGTGTCCCCAGCAGGACTGGAGCTCAGAGTAGGTGCCTAGGACAGCTTCCTCCGCAGAGACCTCCCTGTAGGCCTCAGAATGGATCTCCACAGCTGAGGAATCCCCATAGGCTTCAGGCTGGAGCTCTGCTGTCCTCTTTGCCCCCACCCAAAAAAAATCTCTGGGACAGCTTCCTCGGCTGTATTGGTAGACTTGGATGTGGGCTGAACTGGGACGTCAGAGACTGGAGCCTTGACTTGGACGGCAGAGACTTGAGACTGGACTTGGATGTCCGGAACTTGAGACTGGACTTGGATGTCTGGAACTTGAGACTGGACTTGGATGTCTTGGACTTGGACTTGGCTTGGACTTGGGACTTGGACAGCTTCCTCGGCTGTGCAGGGCAGCAGGATGACCCTTTCGGCTGGGCTGGACAGCGGGAAAGTTTCCTCGGCTGTGCAGGGCAGCAGGACAACCCTTTCAGCTGGGCTGGACAGCGGGACAGCTTCCTTGGCTGTGCAGGGCAGCAGGACGCCCTTTCTCTCTGGAGTGCACGGCACTGTACAGCTCTCCTTCCTCTTCGCTGGTGGGGATGGTGTAGAGGGCGCGGGGGGTGGCATGGCGCATAGCATAGCTTGCAGCTGCATCTGCTCTGCCATCATGCGCTCAATCCGAGCCAGTTCCTCATCGGGCTGATGGTCGCTCCAGGAACGACGCAGATGGTGGTGTAGTGCATGCACCGGCTTGCTGCAGCAGTGTTTGGTGCGCGACCTGTTGAGTGAGCCACGCCAGTGCTTTGTCCATTGTCCTCTGCTTCTCCCAGAAGACTCGGTACAGCTCTGCCCTCATTCTTTCCTCCATGATCTGCTGCTTCTGTATATAAAATTATATATATAAAGTATATAAAAAATTTTTTAGATTTCTTTGGCCATATCGATGGTTTATTTGTTTCAGGGGTTTTATTTTAGGAAATGTTTATTCAAAGTCACGCCGTTCTCCCAAACATGTAATCAACAGTTGTTTTCATTTATTTCACAAGCAAACAGTCTGCTCATATATATTCGCATTCAACCATTATGCTTTTTATAAAAATGTGTTTACACAAATGATATAACGCCAAACAGTAACACAAACATATCCCCATATTAACAACATTATTTATTTTCAGACGTATTTCACCCCAGTAAAAACCAAACTCATTAACATAAACACCTTTTGTTGGGAGGGGTGCTATCCCCCCCACATCCACTTCTCCATTACACCCCCAGACACAAAGGAGCCAGATTGATCAGCTGGTGCACTCGATATGGTTACCCCCCTCACCACCCCATACAGACCTGCCAGTCAGGGAAGCACAGAGGGCCATAAATTATCACACACAACACTTTGATTGACAGTTTGACAGAAAGTGTATGATATAACTACTCTCATAGAAAAAAATGGTTCTTCAAGGGCCTTTTGGATGATTAACATTCACACCCTTCTAAAGAAGTACTATGATGAACCTATTCACGGGGAACCCCACTGTTCAAAGTTTATATATAGAAGGGTTGACGAACCTGTCAGATGGATGTATGTACCCTTGTTTGTTAGACCTATGAATCATTGGTTCATAGCCCAGTGATTAAAATTCAGTGTTAGCAACCAGATCAAATCAAATCAGCAATCACATATGTCACATATGAATCATGTCCTTTCTCAAGGGTGAGGTGTAGAAAGGTAGGCTTATTTATTATATTAGCTTATTATTATAGTTCTTGGTGGGTCACTGAAAGTTAGTGTTTATTCAAAATGCCTCACTATGTTACTGCTCTCACATGTCTATGATGGTCCAGGATCCTGGAAGTGTCTATGCCTCAACCATTCTCCCTTGTTTGTTTCTTTCTGGATGTCTACTTTGCAACATTAGTCATTCTTGCTTGATGAACATATGTATTCTGGGTACATCTAACCCACAAAATTGCATTCCTATATAATTATAAAGTAAGGTGCACTATTTGTGCTAGTTTTCCAGAAACATCATCCTCATTAGAGGCCAATCACTGATAATATCCCCTGCAGTCTGTATCATCAGATGTAAATCAAGGGGTCTGTTGTTCTGGCTTTAGAGCTCAGTGCTTGACGGAACAATTGATTAAGGATTAATTACCTTGAGCTTGTTTATGCATTATTCATGAGCATAAAATCAGATGTTTGAAACTCAGATGCTTAATACAATGAGGCTGCTAGAAGTGAAAGTGCACACTCGATTAAGAATTCCAGAGTTTGCAGAAATGCAGGCGTTCCTAATCTGAAGCTAAGCGTGGTTGAAACTGGCCAGTACTGGATGGGAGACCTCCTGTGGAAAACTAAGGTTGCTGCTGGAAGTGGTATTTATGAGGGCAGCAGGGGATGCTCACCCTGTGGTCTGTGTGGAGCCTAATGCTTATGCATAGTGTATGCCTATGTATAGTGTCCCCATTATGGTGCACTATGTTGTTACATCATCCAAGTGGATACTACACAATAGTAGTGGTTGAGGAGACATCCCCCCATACTATGTAAAGTGCTGTTAGTGTCTAGAAAAGTCACCTCAACTGGTTCTTCTCAATTTGGAGAAGCAGTGGCTTTTCCAAGGTTCTTCTGGATTGTCAATCTCCTCACCCTGCAAGTAAGCCCAAAATCCTGTGGAGGAATCTCTTTTCTACCACCAGTACTAGAGACCTTATACTTTTGGTCTATACCCACAGCTAATAACCATAGGTAAGGGATTCTCTTATTTTACTCACCTAGCATTGTGACATATTCTTGGCTAGCCAGTATTTGTTGCAGCATTGGTTATTGCTTTGTGCTGCTAGCATTGAACTCATATTGCTGCATGTTATGTTTAAGATGGTTTATCACTTGTATAACTTGTACTGTAGGAAGATTCTCTAGTTCCTTATCTTGATATTTAGGGTATTGAACTTATATGCAAATATTTCTTCTTTTTGTGGTCTCAGACAAGCCATAATAAAGGTTTACTGTTTTAAGCTGTTCTTCGCTGTTTTTTTGTGTGTGTATTTAAACTGTGGAAGTCATTTTTACCCATAATATAATGGATTTAACTTTTTTCAACATAATAGGAGGGTTAATAGTGAAATAAGTCTAGATTGCTGTCACTTCATGTCATCTGTTTATTTGCATGCCAGCATACCGTGTATTGAGCATATGTACTGTAACATACTCTCACAATTGATCAGATGTTGGTATAGGAGCTTTTTGTGGAGTAAATTATAAAAATATGAGACTAATAACAGATACCATTATTGGTACTGATGCATACTTGGTACTGAAGCCTTTCACAATCTTGTGTGCACAAGCAATGTCATTTAAAACAATATTTCAATTAGTGGTAATGGACGTACTGCCACACCATACAAGTTGGACTTACTGAAACATTTGCTGTGTAATATGTTATATATGAATAATTTTAAATAGAAAATAAATAAATGAGAAAGACAAAAAAAATCACATTAAAATAAATAATGAAGCTTATTATTTAGTAACTAGTGATACTGATAGGAAAGGTACGTAGGTACAAAAGTGATTAATGTAATTCTTGGTCCACCAGGGAATACTTAAAAGTTCTGCACATTGATGTAAATTTCTAATGGTAAGGTGGATCCTGTTAACTTCAGCTTGAGGTCTCCTTTCAAACTTTTCTCTGAAGTCTACTGGAGACTCTAGACCAGTGTTCACTAACCCTGTTCCTGGAGATCTACCTTCCTGAAGATTTGAGCTCCAACCGCAATCATGCCCACCTGACCATGTAATCAATGCCTTGGGAAGTTCTTGATCAACTAAAATAGGTGTGTTAGATTGTGATTGGAGATGGAAACTGCAGTTAGATCTCAAAGAACAGGATTGGTGAACACTGATTTAGACCAGGCACTATGATAGTAGACAATAGATTGAAGTACAGTCATTTGATATGGTTTTCTTTGGAGTACATCTTATGAATTAGGTGGTAAATCACAAGGAAATGATGCCATTTGGTTTTTACTTCACCCAGCTTGCACTGCTGCCACTGCATGAGGTTTGCTTTTTAAGTGAGATCAGTTCAAAAACATTCACATGTGCATGTGCATCCATAATTTTTTACCTGTTAAGCAAAAGCAAAACAAAGAGTTCTATATCCAAGTTTTTGTTTTGACTCCACACCGACATTACCCCATGTGTCGAAAAGCCATGTTTAAGCAGTGCTGGTAGAAAACTGGGCTGCACTTGAACTAGTGTTTTCTGAGAAAACAAACTCATGTTTTTGCACTGACACATAAAATCAGGCTCGGTTGGAGCGTCGGTGATTTGAGGCATCCTCAAATCTTCGATTGACAGTCGCTGTGCAGGCGAGGAAGCAGACTGTCTGGTAACCATGGGAACAAAAACTCAGCCCAACTGCAAACCACAGTTTGGCAAGAACCATAGATTTAGAAACATAAAAAATGACACTATTAATAAAGAACCTGGTGTGCATTAGACAGAGAGACATCTCAGATCAGCATTGTTGTAATCTTTTAAGGAACAAATATGAAGAAAATGGGTTCTTATGTCCTTATTTTCTAAGCATCTAACTCCCATTATCAGTTCATTATTCTAAAGAAATGGAAGACCTGCAATTATATTAAGATCTGATGAGAGCAGTAGGTGTTTTAGTGCTTTTTGTGAGTCAATATTCACCTATAAAACCAAATTCCAAAACTACAAATTAATTTCACTGATGCTAGGATGATTTGGTAGGTAATCGGGACAACAACTGGACATCAGGCATTTAAGAACTTTTTTTCTTTTTGCTTAACTGCTCTTTCCCACCACCATATCTATTTTTTTTTCCATTTTGTCATTCACATGACTCAATTTGTATAAAAATTACAAACATTGTAATGTGTTTATTTAATGTAGGGATTTTATTTATACCATATCTTTGTTTAAATGAAATAAAATAAAACCCAACCACATGTTCCTCCGTAATAACATAGAAATCCCTATTTGGTAAATCAGGTAGGGTGTGAAAATAACTTATTTTTTTTCCCCAATAACTAAATTAGCTGAATGCCAATTGTTAGCTGTCACAATACAAACTGCCTTGGCACAGTAAATATTAACATTTATTTTCATTCTTTCTGTCACATCAGTTAGCAATTAGATTTGTTAGGATTTTAGATCAATGCCGTGAAGCTGTCTGATGCTACAAAAAAAGCTCACTGTATGACTTTACAAACAATTACTGAAAATAAATGAAAAGTGACATTTAAAAACCAGACTGAAGTACAGTAAAAAAGTAATCAATTCTCAATGTTGGAGTCCATGAACCATAACCAACCGGGTCTGATTTTTGTTATTACATTTAATTATTAAGCTTTTATACTTATTAGCCTGTTTGACTGGCCACTTTTGTTGAACGGGAGTAATCCAAACCTCAATAACTCAAATAAAGTTTGCCTATAAGTAATTTCACTTGGACCTAATGCTTCCTGTTGATTAAAATATCAAGAATTAAAAGCTTTAGGGCTTCAATAAAAAAAAAAAAAGTCAGCATATTATTATACACATTCATACCACAGCGCTGTTGAAATCTTGATTCTTGTCAATCTCATTATAGAAGGTTTTCATTCATTTACCATAACAGCAACTCTGGCAGTAGTGCTGGTTCTAATTCAAATAATTATATATGTATATTAATGCACTCTTTCTAATATGTTATAGTATAGATTCTATAGTAACCGCCAAGTCACATTAAAAAATAAATCTTATTAACTTCAAGGGAGAGAGAAAAAAAGAGTCTAGACTTTACAGCTGCTTATATACCAATAGGTAATAATATAAGGAATTTGTCTCGTGCTGGTTTCATGACATTAATCATAACTGTATATTGGTAAAAGCATGACATGCTGATTAATAAATGAAAAAAATGTAATCGTTGACATTGCGGTAGTAAAAGAGCAGTAAAACACTTCAGGACAAGCTGTTACTGGAAAATAATAACTTCAGGTTGGTAAGAGTAACTCTTTACACCAGGCCACATCACACCACCCTGCCACTGATTATTTTCCTATGACAGCATGCTTGGTCATATTTTGTTCCTTGTTTCAATAATGAGCCTAATATTTGTATAGTTGGATTAAGAGCATACAATTGTAATTCTGTTTTCTTTGCTACATTTGTGTTCCATAATTAAAGTTTTGTTGTATCGTATTAAAGTAATGGAAAGGTTATATGTAAAATAACTAAAAGGCTAATGTTCATGGATGGACTTTGATGTTAGTTTGTGAGGGCCTGCTAAAAATGGCAAAAGTGTTAAACAATTTTACAATCCCTGCTGAAAAAACAAACAGTAGAAATCATCACAGAAATTCTAATGGTTTCTACTACATTTCCATCACATTACTATTATAGGTCCTTCATGGTATCCAATAGACATAAAATAACACAAATAACACATACCACAAAAATATACACGGAGGTTTTACGTTTTAAGTGCTTTCCCAAAAGCACAAGCATCTTATTCCCATATAGGATCTATGATGCTGCCAAATATTTGTGACTTTACAATACATCAAAAATTGCAACCCATGTAAACGGTACAAATGTTCATACAGAATAAGAAGTATATGGAGAACAGTCTGGCTCTGTCAAGCCAACATGATTAAAATTCACACTTTATTCAGCTTTAGTATTTTTATTAATTATGAATATAAAACTATTGTCCCTAGTGAATGACTGAGATGATTAAACACAAACAGAGATGATTTGAGTCATGTGCCATTTACACTAATGATGATAGCACTGTTTTTAGGAACTGAACAAATGTAGTCAGCGGAGGTTTTAAGTGATGTGTCCTCATAATTAACCTCCAGCAACTAGACTGAAATAGAGAGGATGGTTAGCATCATGAGAGAAAGCTAGAGTTAATCATAATGTGGTGCAGAATACAAATCCTTGTTCACGGACTAGCCTCAGAGTATATTTAACTGTCTTGATTAGTATTGGCAAATGTTTCATTAGTCTGTAACTTTCTGTCATTTCATAATAAAGGACACCATTTAATCTATTTAATCAGTTCATATGCAAACTCAATCATATAAGCAATGATTTAAGCAAGACATTTGTTATACAGTACTGTGAAAAAGTATTTGCATTCTTTAAAAAAACAAAAGTATCTAACTTCTTCTGTTTTTGTGTATATCTCATACTATCTCAACAACTCCCCAAATTTATGAAACTGCATTCATAATGGGGTTCAGCTGGACTAAACGAAATCAACACTTAAATAGAACTTTTTCAGCAGCATGAAGTTGGTTGAAAGGTTTTACCCTGTAACACACTATACCAAATTTGAAAGAAACTGGGCAAAAATGGCATCCATGGAAGAATGGCAAGGTGAGAACCACTGCTAACCCAGAAGAACATTAAGGCTTGACTGAATTTTTCCAAAATACACCTTTCTGATCCTCAATCCTTGTGGGAGAATGTTGGTGGTCTGATGAGTCGAAAGTGGGACAGTTTGGAAGACAGGGTTCCCGTTACATGTGGTGTAAACCGAATAGAGTATTTCTCGTCAAGCATGGTGGTGGGAGTGTGATGGCGTGGGGATGATTTACTGCTTTAGGGCTTGGGCAACGTGCAATAATTGAGGGAAACATGAATTCTGCTCTCAGAAAATCCAGAAAATCCTAAAGGAGAATATCCGGTCTTCAGCCCATAACTTGAAACTCATGCGCAACTGGATAATGCATCAAGACAATAATCCAAAGCATAGCAGTAAATCCAACACTGAATGACTCAAAAAGAGCATAATTAAAGTTTTGGAATGGCCTAGTCAAAGTCCTGACTTGAACCAACTGAGATGCTGTGGCAGGACTTTAAATGAGTAGTTCATGCTCGAAAACCCTCCAATGTGGCTGAATTAAAGCAGTTCTGCAAAGAAGAGTGGGACAAAATTCCAGCACAGTACTGTGAAAGATTGATCTCCAGTTATCGGAAGCAGTTTGGTTGCAGTTATTGCTAGCACAACCAGATTTTAAGTTTAATGGGGCAATTTGTTTTACAATGAGTGATAGGTGTTCGATAACTTTTTTCCTTCAATAAAAATAAATAAATAAATAAATGAAAAACTCTATTGTGTGTTTACTCAGGTTGCCTTTGTTTTAAGTTTTATTTTGTTTGAAGATTTAAAACTATTTAGTTTGATATATACAAAAAAACCCAGAAGAAATCAGAATGGGTGCACATATAGCACTGTATTCAAAAAGATCAAGTTGACATGCTTTTTTCAGGTATCGGAATTTCCTATGTTATTAAAGCAGTGTTTGAGTCTTGACGCTGACACCATTCCCAGATGAAAATCACACCCTACTCAGGCAAATTACACGGGCAATCATTTTTGATTTGCGTTTTCACTCTATACAATATGCACTTAACATTATATCTAGTTAAATCGAAATTGAAACCTGACTGACTCTCAATTTAGCCCTCGTAACCTTTACTGGCCTTGAATTACTGTTAGAATTTGATGCCGCATAAAAATCTAAAAAACAAAAAGCTTTCAAAACAAACATCATCGCATCACTTGTGCTATTTATACTGTGGTTTTAGTTCACTGACTTGTGTTATTTAAAGCATGAATGTACTGAGTAACTCTGGCATGCTCACTGGCAGTCTCGTTTTTCTGTGTTTTGGAGAGACAGTACATGAGAGAATGAAGCAGATTACAGATGTAGATGGGGCATACACCATTCCTCTTCAAACTGCTCCTCTCAGCTTTTTGGTATTAAAGTACTGCTTATGTTGGGCTATGTTCAAGAGGGCATTGTCTAGTCTAAGAAAAGTCCAAGACAATGAATAAACGAGATTAAGTCAAGGTCAAGCTTTAAGGGGGTTGAGTGCAGGTCAATATCAATCCAATTAAAAACCATCAAATCCTTGTCAATGTCAAGCCTTTACTTCAACCAGTTGGCTTTGTAAATGGTAAATGGTAAATGGTGCACTTACATAGCGCTTTTATCCAAAACACTTTACACTGGTTCTCATTCACTCACACACCAGTGGTAGCAGAGCTCGGCAGCCATGCACGGCAGCAAGCTCTCGTCAAACTTTGTAAAAGACAACGCAACCCTTATTTTTACACACTCAATCGAGACTAGTGCCAAAGAAACAAGTCCATATCTATGAATCTATAAAACTATTTCCAACGAAACCAGTGCCAGTAATGTCTTGAGATTAGACTCACGTCCAGGACCAGATTTGAGCCATGCAGTCTTATGCTCAGTAAAGGTAAGGATGGACTGTACTGCTAAATACCTCACTGTGAGCCCCAATGACTTTGCACTTTCAGAAGTTTGAGCAATCATCAAGTTGAGTCTTGCCTGAATATGCTGTACCTTTTCTCATATATAATGCAGACATCCAATTGTATAATCCAGGATTTACAGATCAATGTACAATATAGTGCCTCAAGAAAGAATTCACTACCACCCCTCCCCCCAATTCCTGTATTCATTATTTCTCTTTTTTTCTGTATTGCAACATCAAATATGCATTTATCTAGATGCATATTTTTTTCTGTTCCTTTTGAAACGACTCTCTACATAAATAAAATTTAATGAAATATTTAGATGTCTGTAAAATAATTTGATCATAAAAGACTAAAAAATCCAACATTATTTATAAGTATTCAACACCTAAATTTGAATTGTTTTTTTTTTGCAGCAATTACAAATTTTTAGTTTCTATGACTTGATTTGGTTATTTTCTTCCAATATTTTCCCAAAAGCGTTTCGATTTTCTAGCATGGCCCGTCTCAGAAGTGGCTTCCCTCTGGTCACGCTTCCATAGAGGCTGGGTCTGTGGAGAGCTTATGATAACATTTACGTCTGTACAAGTTCTCGTCTTCAGTGTTTTGTCTGGATTCATGGACACTTCTCTGGCAATTATGCCCTTCTTGTTCAAGGACTCAGTTTAGCCTCATCTTGGTAGTGTCTGGTTTGTGCCATGTTTTTTGTTATAATGGATTTCACAGTACACAGTTGGATTCAAAGCTTTGTTCATGTTTTAATAACCTTCTTCACCTTTATTCCTCCTAACAACTTCATCTCGATGCTTCACGGCAGTTATTTGATCTTTATAACAGCAAATGCAGAAAATGCAGAAAAAAAGATAAATAATCACAGTTGGGTGGTGTATACTTTTTGGATTTGTCCTGGTCCAAGTCATATATGAAATGTGTAAAACATAAATATTTAGAATAAGGTAAATTACTTTTATAAATAAGGTAAATTAAATACACTTGAATATAGTCAAATGTATCTAGTATTTCTTTTAATAAGATTACACTAAGCCAATTATAAGATATAAGAAACCATTTGTAGACTTCTACTAATTTCAAGCTTTCCATTTTCGTATTCCATTGACAGAATATTTAACTTCTTTTGCTTATTTTACTTCTTCTTTTAATAGGAGCGCTTAAAATTTGCAAAAGTATCTATCACCAGAACAAGGCCATTTGAAGCTTGAACAAACATCTAGAAATGGGTTTAATAATCTTGTATTCATTTTAGTGTAGTCTTGTAGAAAAAAATAGATAAATGCGACTATACTCAAAGCATTGACGCTTGCTAAAATATAAAATATCATATTTTACAATATTTTACAACAGCAGAAAAGAGCCAGTGAGGGTAAGTCACTTGTGTTTCAAAAAGAAACAACAACAAAACATACATTTAAGTTTATATATATATATATATATATATATATATATATATATATATATATATATATATATATATATATATATATATAGTGTGAATTCCCAGTGAGGTAGTACTTAAAAAACACAACAAAACATTATATATTTTTTTATATATATATATATATATATATATATATATATATATATAATATATTACATATACATATATATATATTTTTGTATACAAAGCCCCTGATATCAGTGAAGCTGTGTATATGAGCACTTCATAAGCTGTAGACTCACAGCACCGTATCAGTGACACTTCTGGCCAAATTATGACGTAGCTTCTTCTCTAGGCACCACAAAGCCTGTATACAGTAGTGAACAGTTGTGCATTGTATGAAGGTCAAACACTTTGCCAGGAGAAAACTGAACAACTGCAGATTACATAGCATGAGGGATGTCCAGCAAATTATGTGGACAAATATCATCTGTCTGGAACATAGATTTAGTTTATCTTAAGGGCGTAATTGTACTTTTGCTGTGGGAATAAAATTTTCACAGTTGGATATTTCCCTGATGCACTTCACAGCCCATGGCTTCATGTCACAATGGCCCAATTCACACAACTGGACTGTGTGGGGAAAGAAAAGATGCTTCAGTGGATCAACGTTTTCTTACTAACAACTACACTAAACTCCTTATAGACAGCATTGAAGAATGCTTTAAATTATTGAGAAAAAAAAGCATAAAATCTAGGTAATTATCTTCCTATCACTCAAACACTACCAACATGAGAGGGTAAAGGTGCTTCCTCTGATACACAAAGTACGATCACATTCTTACACTAATAAAGTAATTTTTTAAAAATATCTGTAGTTTACTTATTTATTTATTTATTTGGCTTTTGACCTTGTCTTCCTACATTTCAAAAGAAAAGTCCATACATCCTATGCACTCGCATTCTCAAACGCTACATCACTACCTGTCTCTTTAATCATATGCTAGCAAACAGGCATGTTGGCTCAGTGTTTAGCACAGCATAGTGATTAGCATGCACCTCCGGGGTCGGGGTTTGAATCCTGCTTCCACCTTGTGTGTGTGAAGTTTGCATGTTCTCCTGGTGCTTCGGGTTCCTCCCCAAGTCCAAAGGCATGTATTGTGGGCTGATTGACATTTCCAGATTGTCCATAGTGTGTGAATGTGTGTGTGATTGTGCCCTGCAATAGGTCCAGGGTGTCCCTTGCCCCAGGTTCCCTGGCAGCAGTGATTGAGAAAGTGCATGTGAAATACAGTAGTGGGTGTAATGAACATGAACAAGGTGGATTGTTTACATTTTTTGCCCCAAAAAATGAAAAGTAGAGAGACTAAGCATACATTTTCCCATCAAAGTACAAATGTGGATTCAAAGTACAGATATGGTCTCAAACACATGTTTTCCCACACCCAAACAAGGGGTTTTAATGGATTTTGACCAGAAAATGAAACACTAACATCCTCACATGCTGAGCCAGGAAAACAATGTGTGTAAATGTCTATATGTTCCAAGTTACATGAACATGATATGAGCAGAGCATAAGGGCAGCGACAGATGTGGCCTTTAAGAATGCGTGTTTTTTCACACTGAGAGAAGTTCACAGATCCGCGGGCCAAGCACAGGCAGATCATAGGCTACAGTACAAGAAACATCAATGTTTGGTTGGTAAACAAATATATAATGTATACAGTATATGTACTGGCAGAACTACTGTATCTAATACCAAGCCTTGTTTGTTCAAATGAAACATGACAGCCCCTACTTGTCTTGTCTTTCCTGTGCCCGCAGCACGTGCGTGATACTGCATGAAATCACAGGATTCCTTTTCCTTTGATACACATTTTCATCTGGCCACATCTGTCACATACTTTGCATGGCGTTGTTGCCAGCTAAACTGATACTGTGATAGCTTAGTCGTGCCTCCTCTTGGCTAGTGACACCAAACTGATTTTTACATTTGTAATAATTTGTATATTTATTCACTCATTTTTGTTTGTTGGATAGCACATTTAAGGGCAAATGTCAAAATAAAATCAAGTTACTCGACCAAATCTTAACTGAAAATACCATTTAAAATGTTTGAAAAAAATCTGTATATGAACTCAGCAATGCTAAAAAAAACTCAATAACTCTAAATAAATATAAATAGACTTTTTAGTACACCTAAAATAAACCAACCTCATTGTTTAATTGTCCAGTGGCAGCACGTTTCATTCCTTACTTATACTATAGCATTACATACTATGCCTTTAATGTCATTGATGTTATGGAGCAAATTAACGTATTTACTTAAAGAGATTACTAATGTTCTCCAAAAACCTTTTAAAGTTATTAGTCTTCCAGACTCTAAATCATATATTGTTCTTATGGTGACACTTTTCAGAGGAGTGTCATATTGATTTAAAGCAGTTCAGCCGATACGATCTCAGATCATGTTGCAGAAATGACCTATTGTCTATGGCTAAAATACTTTGCACCATTTTGTACAGCTTTCACACACCGATGTCTGAATCGAGCCTGGATACTGATTGTGTAGTATTTCTTCACAGCAAAATGATTGTCAGCTTTCCTGTCATTGCAACCTTTTATAAAAAGCCAGTAATAGGTTTGAAATGGCTACAAGAGCTGTGTATTGTTCATTTCTCTCTCAGGATTGAATTTAGTTAAAACAAGGAGATATTTATTTCTGTATGTGCAAAATTATCATTCCTTACCAAGGTGATCTTATCGCTTTGTCTTGTTCAAAATGAGCCTCAAGTCTATTATGATGTCCCCTTCGTGTCCTTTTGTCTGTTTATATAGGACTTACATTTATCAAGTTCTATTATCGAGGATGAGATAATGGAAATCATGGTGGAGCATGTGTCATCAGACTCTTTTAATCAAAGTCTAACATTGAAAAGGCTTCCTGAGCTCTCCACGGTGCGTCTTGTCCATTTTAGATCGTTGTCTATCTGAAGCAGCTCTGGCTTTGATCAGGGGGATGAAAAAGAGCCAGATGGAGAGAATAGTACCTAGGTGTTTTAAGAACATTTTACGCTTCAAATGAGCCATTGCGTTTCAACCACAGTCAGACCTGCTGCTTTGCTATGCTTTTCAGAAAAAGGGAGTGTTTAAACAAGAAATAGAGAAATTTCCAGGAAAAAATTAAAACTACACACAAAAAAAAATGTCTGTGAGTTTAACTGTGGTACTCTCAGGATAGACACAAATGTTTTTATAATTATAGATCAGCAAAATACTTAATTAATAATACTACTACTACTACTACTAATAATAATAATAATAATAATAATAATTCAACCCCAATTCCGAAAAAGTTGGGACAGTATGGTAAATGTTAATAAAAACAAAGAGGAGTGATTTGTTTACCATTTGTAAATATACTTTGACTTGTATTTAAGTTATTTGATGTTGTACCTAATCCACTGCATAGTATTTTGAAGATAAATGTTTATTTTGAAATTGATGCATGCAACATGTTCCAAAAAAGTAGGGACAGGGGCAATTTAGGACTAATCGCGATGTGACAAGTTGAAATAAGAAGGTGATGTGAAACAGGTGAGGCAATCATAGTATATAAGGAGCCTCCAAAGAGGCCTAGTCCTTCATGAGTAAGGATGAATTGAAGATTGCCAATTTGTGAAAAGCTGCATCAGTGAATAATCAAACACTTTGAGAAAAACATTCCCCAAAGACAAATCATTAGGATTTTGGGCATTTCACCATCTACACTGCACAATATAATTAAGATACAAGGAATCCGGTAAAATATCGGTGCTTAAAGAACGAGGCAGAAAAACACTTCTGAATGCATGTTATCTCTGATCCCTCAGACGTAACTGTCTTAAAAACCATCATGAATCTGTAATGGATATCTTTTGGGAATACTTCGGTAAACCTTTGTCAGCCAACACCATTCGCTGCTGCATCCACAGATGCACGTTAAGGCTTTACTATGCAAAGCAAAAGTTGTACATGAACACTGTCCAGAAGCACCGTAGACTTCTCTGGGCTTGCTCTCATCTGAGATGGACAGTAGCACAGTGGAATCGTGGTTTGTGGTCCAATGAATCAGCATTTCAAATAGTTTTTGGACTAAACAGCCATCGCAATCTCTGGGCCAAAGAGGAAAAGGACCATCCAAGCTGTTATCAGCGTCATGTTCAAAAGCCAGCATCTGTCATGGTATGGGGGTGTGTCAGTGCCCATGGCCGGTGTAACTTGCACATCTGTGAGGGCACCATTAATGCAGGAAGATATGTACACATTTTGGAGCATCATATGCTGCCATCCAAAGCAGGACAATGCCAAACCACATTCTGCCCAGATTACAAACAATGGTTGTGTAAGCAGAGAGAGCAGGTATTAGCATGGCCTGCCTGCAGTCCTGACTTGTCTCCAATTGAGAATTTGTAGCACAGTTGAACAGCTGAAGAAATGCATAATGGATGAATGGGGAAAATCCATCCATCCATCCATCCATCCATCCATCCATCATCTACTGCTTACTCCTTTTCAGGGTCACGGGGAACCTGGAGCCTATCCCAGGGAGCATCGGGCACAAGGCAGGGTTCACCCTGTACAGGGTGCCAGTCCATCGCAGGCCACAATCACATCCACATCCACACACCCTGAATGGGGAAAATTGCTTGCTAAACTAAACCAATTGGTGTCTTCACTCAGCACCCAAACACATAATAAGTGTCATTAAAAGAAAAGGTGATGTTACACAGTAGTAAACAATTGACTGTCCCAACTTTTTTGGAGTGTGTTGCAGTCATCAGATATGAAATGAGTGTATGTAAAACATCAAATAATGTGTTTTAAATATAGTACATGGTGAATTGAATTTTCAAAGAAAACTTTTGGTTTTGATTTTGCATTTTTGCATATGGTTGCAATAATAATAATAATAATAATAATAATAATAATAATAATAATAATAATAATAATAACAAGAAAAAGATAAATGAGAGAAAAATGTAGAGAGTGGATTTGTTGTGGAGATGTGGGCAATGATGACTGTCTGTTCTGCAAAGAGAACTGGGGGCATATTGAAAAGAAATGTAGCTATTGTTGCTAGAATCATGTTATGTTCATTGTTTATATTTTCAGTCCTTAACAACAATTTGGGTATGTAAATAAATTATAAATAATTGTTTAGAATTATAGCAGTGACATTATTGTGTTTACATTGTGCTCTCACTTTTATTCATAAAAAGATGGATGGTTTGAAAATGGGTTCAGGAATCTGCTGCACATGATCTAATTGGCGGTTTCTCAGCACTGTTCTTACTACTAGTCATAGAGGAGCTCACGCTACAAGATGCAACGCCAAGAAGGTAAAAAAAAAATTATTTGAAAATATTACAAGGCAAGCCGTTGTTCTGTCCACCCTGCTGAAAAAATAAATAAATAACAGAACTCTAATAGAATGTGTAATAGTTTTAATGGTTATAATTGGAATTGTATTGGCTTTTATGGTAACTGTATTGGTCTCTGTGGGTCTCTACTGGTAATTTTATTGCCTTCTATTGATGGCATGTTATCTCTAGTGGATTCCATTAAGGACTAATAATAGTAATGGTAAAGGTTTTAATGGTTAGCTGATGGTTTGTAATGGTATTTGAAGTGGACACCATTAAAATGACTAATGGTTTCTATTGATTTTTAGTTTATTTTTTAGCAGGGGCATGGATGGCATGGATGGATGGTCTTTGTTTGCAATTTAGCTTAGCAATCAAATCTTACTGCTACTAGACTACTTTGTGGAAGAATTGTTTATTTGCTAGTATTATTAATAAGGAATTAAATTATTTATGAAATACTGTATTTTATCATATTGTTTTTGTCACCTTTTTTAAAAATGCACTAAGCCACTCGAGGACAGTGGTTTTATCACAGGAAAGAGGCTTTTAGGCATGACATAGTAGGCATAGGAGTTACTAATGCACGAGCACTAATTGGTGCATGCAGTACAGAAAAACATTTACTATAAACCTGAATATCTCGTCAAGCAAAATGCAAAGAGAGTTAGAAGTTCAATTCAGTGCCGTGGTCAGTGCTCATAATTGTGACTAACTGCTAAATTTACAATGTGAAAAACAAGCTTTTCTATTCCACTATAACAATGCTCTGGAATTCACAAAACCATGTTTATTTGTTTGTTTTTTTGTTGTTTTTTACATACACACAGCCTATATGGCACTAGTGGACTAATCTGGAGATCATTAATTTAGTTACACCCCTAATACTTGCATAATGGTAGTTTAAATAAATATTTCCAAGCAATTATTTAGCGTGTAGTTCTGGTAAGATGTTTATTCCCCATGCATCCCTGTACCTGTGACCTAACACTGAGGTCAGATTTTAAAACTTTTAAAGCTTCCCAGAGTAACGAGCAGAAAAGGCTCTTATTCTAGTTCTTGGTGGATATTTACCAGTGATTTATGGTGCAGATATTTCAGACAGATATAGTGGACCTCGTTAACACCAAAACAGAGAGCAACAAATCAGATGAGAAATGCTCTTTATAAACAAAACCTGCTGTCAATGTATTCTGTTGTTTTACGAGTGCACGAAGCTAAACTAGCTGGTGGGCCTTCCCAAGGTTATATGGGGAAACTGCTGTGATTTCCCCTTAGCCACTCATGAGAGACAAACATTACTTCAATTAATCATGTCCAAGCACCAACTGGGACAAGACTTCATTAGGTCAAGAGCTGTGAAGCCAACCATCATTACTTCCATTAGTTTCTTACTTGCATGCTGCATTTTCTCTGAGCTGAGAGCTATGCTGGACTTACACATTACCTGATGTGTAACGATGTCAGAGCAGGTGTCATAAGTTTTATTTGGTTGGATCAAATTTCAAGCTGTATGTACAATGTCCGCATGGTCGTCACACAAAAAATTATGGTATGTTGTAACCTTTATAATAATCACTTGTTGTAGAGATTGTAGCTGCACAAGTTGTTCATTATAGGTCACATGACCTGAACATAGATGTAGGCTATGTAGGCTATGCTACTTGTGGTAGGGAATCAATAACTTATCTAAAACCCTCAGAAGATTTGCTTCTCTGACACATCCTTTTGAACTTGTCCATATTTTATTGTTCTACAATTTCCAACCAACAACCTTGATTTTGTTTTGGTTTAAGTGGTCAATATATGGATCCAAGGTCTGAGGTTTGATCCTGAGCTCAGGTTCCTAACTGTGTGGATGTATTTTGTGTTTTTCATGTTTTTCCACTGTGCTGTGTTCTTCAGTTTCTTCCTATCTCTCAAAAACATGCCTGTATGTGGTTTCTGAGCCTGTCACAGGAACACTGGGCATGGATACTGTACATCTTGCAGGGCAGCATTCAAACACAGACTCACATACTCATTCACATCTAGGGCAATATAGAGAGTAGACTGTTCACCTACTGCCAGGTATTTGGGAGATGGGAAGAAACTGGGAAAAATCCAGAGAAAACCCACACGATTACAGGAAGAACAAGTGAAACTCTACCGTAACCCTAGCTTAGGATCAATACAGGTACCCATCCTGGAGCTGTGAAGATGCAACACTACCTTCTCTACCACCATGTTACCCTCCCTTTGGGATTAGGGAATGATATTGTATTGACTTGGATTGAATTTTTATGGTCAGACACTGGTCAGAGATGGAAGTGAACTTACTGGCAAATGCCATGCTGATTTCAGCTCACTAGACACTCCTCCTGAGAAAGGATCTGAGAAAGAGTAATCTACAGTTGGTTTTTCATAAGAACCTTGTTATATTTTACTTTCATATATATTTTCATATACATATATACATACATACATACATAACAGAAGTGCAGGTCATCTTCAAGGCAAGTTCCATCATACTTCTGTTTCAATCCGACATCTGCTCACGTGTCTTCAATGCACACTTCCAATCCTGTCTCTTGCTCTCTTTGGTTTATATAAACAAGCTCTATCCACCTCCTGCTATGCCCTGTTGTATATGCCAGGGTGTTTTCTCTGCCTTCTGGCTGTCAGCAGTGTGTCAGTTGGGGAACTGACCATAATTTTCCTTCTGAATGAACAATTTCCCATAATTCAGCCAGCATGTCTCGCCAAGCACTGCAGGAGCTCACAGCTTTCCTTGTATCTGAAGGATAAAATGGATATATGTTCAGATGTCATATTTTCACGGTTGAATTATTTAAGCCGGATGTTAAGCATATATTAGTTCACTGTTTGTGTTTGTGTGCGGGTTTTTTTTGTTGTCAATAGTAGCTTTGCTTCACCTCCTGACCGAAAAGCTATAACTTGACACTCATTGACAATCAGCACTGTCATGTTCTTATTCCCTTGACTTATGTATTTGCAGCACTATTTAACCAGTAAACCTGCTGCCCTGCTCTGTATACTATGTGTACACAGTCATAATAACCACCTGCTGTGACATTAGCCTAAATTGACTCAAGCTAATAACACAAAAGGTTTCCCTGGAAAGCATTTAAAATCCAAGACCAATTCTAGCAGATCATATCATATGATATTGTGGGGTGTAGCAGTTCCTTAATGTCTAATTACTGCACATCTGCTGTCATTAGTAGGGATCAATAGATCCCAATTTTATTTTTATATTGATATTTATCATGGTTGAACAATTTCTGGCTGCTAGTCAACCAGGTATACTAATAAAATGTAAAATATCAATGGGAATATACTTCAAATATATATATTTTCTCACATGAAT
Source organism: Ameiurus melas (assembly GCA_012411365.1). NCBI lineage: Eukaryota > Metazoa > Chordata > Actinopteri > Siluriformes > Ictaluridae > Ameiurus > Ameiurus melas. The sequence goes on along the minus strand of CM022754.1, from coordinate 35,912,463 downwards.
TCATTGGGGCTGCCAACAACTGTGTTGTGTTTGCAATTGTTATATCCATAGATATTGTTGTAATTGTTCTAAAAATCAAATTAATCATAACACATTTTCTCACGTTTTTTTTCATATTTACCAAGTTATTAGTGAGACTGTATACCTTGTTATATCAGTAATTATCCATTATTATATATATTTCCCTTGTGATTTTATGATGTGTAACATTTATGACTGTTGCTTGTACTACTGCTGCTAATCATATCAGATTAGGTCCACAGTGACCTTTCCTTCATCTGATCTTATCATAAGTTCCATTGAGACCCAAGTACAGCATCACTAGTGTGATTACCATGGTACTGCTGCTTCAAAATGGGAAAATGTAATGTTTTAAACCTATTCATACCACAGCGCTGTTCATTTAACTTCTGACAGTAGTTCTAGCTTCAAGGCTTACATCACTGTGTCTGTTTGAATATTTGATCACTTTTATAGTACCAACCTAAACAAGGTCTTGTAGAGTGGATGCTCCACAATCCATGATATGGATTAAAATGTGTGTCATTGTTTATATGGTCTAGTTTTCTGTAAAGAGACAATGCACTTTCACTTTTGAATGGAGTCTCCAGTGTCAGAGGTAAAGCTGTGTCTTGACATCTTTCGGCCCAGCAGATTCTTCAGGATATTTAGAAATGGACCACCCCCCAGCCACCCCCCCCCCTTTGTTTTACATTTGTTGCAGTTTTGGATTTTGCATTCTTTTACATGATACTGTATTTTCCACACATAATTGCGGCTGTGGCGCTGGTGGTAGAGCGGGTTGTCCACCAATCGTAGGGTTGGCGGTTCGATTCCCGCCCAGATGACTCCACATGGCTAAGTGTGCTTGGGCAAGACACTGAACCCCAAGTTGCTCCAGATGGCAAATTACCGCCTTGCATGGCAGCTCTGCTACCGTTGGTGTGTGTGTGTGAATGGGTGAATGAGACACAGTGTAAAGCGCTTTGGATAAAAGCGCTATATAAGTGCACATTTACCATTTACATAATTGCTGATGTCACCTTGCACTGCACTAATTGTTAATATACAGTATGTTGAATGCTGTACCTTTGTCTAATACTTCAAGGTCCTTCAAAGCACCCAAAATACTATCCATCTAGTTTGCATTTTTGATAGCTTTCCAATTTCTTGGTAAAATGACAAGCTGTTTTTTTTTATCTCAGGAGAAATAAATATGAAAGATTGATGAAGGAAAAACTGTTTATATGGAGTTTGATGTGTCATTCTTTAATAAATAAATAAATCTAAGTAATTGTTGGAAATTTGCTGTGCTGTGAAAGGAATAAAACACTTCAGTACATGCCGTTATTGGAAAATAAACTGAGAGCATCATGTTATATTCCTTGCCTTCATATCATCACTTTAAACCATAGATGTACAATTTTGTATTTCAGGATGATATTGAAGGATTTATTTCATGCTCAAGCAACAGGGATATAGAGTATCTCACCAGCATAGTGCTGCGAATCTGTATAAACCTTAAAAACAATAGTGCAACTCCTCTTCATATGTGTATTTATATCCATTTCAAGTCCATTATCTGTTTATTCCAGACAATTTGTTTTTATTCATTTATCCTGCAACAGGAAGAATCGGCACTCTTTACAGATTCGACATAATCCCTGGCTGCCTGTTTTGTCTCTCAGGGTGTCGTGCATATGGTCTCAGGGGAGAATACGTTTTCAGACAGTGAGACAGACTTGCTGATACATCTAAATTACGGCGCATACCTCAGCTGCTTTTATAACAAAATGGGTCAATCTGTTGCAGCCAGTCTCATCTTTCATCAGCCTTCATTAGTCTAATGTACTCTGGCCTTTCACTTATACTCATTTTTATGAAGCTTTTCTCAAGCCATTATCTGACCTGCGTGAAATGCAATATGAGGAACACTGAATTACTTACATAAATAACATAAGAATATTACATAGCCTCAGGATTTCATATACATTTTAAACTAAACAAGTTTACCTGATTGACGTACACTGTATTTTTAAAAGAAAGGGTGAAAAAGTGTCACATTTGTATACAACTGTATAAAATGTTCCTTTTTATTTATTAATAATTTCACTTTCAATATAGCAGCTAGTATGACATGTGGCTAATCTTATTTTAGCAAGTGAGCAAAGGTTTCAGTCACCTTGTAAGAGCAACAACCATCTCACTGTAACAGATCGTAGTCAGAGGCGAAAGTAGGTGCAGATCACAGCTCTTTATTCAACGTAAACACAAATGTAATGCAAACCTGGCAAGAAGCAATATCCTTCCATCCTATCCATGGACGACCATTACAAACATAAACACTAGTACAACTAATAATAACGAGCACTGAGCTCAGTAACTCAAAATACAAACACCTGTGATCTATAACACTAATGCTCAATCCCAGAAGCGAGCGAACCATATAGTGCTAGGGATATTGTTATGATAGTAATTAAGGCATCTTATTCCAGCTGATAAATCCTAAATGATCAACAGCCATAGAGGAATTTGGCCTATCATGACCACAGCACCTTTAAATGACTTTTTATTGTGTCCCTGCGGTTGCTGTTGCTGCCTCACAGCTCCAAGATTCTAGGTTCGTTCCTGATATCGGGTTACTGTCTATGTGGAGTTGCCAGGGTCTTCCCCTATCAGTGTAGGTTTCCTCTGGTATTATCCAACCTCCCAAAAACATACCAGTAGGTGGCTTAGCTACCCTAACCAGAATAAAGGGCTAACTGAAGATAAATGAATACATTATTGCCACTAAACAGCTTGATTACTGCTGCTTGACTTCCGGTAATGCATATGACCATTATATTATACAACATTTTTTCCACCAAGAGCAAGAAAGTTAGTTACAGAACTTCTTTTATTTTCCCAGCAGTTCTAAAATTACAGGAGGGATGCAGAACCCTCATGTATTCACCTTTGATAATATTTGGTGAAGTTCTCCTCATGTTCAGGTAGCTGTCAATAAAATATCAGCTTAGAGGTAAAACTCTGAGCAACAGAAGCACTGAAAAGAAAAGTTTGTTTCTGAGTCAAGTTTTCCATGTTATTTTTATGCCTTGTGTAACATAACAATGTTAAAATTTTAGCCATTAAAATATCCCTCCTTACTCAACTTGTAAATGGGAGAAGAAAATAAAACAATAAATGATGTTTTCTCTAACATCCGAGCAATCGGGACAATGCTGAATCTCTAATTGGCTGTCAATCATGTTGCTTGTTAGTTCTGAAGTCTTTCTCTTTTGTACAAGTGTCAGGTTCATGGGATGTGTTATTGGAGGACTGAAAAAAATGAGCTGAATTTGTTTAGAATTTTGACTTTCAAATCCTATTAAAATTGCTGACTACCTTTATGATGTTTAAATACACATAACACGCTTGATACCCCAATTTTGCTGAACATAACATACCAGATAACATACTGTATTACATGTTTCTGCATGATCCACACTTATATATCTCACACATTTATATATGAGTGAGAATTACATAATACGCACAAAATACAAGCATTTCCAAGCAAAGGCAACACACAGCTTGCATATGATAACTGAAAGTATGCTGGTGGGACATTCTGCTGAGATTGCAGGATATATTGCACATTGTCTGTTTGTCCTGTAGATCAAAGAGCAAGATGGAGAAAAAAGCAGCTCAGCAACATGCAGCATGGTCAGAGGAGAGATAGATAGATAGATAGAGAGAGAGAGAGAGAGAGAGAGAGAGAGAGAGAGAGAGCAGAGCTGGAGATATCACTCATCATGACTCAAAGGGAATGGAGGATGATCGGCTCACAGCAGCACTCGCTGTTTTTCCACCTGTATACTCACAGTAAATAAATCATAATTTATAGGACAGTAAAGTCCATCTAAAAAATTCTGTAGAGCCTTCAAAAACATTGGGAAAAAGTGACAAAAGGAAAATTAACCATAATCCGGCATTGCGTGTGAATTTAGTATGTGCACTTTTGAGCAGCTTTTAAGGGAAATAGTCTTTTGACACACAAATGCATTTGTACAGAATGTTAAAAAGGTAAAAGGAAAAAAGCATGCAGGATGCCTAAGAAATTTTCTCAGTATTGTAAGTCAAGAGATTTGTGCTGTTAAGGCTTGTAACTAATAGTCAACATCAACATCATACATCACCAAATATTCATTAAAAGATGATTCATTAAAAAAAATGGATCAGTCGCATGGAAAAAGTAAGTACACCCCTACATTTATCACCTGGTGAATACCAGGCCTTTTGGAATGATGTTCTCTCAACAGACGAATCAAGGATAGATTTGTTTGACCACAGTAACAACAAATGTGTTTGGCAAAAGACAGCTTTTCAGGAGAAGCACTTCATACCATCTGTGAAGTACAGGGGTGGAAATGTTATGTTTTGGGGTTACTTCATTATCTCAGGGACTGGACCTGCATTCACTGATTCAACTATGAATTCTGCATCATATCGAAGAGTGCTTGAAGAAATTGTGAAGCCACCTGTCCGAAAGTTGATCTTGAACTAAACGTGTACCTTTCAGGATATAAACATCTTGCAACTGAAAGAATATTGCATGGAAGAGTGGTCAAAAATTCCATCAAGCCTGGTGGACAATTATGCAAAACACAGACAAGAAGTTATTTCTGCTAAAGGGGCTAAGACTAGCTTCTGAGGCCAAGGGTATACATAATAACATTATTATTATTTTTAGTTATTGATTATTATTAGTTTATTATTATTACATATTATTAATAATAGCATAATAGTTTATTCTAAATTGTGCCATTAAAACAGTTATTTGTAGTGGTATTAAACCTTACAATTGATAATCAGCAATTATAACACCACAGTGTACATTTTTTACAGTTACTATACAATATTTTCTACTTTTAGGGGTATGTCATCAGAAGAGAAATGCCAGGCTTTGACATGAATACAGCAGTCTGTAGCTTCTTTTTCCATTCTTCAACTGTCCAGATTTTGTGGGTCTGTAACCACTGTAGCCTCAGATTCCCGTTCTTGGCTGACAGTAGTGGAACTCATTGTGAGCTTCTCCTGTTGTAGCCCATTCACCTCACAGTTTGATATGTTGTGCATTAGGAGATGTTTTTTTTTTTGCTCACCACGGTTGTAAAGAGTAGTTATTTGAGTTTCCGCAGCATTTCTGTAAGCTCCAACCATTCTGGCCATTCTGCTCTGTCCTCTTTCATCATCAAGGCATTTCCAACTGCAAAACTGCCACTCACAGGATTTTTGTCCACCCATGCCATTCTATGTAAATTCTATAAACTGCTGTGTGTCAAAATCTCAGGAGATCTAAAATACACAAATCAGTCTGCCTGGCACTAATAACCATACCACCATCACTGTTACTGAGATTAAATCTTTTCCTCATCCTAATGTTTCATGTGAACATTAACTGTAGCTCTTGAACTGTATCTGAGTTATGCATTGCACTGATGCTACAAGATTGTATTTTATATATAGTACAGTATATCTACGATCTCTAGAGCTCCTGCAAACCTTATTGGCCAGTATATTTCTATATGTTTGGGAGAAGGCACAGAAGTGGAGTGTGCAATCAGTTACACCCCCAGTGAACTGTATCGAGCAGCACATATGGAGAAATGCAGCTATGGAACAGCTATGGTCAGTTAAAGTCCTTTCAGGCAGATGGCTTGAGGGTGAGCTAGAGGAGACAAACACTGAGGTGGCAAATGCTGGATTAATTCCATCTCCAAAACAAAAAGTGCACAAGTGCTTATTAAGTCTAAAGATATAAAACACTCCTATTTAATCTGTAATGATGTTGCGCAATGGATTCACCGGCATCCATATTAATATTCTACCTATTAATATTTTATATAAAGCATTAAGAACCTTTTCATAATAATAACAACACAAAAACACAAAATAAGGCATTTGATCTTGACGATATATCCTGGTATTTCTGGTATTTTTCTGAACCGGCATCAGCACAATCCATCTAGGACAAGGGTTCAACTAAAAATTGTGAAGGTCCAGCTACATATAATTCCTTGTTTAGAAAGGTGAGGATAAGCAACTTACGTGACAGAATGGTGACAACATGTACCTTATAATACTTAACCTTTAATGAGTAGGTAATGGTGGTAATTAAGACACATAAAAAAGTGATTATGTTTTGTTTCACAGCAGCACTTCATATTAACACGTTTAACCCATGCCACAGACTATGAACAGATGAGATATCTGTTATTAATTTAAAGTAAAGAATAAACACACTTCTCTGCCCATTCGTCTTTCTAATTCTGTTTTTGGCATCCAGTTTTTTAAATGAGCCAAGTTATCAGTTCATGAAATATGAAATTCTTTCCAATCTTGATGAGCTGCCTTCAGGTTAACAATATATTTCAATGTATGTGATTGGCCCTATCAGAGGATCTGCTACAGAATCTGTGCTGGTTCATGTTTATAAAGTCGCTGAACTACAGCTAGTGTTTTTCACATGTTGATCTGTTCTGCTGTGATTTTTTTTTTTTTTACAATTCTTAGTTGAATTCTGCTGTGTCTGCCAGTTGATAGTCCCTGTTCTAAGACATTTATATCAGCCAATTTCTCATCTCTCTGATTGCAAAACAGTTGGTGGGACTTGCAATTAACTAGTTTGGTTAACTAGTTCTATTCATTTAATTATTATTATAGTAAATTAACATCTGCTGGGGCAGTGAGGTGGAGCAGTGGATAGGTTCAATCCTGTGTTGAGGTTATGGTCTGTCTGGAGTTCTGCATGTTCTCTGTGTCCACATGGGTTTCCTCCATGTTCTTCAGTTACATGACCCTGATTAAAATAAACTGTTAGTGGAAGTGAGTATGAGAAATATATGCTAATATACAGTGCTGTGAAATCAGTGCTCCTGATTTCTTCTGATTTTAAAAGTTTTAGATCTTCAAATGAAATACAACATAAAACAAAGGCAACCTGAGCAAACACACAATACAGTTTTTATTCAAACAAAATAATATCCAACACCTATCACCAATGTGACAAAATAACTGCCCTCATTAAAATTAAAATCTGGTTGTGCCACATTTAGGAGCAATAACTGCAACCAAACTGCTTCCGATAATGGGAGATCAGTCTTTCACAGTGCTGTGGTTGAATTTTGGTCCACTCTTCTTTGCAGAACTGCTTTACTTAAGCCACACTTGAGGGTATTCAAGCATGAACTGCCCGTTTAAGATCCTGCCACAGCATCTCAATTGGGTTCAAGTCAGGACTTTGACTAGGTCACTCCAAAACTTTAACTTTAGCTTTAGCCATTCAGAGGTGGATTTACTCTTATTATTTGGATCATTGTCTTGCTATATAATCCAGTTGCACTGAAGACCAGACATTCTCCTTTAGGATTTTCTGGTAGAGAGCAGAATTCATGTTTCCCTCAATTATTGCAAATTGCACATGCCCTGAAGCAGAAAATCATCCCCACACCATCACACTTCCACCACCATGTTTGACCGTAGGTATGATGTTCTTTTTATGGAATTCGGTGTTTGGTTTACGCCAGATGTAACGGGACCCCTGTCTTTCAAACAGCCCCTTTTTTGACTCATCAAACCACAGAACATTCTCCCATAAGGTTTGAGGATCATCAAGGTGTGTTTTGGCAAAATTCAGTCAAATCGTAATGTTCTTCTGGGTTAGCAGTGTTTTTTTTCTTGCCACTCTTCCTCTTCCATGCCACTTTTGCCAGTGGATGCCATTTTTGCCATGGATGCCAGTGTCTTTCTGATAGTGGAGTCATGAACAGTCCTGTAGTTCCTTTGATGTTGTCCTTGGGTCTTTTGTGACTTCCTGGATGAGTAGTCGCTGTGCACTTGGAGGAATTTTTGAAAGTCGACCTTCTGGGAATGTTCACTACTGTTCCGAGTTTTTCCATTTGGAGATAATGGCTCTCACTGTGGTTATTTGGAGTCCCAGAGCCTGTGAAATAGCTTTGTACCTCTTCCCAGACTGATGTATTTAAATCACTGTCTTCCTCATCATTTCTGGAATTTCTTTCAACTTTGGCATAGTGTGTTAATGGGTAAGACCTTTTAACAACTTCATGTTGTTGAAAAAGTGATTCGATTGAACAGGGTTTGCAGTAATCATGCCTGGTTGCATCTAGTCCAGCTGAACCACATTATGAATGCAGTTTCAGATTTGGGGAATTAGAATCGATGGGGGCATAAACATTTTTACACAGGCCCAGTTGGTATTGGATAATTTTTTTGCTTCAATAAATAACATTATCATTTAAAAACTGCATTTTGTGTTCATGCAGGTTGCCTTTGTTTTATCTTATTTATATTCTTTTATTTCTGAAACAATTTAGCATGAGATATACACAAAAACAGAAGAAATCAGAAAATACTTTTTCACAGCACTGTAAATAAAGCTGATATTCAGGGTTTAATAATAAAGCTCAGCAGTCCACCCAAGTCAATAACCTTCTGCTTGCCTCGAACTGTAGATATGATTTGGTTTAAATGTTGTTGGAGTATAGCATTTCACACTATAAACTGTGATATTTTTCATATTTCAATATGCTTGAAAATATGGTTGATTTATACATTTGTTCCTTGTTTTTCCTTATTTTATGGACCATTCTTCAATCTTCAGAGCCTAAAAAATGCAATGTGGTTTCTCACGTGGTTCTTTTTTAAGGTCTTTTTTGCTCTCCTTTGTATCCATCTTTTTAGACATGTAAATCACAAACAATATTGGCTTTGTCTTCTATGCTGATGGCACACAATGGGCCTCATTCATCAATCTTTGACTAAAGTGAACTGAACTGAACTGAACCAAACATTACCACACTTACAAACACTTACAAAACTTTCTCAAAGGGTGATATTCTTTGTATTCATGTACATATGTTGATAAATGGCACTCACCTGTACATTAGTTGCATTGTGCAGGATACAGCTGATTTGCATTTAGTGACGCCCACAAAACTCCATAAAAGGCTAATTTATGGTGCAGCAATTCTAAGAGACATGAGTTCAAGTTTAAAGCATATTTGCCAATCACTGCAAAAAGTGAAAAACCTTTGCTTTACATATGTATGATGAGGCGCTGACATGCATAACCCTGTCATCACTAGGGTCCTTGTTTAGGGATGGAGGAGGAATGTGCTCTGATTTATTCAGGAACAAACTGAATGATGGCAGCACACTAGGGAATATGTGTAGGTTGTAGGTTGATACATATCAAATCAGTCACGCATCGCTCTTTGAAAAGTGCCAGGAGCAAGGAATTCCAAAAGCAGACAGAACTTGGACATGCACAATAGCACAGAATGTTTTTGCTGGTTGAATTAGTGTTGGCTCAAATTGTACAGCATTAAAAGAAAATGCCATGACAAACAGAACCTATTTATAGGCTAGGTTTAACATTAGTTAGTCTTATTATGAGAAAAAATAATCCATTATGTGAAAAAAATCCATTTATATACAGCTTGATAAATGACTAAGCAGGATAATCATTTGTTGATTTTTACCACTCTATACTGAACAGGGTCATGGTATTTCCAAAGAATATCTCGGAAACACAGTGTGTCCTGGATGGTACAGCAGTCCATTAGAAGGCAACATGCACAAATATACATTGGTGAACCTGATGCACAACTGCAATTTTTATCATAGCTAATCCACAATCCACCCACAAGCATGATGTTAACCGAGCATGATTTTAAAGTGGTAGGGCATGGAGGAAACCCACATGGACACCGGGATAACATGAAAAAGAGCTCAGGGTAGAATCGGGGTAATCTGGAGCTGTACCTTCTGCACCATCATGGTACCCTTAAGCAGATATAACAAAAACAACATTTGGACTTTTGAAGATATAAAAGGTTGATTAGATAGAAATTTCCTTCTGCTACATTCTTATACAATAGAAATACTAGTGTTGGGCACTGAGCTATTTCTTATCATAGTTTCTTCCGTGAAACCCAAAGCTATAGATATATAGATAAGGTTTTAGCTTATAACCCTTGGTGCTGTTTATTATTTGATTCTCATGTCAGTACTGAATTTATTAAAACTGTCTTGGTCGTTTGAAAAACATGCCAAAAATAACATATTATACTATATTACTTGCACCAACACATGAAGCTAAATCTGTCAAGCTTTGATGTCACCATGTCCCAAATGCAGCCAAGAATATATAGTTACAAACCTGCTCTTGTCTTGGACAAAAAAAAAGTTCAGCTTTACCAAGAGTATGATTACTGTCTCACTTAATATGAGAGTGATTGAAGGCATATTGGAATTTCAGATATCAGGAAGATAGTAGAGATTCATATTACACCAGATGGGTATGAATCAGCCACCGCTCATTTCCTCTGCAGCATTAAGGGAGTATTGGATATAAAAATACCCATTACTTTGATATCAAGGCAGATATATGGGAGTCACTGACCTTTAATGCTCTTGTCCTACGCGCTTGGTCCTTGGCTTACTCTCCATTCTTCTCAGCTGTACGTAAAAACAGAGCAAATCCCTCATTGTCTTGCTCATCTCATTTGCTGCTCAGTTGCTTTTCTCTGACCTTGCTCACATGAAGTGTGAATTCCTATTTTCTTTGTAGCAGCACCTGAACCCCCAGCAGCCGACCAGGATAAGTAGAAACGGATGGAATTTGTGGAGTACTGAATTCAGGGTTAATTCAGAATGATGTGTCTTTGCTTGTAACCAGGAAAAGCCAAAGATAGCTCATTTTTAGTTCTATAAACAAGAATGTGAACAATAGTTGGTTAGCTTGATACCATAAGCTGTTAACAGCACCTGTCTAGTTGTGTTCAGTAGATAGAAAAGTGGCACCAGAGTGAGCTAATGATACCTATAGGAGCTAGCTAGTAAAACACAAAAGAAATTTGGTGGAGAGTCTCTGGATGTACAGTGTTCATGTGTGATAATGTAGTAGACTATTTGACTCGACATATGGTGAGTACATACAAAACTCCCTGCCAATCTGAGCCTGACTGTGTATTGCTGTCAATTCCTGTTACAGAATGACTCCAGAGTGATTATTCTCCCCTGATAAATAATGATTTTTTAAAATTCATTTTTAACAAAACATCCGATGGGTAATTTTATGATTGGTCTTCCCTCGAATATTTATTTATTTTTTTTGTATACATGCAAAATATTTTTTCACACCGAATCTAAGAAAAAAAATGCATTTAAATGTTCATAATGTATTTATCTATTTCAGATATTTTGTACTGAAATGTTAAAGTGTTGGATTTATCATTGTTTTCGCATATATTTAACAAATATACAATGTGTAATCGTTGAAAAAAAAGAAATAAGAAGGAGAGAACATTTTCTTGTTCTCATGATCTATAGTTTGGATGATGCAACTTCCTGATGGGCAGGATGGGGGTGTACAGCGGTCAGTGGGTTCATGTAACAGGATTCCTGTTGTTGAATTAAGATGTATTTTTTTCAGAGTCTATTATGGGTGACTCATGGAAAATTATGTTTCAAGCCTGTGATGTAAAATGGGTTCACAATAATAAGTTTTGAAATATTTTAATAATTGCATTTCAAAGTGTAGCTATTGTGGGCTGTGACAGATTTATACATTTTATTGATGCTTTTTATTTATCTGAAATATGAACAGATGATGTTGTGAAGGATTTTGTTACCTGTGTTTTACTTAACCTTTACTTATCATACATGGAACCCATGGACATAACCATATGATGTTTCCTCCCATGAGATGCTTTGCCAGGCCTTTACTGCAACCACCTTCAGTTGCTGTGTGTTTGTGGGACTTTCTACCTTCAGTTTTATCTTCTGTAAATGAAAAGCATGTTCAATTGGGTTGAACTCAGGTAACTGGCTTAAAAAGCTCTTGGGTTGCTTAAGCAGTATATTTTAGATCATTATCCATCTGTACAGTGAAGCGCTGTCCTATCAGTTTTTTAGCATTTGACTGAATCTGAGTAGAAAGTATAGCTACATTTCAGAATTCATCCTGCTACTTCTATCATCAATAAACACCAGTGACCCAGTTCCATTGGCATCCATACATGCTCATGCCATAACACTTCCTCCACATATTTGACAGATGATATGGTATGCTTTGGATCAGTAGTCCTTCCTTTCCTTCTCCATACTCATACGCTCTTCCTACAATTCCGTTTTGAGCCTGTGAAAATGGAGATACTATGTAAAAATGGCTGTAATTGCTAAATGATTAAAGCAGTATGTTGGTTAAACCTCTTGAATTATATTGTATTATATATCTTTATTTGATTTAAAGATTTCCTCTTAAGTAGTACATATGTATAAAGTACCACAAGCCCAGATTAAAACACTCCTGTCTATAGCACCCTATTGGGATGTGTCATTTTATTCTAAATCCAAAAGTCTGCAGGAGTTCACATCCCAGCAGTTTACTGGTCAAGATCATGACACACTGTTGTTCTCAGTATTCCGGATTTGTATGCAGTCAGAAAGAAATGGTAGCCAGAAATGGCTCAGCGCTTTCAAAGAACACCAACTGCTTATCAGGAAACTGACTCTAGTCATCAGCTTGTTATTCGTCAGACCAAAGGCTACTGTATTCACTATTTCACTGTGTCACTTCTAATAGTGGAGCAGTCATACTGCATACAGGGATTATAGGCTTGGGTTCTCAAGAGCAATTTCACACCTATTAGTCCTTATGCTGAGTCCAAATCAGTTTTCTTTGCTCTTTGGTTTGGCTTGAGTTCAAAAGGCACATAGTTAAACAAACCAAACATAAAAACACTTTTCGAAGGGGTGTGTACAGCTAAAAATGTGCTCATAAAACTCTTTTATACACAGGTCAGAAATACAAGGAAAGAAAAATAGACACGTTTTCCAACTGTGTAGACAAAAATCTCCTGAGCATGGAGGTTCTAACTATATAATAATAACTAGGTTTTTATGTAACATTTTGTGTATCGCATCATGTTTTTCTCTTTTTGTTGATTTTTTTCGACATGTCGCAACACTACAACTCAGTTTGCACTTCTATAAAAAAAATACAGCATACAACCCAAAACTGTTACATCCAAATCCAACTTTGATTCAAGAACCACCACTACTCCACATCTAATCCCACTCACCTCATTACAATGTTTACTCTAATCCGTTTTGACTTTTGATTTGTTCCTTCGACTGTGATTTTGTTTGATCTTGTACGTTGTTCTGGATGTTTGATTAATTAGCCTCTGTCTGCTTCCCATTTATTGCATTGGGGTTGATTACGGTCGTTGAAACACTTTTTCATTGCAATCAAACTTTATAACAGCTTGATTGGAAGCAGATCGCCTCATTCAGATGGTCTCAGTCCAGTTGTTTTGGTCCTCACCTGAGTGTGATTACTGTGTTCTCACCTACAAAAAGAACTGCACCAAAGGAGCAAACACACCAGGGTTCCATTCAAATACACTAAATGCAATATATGTGAAAGCACCCTAAAATTAACTCAAAGTCTTGTTTTTAAGATTTATTACCATTTCTAGGCTGAACAATAATGGAATGCGGTATCAGACAAATTTAGAGCTCTCATGTCTTCCAAACATCCATGTCTGAGGTTTTCATTTATACTTCCTAGTTTTTAAACTGAACTACAATTTAAATCAGATGATTTCATCACTGTACCCTTTCTCCTCTCTTTACTTTCCCTACTTTAAAAGGATTAGTAACAATGTATTTGTCACCCAAAAAGATAGTACACTTATGTACTATTAAGAAATAGCTCAAAAGTCATGGAAGCAATTTATCATAACCCTAACAAACACAAACCAGAGGTCTTAATCTTGTCAAATGAATAGGTGTGAATTGAGAAGAACATTTGGTATTTCCCTAAAATTACACACAGGTACAGCACAACAAGCAGCCAGGAAGGTCTTGTAAAGGACTTTAATTGTTGTCAATTTTATTTTGATTTGCTCAGCCATCATACAAAGTATTCAAACATGATACATACAGTATTTAGTCAACAGTGAACTTCATGGAACTTTCATGGTTTTTCAGAACAGTTGGGGGTTAAATCACAGACATTACCTCTGACAGGTTTTAATGTCAACTGCCTTTTATAGTTTACTAACCAAGCAGGAGCTTTTAGGAGCTTTTGGGTGCTATCAGTGTATTAGAGAGTCCAGAACTCATGACATTAACTACTTTTTTTCATTGTTACAGCAAGGAGTCTACAAGTGAATTCAGTGCTTTTTTTTTACAGTGTTTAAATGACTTGTTTGTTTATATTTGTGACAAATGGATCACCTGAAAAGTGTGGAAAAGTTATGGCGCAGTAGTAGCAGTGCTGGTGGTCTTCAAAGGCTTCACTGCTGTATTACATTATACCCAAAAATAGAAGTCTATGTGCTTTTACATTCTAACACATCTCTGCTGTTAGATAATTAAACAGTGTGTTGAATCGGAAAAATCAATATTATGTTATTAATATTGTCAATATTCATAATCAATATTATGGGTTATGTCAACTAATCACTGCAGCCCTGCAATAAACTAATATATGTATGTTTCGGATACAATCTTAATTACCTGAGTCATAAGATTTTAGTTTAGTATCATCAGTATCATAAAGTTTTACATCTTAGTCAAGGCGCAAATCATAAGCTTTGGAATCTGGTTCAAGTCCTGCGTCATATGCTTTTAACATATCCTGAGTTGAAATTTTGAGATACGAGTCAAGTCTTGTCATGTGTTATAATTTTTAATTTATTATATTGTAGTTTTAATTGAGTCCTGAGTCATAAGAATTGGAATCTGAGTCAAGTCACAAATGATAAGCTTTGGAGTCAGAGTCGACTCTTGAGGCCTGACTCTGGAGTCATATTTGGAGTCACAAGGCATAAGCTTCAGAGTTGAGGCATGAGTGCTTTGGAATCAAGTCTGCAGTCATAAGCTTTGCAGTCCAAACTGAGTGACAAGTCTTAATCACTAGGATGATTATAATTCTGGCTGTTTTATAGAGAATTAAACGTCTATTAATTTCTGCAGCAGAAACAAACTCTGAATTATGAGATCAATTTTAGCACGTTTATGTTAGCACGTTTGCCTCGCACCTCTGGCTTCGGGTGTTAGAATCGCTCCTTCACCCTATGTGCGTGGAGTTTGAATGTTCTCTCCATGCTTCGGGGGTTTCTTCTGGATGCTCAGGTTTCCTCCCCCAGTCCTAAGACATGCGTTGTAAGCTGATTGGCATTTCCAAATGAAGCCAGTTGCCATTGCTATTCTCCGAGCTCCAAGGAGCCTTCAAATTAACAAGACGATCATCAAACGCTGTCCCAGAAAGAAAGACTATGGTATTTTATGCTGTTTATGAATTCCAATAATGGCAGCTTGAAAGTCACAAAACTCTTCTTCTTCTTTTTTTTTTTTTTTTTTTTTACATGAGATGGTTTTATAAATGATGCACAGTAATTAAATAGGACCTAGGAGAATTAAAACAAGAGATAAAACAACACATGGACACAATGGATATATTCAACTGTCTGCTAATCAGCAAAAGAAATGAGCTGGCAGCTTGAGCAGTAACTAAAATCAGTGTTTGCTGTAGAGATTATTGAGAGCATTAGATATTGTTCTAAGATTCACAAGAGCATTCTTTAGATGGATGAAAAGTAGCTCTACTTTTAATGAGAAGTAGAGGCTGTGCCAGCAGAGGAGGATGGTACATATGGACAATGCTATGCCCTTTTGTGTAGTGTATTTAAGGACTTTTCAAGGGCCCCTTCATATTGACAGGCATTGTTACTTCAAGAGGAAAGCCAGCTGGTGTTCTCAATGAATATTTAATTAATATTACCACTGCTGGCTTCTTCTCATGCACTCAAATGGAGGGGAAAGCAGATTGTCTTTGCAATCTCTTGGGCACTAGAAGAAATGGGTATGTTTTTATTAAGAGTTAAAAATGTTATAAGGTTTTAGAGATTTCATAATCTTGATAAGAAAATGAATTTATATAGGGTTTTAAATACAAAATGTAAACAAACTTCAAAAGAAAGTTGAAAGCCAAACAACACTAATAATTTGGGCTAAATGGTTAAGATGTGTGATGGTGGATTTTCAGGAGAATATGATACTGTATGTTTGCAGTTTTGCACATTAAAATGTTATTTATAATAGATGGCTATGTTAGTCTCTGTCCCTCTCTCTGTGTCTCTCTCTGTCTGTCTGTCTGTCTGGGAAGGCAGATGGTGAGGTGTGTCTTATAATGGTAAATCCTGCTGTGAAGAGAAGAAGCACTGTGCATAGGAGATGAACAGATTTAATACTGCACAATCCAAAGGATTTAGCCATGCTTAAGTAATGCTACACATATGGCTGAACATCTGTGGAGAAGTGTGTTTTTCCCCCCTTCTTTTTATATTTTGGCTTCATGTGAATTTCTGTATTTGCATTATCAGTACTACGGCCATCCCCCCCTTTTAAACACTTTTTCCCCAGCCATTTGCCTTTAGAGTGAGTGGAGTGTGAAAGTTGTTTTCCATCCTGGGGGCTGTCCAATACCTGGTCCTCTTGAAAATGATGTTTGGTGGTGTGGTCCACATCAGGTGTGGAAGTTAACTGCTCCCATGCTGAGTAACGTGATTGGTGTAGCTGTAGGATTCTACTCTGTCTTGGAGATGTTTTTTATACTGACCTTGTCTTGGACATCTTGGCATTTTTACTTGTACTTCACTGACTTGTCTCAGATGTAGGAATTGGTCTCGCTCATTATGGTTTGGGTCTCGATTCAGAGTTTGTAAAATTAATGTTTTTGTTGTCTTTTCGCATGTACAATATTTTACAAGTAGTAATTGCTTCATCTGGGTGAAAAATAGCCTAATCATTGGTATAATGCATGAATAAAGCCAACTAGTTGAAGTAAAGACTTCAAAAAGGATTTGATGGAATTGATGGACAATGTCAAGCTTGATTTGGCCTCAAATTCCTTAAAGACTCAGTCTTTACCTCGTCTAATCCTGTTGTTGGACTTGACAACGACTGTCTTGACTTTCAGCCCTTGTAATTTGTTCAATTTGTCACATTACTTCCTGTTTCAATTGTTCGGATCAGAGGAGGAAACAGAATGCCTTTTCGATAAAAGGCATTCACATGAAAATGGCTACACCTCATTAAAAAACTCAAACTTATATATATATATATATATATATATATATATACACATTTGTTTATATATTTACATTAGCTGCATCTTTGAAAAAAAAAAAATTTTGTACCAGCCTGCCAATCTATGGGTTAAATATGTCATGTCTTTTTTGCATTAGATGTTTGTTCTATTGACTCTGAATATGTTGCTCTATTTACTCTTAATATTTACTCTGAAATTTCTTAATATGCTTACATATTAAACAATACAATGGAAGTGTTTACAGAGAGAATCACACGCTCGGGAGAAATGAACTGTAAAGTGTAAAATTGGTATTAATAACAGAAGTTTAAAAGAGTAATAAATAGCAACAAAGGTGCATGGTTTATAAGTCATTTTCTCAGCAGCCTTTTATACTGCAGTAGTGTTACAGCAGCCTGTGAGATATATTATTTAAACTTGACCTGTCTGTCAGTGGTTTAGTCTTAAATAAACAGAGTTTACAAAGCTGCAGCTGAAAATTCAATCGCTGAAGGCTGGGTACATCTTTATTTCCATATTCTACATAGTCATAGAGTCGGTTTAAAGTTCATGCAAGGGAATGACCTTTTCAAAGAGCAAAGTTTCTTAATGTACACTATGGCCAAAAGCTTTGTGGACACCTGACCTTCATACCTATATGTGCTCGTTGAACATTCGATTCTAGATTTAGTTCTCCCGTTTGCTGTTATAAGAACCTCCACTCTTCTAAAAAGGCTTTTCGCTAGATTTCGGAGCATGGCTGTGGGCATTTGTTCCCATTCAGCCACAAAAGCATTAGTGAAGTCAGGCACTGATTCTTGGTTGCTTGGGGTGCAATCGCTGTTCCAGTTCATCCAAAAGGTGTTCAGTGGGGTTGAGGTCAGGGCTCTGTGCTTGATTTCTTCCATTCCAACCTTGGCAAACCATGTCTTCATGGACCTCTATTTGTACACAGGGGCATTGTCATGCTGGAAAATTCTTGGGCCTCTTAGTTCCAGTGAAGATTAATGCTGCAGCATACAAAAACATCTAACAATTCTGTGCTTCCAGCTTTGTGCCAACAGTTATGGGTGTCTCACATGTGGGTGTGACGGTCTATAATATTATTATCATATTGTATAACGGTGATGATTTAAAAATCCAGGACATTGAAAGCATAAATACATTGCATAGTTCAATTTTACAATTACAGCCGGTTGATGTAATCCCTTATTTCATGATCCACTGAAAGTTGCTGCATTAAATATATATATACATATATATTATTTTTTTTTTACATGTAATATGTGTTTACATACAGTAATGTGAAAAAGTTTTAGGCACCCTAAATATATTTTAGTATTTTAATATATACTTTAAAAAATTATACAAAAGAAATAAACATAATAAACAGGAACTACATGTATAAGCCATCTAGAAATATACATTATTAAATGAATAACAGCTAAAACAAGTGCTTATTCATTTATTACAGCTAGATTTTCTACAGTGTTAGCTATTTAATTCATTGTCCTTGAATATTTAGTTATTTTTATGTTTTAACCCATTTGTCTTTTCATATTTACGGAATTAATGTTACATGTGCTATTTAATTCATTGTAAGTTTTTCCTTCTTCCATTTCCCACCTTGAAGAATGAGTCACAAACAGATATTTAACTTTAGTAATTTGAGGGTTAGTAAAGTTCAGTCCATAAAGTATTAATGAAAACATACCGGATATTTCTGCTTTGTTTTTACAACTTTTAAACTCCAGTAGAGGCATTTAATTATTTATGCTCATTTATTCATTTGGCAAATCACTTAGATAAATTGGAGAATTCAATTCAAACACTGTTGAGCAGTTAAAAGTTACAATCATTTTTTATTTAGGCCCCAACAATGACTAGGATTTGAACCCACAAGCTTCTGGCAGCTAGGAAAGAACCCAAACCACTAAGCCACCAAGGCCACACAGCTTAGCTTCCCAAAAGTATCTTAGTCTTAGTAAGTTTGCTATTACACTGACCATCTTATACTAGTCCTAGAGAGTACGGTCAAAGGTTAATAATAACTGATATATCACAGCTTTCAGTGTTTTATCTTCACCTCCTATTTCTTTTATTTACAATGTCATCAAAGATTGTATGGATTCATTAAAATGATCCTTTTGTTTTACTGATGTGTATCACAATAACTCTTCTAACTGGCCTTGATAAATCACCAAGAACACCATGGTGGTGTACTGATATTTTTTACATTTTCCGCATTTGGCAGATGCCTTTATCCAGAGGGACTTATTCAGTGTTTATCATTAGATTTATCGACTTATATTTATACAACTACACAGCTGAGTGTTTAGAGCCTTGCTCAAGGGTCCAGCAGTGACAGCTTGGCAGTGTGGGGATTTAAACTCACAACCTACAAATCAGTAGTCCAGCATCATAAACACTGAGTTACACAATTTTTTTGTCAAGCTAACATACACAGTAGCATAAATCTAGAACCCATAAGGGTGTTTGGGTTGTGCTTCTAGGTGAAGCATTAAAGGTTCTACGTCAAACCCTATGACTGTTTTCCTAAGAGGAATTACTAACAATTACGAAGCTAATAATAGTCAATTAAAGAAAATATTGAGTGGGAGACTTTTAATTCCAGGTCAAAGGCTTTATTTAAGGAATGAAAGACTTCTGGACATACTCTGGACGCAGTGTGATGTGAAGTCAGTGTTAACAATATTTTCTGTTACTGTTATCCAACATTTTCCAATAAATACTGGACACTCCTTCCACAAATGTTAAATAAATAGACATTTTTCTTTGTTAAAAAAAAATATATATATATATATATATATATATATATATATATATATATATATATATATATATATATATATATATATATATATATATATATATAATTTATTATTTATTTATATAGTGGATGCTCCATATAATTTATTATTAAACATACATTATATGGAGCATCCACTATACAAGTCGCTGTGTAAATTGTAATAACAGGAATAAGTTTAGTTTGAAAACATTAATTAATATGAGCATGTGGTTTGCCCTGAAGCTGGAACTACAGTCAGAGCTGCTATTTATTACATTTAATCAACACTTCTTGACAAATCAGATTTGAGAATTGAACCATGCTGTGATATAAATAGTTGTTGTATGGTACATGGAACATACTGTAGCCATGCAGTTGAGATCAATTATATAAAAGTTAAGAACAGAATAAGGAAATACTAAATCTAGCAGATAATATACCGTAATCTTTGTTAATATATGCATTATTCGCATAAGCATTGTTCAATGGAATATGTAAATGCCATCAAACAAAAAATCTGCAGGAGTTTTGTAAGGATAAGCTTGATAATCCTTTTCAGCCTTTGACAACAGTGCTTTAATTGTGTGTAATTCTTTGCTGATTGTTGGATCTAAACATAATATACTTCAGTACAGAGTTATAAAGCTCTGAAAGTCACATTTTACTCACTAATTAGGGAGCAATTTTAAGCCTCTGTGAAAGTGCACCAAAGTGCCATTTAGCTTTTTTTCCCCATCTTCTGAGGGATGCTAATTCGATACAGTGTTGCCTGTCTGAATCTGCCAGCAGTAAAAGCTACACTGAGACCATAGTCGAGCCGAGACCCTTCTCTGAACTGTTGAATAAGTTATTGATAGGAGATGTGCAAGTGGAGAGAAAATAAGATTTATGGTTCTTTCATGGAAACAGATATCACTATTCACTATGCCGCAGACTCACGGCATGCCTTCAGCTCGCCGTCAGGGTATCTTGCTACTTAATCCAGCTTTCTCTTTAATGCTGTTATAGCTGCGATGCAAAAAGCTTTCTCATCAGATTGCCGGGTGTAAGCTCGCAGACGTAGCGCTTATTATCATGTTACTGCAGAGTGAAGAGTAGCAAATGGCTGGAAGTGGAGATGAGATCAGTGCACGCTCCCCTCTGACCATGTATTCAGGAGAACCATTGGCATTTATATGGCAGTAGAATCTCTCTCTAGGAATAAGGGTTACAACTTATGCAAAGTGGGTTTTGAAACTTTCTGGTCTATATTATATTATGAACTAAGGTGTCATGGTTTTTGTGGTTCCCATCTTCTTTCCCATCTCCTCTGTTCGGCCCCAAATCATACTAAAGCAACCTCCATTTTTTCAGCTCAGAGGACAGGGATTGAAATCAATTTTTTTTTTTTTTGTAATCTGCTGTCAAATATGATGGCAGGGGAGCCTGGAGCCATTGCATGGCACAATCACACACTATAGACAATTTGGAAATGATAATTAGCCTGCAATTCATGTTTGGATTGGGAGAGGAAACTGGGATACCCAGAGGAAACTCCCAAAGCATGGGGAGAACATGCAAAAGAACACAGGGTAGAGACAGGATTCGAACAACCATCCCTGGAGATGAGAGGCAAACGGGCTAATCACTAAGCCACCTTGCCCCCCACATGGCATAACCAATAACTAAATGAAACAATGCTGTAGTCAAGACCACCACTGTCAAGATCAAGACCAGGACTACCCGAATCTTAAGGGGGTTGAGGCCAAGTCAAGATTGAGTCCACTTGAAAGCAAGATGGAGACAGAAAAACCCATCAAACCCTTTTTGAGGCCAAGCTTTTACTTCAACTAGTTCATTTGTGCATTACACAAGCGATAGTCTGTGTTTTCTAGAATAAAAAATTAATTCTTGTCATACTTTGTGCATGTGAAAAAACAACACAACATTATTATTACAAACTATTTGACAAGACCAAGACCACGATATTTAGTGAGACAAATAGTTAAGACCAAGACAAGCACAAATACAAATGGCAATAAGTCTAGAAATGGACTCAAGTTCTATAGCTCTATAAGCTACAATATAGCTTTCCTTGCAGCCACTCTTTCACTGTCTTTCACCTTATAACAACATAACAAGAATATGTGAAGAAAAGAATTTCACTGTGCTGTAATGTATTTGTGACAATTTAAGGCTTCTTCGTCTGTTTCTTCAATTTGGGGATTTGATCTGTTTTTTGTTATATATACAAAGATATGCTGAGACACTTTTGTACAAAGAATTCATAATGAAATTTCACTTAAATGTTGGTGTGCATTTAAATGGTTGATTAATGCTGTGATAACTGTAAAACCATGATATTTTTAGAGTTAATGTATCACACCATGAAACTATTAAATGCTAACACGTCTACTGAGTCCATTATATACAGTATTTCTCTACAACCACATTGTGTGTATGTAGAATTAATGCACGAGCAAATCTAAAGGTTTGAGAAAACGTTTTTCTTTTGGCAAACCTCATCTGCAATGACACAGAAATTCGTGAATCTGTAGTCTATTAAATTTTTATTCCATGTTGCCCATGAACAATTATGTTCAGTGGGAAGCTGAGATTGTGGTAAGATCTGTGGATTTCCCAAACCATAAAACCATAAAAAGGGCCTATTGACTTTTGCAAAGCGATTTAATTTGATATGTTGGTTCATATATTTCCTGGTGGTACGGCACATTACTAGCTCATGTTACAGAACACTGCAGCACAAAGCTTTCATACAACTCAGGTAATAGGATGTTGAGCTAAAATAAAGTCAGCCAGATGAATAATGTTTTTCTTTTTTCTGCTATAATGACTTTTGGACCTGCTGTGGAAGCTGTTGCTACCTGATACACACCTCCTTCCTGATTTTACAGTTTGCAAACCTATGAGCAAAGAAGTATGCATATGAAAGCATATGATTTTTTGAATTCATGCGAAAAAATAAAGACCATTTCTCCGTAGAGAACACATATCTATTTCAAGAGTGTTTAAAAGAAACTCCCTCTTTAAGTTTTGAACTGGATAATGGCTGAAGTATGGAAATTATGGTGAAAATTGTCTATACTGTATTGCAAGGTATTTTAAAGGAGTGACTTTTTCAGCTTTGTCAGTAGGGGCACCCTAAGCTTTACACTAGACTGGGCATCAGTAGCTGATGCTGATAGAGCGGAAGCAGCATTCAGTACATGATGAGTGAGTTCATGTCTAAACACTACAGAGAACGCTCCTGATCTAATCAGTGTTTTTCATATTTCTTACAGGTAAGCTGATAGTAATGATCATATCACAGCAAACCAGTGACTACATTTCCCATCCTGCACTGTGGCCTACAAACATGGCCACCATGGACTACACTTCCCACACACACACACCTTCTCCGGAATTCTACTCACACACCTGTTGCCAATCTCACACTCACTCACTCCACACTATAAAAGAGACTTTTTGAACACTATGACTTTGCGTAGTATTGAGTGTTATCACCATACCAAGCGGTTGTACCTTGTTCCTCGTATTGATTCATGTTTTTTGGTCTAGTTTCTTTTTACTCGTTCTCGATTCTTGCCTTGCCTTGCTTACGCCTGTTTGTTGAAGGCCTGAGCCATTGCCTGTTATTTCGACCATGCTATTGTCTCACGATTTGGATTTATCTGCCTGCCTCTCTCTAAAAAACTCTTATCTGTTTTTGCATCCATCCTAACCTTCATTACGTGGATTACATGACAGTAATTAATACTCTAGTAATGCACAACATTGTTATGTTTCTGTAGAGGTTTAGGTTGTACTGGAGACATTAAGATGTGCTGAATTTGACCGTGATAAATAGTGTGTGACGATCGCCATGTGCTCACACCTAAAATGGCAGACGGCAATGTTAATAACTCCGGTAAAAGCTAGTAAAGTTCAGTGTGAGCTAAAGTGAGAGAAATAAGTGCTTAGAAACACATATGGTTGAGACATAAATGTGGGAATAAAAATGTGAAATGAATGTAGAAGTTTTAAAAACATGGATTCGCAGTGTGTATGGCTGAACAGGCTAAGCTTAGAAGCACGTGTATTAACAGGCCTACGATCACCCCATTAACATGTTAATACCTCAGCTAGTGTCATTCCCTCAGTCATTAAGTTTAAAAGAGCATTTCATGGTGTATTGTTAGCCAGACATTGTTTCAGAATGTTTTTCAGTGAGAATAGTATGGGAGAAACACAGTATGTTGGGTTAAACAAGTTAGTGAGATAAAGTCAGTTCATAAGCATAATTCATAGAGAGTTAAAAACTGTGATTAAATCAAGGAACATGGTAATGATAAAAAGAGTAATAAGTTCATATAATAATCGATGCTGGAGTACTGTGAATGTACTGAATTTATATTTTGATGTATATTTATAAAAATATATTTATATATTCATGTATATATACTCTATATGTATATAGAGTTATGCATTATTCAGCTGTATTTATGTTAAAGGAATACAATGTGATACTTTAATGATATTTGCCATACATCTATGTCCTGAAGGAGTGAGTACTGAACATGTTTAGGTTTATTTTGTTATAGTGTTTATGGATTTAGAGAAGGTAATCTGTGTCAAGAGTAATGTGCCCACTGTCAGGTATATTGGTATATCGAACGTTTGCACTATAAGACATATTTTGGTTATGCGCTATATGCTGATAGAGCAGAAGTAGAATTCAGTATGTGATGAGTGAGTTAAAGTGTAGATGCTACGGAGAGCACTTCTGGTCAATAACCTGTATATTTCCTACAGAAATAAATGTGCTGCACCAAGAATGGAATTCACATCATTCTTAAAAGGGTACCATGTAGATCATATGCATTTGTTTTCCTATGCATTGCGTAAATATACTGGATGCTGCCTTCAATAAAGCTTTTCAGAGGTACATAATGGATTTTAGTGGACTAAGAACAATTACTTCCAGTGCACTAATTTGATTGGTTGACTGGTGATCCCAGTGTGCCTATATTCAGTATAACCGCACTGGAATGTTTCATTGTGTGTATCATTCCACTTATCTGTGTTTGCCATGTAAAAATATGAAAGCTCATCATATGAAGATGAAAAGGAAGAAGGGACGCCAATTTTACTGGACGCACCTTTAACGGGAATGTACTAATCAATGTGAGCTAGCTAGGCAAAACAGACCTATCAGAGAGATAGCAGAAACTTTAGGAGG
The DNA here is from genome assembly GCA_012411365.1 of Ameiurus melas. Classification (NCBI taxonomy): domain Eukaryota; kingdom Metazoa; phylum Chordata; class Actinopteri; order Siluriformes; family Ictaluridae; genus Ameiurus; species Ameiurus melas. The sequence goes on along the minus strand of CM022754.1, from coordinate 35,887,263 downwards.
GGTCAAATCAACAATTTGGTGCAGTCTTAAACAGAAGGAACACACTGGTGAGCTCAGCAACACCAAACCACTTGGAAGACCATAGAAGACATCTAAAGTGGATGACTGCAGAATTCTTTCTGTGATGAACAAAAACCCCTTTACAATTTCTAGCCAAGTCTTACCTGGCATCTGAACTCAAGATGCAAACCACTGGTAACACTCAACAACAGAATGACTATAGAAAAGACTTTTAATATTTCACAGAAAACAACTAAGGTTTTCTATATTTAACAAGATCATTTCGAGAGACGAAAGATTAACTTGTCTGGCGAAGAAAAGGAAGGACTCAAGAGCCAAAGCATACCACATCATCTGTCAAATATGGTGGAGGAAGTGTTATGGCATAGGACTGTATGACTGCCAGTAGAACTGAGTCACTGTTGTTTATTGATGATGTGATTGCTGATAGAAATAGTAGGATGAATTCTGAAGCATATAGAGCAATACTTTCTGCTTAGATTCAATCAAATGCTGCAAAACTGATAGGACGGCACTTCAAAGTACAGATGGACAATGACCCAAATCATGTAGCGAAAGCAACCTAAAGCAAAGAAATTCCATGTTCTCAAATGGCCGAGTTGGTCACTTGGCCTCAACCCAATTGAGCATTCTTTTCACTTACTGAAGACAAAAAATGACCCACAAACAAGCAAGAACTGAAGACAGCTGCAGTAACGCCCTGGCAAAGCATCTCAAGGAAGGAAAATCAGCATTTGCTGATGTCCATGTATTCCGGACTTCAGACAGTCATTATAAAAATAATTGGTAAGACTTTATTTGAAGGGTCCCTACATATGAACTTCATAACACGCTCAGAACCATTGCATTCTGCTTTTATAAAACAATGTTAGAGGCTTTATGAAAGGCTAATATCAAATCTCATCAGGTGACATTACAGATTTTATGCAATGTCCCATAGGAGTTCAGAGAAAAGGGCTCCAGTTCGTTAAATATTCATTATTCAACATTACATAAACCTATTATCAATATCATTCATAACATTGGCATATATGCTTTTTAAGTTCATAAAAGTTTTATAAATGGGAGGGACGTCCAGACACACCCTACAAAAAGTAAACAGTTCAAAAAAGGTAGGTTCACATGTACTTATGTCAACACATCCCAAAGCTCATATGTGCTCATATGTTTTCTAACTGTCTATAAATCATGAGAGGCCTTTTGTCTCCAATCCTAATCTGAGATATTGCCTAAAACTCTAATGTCACCTGACAAGATTTGACAAAGATTTTTTTTTTAAATAAATAATCTAATGTTGCTTAAAATTAGATATGTCAAATTTTTGTGAATATACTGAAGCTGTATGAGAAAATTAGACTGCTACAGTAGCAAAGTACACATCTTACCTAAATAATGCTAACACTGCTCATCACAGGGATTTGTTTGAGGGACAGACTCTCTGGTCTTAAAGGCAAAAGGTTTTCTTTGTTCTTGGCTGTTTCTTTCCATCATAGTTCTGTTGATGATTTTGCTGATGTTCATTTAAATGTTCACTGTATGCAAAAATATATATACATTAATAATTTTACTTCATGGTGTCAATCTTGTATAGTCCAAAATTTTAATGTTGCTGTTTTTTTCGCAGCAGCAATGAACATACATATGACCATAATATAAATTACTAAAATTCACTAAAATTACTAGCAGAAACTGTGGAAGAAATATGACTTAAATACCCAAGTGTGACGCATTTTGCAGTTATTTCTCCAGGGCTGGGCTGTGTCTGGTTTGAGGCAGAGTATCTTGAGCAGACCAGCTCATTAATGCAAAGTCTTTCAAATGAGAACTCACACAGGGAATGAGCTGAAAGCTTTTCTACAGCCTGCTGATTAAGCAGTGCACACCGCATGGAGTGCAGCTTGAACCTCTGAAACCTCACTTGGTTTTAATATCAGCTCACTTCACGGCCCTGGCCGTCATTCCCTAGCAATATGTTTGGTGGAATTTCCATTGATCTTTTCATTGATCGTCAGTTTGGGTAACTGCTTAGACTGGCTTCATTGGTTTTAGATCTTATCCTACATCTCACTGAGGTGCATTTGTGTGTTAAATGTTCTTCAACACTTGTTTAGGATGCATTCACAATGGAGGCCTTGCTCCTGCTTTCTGCAAGTCATGAATCCAAGCTTTTATGCTGATTGGCATTCTGGTTTTGACTTCGGTCTGACATTTGGGTCGGATTAGCTTGACTTGAGAAGGCGGGATAATGTAATTATTACTGGTATATCGCTGGGATTTTATTTCTGGTCATATCAGTAAGGTCAGTCGTCTTTTTTTTATGGACTGCCCATGCATTTGTCTGGAAAGCTTACACCATATTTAATGACCAGTAGAAATAATCTTAGTAACAAATTATTTGAAAAGTAACTACTGCACAAGTATTTCATAAAGAAATGCTGGATAAATTATGAAACGTCAAAATGAATGATATTAAATTTTATAATAAGTTTTATGCAACCTTTTGAGAGAATGAAAGAGCAACATTAGGCGTTGACATTGAGATACTGTGTTACTGTTATTTTTTTTATTAGCTCGTTTTTATTAACAACCCATTCGTGATGCTTTGATAAAATGGGAGTAGACACGCGTAGTGCTTCAAGGGTAAAACATCAAACACACTCAGGGTGGTAATGCAGTACACTATGTGGGGATTTTCAAATTGTGGAACGTCTCTGTATCTTAAAGTTACTAGCCACATTTTGAAAATACCCATGTTTCTGTATCATGTTATCACATGAGTTGCAATCCTGATTATGGCTCCAGAGAAAAGTTTTCACGAGTCAGGTCAAGTGGGTTTTATTGTCATTCCTCTATATAGCTTGTATACATTGGATCAAAATGACGTTTCTTCAGTACCTTGGTGCAACACAGAACAGTACTCAAGACTACATAAAGTGCAATATGCAACAGTGTGAGACGAGTGCAAGACAATAAATACACAGGATAATAAATACACAGAACATGGACTGTAAAATGTAAACATGGACTGTAAACTGTAAGGTACTGTTTAATGGTGCAGCCCAAGTATAGCAGCCATATTGGCAGCAAAAATGAGTTCCATAATATTCAATAAGTGACTGATGTAGTTATCTAATGTTTGGTGTGCAGTGGTACTGAGTCTTTTCTTTTTTTCTCTCTCTCTCTCTTTATTTTTTATCTAATTCTATAGATCGAAAAATAGAAATTGAAAAAAAAAAATAGAAATAGAATAGAAAAAAATTCTTTCTTTTTCCTGTAGCGTAGTGGTAGAGGTGGGATTGATTAAAACATTTATTTCTTACATTTAATTTTTTTTTTTTTATGTGACACTGGTCATTTAGACCAAATATGTTTAGGCCCCATAATTCAGCTGTAGTGATATCTGACAGGATTTTCCAGACGGATTTTCTAACAAACACCACGTATTAAAATGCCTCCGATTCAGTGTGATTTATTTTGTTCACAGTGTTAATAATAAAAAAAGACATATGTTACTATATTAGGAGAAAAGAAAAACATTTCCTTGTGGCTTCTGTTTCTTCTTTCATCTATGAAAACAAAAATCCCAATGGCTTATATATTTTTCTTTCCTTCTTTTTTTAAACAATAAGCCTGAAATCATGAATTCAGATCACAGAAGACTTGCACATCAGACTGCAACTTATCTTTATGATCTGATGAGCAATATCATATCATGCAGTGATATCTCGCCCGTGGAAATTGGCTGCAATCTTCACCGCTAATGAATCGCATTAAGAGTGACGGAGTGGTGTTTCTAACTTGAGAGCAGATTTATGGGCTCAGGCTTTCTGAGTTCAATCCCAGGATTCAGTCACGCTATGGCAATGAGTGTGTAAACAGATTTTGATGCCGGCAGAACGATATAAAAGTTCACCTTCATAAATACCCTGCTGTTTGTATGAATAAACTGTTTATAAACTTTGTATGTAAAGGGAATGTTCATTGCAAACTAGCATAAAGTAACAATAAATCCTGCAGCTTATGTAACTTGTAAATGGAAATAAATAGTATTTCATTATATAGTGAAGAGTGCTGCCTCAGGAGCTCTTTGGTTTTAGATTATGTTGAAAGCCTCGGCAGCACGACTCATTATAGAAATATACAATGTGTAACGCAGACACACATATATGTAGGACATCAGGCTCTTAGTGGAATAAAACATGAGGATAGATCAACATGCCCAGTGGGGCTTTGCATGTTGTAAAGCTCATAAATGTTAAAACGCATAAAGCCATACTGACAAGCTGGAGGCATTTCAGCACGCTGGGGTTTATTTATAATGAGCACACATCAGTAAGAATATAGCAGCTCTGACCTCCTACATTAATGGAAGCCTTGTTCATCTTAATTAGGATCTACAGTTTTGCAGACATATGACAGAATTAGAATATATACTACACTTACAGTAAATTTCTTAGAGGAACAAATACAACAACACTAATGTGTCTTTTTCTCCATAAAGCCTGTATCTGTTTAACTTTGTCTTGCTAAAGAAAGAAGCACTTTTATGATATATTATAGGGTCAATTTCATCTCACAGTAACAAGGTGAAATAAAAGCGTTAGAAATAACTGGATGAAAATCAAAAACAAAAAAGGTGATTTTAGCCACTGTCTTTTGTTTACACCTGCCACCATGTGGCAATCAATCAAAGGCATGGTTTTGTTTTGTTTTTTGTTTATATTCCGGAGAATTCAGATGATAAATTTAAACAAACAATAAAATAATTGACATAAAACACATTGTAAATTATACATACTGTAAATAATGACAGATTATGTTCAAATAAATCACTGTCTTCACCTTGTTTTTGTTTGTTTGTTTGTTTGTTTGTTTGTTTTTTCCATTCTTCACCTGTCCAGTTTCAGTGAGTCTGTGCCCACTGTAGCCTCAGATTCCTGTTTTTGGCTGACAGGACTGAAACCTGATGTGGTCTTCTGCTGTTGTAGCCCATTTGCCTCAAGGTTGTGTGGATTCTGAGATGCTTTTCTTTTTGTTTATGCATCATTCTGTGTAAACTCAAGAGAGTGTTCTGCATGAAAATTCCAGCAGATCGTACCAGTCCGTTTGACCTCAGTCTAGCCAACCACAATGCCCCTGTCAAAGTCATCGAGATCATTGGATTTTTCCTCATTCTGATGTTTAATGTGAACATTAACTGAAACTCCTGACCAGTATTGGCCTAATTTAATGCACTGAGCTGCTCCCACATGATTGCCTGATTAGATAATTGCATGAATGAACATTTGTGCAGTCATTCCTAATGATTCCAGCTTATATAAATCAGGCGATGTAGCTGACATTTTATCATGGCTGATACATTGATTACTTTACTTTGGTTTGGGACATGTCATTCATTTCATTTCACACAAGAAGAAATGTGGCCATCAATTCAACTACACTGTTTCGTACAAAATATTGAATCTTTATGGGTTCTTCAGCTGTCCGTCTCTAGGAACCCTTAAAGTGTTTCGCAACCTGAAAGCATTCCACATTGAACCCTTAATTATTCAATGATACATTTTATTTTTAAAGAGTGTACTTGAGAAATGGATCATTTATTTTTGTCATTTCTTGCACTGTTTTACCAACTATACCATTACCACTGTATGATTACTTTATACAGTATAAAGTTCAATTGTATAATGATGTTTAATCATTTCTGGCTTGGTATTGTCAAAGCAGAATAATGTCAATTATATAACATAACAATGCAGTGTATAAAGAGCCTTTCCTGGCCTCTCCGACTCCCAGTTGTTGTTTTTAGCCACTATGCATGAATATCCATAAAGCAAACCCCCTGTGTTCATTGATATTCAGTAGTTGACTCTGGAAGCTGAGCAGTTCATCAGCGGTTTTCAGATGGGACAGTTATTCCAAGCTGGGATAAAATGTTTGTTTGTTTGTTTGTTTGTTTTTGTTTGTTTTGTTTGCATTTTTTGTCATGGTAACAGCACATGCATGAAATGATCTACAATCAGTAGTGTAAAAATCATCGAAAATCCTGAAAAATAAAATCCTCAAAAACTAGGTCAGGCTCAGTGGTCACCAACCCGCTTCCTAGAGATCTACCTTCCTGCAGGATTCATCTCCAATCAAATATGACTGTTTTAGTTGATCAAGGTCTTCTTAAGGCAACGATTAGATGGACAGGCGGGAAAGATCATGGTTGGAACTAAAGTCTTCAGGATGATAGATCTCCAGAAACAGGGTTGGTTACCACCAATCTAGTTCTGTGTAAGAAAAACATCTTACACCAGCTGGACAAAAGAAGGTCCACCTCAGATGGGCAATTCATCCTGAGGAGATGAGTAAGATACAGTATGTCCGAGTTAACAACAAGTCTTTTATTTTCTTTGTGGAGCTGCTGCATTCTGGAGTTTAAATAAAGAGCTGAGCAGCCAGCCAGAAACGCACTGCAAATGTCCTTGAAGCTACTGTATAAAACACTCGTACTAGTTTGTAAACACTTCTGTATGATTAGGATATATCTTTTTGCAGACAGGCTGCATCTTTAGAAACACAACCAAACAATGATTTTCATCTTAGTCAAAGGGTTGTGATTAATTAGGCATACTAAAATGTGCTTTCCAGTTTCTGAATAAGACATTTTTGAGAAGATTTACTGTGGTTTGAGCTACTCAATTTAAACTCTATCAATTTTCCTAAGGCTTTACAAGGTACCTAGCTTGAGGGTGAAATGAAATGGTCCACGGTGATACACTGTGCTTTGAGAGTTAACTCAAGACTTTAAAGGAATTTAAAGGCAGAAATGCTGTAAAAAAGAACAATGTACAGTTGCAGATATGTTACTGTAGCTCAAGGTTTTGCAGTGATCGGGTGAATGCTTATTAGTGATCTAAATCTACATTCAAATTTTCATACATGTGACAATAGGTCTCATTTACCAATCTTTTAGTAAAGGTTTGTTTGCGTAATTGTTATAGTAGTAATAGTGAACAAATATTTTCTGACGGATTTGCAAACGTTTCAGAAATGCTCGCATACGGATGTTGATCACCCCATAACATGCTAAGCGTGTTACCGACACAGCTCATTTGCATTTAATGACGCTTACTAAACTCCATTATAGTTCAAGTTCACAGACAGCTGGGAGCATGAAATGACTATAATATTAATAATAACAATAAGTGAGCACTAAATCTTCCTTCACCTGGGGCATTAGTTTACAGCTTAGGTCTAGGCCAGACAGCCCGTCCCATCTCAGTCTATGCAGCAGCATTTCTTTTGTCATAATTGGATGATTATTTTTTACATGTCATCATTGATGGGTTGGTGTTGCCTTGCTTTATTTATATTTTATATCGTTTAATCAATGGCATTAATATAAAACGACTGGGTTTCATAACATTTTCTCAATAGTACTCTTAATCCCTGACCTAGTGAACGTAATGGACGTCTACTAAATTATGTAAATGTGATAAAATAAGCACTTCAGACTGGACAGTGCATTCCATATATAAAAATGCATTAATCCATGCATATTATATGATTTTGAAGACAATCAAGTGAGGTTTATTTAGCTTTCTTAAGCATACAGTTGAGATCATAAGTTTATATTGGATAAAAAGTTCTATAGTTTGCAGTAGGTGAGGTAGATCTTAGCGTTTCGGTCACTTGATGTTTTTTTAGACCAAATTTCTGGCTTCACTGCACTAGGAATATTGTACATAATTATGTAACTAAACGTAAAAGATTGTTAAAAGTTACTCACCTTACTCCAGAAGAGAATATATAATACAGATGATACAATAATATGATATTTATGTACTTTCCCTCTGCTGATTCCACTTACTAATGTACCAACTTATGTAGCATAACTTAGCTAGCTATGTACTGTAGCTAGGGGGCAGTATGATCAAGAGGATCTGCTGCAATTTTGCTCATTGGAGATGTACTGTATTTATTGTATATACTCAGGTGTGTTATCAGTATGCATGAAAATAAATCTTCTTAATTAATTATTTTTCTTCTTTGTTCCCTAGGTGGCATCAGTTGCCTCAGGAGCTGGTACACTGCTGCTGGTACCAAATGGATTTTGAACTTCACTCATAATGCCTTTCTATGTTTTACGATCCATGGCAATGGCCTTGGCGTAATTGAGACTGAGTCGGTGGTCTGTCAGGTCCTCTTTGAATTGCTTGGACCATGTCTTCTTTGGCACAAATACCTTCCAGTCCACTGGTTGTTGCCGGCAGAGAAGCTGATATGGTATCCAGGTGGTGTTCATACGGCAGACATGTCCAAACCACTCAGCTCTCTTAATTGAGTCGTCTCTCTGACTGTTTTTTTGGTTGGAGCATCTTGTCCGGATGGTCCGGATGGCAAAGTCAATCACGCAACACCCAAAATCTGCCACAGGCATTGCATTTGGAAATCCTTCAATGTGTTCAGCTCTGGTTTGAGCAGAGTTCTGGTTTCTGATCCTTACAAGAGAATTGGCAGGATCAATGTCTGGAAAATGTGGATTTTGGTCTTTACGGAAACATTGGCCTTTTTCCATAGACACCATTTCTCATAATGGTGTTGATCACGGTGTTGAGCAGCAGAGAAAAGATGACGTCTACTTGGCAGACTGCAATGAGGACATGGAATTCTTCGGATAGATCTTTTGGGATCCACACACAGCAAGTCAATCCCTTGTATGGTGCTTGGATGAGCAAAGTACATAAGACCATCCATCCATCCATCCATCTTCTACCACTTAATCCTTCTTCAGGGTCGCGGGGGAACCTGGAGCCTATCCCAGGGAGCATCAGGCACAAAAGCGGGGTACACCCTGGACAGGGTGCCAATCCAGTACATAACACAATAAGTAAAAACACTTATTGATGAAGTCAGTAACCTCTTTGGTCATCAAAATGTCAGTGATTCTACTGTTTAAAATCACATGAAATGAAAGGAGATAATGATAATGAGTCTTTATTGATCACATACATATTACAGAACAGTGAAATTATTTTCTTTGCATACCCCAGCATGTTAGGAAGTTGGGGTCAGAGCACAAGGTCAGCCATGATACAGCACACCTGGAGTGGAGAGGGTTAAGGGCCTTGCTCAAGGCCCCAACAGTAGCAGCTTGGCAGCGCTGGGGCTGGAAAACCCGACTTTTCACCCGTTATATTAACTGAGCCTGTCCACAAGGCAGATTGGTTTCATGGCAATCCTGATTGTATTGAGTCTTCATTAACTAGTGCTTGAAACTAACTCATCCATGATCCCCCTGCCCATATTGTGTATCCACATCTTAATATGCAGTGAAGTATACTTTCTTACAGAGTGTGCTTTAAACATAAACAGGCTGGTTCTTTTTCCAGATGAGTAGTATAAAAGAAAATGATTCTAATCCTATCATCTGGAGTCCTCTCTTTTTCTTCTCTGCAAGCTGCCATCCTCATGAGGACAATGTTTTAATTTCAACTGCAGATGCCAAGGAAGATACAGCCTAATGAAATTTTTTGGAGGAATTATTCAGGTCACACATAAGCTAAAAGGAACAAAGCTCTCTGCATTTAAATGTGCATTACACACAGACATGTTGGTAGCTTTAATAATCCTGACAGGCCTTGTGCGAGCTTACTGCTATTACAGTATTAAATGCGCACTCTTGCTCCCTGAACACAGCCCTGTGTAGGTCTCGGATGTAGGAGGATGCTATTAAAAATAGTCTCATTGATGGAGCTCAGAGCTGAAGGCAAGTTAGAATTGGCCTTGTGTAACCTAGTGAGATTCGCTCATCTTTAATTCTGGTTCACATTTTGGAGATCTCATGTTCTTGCATTCTCATGTTTGGATGTGAAATGTCGCACCATGTGGCTTGCCAACGCCATGGGGTCATTCCAGAGCACTGTGATACTTGTGTTGTTTTTTTCTTCATCGCAATTCAGTTGGAGAAACGTTTAAATCCCCAGTTTCCTGACATATTTTTTTAATGAAACATATCAATTTGAGACAATTGAAACAATTTAAGAAATTTTTTTACATACATCATTGTGGTTTGTGAAACCCTCCTACCCACCAGGAGCAGTGTGTAACACCTGAAAACTATCTTCTACGTGTGCATATGAATGCTGATTTTCTGAGTCCTAAAATCCTCCAGAACAAAAAGTCCAGTGGTTGGAACCCTAACCCACACCGTGCTGTACAACATGAAAGAACACATAAAAACACTTACAGTTTGTACTTCTGCAAGCACATATCTGTGATCCGGTCAGGAGGCTGTGTATAGATGCAAGCACAGGGTGAAGTCTTCATACATTGCAAAACCACACCAGAATTTATGGAATTAGACAACAAAGAAGAGCCAAAACAAAGGTGTTTCACTGTAGGAATAATACAATAAGTGCTGGGAAAACGAATCCTTGCAGGGTAATTTGAAACCAAGTGAATTCTTGTTGAAAAAATTTCTGGACTCTTTTCACTCGACTACATTCAGCAGTATTTGCAGCTTTGTATCGAAGCACAATTCTAGCAATCACGGAATGATGACTCTTTAGATGTTAAATGTATTGACTTGCTGACATCACATACATTGTGTCTTTATTGTTAGACAAGAGAGGAAATAGTGTGTGCAATCCTGCAGCCATGAGCATAATCTACAGCTGTTGTCTGTAGTGTGTGAATGTGTGTGATTGTGCCCTGTTATATTTTGGCACCCTGTCCAGGGAGCGCCCCGCCTTTGTGCCCCAAGTTCCCTGGCATAGGCTCCAGACTCCCCCATGACCCTGTGTAGGATGGATGAATACAATAATGTGACCGTATCACTACGTATGAAGCCAACATGAAACATGGGGGAAAAGGGACTTTTTGTTCTGCAGCAAGGGGCACATGGATTTTCCAGTTTTTCCATGTCATATTGTTGCATACAGTATAATATGCTATGAATACTGTAATCATACACTAATCATCCTGCTTTCCAATATACCTAGAACTATTCCTGTAGCAGCTTTTGATCGTGTTCAGAGCTAGAGGAACCCTGTCATCTAATGCTGGAAATATTGTAGCCTCCTCATAGACCTTTCCTACTTCATTGAAGAAAATATTACAGTCAATATCACTAGATAGAAACTGATCCCCCAGGGCAAAATACATAAACCTAATTACATTTATAGAACATTAATTCAGCATACAAGCCCAGATCTGATAGCGGTGCCAGCTGCAAGGCAAACCACAAGTTTATATTAACACACTCGCTTTAATACGCTAGCACTAGCTTAGTAGGGGATTTGTAAATAATGAATCAGCACTGATTCATAACAGTCATTTTAAAGAACATGTCTGATTGTATTGGCATTCAAAATTCTTTTCCATTTGTTAAGAAGGCTATTAACAAGCTAATGATTCTTAATAACAGGGAAAATGTCAAGGGGAAAAAACCTCAGTGACTTTAACTGTGGCACAGTGGATGGTTTGAGGTTGTTTTCAGAAACTCCTGATCTCCTGGGATTTCCGCATGCAAGAGTCTCTAGAGTTTATACAGAATCATGAAAAAACAGCATTTCAGCAGGCAGAAACTCCTTGTTGATGAGAGAGGTCAGAGGAAAATGCCTAGACTGGTTCAGGCTGACAGGAACCTGAAGGTATCTCAAAAAATCACACTTTACAAACTTGGTGACTAGAAAAGCATCTCAGAACACACCTTGAGCCGGATGGGCTACAACAGCAGAAGACCACATCAGGTTCTATTCCTGCCAGCCAAGAACAGGAATCTGATGCTACAGTCGGCACAGACTCACTGAAACTGGACACTAGAAGGTTGGGAAAAGACCAGGATTTTTATTATTTCTGTTTATTATTAACTGTCCAGTTTCTGTGAGCTTGTTCAAAACGTCCTGTTTCTTTGGAAACCTTGTATTATGCTTAACTTTGACCATTTTCTGTATATATTGTAGGCATGATTTTTAGTGTATAATCACTCAAAGTTGTTTTCATAGACATTTTTTGTCTCCTGAGGTACAGGTTGCAATAGCCAATCACAAACATGAGCACTGTTGGCTGTTCATCATACAGATCAATGTGCAGCAACGTGCATGCACTGCACAATAAACACAGTAAGAAATATAAATAAATAATAGCATGGCCTTCGGTAGTAATATGATGTAGTCTTATGATTAATGGTGCATCTAAAATGGTGCTAGTCCCTATTCTGTATGAACATGAACGTGCATTATAAGTATTCTATACAGTTCCTGCTTGAGTACATAATTTTGACATTATGTGCGCAGTGGATATTCAAGTGCCAAAAAAAGTGCCCTATGTAGCGAATAGGGTCTTGTGCTTTACCAAAAAAAAAAAGTGTCACATGCACTGTGATCCTAATCATCCCAATCATAGGTTGTAAAACTACTATTTTTTATTTATTTATTGCATTTGTACAGTAAGTCGAGCTATGAAAGTCAGCAAGTTGTGAGAAATAACTACCTGAGGACTAAGGAGTCTACACACACTCATGAACACAGAAACTTACATGAAACACACATTAAAACATATCCACCAAACCCTTAGTAAAAAACATCTCTGGCATCATTATGAATGTTCGGAACTGCAATCCGAAATGCTAATGAGTAACTTTTTCAAAGGGAATAATGACCAGCTCATCAGAATACATTCACTCTGAATAACGCACACCTTGCTGGAAATAAGCAATTTGAATTAAATGTCTGAGTGTGCTTGATATGGTACTTCCATAATGATAAATTGCATTAAAAATACATGTGAATAAATTTCTTCATTCTGCATATGGAGTACACAGGAGTTGTTGTGTACCTGTCGTCTGTATATTGAGGTTTAGTTGTAAATCATAGTAAAGTTACAGAGCATCAGGAGATAATGCAAGGGCGTTAATCCAGTATCATAAACCAAACAGGCAAGAACAGGTCAACATAACTAGGACTAATAAACAGAAACTAGGAAAACCAAACACATACAGTGGTTTGAAAAATCTACACACCCCCTGTTAAAATTGTAGGTCAGATCTTTTCCCACTTTAAATTTAATTGAGCAACCATCCATCCATCCATCTATTTTCCATAGTGAGTTCCTACACAGGGTTGCAGAGGAGCCCGGAGCCAATCCCAATCACACACCCATTCACACACTACAGGCAATTTGGAAATGCCAATCAGCCTACAATGCATGTCTTTGGAGTGGTGGAGGAAAATGGAGTACCAGACGAAACCCCTGATGCATGGGTAGAACACGCAGACTCTTCTAAGTCTTCTTCTTCTGAAGCGATTCCCTTGTTGACTTGGATTTGTGCTTTGGCTTGGTATTGTGCTAGAAGGTGAGATTTTTCTTCTTCAGCTATTTAACAGAGGCCTACAGAGCTTGTGTCAAAGTAGAGTGGTATTTGGGGCTATCCATGAATTCCTCTTTCTTACAAAGAGCCCCAGTCCCAGCTGAAGAGAAGCAGGTGCATAGCATGATGCTGCCACCACCATGTTTCACCATGGATATGGTGTTCTTTGGGTGATAAGCTGTCTTGTTTGTGTACCAAACATATCTTTTAGAATTATTCCCAAAAGGTTGTACCTTGTGCCCAGTAGACCATACACATTTTGCCATATGGTTTGGGGTGAGTTAGGCAGGAATTTATTTATTTATTTATTTATTTTTAAATTTTCATGCGCAAGGTCTTCCATCTAGCCACCCTACCCCATACATTTGACGAAAATTGCAGTCATATGCAGGGAGTGACCAGTACTTGTAAATAAATGGTAAATGTGCACTTATATAGTGCTTTTATCCAAAGCGCTTTACACTGTGTCTCATTCACACACACATTCACACACCAATGGTAGCAGAGCTGCCATGCAAGGCACTAGCTTGCCATCGGGAGCAACTTGGGGTTCAGTGTCTTGCCCAAGGACACTTCGGCATGTGGAGTCACCCGGGCTGGGAATCGAACCGCCAACCCTACAGTTAGTGGACATCCCACTCTACCAACTGCACCACAACCGCCCAACTGTGTGTTGCCGTGTGTCTCTGGCAGCCCTTTTTCCTTATGTCCTTTCATCCATTTTAAACGACTTGGTAATGTTACTGTGGTGCCCAATTTTCTCCACTTCTTGATGAAGGCTTTCACAGTGTTCCATGGTACATCTGATGGTGAGAACCTGGTCTGAGGAAGCCATCTCAGCACTTCAGGACTATTTTGAGCACACATAAATTTTTAGTGTATTTACTATCCTCTGAATTTTTGTTTTGCACTTATCTCACACTGTTGTGTGTCGCATTTTATGTAGTCTTGTTGTCACGTATCTGGGAAACCTGGACTCCATTTCCCATCAGCCACTGCACTACACCACATGACCACATGCGCCACTTCATGCACCTGATTCACGTTTCTGTTAATGAGCACTCATGTGTATTTATAGTCCTTGTCTGCACTTTCTCCTTGTCTTTCGTTGGTTAGACTCACGTTGTTTATGTCAGTGTCTTTGTTTCATGCCACAGAGTTTTTGCCAAGTGTCTTGTTTTGTAGTCTGTTTGTTTGTTATTAAATATTTAAAATCTGCGATTGCTTCTGCCTCAACCTCCCAAACCCTGACAGAACGAAAGACCGCGAATTAGAAGCAGCAGATTTAAATATTTTTTTTGTTCACGATGGATGCCTGGTACAACAACTATGCGGAGTGGTATCTCCGGCTCACGGAGCAGGCAAGAAGGGCGAGGGCACTGATAGCTCAGACTAGCCGCAGTCTCCAATTACCATCGCGGTACAGCGCATGCACCATTCCACACCCGGATTTTGTGGTAGAATATGCCAAGCTACACGGGTTGGAGTGGATGCTCGAAGATGAGACCGAATCCCGCCCTCCCTCCCCTCTTCTGGATATCGCTCTGCCGTCCCGTTCGGCTGAGGTCGTCGCGCAGCCTTCCCGTTCGGCTGAGGTCGTCGCGCAGCCGTCCCGTTCGGCTGAGGTCGTCGCGCAGCCTTCCCGTTCGGCTGAGGTCGTCGCGCAGCCTTCCCGTTCGGCTGTGGCACGCGCTCAGCACCCTGCTCGGCTGTGGACGCCGCTCAGCACCCTGCTCGGCTGTGGACGCCGCTCAGCACCCTGCGCCCGGCTGTGGACGTCGCTCGGCCTTCCTGCTCGGCTGTGGACGTCGCTCGGCCTTCCTGCTCGGCTGTGGACGTCGCTCGGCCTTCCTGCTCGGCTGTGGACGTCGCTCGGCCTTCCTGCTCGGCTGTGGACGTCGTCGGCCTTCCCGCTCGGCTGTGGACGTCGCTCGGCCTTCCTGCTCGGCTGTGGACGTCGCTCGGCCTTCCTGCTCGGCTGTGGACGTCGCTCGGCCTTCCTGCTCGGCTGTGGACGTCGCTCGGCCTTCCTGCTCGGCTGTGGACGTCGCTCGGCCTTCCTGCTCGGCTGTGGACGTCGCTCGGCCTTCCTGCTCGGCTGTGGACGTCGCTCGGCCTTCCTGCTCGGCTGTGGACGTCGCTCGGCCTTCCTGCTCGGCTGTGGACGTCGCTCCGGCCTTCCTGCTCGGCTGTGGACGTCGCTCGGCCTTCCTGCTCGGCTGTGGACGTCGCTCGGCCATCCTGCTCGGCTGTGGACGTCGCTCGGCCATCCTGCTTCACTGAGGACGTCACTCTGCCTCCATGCTCTGCTGAAGACGCCGCTCCTTTAGTGTCCTCTCAGTGTGTCACTCCCCCTTCCTGCTCCACGGAGGACGCCGTTCCCCCCTCATGCTCCTCCCTCATGTTCCTCCCTTAGGCCTTGCGGAGAACCTCGCTCTTCTCCCTGGCCTAGCGGAGAACCTCGCTCCCCGTGTGCCTCGCGGAGAACCTCGCTCCACCCGGTAGCCTCGCGGAGACCCTCGCTCCCCCTTTGAGCCTCGTGGGGGACCTCGCCTTCCTCTTCTGCCCCAGGAAGGAGCTCGCCCCGCTTCCATGCCCCGCCCAGGACCCTGACACTTGTGTCGTCTTCTGTGTTGCACCATGGTCCTGAAGAAGCGTCATTTCATTCCAATGTATTCACACTCTACAGAGGAATGACAATAAAAACCCACTTTACTTGATTTGACTTAACTTGATTCACAGCTTGTCATGCTGCTAAGAAACCCCAAATCACAAAGTCCTGTGTCTTAAGACTTTCCCACAGAGGAAAAGTTTCCCCCAAAAGAACAGCTTGTTCTCTGATTGTAACAAAGCTATGATACTGGAGACTCATATCAAAATAAATAAATAAACACCTCCTTACAGGAAGTTTTACCATATCAGCAGACATACAGTATGTTTGTCTTTGTTAAAAACGTTATGTTTAGCATCTGCCACACCAGTGCTATAATTATACCACAGTCCTATTGAATTCCTAAATCTGATTGGTGAATCAATTTTCTATAAAACCAAGCCTGATAGAACTGCCGAGTTCAAGACAAATCTTGCAATAAGTGCAAATGTTAATGCGCTCATTCTAATACATTAACTATTGTACAACTATATCTATATCTGCTCTTATAGGAAAATAATCAGCATCAGCAGCATGGTAACATCATATCAGCATCACACTACTCCTGCGTTGATTATTTTCCCATAACAGTACAACCATTCATGTTTTACTGCTTTACTGAATCGACACATTCTGGCAAATCAGGTATGAGAGTTAGACAGCACAGTGGTGTATATAACAAATAATTGAGACACAGTGAGATTAATAACCTTGAACAGGTGTTAGTGATGATAAGGCGCTTTTGAGGGTGTAGCAGTGAAGAAAATGGTGTTCCTGTGAGACAGGAACATAAAATAACCATGAGGTCTCTGTATCAGAAGAGTTATGAAGGTTGTTGACAAAGTTGTAGGAAAGATAAGCTGTCCAATGGTACATATTCAATAGGCTGTGAATTAAAGATAAAATATCAGATTGTGTGTCATCATTGTGCCTTATTTTCTGAAGTGATCTATCTGATAACATAAAAGAGAAAGATATTTTGTGTATTTTTTATTGTATATATATATATATATATATATATAGTAGTTGCGTCACGCTAGGTTCTGCACTGATTTTTACACTTGAAATTTTACACAGAACTCCATAAATGCATTTAATCAAAGGACAAATTCAAACTAGAACCTCTCACTTAGTATTCAGTTGGTCATTTGTAAGAATATTGGGGTATTTGGACTTTTACTTGAATATTATTGAATAAGTATAAATAATAAAGGGTTGGGTTTTTTTTTTTTGTATTAATACCTTCCATCCATCCATCCATCCATCTTCTACCGCTTACTCCTTTTCAGGGTCATGTTGCATTAATACATGACACTTAATTTAATCAGTTGAAAAACATTTTCTTTGTACTTAAGTACATTTAAAAGTAGAAACTTTCTTTACTTTGTTCACTTGAGTATGCTTGAGGCTGTACACTTCCACATTAACGGAGTAAGATTTTGACACATTATCTATACTTTCATGTAAGTATAATTCCTCAGTACTTTGTCCACCCCTGACTGTGAGAAGAAAATGGAAATGAGATCTTGTTGGAGCAGATAGCACAGTCATTGTACAAGTCTTTAACATCACACACATACTCACACACGTTTGTGTTGCTTTCCTTATGAGGACCTTCCATTGACATTATTATTAATGAAGCGAATTAATGCTAAGCTACACCTAAATAGAACATCTAAAAATCTAACCCTAACCTTATGCTCAGTAACCTAAAGGAAACATTTTGGAGTTTAAGTTTGCAGTTTATGAAAATTAAATGATTTACCATGATATCACACACACACACACACGACATGACATGACAGCCTTAATGCCAAATTGCAATCCTTTAATATGTCCTTCATGCTTGTCATAAAATCGTGATGGTTGCCATAGAGACTTTCAGTGATAGGAAATAGAGGAGTGTGTGTGCACGTGTGCAGAAGCTAAAGAAAATCTTCACATAAAAGCCTTCATCTCCACCACAGACCCTTCTGACCCCAAGACCAATGTGCAGAAAGTGTGAACATAACCCTGTGTGTCACTCTCGCACAGCATCGGGCCACAGGCAACGCTCTCCTGCACTCCACTGAATAAACCAGAGAGTCATTAATGTTTTTGCTGCTTTGTGTATGGGCTTCTGAAGAGGCAGGTTGAGAAGGAAAAGCACTTTCCTTTGTGGGTGTATCCTTTGTGTATGCCTGTTATTTTTTTATTTTTTTATTTAGTCTAAGTCTCATTCTTTTAAAGAAATTTGAAGGACACCAGGTGTGTTTTCAAGCTTGGTTGAAAATAGCATAGAGTGTCTGGAGGTCCAAGTGGAGCAATGAACAATATGTCTCAAATATGTCATTTGACTTATTGCGACTTGCTGTAGCATGAGATTTAGATTGAACTCAATGTGTGTAGATTTAGCAGCAAAAAACTATAAACAAGCAAGGCTCAATTGTTAGCACATACCGTACACCACCTTACTTGTTAACAAATGGAATAAAATATGTATTATTTACTGTTATACCACTGCAAAGCTGGATATACATTACTTGTGGGTATACATTATTTGGTATCCATCAGCTCTGACACGATTTCTGGCATAACTGGCATAACTCGAAAATATAACAGTGGAACTGTTTGGAAGACAGGGATCCCATTACATCTGGTGTAAACCAAACACAGAATGCCACAAAAAGAACATCATACCGATGGTCGAGCATGGTGGTGGAAGTGTGATGGTGTGGGGATTCTTTGCTGCTTCAGGGCCTGGGAAACTTGCAATAATTGAGCACATGAACTCAGTTCTCTGCCAGAAAATCCTAAAGGAGAATATCTGGTCTTCAGTCCCCATGTTGAAACTCAAGTGCAAATGGAATATGTGGCAAGACAATGATCCAAAGCATAGGAATAAATCCACATCTCAATGGCTGTGCAAAGAAGTGTGGGTCAGAATTCCACCACAGCACTGTGAAAGACTGACTGATCTGCAGATATCAGAAGCATTTGGTTGCAGTTGCAGGACAACCAGATTTTAATTTTGCACATCGGGGATAGGTGCTGGATAACTTTTTTAGCTTCAATAAAAATAAAAATAAATGAGCTGTATTGTGTGTTTACTCAGGTTGCATTTGTTTTATCTTGAAGAACTAAAACTATTTAGTATGAGATATACAGAAACCAGGAATACTTATTCAAATACAAATACTTTTTCACATCACTGTATATAGTGGTTTATGTGACAGACAGATGTTTGAGAGCCTCCCATAAACCACAAACGAGACAGAGAAACAGAGTGCGAGACCACTTGGCAGTGGTTTCCATACACACACACACATGCACAAAGGCATGAGTTTTTGTTGTTTTCTTTTGTGTTTTCAAAGTCTAAATAAACATGAGCCGGGAGCTTAGTTAACATCTCGCCTGTCTCTTGAGTCTTCCTCCACATTCTCACACTGTTCAACATTGTGATATAAGAAGAATGAAACACCTCAAGACATGCTGTTGTAAGGAAATAATCAATTTCATATCACACCAATCTGCTGTTGATTATTTTCCTTCAGCTGCAGACCCCATTGTGATCCCTAATGCCTTTAAAGTGTAATGGTGGTAGTTTTTAATTGAAATTATTTCATGTAATTTAACAACTGCCCTTAGACTTCCATTATGTTTAGAGTAAACAGATTTTTTTAAAATCTGTTAATATAATCATTTTCAAATTATCATTATGTCTTTAAGTGCAAGCGTAACGGTGGTTTAGTGGTTAGCATGTTCGCCTCATACCCCATACCTCCATGGCCCTGTGTGTGTAGAGATGACATGTTCTCCCCATGCTGTGGGGGTTTCTTCTGGGTACTCCGGTTTCCTCCCCCAGTCCAAAGACCTACATGGTAGGCTGGTTGGCATGTCCAAAGTGTGTGAATGTGTATGTGAGTGTGCCCTGTGATGGATTAGCACCCCGTCCAGGGTGTACCCCACCAGGGTGCCCCATGCTCCCTGGGATAGGCTCCAGGTTTCCCATGACCCTGTAGGATAAGTGACATAGAAAATGGATGGAGGTTCGTAAAACTTTTGGTATAGTTACTGGGTTATACTGGTTATACCCTTAATGCACATTGGGTTATACCAAAACCCTTAATTTCAGAAGTCATCAGAAATACAATAATGAAACTCCATAGACACATTATGGGTCTTCTCTGGAAATATACAGAATATCAATCATCAGGTCTTATGGTATACAGCTTATTTGTAAGTCCTCCTCCATTCCTCTGCTTTCTTCAGCATAGTTCAGTCTGTCTGAAAAAGAAAGTGAAGAGCTGACACTTTCAAATGAGTTATAGCATGGCCTACTTTCAGAAGTCACAACAACGCTGAATACAAATGAATTCGACAGAGTGTAGCACCAAATTTGCATGCATAAGGAGAAATGTTTCTGTCAGTCACTCTGTGTGTATGTGCATTTTCCGTGTTTACCAAAAGGAGAAACTGTACTTGATCTGATCTTCCAAATCACATTAACTTATAACAAAGTTTGTAATAAGACCTTGGCAAAAATGTCTCCACATCTTTTTACAGGTCTTTTCCATACTCACAGCACACAGTCACTCAGATCATAACAGACCTGCCGACATCTTTGGTTCAGCCACAGCACTTACGATTTTGATCTCTTGCTACAGCAAAATGGGAGCCACCTTTTCTCAGCTAAAGCAACGGTCAAACTGTATGCGATTAAAAGTTGTGGAAAGGACCTAAGACATGAAACAGCCATATGCATGACTAACAAACTCATCATTTGAAATGTTGATCCTATCCATTTCCAATTAGAAGTGAAAGAAATGTGTCAGGGTGCGTAGCGGTGACCAATCGGACCAAAAACATCTTTCCGTTGTCTTTATGCAATGCCGTCATTCGCACTGTACTGCCTACATATAGTTCTGTTTGGATTACGAGGTAAAACAATGATACTTAGTGTCTGGTTCCTCAATCCTCTATAATCCAAAGCTTAAGAAATACAAAGACAGCAATAAAAGGAATAATACATCTGATGTTGTGACTATACCAAGCGAGTTGAATTACAATTATAGCAGGCTAATACATATGTTTTATGTTTTTAATAGCAAAATTGGTCAATATCTGACAAATAATGTCCACATCTATAATTTCATACACCAATCAATCATAACATTAAGACCACTGACAGGTGAAGTGAATAAGATTGACTATCTCATTACAGTGGCATCTGTCAAGGGATATATTATTTAGCAAGGGAACAGTCAGTTCTTGAAGACGATGTGTTGGAAGCAGGAAAAAAATGGGCAAGCATAAGGATCTGAGTGACTTTGACATGGGCCAAATTGTGATGGCTAGATGAGTTGGTCAGAGCATCTCTAAAACTGCAGGTCTTGTGGGGTGTATCCGGTATGCAGTGGTTAGTACCTACCAAAAGTGGTCCAAGGAAGAACAACCGGTGAACTGGTAACATTTTCCTGGGATTTGAACTCTCCCATTCTGGGATTTGAATTTTCCCATTTGCCTGGAGTTAAAAATGACTCGTTCTGATGTGACCTCTGATCATGGATATGGAGCATGAATCCTGTGTATTCCCAAACCAATCCACTTTTGCAGCAAAAACAAGCAATTAAGTACATTAAATACTATGAGCAAAAATATGAACTGCCAGGGGTCTCAGAAGACTAGTCTGGGAAACACTGTACTAAAGACTGATCTGTGCTCCTTTCTGAACAGGAAGCAGTTTGCAAAAGTCATTCTTCAGTACAGATATATCCAATCATGCCATGCAGCTCCACGGCAATGGGCGTATGCTGCCTTTCATTACCCCTCCCTTCCCCCACTGGTAATTATTTACCTTGGATTATTATTTACCAGTATCAGTATCTGTGCATCCCGATTCATAAATGTAGCTTCATAAATTCAGCTTCCATTGCCTTAGCTTTAGCTTAGTTTAAGTCTAGACGTCTAGGGGTTTTTTGGGTTTTTTTTTTAAACATCTTTAATGCACAGTAGCTGAGCAACATTATTTGTAAAGTACCATCTAACTACAGAAGTACTTCTGATACTTTTATCCACCTGCCTCTCTCTCTCAGTTGTTACAGGTTTATACATTCCACAAGAACATACACTATCAAGAAAATAAGGTGTTAGGAGGACTATTCCCTAACTGGAAGCAATTTCAAATTGAACTAAAAATAGAAAAATACAATTCTAATGACACATTAACTAAAAAATAAATATTTTTTTCACTTTACTGAACGAGCACCCTCTTGGCCTGATATGACCGTTCTATTATCATCCATTTCTCACTCACCCAAGGTGGCGACCTGCTGTTCTGCATGAATAGCAGGAGTTCGTCTGCTAATGAGGGTCAGGAGTGAATCAGCACGCCTGCAGCTCATTTGACATTTTCATAACATCCTGTGAAATCCACATCTATAATGCATTGTAGAGCCACATATTAAAAACTATGGTACATTTAACATGCATAAGAGAGCTCGTTTCATCAATATGTTTCATCAATCATTTGATGTGTGTGTGTGTGTGTGTGTGCGTGTGTGCGTGTGTGCGTGTGTGTGCGTGTGTGCGTGTGTGCGTGTGTGCGTGTGTGTTTCCCAACCAAGGATTTATAAGGGCATTTCAATGGGTTTATAAAACTGTGACAGAAATGACAATGTAACATTAAATTCAGTTGTAAAACAAACTATATACACTTAAACATTGCTGTAAATTTATAGTATGAATTGTACAACCAAAATACTGTTTTATTATTCTACAGGATTATATAGATTGTGAAATTAGACTAAGGAATGCACTATTTTACTTTACAGTAAAATACCAGAAAAACACAATGCATTTTATGCATGAGTGAGAATGCTAAGGACTGTTTTTTTGTTTTGTTATGTTTTTTTCTTTTTTTACAAAATCTGAAAATCAGTTTTTATCCAAGCAATATTTTAGTCGAACACAGAAACTCTTTGATGTAGGTTTATATCGGTCTGTGTACATTTTAAGTATTTGTTAATTTGAGGTTTACAAAAACAAAATATTGTTGTGTGTTTTCTTGGTTTTGTCTATAATGGAAGAAATGGGAAATCGGGAATTTATTTTATTATTACGCACAAATTTAATATGCAGATTGATTATTAGACTGGATTAATAGGTTGGCCTAAAATGCTGATTGTCCCTCACTGGTCAACCTGCATGATTTCTTATCCCTATACCCTGCTTCTTTTTTTTTCGGTTCAACTTCATGCATGATACAAACAGTTAAAATGTGCATGGACCTGTACATCTATTATTAATAACTTCAGTAAAGCACAGAACTTTTGGCTTTTCGTGCAAGTTAATTCAATGGTAGAGGTGGGTGAGGCTAGTTGAGGGATGTGGTGGTTCAGTGAAGGTGTACAGATCAGAAGGTTGTGAGTTCCAGCAGCAACAGTCTGCCATGGTTCGGCCTTTAACTTCTCCAGTGTATCCTGCCTCAGATAAGTCAAAGTGAAATGTACACCAATGAACTGTAAATACATTACAGTATTTTGCTGTAAAAATATTTTACAATTATTTATCATAGATTTACATTGCTGGGATCTCTGGTGCCAGTACATTTTTACAGCAGGTTTTTATCATTAAAATTGTCAATCAGTGTGTGAATATATGTGTGCATGCTGCCCTGCAACAGACTGGCTTTCTGACTGAATCTCCCACCGTGCATCTGGGTCTTTGCATCTACCTCGGTTGCTGAAGATGAACAAATGAATGAATGAATGAATGAAAGAATGAATGAAAATATAATAATCAACATACAAAACATTAGTAAAGATGTTATCATATTTCATAAGCTGAAAAGTATCATGCTTTAAGTAACATGTTTTGCAATTTATTACAGAAGTTTCCCTTAAAATCGCAAGCAGTAGGTAAGGCATATAATTTAGGCTGAAGGAGTTTGGCTGACAAAAACGTTTGGAAATCCCTGATATATTGCCAGACATGAAGCAGACAAAAACCCATTTTTCCACTACATAGATTCAATACTACACAAATTAATGAAGCTGTTCATTTGATTCAGTACAGATGCTGTTTTGGAAATAAACTGCCTTGAGTCAGCAAACAATATAAACAGGGTATAATTTAGCAATAATTCAGTGAGATGGATTGATAGCACCAGAGCAGTAATGCTGAATTTACTGTAATAAATATTATCGGTGGAGGCAGCTGCTCACGATAAGCAAAATAAAAACAGGTAAGTGTGAATTGTAGTACATTGTATTGTAGCGAAAATAAGCTTGAATGTATGAAAGCACATCACATGTCAAATTCAAATGAACTGTAATGTTTTGGTTTTGTTCAAAAACAAATGCAAATTAAAAAATGTGAATTCATTTTCTTGAGTGCACTTTAATTCAAATTCAATTACAAAACATATATTTGCATTTGTATTTTTTGTGTAATTACAGTCCAAACTAAATGGGTCTGATTCTGGCATTTTTAAATAGTCATAGAAATCCTCCATCCATCAATCCATCCATCTTCTACAGCTTACTCCTTTTCAGGGTCACGGGGAACCAGTAATCCCACGAAGCATCGGGCACAAAACCTGGACAGGGTGCCAGTCCATTGCAGGGCACAATCACATACACACTCACACACCCATTCATACACTACGGACACTTTAGGACACGCCAATCAGCCTACCATGCATGTCTTTTGTCTGGGGGAGGAAATCGGAATACATGGAGGAAACACTGCATGCAAACCCCCACAAGCCACCGTGCACCCTCATAGAAATCCTTCCATTTGCTATTGCACTTCAACTCAGTCAGATATTAAATGGCTTTGCAATCTTCTTTAAGCAATCTTGGGAGAATAACTTGTGTGTTTAAATGGTCACCACTTTTATAGCGCTTTTATCCAAAGTGCTTTACCCATTTACACACACACTCACACACCAATGGTAGCAAAGATGTTAACTTGCCATCGGAAGCAACTTGGGGTTCAGTTTCTTGCCCAAGGACACTTTGGTATGTGGAGTTATGTGAGCCGGGAATCAGAACATCAACCCTATGATTTAGTGGACAACCTGCTCTACCACCTGATGCGAATGGGATTGTCTTGCTGCATGCCACACTTTCACTTGAGATTCAGTTTATGGACAGATGTCCTGCCATTTTCCTTTAGAATTTGCTGGGATAATTCAGATTTCATTTTTCCCTCAATGCTGGCAAGCCATCCTGGGCTAGATGCAGCAAAGCAGGCCCAAATGATGATACTACCACCACCATGTTTCACAGATTACATAAGGTTCTTGTGCTGGAATGCAGTGTTTTCCTTTCTCCAAACATATCACTTCTCATATAAAACAAAAATTCAATTTTGTTCTCATCTATCCGCAAAACATTTTTCATGCCTTCTGGCTTGTCCATGTGAGCTTTAGGAAACTGCAGCAATGTTCTTTTTGGAGAGAAATGGCTTTCTCCTTTCAACCCTGACATGCACACCATTGTTGTCCAGTGTTCTCCTGATGTTGGACTCATGAACATTAACATTAGCCAATGTGAGAGAGGTCTTTAGTTGCTTAGAAGCAACCCTGGCTCCTTTGTGACCTTGTGGACTATTACATGTCTTGCTTGAGCATCAACAACTTTTTTTCTGAAGTCCTCAGAAATCTCCTTTGTTCATGACATGATACATTTCCACAAACATGTGCTGTTCATTAAACAAAACAGGGTGCTCACTCACACCTGATCATCATCGCACTGATTGATGTAACCTGACTCTAATTTCACCTTCAAATTAACTGCTAATCCTAGAGGTTCACATACTTTTGCCACTCACAGATATGTAATTTTGGATCATTTTCCTCAATAAACAAGTGACCAAGTATAATATTTTTGTCACGTTTGTTTAATTGGGATCTTTTGGTCTACTTTTAGGACACTGATGATGTTTTGGGTCATATTTATTCAGATATATAGAAAATTTTAAAAGGTTCACAAACTTTCAAGCACCACCATAACTTTCAAGCATCACCATAAAAAAAATATATATAAACAGTTAGTTGCAGTTCTTAGACCAAAATGCCTAGTGGATAAGCGAGGTCAGAGGAGAAAAAGGAAACAGGAAGTCTACAGTAACTCAAATAACCACTCTTTACAACTGTGGTGAGCAGAAAAGTATCACAGAACACACACAGGTTCAAGGCAGATGGGCTACAGCAGAAGACCACATCAGGTTTCACTCCTGTCAGCCAAGAACAGGAATCAGGGGGTTCTGTGGGCATTCTGATATGCTTTTCTGCCCAACATCCTAAAATAAAGTGGTTATTTATGAAGAATGAATGTATATGTAAATGATTTCTGGCCTTTTTTCCTAATTGTATCTTCTTTACAGAGTTAAGTTCAGATCTGAGCACTCATGAGAGGGTTCATGGACAGCAATGGTAAACTAGGAGGTTGCCACTATAGCCCACTCCTTCATGCAATCACTGAGATTGGATGATGGCGGAGTGGAGGTGTGCCATGTTGCTGAAAAGACAACAGCAAAACTACATCCTTATGCCTGGTGAAATAATAAAATGTGCACTTTTACTTGTTGCTTCTTGATGATTACTACTCCGCCCCCTTCTATGATGGACAGCTGGCAAATAGCTAAGAATCTCCTGCCATTCTGAAAGACATTGAACGATCAGACATTTCTCAGAAGTACTTCAAAGGAAACCAGATTTCTGTAAAGACTTTACATCACCATGTTCGTTGTTAAAAGTTAAAAGCTACACAAACAAAATTCAAAGAAATTCACTTGGCACACTCACATTTTATCCTGACACTTCATCACGGTTCAATAAATCAATCCCCCATCAATCACCAGCAATATTTTTCCATTTGTCTGATTATTTCCCTAACGCTTGCTACAATTTAAAACAACATAGCCAAATTCCGTTGTACCGATGGATGTTTTTGAATTGCTTTGTGTATTGCCTGATCTATTATATATCAACCAAATAATAAAAGTCATCCTGAGTCTAACTACAGGAGGGTAATAGGTGAAGAAAAGCTTTACTCCACACGATCCCAATTATGTCCAATCTGAGTAATACAGCTGAAATCCCTCAGCAGCATGTTTATCGAGTCTGCAATGTTACCCCTCTTACTCCACTGCTCAGTCTTATTGAAATCAATGCAGGTATCTGGGCCATTAATTTGCCTCTATAAAGTTAGCACTCTGCGGTTCCAAGTCCACAAACATCCAGCATTGTCTTTGTTTTATTTTAGCACCAGCAGAGGTGAGGAGAATAGCGATGAATTCTTTTCCCTTTAGCAAGAAAGACAGAATAAGTGGAAGGCACTTTTTTCTTGCTATCGACTGATATAAAGTTATTTCAGCTTTAAAAATCCATTCCTCCACTGCATTCATGGATTTACTGCAGCTGAGCTCAGAATGCTTCGTAGATCAAATGCAAGGAGCGCTACTTCAATCAATACACTATTCGGGATTAGACTGTCTGGGTCCTCCTGGTACGCAGTCAAGCTAGAATTCATGACACTTTTCACACTGCTATTCACCAGGAAGAAATGCAAAGACAGGTTTATCATAACCGTCCGTATCCAGTCAGGACGTCGCTTAGAGTTGGAGGGAATGCTTTTGCTGGTGGTGGTCTAATCCTCAGCTGAGTCTGTATAGTCATACAGACACATTTTCCATACAGCTTATTCAACACTGGGTCACGGGGAGCCTGGAACCTATCCCAAGGAATTCAGGGCACAATAAGATACGACAAACAATTTGGAAATGCCAACCAGCCTTTAATGAATGTCTTTGGACTGGCGGACGGAAATCTGAGTCCCTGGAGGAAACCCCTAAAACATGAGGAGAACATGGCACATAGTTCACATACGCAGGGCTGAGGCAAAATTTTAACCCCCAACCCCAGAGGTGCAAGGCAAAAGTGCTAAACACTAATGA
This sequence comes from Ameiurus melas, assembly GCA_012411365.1. Lineage (NCBI taxonomy): Eukaryota > Metazoa > Chordata > Actinopteri > Siluriformes > Ictaluridae > Ameiurus > Ameiurus melas. The sequence goes on along the minus strand of CM022754.1, from coordinate 35,859,292 downwards.
AGCCCAGGTTGGAAGTTATTGTATGATAGTGGAAAACTGGCTTGTGGGTGGGAACTGGCAGGTGACCAATGCTTCAACACTTGTCTAAAAGCAACCAATAGGAAGACGGTATGTGATTATGCTATGGTGAATCAAACAAAACAGGATTTCAAAGAAGAGGGATTTGTTGAATTGTGGCAGAAGAGGATATGGCACTTTGACAGGGCTAAAAGGGACATAGAACAGAAAGAAATATCTGGTCAATTATAGCTTCCTGTGTCCCTTTTACATAAAGCACACTTTGAATACCTACCATTCATGGCTTTTACCCAGCTATGAATGGCTTGAAACTCCTCTTCTTCATATGATTTCCTTGCTTCTATTATACTGAGGGTTGTTTATCTGACTGATGACATGAGCAGTACATAGTCATTTTCTTTAAAGGCAGATCTAACCTTAAAGTATATTCAGGTATAATCTGAAATGGATGTTATTACACATTCTGATGTTATTGCATGTTATGGAACTCGATCAAGATTTTATTCGACAAAGATTTTACATCTTGGTCAGTGTGACAATTAACCAATCTTAAAGTACTGCTGTATTCATACAGTTGGCTTTAACTTTACTTCATTAGTACAGATTTATCAGTATTCTTGTACAGTTTTCTTTTACAGGCCCCTAACAAGTTCCAAAGTAAAAAAAAAAAAAAAAAAAAAAAAAAAAAAAAAAATTGTGTTAAGAATATCTTATGACACTTGAACAAATGTACACTGAAATGTCAGACAGGTCTAGCAGAACTAATAAGCAGAGGAGTTAGCATTACAAATACTCCAGAACTATTTCACATTATTCTATATGAACCCTGGAGATGGTTGCGCATAGAAATCCCAGGAGATCAACAGATTCTGAAATGCTTAAGAACCAAGATTCCTCACGAAATATTTAAATAAATGAATAAAGAAAAAAAATACTTTCCTGCATTTATTATTTAATACTTTGTACCCTGACCAACTGTTATGCCCTAACTCTGCAAGAAACACAGAGTCTACACTGCATTTGGACATCTCTACAGCTCTTTCCAAGCCTTTTCGGGGCCAGATGGCAGGCTGGCATCTATGTCTCAACACTTTGGAGCTCTGAATGTCAATGATCCTGAATAAATAATGAGAACAAAAACATACAAAGCCAAACAACACACATGAGCTTAGCTAATGAGATCCCAAAGGTGACAAAAGTAGCCTGATGGCAACCTAAACAAGCTTTGCCAATTGTTATCGTAATGTTGGGTGGCACTTCTAATGCAATATAGCACTTCATATTCGAGCACTTAAAAACAACAAATGTTAGAGAGGTGACTGGCTTCATTTCAAGATTTTTTTTTTCCAGCATAGGTCATAACCTGCAAGCTGATATATGTGAAAAAAGCCATGATTTTAACTCACATTCAGGGAGCACAAACATATTTCTGCTGCTGACATTGTAAAAACTGCTAAATGGTCTTTTCATGGGCTGTAAGTCTGTTTAAGAGCTCTGCGTTTACAATGTTTATCTTCTTTGCTGACTGCAGCAGAGCCTGAGGTCAGAATTACTTACTGAACAATAAACGTGTTTGAATTGAGACAGATTTTCAGTCTAGAAGTCTGATAGGAACAGTTCGGTGTCTCTAACAACTTCACATCCAAGTGGAGAGATCACAAGTAACAGGTGCAGGCTTGCAACTTCATTTAATAACTTGAATAGAAGTGTTGTATCTAATGGTGTGATTGCTGGGTAGCAATGTGATTGTGCCCCCAATCATGGAGTTGCTATGTTTGTTCTCTGTATGTCCATGTGGGTTTCCTCCAGGTTCTCTGGGTTCCTTTGACTGTCCAAAAATATACCAATAGGTGGTTTGGCAACTTTAAACTGCCCCTTAATGTGAATGAGGGTGTGAAAATGTCATGTACATGATGCCCTCTGAGGGACTTGCATAACCCATTCAGGGGTTATCCTGGACAGGGCTTCGAGTCCACCACTGAACATAACCCTGAACATGTTAACCCTCTTACCCCATATGGCCGAAAACCCGGCTTGCCCGTTTTTGATCTATTCCCGTAAAGACGATATACCAGCTTGGTCATCTATGCCAAATCCCCATAAGCCTGATATATTGGCTTTACAGTGTAAACGTTATCCCCGTAAGGCTGGTATACCGGCATTACTCTGTTATGATTCCTTACTTATCTAGTTCTATTTTTTGAACCAGAAGCTTGATGACGTCATGATGTCACCATGTGATTACGTTATTATGCCGTCATTACGATGAAGCTGATCCAAGCGTGAATATTGGTATAATAGTAGAAGTGAAATAAAAATGCCAAAGCGAAAAGCTAATCGTGTTCCAGCTAAAGTTACACCTACAGTGAACACAGGTACATCTAAAACAGTGAAAAAAAGAAAAAACATACACAGTTACACAGGCGAGAGCGAGGATTCTAGATAGTGACAGCAGTGAAAGTTCAGACGATAGTGAAACCAAAACTGATAGTAACGCAAACTCTCCTGATTCAGACCATGATCCGTCTTCATCTTCAGCATCAACCAGTGCGATTGACACTGCAGGGGTTTGGAGTCATAACCTGACCATTTCTGTGCGTTTGTGAAAACAGTACCTGCTGGTCTGATTATCACCAGAAACTTGACTTTTGGTGCAAAAATGCATTTATTTATTTATTTATTTATTATTTACTTGAATTTATTCAAAGGCATTGACCACGCTAATGCTCGTATGGTGCTTCTAAATGAGTAGAAGGATTTTAAGCAAGCATTTTTTGTCATTTCTCTAGTTAAGAATTGTGATCTAAGCAGAGTAAAAACATTGAACTGCTTCATTTTCAAAGTAATATTACACAAATACATTATTATAAGTTGTTTCAAGGCCTAAAAATGTTAAAAATTTAAATGTTGATTTTGGGGCCAATTTTGGCCCGGGAACTCAGGGTTGGCGTGCTGTTTCTATGGGGAATATAGGGTTGTGGGACATAATACTGTGGGAACGTAGGGGTAAGAGTGTTAATGTGCTTACTGAAGATAAATAAATTATTGATAATAATAATACAGTGTCACGTTATACTACATGTGTAATGCAATGGCATGATCTTTATCTGTGTCTACTCCATGCTCCAAATCTGTTTCTATTTGGATTTAAACCCAAAGTGGGTGTGACCTAAACTTTTTTTTAATAGAGATGTTAGCAGGACTGTTGTAATCATGCACTTGCAGTTATTTGTGATAACTCGTAGTTATCTTGCAGTCACTGTACCAGGTGCAAAAATTGGAATGGCACAAGTTTAGTCTCAATATACTTATAATATGTATCAACACAGAGTCCTGTTTCAGGAAGTGCTTTAGCTTGTTGGTAAATTTTTGCTCTTCAAACTGTTTGATCTGTACTAATATTAGGATTTTGTACACAACTAACTACTTTCATAAGTTACTCTAAGAGCATCTGGCAAATACCATCGGTGTAAATGTAAATGTAAACAGTGTGGTGTGTTTACATTGAATGCATTAATGAGTTTTATTAGGCAGAATTTCAGTGTTTTAGATCACACTGAGAGTCAGAGGATAAACACAAGTGTAAACATCTATCAAAAGCGAGTGATTAAGGGATGAACTCTGTAGATAACGTGGCAACAATAATATGCTGCAGTAAACACTGGTTTATTGGTTATATATACAGTGCCTTGCGAAAGTATTCGGCCCCCTTGAACTTTTCAAAATTTTGACACATTTCAGGCTTCAAACATAAAGATAAAAATTATTTTTTGTGAAGAATCACCAACAAGTGGGACATAATTGTGAAGTGGAACGAAATCTATTGGATATTTTAAACTTTTTTAGCAAATAAAAAACTGAAAAGTGGTGCGTGCAAAATTATTCGGCCCCTTTACTTTCAGTGCAGCAAACTCACTCCAGAAGTTCAGCGAGAATATCTCAATGATCCAATGTTGTCCTAAATGACTGATGGTGATAAATAGAATCCACCTGTGTGTAATCAAGTCTCTGTATAAATGCACCTGCTCTGTGATAGTCTCAGGGTTCTGTTGAAAGCGCAGAGAGCATCATGAAGACCAAGGAACACACCAGGCAGGTCCGTAATACTGTTGTGGAGAAGTTTAAAGCCGGATTTGGATACAAAAAGATTTCCCAAGCTTTAAACATCCCAAGGAGCACTGTGCAAGCGATCATTTTGAAATGGAAGGAGTATCAGACCACTGCAAATCTACCAAGACCTGGCCGTCCCTCTAAACTTTCAGCTCAGACAAGGAGAAGACTGATCAGAGATGCAGCCAAGAGGCCCATGATCACTCTGGATGAACTGCAGAGAACTACAGCTGAGGTGGGAAAGTCAAAAGCAACACAGCTCATCACCATCAACACACCATCCCCACTGTCAAACCTGTTGGAGTCTGCAAAAGACCTGAAACTGGGACGGAGATTTATCTTCCAACAAGACAATGATCCCAAACATACAGCAAAATCTACAAAGGATTGGTTCACAAATAAACATATCCAGGTGTTAGAATGGCCAAGTCAAAGTCCAGACCTGAATCCAATCGAAAATCTGTGGAAAAAGCTGAAAACTGCGGTTCACAAACGCTCTCCATACAACCTCCCTGAGCTCAAGCTGTTTTGCAAGGAAGAATGGGCAAGAATTTCAGTCTCTCGATGTGGAAAACTGATGGAGACATACCCCAAGCGACTTGCAGCTGTAATCGCAGCAAAAGTTGGCTCTACAAAGTATTAATGCAAGGGGGACGAATAATTTTGCACGCACCACTTTTCATTTTTTTATTAGTTAAAAAAGTTTCAAAAATCCAATAGATTTCGTTCCACTTCATAATTGTGTCCCACTTGTTGGTGATTCTTCACAAAAAATAAAAATTTTATATCTTTATGTTTGAAGCCTGAAATGTGGCAAAAGGTTGAAAAGTTCAAGGGGGCCGAATACTTTCGCAAGGCACTGTACATATATACATATATATATATATATATATATATATATATATATATATATATATATTTTTTTTTTTCATTCATTTATTTATTTACATTATTATTAGCATAGGAGGATTTTGAACAGGGGGATTACTGGTTAGCAGTTTGCCTCGAGCCTCCAGGATCGGAGGTTTGAATCCTGCATCTGCCCTGCGCGTATGGAATTAGCATTTTCTCCCTGTGCTACAGGGATTTCCTCTGGGAACTCCAGTTTCCTCCCCCGATCCTAAGACATGCATTACAGGATGGCTGACATTTCCAAATTGTCTGTAGTGTGTGAATGTGTGAGCAGTTGTTCCTTGTTGTGGGTTTTCACCCTGCCTTATTATAAGTGGTATGGAAAACAGATGGATGGATAGATTTCAGTGAATGTTGTGAACTCCATAAGGTAACCACTAGTCTTTAACATATTTCAATTACATTATAGTATGTAATTTGTTAAAATAGAAGATTTACGAATCATTGCGATGCGTGTATAAGTTTTGAATGTTCCTTGGCATTGGAATATTGAGTTGGCATTTAAATAGGAGTAGGCTATCAATAAAAGTGCCGCAGTCACCCTGAGGACAACGTTCACATGACCCCAGTGTGCAAATGTAGCTTGCACGTTGACAGCTCTCTCAAAATAATGGTACCATTTAGGTCCCATTTGCCTGCCTGTATTGATATATACACTGAGTAAATTTGTACCCCTCTGAATAATTAGCTCACACTTTATGCCAGGAGGGGAGCTTAGTGGCTCTCCTGAGGAACCTTTCTCTCTGTGGAGGAAAACAAAAGCTGCTTGTTTGGTAAAAGAAGTTCCATAACTGTTGCAAGTGAAGATGTGTGTGAAATGCTATACTGCAGCAAGAATTCTGCTGACATTTAGACTAATAAACCCCAAGACTCCCAATCAGTTTCATCAAACGTTATATAATCATTTCAAAAATATATTAGTTGTCACAAGGAATGGTAGCATGGACTGACTGTAATGTCACATCCACCAGAGTCATTATTTGGGAATCTTTTTCTGGATTGCATGCCGGAAGCATCTCCTAGTGTTGTGCGTTATTCTGGCACCTCGGGTGAACTTTACTGTCATGGTAATCTTGGTAGTTTTACAGCAAGCAAGAATGGCTGCTGTTTTCTCATTAGCCCCGGCTGCATTTTCCAAAGTGCTAATGCCATCCATTTCACAGCATTCTGTCATTATAATCCAATGACCCACGTCTGATTAACTCATCTAACTATTCATGCACTCGATTGCGGTGTTTTTGTGCCACAAATAAATGTGTGTATGCTCCCTTCATGGTGGAAATGTAATTAACATACTAAACAGGAACAGAATGGCATCCATGTTTATTTGGTTGCAAGGTTTGTTTATTCATGAGTTATGAAAACCTTTGCAGAGGTATTTAATGAATACTTTTGAATCTACTGTTGCTTTTTTCAGAAATTGTTTGGACTGGCCTCATTAATTTGAGATATAAGACATTTGTAGATGCTTTGGCTGTAGTGAATGGGGAAGTGAGTTTATCTGAACTAAAAGAGTCATGTGACATGGTAATGGTGATTGTACTTGTTTTGTTCCAGAGTTTCCAGAGAGCTGCACAGAGACATAAAAAAAAAATTGTCTCCATTGCCGAATGTCCCTGTGTGTCCCGATACCATACCCCCTCCACAAATGCCCAATACCATCCCTACACTGTCCCCACATGCCCCAACACCATCTTCTCCACATGCCCTAGCACCATCCCAAAAACACTATCCCCACATGCACTAACCTCATCCAAACTACATCCATGCATGCCCCAAACCCCATCACCATAAGCCCTTACATTGCCCCCACTCTGTCCCTTTATGCTCCCAAACCATACCATCCCCATATGCCTTAACACTGTCCCCACTCCATCCCAGTACTGTATACACCAACACAGTCTTCACTCTGTCCCCCTTTGCCCCAGATCCATTGTCACGTGACCTTACACCATCCAACACTATCCCATCATCCCTTAACATCATCCCCAACCTATCATGGTCCAAGGTGCACTGCGAAGGAGCCACTTCTGGTCCACTAATATGGCGCATATTATGTGTAGCCTACACCAATTGGTAAAGTTTTAACATCATAAGCACTGGCGTACATGTCTGTCATCACCAAATTCTGCTGAACATTGGAGAATAAAGCTCAGGAGCCATAAACGATGAACTGTGGATGAGCTACATGGACTCTGGCTGCTATGCGAACCAGAACATGGAACCGCAGTATTGCCTGGTTTTGTTGGCCATAAGAGAGGGCACCGGAAATGGTGTGCGAGGCAGCGGAAGCATGGAAAGTGAGCCGCCATCCCCAATGTTGTCACCACCCAGCCTCCACATGTCCCAACACTGTCCCTAACACCATCCCCAACCCATTACTACATGTCTCATTGCATTCAAGTACTGTATGTCTCATCGGATTTTTTATTTATTCACAGCAGAGTGGAAAATGTATTCATATTTTACATCCATATTTTTGTGATATATCTTTATTGTTATGATTCATCCAATACAAAGTAGTTAAATAGCTACAGAAGTGAACTACAGAAAGAGTAAAAAAGTCAAAACACTTCAGGCTATGACGAGCTGCTGCGGTGATAAGGTTTTTTTTTTTACCATGCCTGGAGCTTAACCCTGTTTCCTTAAAATCTACAGCATTACTGCTCTCAATATTCCCATGCAGCTCTTCAGTGCAAATATCTCCCCAAGAGCGGTGTGCAGTCTGACACCTTCCTGTGGCTGAATAAACTCAAACATGCTGGAACTGGGACAGAGAGATGTCCAGACATAGTTAGATAAGAGATTCATTCTTGCTCTGTGAGCTGTCTACCACTTGTGAAAATTTCTGTACTAGCTTTTTAGCGCTTCTTGCTAAAAAAGTAGCACGACATGATGACTTAATAATAATGCATACCGCAAATACATGCCGTGATGTTATTCATGGGGTGACAAGGAGGGGAAGGACACAATGGCTCTTGGCACCACATAATTATCTATACAACGAAGGTGCTTTAGCAGAATATTTGTTCCTTGTTTAAAAAAAAAAGTGGTTTAATGTTCAATTATTGGTATGATTACATAGTTGCTCTGCAATTCCTAATACATGCAACATTTGGTCAAAACACCTCTAACTCCAGAATGCTGATTTAAATCCATCCATCAATTTTCCATTTCGCTTATCATACAAAGGATTGTGGGGGACTCTGGAGCCAATCCCAGGAAACTCTGGGAACTAGACAGGGGACACCCTGGACAGGGCAAAAACCCAGCGCAGGGCACAATCACGGACACATTCACACACTACAAACAATTTGGAAATGCCAAACAGCCTACAACACATATCTTTGGACTAGGGGAGGAAACCAGAGTACTCAGAGGAAACCTCCAAAGCACAGGGAGAACATGCAAGCTCCGTGCACACAGGGGGAAGGGTGGGATTCAAACCCCCAACCCTGGAGGTGTGAGGCATATATGCTAACTAATAAGCCAATAGATTAATCATGCTATTTTGTAAAAGATATCTCAAGAGATATACTCGCTTTAATAAAGGTTAATGTCTATATGTCTTTCATTCTATCAATAATTTACTATATTTAAACCTAATTATGTTCATGCATGATACCAGAGTGCTGATTCCTGCCTAACCGCATCCTTCATCTCTTCGCAGGTTTTTTTTTTCCATCCAGTTTGAACTGCCTAAGGAAAAGTCAAATCCCTTAGAAGCCACAAGTACACAACTGACATCCAATTCTCAATTTTGAAGATCTTAAACTCAATATTTGGTTACCCTCCCCTCCCACTGACACATTCTGTGGTAGAAAAGGGAAAGTAATGAGACTATGGATGCCTGAAAGCTAGTGTGTAATTTGGACGGGCGTATTCAATCAAGTCTAGGTCCTGTTCAATTTCCACCCTCTCAGGCAGTGCACTGCCTATTTACTCTGACAGACAGGAGTTTAAAAAGAAAAAAGAAAAAAAACATGGACTATTTTGATGATATTAAAGAGCCTATAGCCACGTGGCTATGATTAAACTCACAGTCTGTATGCTGCTCCCAAAAGGGACAACTCTTAAGAGTTATAAAGCACAGAGCAACACAAGGAGTAACAGCTATATTGAATGTTGTCTGTTTCTTTGATTACTATATAACCAAATTGCTTATTATCATCTGAGCCGAAAATAAGAAATATGCTCACAGTGCACGGTGCTGAGAAACTAATGCATGATTGCATAACTGCTTTTTGAATGTGTTGCTGGCTTGCTGCCCTGCTGCCTCTTTAAAGAATCTCCAGATTCTTCAAAACTCAGCAGCCCAGATCATAAACATGGAAGAAACCAAGAGCACATTACCCCAGTCAAATTCAAGCTACAATCAGTGCCTGTATCTTGTTGATTAATGTTAGATAGTAACTTGCTACAAGTATGGATGCTACTTGTTTTTCACTTTTTAGTACCAAGGCAAATGTGGTTTAATGCTCAATTATTGACATGACTTCATAGTTGCTCTGTAGTTCCTCATACATGCAACATTTGGACAAAACACCTACAACTCCACAATGCTGATTTTTGGTAAATCCATCCATCCATCCATCCATCCATCCATCTATCCATCAATTTTCCATACCGTTTGTCCTACACAGCGTTGTGGAGAAACCTGGAGGCTATCCACAGGAACTCGGGGCACAAGCCAGGGGACACAACGGAAAGGGCGTAAGCCCATCACAGGGCACAATTACACACACATTCACACACCCCATTCACACACTACAAACAATTTGGCAAATGCCAATCAACCTACCACACATGTCTTTGGACTAGGGGCGGAAACTGAAGTACCCAGAGAAACCCCCAAAGCACATGGAAAACATTCAGGCTGATTAATGTTGGACAGTAACTGATGCTACTTGCTTTTCACGTTTCTGTAGCAAGGCAGTAGCAGTATCACATAGGATTAAGCTACAGCTACAGATAACAGTTTCTTCAAGTAATGAGAACATGACATTTATGGCCATATTTATGACTATGCTTACCGAAAATGAAACTACTGTCGACATCCAAAATTTTAAACACCAATTTATGGAAACACATTAAGGTGAGTAGCTCATTATCTTTTGCTTTTGCTGGTGCAGTTGTTGTTATTGTTACTGTTGTTGTTGGTGGTGGTGGTGGTGGTGGTGGTTACAAAGATGATCAGGAGTCATCAGGTGTTATATATTTTCTGTTGAATTTATTCAACAAAGCAGCGACTTATCAAAATAGCCTAAACAAATCATGAACGCTGACCTCAAGTATTTAGTCTAGTGGCTAATATAAAATAACAAGCAAGAAATTGCAGCAAATAACCAAAATGCAGCTATTTAAATCAATATTATATGGATCATTGTATGCCCTAGCTAGGTATTTCTATAAATTAACTAAACCAAAATTAGTCCTAGAATGAACCCCCATTTTTATAATGATGATGATTATGATTTACAATTACATGTTAACTGCTTCCTCTTAAAAGAGTGTATAGGAGAAAATGTCATGTTGTCTGTGAGGAAGCTGAAACATAGGCGTAATTGGACCTTACAACAGGACAATGATCCCAATCATACATAAAATTCAACCCAGCCTTGCTTGCAGAAGAAGTCCTGGAAGATTCTACAAGGCCATCACAGTCACTTGACTTGAACCACATAGAAAATCTCTGGTGGGATTTGAAGAAGGTGTTTGCAGCACACAAACCCAAGAATATTACTGAATTATAGGTTATTGCTCATGAGGAATGGGTTAAGATTCCTCAGCAACACTGCCACAAGCTGGTGTCGGCTATGCAAAAGGTTGCTTTACTAAGTACTAAAGATGCTTGCCATGAAGGGGTTGGATAATTTTGAGAATTTTTCCAACTCGCAGAATCTGCCAACTTTTTAAAATAATAGGGATCATAAAAATTGCATTTTGTTTTTTATTTGGTACTGCCCTGAATGAAGTGGCTATATGATGCTGAGATCCATCTTTTAACACTCAAGGAATCATACACAACTATTACAAAAGGTGCAAACATTTTCTCATGCTCAAGAAGACAACACACTACATTAAGAGCCAGGGGATGTAAACTTTTGAACAGGATGATCGTGTAAATTGATATTATTTTATTTAAAGCTCTTGTTTTTTTTTATTTAATACTGCCCTTCCGGAACTACATAAGATACTTATATGTTCCCCAGAAAACAAAATAATAATTTCCACAGATCAGCTTGACAAGTCATTGCTGAAAAGTCACTCCCCCCAACACTGTTGCTGATCTCCTGAAACAGTATAGCTCATCCGGCACACTTCACTCAGCTGTGACTACTGTCAATCTTATATCAACCCTAATATATATTTCAGTTCAGTTCAGCTTCCCCATTCTTCCATACAATGTAACACCTGTTTATTTCTAGACAGTAGTTAAGGCTCTGTTGTACTGACCTGGAGTCTGTGAGTTCCAATCCTAGGTCAGTGAGTTACTTGCTGTTCTGCATTAATTTCTCATTACACAAATGATGTCCATATTCTAGTTATAATTGTGTTATAACTCAGCAAAACTTTGGAGCAGTTTCATTTGTACAGTGTATCATCACTTGCTTTACATATCTCTTTCATATGATGATGATAACCTGCTCCCTTGCCAACTCAGGCCCACACATCATTGTTCTCCAATTGCTCACACTGTAGGTTCACATCTATTTTAGTCTGTTTCTGTCTAGACACTGATGCAATTAATCAATATTTCGATGTGGGTTGTTTTTTTTGTTTTTTTTTTAAACACAGTCAGCCCCCACAGCTTCCAAAACCCAGTGGTGCATATTTACTAACATTATCCAGCTTAACACAGCATTTCAAAGCACTTCAATGTTGTGTACTTACTTGCAAATGAGACTGCATGCTTATGTATCACATGTCATGAGCACCCCAGTATTTAAATCATTAAAGTCATAGAACCAGATATTGCGGAATAGGAGCTGGATTGGTTAGGAGTGAGGCGGAGTGAATCGCCCTAATTGGATACATAATGTATGATGATTTCTGCACTGGCATCAGTTTTGGAGACCTGAGGGAGAATGTAGATTTATCTACAAAATAATAGAGTAGGAGCCAATCCTGGGAACACTGGACGTGAGGCAGAATACACATTGAATGGGAAACCAGGCCATCACAGGTCACCATGAACATGCATTCAAACATACATTCACACTTAGGGGCAATTTATCCTAGCTGATTGTTACAAATTCCCTCTCTCAGCACACATCACAGTTCACTGCATGACATGTTTTGTTTTGGTGTCACATTTACGCACATTGGTTTGCATTTCCGTGTGTTTTTGTTTCGGTCTCTCTTGATTTGTTGGTCTATGTATGTTCTGTTACGCCATAGTACAGTACCTTTGCGAAGTCATAGCATGCATTTATTGCTACTTTAGATTCAAGCTGAGTTTTGTACATCTTTGTATTTCCTGGTTTTGGCCCTCAACTGTTTTTCCCCCAAGTTTTCTGATTATGGCTTATCTTCGTGAAATGTTACCTACCTGTGTTTTGAACACAGCTATGGACCATTGCTGGATTGCCCTAAATAAAACATTTTCAGTTTGTGCTCTTGCATCGTGTCCTCACACACTGTATGTTACTCCAGTTAACCCAGTATGTTTTTGTGAGGTGGAAGAAAAAACCTGGAGAGCCCGAAGGAAACCCATACAGACACAGCAAGAACATGAGAAACTGCACAGGCAGTGACCTGAGCTCAGGGTGCAAAGAGGAACCATGGAGTGATATGACATCTTCAGTTTGTAAAACTTATTATAAATCCTCAAAATATTTTTTCCTTATTATCCCTAATTCCCACATTCTCTCTAGCATGACCACAGTTCCAAGTACCGAGAGTAAATTTGGCTGCTTTTGTTTTCACGCGACTGCATCTCAGCTCCTGTTGGATTTGTTCTCATGGCCATGCATTTTTTCCACCTTATTTTCTTTATCGTGCTACTGAATTCCCTGCACACTCTTTTTAAACATCCATTTAGGCCTGTCCCTGTGGTAGAAAGTTGAAATGCGATTGCATATAAAGTCTGCACTTGCATTCAGCGCATACACTGTATTGTATGACATGATGTATTGAGCAAAGCAGAACTGCACCTCTAACAAGCAGTCACCATGCATGAGAAATCTATTTTCATTTCCCGGGAGCGATAAAGCACTACACTGTATCATTTTCTATTGATATGAGAGAGGCAGAATGCATGTCAGTCTCACTCCACAAATAGATGAGTGTAACAAGTAAACAAAGGGATGAAGGCATAGGCAGAAAAAACAGTAGAGGATGGATTGTGCTTTTATATGGGCAGATAATAACCAGTGTGCGTTCCAGGGAAAGTGTACATTCCAGGACATCCACCATCCTGCCTTTGCTTAGATGCACAGCCTCTTCCCAAAGCCGAGCAATCTCACTAGCTGCTTCATGCTTGCAAGATCTCAAAATTATCATTGATAGGAAAACAGTTTTCCATTTATAAATGATATTACTATGTTCTACTTTCTACACAGTCGCATAAATAATAATTAAAGCCAGTAGGTGTGTGTGAAAAGGGCCCTGTGTGTGCAGAGTTTGCATGTTCTCCACGTGCTCCGGGGGTTTCCTCCGGGTACTCCGGTTTCCTCCCCCAGTCCAAAGACATGCATGGTAGGCTGATTGGCATGTCTGAAGTGTCCGTAGTGTATGAATGGGTGTGTGGATGTGTATGTGATTGTGCCCTGTGATGGACTGGCACCCTGTCCAGGGTGTGCCCCGCCTTGTGCCCGTGATTCCTGGGATAGGTTCCAGGTTCCCCCGTGACCCTGAAAAGGAGCGCGTAGATGATGGATGGAGGTGTGTGAAGAGGTATATATAAACTGTGTTTCTGCTCACGATGTTTGTAAAGAGTAGTTATTTGAGTTACTGTGGACTTCTTGTGAACCAGTCTAGTCATTCTCCTATGAGGTGTTTCTGACTGCAGAGCTGCTGCTTATTGGATGTATTTTGTTTTTTGCAACATTCTGTGTAATCTCTAGAGACTTTTGTCCATTAAAATCCCAGGAGATCAGAAGTTTTTCTAAAATACTCAAACACAGCACTTATGGCACCAACCATGCCATGGTCAAAGTCTCAGAGATACATTTTCCTCTTTTTGATGTTCAATTTGAACATTACCTGAAACCCTTGACCTGTATCTGCATGATTTTATGCATTTCATTGTCTAGTCTTGATTGGCAATTGGATAATTGCACGAACGAGCCTTGTACCGGTGTCCCTAACAAAGTGTATTTACTGAACTGCCAAAACACAATACCCATCACATATACACACATTATATTATATTATATATATATATTACATATATTATATTATATGAAAAACATGTTACAAGTGATATATTGAGCGTAAATAACTTCTATACTGCTATTATTCTTATTGAGAATGATCTGCACATTCACCAGAATATATTGTGAAGCTTGCAAGATATTAGCAGCGATGATTATTTTCCTGTAAGGTGTAGCACAGGTTCTTGGACAACTCCTGTATGGTGAATCTCCATTCTGTTCTTGCTTTTGCGCATGTGATTATCCTTTACTGAGATGGCCATTAAAACACGTTGATTTTATGCTCCTTCATCCATTTTTGCATTGATTGTGATCTACGTACATGTGGGTACGAAATTAAAGAAATGGTGGCTCTGTTATACTGTGTGGGCATTTTGCTGCCATTGTTTGAGTCAACCTGTGCTATTAGACGAAAGAGTCAATGTAAATCAATAAATTCTAACTGATCACTTTTATACTACGATGAAACATTTCAGTTCTGATGGGAGTGGTCTCTTTCAGGATGACCCCGCCCCATCCACAATGCATGAAGACTGCACATGATGTAGGATTTTTGGATGTTACATGGTGCATAATCAACATAAGCTTATATAACCAGCCATTTAGTGTGTATGCATTGCTGTTGGACTTTGTCTGGCAGAAACTCAGGATGTGTTTATGAAGAAGAAATGCGTGAAAAAGTAGAGGCCATCTAAATCAGTAACTATATCTCAGTAAGCCCTGAGGGTACCTGCGAAACTGGCTAGAACACCACTGTGTTTCTGTTTTGTATTCATGAAATACAATGGAGTGACTTTTGAATATCCATGCATTCATAATTTGCCAGAAGAGAGTGCTTCTGACTCTCGCTGCATCTTAGTCTGTGTCTGGTTGTTTCTAGGCAATTGGACAACAACCCTAGTAATGAGTTTAGCTGGCCAGTCAGAACACTGTGAATGTGCTATCACTGCACATTAAATTGATCTAAAACAAGCACTTAATACATTGCAGGATTGTTCAGAGAGGGGCAATGATATAGATTTAGAAGGATCAGTCAACCAAGAAACAAAGCTGATGTGATGTGAGTCAGTCGCAGTGGAAAACACGTGCTGTTATATAGACCCAGTGGGAAATGAACCCAACAATAATGATCCCCAATCGAATCAATACGAACATGTTTTCTTTCAGTCCTGTGTAAAAGCAACAAGCGTGTAGTCTTGCCACTCTGATGATGGCATGAGATGCAACGTGCAACATGTGAAACTGACTAAACCAATGACCCCAACCATTTGCTAGTAGTTATTTATGGGACACATGGTTCATTGGCCTTGTGTGCATTGAATCAAAATAGCAATCTAGGTTGGATGTAACAGCTGAGATGTGTGCTTTTGACTCCATCTCCTGAAGTCCAGTCCTCTCATGAAGAGTGCCTGCAGTTTTTGGCTCTCACACAGCGTGTCAAAAAAGCATAGTTAATATGCGTAAATATAATGAACCTGTGTTATATCTGATGTACAGAATAACAATTAAATGTGATTTTCTTTTTTATTTGTTTGTTTGCTAAGACAAATTTAAAGCTTTTAATAAGAATGTTACCTATTATTCTGTAGACTGTGTAATTGTTTACAGTAATGCATTGTGAACTTTTTAAAGCAGAGAGGTTGAATTCTCAGATCTGGTTGATCAAATGGTACACATTGTCTTTGTATAACAGTACCGCTTGGACAGTAGTACTTTTTTTAACATAAACCTTAGCTTTATATTAATAGACTAATTCTAATTAGTTTCTATAGTTTCTATAGCCACTGTTTCTATAGTAACAGCCCATACACAGGGTCTTGCATGATGGATGCTTCATGGTACTGCTGTTGTTTAACTCTAACCCATTAAAACGCTTGATATCATAATCATTCACAAATTGCTTGGATATTTAAACGGTATAACACACCTCCAAATGTGCTAATATATGAAAATAAAATGGGCGGTTGTATTGACCTCGCACTTCACATTAGGCCTTTTTTCACCATCCTGACATCATTTATTTTCATACAACAGTGGAGTCAAAGGGGTATTATTCCTTACATAATTTCTACTAATTCTAGTAATTTCTACTGCTTGCCTTTATTGGAATTATTGGGGGTGGGCGGTGCTGCGGGGGTTTCCTCTGGTTTCTCCCAGGTTCCTCCGTGTTTTCCCCCAGTGCAAAGACATGCATGGTAGGCTGATTGGCGTGTCTAAACTGTCCGTAGTGTATGAATGGGTGTGTGAGTGTGTATGTGATTGTGCCCTACGATGGACTGGCACCCTGTGCCCGATGCTCCCTAGGATTGGCTCCAGGTTCCCCTATAGCAGTTAGATAGAAGGCGGTAGAAGATGGATGGACGAATGGAATTATTGGGAGGCAGGTTCAGGAGAATTATTGGCTTAAAATAGGGTCCCTGGCCAAAAGGTTTGAAACCCCTTAAAAAAAAATTTTAAATTCCAAATCCTACCTTTTCTTATCACTGGGGTACATGTTTTGTACCTTTAATGCTTATCTTTCAAATGGAAATGTGAATATATGTACTGTACTTTACTGTACTTTAATGGGTGTAACTGGCCTTTACAGTTTAGCACACTTTCACATGAGAGTGTATATATTTTCTGTTTTATGTTATGCCTGCATACCTTTTCCACACAAACTGAACGTTATTATTATACTGTGTGATTTTGTCTATTTGGTTTCACCCTGGCCTTGTGATATTTCTCGGTCAAAACGATTCCAACAACCGACTGCACAGACAGAGAAAATTCCTCTGGTACTCTGGTAATGAAACATTTCCAGTGTAAGCAGTCTTACTTAAAAATGAAAGATCTCTCTAGCACAATCTTGAGACTACATCAATTTTTAATGAACATTCACTAAGCCCCTACAGACATGAATAAACATCAAATACATGACTGAAAATAAATAAATAAAATAAATAATCTGTCAAATAATGTATGGTCCTGTAGCAGGCAGCTGTTCAGGAAGTGGTGCATTTAAATAAACGCAGCCATTTTATACACGGTGTCACAAAAGTCTCCATATATACACTGTAGCGGACAATATTTTCCAGCACCATGTCAGCTGTGCCTTTGTCAGTGGATGTTCATGGACATTGTTTGGCAACAGTGTTGTGTGTGATGTTCTTGCCAGGTTTCCTGATATAGTCCAACTATATGAGGAACTTTGACAGACATTTTGCTAAAAAGTGTTAATTTCCCCTTTATATGGAGACTTTTGGGATACCCTGCATAATGATTTTTTAATGGCAAATTGCTGTGGTTAAAGGATAATAATTAACTTCAGAGTAGTAACAGCTGCATCACACCACCTTGTTGACTATTTTCAGATAACAGCATCGCCTGTCCTTTTATTCCATATCTACAGTATATTTATTATTTTCTATAAATTGTGTATATTTTGAACACAAAAAGGCATATCTTTGACACATTTCTATGCATTCCTTGTTTCAGAAAGGGTTCTTTGGATTGTTAAGCATCTGTAGCTTCCTAAATGAAACCCTCTTTTTTATAGGGTTCTGCATAGAACCTTGTACAAAGAGAGTGAAGAATGCTTTAGTGCAACCAGGGTTGCATCCTGGCTGGAGTGAGATTTATGAATCAGAGGACCTTTTTTGCTGTGCTGAAATGAGAATAATTCCAAATGTACGTAGCGTCATACATCACTATTTTCTGTTCGACTGCTTGTTTCTTCCTCACCATGCCCTTGTGTTTGCAGGCTTTTATTATGAATATGTTCGCCTTAAGGTTATCTTTACGTGTGCTCCAAAACAATGACAAAATTGACACTTAGAAGATACATTCAAAATGTACGGTCTCTCTCCAACATCAACAATTTTGATGACATCTGTCAGGGTGGTAAGGTTGAGGCAGAAGCAATCGCAGATTCTTTTAAACATTTAATATAACCAAAGAACAACTAGACAAACACTCAGACAACTTGACAAGATAAGCAGGCATGAAACAAAAACCAAACCGACATGAAAGACGTGAGTCTAAGACAACGAAAGACAAGGAGAAAGTGCAGACAAGGACTATAAATGCACAGGAGTGCTCATTAACAAAAACGTGAATCAGGTGCATGAGGTGGCGCATGTGGTCATGTGGTGTAGTGCAGTGGCTGATGGGAAATGGAGTCCAGGTTTCCCAGATAAGTGACAACATCATGCTACACTTCAGCTTCTCATCAGATTTTCTGTCCAATCAAACGCTCTCTAGAATCGTATGTGTACCGCACCTCAACATTATAAAAATCCATGGTATTAACTGTCAAGTACGGCTTTTTCTCGATAGTTATCACAAACAAGAGTTACTGTACTGATCACTTTCATATAAGCACAGTTTCTCTCCCAATAGATGTTTTATCTGGAACCAAGGAAATTATAACAACAAGTCATTATATATAGAGAACATTAATTGTAAACTAGCTTATTAACAAGAATGGCCAATTATACACTTGTTAATGAAAAATAATTTTTAAAAAATTATTAAGGCTATTCCCAGTGGCATACCAACTTTAACTTTTTTTTCAGTTGTAGATATGAATTATTCAACCATACGAAGTCCCCAGCTTTTTGTAATTTTTTTTCAATTTTTGGTAAACATTTTAATAATAATTTAATAAGAAACTCTATTGTCAGATCCAATCTTCCATGTAAATCCAGATGGTTTAAACCTCACCCTTTATCATGGCACAGCATCTGGACATTAACTTATAAATATAAATCTGTTACCACTACATCATTTTGGATTGACTTTAAAATGGACATGACAACAAAATTTAACAAAACCATACATTTAAAACCATATGATATTTTACTTTGTTTACAAAACCCTTTATAAATTTTTTTTAAAAATAAATAAGTAAATTTTAAAAATCAAAATTAATCATACTAATGATTTTAGCAAAGTTTGACATTCACAAGAGAAGAACAACTAAAAAACCCTCATATACAGTGCCTTGCGAAAGTATTCGGCCCCCTTGAACTTTTCAACCTTTTGCCACATTTCAGGCTTCAAACATAAAGATATAAAATTTTATTTTTTTGTGAAGAATCACCAACAAGTGGGACACAATTGTGAAGTGGAACGAAATCTATTGGATATTTTAAACTTTTTTAGCAAATAAAAAACTGAAAAGTGGTGCGTGCAAAATTATTCGGCCTCCTTTACTTTCAGTGCAGCAAACTCACTCCAGAAGTTCAGCGAGGATCTCTGAATGATCCAATGTTGTCCTAAATGACTGATGGTGATAAATAGAATCCACCTGTGTGTAATCAAGTCTCTGTATAAATGCACCTGCTCTGTGATAGTCTCAGGGTTCTGTTGAAAGCGCAGAGAGCATCATGACGACCAAGGAACACACCAGGCAGGTCCGTAATAGTGTTGTGGAGAAGTTTAAAGCCGGATTTGGATACAAAAAGATTTCCCAAGCTTTAAACATCCCAAGGAGCACTGTGCAAGCGATCATTTTGAAATGGAAGGAGTATCAGACCACTGAAAATCTACCAAGATCTGGCCGTCCCTCTAAACTTTCAGCTCAGACAAGGAGAAGACTGATCAGAGATGCAGCCAAGAGGCCCATGATCACTCTGGATGAACTGTAGAGAACTACAGTTGAGGTGGGAGAGTCTGTCCATAGGACAACAATCAGTCATACACCGCACAAATCTGGCCTTTATGGAAGAGTGGCAAGAAGAAAGCCATTTCTCAAAGATATCCATAAAAAGGCTTGTGGCAAACTTTAGACGAGACTCCTTCCATTTCAAAATGATCGCTTGCACAGTGCTCCTTGGGATGTTTAAAGCTTGGGAAATCTTTTTGTATCCAAATCCGGCTTTAAACTTCTCCACAACAGTATTACGGACCTGCCTGGTGTGTTCCTTGGTCTTCATGATGCTCTCTGCGCTTTCAACAGAACCCTGAGACTATCACAGAGCAGGTGCATTTATACAGAGACTTGATTACACACAGGTGGATTCTATTTATCACCATCAGTCATTTAGGACAACATTGGATCATTCAGAGATCCTCGCTGAACTTCTGGAGTGAGTTTGCTGCACTGAAAGTAAAGGAGGCCGAATAATTTTGCACGCACCACTTTTCAGTTTTTTATTTGCTAAAAAAGTTTAAAATATCCAATAGATTTCGTTCCACTTCAGAATTGTGTCCCACTTGTTGGTGATTCTTCACAAAAAATTTTAATTTTATATCTTTATGTTTGAAGCCTGAAATGTGGCAAAAGGTTGAAAAGTTCAAGGGGGCCGAATACTTTCGCAAGGCACTGTATTACGTTCTGTAACACTGATCTTAAGGTACACTTTGAAACCCATTCAAACATGAGATTGCAAAGCATAAGAAACTTATGAAAACCGTAACAATTATAAAGCTTTTCAAATTCATGGAACTGCCCAAACATTAATTGACTTCCTGTTTCAATGGAAATTGTGTCAACACATCAAGGCACTTCGGAGGAGCTTAAAAAATACCGCCCCTGTCTTCTCCAGTGTCTTAACCCTCTCTCTTCTTAAAATACTTTAGAATACTGATCTGCAATCTTATAAAATACATTTTTGTTGAAGAATGAATCAAAAATATATATTTTATACGTGTATCAAATAATTTGTGTGCACAATCCCTTACATTTCACAACAATGTCTTCACCAGTGTTGGGAACTCTCGTGAGACAAATAAGCAAGTGCAGGTTCAAAAACAAGCCCAATATTATTATTGCCTGTTACGGCCTCAATGTAAACAGACTCAATAAATGAGCCTTAAACATATTAAACTACAACCATTTGCAGTTTGAAAAACAAAAACAGAATGTATTTAATTTTAAGAAATCAAATGGCAACAAAGCTTAGGGGCAGGACAGGTACTATCCACTCATCTCAGATCACCTGCAAGCAGAATATGATTAGAGAGATGGAAAATGAGATTACATTAGATCCATAACTGCTATTAGTGTATATGAGTATTTTATGCTTGTTAGATACTGTAATAATTGTGGAAGGGAAAAATAAACTGCAGCACTGATATTGTGAGGCTGTGAGCAGTGTCAATGCATTGGGGGAAAATAGCGACCATGTCAATGAATTGGGGAAAATCCATCCATCCATCCATCTTCTGCAGCTTACTCCTTTTCAGGGTCACGGTGAACCTGGAGCCTATCCCAGGGAACATCGGGTACAAGGCAGGGTACACCCTGGACAGGGTGCCAATTGGGGAAAATGTCGACCATAAATAAATAAAAAAATGTAATAGTCGGTTGTCAGATTTTCCTAAGAAGCAACCATATTTTTCAAAACAAGCCCAAAAATCTGCAACACACGACTTCAGAAAAAAATAAGCCCAAAGTCGCGCATTATAAGCAGACTTGGCAACTCTGGTCTCTACATCTCCGTCTACAGTGAATTATATACAGTGACCTTGCATAGCATGGGAGGATATGTGATTGGTACAAAACCCAGCCAATTCAGACTAGTCCAATCAAGAAGTTGCAGGCTTTATTGGTCTAATTAAACCCCACACCTTCTCGATACTGACAGATTTATAACTATGTTGTATTATTACCTTGACATGATATTTAATTTGGCGTGAGACTTACTTGGTCAGCATGAGAGCTTTCAGGCTGGCGTTTTTTTGGCAATCCTGGTGTAATAGATGGATCCTTTAATTCTAAGGGAGTTTTCATATTCCAGTTTTTTTTTTTCTAATCTAGTTGTTGTTTGTAACATCTGAGTTCATCTTGAATCTTATCTTGATCTGGGATGGAACTTGTGAATTATAATTTGCTGAAAGTTTTTCAACAGTCAGAAAAAAAGTGACTCAGAATGTACATGTGACTCTGATGCATTGTGAATCAGATGCTCACAAAATACCACGTTTCCTGAAGCTGAATATCTTTGCATTGTTTTTGTCTGTAGCAAGATTAAAAATATATATATTTATCTTTTTTATCAAACGTTCAATTCCAATTTACATGAGAATTCTTTTGAGTATGCCTGAAAACAACGAAAGGAACTATTTTTGCATAAATGAAAGCGGCAAGCTGTGATTGAATACTGTGCAGATAAGAAGCAATTCTGAACAAACACTAGAAATAAAGCAGCCATTTATTAACGAGTATATTCAGTGCTGCTTTTGTGTATCAGTTTGTTCTTTACATCCTTCTAATTTCATTAAAGTTAGAAAAATAAAGCTATTCATGCTATTTTGTGGCTGATCCATGTAATGATGCACTTATTTCTCTGGCCCACGGGTATGACTGTGATTCGATTCAGATACTGAGATGCAGTTTAATTTATTCCATTTCTTCTATAACTGTGTACTTCAAAGGCATTCATGGATGGATGATTTTCTCTTGTTTGATGCATATGTTCCTCTTTAGACTTTAATCCATCCATTACTGGGTATTTTTATTCATTTTAAGTATTAGGACTATACATTTTTTTGTCATTTATTGCCTGCAATCTAAAAAGGATGTAGTGAAAAACAAATATTAAAATCATGTACGCAGTAATGTGCCTGCATGGCTTTGATGAAAATAACCTTGAAAATTTTTGTGCATTCAGGAAAGATCTACTTAAGCAGACCGACATATGAGTTGTTTCTTGCTTCGGTCACAATTTGCATGATGGTTAAAAACAGCCAGCACTCAAAGAAGAGCGAGTTCTCAGAAGAAATTCTGAGCCTTGCATAATAAAACAGACATACAGTAGCATATTGTTGCAAAGTGAATGTGCAGAGGCACTACCCATTTTGTAAAACCACTCTCCACAGCAGTACGGCTACTGCATGGCAGTTTGTTTGTGTTACAGAGGATATGGATCAGGTTTAATCAGTTTTAAATTTCCTCCAGACGGTTCACTTACTGTAATTAGTTTGAAAAAGCTTGATTAAACGGCACCTGTGACATAGGATAGTGAGGAGGGCTTGGAGTTTCTTCTGATATTACTGTGGGATTATTTGGGTGCTCGAGAGGAGGAGTTGGGGCAGAAGTGAACATTCTGTTTACATCCTGTAACCTTGAGGCTTACTTTTGGAACTCAGCACAGTCACGTGATGAAAACATTGCTGTGATCATTTGCTGAAGCGCGAGAAAGTACAAGTTCTGTATTAAAACATTTAGGTAAAAAATATACGTGTAAATAGGTGGTTATCAAGATTGCCTCGCACCTCTAGGGTTGGGGGTTCGATTCCTGCCTCTGCCCTGTTTGCGTGGAGTTTGCATGCTCTCACCATGCTTCAAAGGGTTTCCTCCGGGTACTCAAGTTTCCTTCCTCAATCCAAATGCATGTGTTATAGGTAATTGACATCTATAAATTGTCCGTGGTGTGTGAATGTGTGTGCAATGGGTTGGCACCCAGTGTACTGTGTCCCCTAACTTGATTTACAAGTTTCCTGGGAGAGGCTCCAGGCTACCCACGACCCTGTGAAGGATGGATGGATTGATATGTAAATATACTTTAATAAAGAAAGAGTAAAGAATTAAGAAGACAGAACATTTGAATCTGCATTTGTGTGTGTGTGTGTGTGTGTGTGTGTGTGTGTGTGTGTGTGTGACAGCTTTATATCCAGTGGCCTCTTTACATCTGAGAAAATGAGAACCATTACTGTAGCACATGGCTAATGAAGCCTGGCCCAGGAAGGCCATAATCAGTGTTTTCAATCCGCAAAATGATATTATAGAGTGTGACATTTTACCCAAATTACCCTTTATTATATGTATTTGTTATAGTAAATGATGACAGCGGACATTAGAGTAGATCAGGTCTAAGTGCATAAATCTATCTAAGAGGGGAAAGGGGTAGTAAAATAAAGCTTTGTTAACATTTATATCATATTGCTTTTAATGCCAGATTTATATCGAAGATTTACAACACTTGTGGCAGTAAGTGTTAGCTTATAATATTCAGCAGCAGAAAGGAGCTGTTACGATCATATTGTCACCATCAGCAACTCTAATGTCTATTTTCAGTCATGATTTTTATACCACTTATATCAAAACAGGCAGAACAAAATTGGCTGTTGCAGAAATCTTTTAGATCAAATGGGCAATTATCTTTTTCCATTTTTTTATTTTAATTTTTTTTTGGAGTGGCATATTTTTAGTTTCAAGAAAACAACACATTTGTGTGCATTTGTGCATTTAAGTGAAGGAAATTATATGCCATTAAATCTGTCAACCACCATGGATTAAAAAAAAAAAAAAAAAAACGATTGTAAAACGTTATCCAGACAGTTTGAATGAAGAGAAACCAACAGAACAAAAAAAAAAGAAAAAGCACAAATCTATGCGCTCATCAGTGAATGTAATGTAACTGTTTTACCAAACCGCAGTGCACCAAGAAAATGTTAAGACATTTAGGATGGAATGAATACACCAAATGTTGCCTAAGACCATCAGAGGTGTTGACTGACAGCATGAATAATACATTTTCCTGTGTGACGGATCTTTGTGGCACTACAAAGTGGCGCAGTTGATTAAAGTGGAAAGCAAAATTAGCCTTGCTGTGTCATCACAGACACATCAATGATCTTTCGGGCCTCACCTTCAGGGAAACAAGCTACGGTTCTGCGTTTGTGTTAACAAGGCATTTACATGTGAGCAGGAGTGACACAATCTTGTTCACCGCATGAATAGATGAATTGTGCATGCATTATATGATCTAGAGAAAGTGCATCTTCGCACAGTGATAGCTAGTGAATCACAGGGGTTTTTATCCGGCAAATACTGTTTCTACTGCAAACCTGCAGAGTCAACTATGGAAGCCCACCTAGAAAAGAGAAAACTGCATCTGATATTCTTCCTTCTCTAGCATGTTGAAATTTTGACTCATCTAAAAACTTTGAATTATTAACTCAAATTTCGGACATCATCTAAAAGAATTTGACTAATTGTTTAAAAATGTTGATTATTGTAGCTGAAATTTATTAGCTGAAAAAATTTCAAGATTTTTCATTATCATCTAAAATGGTTTAATTTCAATTATCTCAATATGTTTATTATCTCAAATTTCCGACTTATTGTCTCAAAGGTTTGATATGTGATGATTGGGCTATTCATCCATCCATCTTCTATACCGCTAATCCTTTTCAGGGTCATGGGGAACCTGGAGCCTATCCCAGGGAGCATCGGGCACAAGGCGGGGTACACCCTGGACGGGGTGCCAATCCATCGCAGGGCACAATCACATACACATTCACACACTCATTCATACACTACAGACACCCAATCAGCCTACCATGTATGTCTTTGGACTGGGGGAGTACCCAGAGGAAAGCCCCGTGGAGAACATGCAGACTCCGCACACATATGACCGCAGTGGGAATCGAACCCCCGACCCTGGAGGTGTGAGGCGAACATGCTAACCTCCATGTGCCTGTTATGATTGGGCTATGCAAGTAGTGAAAATAATGTGTACTTTATAATCTTTTAATCTTAACCTAATTAGCTACATTTGTAGCTAAGTAACTACTGTAGCTCACTAGCTCACGAGTTACACTTTAGGTAGATAGCTCTTTTAGTTTGTAGGTAAAACATTGGCCCAATATGTAGACTTTTTTCAGGTATGTGCACCTTTCTCACATGTTACATATGAACGACCAGAATCTATTCTAGTTGCATTAGTGTAAAAGAGGAAGGAAACATGAACGTTTCACTAATGGTTGGTGTTTAGGGTGATTCCACAATTGTGGTTCCCTTGTAAAACAAAATTCAATTATTTTTTTCCTAATCTTTCCAAATTGAATTTAAGAACACAATATTTAAAATGTCTTAAGCCATCACAAGCAACACTATCAACGCTTTACAAGGTTTCTGCTGCTGACAGTTTGTATTTTGCTCTGAAGTAATTAGAGTTAAAAGAACAGAGTCAAGATTTTTCATATAAAATGACCATCTAACATGCTCTAATGATGTAATTAAAAAATGTTTATATAGTTTTTTTTCCTTTTTTCTTTTACATTCTCTCTATAATTGGGGTAACAGGGTTGTACTTTCAAAAAGACATCATTACTCAATTTCACATATGAAATATCTTAGAAAATAAAACATTAATGTACAAATCATTTTTAAAGTATTTTAATTATAATAGTATTTCAGAGTAAAATATCGCTATAGTATGCAGGGACGGTCAAAAATGCTGTTTTGTATGTATAATTATGTAGATAGGTGTTATTAATGTTATAAGTTATTCAGTTAATACTGGGCATTAGGTGGCAATACATCCTGATGCCAGTTAATTGCAGGTGCAGTGAATATTTAGTATGAAATCCACTTTACTGCGGTAATAATGTCATAATTTTGAGAAACTTTCTAATTGAGTATAGGTTATACTTTAGATGAACTCTCTTATTATTAAGAATAAGTCAATAGTATAATTCAGTCTTCAACTGGTATAGACTTGTGGGCTGCCACAATTTTAATACCTGAACCTTTTTAATTTTTTTGTGAAATTGAGCCTGCAGTAAATTTCTGCAAGGGCACACATTTAATTGATTTGCACTGCCGTCACCCTCTTTTTTTTTTTTTTTTTTATCAAAGAAGCCCCAACTTGCATAATTATTAAGGAAAATAGGGAATATGCTATATTTAGCTGATTTCAAAGACAACTCATATTTGCCACAATTAGTATATCGAATCAGATTGTGTGTGTGTGTGGGGGGGGGGTGAATTTGTTACCAAAGATTGATCAATCCTCTTATACAACCTACTCACTCAGTATAAGTGAGTGAATGAGCAGCCTGGTTCTGATAATAGCCCAAAGTCTGATGTTCCAGTGAATGATATAGTAGCCTGCCAACCGCATTTTCAAATACCTCTCACATACACTGATTTGTCAGTTTATCAGTACACATACCTTTTAAAAGTTTGCAGACACCTTGACTTTTATTTCTGTAATACCATGTTTGATTTTCAATGACCGCAAACACACCTCAACGCTGTGTAAGGGATATTTGGAGAGGAAAGAGCAGCATGGTCTGTAATGAAATGACCTACCAAGTCACCCAGCCTTAATCCAATCAACCCAAATCTACACAGAGTCGCTCTGGGTGAAGATGGAACAAAAGGTGCGAAAGAGAGGTGTCCAGCCAGTTCCACAAAACTCTGCAAATGGCTGAAAATACTGACAGATTATATGAAGAAAATGTGTGCAACAGTTACAAACTGGGCTGCTACAGGAGATTCTGGATGATTTGATTTATTTATTTATTTTGTATAACTATTTTGTTTAACAAATTTCTTGATTAGGGCATAATTCAGTATGTGTTATTTCATCATGTTAATGTCTTTATTATTTGGCCCTTCTATGAGTAGATGTATCCAAACTTGTCTAATAGTGAATCTATAAGTGTGGTATTATTTGACCGCTTCTAAACCTAATACAGTTTTTTATATCTTGATATGTGATGAGTTTGTACAAAAAAAAAAATTAGTGACAGACTATTTACTAACAGTGCACTTAACTTTAACAATTTACAAGGTTATTCAATAAATCTGTGGTTTCTAGTTTAATACACATTAAAAGCCTAAAAGAGATGAACCTAATTTCAGGAGTGTCACAGATTTCCCCTCGCACTGAGTGCCCAAAGTGCAAGAGCGACAAGGTTTTTAGTGATCGTTTACTTTTGACACGTGTGCTTTGTTTTGGTTTCTGCCCTGTCTCCACACTTATATTATTAGTTGTCACCCTCAGGTGTCATTATTTACAGCTGTTTATGTTACTGTACCTTTGATTTTGTTATTTAAATCCCTCATGTATCTTTGATCGATGCGAAGTATTGAGTGTTTCGGTGTTTTCCGCCAGTACTCTACAAAGCCATTTTCATCTTTGCTCTCGTTCCATGATTTTGATCCGGTTTTCGTCCTCGCGTTATTGATTCTCGTCTAAGTCTTGTTTATATCTGTTTGCCGATCGTTTGGCTCCTCGCTTGCTTTCTACTACGTTTTTACCTTCCGATTTGGATTTGTCTGCCTGCCTCTCTTCTAATACAGCTTTAACTGCATTTGTATTCGTCTCAATATCCTTTACATTACTCCTTGTCATTGGGTAAAAATGGACACTAAGAAGTTTTAGTCACAGTACCCAAAAAAACAGACAAACAAAAAATTCCCATTAACTTGCTTTCCACACAATTCCTGGCCAAATACAAAATAATTCATGAATGTTAAAAACATCATTTGCCTAACCATGTCTAATTTCTCATTAAATGTGATTGGATTGGAAATTAGCATGAAACTGACCAATTATCAGTCAACTGAGAAACGCTCAAAGCAATGACATTAAGAAATTCCCACCTTTTAGTATAGCGCATATTTTCCAAAATAACTAAAAAAATAATTTAATTCTTCCTTTATATATTTTTGCTCCACCCCTCATAGTAGCTTGGTTAAAGTTCTGTACTAACTATCATAAGGTTGTGAGTTTAGATACCATGACTGCTCCAGGAGTACCACACAATGCCTGCACCATAAAAGCACCATGTGCTTTTATCCCAACTTCCTTCTAAATTGGAATAAGCATTTTCATAGTAACCAAGAGACTTACACCTAGTAACTAGATGATTCGTTTCTTTCTTTTTTTTTCTTCTAAAGATTAGCCAAACGTCTGCACTTTCACACACTTTTCAATGATTTTCAGTTGATCAGGAACTACATAGATGTACATAATCATGAGGGGGGGAAAATGATAGTGCTTGCAGTGGTTAAAACACAAAAAAAAAATCAAAAACAAGCTTGTTTCAATGTGTCCCAGCATGAAGCAGAGTCACTGTTGCCACCTCAAGCTGATTATTTTTCTTTTTTTCCTTTTAATATCACAGCAATTTGCCAATGATAACAATATTTTATTTATTAAAGAATCACAAACTTTTGATCAGGTTATAGTTGATGTTGTGGAACGTCCATGAAACAAGTTAATTCCGGTTATCATATATCACATTCCGGTTAAACACATGTCACATGGGTTTCATATTGAGCTTTTCCATTCTATAATCTGCATTGTTGTCTATTTAATCTCATCTTTAAAAAAGGGAAAAGAAAAGCTTGTTTCTAAAAAAAGGAACGCATTTGTCTTTCATCACTTCCTATTTCGCACAATGTCATTTGTTTCTGTGATCAACGACAGCAGGTAGGAAGATGGAGTATTTGTTCTTAGCGTCATTTTGCCAGTGTTTGGCTCATTTATCAAAGGTTTTATGAGCCACTTCACTTTCACTCATATTGATCTGTGCTGTCATAAATCTGTGCTCCAGGTGGTGGTGGCTCTGTCTGCATCCAGCGCACGTCCATGATTAAAGATGATTAGCATATAGGAACATCATGTTACAAGAACTTGGATAAAGAAATAAAATAATTTATCTTCCTAATTACCTTAGGTGTCACCCTTTAATCCTTATAGCCCTAGTTGTTTTGGGTTTTTTTACAACATTTTTCTTTCACTTCCATTATTTTTAGGCTCCTAATATTTCAATTCTAATGGCGCCAGATGTTGCCATGAATTATTAGCGCAGAAGTGAGAACATTGCTAACAAACAAAAAAATAATAATCCAAGCACCCAGAAAGAAAAACTAGAACTGCAGCACAAAAGCACGTCAGTGAATGAGACAGTTCCATGTTAACAGCATAAAAATGAAATGATAATAAATACAAATTTTAATACATTTGAAAAAATTGGAGATAAATTCATTGTTGCCATATGGCAACACCATGCATTAAAGGGTTAATTTTCTCATCTGTTAGGATGGATATTGTACTCTCAACTCTCCATTAAAGCAGTCATAAAGAACAGGTGAGGAAACATTTCCAACATTTTTTTTTAAATACGCATTTAATTATGCCATTTCCTTGCCTGCATAATGTATGAATTTACTTCAAACTTAAATAACTTCCAGCACACTTTAAAGTTTGTACTTTTTGTTCTGTAATTCTCACCTGCCCTATTTTCACACACACACACACACACACACACACACACACACACACACACAGTTTATTTGAGCAAGTTTGTTTTTTTTTTTTTTAATTTATAAAACCATATCAAGTGCTAGAGGACTCTCTAAGGGGGTTGTCAAAAATGCACTGGAAGTGCCAGAAATAAATTGTGAATTAAGTAATCTTGGTTGCAAGCTTCATTGCTTTTCAACTGAGCCATGCTGAAAGATGTTTTTAACATTGCAGGGTGTTCTATACGAGCGACCTGGCCTTAAATACAGCAGTGATTTTTACATCCCCCACTTGGTGTTTCTATTCTTTACCTTGTGAATGCATAGAAAATAAATTGCTAGGACAAATACTGAGCTCTTTAAAAAAAAAAAAAATAAATAAAATAAAAAAGATATTTATTTATAACAATTTATTTAACAAAATGATTCATGAAAAGGACTTATAAACATTGTTATAAGATTATTTAACCAATATCTGGATAGTTTTCACTATTTTTTATTATTATTATTATACTGCCAGATTTCTTGAAGTGAGTAAAATTTTCTACCAGAACATAGTGTAAAAATATCTTTCCTTGTCAAAAAATCTTGAATATCATCAAATGTGTTACATGTTTCACATTCTGAAAATAAATTTGATATTTATTTGGAATAAAATGTAACTTTTATTCATAATCAGACTATTAAGCATATTTATACACATGATTTAGCTTAAAATGATCAACAAAATGATTAATAAATCAAACAAATTAAGCTTGAAATTGGGAAAAATAAATAAATAAAATAAACAATAATAAAAAGTCTAGAAATGGGCTTTAGAATTAAAATTCTATACGTCTTACTATAAATGATAAATTTCTCTATTCTAACTTGCTGTTATACTATATTTTTATTTTGTATGATATCCATACAATTACAACTTAAAATAAGATTAAAATTTAAATGCAATTAAAAACTTGCTAATACTTTTTATTCATAATTATTTGCATTATAAAACTTATTACAATTTTACTATAAATATGATAAGAAAATAATGACTGTAATTTTCTAATGATCTCAACATTAGAAATATTAGTTAAATTTGCTTACATTTAAGATGTTTTCACTTATGGTATTATTTTTTGGAGTGTGTTGTAATTTTGTTTATTTTTCTAATAACAGTTTAAATGGGACCTATTGTGGTGTTTGAACATAAATGTGTGTTTGCAGAGTGGGTATGCAACCTCCCTACAATGGTAAAAATCCACTCATTCCTTTTTTAAATTCTCCATAAACAGTGTCTCAAAATGTGCAGTTGTCATTTTCGCCCTAACGTGACATAACGCTGGAACAAGCCCCGCCCAAGGACTCTGCCCTATTAGCATAGATCCTTCCCTAAGTGAGCTGCACACAGTCCACCATGTTCTCTATGCTGCAGTTGCTACAGTAATAAGAAGAATGTCTCCGCTTTGTAAGCTTTGTAAGTGTTGGCTGCACGAATGAACATAAGAGTCTTCATGAACTCCTGGGATCAGTACCACTGAAGAGCTTGTTAGAAGATTCCACAGCTAATGTAGTATCTGAAGCATGAGCTGTCCTCTTCCGGAAAGGGGGCGGGGAGCAGCAGTTCATTTGCATTTAATGATGTGTTTTTGCTTCCACCCAAAAAGGCGCATTTACAGCATGGTATAATAAATGATCTGTGTGGTATTTTGAGCTGAAACTTCACAGACACATTCTGGGGACACCTGAGACCTCCATTAAATCTTGTAAAAGGCTTAAAATAGGTCCCCTTTAATATGATATATTAAACTCATTTTAATATTTTAAAATACAATGAACACATTTATTGCTAGAAAATCTAAGAGATGGTCTTTGTCAATGGAACGTCCAATGTTAAGTAGTGAACAGAACTCGACGGATTGGAAGACGTTGTTGTTACAGCCACCGAGCTGAGCAAACACATCATTAATCTTGTGCTGCTTCCACTTCTTAGCTTTTTATTCCTCTTGCACCAACACCACCAACCTGACAGATCTGGTAACACTAGTCAACAGCAGTCAACTTATTGTTATTCCTGATGTATGTACAACTGCTGCTCAACTTCATTGTAGCCCCCATTGCTTAATAGTGCTAGTGAAGGTTCCTGAATGCTGAATAATTATTACAGCTGTGTCTCTTTGCATCCTAGGCAGTGAAAGAAGCGATAATGTCTGACAACCACGACAATGCCTGAGCCTAATCTTCTGCTGTAAACAAAAAGCCAAATGAATCTAATGTTGTGGATGCAGCAGGTGTTCCCTGGTGATTGTATTCACCCTGGCAGCCTTTCGTGGTTTATCAGAGCGCTGTCAGGCAGAGGTGGGTGGGCACAGAGGAACAAATGCAGCTTTTTTTACAGCATCGAAGTCAGGAACGCTTGTCTCTACAGGCAACAGATGGTACAAAAAGGTTAAAATATGTTTCATTTCTCAAAGTAAATGGCAACAGGAAACGAGCAAGGTGTACATGCAGTTGACCTTGAATCACATTTGCACATTAATGCTGAATCCTTTGTGTTTGGACACAGGACAGACATACCAACTAGCTTTAACACCGATGCACAGTGTCACCAGGATGCTGCTGTGCCATCAGGGAAGATCACAAAGCAAAGAGAGGGAAGATGGAAAGGTGGTGCTGACGGGGGGTGTTGGCATGAGTTCTGGTTAGGGTAATAAGGCAGATTATGGAAGGAAGCAACATCCCGACCCAAGTGAGGAGAACAAACATTACAGTAAACATGCAGGACATCACACAGACTTGCACGTAACTATGGGCAAGTTGGTGTAGCCAATCCACACATCAGCATGATTCAGGAGGTCAGAGGAAGCCCATGTGAACATGTTATCATCAGAAACGCCAGACTAAAATTACCGGAGCTCAGGATTGAACCCAGCACCCTGGAGCTGTGAGGAACCAACACTCGCCTAGAAACAACATACCATGGTTATGGATACAACTAAAGATTCAGGACTGGCTTACTTGCTATTAATTATGCAATCAGAATAAGTATTTCATTGTTCTTCACTCATTCATCTTTAATAACCACTTTGTCCTGATCAGTGTTGAGGTGGGTCTGGATCCTATCCTGGTGTAAGGCAGGAATACACCCAGTTCACTGCAGATCAGCACACTCGCACACATACTTTTGCCCACTAATTCACCCCTAGCGGCAATTTAGAGTCTTCAAGTCACCTACTGGCATGCAAGAACATGTTAAATTTTACACAGACAGTAACAGGAGTTCAGGATCAAACCCCTGGACTTGTGAAGCAGAAACCACTTCGCCCACGGTTACTAATTCTGTAACATGTATTAGTGATAGTAGACTGCACATACTCAATGCAGTAAAGCTGCATTCTACAATAAAGCAGTGAAGCACATCTACAATAATACAAACTGAATGCAAGATTCCTGTGGATTTTTACAACTCGTGAATTCTTTGCCTCATTTGACCACCATAGAAAAAACTGAATAGGTCTAAACACATAAAAAATGCATTGTGATTTTAAAGTAATCAGATCAGCCAAAGCAATCACCGGAGGTTGCCTGGTTCCCATTGTGATTGGATCTCAGCAGGTATAAACACAAGCTATTCTGGCTGAGATTAAGGGGAAAGTAATCCATTAAATAATCTAGAAAATTATCCATAATTAATATTTAAAAAAAAAAAAAAAAAAAAAAGAAAGACACAAAGAACCTCCTGCCATGTTGACAGCTGGTAGACTTTCAAGCAGTCTATCTAGTTAGCCGGCATGTTATGTATGAGAAATGAGGTCTGCTCGCAGGGCATAGGGATGACACGAACATATATAAACAGCCAGTATGAATGCAAGGAGCGTAACTAGGGCTACAAGTTATTTATACCACAGCACAGGTGAATTCTCTAATCGGATTGGTCTGACAGTAGTTCAACTGAAAAGAAAAAAATAAATAAGTCATGTGATTATATTAATGTGCTCATCCTAATATGCTTTTGTTTCTATAGTAACAACTAATTCACAGACTTGTCTGGCACTAATCTAAATCTAATTATAAATATTAATAGTGTGTTATTTAAGAAAGAAAAGCATAGATATGGCAACACTTTGTATGGAGACATTTATGTATATTATCATTTTTGGAAGGAGTCTCAGCACTCAGAATGTGCGGTTATTGGGAAATATTTACTTTGGGATGGTAACCATAACAGATTTATTCCTTAATTAGATATGCTGCTCTGGAAAAGAAGTAGTAGTAATTAGATATGCTTCTCTGAAAAAGAAATAGTAAGAATAAAAAGAAAGTTTTATTCCTTAATTAGATATGCTTCTCTGAAAGGGGAAGAGGTGCAGAATTTATAAATTAACTGTGAAACTAACCCAAGCTCTGTAAAACAAGATGAAACAGAAATAAGGAAGTACTAGACATAAGGATATTTAGACAGACTGAACAACATCAAAAATGATTTAAGCAGCAGACACACAGGACTCTTGCCTTGTTATTTTCCTAGGTTGAGCAAGCAGGCATTTACAGTCTTTGTGTCATGAGATTTTGGAGGGTATGTCGGGGTAGAGTTAGTTATGGTGGGTGATTTGATGTTCTGAAAATGTCAAACGGCATTATGTTTACCGAGGAGCAAGAATAACTGCTTGCCAAAGTTTTGCTTGTAAAACATCAAAAATTTAATAAAAGTTAGGTGTAAGGTGAAACTCATGTCCAAGGTCTGCTGAAGGATGAAGAAACCACTGCATAAAATGAGCTGTATAAAATTTGTCTTGAGTGACAATTGGCCATTTTGTTCTTTTTAGAAAGAAGAGAAAGCAGCCCAATATCTTATTTCAATATGCTCATATTTTAGAGTTCAAGAATTCACAGAGTTAAATTTTTATCCAAGTTAAGTCCAATTAACCACTACAGGAAACCAGTTTCCATTTAAGTGAATTGAGCAACACAAAAAGTCATTGTCAACGCTGAGACATAGTCTAGAGTTGTACTAATGCTTCAATTAGGTGGTCCTGGAAGATCATACATTTCAGATGTTTAACTAGTAAATACATGTACAACTTAATTCTGTTTAGAAGCTTGTTGAAAGATTTACAAAATACAGGGGGAAAAAAAAGACAGAAAAGCTTGTGCTTCATGCAGTTACATAGGAACAAGAAGTGAAAGTCAGTAGGTAGAAGCAAATGGAGCTAAAACCGAGTTATTTATGAACAGTCCAAATCAGCAGCCTGTTTGAGTTCTACTTCAGGAACTTCAGAAAGTTTAGTTTTAGTAAAGTATGGTTTTTTGGTCTCAAGAAGGTGGATTGGTTTTTAGCAGGTTTCATTGCCATGGTAACTTACACTACACAGCTAACTTGCTCCAGAGCAGATTTTATTCTGGCTAAGAAACTCTAATCCAATTTGGACCAATCAACTGTGAGCAAAGTGATAATCTGATGTGTGAAAGTTAACCTTTTAGTGTTTGTAGCGATGGCTTCACCATTTGTGGAGAATCATGTGGAACTTGGAGCAAAAATAATAAGAAGGCACTTTAAAGGGAAAGAATCTCTGCTGGCTTCTTGAGCCACACATCAAAAATCTGACACACCAAAGTCACGCCCTTACTGTACCGCAAACTGTATTACATTGCAGTTCTTTGCAAGTGGTACATATCTGCATGCTGTGACATTATTCCTATCCGAATATATTTTCACAAATTTATATTTTATTCAAATGTAATTAAAATAATTTACATTTATATTAAATGAAATTGCATAAAATATGCTAAGGTTATAAGTTTTCACTTAATTTATTCTCATTGTAAGCCTATCAATGCAACCTTAAAAAAAATAATAAATAAAAAAATTAAGCCTATAAAAGTTTAGCTGTTTGCTTTAAACATCTGGCTAAACATCTAAACATGTGCACGTGCACCCTGAGTAAACCTTGATTCAGAGTTAAAACCTAGGTTGATTGATAAAGTTGGTAATAAGCATCATGAAACCTGCTAACCTTAATTAACCAGAGTTAGATGTGCTTAGTATAATCTCAAAACTTAAAAAATTTATTAATAAATAAATAAAAGAACTTACTTTGCAACTCTGAGTTTGTTGAACTCTCTTCGTGAAACAGGCCTCAGCAGACAAAATCACTGACTTACAAAGTTGGGCAATCAAAATGTAGGATAGAAGCAAGTACAAAATAAAAAAAGCTGGATTAATAAACAAATGAACCTAATACTCAAAAATAAACACTGGAATGGAAAAGCATCTTAAAATTAGTTTGTGAATGAACTGATATTAGTACAAAGGAGTAAATAAGGGTTAACATGAAACAGGTGAGTTCAATATGCAGGTGACTGAGAGAAAGATAATGTGTGGACTGGATTGGTCTGGATTTGTGTATTGTGACAAACAGATATATTTTTTCATGCACTTTTATTATAACCACTTTGCTATAATTCCTATAACCTGCCAAACCATAATTATTTACAATCCTATTCACATCAAACAGCTATTCCCCCCCCAAAAAAAAAAAAAAAAACTACCTGAAAATAGTTGAAAAATCTCAGTGATACTTTTAAAAATATATACTGTCAGTATCACCTGTTATCAAGGACAGAAAGGATGAATTCTTTTCCTGTAAAATTGTGTACATCATCCACAATGCCAAAGTTTTCCAATTGTAAATTGAAGTGAAATTTCTAAGTTGGAAACTGCATGTTTCCTAGAGCTGATTTGCTGAATCAGGTGCATTAATTAAAGAATAAAACACTTGCAGGCGTGCTGACGTAAAAAAACAATTATTCCCTCACCATCCGCCTTTTCCTCTCTCTTGCAAAGTTAATAAAACAAGAAATGCAGTTTGACCTGATTCCAAGAAACCAAGAATTCACCAGCATTGTGATATAAATCAGAAAGATTCTTTTACGCACTTACTAAGTTTAGCCTGAAATGAATTGCACTGTAAGGAAGTCCTATTTGATAGACAGCCGCCCTATTAGTAACCTATTGTTTGTTGTATGAAATATTGTAGCTCGGAGACAATAAAAGTGATAAATTGGCCATTTAGGTTTTTCTGTCAGATTTTTGGCAGTCATCATCAATCTAAAGACACATTTGCACTCTATGTTTAATGAAACAAGGACAAACAGTCAGCTGACCCGTTTCGTCACCTTTCAATTCTGCAAGCTCAGTTGAACTATTTTATCAGTCTTTTAATGAGATGTTAATTAAAGCACGACAGAATGTTAAACATCGCATGCACTCTTTTAACCTCTTGAGTTGTAATTGGCGCTCATGAATTTATATTCCACAACTTAATGTCTTCAGTGAAGTCGCAGAGGAACCTTCAAGGACAGCAAAGACTTTATTAACATTCAGGAAGAGCTGTACTGCTTATATTCAGCTAATCAGATATGTAAAGAAAAAAAGGATTTTTTATTGATACTGGAGTCCTTTGTTCGACTTAATATTTAGTGCTTAATTCACTAATCTGTATGCAAATAACTGCATTAATGGATCAGATTGAAATTCATTGATTGCTTGGAAATGATACACAATATCAGTGGAAGAATTATGGGATTACCATTACGTGTCGTGCTGTGTTATTTATTGCACGTAATGACGGAGAAAATAAAGAAATACGGCAGGATTCAGCCAAGTGATGAGCCAAGAACCTGTCATGCATGTAATAAATCACAGGTTGGAATTTCTCCATTTTATATTTATGTACCCACAGCGAGCGAGAACAGTTTGACAGGATTATGTAATAATAATAGGTAACAAAATCAAAGGCAGTAATATTGCTATGCTGGAATCACATGGTCTCTACGATATTATTTTTATGAGCACTTTCACACCAAGTCTGACATACACTCAGTTCGTAAAGAGCATCCTCTTCGTGGTGGCAGTCAGCCATGTTTCAACAGCTTAGGTGTTTTAGACCCCATAACTCACAACACATAGTCACGGTCTCAAGCTGTCCTGTCCAGATGGGACAGACTCTTAACGCTTACAGATATGGCATGCTTACTCACACTAATGGACCTAAAATGGAGGATATGCCCATGAAGAGCATGAAAACATGGAGCAGGGACACAGCAATAGACGATTTAAGTCTCAGCACTGCCATTGTGCAACCTTTGGAGCATTTTCTCAAATGCTACATACTGTATGTGATGACCTTTTTTTCCTCACAGAACAAAGAACAGATGCATATTTTAATACAGTTTGAACAGTGGGGATTTTTAAATGATTCAAAATTATTATTCCCACTGACTGCAAGAACAGTCCTGCAGCGCAAAGCATTAGCACGGAGAATACTTAATGTTCGTCATTTGTCCATCCAGAAAGCATTTTGCTATGGCCATTTATTCTCTGACCGCATTTAAGGGCACTGTGAAGAACACTGACTCAGTAAACCCTGTGCACACTTTTTTGATGGACCATATTTGGTGTACTCATGCCCTGGGCAAAGCTGTTGTCTGTGTTTTCATCCCACTGTGTACCTACCATGCCCTCTATTTTTGTGACCTACAGAGAGCTCGTGGTAACAGCCCAGAATAGAAAGTGCTGCGTCATTGCGCTGCTG
Organism: Ameiurus melas; assembly: GCA_012411365.1. Lineage (NCBI taxonomy): Eukaryota > Metazoa > Chordata > Actinopteri > Siluriformes > Ictaluridae > Ameiurus > Ameiurus melas. The sequence continues at coordinate 35,820,326 of CM022754.1, read as the reverse complement.
AGCCGAGCAAAAGCGTTAACATTAACCGGGCATGGGGACAGTGAACTCGCAGGTCCAGGGTGACCTTGGCCCAGGCAAATTCAGATACTGCAGTGCTCTAGGGTTTCACATAATAGAGGAGGGGGAGGAGGAGGGTAAATATTCTCTGAAATACCTGATACCACTGTAGATGTTCGTCAGCCCCAAATATCTACCCAATTACTGTATATTCAGCATTAGTGCTCATCAGGTGTCCATAAATATTCTACGCTCACCTTAAATGTGAAAAAAAGCCATTTTAGGATTAAATGCTTAGCCTTCAAAGTGTGAAATTTGTCATTGTTGTTCTTTCTGAATATGTGACAGGAAAGAGGTTATTAGCGCATCATAAAATATAAGAACCTATCCATGCAAATTCATGCCAAATTACATCAGTTTATCAGTGGAAGAATGTAAGTATATAGGCTTGGGGGCTTTTCTAATTTGCATATTTGCATAAATTGTAGCAGCTTACTTGATAAATAATCAAGTGACATTTTACTGAAAGGCAGTGTTCACAGGGCTATTTGACATATATTTTGACAAGAAATTATGGTTCTCAGTCTGAGGTCAAATGAGAGATTTTGGCTGACATAAGGCTGTGTTGTGTCACTTTCAGAGTCGGTGTTATGAATTGCGAGTTGTGTTTTTGTTCTCAAGTTCTCCATGTGTTTTTGTTATTGTGTTCTCAGTCCTCCAAGTCTTAGTTCAGTCTATTATCTATGTCGCTTTTGTCTTATTGATTAATTTAACTATAACTACAATACTATATATACTATAACCACACTATACTGTATATTTCACACTGTATGTATTTTTTATGTTGCTGTTCTTAGCATGTTCTTTTTAATGTTTGCCACCATCCTATACTCCCAGATAGAAATGCTTTAAACGTACTTAAATGGTCCTTACAGTGTTAATTATGTACCTTAAATTATTTTTAAATGTATAATGATAGATACTATAGGTATAAAAGATGTACCGTTGATGGTACCACCCCTAGTAGAAATGCAAGCTTGTATCTTTATTTATGAGAGTGTAGTTACTTTGTGTGAGACTCCCAGTCAAGTGAAAACTCAATAGAAAGACATCTCCATCTCTCAACAATGCTGAAATGTGGTTGAAAAGTGAAAGGTGAAAAGCTGTCTTTATCAGGTCATTGAAAGGACATCTATAAAAAGACGTCCCTCTAAGTCTAAATTTGGTCTTGTTCAGGCTGTTTCAACAACTTGAATTCAACCTTATTTCAACCAGGAATTTATGAGTATATACTATATTTATTATATTATCATATCATCATATTATATTCATAATTACTCTCAAAATAAGACGATTGACAAAAAAGTACCAATAAAACATTTATTGACACTTCAGATACATCTGCCAGACCTTCCAGGGGCATGTTAATGTATGTACAATAAAACATGTCTTGAGTAGTAAAAGTCAGATAACGTCAACAGACTTTCACCGTCACACATCCATCGAGGAACTTCAGTCCTTGAAAACAGAAAGGGGGAATTTCATACTAGTCAGGTTATAACTTTGGAATTAATCATATTAATTCGAAATAAATTACCCAGTGTGTCTGTCGCTCTCTGTTTCATTCTAACGAATGCACTTCTGTCTGCCTTTTTTCACTACTCCCAAAACCAGTCACTCTGCCTTCCTTTATCACACGAATTTCATATCCTGTGGTTGTTTGTGTGTGCGTGTGTGTGTGGCATATTGCATATTTTTAATATATTTATATTTATATAAACATATTTCAGCTTTTGAACAGCCGTGATTATGTTCAAAAATGTTCTGAAAGACTTATTCGGACAACACACATTTTCATCGAGATATTCCGCACTTGCTTCATACTGAGCTTATTTTCATGGCTGTGTTAGGGGTATATGTGGTCTGAAACAGACGCCCATCATGGGATAAATTTGGACCAAATCAGACAGACTAAACAAAGCCCAATTTTCAACAACTATTTTTGGGTTAAATAAAGGCCATAATGGGCTGACCAGATTTAGCCCAAAAACAATGTCCATGGACATCTGGTGCTTGGTAGGTAGCAATTAAAGGTAATGAAAATCTGCTCAGAATCCACTGTGAACATAACACAAGACTGTATAGATATGAGTGTGCATTTTGCTAATAAGATGAATGATAATGAAACCTTTCTTCAAAAGGTCCGTTTAAATGTTTTCAGCACTTTGAATGTGCTGCAAATTGCCAGTGAAACCTTTACCCTGGCAGTAACATCATATTGTTAAGCATTCGCTTGTTCTGGGACACTAAGGCATCATTTACACATAATTACTCATTATTCAGACTTAAATGGTATAATTAAACATTACAGTGACAGTGTTAGAAGCAGCAATATAGATAAATTCTTTATAGCTATCATCAGTAGCCATGTCAGTTCTGTTTATGTTATCAGCTACAAGCAAAATTTACTACATGATTAAGATACATTTACTGTACTGCATATGTTGTAATACAATAGTGCACCACAGTATTTTACTACACACTGTTCATAATTTTCACACACACTGGACAGTTATGTAAACCTAAAAAGCGTCTACAATATAATAATAATAATAATAATAAAATAATAATAATAATAATAATAATAATAATAATAATAATAATAAGTTAATGATTTGATACACAGCTCCCAAAGCTGTCCTGAAAGCGATTCAAATTCACATACAGTGACTCACACTGTAATATGCTCTCTAATATTGAACCTGATAACAGCTTTCATTTCCTTTTGTTTCCTCAAGAGAATAAGCTCTTTTGATGGACTGAAAGCTACTTATCCAATGGCGGTTCTCATGTGTGCTTATGGATTAAGTCTCAGAAGTGTTGGATGACATCAGCGTGAGAAAGATACCCACTTGTAGGGGATATTTAATACTTAGAAATGCCAAGCTATGTATCACCAAACAGTCTATAGATTCATGGTAAGTGATTATAAAACACATTAGGATCTTGGCCATTGTCAGTATACAGTGATGTAAGAACCATTTCATGAATAAACTATCAAACTTGAGGGATTTATTTTATGTTCATTTGTCCATGAGACTACTGGGTTTGATCCTGCTATTTCACCTTATCATCTGGGCGTCATAAGGTCATTGCTTCTTAACAATAGAATAAAGACAGGAAGAGAGGGAGAGAAAAACAAAAGCTTTGTGGTTTATCTCAGCAGTACATCCCCACTTCACTGTACACTACATGCCAAATTGGACAGAGGCAAACTGTGCTTATCCTTTACACATTTTAGCATGAACGTGCCTCTATCAGCTTAGGCAGCTGTTTGTATTTATCTCAATAATGTTCCTTAAGGATGGGGTTCTCAACTCCTGCCATGGCAGATTATGGAACATATTCAATTTATGACCTAATCTAATTGAAAAGGGTTAAAATAAACTTAACATAACTTTAAGTTAAACCCTTTAAGGCACAGTTTGAAAGTTTTATTATAATATATTTGGTATAATAATCATACTTTTTGCTGTTGTTGTTGTGTTGTTGTTGTTGTTGTTGTTGAAAATCTATTACTACTAGCTTTTTTGTTTTAGTTGATTTCTTAAATTTTTAGGCCTGGAAATATTCTCCACCTGAGCCGATGAAGAGATGATTTGCACTGGACCTGTTTCCTAAAAGGCAACTCATGAGGCACAACTGAACACCATCCCACTCCCTTTGCAATTATTGAACATTTCTGTATTGACTACCTGCATCTTTGTTGCTATTATATAGTATTTAATTTCTTGTCACTACTATACTCTATACACTATACACTACTATACTCTACCTGGTTGCTACCATATATGTCCATATATGGTATGAATTTATCTGCTAAATACTATGTCATAGTATGTTATGTTTACACTTACAGCATTTTTATTATATTGTTATTCTTTTGCACTACTTTTATATATGTGTATATATATGTGTATATGTGTGTATGTATATATATATATATTTATATATGTATATATATATATATATATATATATATATATATATATATATATATATATATATATATATATATACATATACACATATATATACACATATATAAAAGGTAGTGCAAAAGAATAATATATATATATTTATATATATATATAAATAAAATTACCCATATGAGCAATATGGCCAATATGGCTAAAACATGTATGAGACCAGATGGGACCAGTGTGCCAATTGACATGCTGATAAAGTGCATTAGAAATGCAACAGTGTAGAGTCAGGGATCCGTTTGATCTCTGTCTGACCTGTTTTACTGAGCCCTCTGATCAAAGCCAGCCAATGTGAATGAAGTCAGTAGCAAAGACTGCATTAACTTTATGCGCATAGGACCATGCTCTGTTGAGTTAAGCCTGTGCAGTGTGGATTTTATACCAAAATGTTGCACAACAGTATTCTGACCTTAAATTTTCTTCCTAAAAAAGTGTATTTCTGACTTTGGCCCTAATCACAAACTCCTTGCACAATATAGGCTTGCACAAGAACCAGTGTTAAGTACAGTGTTAGTAAATTAAAAGTGTGAAAAAGTAGCTTTGTTTTGTTATCTTGTGATCACATTCAATTGTGTACAACAGCTACTGTATAATGTGCTATAACTACTGCTATAATACATAATGCTACATTAATGCTATAACTACATAAAACAATTCATGCAACAATATATTGGCAAAATACTAGACTCTTGTTAGATGCTTTCTATCCTCACATTTTTATATGTTCATGATAGTCTTTTTTTTATAGGCGCTGTTTTATTTATAAATTTCACTCATTCATTTCAGCCTAAATACTTTTAGAAATCTGGTTGCAGCCATTGATAGCTTCCTTTTTCTACCCTATCCAGGTATTTCATTTTTGCCCCTAGCCAGTTTAGGTATTTCATATAGCTCCAGTACACCTGGTGCAATTAATGAAGCCCTTGATTAGTTGCATCGGGTGTGCTTGAGACAACACCTGTTTTACATATTTGTGCTGTTGTGAGGGATTCTATTCAGGGGTTGAATAATTTTGAGACTGGAGAAGTCATTATAAGTTGCATTTTCAGTTGAATTTGGGGAAACCACTTTAACCTTTTTACAACATTACTGCCATACAAGTATATGTATAAGGTGTTACTATAGAAAAGATATTGAGTACATTATTATAAAAGTGTAATTTGCCTTGCCATGGTGTGCTTAGTGGTTAGAATGTTTGCCTCGCAACTCCGGGATTGGGGGTTGTACGAAATGTGCATGTTCTCCCTGTGCTTCAGGGGTTTCCTCTGGGTACTCCGGTTTCCTTCCACAGTCCAAAGACATATGTTGTAGGCTGGTTGGCATTTCCAAAATGTCTGTCGGGTGTGGATGGGTTAGCACCCCATCCAGGATGCCCCCTAACTTGTGCCCCAAAATTCCATGGGATAGGCTCCAGGCTCCCCCGCGAGCCTGTGTAGTATAAGCAGAAAATGGATGGATGGATAAGCAGAAATTGGATGGATGTATAATTTAACACTATCTGACCAATCATCTCACCAAGAATTGAGAATTTAGCAGCACTATGGTATAAACTGTAATAAAACACAAGAAAATCCAGGTGTGCAAAAACATTTCACTGGCAGTATATACATAAAGAGTTTTGTTCTGCACAGGAGTTAGCGTATAAATCATATAGTAGGGTTTGAAAATTAAATATTAAAGGAAAAGTTTCTGCATAAAGTTTACACAAGGTTCTGCATTACCGCAAATGTAATCAACCAGCCACGGAAAGTTTGGTGTCTGGAGTCTGCTTCTTTAGTAAACTGTATCTTTGTATCTAATGGGGCTAAAAAGTAACAGGTAGCTCATACATACCATTTTAGAAGTGTGTAAATTGCGTAATTAAACCTCTGAATGCACAAAATTAAGACCTGTTTTACTATTTCTGACACTGTTACACTGCAGTATCTCCTTGAGTTGTAAAGCATGGCTTGTTTCCCTTTCATGAGTTTCTACAATAAATGTCCATCTGGGAGATGTGTTTCAAAAGAAATTCAGATGTTTGTAGAAAGTACAGATGTTAGAAGGAAATGCAGATGTTCAAGAGATGCAGATGTTAGCTTCAGTCCCAGTGCCACTGTGCATCTGTCACATGGGCCAGTAGCACTCAAGCAGTCGTGATTGTTTCATACACATAGAGCTGAAGCACCTTCAAGTTTATTAAAGACTGTCACACCCCCAGATGGAGCGTGGACAGAAAAGGCGGCGGAGAGTAACAATAGGCATGTTGTTGTGGTTGAGGAACTGACAGGGAAACAACATGGAAGACACTTTTAATCTATTCTCGACAGGACTTTTCTTTAAAAAAAAAAAAAACAACATCTAAACACATCTACCACTGAAATTCAACAGACAGGACAAGACAAGAGTACAACCAGGATGTTGTTGATGAGCTGGTGAAGATGACTGGCATGTGAGTTTTTTTTGTAGCCCAAAACATATTAACTTTAACATGCTAATATGAACAAAATCCAAACATAAAGGGGATAGAGACCCTTATGTCTAATCTATTGTAGCAAAGCAGATATGAGAATTTAGAGCAAATGTACGCGCTTACATGCCTTTTTCTCAGATTAATGAAAAGAGATTTAATTTTACCAAATGTAATAAAAGACACAAGTACATGAAGCGCTTCTGGGAATGCTAATCAAAATCCTCCAATGCAAATGTCAGTATTAGTCAGTAATATTAATATGTGATTGGATGTGGTTTATTTGATACAGATTTCCACACAAACAGCACCACTTTGCATTGAACAATAAAAAGAAAGACTCAAGCCAGACAAGACAGGTTGTGTTCCACAGATAACAGCCCAAGGCTTGCTGCCATTAAGGCTTGTTGAAGGGCACAAACAGAATATATAAAGTCGAGAACAGTCCCAAGGAACGAAACGACCTGCTCAATATGTGTCAAGTACTCGTGCTGTGAAAATGACCAAAATGCACATATTTATCCTCTACTGGCAATTGAGTACCATGGACCAGTGAGCTTCTTTTGGTGGTTGACAAGCTCGTAATTACATCAGGTCAGTGAGGGAAAAGGAAAAGAGGCTAATGCAGTTGTTCTTATGGCCATTTCATGTGGTCATGTGAGATCAGTAGTATCTCCAGTGACTTTCTCAGCTGGTTTTATAATTCAACATATAGAACATATAGTATTTGCATTGTGATCAAGGATGAGACCTTGAGCTGGACAAGGACAGTGCTCAGAGTTAGGACTAGCTGTAAGACTAGTCCTGAGACCCCGATGACACGTTATGTTTTTCCCCTCACTTTCTTGTAATCTCTTGCTTTTTGCTTTTTGCACCACTTAGTTAAACTGTTTGCTTTATACCAATTTTTTCATACATGGTCTCTGAAAATGAGTTATATGGGCGATTACGTGATTGGGGTGCCGTTTGCCTTCCACTAATATTACGTTTACAAATATGCGTGTAACCATAAAAGTCATTTTAAATTGTGGTAAGTGTCCAAGTTTATGTCTTTCAGAACTTTAAAAGCTTATTTTATTACTCCATGTTGGTAGGGTTCTTTTCAAAATGTATTTCATTACAGTTTTAAATAACTTCATTAAATATTTAATCAGTAATGTAATCCAAGTATTACAATATGAAAGTAATGTAATCTGATTAGTTTTGGATTACTTCAAGGTCACATATGTAAACAAAGACAAGAGTAAAGCAATATGATCTACTTTTATATTCAGAGCTTAAAAACTTGTCCAATGTTTGGATTTGTTTAAATACAATGAATAAATTTGTTGCTCATGTGAGTCACAACTGGCAAGAGAGAACCTGAAATATAATCATGCAGCTGTCTATATGGTGCTATCAAAAGCAGAGCTCCAGGCAGAAAAAAAAAATTAAGGAGCCATTGGATCTTATAAGAAAGAAAAAAACAAGAATGAACTTACGTTTAAAAACTTTAAAACACTTACCTTCAGTCATCCTGGTATGTGTGTACGTCAGGTCTCATTTTACAGAGTCAGCATTTTCATCCAAGTTCACTTAAAGTGGGAAATGAGCATCTTTTTCAACTTGAGACCTATATACAGTCACAAAGAATTGTTCTTTACACAGAATCTGAGTCAGTGTCACTGACCATAATCGTGTCTGCATCACTTGGCCATTGAGTATAGTTTGGCCTCGTCATCTGTTTTGCAGAAAGCCAGCGTTTGACACATGCTTCCGGCTCAAACAGTTCAAGTGATGGGCCCTCTGTGCTGATCCTGATCAACTGTTCCAAGGTTGAAATGCAATTGAAAATGCTTTTTGATTTGATTCTGTTTTGAGCTGAAAAACCACATTCACACTGAGCAGCCAAAATTGGTAGGACAAACAATATCTCAACTAGGTGCACTCTGCTCAAAGCACGTGCTGTATCGTTGTCATACGTCCTTCACACAGAGGTAAATTTGGTGAAAGGCAGCTATTCACATTTATTCATATATGTGTTGTTGAATTTTATTTTTAGCTCCTTCTATCCTGTTTCGTCTTGTAGTTCACATGCACGAGACACTGCTTGTGCTAACGGTGTTTTTTTTTGTGGAGCGATTATATCGTCATGAGCTTTTTTTTTTACACTTTTGTTTTCTCACAGGCTCTTTCTTAAATGGTTTATTCCACTAATGAAATCCGTTTTCCTTGCTATTTCTCTTCCCACTTTGGAATAAAAGTCACAAAACTTTCTGTGTGCGATGATCATACCTGAGTCATGCAAATTCTTGAATCCAAAAATAATCAAAATGCCTTTCTGCACTTTTATTTGGGCGTTCATTGATTGGCATGGAAAGATGATCCAATGTGCCTTGGTCGTTTTCTTTCTCTCTCATGCTGGCACAAATGGAACCTGCTTTTTTATTAGCAAGTGTGCCATTAGCATTGGTGCTCGACAGAGATAAGGATTGTTTGAAAAAATCTAATATTTTTTGTTTTGACATGACTTTCTGATGCAGGAAGCTGATCCTCGCTTTCCCCGTGCATATTTTGGCACTCTGTAAATTTGAATTCAGTGAAACTTTCATTACATCAACACAACAACACAAGAATTTATGTGATAGACTCTTTCTCACAGAACATTACATGCAATTTTTCTTTAATGAAAAAAAACTAAATTTTTCAAATATTGTCGCCAGTGACAATCTCAGCAAAAATATAATTTGCAAATTAATATTTTTGGTTGCAAATTTGACCATTTTAAGCACAGACTGGATCCCTGAAAAATATTCATTTCTTTGGTTTTAAATGTAAAATAATTGCAATCCTGATAGTATTCTCATTTTCAATAAAAAAAAATCTACTTGTAATCTGATTACATTGTTTTTTGACGTAACTGTAACGGATTACAGTTACCAGTTTTTGTTGGTTTTTTTGTTTGTTTCCTGATTATGTAACTCTGTTACATGTATTCCGTTACTCCTCAAGCTGTATTACTACATTTTTGAAAATGTGAATGTTCACATCTGTTTCCATGAGTCATCCATTATATAATAAAAATAACCTGAACACCTGAAATATGTGGAACATTCCAACTCCTATGGTCAACAGGAAGTTGCATCATCTGACTTTCATGAGGTCATGGGAAGAAGAAATTATTTCAATGACACTGTGATATTGACTGATGAGGTCACTTTAAAGTGCAACCCTTCTACCCAAAAATGAATAATGCAAATAAATTATTGGAAGTAAATGATTAGAATGTTAAATAAAAATAACCACATACATAATAATAATACTTTATTGATCATGTATACATTACAGCACAGTGAAATTCTTTTCTTTGCATACCCCAGCATGTCAGAAAGTTGGTGTCAGAGTGCAGGGTCAGCCATGATACAGCGCCCCTGGAGCAGAGAGGGTTAGGGGCAATGTTCAAGGGCCCAACAGTGGTAGCCTGGCAGTGCTGAGGCTTGAACCCCTGACCCTCTGATCAGTAACCCAGAGCCTTAACCGCCAATCCACCATATACTCTACATACAGTACATCATTTAAAAAAGTTTTATCTCCATATTATATTGTCTGTAGGGTTCCTGCCCCCAGTTAGAAAAATAGTAATGTTAAAAATTATTATTTAAAATATTAAAGCGCAAGACGTATCAATTGACAGCTGTGTGCAGCGGCGTATCTGTTAATGTGACATCAATTGGCAATGCAACCCTCTCAACATGTCAGGACCAAACCAGGCATAATCATAGACTGTATTACTATTATATTGGAAAAAGAGAACAATAAAACAAATATGCTCATAAGCTATGAGCACATTAATTATGGACCATACATTGTATGAAAATCCACAGGGCCATTTCTAGGCAAAGTCTAACTAGGCGGTCACCTCAGGTGCCTCCAGCTTGGGGGCGCCCCTTCCTACTCACGCACCCTAAGAAAGAGAGTACATTATTATTATTATTATTATTATTATTATTATTATTATTATTATTGTTATCTATCAGATAACAGATATTAAGAAAACCTGACTGCCTCTGCCAGAAAGCTTAAAATGGGCCGTGTTTGGATCTTCCAGCAGGACAATGATCCAAAACATACATCAAAGTCAACACAAAAATGGTTTACTGACCACAAAATAATAATAATAATAATAATAATAATAATAATAATAATAATAATAATAATAATAATAATAATAATAATAATAATAATTAGTAAGTTATTTAGGTTTTTTTTTCTATTTTTAATCAGGTAACATTTTATGATTGCATGCGATTATTTATCTGGTATCCCTGCTGATAGTGGGTCCACTGTTATGAAGAGAGATAGAGATGTACATGGTGGCAAGGGTCCGTAATTTACTGGTTTCCATCATGAAAAGGTCAAAGCCATCAGGGGCTCAGTATCGCAAAAAGAAAAAAGAGGATGAGAAAAAGAAAGAGAAATATAAAGGTATGCAACTAGTAGCCACTTATTAGCACCTGTTAGCGCTCCATCATGACAAGCATAACACATTCACAAATGACACGCTGTCCTAGCAAGAATTCCACAATACATTTACATTTATGCAGCTGAATATTAGCATAATAAAGATGGATTTTTTAAATACAACGAGAAAGACTGTGATCAGAAATTTATGTTTAGTGTATATTGAAGATAGCATTGTCACTATGACAACCAGTGTAGACCTGCCAAACAACTGCAGTCTGAACAGAAAAAAGTATAAAAGTATATTGTACATGAATAATTTCAGTATGCGCTATAAGTTTTCGTTCTGTGCTGTATAATGCTAATAATGTTATTTCTAATATAAAAAAGGTTTTCCCCACATATATATATATTTTTTGGAGGAGGATTACCAACAGGAATCTCGCCCAGTGTGACACGAGACTTCATCCATTACACATAACAATAAAAACATGGACAATATTCTTTGCCTGACATATTTTGCCTGGAGCCACTAAGCAATTGCTTGTTTTACTTACGCTCTAGTATTATTATATCTGTGCATGAATTGGTCATGAAATCAGTGTTTCATTTGGTGCTTCCTTATGGGATTTGTTGTTTATTTAAAATGCAGTAATCATTAGTATGCGTTCTGCAATTTGGAAAACAGGAAATTGTATCACTCCAGCTTCATACTTCACACATCACACTAAGCATGATTATTGAGAAATGTAGCGCAAATTCATTTTCAGCTTTTGCATCAATAAGAACTCTTCAATTAGCTCGAACTAATTACAGCAAATCAACACTTAAGTCCAGTACTTCATGTACAGTACTTCTTCATCAGGAAACAACTGCTTTACAAAACCTTCAGAATTCATTAAGATACAAACACAATGTTTTGTTGCGTTCACCGGAAAAGGTCACATGGGTTCAGGAACAAATGACAGCCACATATGTAAAACTGTCAGGGTGTCAGCAGTAACCTTTGGAGGAAAAATATTAAATTAGAAAAGCAAGTGAATATTTCAGGGTGCGTTGGAGTGTGCCATCATTCCTCATTAAGTGAGGCCCAAAGAAATATCCAGCATTTTTCATTTGCAGAAGCCAGATAGGAGATAAGTGGGGTATTTGTGGGTGGCAAATTGATATTCATATACACACATGCACTGAAAAAATTGTTTGCAAGATTTTATGGAGTTTGAAAAGGTCAGTGTCTGAGAATATATTCCTCAACACACAGTGTGAGGCATTGATGAATTCCTCATGTCGGACCTGAGAGAACCAGACCACAAAGAACTTAGCATAAAGTACTTAAAATCATTTTCCACATTTTAAAATCACATTCCATGCAAACATCCCATTAGACATTCAAACAATAAGTCACAGACTCACTCACAGGAGGGGGCCCTGCTAATGTGGTTTCAGATAAGTACCATCTTAAAAGTAACCCTAAAGGCCCTTTGTTAAAGAGGCCATCTGGCAGGATGCTCCCTTTTGGTAATCTTTCCAGAATCCAAAAATGTGATCCTTATGTTTGTTAATGTATATATTTACTAGTATCCCTAGCGAGCTAACTGGGGAGCACTGTGAATTATATTAACCTTATATGTAACCTAAATGTAGCTATTAGGCTTTAGGAGTTAAAATGAAGTTGCCTATTATTCATTTGCTCATGATCTGAGTCCCTAAATTTGCTACCCTGCTCAGAAATATTGCATCATCACTATAAGGCATTACTATCAAAGGCCACGAGAGTAATAACGTCCAGAATTAGAGCAAATCCTCACCAAACTTTTTGGTGGACGAATAAATTGGTTAGCTGCTGTTATTTGATTTTAGCAATATTTCCGTAAAAATATTAATTAAGATTCCTTGAGATATGTATTGGTGGAGAATATAGGTAACTAAATTTAACCATCTAAATTTTCCTTAAATACAATAGTGGAGAAATCGACAGGGCCAGAAGAAAAGCTTTTGCATGGATGGACATCCATCCAACCATTCGTATTTACCATATGTAATAGGAGTGGAGTGACGAATAAATTCCAAGTGTTGGTGTGGGGCTTCCTCGTGATAAAATCTGTTGCTTTTCAATAAACGGTCTCCTTTAAAACGGATTTAAACATAATGACCCTATCGTTTTAGGTTCATCCATTGTTATAACGCTAGAAAAACAGTTAGGTCTATCAAGCTAAAATTACCAAGTACCACTTAAACATCATTACGTTATGATACGTAACATAGCCTACTACATCAAGCATGTTGCCAAATAATATATACCTTAAAAAGGCTTTGTCTATGCCAAGAAAATGGAAGAAGATATGTTTGAGTTGACCTTCAACATTTGCTTTGCTTGAGAAAACATGAAAATGTAGAGTTCATTTGACTTAGCCAAGTTAGAAAGGTTTCAGATACATTGTGATTTTCGGTAATCGAGATCTGGCAGCAGCACGTTGTTTTTCCTCTTGGATGAGCGAATTGGGACAGCTTTTCTTGCGCATGAAATCACCCATATGCCAATAGACCAATGAGAATGCGGAACAATGAGAACAATCCATAGCAATAGAGCTCAGGTGCAGATTGAGCTGCTGTAGATCTGCTCACCTGAATCCCTCCATAACTGAAACAGATGGCAGAAAATGACAGTTGTTTGGCAAATAAAAAATGTATGGACAGTTAAATGATTCCCAACATTGACAAAGAAAATTATAGTAATGTTAATATTAATAATTAGCCAATCATCATACTCATTTTCTCATACGGCTTGGATATGTAGAGCATTTACAGCTCATACGGACTGCACGCCACTGCTGCTCATTGTAATATGTCAGACATTTATGCTTATAAACGTCCTGTGTTTTTCCTTCCCTTGAATGATATCTATAAGCTCAAAGGAGCTCCTGGTGTGTTCTCTTCTCCAAGGCAGAATAAATTCAGGCCTTAAGAATGAGAAATGAGAAAAGGTCTCAAAAGCCTTGCAAATATTTGAGCTTAGAATCAACATATCCGTGATTCATTATTTTCCACATGAAGGAATTTCAAAACTAAAGAAAAAGAGATTTTCAGCAGCGAGTTTGTAAATGATTCATTTCTTGCTTAATAAACCATTTCTAGTTTTCTACAGCAAAGGGCCAAAGCATGCGATCCTCGGTGGGAGACAATTCAAATACAGCAGATTCATAGCATTGTGGTAAACATGAAACAGTGACAAAATCAGCATGCTGGAGGACACACTTACAATAACAACACAAGACAGTGCAACACAATGTATTTTAGAACAAACTAATGCATTAAATAATTTATTTTCATAGTATTTAGCAGAGAAATGCTTTAATATCGTATGTCACATCCACCAAGGATATCATGACCTCTGCCCCAGCAGAGCCAACCCTCAGAACCCCTTCTTCATGGCCCATCAATCACTTCCTGTTTATAGACTATATAAAACCAGTTCAAACATTCAGTCAGTGCAAAGTCTTGCCATCTGTAATGTTCTGAGGTTTGTGTTCTGTGTTAGCTATTTCTATATTTTGACCCTTGCCTTGTTGATCAACTATTCAATAGATTTGCCCTTTGTCTTTTCTATTTGTGAATTTCTGTGCTTGAAAATTGCCCTGTATTTGACCCTATATTTGATTTTGGAGTCTGTCTTTTATTTATTTTTTATTTTTCTTACAGCACCTGAGTCCTTTCCATTACATGCCCTTCCTTATCTGATTATTTTCTATCAAGTGTTTAGAGCAGAAAATCTTTTTTTTTTTTTGCATTAAGGATGCTGAAACTCCAAATATAAATTCACCGTTCACTATCTTTCGAAGAATTTCTGTGCTATGGACTTATCATTCCGCAATGTGCGTTGAATGCTTCATTTGAAATGTTCTTGTAAGAAGAGAAACTCCTATAGTGAGCATCATATATTTATGCTAGGCTAAACAGTTTTTTCAACTACTGTATGTTCAGGGAAAAGTAGCTAAATGAGCATTTTCACTGCATCATCGTGACCATTTGCATATCAGAACATGTTAAATTAAGAAAGAAGATTTTTGGACACTTAAAATAGAAAAGAATTGTAAAATGAGGAATAGAAAATAAATAGTTATAACTTATTTTGTGTAGAAGTTTAGAACTAACCTTTTATGTATTTAGAGAATAATGTTATTTCTATCCAGAACACAGACAAAAATAAGTAAAAATAAATAAACAAATAAATAAATAATTTAAGTCCATGTATGAGTATGTATATAAATGAAATTTGCATATTTTGTGGAAAGACATGTTTATCTATAAGTGCAGATATGAAAGGCAGACAAAATGTAACACTGATTCTAAGCAATTAGGAAATATATGCAAAGTACATGGATGAAACAATTCACTTTTATTACTGGAAATATAGCCGAGAAGAGAGTTTAAAATTAAGAATCAAGAACTGCATGGGTCGAACAAACAATCGTGATCAGTGATTGGTCACTGAGAATGATGGTGATCAGTTATTGGTTGTAAAAACTGGTAATAGGTGATTGGTCATTAGGAACAATGGTGGTCAGTGTTTGGTCATTGGGTGGGATGGTGATCAATGATTAATCATTTTGAAAAATGGTGAACAGTTAAATCTCAATTGGAACAATGGTGGTCAGTGATTGGCCGTTGTGAACAGTGATGGTTCATCGTGAAATTGATTCATTGAGAAAAGGGTGATCATTGATTGGCCATTGGGAACAATGGTGGGCTGTGATTGGTTTATACATGTGCAACTCAGACTTCAGACTTGTTTTGAGTCAAACCTGCTCTCTCAACTCATGTAAACAGCAGCTCTGATGTGAGCTGGAGAGCCATATTGATAACGTCTACTCAAAAAGTCGTTAGGTGTGTTATGCTCTTGTTTGAAATAACAGGGTATAAGACACCAAAGTCTAGCAACAAAGTCGCCAGTTGGCAACACTGGTTAATTTGAGCAAGAGCCAGAAATACAAGCAGTAGCTCCTTCCCATTAAGCTCGTTTTTAGTGCTTCTTACAAACCAGAAGCCTGTGTGGGAATGAAAGTGTCTTCATGTTCTTACCTATTTTTTCTCTAGATTTGTACGAACGTGATATGAAACAGAGACAAGGACAGATTTACAGACTAGCATTGGCAAACAAGCAACTGTTTAGCAAAACACAGTCAAAAGGACGCGTGCATGGATAGCTGTTTTACTTGGGATTTATCTTCAACTCTGAATAATTAATTGGAATGTAATAATTATTAGTAAGCATATTGCAATCTGTAAAACAGTGGAATCTCATCACACTTGCTTCACTGTTTACAGAAGACATTAATCTTGTTTGTTGAGTACTACAATGCATTTGCATCCCCAGCAATTGCATCAATAAATTTCCGTTCTTTTGCTCAAGTGCACCAATGTTTGGAGAGAAAAATTTCATAATCTTCACTTGTGAACTTGTAGTTCTCAGTTATCAAGCCATCTTTTATATAAACACGAAACCCAGAAATGCGCTTAAGATCAATTTCTCCAGAAGAAACTCAAAATCATCTCTTGGTGATTTGTCAAAGGATTATATTCATCCATGAGCTGCATTCTGTACAGTGTCTGGATTTGCAGCACATCTTGGGGTTGTTATTCATTTTTAGCAAGCATACTCACACTCTCAGATCTGCCTGCGTGGTGACACCACGAAGAGTGTTATCTTCACAGAGATAACATGTTTCCAGACCACCCTCTTATGTCACCAGGAAAACGAGGAGGAAAAATCAATCCATATTATGCAAGTTAATTATTTCTACAGCAGTAGCTTGTAGGATATATTGAGCTGTATACAGTGCCTTCCACAAATATTGGTACCCTTGGTAAATATGAGCAAATAAGACTGTGAAAAATTGTCTTTATTGTTTAACCATCTTTTATTAAAAAATTCACAACAATTCTCTGCTCTCATGGATATCAAACAACTGCAAACAAAATACAGGTTTATCCAAAAAAATATATACAGTGGTGTGAAAAAGTGTTTTCCCCCTTCCTCATTTCCTGTTCCTTTGCATGTTTGTCACACTTAAGTGTTTCGGAACATCAAACCAATTTAAACAATAGTCAAGGACAACACAAGTAAACACAAAATGCAATTTGTAAATGAAGGTGTTTATTATTAAAGGTGAAAAAAAATCCAAACCATCATGGCCCTGTGTGAAAAAGTGATTGCCCCCCTTGTTAAAACCTGAGTTCAATTTCTCTAGCCACACCCAGGCCTGATTATTGCCACACCTGTTCACAATCAAGGCATCACTTAAATAGGAGCTGCTTGACACAGTAAGGTCCACCAGAAGATCCTTAAAAGCTACACATCATGCCGAGACCCAAAGAAATTCAGGAACAATTGAGAAAGAAAGTAATTGAGATCTATCAGTCTGGAAAGGGTTATAAAGCCATTTTCAAAGCTTTGGGAATCCAGCGAACCACAGTGAGAGCCATTATCCACAAATGGCAAAGACATGGAACAGTGGTGAACCTTCCCAGGAGTGGCCGGCCGCCCAAAATTACCCCAAGAGCACAGCGATGACTCATCCAAGAGGTCACAAAAGACCCCGCAACAACGTCCAAAGAACTGCAGGCCTCACTTGCCTCAGTTAAGGTCAGCGTTCATGCCTCCACCATCAGGAAAAGACTGGGCAAAAATGGCCTGCATGGCAGAGTTCCAAGGAGAAAACCACTGCTGAGCAAAAAGAACATCAAAGCTCATCTCAATTTCTCCACAACACATCTTGATGATCCCCAAGACTTTGGGGACAACATTCTGTGGACCGATGAGACAAAAGTGGAACTCTTTGGAAGGTGTGTGTCCAAGTATATCTGGCGTAGAAGGAACACTGCATTTCATAAAAAGAACATTATACCAACAGTAAAATATGGTGGTGGTAGTGTGATGGTCTGGGGCTGTTTTGCTGCTTCAGCACCTGGAAGACTTGCCGTGATAAAAGGAACTATGAATTCTGCTGTCTACCAAGAGATCCTGAAGGAGAATGTCCGACCATCTGTTCGTGTACTCAAGCTGAAACGAACTTGGGTTCTGCAGCAGGACAATGATCCTAAACACACCAGCAAGTCCACCACCGAATGGCTGAAGAAAAACAAAATGAAGACTTTGGAGTGGCCTAGCCAAAGTCCTGACCTGAATCCTATTGAGATGTTGTGGTATGACCTTAAAAAGGCCGTTCATGCTCGAAAACCCTCTAATGTAACTGAAATAGGACAATTCTGCAAAGATGAGTGGGCCAAAATTCCTCCAGGACGCTGTAAAAGCCTCATTGCACGTTATCGCAAACGCTTGGTTGCAGTTGTTGCTGCTAAGGGTGGCCCAACCAGTTATTAGGTTTAGGGGGAAATCACTTTTTCACACAGGGCCATGATGGTTTGGATTTTTTTTCACCTTTAATAATAAACACCTTCATTTACAAATTGCATTTTGTGTTTACTTGTGTTGTCCTTGACTATTGTTTAAATTGGTTTGATGTTCCGAAACACTTAAGTGTGACAAACATGCAAAGGAACAGGAAATGAGGAAGGGGTTTTAGTCTAAAACCTGTACTTTGCCAACCACCCTTTGCCAAGATAACATCTCTGAGTCTTCTATAATGCCTGATGAGGTTGGAGAACACATGGCAAGGGATCTGAGACCATTCCTCCACACAGAATCTCTCCAGATCCTTCAAATTTCGAGTTCATGGAATTATAAGGTCCATGACATTTTAAGTCTAGACCGCAATTCTGTTCAGCTATCAATTCTGATTGGTCAGAAAGTGTCGATTAATTTTCAGGAGTAATTAGAATCACAGATTTATATTAATGTACTTGTTCAAATGTGTTATTGTTTCTACAGAAAACTTATCAAACCAGGTGAAGCATGGTACGGTATTTTGGGGGGTTGTGGTCATAAATACTGTTTATATTTGTCAGCGATTTCCCCCTTAACCCAAATGCAGAAGTGTATAGTGTGCATAGCACTCATTTAGCTCACGCTTCTGCATTTTTTAGATTTTGTTTACATTTTCATGTGTGTTTTGTTTTGGTTTGCATTCTGCCTCTGCTATTTTCTTGTAATTGGTTGTTTCCCTTATGTATCATCATTGTAATCAGCTGTTTCTGTTTCCCCTTTTTGATTAGTTTGCATATTTAAACCCCGTGAGTCTTTGTTCTGGGCGAAGTATTGTGTTTCTGTCTTTTGTTCATTGTTCTTGATCCGGGGTTCTTAATCCTTTTTTTGCCCTCGTGTTTCGTATTTCTGTTTTGCCTAGTTTTGCCCGTTTGTTGAGTACCTGACCCATGCCTGTTTTGGATTTTGGTGTTGTTCTTTTATTTGGATCTGTCTGCAAGCCTATTAATAAATCCTTTAACTGCATTTGCATCTTTCTGAAAGCCCCATTACTTGACAATATTGCTAAGAAATTCTATGATCAGAAGATAAATATGGTATTTCCAAATTAATTTTAGAATTGCACAAAATGTAATTGGATGTCCTAGATCAATGAAAAATCCATTCTTTAACAGTCAATAGAACAGAGATTGATTGGTGTACAAAATGGTGCCCTACTCCTTATCCTTCACAAACAACAAAGTGGTTTATTCTATACTTTCTGGGCTGTATTATTTGGCCCTATCCATCAAGCAATTCAGTTTGGATTTCATGAGCAAGCTGGACATTTTCCACTGTCCTATTGTCTGCAACAAGCTCTCAAAATAGTGCACTATGTAGTGATTAAGGTGTAGTTATGGACATACTATGGGTCTTCCATTTCCTGCAGTACTTTTGACGAGCCTGTGAGAGACAGTGTTATTAAAATCCCAGCCTGCGCTCGCCCCTGTCAGGTCTAATCAGTTTTTTTTCCTCAAAGAAAATCATAAAAATATTTAGATGCTATTATTATTCCAAAATCCACAATGATGTGAAAGCCAGCTATATAAACATCCTTCCCTCTCTGTATGTCATTACAGTTCTTCCACTATGTCTAATAATGTTTCCCAGGAGAATGTATTGCTTGTACTGCTGAGCTGGACTCTACCATCTCCTCATTAAACTATAACATCCTGCCTGAATTTACATTCCCTCTCTATTTGCTGATTAAGAAGCATTTGAGTGGAGCAGCACCACTCTGCAGTGTGCATGCTACAGGAGTAAATTGATTAGATTAAGCTATTTGGAGCTGTCATCAGTCTAACATAACAAAAGTGTAATAAAGTCAATTCGCAATTTTTAAGTTGATAAATCAATTTCTTTAAGCCAATTATATTAAAATATAATAAGTTTGAGTAAAATTTTTGTTATGTATTGTATTTGGCTTAAAGAAATTGATTTATCAATTTAAACATTTTGAGGTGATTAGTTTCCCCAAATTGTTTGAGTTAAATGAACAGTTTTACAGTGTAACACAAAACAAAATCACCACAACATAAAACAAAATCTGACAGCACACAACAAAATCACCACAACACAAAACAAAAATTTATCCCAAACATAAAACAAAATTCCACAACCAAAAAACAAAATTACCACTGCACAAAACAAAATTCAGAAAACACCAAACGAAATATACAAAACATAAAAAAAATTGCAAAGCACAAAATAAATGACCACAAACACAAAACAAAACTTAAATTCTGACAAATTCTCATGAAGCAAAATTCACCAATGCAAAACATGTGATTATGACACAAAACAAAATTCCAACAACACATAACAAAATTACAGTCCTTCCCGATTGCAAAGACAAACTTAATGAAATTGGGATCCAGCTGTTCTTCATCATCATCTTCTTAGCACAGCAGAAGTCTTTTCTTGCAAATGTGTTACAGTTTTTCCTTGGTTTCAAACCTTTTTCACACCCATTTTAGAAACAGTTAACACATCTCATCCAAAGACCAAAAGCTCTATTGGATTGATTGTGTCAAACAAAAGGAAAGCCTTTATTGACATCTAAAAATAATTAATTGCATTATTATGACTCTCAAATACACTTGTTTGAAACTCCTTTGCACAATTATTCCATCAGCAATCAGTTCATATCCATCTATCAAAGATGCCACCTTTGAGTTGCTATTTGCAAGCGTGGATCAAAGAGGTCAAAGACACATATTTGCAAGGGGAGGCCATTTCAGAGAGGCCAAAGCCCTTTCAGAGCACCTCATCATATTTCTGCATGTACTGAATGAAAGACTGGTTCCATCTGAAGAGAGAGGGCTGACATGACTATATGTTATCATTTGGGACAATGTTACCTTCCACCACACTCACCCTGTAAATTAATGGACACCCCCGTATGACGATGCAGTTCCTCCCAGCATACTCTCCTTATCTGAACCTGACCGCTTGGAGATGGAAGATGAATGATAACCGACCATATGACCAGATGTTCCTTCTGGAGTCAATGAATGCTGGATTCCTGGTAAATAGGTGCAGGTCCCCAGGTCGCCAGGGATGGATACACCATGCAAAGAGGTCTTTCCTTCAGTGTATTACATCAACATCAAAACATCAAATGTGATGTAGAACTTGTGGCCTAATCATCATTAATGATTAGACTAAATGTGATTTTTTTTTTATCTTTCTTAGTTATTTGGTCATATAATGCAGTAAAAAAATAATTTAAAAAATCCAAAACAAGAGCTACACAAAAATGAATGTCTGAATTTGTCTTAGGTCTTGCATGTGAACGACAGTTCACGGGCATGCTAAGATCTGCACACAAGAATATAATGAGTAAAAAAAAAAACTCTCTTTTGTACAGTATTTCACCGGGGCATCTAAAAAAATAAGTATAAAAATTGCAGAGTGCATTAGGGTTTGTTATCGCTGGTAAAATCACCTTTGTAGAAAAGAATACTGTTCCTGCTGTGATACGCTTGCTTGTCTATTTTGGCACCCACTATGATTATGTACAATTCAACAAATGGCACAGGTATACATCACAAACGAAGGTAGAACAGGTTCATACCGATTGCTGTATTTTGTATTTTGTTGTCCATTGTGTAATGAGTGATTGAAGGAATCTATTCATTTGAGCACAGTTTGTGGTGTTTGATGGAAACATTTGCTTTTGTTGCAGTTTTTTTATGTTTTGCAAACAAAATGCGTCAATTGCATCAGGGACTTTCGGTTTAGGCCTGTGCGTGAACTGTTTTGAACTTGTGAATAGACAGATGTGTTCAATCAAAGGAGAAAAGCTCTAACACAAACATAAAACACAATTATTACAACACAAACCAAAATCCGACAACACAAAAAAATTACCTTAACCATAAGCCAAAACAAGTATGATTGGGGGATGTAAACTTTTGAAAAGGATGTTCGGTGTGAATTGGTATTTTTTTTTTCAGAAGTTTATGTCCCCCTGGATCTTAATGTAGTGTGTTGCCTTTTTGAATATCAGTGAATATTTGCACCTCTTGTAATGTACGAGTCCCTCAGTCATCCTCAGTGTGAAAAGATGGATCTCAAAATCATATAGCTGCTGATGGAAAGGGGTCAAATATGCAGAAGATGCTGACAAAGCAAAGAATGTGCAGGACCTGGAGGATTTTTCTGAAGAACAGTGGGCGGATTAACTGCTCAGGACAAACAAGACTCATGAAGAACTCTCACAAATCATAAAAACAATCATCATCAATCATCTAGGTAACAACACACAGTATTAATAATCAAGTGTATGTAAACTTTTGAACTAATTCATGTGTAAATTCAGTTATTTTTGTGTCTTGTGGACTATATGTAAACATCTGTTATATGAAATAGGGCAGTATTTAAAAAATGTAAAAATGCAATTTTTATGATCCCTCTTTTTTTCATTCTGCAAGGCGAATGTAAACATTTGACCTCAACTGTATATACTTAACAAAAACAGCAACAAAGTAGATGTACTGTTAATCCCCTACACTATCCTTCAGATATTACTATACCATGTTAATATACTATAACAATTAGATCATTATTAAAATGTAATAAATAATATGGCATTCTACTTTTAAATATTCATAATGTGCAAAATTGTTCTTTTGTGTTTATTCTAGAAGAAGAAGCCATTATTTGTCACATATACTGCACAGTGAAATTCTTTTTCTTCACATATCCCAGCTTGTTAGGAAGTTGGGGTCAGAGCGCAGGGTCAGCCATTACACGGTGCCCCTGGAGCAGACAGGGTTGAGGGCCTTGCTCAGAAACCCAACAGTGGCAGCTTGGCAGTGCTGGGACTTGATCCCCTAACCTTGTGATCAGTAACCTAGAGCCTTGACTGTTGAGCTAGCACTGCCCTCTTTGGCCAGAAAATGTTTGGTGTTGGTGACATATTTGTTGCTAAATTAACTCAAAGAGACCGTGCCAAAATCACAGAGAAAGATGAGCCCAAAGCAAGAAAAGAAGAAAAGTACAGATGGTTGGACCATAACGAGCTCAAGGCCGAGGCTACAGGCGAGGTCTGTTCCTCTTCATGCTCTTGGACAGTTTTTGAGCTTCATGAGGGATTTAGTTGCAAGGTTGTTTGAGGTTGTTTGAGGAAAACAAGCACCCAATGCAAGCCAGACGTGACTTGTGCAGTCTGTTCACACATGCAGCTCTGTGCCAGAGTCAGCGTTACAACTCTGCCCAAAAGGGAACAGCAGTGATGAGTCTGGAAGTTATAGTAGTACCACTACCCTGTGGCATCACATGAGTGCATCTCCATTTCTGTTCTCTGCAGTTTCACACTCTGTAAGCATCAGTAGACTTTCACTTGACATTTGACTGCAAATAGCCAGGACTGGCTACTAGTTTTTGATCAACAGCCATGTTCCTGCAGGCATGATTTATGAGGTTTTTATCACTGCTTGCATTATTCGATTTGCTTACATGATAGTGCTGTCAAATAAAAGTGTGATGAAGTGCCCATCGTGTGTTGGGCATACAGTATCTGCTGTGACTTTGTCATTTTCACAGGGCTCTCCTCTTGCTCTCTGAATGCTCTGTTTCCATTTCGTGAATGTTGTTGGTGCGATGTGATCTGGGATGCAGATTCAAGCAATGGCATCTCATAAATGCTTATAAACTTGGTCATATACAAAAAGGTGAGCATGTCATGAATTCTTTCTGTTTGGTTTTGTGTTGCTTCTGCTTCACTTCTACCTCAAGCTCCAGCTTGTCTTTATCACATTGATCATTTGAGTGCATTGATGTTTGAACCTTTCAAAATGGCCGAAGCAACCCAAAGCATATTAGGAGCAAAAGGTCTACCTTGTGAAGACCGCTGTGGTGTTTTTTAGTTACGCATAATGATTAGCAATAAAGCTACAATATGCATTTGAACAAAATAGTAAACTATCCATCCATATTCTATACCACTTATCCTGAACAGGGTCGCAGGGAATCTGGAACCTATCCCACGGGACTCGAGGCACAAGGCGGGGGACACCCTGGACAGGGTGTCAGTCCATTGCAGGGCACAATCACACACACACACTCAAACAACCATTCACACACTACGGACAATTTGTAAATCAGCCTACCATACATGCCTTTGGTCTGGGGGAGAAAACTGGAGAACCCAGAGGAAACCCCCTAAAGCACAGGGAGAGCATGCAAGCTCTCCACACAAAGGGCAGTGGTGGGAATTGAACTCCCAAGCCTGGAGGTGCAAGATAACCATGTTAACCACTAAGCCACTGTGCCCCCAAATAGCCAACTATGTAGTGTATATTTCAAAACTTATCTAAGTCTAAGGGTGACTTGCATTAACTTTTACATTTATGTCAGTATTTACACTAGGAAAGTTATGGGTATTTAGAAATGGGTTATGCACCGCCTAAGTTGATTTTCCACGTCCACCATTCAGATTATGCCTGTCACCTGAGTCTAGTTCAAACGTCTGAGGTTGCCAGATTTTCCTTGAGTAGTGTTGTCCAAGACCAGGGTATTTATTAGTGTCTAGAATGCCACCTTTGAAGACAACAATTTGCCTTCAAGCCTGACAGAAATCTGGGATAGAAAATACAGACTGAAGATGCACATTGTTAGCCTTTAATTTTTTGCTTTTACACTTCTACACTTGTAGGAGATGTAATGATTTAATCCTGCTATCAGCTGTCAGTCAGAAGTACATGGGCTCTCTTTTGAGTCTGGTTCTTCTTCCTCGTTTCCTCCTCCTGTCATCTCAGGGAATTTTTCCTCACAGTGTCACCTCTGGCCTGCTCATTAGGATCTAAATCTACATCCAGATTTCTACACCGTTCACAAAGTCGCTTTGTGAGAATGTATAATGTTAACAGTGCATGAAACACTTAATATTTAATGAAGTGGTTTCAAAAAGATATCTTTATGCACATGTTAGAGGAAATGTGTTAGAATTCACCCAGCCAGTTTCTGTTGTTGGATGGGAATTAGCACTGGCTCAATTAGTATAAAAAGGGTTCGAATTAATTAAATCCAATGACCTCAACCATCTATGTGCTACAATTTGTTTAATATTTCAAGCTCTGCTCCTATGGTGCAATGTAACAAATGGCATCTTTAATTATGAATTTTTGAGGCACTTTTTGTGAAACCTCAAAAATGCCTGATTAAATGTGTTTAATATTTTATGCTTCTGCTCTCCTGCCATTACCCAGTGCTACTAGACAGACTTGTTATTTCCTTACTGCTATGTTCAGATTTACTTTGTGGCAGAGCATCAAGAAGAGCACGCAACTTCCTCTCATGAAGGCTGGATGTGAATTCAGACCTATACATGAACCACTACCTGTACCATAGGTATGATCATTTTTGACGCGACCCCATCCCAGATTCCCTCCAGCATTCTCTACAGGATTATCAGCTTCACTCTAGACTGAAACTGGAATAGGATGGGAATTAGATAGAGCATCACCTTCCATCCAAAAATGCCAACTTTATGACCTTTCCCTATGGGTTGAGAGATGAAAGTAGCTATTTAAAAGCTGAGCTATATCTCTGAGGAAGATCATAAGATCATAGTCCTAATAATCATTTTTCTCCCTCTCTCTCTTTTTGCCAAGCCCCACACAAATCTATGGAGATATTGGAGATCCAGATCCCTTCTACCTCTGGATGAGCCCAAATCTTCTGCTGGGACTACGGCTGCTCCTATGGCCATACATACTTCTCATTTTCGCATTATCTGTGTTACCTTCACATTCTGTGTTACCCAGATGAGGATGGGTTTCCCTTCTGAGTCGGGTTCCTCTCAAGGTTTCTTCCTCAAAAAAACATCTTAGGGAGTTTTTCCTTGCCACCGTCGCCACTCAGTGGCTTGCTCAGTTGGGATAAATTCCATTTGTTTTATACCTGTTTGTTTCTGTTTATCTGTTCCTGTTTGTCTCTGTTTATCTGTTTCTGACTGTTTATACCTGTTTTTTATTTCTATAAAGCTGCTTTGAGACAATGACTATTGTAAAAAGCACTATACAAAAAATTAAATTGAATTGAATAACAGATCCACAAACAGGTTCATGCCTTATACCTGCATATTCACTCTACTATTTGTGGTAAGCATAGCAGTCAGAATGAGTAGACACTCAAGACGATCAGTCTGCTGTGGACAGATCTTTCATCATGTCAGTTTTAATTGCCTCCACACAACTCCTCCACAGGCTGCCAGAGCATCTGATTGGATATGATTAAGATTTTATGTGCCACAAGAGGGGCGATAGCAGACAGCAAAAGATAATAGAGACAGGTGTAAAAAAAAAAAAAAAAAAAACCCAGAGAGAGAGCGAGAGAAAGCGAGAGACCGACAAGAGACAGTACAGCGTTCTCAGCTTCTCAGGATGAGCTGACAATGTACCTGTGAAAATCTGTCCACATACTGAAATTCCAAAGGCCTATTTGTTAGATCTGTAGGAAATCTGGGGATTTGTGAGCTTGAAGAAACCATTACACATCAGTTAATGAGCTGAGAGCTTGCTTAGGCCTTAAATAATTTAACACAACATTATTCAGACTGTTTAAGTGTTGGCCATGAGCACACAGCTTGGCTTAGGTCAGTGATAACTGTCATCACAGCACCCCCTGGTGTTCAGGAGCTTTACTGCAACCTTTAAAACCTTTTACTTAACAAGCCGTCAAACCATCACTCCCCCACCCAAAAAAAACAACTGTGTGCTCCTGAATTTTTAACACAGCCAAAGCAGCTACTTCAGCTGTCTGCATAATGACTTGATTTATTAATTATATAGTTGATAGTACTGAATCGTTCAATACAACACATAAACATTGCCATCCTAAAAATAAGAGGCTGTCTGCCCATCATGTCCCTTTGCACCTCTGGATTAATAACCAAGGCAGGGTGAGACAGGCTGTGAAAGAAAATAATTGAGTTCAAAACACGATACTCGAGTGTGGCTCAAACCCTTGATCTGGTAATGTAGACGTCAAAGGAGCAATAGTTCATAAAATAACAGGGACATAGGGAAGCTCTTATTTTTCTTCTTCTAATTTGTTTTAAATGTAATGTGAAAGGTAAAGTAAAACTTCCTTGAATTTGCTGAGAATCATGCTATGAAGAATTTGCCTAACTTACAATGCGGTGTAAAGGTTTGCACAATCTTGAGATTTAAAAAATAATAATAATAAATGAGAGAGAAATGATACCAAGACACTGCTTCAGATATCTAAATCTGTAGCTGTATTTGTATTGTTTACTTAAATTTGTTACTTAAATACCCTTTTACTATCCCCAGCAAAACACAGAAAAATCAGAGGTAGAAATGGCAGTGTATGGTGTATGAATTTGACAGTTCTTCAACTTCAGCTCTACTTCATGATTGGTCTGATCTAGAGGGATTATTTTAATCCCACTTGGGTAGTTTTGCTTGGATTTATTTTTATTTATTTATTTATTTATTTATTTATAAATTGTAAAATAACACATTCTAATCATACGTTCAGAATTACAGATACTGAGTTTCACCACATATAAATCATATTCTGATTTTTATACCTAAATGAAGCACAAGCGTTACGTCCACTACAGACAATTCCTGCCTAGACCACCAGACGGCACCCTCACTAATTTTTTTTAAAAACATTCCCTCCCTTTCTGTAATCTGCTCCATTTCCTCCTTTGATTGTGCTCACCTGCTTTGTGTTTCTCCAATTAGTTCCCTATTAATCGTAGAGCTTTGTGTGTGCGTGTGTGAGAATGTGAATGTGTGTGTGTATGTATATATATGCTCATATTTATCAAGGGTGCCAATATTAATGGAGGGCACTGTATTTTTGTCTTTTTGTGTTTTCAGTTTATCTCCCATAATCCAGAGACGGAGAAACACACACACACACACACACACACACACACACCGAAAAGCATGAACTTAAACTTAATGGAGCCTGTTTTCTTTTGCATTTTGAAAGTGAATTGAATAAATGTGAGCCTGATGCTCAGTCTCAAGTCTTACATCACACCATCACACACTGGGGTTCCAACACAACACAACACAACACAACAATGCATGCATATATATATACACAACACAACAATGCATGCATATATATATACACAACACAACAATGCATGCATATATATATATGCATGCATTGTTGATTGATATATGATTCTGGCTCTTTGGCAGTTCTGGGATATTGACTCCAGTGGTTGTCGCTTTAACCTCTAAGCTACCTCTCAGCTTTCTCTTATTTAATTGGAATTGGTGTCACTTGGAAAGCAAATCAAGGCTGATGGGGTGCTGTTAAATTTGCATTTTAGATACCTTATTTAGAGAAGCACTTGAAATGCTAAGCAGAAAGCGAGGAAGGCATCACGTTAATCTCAGGTTAACATCTGTGAAAGAGATAACAGTGACAAAGCACTGCAGTCCTCATTTAATTCAATTCAGTTCACTTAATGAGGTTTTTTTTCTGCTGCTGTGCAGGGAAAGTGCTACTGTCAATCGAATTTTGACCTTCTATTCATTAATCAACATCATTCCCTCACTTACATTTTCTCCCTGAAACATCATCCATTTATTAACACAGAATAGCAGGAATAATGCCGATTTGATATCATCTGTTGAATATAAAGCGTGATAGAATTTTAGAGACATAAGATAGCATTTTATCAGTTAACAACCATTGCCATATTCCTTTAGATAGTCTTTAAGGACAATGTGATGCTGGGATATATTAAGAATACTGAATACTGATTCATTTTAGATGTGTCTGTTTTATTTCACGCTGAATATTTTCCTATTTTTCAAGCACAAAAAATGAGTACATCTTGAGTACAGGCCGTTTTAGGGGGGTTGTTGCAGTGCACATACATTTTCTTTTTCCTCATTTCCCATGACTTGAACATTTCCTGTTTGCTTCTTTTCCTTTAACATTTCACCAGTTTTTTTCTTGTAATTTCTCTCCTGTGTCGATGCATCATCATCATAATCATCATCATCAGAACATAGAAAAACGTTGACACATTCTGTACAGACAACAGCGGACATTTTTGACATGTTTAAATGGTCGAATAAAAGACATTAATAACAAGAAAATTTGACCAACAGAGCAGAAGTGAGTGAATGGATCGTTGATGTTAGATCAGCCAAGTGATGAGGTGATGATGACGATGACGCTCAGCTCAATCATATACTGCAGGCGACTTTTACCTCAGGTGATGAGACAGAGGCTGATGCTGATAACCAAAGTGAGAATTCATTTCATATTGAAAACATATGTATAATTCTTTAAAATTCAAATGTAGAAGTGAGTTGTGACGTAGAAAACGCACCCTGGCTTATTTTATTTTAAAAACAAATACATTGTAGTGTTATCCAAAAGATCGCACATATCACATTAGAATTCATGTCTCACGCTCACTGCTTTTGATTCATTCTGTAATAGAACTCCATTAAAAACGTTAAAGGCCATTATAGCCCTGCTGTGAATTTGAATTTTCTCTTCAAGCAATACCAACCTTCGACCTGTCATTACCATCCATCAGAGAGACACACAAAGCACATAAAGCATCAAATAATGTGCTTCATGTATGTGAAATTACAACTGGAAGGAACAAAAAGGAAATAGAATGATTTACTGGGAAATGGAGGGACTGTTGAATGTTGAAGTGCAGAAAATGGGCTTTTTTTGTGGATATCTATTGAAAGGCCCAGAGCTAAGTTTGCTTCCTCAGGAGGCACAGGTTTGTCAGTGGTGGTCCGAGATTTTTATCTGAGAGAGGCTGAATGAATCAATTCGTCAAAATGGCAATTTTCTCATAGGACTAACTGCCTAGAATTAACTGTAGAGAGGAGAATGGTATCCAAATCTGGCACCATCATGGACAAAACCATCACGGACAAAACCATTTTTAAAGAGTAAAATAACTACAGTGAGGCATTTGTCCACTGTAAATCTATACGTGGACAATATCAGTGTAATTATCCTTGTGCATTTAGTGTACAATACATCAAACACTATACAAATATATGCATAAAAATTACACTATCATTTCTTATGTAAGGAATAAAAGACAATGGGACATGCATAAGAAAACAATCAACAACTGGGTGACATTTACCACAAGAAGAAGATTATTTCTCTATAACAGCAGGTCCTGAATTCTTTGGTTCCTCTTTTACCACAGCAATTTTCCAACAGTTACATAATGTTTTTATTAACTAACTATTTGCCGTGCTGTTTATCAGTTTATAGTTACAGTATTGTTGTAGAATATCCATGAAACAAGTCACTCACAGACAGACAGACAGACGGACAGACAGACAGACAGAGAGAGAGTTGTGTTATACAGTGCCCAGGCCATATGGTGTCGGAGTGAAAATGTATAATGTACATCTATTATATGTATATCATGTATATGTTTGTCTACAAAAGAATATAAAAGTAATATGTTCAAATGAAACATTGGCACTTCTTGCCTTCTTTTTGTTTTAAGGGCTGTTATGATGAATGGCACGGCTGTGGCTCAGGTGGTAGAACGGGTTGTCCACTGATTGCAGGGTTGGCGGTTCGATTCCCAGCCCATGTGTCTCCACATGCCGAAATGTCCTTGGGCAAGACTTGGAACTCCAAGTTGCTCCAGATGACAGCCTAGCACCTTGCGTGTGTGTGATTGGGTGAATGAGAAACAATATAAAGTGCTTTGTAGATCCGCTAAGGTTAAATATACACTATACAAGTGCAGACCATTTACCATAAATGTTAAATAAATAATGGTTAAAATATTAAAGTTAATTGTTTATCAGACGGTGAGTATAATTTATTTACAACAGAATCCAGAGTATATGTATATGTATTAAATATTCAATTTGCAATGTATATTTATTATTTATAAAGTTATTTACAATGTTATTTTAAATCAATTGTTATTACTATTTACTTTTACTTATTCATCTCGTAAAATCCACTGTTGATATTCAGGATTGCAGATGCTCAAATAATAACAATGCCATGCTTGAACTACCCACCATCCTGTTTTTTCACACTAGTCACATATTCTTTCACTTAAAAAGGCAGTATGCTATTTCATACTGGGTTAATCAGGAGGACTTGGCCATCTGGAAACACGCAAACACTTTGAACACTGTGCTCGGTGGCTGATTCGAAGCCCAAATGTTCATTAACTGCTCTCCCATTTTTCTTTTTCGCAAACAAGCATAAAAATCTCGCCGTCACATGCTGCGGTCATAAAAAATTCACTCTGTGGTTTATCTAATGCTGCCTGCTGTAGTTTTCAGTAATGAAGCATTCTGTAATGTTCCCACAATGCACCTGCTCAAATATTTATGAACTGCATTGAATTTCCCAGTTGTTTCTTTTTTTTTCTTTCAGATATAAATCAGAAGGGACATTTCTTCACACGGAACAGAGTAGAAAGTAAAAAGTCTTGTTTTAGGTTTAGGTTTTCTTTATCAAAGTGTTTATTAATGTGCATGCTATACATTTTAGATGAGATTGGTTCAGCAGATGTGTGATAAGGTTTCCATTTGAACAGAAGGAATGAAGGAAATCTCAAGAAAATCCGAGACAAAGTGAGACGCTAAAATCACCTTTATCAGTCACTTTATCACTTTGTTACTCTCAGGCCAAACTGACCATAACCTCTGTAATATAACTGCTCAAAAACAAAACCAACAGATACATTTTGACCTACACAGATTGCAGTCAAGACAAGACTTTAATGTAACCTGTTCTGCCGCATTAAATTCTTTATTTTTCCAAGCGTCTCACTAGCTAGAGTCATTTGTCACAAGCAGGTACGTCTAACAGATCTAAACACCTTCTCATGCTTCCTGAACATGTGCACCATATGGTTTATCGGCGTCTGCCATGCTAGTAGTCATGCTGTATGTTTTTCCAAGACTATAAGGAGGTTCTCACTTACAGAACGTTGTCTATGATGGATTAGAGAGCTGTTGTGTTATTAGAGCGTGGGTCCAGGCTCAGCTGTCTCCCATAAATCTGTCTGTGCCTGATTTCACAAGCACATTTGTAGTGAAGCAATGCAAAATTAGCTCTAAGCAGAAAGGACATTTTCAGCTTATATCGCTAAATCTCATCACTGCTGCTTTCACTTAGCATGTATGGCAAAGCATGAGTGGAACGACGGTATTATTTGTTGCTAATAAGAGGCTGCAGCTGGATTTGTATAATAGCTATTTGTATAATAAACTACCTTTTATTCACAATAGGGTAGAATAGGAGAAGACACCCATGAGGTAAGGTGATGTCAAAAATAATAGACACATTTCAATGTCTCATTTTGAATAGTTTGCGCTGAGATGGAAATTATTTATGCATTTATATTAAACTGTACTTGCACATAGATAGCTGTAGTATATAATGATGGAGGAAAGGTAAGTGAGTAGAAAAACGGAATGTATAATTTGCCCTTTTGGGAAGGAAACTACATCATGAAAA
This sequence comes from Ameiurus melas, assembly GCA_012411365.1. Classification (NCBI taxonomy): domain Eukaryota; kingdom Metazoa; phylum Chordata; class Actinopteri; order Siluriformes; family Ictaluridae; genus Ameiurus; species Ameiurus melas. The sequence continues at coordinate 35,787,484 of CM022754.1, read as the reverse complement.
GGATAAAAGGCCTCAAGGCTGTCATGACCCATATTAAATATTATTTATGATTGTGATTGATATGATTGTTCTAAAACAATCATTTTTCCATATCTAACCAACATTAGCACAGCCTGCACAAATTTCATCTCAACAACATCATATGCACTTTCGTTTATTTCATTTTTGATCCCTATTAATACTAAGTGGCTCAGGTGGTAAAGCTTTAATCCACTAATTGTAGAGTTGGCGGTTCGATTCCCGGTCCACATGACTCCACATGCCGAAGTGTCCTTGGTCAAGACACTGAACCCCAAGTTGCTCCCGATGGCAAGTAAGTGCCTTGCATGGCAGCTCTGCTACCACTGGTGTATGGGTGAATGAGACACAGTGTAAAGCACTTTGGATAAAAGTGACATCTAAGTGTACCATTTAATGCATATAGTTTTTCATATTCTGCTTTTATTAGCTTTAGATAAGTTTAGAGTACTTCTCCACCAAACAGCACAGCTGTGCAACAAACGTGAACCCAAGGATATTTCTATCCGGGTGTCACTTTCCAACCATGTAAATTCTTTGGAGGTTATCAGGTGGTGACTTGATAGGCAAAAGCAAATAATACAATTCAATTTAAAAAAATAAAAATAAGACAAGTGGCAAGTATCCTATTTAAGGCAGAGTGAATAGAAAGCCATTTGAGATTTGCCATAGATAGCAGATTTTACTTGGATCCCAAATTTTAAAACTGTCAGTAAGAAAACACCGTCCATAGGTAAATAAATAAAAATGGATATGAAACATTAACTTTCTATTTTAAACTTGAGATATTGCCTCCGCCAGGAAAAATGTCTTCGGAGGGGGCGGGGTGGGGGGGTAAATAGATCAGGAGGGCTGAGCCTGCCAGTCTTTCAAAGATAAAATTACCTCAGTACATTTTTTTTTTGTCATTCACATCAGATTATTTGCTGCTAACAAAAGGCAATTTATTTTCAGACACCACCAATGCTTATATGAAAAGGTTTCAGTGGAATGAAGAAGTGAGGCTATCTATAATCTTTTTCCCAAAATGCTTTTGCAGGAGAAACCAAAAGTAGATAGAATAATGGCTGTGGCGTTATGAGAGTAAGGAATGTAGTATACAGTATCTGGCCCCACCAATGAATCCTGGGATTTCAAGATGTTTATTTTGTGCTTCAAAGCAACCTAATCCATCCATCCTTCCATCCACTTTCTGTACACCTTATCCTACACAGGGTCGCAGGGTAGCCTGGAGCCTATCCCAGGGAACCTGGGGCACAAGGCGGGGGACACCCTAAACAGGGTGCCAACCTATCGCAGGGCACAATCACACACACACACACCACACACTCACACACCAATTCACACACTACCAGTCAGCCTATAGTGCACATCTTTGGACTAGGAGAGGAAGCAACCTAATAACATTTCTTAAAAAATAAAAATAAAAAATGCAATGATTACTAATGATGAAATTAGTAAGTTCATTACTAATTACTAATAACTCCAGGTTTCCCGTGACCCTGAAAAGGAGTAAGATGGATGGATGGATGGATGGATTACTAATGATTACTAATGATTACTATACACTTTATTAGGAACAACTGTCCAATTTGGGTGAGGCTGTGCCCACTGTAGCCTCAGATTCTGGTTGTTGGTTGACAGGAGAGGAACCCGATGCAGTCTGCTGTTGTAGCCCATCCACCTCAAGGTTCAACATGTTGTGCATTCTGAGATGCTTTGCTGCTCACCACAATTATAAAGAGTGGTTATTTGAGTTACTGTAGCCTTCTTGTCATCTCTAAGCAGTCTGGCCATTCTCATCTGAATTGGCCATTCTCATCTGAACTGATATCATCAACAAGGCATTTCCAACTTCAGAACTGCCACTCACTGGATTTTTCCTACACAACATTTTGTATAAACTCAAGAGTTTGTGTGTGTGTGTGTGTGTGTGTGTGTGTGTGTGTGTGTGTGTGTGTGTGTGTGTGTGTGTGTGTGTTATGTGTGTGTGTGTGTGTGTGTGTGTGTGTGTGTGTGTGAAAATCCCAGGAGATTTTGTGAAATATGCAAAACAGCCTGTCTGGGACCAACAACCATGCTGAGTCACGGAAATCATATTTTTCCCAATGGTCATGTTTGATGTGTACATTAACTGAAGCTCCTGGACTGTACAGTATCTGCATGATTTTGTGCATTGCTCTGCTGATACCTGATGGGATAATTGTGGCAGTGTTCCTGAAAGGTGTTTCGGAGTGGCTGGTGAGTGTAAATCAAACATTCTGCAAATCAGATTAATTCATTTGAATGGGGAAGGATGCCTCTTGAACAGTGTATAGTTTTGTGCTATTGCCAAATCCAATATCCAAAAACAATATACTTTTCCAGTTTATTTCTTTGAACATTTATGTTGGATTTTTCATGGACCTTCTTCATTCCTTTGCTACAGCGGTGCTTTAAAGTTTGTGAACCCTTTATAAATTTATGTATTTCTGCATAAATGACCTAAAACATAATAAAATTCTCACACAAGTCCTACAGTAATCAAATAACTAGTCTCATGCCAAAGACCTGAATTAATTGAACTAATTCAAAGGGTTCCTTTATATATTATACAGCTGTGCAATTTCATTTCGTTTCATATCAATTAAACTGCTGATAAAGTTTAATCGTCCTATGAGCTCCAGAGTGAGAAATAACTTGCTGGTGATTTTAATTTGCATTATAAGCCGCTTTAATTTAGCATCTCTATTGCTTTGAGTGTACGGAGGCAGGGTGGCTGTGCTCTATTGCACATGCCTAACCTAACGAACAGTGGAATATTTCAGTGCTTAGGAAGATTTGCGGTTCAGAAGTGTTTAAATTATAAATTTTTAAACAACAGTTAGGATTCAATGAACAATTACCTTCATCAGTGTAGGGCCCAGGTGCAGCATTTTCATTTGGTCGAAAAGCAACTGCCTCTATTTGCTCTATACCTTCTTTAATAACCTAATTATGCACTAATGAGTCCACTGACTATTTAAAACCTCTGAACCCCCAAATCAGCCTTTTAAGTATCGTATTGATCACCATGAATTTTCCTCACTCTATCTTTGATTGGTTTTTACAACAATTTCTTTCTTCCACCAACTCTATCAGCTTTAAAATGCTGTTGCTTAAGCAATTGATTGTCTCCTTTAGTGCTTGTCAAGATATAATTAGACCAGTTCAATACCACACCAAAGGAAATAAGTCATGCAGAAATCTGTGAGGACAGAAATGTCCACTTTACCAACCCAAAATATATTAGTAAGCATTTCAGAAATATAATTATTATCGTGTATTACAGTAAGATTGGAGTCTGTAGCTACAATGCTGAGACAAATTATTCACGCCATCCTGATATCTTATACTAAATTGTTTTAGTTCTTCAAGTGAAATACAACATAAAACAAAGGAAACTTTGTAAATATACAATACAGGGGTTATTATTATTATTATTATTATTATTATTATTATTATTATTATTGAAACAAAATGAGTTATCCAACACCCATCATCCATATAAAATACTAATTGTCTGCTTAAACTTAAAATCTGATTGTGCCACTTTTAGCAGCAATAACTAGAACAAAACTCTTCCATTACCTGGGGATCAGTCTTTTACAGTGCTGTGGTGGAATTATGGCCCACTCTTCTTTGCAGAACTGCTTTAGTTCAGGCACATTGGAGAGTTTTCTAGCATGAAAAAAGGACTTTGATTAGGCCACTCCAAACTTTAATTTAGCTTTCTTGACTCATTCAAAGGTGGACTTTCTCCTGTGTTTTGGATCATTGTCATTGTCGTTGTTGCATAATCCAGTTGTGCTTGACTTGTATGTATGTCCATTTATTTTTCAGAGCCACACATTCATTCATTATCTCAAACATTCATTAGGACTATCCTAATGAAATAGGCATTCAAGGATCTGTTGCCAGTTGTCTGTAACTTTGGCATATTATGAATAATAATATAAAATAAGAATATGAAGTTTAACCTCATAGCTTTTTCACAGCTTGTGCACAATGCATTATGTAGGCCTCAGGGAACAGCAAAACAAAAACAAGTTGGATCCAGCTAATGTTTCATTTGTTCTTCTATTAATGTGTCACAAAACGTACCCGCCCTCTGGGATTTCCAACCAAGCATATAACTGACAGAACTCAAAATATCAAACCAATTCCCATCAACAGTCTAATTTGTGTGCGGTTTCTAGGCTCAGAAGCAGCCTTTATTTTGTCACATATACATTACAGCACAGTGAGATTCTTTTCTTCGCATAGGAAACTGGTGTCAGAGATGATACATGGTCCCTGGGGCTGAGAGGGTTAAGGACTTTGATCAAGGGCCCAACAGTGGCAGCTTTGTGGTGCTGGGGCTTAAACCTCCAACCTTCTAATCAGTAACTGTTGAGCTAGCACTGCCCTGGCTGCTGTAACACACCAGAGTCAGCACATTGGCTAATTATGAGTTCCTAAGGTTCAGGTTGAGAACTGTTCTACACACAGAGACCAAGGATGCTAACTGACACAACCTTCCTGGAGTAGTGGACGCCTGAAATAATGGATTCCTTTAAAAGCTAACTCAATTATGGTAACAAATTCCTTCATGAGCTGAGTCAGGTGTGTTGTTATTATTAGGGGGGAATGCGTAGGATTTGAGGTTTCCTAGATGGAAGCCTGTGTATAATGGACACTATGTGGGAAGTATTGCCCTTCACAGCTCCAGATTTTCGGGTTCTATCCTGATCTCGGATACTGTCTGTGTGGAGTTTTGCACATTTTCCCCCATGTTCACTTGTATCTGGGTTCACTGGTTTCTTCCCACTGACCAAAAACATGCTTGTAGGCAGATAAATTACTCATAGGTTTGAATGAGTGTGTGAAGGTGTCTTGTGTCCAGTTCCATCTTGCACCCACTGTTCTCCAGATCCACCATAACCCTGTCCAGAATGAAGCAGCTACTTACTAAAGAAGAATGAATGAATAAACGATAGTGGATATGGTGTGGATTTGAACATCCAGTGGGACCATGTTGCAGATACTGATACTATAGTGGCTACCAGTGGTGTTAGCTGGACTGTTAATCCTCCTGGGCTGAGACCAGGTTCTTCTCCAGCAAAAAACTTACATTTAAATAGCATGCATTTTTTTTTTCCTTGAATGTGAAGGCTAATTGCTTAAAAAATGTGAAAATTGGACAAAAAGTTGGATATATCATAAAACTTGCCTCGGGTGTTCTCACTGTTTGCAGTACTACCAGGTATACCAAATATAAATCTTTTTGGCTATATAACGTCATACTAGGCTAGTTTGGTTTTGCTAGGCACAACTTAGCTATCACTGTATGGGTTTAGCTGATACAGAGCTGTTATGCTTATACTCTGCTCATATCATGTTCACGTAACTTATACATATTCACTCACTCAAAGACATCTACACACCTTGTTTTCCTGCTTAGCATGAGAGGGTGTTAGTATTACAGTTCAACCCATTTTTAAAATCAGCATATATCCGTTTTTCCTCACATTGACTGTGTGAGTTAGCATTTAGTGTTTGACTTGAGAGCTGTCAGCCAATAAGACATGAGTGTTTCCATGTCAACCCTCCCTGATTGGTTTCTCCTCTGTTCACTGAAGATACGCAATTAAAGACTGTCTTCTTTTACTGAAGTTCAGTTACGTAGTGACAAACCGCTCCAAGTGGAGAAATATTTGAGGCTAAAGAAAATAACTCTTCAGGGCTACAGTCTCCAATGCCCAGGCCAGATTACACCCCTGGTTGCTACTACTGACAAAGTTTTACAAAAGCCCTGGGATTCCTGAGCTAAGCTAATTGTGGTAATTACAAACTGCTTTAATTCCTTGCTGAGCTTTCAGTTGTGTAAGATTATTGAAAAAAAAACGCACAGTACATGAGTGAGAACCAGTGCTGCACATTTTGCAGACACCACACACTTTCAGACTGTCTTCTGCTCTCAGAAAGCTCCAGATAAAAGCATCTCTATATGAACTCATCGAACTCATTGAACAGGAAGATCTAAGCAGTAGTGATGGGCTGAAGTGTGAGATGGTAATGACGCTGCTTATTGTGTCATGTCAATTATATCACTGTTGTCCTGAGCATACAGTACCCTCCTACAGAGTGACTCTGCCTAACACAGTGTGTCTATAAATATTAGAGTGTAGGAGCATAAAGACACGATAATCCATAAACAATCTGCTGTAATCCTGACTTAGGTTTTCTTTTAAAAAGACAGATTTTCACGGCCATGTTGAAGACAAATCTGGTTACTCATCCATTCTGTTGAACAGAAATAAACACTAAACCTCATAATTCATGCAAGTGAGCCCAATAATCGTTTGTCATGTTTCAGTATTGTGCCTTTGCTTAATGTGGATCTTGTGCTCTACACAGCACACGATCTTTTGCTGAAATGGTTATTTATGTGTGACATTTTAGTGGGTGTTATTTACACTAAATATATCTATATATCTATCACATGTAGACCTTTTCTTTTGTCTCTGTTTTCAGATTTATTTTTTACAAATACTATATATTAGAGGTCGACCGATAGTGGATTTTACCGATACTGATAACTATGTTGGGCAGTACCTACCGACTGATAGTTTAAAAAAATTATATTGAAAGAAAAAATATTAGATCATAATATTAGCTGGGAGGCTAAAATCTAATATTTATTAGTAGCTAGACAGTGAAACTATTTGGGTACTACATCATATCGTGAGGTCTCAATGGCATAGTAAGAATTGTGTGTCAAACTATTAAAGGCAAATAGGCAGTTGTGATTTTTAATATCTGTAATGCTCTAATGGGTTCATACATTTTTTCCTCCAAATACCAAACATGGTAAAAAGAAAACAACTAATTCAAACCAAACAGTGAATGTACAGTTCTGTTTACCATCTGTCCATTTGTGTATGTGTACTTTTATTGGACAGTGTGTGTTTAGTCATTCCCCTCCAAATGTGTAGAAAGATGGTGATGTTCTAATCTGTGTAATTGCCTGACATGACTGTCACCCATGGACTGCATTATTCTAGTCTGGGCTAAAAAGAAATCAGCCTGGAGCCTCTTCCTACCCTTTTTGTGGGATGTTGTGCATGATTCCATAAAAATGTAATAATAATCTGCCTGTTAACAATAAATAATCTCATGTGGAAATGAAAATTTATATTGATGTCTTTTCAACATTGAAAAATGGAGGGGTAAGCCCCGCTCGCATATTTATACTAGCTACCCTTGATTATTCAGAAAAATAGCACCTAGTTATGTGTATGTGTGTTAGAGAGAGAGAGAGGGAGATAGAGAGAGAGAGAGAGACTTCTCATCCAGAGTGGATCCTTGCCTTGCTCCGACTGTTTATAGATAAGCTCTGGATTCACTGTGACCCTGACCAGGAAGGACAGGTTACAGAAGATGAATTATGTGCGACTCCAGAACAGGAGCCGAAATCCTGTTATATTACACAGTATATTACAACTAGTGCACAGTAATATATATATATATATATATATATATATATATATATATATATATATTTGCAATGGTTAAAGAAATATATTGCTATAGTGCATCCTGGTATGTACGTTGCTGCTGTAGTCTGTATGATTTGCAGTGACCGCCAGAAGGCACTCATATCTCATGTGTTTATGGTTTCTGTCTGTAAGTGTCACAAGACACCCTCTTATGGTGAATCCAAACATTACACCTAAACATGTATCTAGCATCAATTATGTGATTTCCTTAAAATAAATATACGACTATTAATATTATTTCTAAACATTTTTACTCATTTCAGGCTTGACATTTATTTGTTCATTTTTAGCAGATATTTGTTCAATAAAGCAGTATATTCCAAACATTTATTTCTATGGGGAAAAAAGGTCAATTATCTACCAATAGGAAAAGACCATTTCTAGGCTATCAGCCAAGTCTAGAATTGGATTAATTTTATTAACGGTGATACGACAGCGCTAGTGAACTCTTGAATCTGATTGGTCAGAAGGTGTTTATTATTATTATTATTATTATTATTATTATTGTTGTTGTTGTTGTTTTGTTTGTTTTTAATAACATGGGCTTGTAGTGCAAACCATATAAAATCATCTGAAATATATTATTTATATTATATGAATATAGTCAGATTTATCTAGGATTCCATATTATAAGATTTCAATAAACTACATATATGATTATTAAACATATTTCTGGGCATTTTTACTAATTTCAAGCTTCAAATAGTCGTGTTGTATTGGCAGATACGGCATTTACTCTAATAAGCCTAATAGTAGACAGATTTGTTAAATGTGTTACTTAATAAAAAAATTTTAAACATATCATTGTTGATCCCGTGATGTTCCCTGAAAAGGATAAGGCGGTATAGAAGATGGATGGATATCATTATTGATATGGGGACGTTTTCTTTAAGAAGATGTTTATGGAAGGAGTCTCCAGTGTCAGCATATTATAACCGTGACTAAGTTTTCCACCATGGCTCTTCTAGTAACATGAGAAGTTGTGTTTGTTTGTTTCTTATTCATTTCAACCAGAGAGAAGAGGCTGGTGAGGGAATAACATAAGCACTAACTTGTTTCAATGCACATTCCATAACATTAAATTGAATTATAAATGGTTAAAAGTGCAATGTTATTCTTTAATAAATTACATGGTGCTGTTGGAAAATAATGAGCTGTAAGGTGGTAGCGTTGGTTATTCTTTCTAGCACACTCATCGTGTTTTATTGCATATTTAATGGATCATTTCAAATCACTACAGAAGTACAGTTTAGAATGGAGCGTTCCAGAAATACAATCTGAGGCCTTGACCTTTCAAACTGATCATAACAGTATTTTAATGCATGTCAGACAGATAATGATAGGCTTTCTTTCTTTCTTTCTTTCTTTAATTAATTTATCAATTAGCCAATTAGTTAATTATTTAACTGATTAATTAAACAAACACTTAGACGTGTGCACGTCGGCTTAGTGATTAGCACATTCGCCTCACACCTCCAGGGTCCGCGGTTCGATTCCCTGTGTGTGCGGAGTTTGCATGTTCTCCCCGTGCTGCGGGGTTTCCTCCGGGTACTCCGGTTTCCTCCCCCAGTCCAAAGACGGTAGGCTTGATTGGCGTGTCTAAATTGTCCATGATGTATGAATGGGTGTGTGAGTGTGTATATGATTGTGCCCTGCCATGGACTGGCACCCTGTCCAGGGTGTACCCCGCTTTGTGTCCGATGCTCCAGGTTCCTGAAGAAGGAGTAAGAGGTAGAAGATGGATGGAACATGAGTGTTATTGAACAATTTGTTTTTGGAATGACTTTACAAATGGTCCCCTACTTGTGAATGGACCGATCTAAATGTTAAATGCTCGAGAACGGGTGCAGAATGAAACACAGCCACACTTCCGTGATTGGACTATAACTCTGCCTACCGGAATGTCACGTGAAACCCCCGTGCTTCTGTCAACATTTCCTGGTTTTGAGGCTCGTACAGCAATGCCGGTTTGGCTTCATTTCGCTTTGATTTTAAGCGTTTTCGGTGAATTATCAGAAGGTAAGATATGTTGTACTCCGGAACTGTAGTAGATCTAATATCACAACATGATTGATCCTCCTTTGTAGTTGTACTAAAAAAAATCCTTCGTTCTTTTAAGCCTACAATGTGTAGTCATACATGCATGACTTCAATTTCATTTATTTACTGAATGATGTCCTGAATTCCTGTGTTTAATTTTCTGGGATGTCATCAGAATACATTTGTTACAGACGTCTTTGTTTGTTGCTTTTATTAAGCTGAGAACGGTTAGATTTCATTGCCTGATATTTGTAAATGCATATGTAACTTTTATTTATTTTGTTAAATATTGCACAAGTCAAGTAACCAAATGAACGTGGTGAGTTTTATGACTTGATTTAGGAATTAAAGAAGAAAATGAACCATGCTGTCATCCATCCATCCATCCATTCATCAATATACTCTGGATGGGATTCCACACACACTCACAATCACACCTAGGAGCCATTTGGTGTAGGCAATCCACCTACTCGTATGTTTCTGGGAGGTGGGAGAAAACTGGAGAACTCTGAGAAAACCCCAATAGACATGGAGAGAACATGTCTAGGAACTACACACAGATGATAATCGACCTGGCCCTGGATCTGTGAGGCAGTAGTGCAACCTGCAACCACACACTCGCTTACTTGTTGAAGGCTGCATCTGTGTTTTCAGGTGATGAATTTCGCTTTGCATCATATTATGGAGCGCACATGGTCCTGCAGAGAGCTCCAGAGAAAGCCATGGTGTGGGGGTATGGCACAACTGGAGCTGAGGTTCAGATCACTTTAGCAGGACCACAAAATGAACAAGTAAAATCTGTTCCTGTCCGTGAAGGTGAGTAACAATAACTGCTTAATATGAATGTTAAACCAGAAATATGTCCTGCTTGATGAAATCAATTCCTTTTGAATATCGGTAATAAACATTTATTGGACATACTGTACTATAGTACATTAAAGGAGACCTATTTTGAGCCTTTTTACAAGATACAAGTCTCAGGTGTTCCCAGAATGTGTGTAAAGTTTGAGCTCAAAATACCCCACGGATCATTTATTATACTATACTGAAAATGCCACTTTTTGGGTGGAACCAAAATACATGCTTTTTTCATGTATGTTTCTTTAAATGCAAATTAACTGCTGCTCCCCGCCCCCTTTCTGGAAGAGGGCTGCGCCTTTACAGCTTGTGCTGCGGATACTACGGCAAGAACAATTCAGGAGAACCAATTTGACTGACACCGTAAATAACGGTCTTCAACACTATACGTATGAATTATACAGACAGCAAGTGTTTTCAGGTTAAAAAATTTAAATGACGACATAGCTCTGGTCTCTGTGAATACAATTAGAGACCATGTTAACTTTGGCCATATTAGCCTTGGAATCTGCTAACAAGCACATTCGGAAAGGCGATTTGCAAATATTAACAAAATATGAAGTGCGATACTTGCGTCTTCTGGATATAAAGCTGGATCATGAACATCTGGTGCTGATCCATGCTTGAGAACCAAGTTTTTATATTTGTATTGACCCTTGTTCTCAGATCAGTCTGGTGTAAAATGAGATGAGGTATTTTTGGGGCACACTTCCTTCCAAAATTAAAACTTCTCCACTGCATCTTCAGTGCCTCTGATGCCGGGAGTAGATGAAGACTCTTATGTTCATTCTAACAGCCGAAATCAGAACATTTACAACGCTTACGAAGCAGAGACATTCTTCTTATCATTGTAGCAGCTCCATCGCAAAGTACATGGTGGACTGTGTGCAGCTCACTCAGGGGTGGAGCTATGCTAATAGGGCAGTGTCCCTGGACGGGGCTTGTTCCAACGTGATGTCACGTTAGGGCAAAAATGAAAATGGCTCATTTTGAGACACTGTTTATGATTTATTGGGAAAATAAATAAAGGAGTGGGTGGATTTTTACCATTGTAGGGTGGTTGTGTTGACACACTGCTGACACACATTTATGTTCAAACACCATTTAAAAGTCAATTTTGCACAATAGATCACCTTTAAACTCCATTATGTGTGATTTTATTTACCTTAAATGTATGGTAATATGCCGCATATTTATCTTTTCATTATGAAACATTGGCGTTTTACCCTTAAGCTAATAAACTTATAAATCTAAAAAAAACAAAGAGGATAAGATGGATTACAGTACTACTTACTACAGGCATTTGGAAGGTGACTCTTGATCCGGTTCTGGCTGGTGGTCCCTATAATCTGGCTGCAGTTCAGAAAGGAAACAAGATTGTACTCACAGATGTGCTGTTTGGAGATGTTTGGTTATGTGGTGGCCAGAGCAACATGGCCTTCACACTCGGTCAGGTGACTGTTGCTTCTCGTTTTGTTCTAAACAGAAATATTATAATTCAAGGAAGAATACTCAGAATACTGCTAAAGACTGCTAAAGGTCATTTCTCTCATTGAGAGACATATTTCTGGTTTTCTTACAGGTCTATAATGCCTCAGAGGAGCTGGCCATGGCCACTAAGTTCCCTAATGTCAGGGTCTTCCAGGCTGCACTGGTGAAGAGCAGTGTTGAGTTAATTGACCTTGCAGGTGTCGAGGTACCATGGTCCCGTCCCACACCAGGTATGAACATAGATGACCATAAAAAAGCAATGAGGATTCTGTGATACTTGATATAAGATCAAGAGGTTCAATAGGAATCTTGATTTACTGCCAATTACAAAAACAAACAAAAAAAGGAACTGAAACACAAATTAAATCAGGAACTAATCACTTATCCTGTTGCAGGTTCGATAACATTTTCCAGACTGTGAAAGATTTTTTCTATAGTAGTCGCAAATCTACTTATGTTTTGACACATACATTTCTGAAAGTTGCTATTGGCTGACAAATGTACAGTATGAGGAAATTTAGCGCAGTGCTGTTGAATTCTCAGAGCTTAATGTTCGGAAGGTGTTGATTATTTTCCTGTCCCAGCAGCTCTGAAAGTAATTCCAGCCGTAAAGCAAATCACAAGTTTATACAGTATTAATGTGCTTGGTCTAATACTTTATCGTTTCTATAGTAACAGCTTAGACTGGGACTTGTATGCAGGACATAATTATTTTCAAAATTGTGTATAATTTTCGATAGGGTTATGTTTTCTGAGACATTAATTTAGCATTTGTAAGAGTCTCTAGTGTCAGTGTTTTGTAATAGTCAGAGGTAAAACTGTAACTTTAATTTTTTGCAGTTTTGCCTTCTCTGTAACACGACCAGGTGCATCTATCTTGTTAACTTCATGAGAAACCAAACAAGAGAGGCTGGCAAGGGATGGATCGTTTGTACAATTGTGGTGCTTGAAAGTTTGTGAACCCTTCCATATTTCTGCATAAATATGACCTAAACATCCTCAGATGTCCTAAAAGTAGATAAAGAGAACCCACTTAAACAAATAAGACAAAAAATATTATACTTGGTCATTTATTTATTGAGGAAAATGATCCAATATCACATACTGTATCTGTGAGTGGAAAATGTATATGATACTGTGTGTGTGTGTGTGTGTGTGTGTGTGTGTGTGTATATACATATATATAATTTTTTTTTAACACTTGTATGTAATAAACTTTCAGACACCACTATAAATAGACAGTTGGCCATGTTCCACAACATTAAATGAAACTATAAACCGATAAAACTTGCACCATGTTGCCCATTTAAAAATATTGTGCCTTGGCAAATTGCTTTATAAGAAGATTAAAGCACTAGAGGATGTGCTGTTTTTGCAAAATAATCAACTTTAGGCTGGTAAGAGTAGCTCTGTTTTGCCTCATGCTACATCACACCACCCTGTCATTGATTATTTTTCTATAACAGCACACCTAAAAGCATACTCAATTAGCTAACTGGCAGTTTTGACTAGGGATTATTTGTAGTTTAGTAATGGATTCATAGGAGTAATTGTATTGATTGTGTGTATAATAGATTATGTGAGTATTTAATAATTAAGAGGTTTTTAATGAGATATAACGCACCTGTATCTACATGTGTTAATAATTCATCCAGTTTTACAATTTCACAATTTTCAAAATGATCAGATATCATTTGCGCGTTCATTGCAACTATAACTTCCAATTCTTTCCTACATTGTATTTGATTCATATAGAAAGTTTTTCATTTCATCTTCACATTTTTATAGATGGTTATGTGTAGTCCATAGGTATTTGGTTCTCATTGTACAATTTCGTCTGTCTATATAGATACATTTTCAGGTTTAGTGAGCTGTAAGTGTTTTGCTTTGTTTTTGGCTTTAATGGTTCATCAGTTTTTGCTTTGTTTTCTGTGTTGTATCTGTGATTGTAGAGATCCTTGGAGGAAAGGATTTCACCCACTTCTCAGCCGTTTGCTGGTTGTTTGGCCGCTACCTTTACGAGAGTCTGAAATATCCGATCGGGTTGGTGGAGTCGTGTTGGGGTGGGACCCCTGTAGAGGCTTGGTCCTCCCTCAGAGCACTACATAGCTGTGGCCTCAAGGAACATGAGAGCAGATCCCCAGTATACACTTTTCCCAAGAGTACCATGAGTAACAGCTTATCATCATACACTGATGAGTATGTTTATAGTCTTACCATATTTTCCAGATTGTACGTTGTACTTTGGTTAAGACGAATCCCTTAAAATTTTGTTTGATTACGGAAGGAATTCATTTATACATTGTGTTTTGTTTTACATTGTATTTATAAAAGTACCTTTAAGGCAAGCTATAATTAAGAACACCACACCTAACTGAGGTGAGACTGGATTTCAATCTGTCTCCTGAGCTAGTGCTCCACTCCTTCCTTTTCCATCTAGGATTTAAAGAGCACCTTTAGCGCCACGATAACCTTCAGCTTCTTTTCCCGAGCCAAATACACATTCCCGAACCTGCCTTTTCCAAGTGGCCGACCAATATCTTTCACTGTCCACTGTTGACCTAAGCTCCACCTGCTTGGCACAGTCATGCCATGTCTTTATCTGAAAAGCTTTTTTCAATTTATATTTCATGAAAACACATGAGAACTTCTTTTAAAACCTTTTTGTTTTAAGAAATTTAAGTTTCTAAATGTCCTACATTTATGAAATTTTACATGTTGATTCCTATCCCTAATAAGAATATAATTACAGAAGAACTTCCTCCAAATCTTTATAGAGAAAAATGGCATAAAATTATATATATATATATATATATATATATATATATATATATATATATATATATATATATAATATATATATATATAGTGTGTGTGTAAATATATATAATATATATATATATATTTTGTGTGTATATATATTATATATTTCGTGTATATATATATATATATATATATATATATTTTTTTTTTTTTTTCTCTATAAGCATTATATATTTATATATAATAAATACACGATGTTCTAAGAAACATTTCTTTAAAAGTCTTCACAGTGAAATAAAATTTTACATTCTTAAATAATTCTAGAATATATTTTTGGTTTTATTATCTTGCATTACAATACTTATTGAAAAAGTATCTAGCTGACCTAGGCTGACCGGTTGACTTAGGCTTCTGAGTGTGCTTGGCCGTTGTGATTTTGTTTGGTGTACACTGACAACTTTATAAAGATCATAAAAAATTTTTACAAGCTGAACTTTGGCTAAATCTGGATATTTCCAATTTATTTTGAAAAACAGGATTTATAGAGATCTTTCATTGGATAACAATGGTTAATGAATAATAGCTTTTAGTTTAATAGAGTGGGTAATATGGCAATGTTTTGGTATTTAAAATCTAATTTTATCCACATTCTGTCACTGTGAACTTCACTGTGTGTTTAAAGTGGTCAGTGGAATAAAGCCTGGAACGGTACAGTGTTATGGAATGCCATGATCCACCCTCTGCTCAACATGACCATCAAAGGAGCCATATGGTACCAAGGTATTGATTCTCAAGCAGAGAACCAAATAACTAAATAAAGTGTGGTGTGGCTCATCTTTGCCCTGCTGTTTCTCAGGTGAAGCCAACGCACCGCACAACCAGGACAAGTACGCATGCACTTTCCCAGCTATGATTGATGACTGGAGAATGGCGTTCCACGTAGGCTCAGAGAGCCAAACTGCACGAGATTTCCCGTTTGGATTTGTACAGGTACCATGCAGAATCATAGCTTTAATCATTAGGCTTAATTCACTGCACTGTTGAAAGCTGTATTCTGATTGGACGAAAATATAAATGATTCGTTTTCTATACCACGGCTGTGAGGCAAAGCACAGGTTTATATTAATCCGCTTTATCGTTTCTATAGTAACACAGGGAATCGTGTGGCGGATGTGTCGCGTAAATTGATTTTTTTTTAAAACATGCAGATGTTAATATGGTGAAGTTTTCTGTAAGATGTTTATTTAGCATGCTTGTAAGGAGTCTCCAGTCTCAACGCGTTGTAACGTTCAATGGTAAAGCTTAACTTTACGTTTCCATCTTCAGAACGTGTCTTATTAACTTCAAAAGAGAAAGAAAGAGACGCTGGTGAGGGAATGGTTTCATAGATGTTCTAATTTAAGTTATGACAGGAATTAACATGTTTAGAGGACATTCCAAAAAGGGTTGAAATGTACAATGCCATTCTTTAAAAATTAAATACATTGAAATCCTTGACAAGTTGCTGTGGTGTGAGAGGCAGGCATGAAACATATTGGGACCTGCTGTTACAGGACAGCGATCAACTTTGGGTTGGTAACAGGAACTCTGCTTCACGCCAGGCCACATCACACCAGCTAGTCATTGATTATATTACTAAAACTGAATTCCTCATTATTTTATTCCTTACATGTCAAATAGTACTTAGCCTAAATATGAATTACAGACCCAATTTCTTCCTTGAATCTCTGTTTAACCCTGCTGGTGTACAGAAGATACACAAATATATTTCAAGCACAAACCCCAGAAAAATGTGATTAGATTGTTATAATGTACTTTGTCATTAGGGAGGTACAAAAAGTACACATCATGTCAGAACTAAGGTACTTACTTGTAATAACTGCTCACGTAATTACCAGTTGGAAATCATACCACGTGTGATGTTGCATTATAAATAAACACGACCGAAAAATGGCAGCTGCTTCGACAGTTAAAGTAATTGAAAGTGGAATATGAATAGGAACTAGCTTTTTTTTTTTTTTAAACCAGCATGAATAAAATGTATATATTTATCTTAGACTTCTGATGTTAAACTTGACTTGATTCTCCCCAGCTGTGCACTTATAGTAAGGGCACAAAAGACGGATTTCCAGAGATTCGCTGGCACCAGACAGCAGACTACGGCTTTGCTCCAAATGAGCGCATGAACAAAACTTTCATGGCTGTTGCTATGGACTTACCAGACGAGCATTCACCCTGGGGCAGGTACTGTATGTGTGTGGGTTTGTAATGAGGGTGGAAACACAGGTGAAAATGTCTTAAATATATAACCACCATTTGTCTCAGAGGGTTTTTGTTCATGCTTTAAATTAATGACAATTTAAGCTATATATAGACAAATATACACACATCCTGCACTTGGTACTGTACAATAAATCATTTTTATATGTGTTTTATTTTTTCCACATCTAGAACATTTTCACATCATATACATAAGACAGATGTGCTATTTTTTTTTATAGTGTTTGTGCATTTATTTACACTAACATTGTTGCATGGAAAAATCTGATGCCTTGGGGATGTCGTATGTGACATGAGCTATAAAAAGTAAAATACATATGAGTAAAACCATGTTTGTTTGTGTGTGTGTGTGTGTAGCATTCACCCACGGGATAAACAGGATGTAGCGTACAGGCTTGTGCTTGGTGCACGAGCTATAGCCTATGAGGAAAAGGGTGTGTCCTTCAGTGGTCCTTTTCCTAATCGGGTCCAGGTTGAGAACACCACCATAATCATCACTTATGATCAAAAAATCAGAGCCAATCTTTCCAGTGGCATTTTTGAGGTGTGGCTTGGTATTATGTCATTGAGTAGTATTTATTGTGTTTGTTTGCAAGTAAAATATCAAGTAATTCTCTGTGATGATGATACACAATGTAAGCTTAAAGTGGCCAATATGAAGTCATTTTCCATCATCTGGTTGCTTGTGTGTTGTCTCCACTACAGATCTGCTGCTCTGGGGAGAAGAAACCGTCTACCTCAGGTTCCCAATGGATTCCTGCTCCAATGAATCAAACGGGAAGTGATTATGTCCTGATATCAATAGCTAACTGTCCTGGCAATGTAACTGCTCTGCGTTACGCGTGGAGTGACTGGCCGTGTGCTTTTAAAGCATGTCCCATCTACAGCGCAGACGGAGTCTTACCTGCACCACTGTTCATCAGGGAACAATTGTCACCACACAGCTGATGACAGAGTCAAAAACAGTTTCTCTGTACATATAGTATGTGAAAGAAATTAAATAATTTCAAGACACGCCGCATGATCGTATTTATGAATAGAACAGTTGACAGCTAGGGACAACTCAATTTTTCTGCAAATGGTCTGTCAGCGATTTAAGGTACTAAGAGGGCTATTAGTTCAAATCCCAAAAACGTCTGAGAGCTACGTTTGGGCATTTGATGATTCTGATGTATAGGGTGAACTCGGCAGTGAGTAGGAATTTACATGGCAAAAGTAAGCCAAATGAGAAATGCACTTTTGGTCTATATGCTGCTACTCCATGATTAACCTGCAGGTGGGGGTATTGTCAAAGCGTGCAGACAAGGTCGCGGATAATTTCTGAAATGTATGTGCAGTGGATATAAAAAAGTCTACACACCCTTGTTAAAACGGCAGGTTCCGACCTTTAATGTGAAATTGCAGAGCATACAAATAAAGTGGCAAACAGTCGGGCACATTTTAGGGAAAAATAAAAAGTTACAATAACCTGGGGGCGCACGGTGGCTTAGAGGTTAGCACGTTTGATTCCCACCGTGACCCTGTGTGTGCATGTTCTCCTCGTGCTGCGAGTGTTTCCTCCGGGTACTCCGGTTTCCTCCCCCAGTCTAAAGACATGATTGGCATGTCCAAAGTGTCCGTAGTGTATGAATGGGTGTGTGAATGTGTATGTGATTGTGCCCTGTCCAGGGTGTACCCTGCCTTGTGCCCCATGCTCCCTGGGATAGGCTCCAGGTTCCCCGCGACCCTGAAAAGGATAAGCAGTATAGAAGATGGATGGATGGACAATAACCTGGTTGCATAAATGTGCACACCCTTTTATAATTGGGGGTGATTTATGTGTCATTCTCTTACTTCACAAGAACCTGCCATTTGAACAGGGGTGTGTAGACTTTTTATATCCATTGCACATAATGGTTAATCAGTTTACTATTTTTTACATATTTGCACTCGTACTTTTCTTTCATTTTGTTCAATTGCTGTAATTGGACAATAAATAAATGTAATTTGTTATGAAAATATGAGTAAATTATGATTAAAAGCTTATATATTTTTGTTGTAATTCACAATTGCTAATAATGTTGGCTTGCTTTTCACACTAATGAAACAGCAATAAAGCACTCAGCTATACCAAAGAGATTATTTCATCATTTTGGTCATTAGATCATTTTGTTTTTTATTGTACACTCAGTCCTTTACTCATGAGCTTGGGCAGAGCTCATACATATCCAGTGAGACCTTCTTACTCCCTGGACAGGGAATCGTGTCCTAGGAAGTCCTCCTGAGTGACCACAATGATGCGGAGGGACTGTACAACAGGATCTCGCATGATTCATACCCTACCCTGCAGCCTAAACGTGGCTCATATGTGGTCTTGTTCAGTCCTGCATGAAAACTGAACGAGATCAAACACAAATAATCTACAAACATTCATGGACAATGCTACAAATGAATCAGACTAGAATGACATCAAAATAAATGTAACTTAAATGTGCACTTTCATCATTTTGATTCTGATCATCTTTAACCCAGATGTAAATGCCGAATTGAACTTTGCAGACTTCTGCACCATGTCTATAAAAGTAGAACCAAATTCATGCAAAGGAACATGCTCTCCTATGGGTCTTTTTTAGTCCACCTCTGGTGTCCCTAATGAACTTCCTGCCCATGGGTACACTGTTCTGTATGGTTTGGCTCTGTTTTTGTGCTCAGCCTAAACCACTCACATAGCCTGTCTGATCTCACCTTGCAGCTCTCATGAGCCCAAACCACAAAGCATTCTCACTTTTGCTGATATGCATTTTGGACAGGATGTTCATAATCTGCTGACAAATCATGCAAATCTCACAGAAGCAATGCATTAAAACTGGCTCCTCCTGGGCTGAACAGGTTGGACAACACGTGACTTTTGAAGATACAAAAGCTAAAATGTCAAAGAAAAAAAAAACCTTGTTAGAGGAGCATTGAAAGGTTCGGGTTTAGAAATCATTAACTGGTTATTAAGAACATTCACATACTGTAGGTAACAGTTTCTACAAAGATTGGAAATATATTGAAGTGTTTGAGATAATCCTAGTATTAAACCACAGCGTGGGTAGTGTTGAATTCTTAAATCTGATTGGTCACGTTACATAAAGTTACTATAAAGCAATCTATGACTTGTAATTTGAGCCTAATAAACAGATTTCATTTAAAAATGAGAAATGTTGCTCTGGTGAAGCATACTGAAAGACATTTACTTAACTATTAGGAAAGAAGTCTTCAGTCTGTATCAGCGTGTTGAGATAAAGCTGATGCTTTAAGTTGTATACTATGAGAGAGAGTCTTCCAGATGAGGTTTATGCATTTTCTCAGTTATTTGACAAGCTGCAGGTTTTCATCTTATTAACTTCAAGAGAGAGAAAAAGACAGGCTGGTAACAGAAGCACTGTTTATAGCTGCTATAACAGAGAGTAAGTGATAACATGAACTAACTTGTTTCACAAATGCAAAACATATGTGTCGTTCTTTAACAAATAAAAAAAATGTTTGGCAAATTGCCTAGCTATAAGAGGAATTAAAGTTCAAAGTGTTAACCTGGCATTGATTATTTTCTTTATAACAGCACTCCTAGTTGTGCTTAATCCCTTACTTAAGCCGTTACACTCCATTTGACGTAACTGATACACCCAGATAGGTAGTTATAGATATGTGATGTTCATTTGGTAATAATAGTGTTATTATTTCTCACTTTAAGGAACAAGTTAGAAGTTTGTATAAATAAAAGCTTGCTACAGAAATACATGAAACAGTGTCTAATTAACTCGTATGAATGCAATACTGCAGTATTATTATTAGTGCCATACTCCCAAATAATATCTGGTCCTATGGTGGCCCGTATCCATTGATTTGTAGATGGCACAGAGGGGGACAGGTACATTGTGTTTGTGAACAGATGTGACTGAATACATTATCTACATGGGCGTAACCACGCATTTGCGAGGGGGAGTCGTGTCCCCCCAATTTGTCCCCCCCAAAAGTACAGAATATGTTCTATATGTCCTCCTTTAATGAACCCTGCCAACGGATCTGTCTTTTCTTCATCTATTCTATTAATTTATGTCTATTATTTTTTAATATATCTCCGTTTGTTAAGGAAAATTGGTGTGTGCTCCCCCCCTCCTCCAATTGTACACTTGGTTGCGCCCATACGCAACGCGGGTTCGTTGATATATTTTAGCCGCTCAGTCTGTAAGAAATGGAGACCGCAGCCAAGTGTAGAAAAGTGCAGTAGAACATACGAACTTTTTTTCCAGACAGGAAGTAACTAGATACCTAAATAGTAGGTAACCTTAGCTTAGTCAATTACTTTTTGATATTTGCACACCCACGAAGTAGGCTAGGCCAACGTCACTTCCGGTTTTTGACCATTAACGTACTGGATTAAAGTCGGTTGGTCGTTCAGTACTCGCGGATTTGCGGAAATTAAGGGACCGTCTCTAAAGTTACATACGACATTGTTCAACACGATTCTAACTTCAATAGCATTTGAAGGGATTGATGTACAGTCATATAACCCACTGGAAAGTGTTCATCTAGGTGTCAGCTATAATGCACACATCTTAGATTTTTTTATATTCATCAAAATAAGCTATTAAATCATATAAATATTGCCATGAATTTAATTGCAGAATGATCCCATACACAAAATATGCCATTATTTAAAGCTCACTAGCATTCGAAGGGAATAATGTACAGTCACACGTCCAACTGGATTTTGATTTTTGATCTAGGTGTCAGGTATGGTGCACAGCTTTTAGATTTTTAATATTTATCAAAATGAGCTATTAAATCACATTTAAATTAGACATGAATTAGACACACACACACACACACACACACACACACACACACACACACACACATATATATATATATATATATATTCTACTAAAAAAAATAAAGTGAACACTTGGAGTTACATTGTGTTGTTTAAGTGTTCCCTTAATTTTATATATATATATATATATATATATATATATATATATATATATATATATATATATATATATATATATATATAATAATTTCATTTGTAGGACATCTATTTTTTTAAGAAAACTATTCAGTCCAGTATGGGTCATTTTGAACCCCTTTAATCATTTGTGAAGGTTTTTTTTGGTTAAATATAAAAAATCTACAAAGGTGTGCGTCATGTTGGTTATATAACTGTACATCATTCCCTTCAAATGCTATTGAGCTTTAAATAATGGTATATTTTTTGTATGGGCACATTCCCCTCAAATGCTATTGAAGTTAGAAACGTGTTTAACAATGTCGTATGTAACTTTAGAGACGGTCCCCTAATTTCCGCATATCCGCGAATATCGAAATTCCAACATCAAACCAACTTTATTCCAGTCATTAACTTCACATTCACTTGCATATCCTCCCACCGAGTTCGTTGTGAACCCTCACGTTGTGACAGACTGTTGTAAATATGAGTGAAAGTGAGGAATGTTGCACAGCATTTCGTTCCTTTACACTTCATTTGGGCTAAAGACAATTAAGTTGTCATACCATGGTTACGCCATTGATAATCTAGGTGAGAAAACTTTCTAGCTCTACCTTGTCATTATTATTACTGCAAATGATAAAATTCCCAAATAATATCTGGTCAGTGATGGTCTTATGGTGGTTTCTTTCCTTTAATGGACAGAGTATAGGTGTGGTAATCATTTGTGAAGAAAATGAAACAGTTAATGAATCAATCAGTCACAGCCTCCACTCTTCTGGGAAGGCTTTCCACTAGATTTTGGAGCATGGCTGTGGGTATTTGCCCATTCAGCCATAAGGCATTACAGATCAGGTACTGATATTGGATGAGGAGGTGTTCAGTGGGGTTGAAGTCAGCGATCTGTGCAGACCAATCGAGTTCTTCCACATCAACCAACCTTGGCACACCATGTCTTTACCGAGCTCGCTTTATACCCAAGGATACTGTCATGCTGGAACATGCTTGGGCCTCCTAATTGCGGTGAAGGAAAATCTTAAAGTTGCAGCATACAAAGACATTTTGGAAGGGTCACATATGGATGTGATAGTCAGTTGTCTAATTACTTTTTGTCATATAGTGTATGTGTACCTGAAAAAAATTGTCAAAATGGACTTAGTGGTTAGCATGTTCGCCTCACACCTCCAGGGTCTGGGGTTCGATTCCTGGCATGACCCTGTGTGTGTATAGAGTTTGCATGTTCTCCCCGTGCTGCAGGGGTTTCTTCTGAGTACTCTGGTTTCGTCCCCCAGACCAAAGACGTGCATGGTAGTCTGATTGGCGTGTCCGTAGTGTACGAATGGGTGTGTGGATGTGATTATGCCCAGCCATGAATTACCACACTGTCCAGAGTGTACCCCTCCTTGTCCCCCATGCTTCCAGTGAGATAGGTTCCAGGTTCCCCGCGACTCTGCCTGATAACCAGTATAGAAGATGGTATGTCCATTGCACCTTGAGGGGGCGTTGATTTCCCCCATGATTAACCAAAAGATAGCATTCGAGTTTTTTTTTCATATATATTATTATTAATAAATAAATGTACCTATATTTATTCATTTAAACGTGTTACAATACATCTACATAACGAGATTGATGGCTATTTTAGCAAATGTGTATAAATCCGAGATTTGTACACCCCTACGACAAGCATAGTAGGCTGAATAGAAGCGTCTGTCGGAACATTGGCCGCCAGTCAGTTTGGAATGAACCAACTGTGTTTTAGAGGGGTGTGCACAGTAGCACTACTGCAAACGGCGCAGGCAAAGCGGTGCCATAACTTTTAGCTACAGCGCCTGTCCTCTATGCACATTTGGGGGAAAAGAAATACTAATTTTTTCCCTGTATAAATAAACGAAAAACAGGTAATCTAACGTTCACCTCGCACAGAAACAACAAAATGTGTTATATGCCGCGAAAGCGTTGCGTATAAGCAGATTTTTTTCTCTCTAGCTAGCTAGCTAGCTCTTCACTATTAGCATAGCAGTTAGCATGGCAGGTTTGCTATGAAATTAGCCAAACATTAGCTCCGGATACACGGTTATAGATTCGTATTTGGATTTGTTTATGTTTAGTTTTTTGTTCCAGCTCCTGTTGAGTGACTCCTCTCTCACTATTTCGGCAGGAATTAGTTTTTCTTTTGTCATTCTTATCAAAGACTGCGCGGCGTTTTTAATCAATGTTGCATGCCTGGTTGCAACTGTTGAATATTTTGTATCCGTTTGATGTCCTCGATCGTGTGGTCTAAGCGTCATCAGATTTCCCTGACCTAACGTTAAACAGATACATAGAGAGAGATCAGTTGATCGAAGTGTAGCAGCAGATGAGTGTGAGAGTGAGTTGCCTCCTGCCACGGTTTGTGTAAAAGTGTAGATTTATTTGGGGGGAATAATATGTGTATGTGTTACAGATTCAATTTGGGTGTGGAACAAGTCCAAAGCTGCAGGGGGAAAATGTTTAAGGAGATCTGATAGCAGGTCAGATCTGATGTTATCGAGAAGATTTCAATCTCCAGATGTAATTTGAAGAAGGCCTTGTTTACAGGCTGCCCAGAGGATCTGAAAGAGATCAGAGATTGAATGGCGCTTCTCTAATGCACGGTTCTGCTCGCTTTTGGGGGGATTTCCACTGTGGATAGTACCTGGAACCGGCTACCTTTTTTTAG
This sequence comes from Ameiurus melas, assembly GCA_012411365.1. Lineage (NCBI taxonomy): Eukaryota > Metazoa > Chordata > Actinopteri > Siluriformes > Ictaluridae > Ameiurus > Ameiurus melas. The sequence continues at coordinate 35,762,802 of CM022754.1, read as the reverse complement.
TACCACTTCGGTCGAGGTTCCAAGCGAGCCGAGCGGATCGTAAACACGAGCCACTCGCTGAGGGAGTAGGGAATTATCCTTAAGGAGTGGTTCTGTATTGCACCTGAATAAATGTGTGATGTAATACATAGTTTGCGTACGGTTATATTTTATTAACGGAAATCATTTGTCTCATTACAGATTTAAATCACAACAAAGGTTTCTGTCTGGGGCAGTGGTGGCTAAGTGTTTAAAGGCTCTGAGTTACTGATCAGAAGGTCAGGAGTTCAAGCCCCAGCACTGCCAAGCTGCCACTGTTGGGCCCTTGGGCAAGGCTCTTAACCCTCGATTGCTCAGATGTATAAATGAGATACATTTAAGTTGCTCTGAATAAGGGCGGCTGTAAAAAATGAAAACATCTTTTTAGGCGTTTATCGAAGTGTCGCGGTTGAATCTAACTTAGTTGTATTGAGCACTACGTAGGTTCTGGAGCGCCGATATCTTACATCCTTAATAGGGTCCGTGTACAGTGAACAGGAAAGGCCTTTGGAATACGGCCAGACCGTGTATTTGTACAGGGCTTCGATAATGCAACGTTATTCCTGCGTGAAGGCGAGGGGAAGATGGCACCCACGTCGAGGCGGCACTAAAACGCAGTGGAAAAGCAAGCTTGGAAAAGTAAAGCGAGTCGAGGCTACTGTGTAGTGGAAAAGTGACTATAGTTATATACGAGCATAAGTGTGGGGATAGCTGTTGTAAGCGGATATAACACATCCAGATACTGATATTTTGATTTTTGTTTAAAATGTACTTTTGAGCATTGCTTTAAATAATTTTTTTGTCTTCTTTTCTATGCACCCTGTTGGACTCGGCGGTTAATAAACAGATTGATGAATAAGTAGATGGTAGATATATTGAATAATGTGTTTTCTCTCTCTGTGCTGCAGCAGCAGCCGTGCCCCGCCGCGTGTCAACCCCCAGCGGAGCCGTCATGTGGCAGGAGGCCCGCAAACATGAGCGCAAGTTGCGCGGCATGATGGTGGACTACAAGCGCCGTGGGGAACGACGGCGGGAATACTACGAGAAAATTGTAGGCAGAGATCGGACTCTTAACTCCTCACCTTCCTTAACCTACTGCAGTAGTACCAGTTGAGGTCATAAGTTTACATACACCATGCAGAATCTGCAAAACGTTACTAATATTAGTAAGAGATATCATAAAAATTCAGGGCACTACTAAATAAAAAACAAAATGCAATTTTTAACAGGAGGATCGGTGTAAATTGTTATAAATTTTTTTTCCTTCTGGGAAACATGTCTTATGAAGCTTCTGAAGTTCAGTGCTGAAACCAAATAATTTACATCGATCGTTCTCACAAGTTTACACCCCCCTTGCTCTTCTTGAGCGTTAGTGAATGTTTGCACCTTTTGTAATAGTCGTGTACGAGTCCCTCAGTCGTCCTCACTGTGAAAATATGGATCTCAACAACATATAGCCACTGTTGGAAAGTGGGTCAAATGTGTAGAAGATGCTGGAAAAGCAAAGAATGTGGAGGACCTGGAGGATTTTTCTGAAGAACAGTGGGCAGAACAGTTTATCTGCTCAGGACAAACAAGGGACTCATGAACAACTATCACAAACCATGTAGGAAACGACACACAGTATTAAGAACCAAGCGTATGTAAACTTTTGAACTGATTCATTTGTGTAAGTTCGGTTATTGTGTCTTGTGGACTATACATAAACATCTGTGTATATGAAATAGCTTTTTAACTCAATTTTATCTTGTATATATTTTTTTAGTTATTAAAATTTTGCAGGTTCTGCAAGGTCTATGTAAACTTATGACCTCAAGTGTATATGATGCATAAAAGTAAAACTGTTTTGTCTTATTTATTAATTAATTTATTTACTTATTATATTTATTTTTTTACCCTTCATCAGTGGTTTCTTGTAGGATCTTTCTAATATATTCTTCCAAACACTACAAAATCTAAACATCAGACAACCAATGATGATACAAGCCCAATCCCATAATGTTTGTCAGCTGATTTAATAAAGCATTGCTTAAAAAAAAGTCTTTTCATCCATCCTTGTCCTCAGCAGGTGATCTCTTAAAGAAATGTAATTGTTGCTGTTTGTTCACATTTTGCGTTTTGTATCCCTGTCATGTTTTCCCCATGTGCAGAAAAAGGACCCAGCTCAGTTCCTGCAGGTTCATGGCCGTGCCTATAAAATCCACCTTGATCCGGCTGTAGCCTTGGCTGCTGAGAGTCCAGCCAACATGTGAGTTACTTGTGCCTGCAATTCTCACCTGGACTTTGTATTATGTTAATTTTTCTTCATAGCAGGAGTGGACAAATCAGTAGCCAGGATGTGAAGATTACATGTCCATTTTATTAGTGTTTTCATACAAATATGCCCAGCAGACAAGTAGGTTAGAATTTTTGTTTGTTTGTTTAACAAACAAGCTCATGCTGGTCATTCTGAATTTCACTCCCTGTTGCACCATGCACGTTTACTATTAAAGTCCCTGTGAAATGCCTTGAAATGCGCAACTGTATTCAGTGTGTTGACATCATTTCCACTGAAACAGGAAGTCAAGGCTGGACATACTGAGTGGCTCTGCCCCCTTTTTAAATAGCTAATAGTGTTTAGCCTACCTCACAGCCTGGGTTAAGCCATACTTCACAGTTAGTGCAATGGATGCAAGCCTGAACAATAACGACGTGTTGGATTTCCTTCTTAACACCAACTTACAGCTGGAAAACTGAATCAAACGTGAACGTTCAAACAGCCAAAGACACACTTACGACCCACAGTTGCTGATTTCTATAGTGATTTTTATAATGTTGGGGCCGGGATACTTCAGATTCTAGAGATCATTCGATTGGGCAGAAAATATGTTGAGAAGCTGCGGTGCAGAATGTCATCATCAAGATCGTTTTATTGGTGGTAGAGTGAGACTGTACAATTTAAGTGCATATATCCTCTCAACGCGAATTTTGTCGCTGTTTTGGAGCACACCAGTTTATAGATAATCTTAAGGCGAACATATTCATACTAAAAGCCACAAAATTTCAATTTAGATTTTATGAGGACTTTAGTTAGCATGCACGGACGACTTGCAGTCTTTTCAGCATCAAGACCGTGCAGGTTTGTCGAATCATTTATAAAACCAAGCAAAATAACGTCATATTATATCCTGCTAGCACAATACGTACTCAAAGACGCTCCCCAAATACTATGTCATTTGTGATGCAAGGAGAGACCACCACAGCTCGTTTTCAGACTTTAATAAAAAGCTAATGAATGTGACCGAATCGGGTCCTACAATTGACTTATACAGTTGTCTATGTGTGTGTTAGCACTCTGAACTTGCTGTCTAACTTGTCTTAATTTACAACATTGACTGCTACCAAATATTAGCCTAACCAGTTATATTTCTGGCCAACCGAATTATGGCACTGGATAGCGCTCTGGAGATTTTAGCTAATAAATTGATCATTTTGTCCACTCCTGTATAGTTTGCCCTGGAGCAGACACTATGGCTATATCAGTATTTATTAGAGTCACTGTGAATCACATGTTCTTTTCAGGATGCCTTGGCAGGGGGACACCAACAATATGATTGACCGGTTTGACGTGAGGGCGCACTTGGACTACATTCCCACGTATACGCCTACTCTGATGAGCACCACGTAAGTCTCCATGCAAGCTTCTATGTTATGGATGATGATCTCGAATTGTTGAGCTATCAGAATGTGCTTCTTTTAAAGAAGCTAAAGATACCACAAACAGCTGGGGTGGGTCTTCAATTGCAGTACAGTTATCATAGAGGCATCATTAAAGAGTGGCCCCAGGCTAACAGTAACAAAGTACTGTAATATTTTGGCTGAATAACTTGAACTCAGCTGATTTGATTGACACATTTGTGTAGCCAAATTGAAGCTTTGCAGTTTCTCTTGGAGCTGCTTAGTGAATATCATCACACACACTCTCTGCTCCAAATGAAAAGCGTTGTAAACCTACTAAATACAGAATTACAACGTGAGCACTAATCGATGCTGTATTTTACGAACAATCTTTTTTTATAAACAGCGTGTTTTGTTTTCAACTGAGTTAACAAGTGTTTTGGTTGCAGGACTCCGGAGCAGGAGAGCGAGGAGAGGAAGTGTAATTATGAACGTTACCGAGGCCTGGTGCAGAACGACTTCGCTAGCAGTGAGTGAGACTTTCTATGGGCTTTAGCGAAACACAATTGCGCATGGATAGTGTTACGTGGGAACCGTGTTTAAGTTAATGTTGTCTTTTTTTTAGTCTCTGAGGAGCAGTGTTTGTATCAGATATATGTGGACGAGCTCTACGGCGGCCTGCAGAAACCGAACGAGGACGAAAAGAAAAAGTAAGTCCATCTCGGCACAGCAGAGTGATGGGCGAATTGAGGTTGTTGATATTTAAATTTGAAGGAAATCCTTGTTTGTTTGTTTTTGTTTGTTTGTTTTATCTGTAAGGCTTGCTGAGAAGAAGGCTCAGATCGGCTACACGTACGAGGACAGTACGGTCACAGAATCCGATGCACGGTCAGATAAAGGGGATGAGGACAACTCGGAGAACAGCGAGTCTGAGGAGGATGAAGTCATTCCTGACATAGGTGTGTCTAATGTTCTACCTCCTTTTTTATATATATAATTGCACTTGTACGTTTAAAGGCCATAGTTGTATTTAATGATCCAAAGAAACATTTTAGACCAGAGGTACAATGGCTTAGTGGTTAGCTTATTTGGGTCGCACCTCCATGGGGGTTTGAATGTGTGGAGTTTGCAAGTTCTCCCCGTCCTTCGGAGGTTTCCTCAAAGTATTCCGGTAGTCCAAATTGTAGTAGTCCAAATGCACGCATTGTAACATTGTTTGAAATCGGTGTTGTAGGCAAAAATATTAGAAAACTAACATTTTATTTCAAAAAAGTTTTTTTTTTGAAAGGACGACTTGGAGCGAAATATTCCAAAAATCAACGAATATTAGCCCGGCGTCGGTGGGAATTCGTTTAATACTGTTTAAAAATCATCTCAGGGCAATTCCTCAAGAAATCGGTCGAGAAATTGTCGAGTACATTTCTGGAAATTCTTGGTGAAAAAGGCGTCTACGTTGAAGATGCTAAAATACAAAATTATTTTTTATTTATTTAGGATATTTTATCACAACATAATTCCCATAGTTCCATTTGTGTTTTTGATGACTTTATTATTACTCTTAAATGTGGAGTAATTAAAATAAAGAATGAGGGTTTAAACGTTTGACCAGTAGTGAACATGAATAAAATTTAAATCCACTCCCGCAACGTTTTTGTTGCATCTTTCAGGATCCCAGTCTCGATGCGCAGTGTCTGTGTGCCTGGACGTTAAACTATTTAATCTTCTATAAACTAAAAAAGTTGCTTTAGATTAGGAGGTACACCGTCTTATTGTTGCTTTTTTTTTTTTATTTGACGTTAAGTGTGTGTTTGTTAGAAAATAAACGGCATACTCTGCACCTAAATTTGCTTCATCGTTGCTTTTGGTTGATTGAGTGTTTACAAGTTTGAATGTTTGCCGTCACTATGGGCAGTAACTGTTGCTCTGATGGCTGAAGCATCATGCTCCCTATAGCAGTAGACAACATGGCAAGCAAACAGGCGCACAACTCTCACATAAGTGTGGCTTTCCATGCCAGGTGTGTAAGTGCACCCAGAAGTGCTGAATTGCTGGTGCCCTCTTTCCAAGTTATTAGTTCACTTTTGGCTAAATGTTTGGTCTCTGAACATTCATTACGTTCAGGTATGCTGAAGTGTGTGTTTGTGACCTTGTTCACTAGATGTCGAGGTGGACGTGGATGAACTGAACCCAGAGCAGGTGATGGAGCTGAACAAGATGGCCACTCCTTATGGCATGGCGGAAGGAGACTTTGTCTGGTCTGTTTGTTGTTGACATTTTATCTAAATCACAACATTTTTTTTATTTATTTATTTTTTTGGTGCCATCCCCCACCACTGCACATGCAAGTTTCCCCTGTTTCAACACACCTGATGCAAATCATTACCTTCAGAAACCCTTGATCAGTGGAACGATGTGTTAGAGCTGGAAAATACTGATCTAAGCTGATACGTTAGCTCCTTGGTGGAGTTATTGATGAGATTTAACAGCGAAACAGAAGGGTGTGCATGTGGCAGGCTGAATAACCGACATGCTTTTGTGGCAGGATGTTGAGAAAGGACAAGGAGGAAGTGGAGGCCATAAAGCATGCCAAAGCGCTGGAGGCAGAGAAGGCTATGTACTCGGTAAGAACGAAACCACTTATTCTGCTGCTGTGACTACGGAGGCCTTCTTGGTATTTTTGTGTGCATGTGCATCTGGCTGGTAGCCAGCGTTGTTGGTCAGATGATCTCAAAACCTGTTTGTGTGTGTGTATCAGGGTCGGCGCTCCCGCAGACAGAGGCGAGAGTTCAGAGAAAAGTATATGAAAGGCAGACAGATCAGCCCTCCCAGGTAAGGCAGTATAAACTATTGCATCACCAACATCAAAGGTCTAATGCTGCCCCCTGTTTTAGCACACTTCACTCACGTGAGTTCATGCTTAATTGCAGTTACGCCAGACGAGACAGTCCGACTTACGACCCTTACAAGCGGTGAGTGTAAGGATGTGTTAAGTCACCTTAGTTAAACACATGGCCTTGTCTGTAGAACTGCTCTTTTATTATTCCTCTCTTTTCTTTGCCCTCCATCACCTGCGACAGACCCCAGTCTGAGTCAAGTTCCGAATCACGCTCTCGTTCGCGTTCCCCAGGCAACGATAAGATCACCTTCATCACCAGCTTCGGGGGCAGTGAAGACGAGGGCACTACAGCTGCACAAGCCCCACCTACTGTCCAGTCAACCCATGCTCCCTCCAACCCTGCAGGTCATAGCAGGGGCTCCCGGTCGGTAACTTCCCTTTTCTGCTTCCCCCTGGCTTTCTGTTGGATGTTTTCTCCTGTCAGTTGTATGTGTGTTGCACTGTGATAGAATTTGGGTGGTTTTGTTAAGGTCAGGTCACAGGCTTAGCTTGGGTTTTTTGTGCCTAATGTTTGGCACATTCACACAGATAAGCTGTGTGTGTGTGTGAGGACTTCGACAAGTAATTGCAGAAACACAAGCAGTTTCTGACGTTCAGGCCTTTTGCACAGATGCATTGTATGGCCAAATGTATGTGGCCACCTGAGCTGTGTGTTGTGTTCTTTCCCCAAAACTTTTTTTGTTTTGTTTCCACATGAGTTTTTAAGATTTCCCTTCACTGAAACTATGGGGCCCAGACGTTCCAGCATGACAATGCCCCTACGCACAAAGGTTGCCAAGTCTGGAGTGTAGAACCCAAATGGCCTGCACAGAACCCTGACCTCAACCCCACTGAACACCTTTGGGATGAACTGGAATGCTGACTTGCGCCCCAGGCCTTCTCAGCCGACATTAGTACCTAATCTCACTAATGGGATTTGCCCAATCAGCTACACTCCAAAATCAGTTGGAAAGCCTTCCCGGAAGTGTAGAGGTTACTATAACATAAAAGTGGGGGCTAAATCTTGAACAGGATGTTCAAAAAGCACATATGGGTGTGATCGGTCGGGTGTCCACATACTTCCATACAGTGTGTTTGTAAGCTATTTTTATTGACCCATATTAAGTCTAAAGCTACACTTAAAAGGAAATAAAATGGTGAACCACTACTGACACAACACTTTAAACCAAACCACTTAATCTATTCCTGAGATGCCAGGTTACAGCATTGATCACTGCACACAGTATGTGTTTTATGGGCTGTTTTGCCGTGACAGTCTTTAATAACTTTGCGCATCGGTGTTTTTACGTCTGTCCAGAAAGAGACGTTCCTCCTCCAGCCGCTCGTCCTCCTCTTCACGTTCTTCCTCGCGCCGCTCATCTCGTTCTTCTTCGCGGTCCCGGCGCGGTAGGCGTGCGCGTGGCGGGCGCGATAGAGATGGACGCCGTTCCCGATCCCGGTCGCGCTCCCGCCACCGCTCACACTCTCGGTCGTGGCAACGTGGAAGACGAGGAAGCAGCTCTAGGAGACGCTACGAGAGAACACGCTCTCGCTCCACAGACAGGGACAGAGATCGAGGAAGGCACTACACATCACGCAGAAGAACCAGGTGAGAGGAATTACATGATAAATGGACTTGCAGTACTTTTGTACCTCTAAGCACACTTTAAACATGAAAACAGGAAATTAAACCAATATGTTGAAAAATGCACACAGACCATGCACATTATTGAACCACACGAGTTCCTTTACATTTAGATATGCAAATTAAATGAAGAAATCCAGTGAAAATTGCAGCGAGTATAATAATGATTATACCACTTATCTGATAATGGGAAAACACCAGCATGCCAATAAACCTGCTGCCTGCTATTGGCCATATAATGTATCAAATGAAAATGTATTAAATTTTTTTTTTAAAGTGTGAGATGATATAACTGGCTTATGTGACGAAAATCTATTAAATGACTTTAACTTGATCATACAATACTGTATAAACGAATGCTTGTACAACATTAGGAGTTGTAGCATGTGCTACTATTATTAGTCTGCATTGTATATCTCTGACATTCATTTGTGCACTAAACACGTCCACCACAGGAAGCTGTTCTGCAACCCCCCCCCAAAAAAAAAGAGATGTTTCTTAGCACAAGGTAACTTTCCCTTTGCAGGTCCCGCTCTCGCTCTCGCTCAGGTGACCGCGGTCGCCGTGGTGGCCGGAGTTCTGGGTACAGGAGAGGTGCAAGCAGCAGCCGAAGCCCATCTCGTTCACTTCCTGCTAGTCGCAGCCCCACCCCTTCCTCTCGCTCTGCCCAGCCTGCCGCCACTGCTGTTCCTGACAAACAGAGAAAGTGAGTTATGTCTGCATTATACAGCCACTGGATCAGCCACTGAAATCACTTTATTAGACGCTAATGGTATATTCAATGCTCTTTTAATAACGGATAAACAGAATTTTGCTTTGTTATTGATTTTTAAGAATATGTATAAGCGTAGTTCCTCACAAAATCTGTTTATCTCTCTATTTTTCAGGCCTGAAACTCCGGGTGGTAAAGAGACGGGAGCTGCCAAAGTCAGTAAGAATTTGATATGGCTCATTTTGCTAAAGACCACGCCTCCCTCACTCCTGACAGGCCGATACAGTTGTCAATCAGTTCTGAGGCACGCGCCCACCCACCTCATTCAATCCCGGCTCCTCAGAGAGCTTCCGATCTCATTTGAAATGACATTAGGTTAGCTGTCTCCATGGTGATCATCTCTGTCAGTGCACCGGGCGACCACAGTGCCCTCTGTTCCCAGAACACCGTGGTCTTTTCAAGGGCACCTATTTCTGAACTTGTCTTAACCCTCATTATATATAATGTGTGTGTGTGTGTGAGAGAGAGAGAGTGAGTGAGAGAGTGAGAGATTAAGAATCTTAATATATACACAAAAAGAGTATTTGTGTGTGTTCTCACCCTGTCTGAAATGTGGTGAGAGAAGTGTTTTGTTAAAGAGCTGTATGAGAGAACACAGGTGCTCTGGTCTCAGCAGTGGGGCATGCTGGGACAGGCAGCGCAACACTACTTACTTACCTGCAAGCATACACACGTTCATGCTGTCCTTGTTTCTGAAGTCTCACGGTTAAACTGTATGATGGCAGCATAAAGATAAAGATGTTTTGTTGTTGACCGCTAACGTGAAAGGAAAGAATGACAAAAGGAAGGCAAAATCAGCCACTCCTATACACACCCACACCGCTGAAATACCTGAGGCAAAAAGACGTCCAACGCTGTTGAAAATCCACTGCTGCCATTGTACAGCTCTTTTCCATGTACAGTGTGTGATTATAAACAATCTCCAAATGTTTCAAGAACCAAATCTGAGTAAAAAACACATGCACATACAACTTGAGGATAATGTCTGGATATCTGTGCCCTTACGTAAGCCCTGTTGTAGTATAATAATCCCCCTGCGTTTCTCAAGACGTCCTCCGGCATCATGTTCTAATAACAGCATGTCCCTTACAGCCCAAGATGACCCCCCAAGAGAAGCTGAAGCTGCGCATGCAGAAGGCTCTCAACAAGCAATGTGAGTCTTGAACCCTTTATTTCACTGCGCCACATACCGGTCATGATGCTGATTTATTTATTTATTTATTTATTTTTAAGTCAAATTTAAGTATTCTTTCTAAACACAGAAGTGTCCATGGCATGTGTGAAACTTTTATTTGGCTGAGTAATAGTAAATGGTCTGCACTTATATAGCGCTTTTTTTTAACTTTAGTGGTTCCAAAGCGCTTTACACTGTGTCTCATTCACCCATTCACACACACACACTCGTACACCAATGGCAGCAGTGCTGCCATGCAAGGCGCTAACTTGCCATCGGGAGCAACTTGGGGTTCAGTCTCTTGCCCAAAGAGGGCCCGGAATCAAACCGACAACCCGCTCTACCACCTGAGCCACAACCGACCAATAGTACTTTGCCTAAATCCAGAATCAGCAACTTTAGTTTGCACTGAAGCATTTAGGCTAATGTAGCTAAGAAGCAAGAGAAACATATAGCCTCCATTTCGACAGTGTGTAAACCACACGTCAAAATCATCAAACATTCACTAATTCAATGTCATCATTTGACTTTAAATCATACCATTAAATCATAACGCATTCAAGAAAATAGCAGACTAAGATAGTGTTTGTTTATTTATTTATATATATATATATATATATATATATAATATATATATAACGTGTGTGTGTGTGTGTGTATATATGTATATATGTATGTGTATGTATATATAAAATGCAAATCAAGCACAGTGACGGAGAAGACAACATTGCCACCTCAGAGCTCCAGGGACCCCAGTTTGATACTGATCTCGAGTTACTGTCTGTGTGCAGTTTCACATGTTCTCACGTGTTCGTGCAGGTTTTCAGTAGGTGGACTGGTAACTGTTGCCAAAAATGCAAGAGAGAAAATCATTCAATTTGTATTTTTATACAATTCCCCAAAACTTTGGGCTTCCAACCTGAGTCCGAGGCTATGGTGTAGAAATTACCAAACTATGTGCTAAAGAAGAAAGTGAGTCTACCATCACAATGGTTGCGACATCCTTTGCCTTCTAATTTTGGCGCTAAAGTATCATACAGTGTCAGAAACCACATCTGCACGTATGCTTAAGATCATTCTATGTGGTTTGAAGCGAGTGTGATTTTAGGCGTGCAGTCTGCCTGGTATTAAACGAGTCTACAAGCTTCCCTCACTTGTTAGACCTGATAGCTACAAAAAATGTTATATTATATATAATATATATCTATATCTCAAAATAAAATATTTTGACATATCCACTCTATTTGTGCTAAGAGTGGATTAAAAATGTGATAAACTATAGCTTTGAGTTTTTGAGGTCCTTGTCCAACGGCTTAGAATTTAAACACACATTCATTAGGATATCATGTCTTGTGTAAAAGGGAGACTAAATAGAAAACTTTTTCCTATGATTAAAAATGGATATTACGTTTCAGTGTCCCAGTACCTTTCCAGAGCGTTGCAAGCTTATGTTCCCATTCCACAGAATAATTATAATCTATCTTTACCTTTAACGTATTTGGCATGTAGGGTGTGTGTGTGTGTCATTACCACATACCGCATTTATAATACTAAAGACTCTATAGTAGTGAACGCTTGAATGTACTAAGCTCTCATACTGTGTTTGTAACCCTGCAGCCAAGGCGGATAAGAAGGCAGCACAGGTCAAAATCCAGCAGCAGGAGCACAAGCGGCAGGTGACTATATGGCACTCATGTTTTTCCTAGTTCTCAGTGTAGAACTCCGAGACTGATTGTTTTCTAATGCCTTTTTTTTTTTTTCTCCCTCTCCTCAATCTCTGCTTAGGAGCGCGAAGGAGTGCTGAGAGCTATGGCACGCAAAATTCGCATGAAGTAAGATGTCGCTGCAAAATTTGTAATCCTGCGTTCACACTAGCAAATCACAATCCATTCATGTCTCTTGTTTGTGTCTTGTGTGTGTGTAGTGACCATTATTGTGCATGCATTGACAGGAATGGTACTAGCTATATATAAATTAATGAATACATTAATCAGTGTGAGAATTGGTGGTTTGATTTGCATGTAATGTGCTGGGCATCATACTAGCTTCACTGACAGATTAGACAAGTAATCTCACTCTACTAGCTACATATATGTGCCAGGATGTACAGTATGTACCAAAGAGCTATGCTACTTCCTTCCAAGCTTTGTTTTTCTTTGTAACGTCTCTATACATATGCAAAGAAAGGTCATATATGACAGGATGAGAAACCATGGTTATGGGTTTTTCTTCCATTTTTGCACGTTAAACAGTACATGGGAACCTAATGTCGGTAGGAACTAAAGTCGAGTGGGGAACTGAAGAAACATCAGACCACACGCCATAGGATTGGTCTGAGGAATCATTCAAGCTAAAGACTTTTTTTCTTTATGCTTTAGCATGTCATAACAAATTTGCAGAGAATTGAGAAAATGTCAGTTCAGATGTTGAGCTCTCTGAAATTGTGGCTTCATGTGAACGTACTTTTGAAAGTGCCATATGTAATCTGATGAGGAGTGTGCATTGTAGGGAGCGAGAGCGACGAGAGAAAGAGAGGGATGAGTGGGAAAGGCAGTATGGCCGTCAGAGTCGCTCGCCCTCACCCAATTCCAAATACAGTGAGTGATTCCACACACCTCTAACCGTGGCCATGTTTTCAGAATATTGGGTGACCCTGCCACGTTCTGTCTTTCTATACTATATCCATGTCATTTTTGAAAACATATAAAATCATTCGATTCTTATCCTAACCCTTTTGTCCTTACAGGTCGGGATTATGGCTCATACAGAAGGTAGGGGAAATTATGCCAAATAAATACATTTGGACATTGTTGAGTAATTTATTTTTACGAGCTAAACTTGGTTTCTGTCATCTCTCCCCCCAGCAGGAGGTCCCGTTCCAGATCACGGAGTCCATACTATCGGTACTGAACACGAGCCCATCACTGTGAGAGGATGGTGGATTTAGGGAAAAGAGAACAGGGAGACTATTTAAGGCACATATATGGAAAGAAATCTAAAAGGTAGTTGGGAGGTAATCTGACTCCTGACCTGCACCCTATTTAAAGGACAGACTATGACTGAGGTATAAATGAATGTCTGATTTGAACAGAAACACACTTATTTTTTTCCTCCTTCATCCTGTTATGTTTCAGAGCACACAGAGATACCTTAACTTTAACAATATTCTCCTAATTTAGGAAAAGTCCAGTTATGAATGTGAATTGCTTTTGCAGAGAGGTTAGTTGTGTATATAGGGTTAAGTCTGTGTCCTCATTTTGTATTTCCCATCACAGAACTGTCTTAAAAATGCAGATAAACTCAGACTCGCCTTTGTATATATTATATTCCTATCTATACGAATGTCTCTGAACACTTCAAATCTGTGGTGGGGAAAATTTCACTTGCATTGTAAATATCAGTTTGTCATCAGTGATGTTTTACCCAGAATAGACTGCAGTATGCTCAAGACTGAAACGTTCAAATAAAATGCTTCCGAATGATGACCAATCTACCTGAAGCCTGTCACTGTTTTCCTAATGAGTCTGTTGCGTTCAAATATACCTGTTCATGCAAGAAATTAGCTTACTCGCTTTCCCCAAAGCTTTAAAGTTCTGATTTCTGCCACCAGACGGCGCAGTTCAGCATTCAAAACACTGCCTTAAGCTGTAAACCAAGGTCCACGGTCTCTCCTCAGGCAGCAGTGTAGACCTTTTGAGCTTCATCAAATCTAACTTCATTACTCTAGAAGATGTAAAGGCGTGGTAGTAGGTTTAAAACAAATAAGTAAAGATTGTACCGGTTTGGTTTCGAAATCAGGCGGACAGTAAAAACAACATACACACACCTGTCTTTGGGCGACCTCAATAAACCCACTTCCTCCTCACCCACATCCTTTAGCCAGTAGAGAAGCATTTTACGGGTGTAAAGCAGTGCTGCTGTGCCTCATCAAAACAACCATTCGTTTTGTTTATGCAAGACAGATAACGAGCAACAGCTACATGTTTGGATCGATTTGATTGGTACAGCCATGAATGACAAACTCATATAAGGACAATAATATTATTATAAACAAAACCAACTATTTGGTTTGTTCTTCCAGCTCCACTTCAGAACTGATAAAGATACCAGAATAAGATCTTCAGGCCCTGAATAATAAACTCATCCACGTGTAAAATAGACTAAACCATCTGCACCTTTGAAAGAAGATCAGACCCCCGAGCGGCTCTCAGTAGTGTGTGTGTGTGTGTGTATATATGTATGTGTATATATATCTATCTATCTATCTATCTATCTATCTATCTATCTATCTATCTATCTATCTATCTATATATATATATATATATATATATATATATATATATATATATATATATATAATATATATATATATATATATATATATATATAAATAAAAATCCAAACTTTTGTCTTGTTTATTCTGCCTCTGTTAGATTAGGTCCGACTGTGATATCTGCAATTATAATATAAAAGCCAAACCTATACCACAAAGATTTAAAATTGCTCCGTTATCCCAACGCCCCTGATTCTGATTTAATATACAGTGTATAGACTTCGACAAACGTTGGATGTAGCGGGGGGCGTGGTTACTGTTTGAGAAGCACGATCGGGCGTGGCGTATGATAATTGGTAACCCCGCCTCCTCCTCTGGTGACTAGCTGCCTGAACTTGAGCACTGACGGGCAGAAGGCTGCGACCGTGACCACAACCGGCGGAGAGAAATCCCGAAGCCGACTGTGTGTTTTCCTTCCTTCGGTTATTTCTCCATTTGTTTTATGAAACCGTTTGAACCCGGTGTGTTCACTCATTCAGGACTTCGTCTAGGTGTTTAACACCGAATAAAAGCCTTGGAGTTGTGCACAAAAAAGAAAAAGAAGAAGAAGAAGCTGATCATGTCCAGGCGCAAACTTGGGAGCCGACCGCAACACCTGAGCGTGATTCAAGGTAAGCTTGGAAAACTTGGGCCGCGTCTCAAACCGCACGCTACTTACTACACAGTCCGGAATCGCCAGCCGTGCTAGACACGTGCACGATGCGAAAGCCTGGAGACTTCAACTGTAAACACGCAGGGGGGCATAGTTGACGTGCTGTTTCTGTAACCTACTGTGCGGTTTTTCTATTCAGCCATCAATAGTACAAATACGTCTCCGAAGACTACATGCTGTCATCACTGTGATTCCTACAAGCTCTTATTAAAACACACCCTTGGGTTAAAGTGGGATTGATTTTCTTCTTATGTCTTGTGGTTTTGATCTGCACACATGACAAGTGTCAAAAAGCTGAGAAAGCTAAACCCTTTAACTGTTTTAGGGTTGTTGAAGGGAGACTATCTTCTGTAGGCTATAACTGGTATTTCTGATCGGTTATTGTGGATCATTTGGACTACCTTGGTCACTTCTCGTCCAGGTTGGAGACCCAACACGCCGCGCAACGCCACTTTACTTCCTTATTGCATCTTCCCGACTTTGAGATGTTTCCCCTCTCTCTGTCTCTCTACATGTGGTCATTCATTTAAGTATAATGAAGTTTCATTAGATGTATAATTTATTTTTTTTATTTTTATTCTTTTTATTTTTTTTGAGCCTTGTGTAGACTGTGGTGTATTTTAAATATTTATCATGTTCACCCCAGGAAAGACACAAGGAGGCACTGAGTCGGTGCTTTTTTTTAATACTTATTTATTTATTTTTTATAAACGCGCTTTAATTTGAATGTGCTTGTGTTGGTTTAAACACTGTCAGGAAGAAGAGCCAGCAATCAAACATCTTTGTTTATTAGTCTGAATCTAATCAATAAAAATGGCAGCCAATCAATGTTTTTTAGGACTTGACAAGTTCTAACCCAAACCCCCCAAACTAGAGGTGCAAGAGGTACGAGGTTGCCAGATTGAATCCGCCACTCTGGCTCTATCCGGTTTTCAAAAAAACAAGTCCAGCTTCACTCCAAAGCAGTCAACGCGGTCCCTCTGTTCAACTGTATCCGCTATACGTGTTCCGCAATCTAATGTGAGGAAAATAGAGCGCCGTGGAATCGAGGTCAATCTGGCAACCTTGCGCGCCTTTACCTGACCGCAGGACGGTGCAGCCGCGCCTAGTGCGCAAAAGCAGCAGCAGAAACAGGAAAGGTGACATTTCTGGGTAACCACGAGTGCGGTCCTGCCCATCCTTGGTGTTGTCTGTGCCTGTAGCGGGCACCTGCAGGGGCATCATGTCCAAAGGCACTAGAGGCAGGATCGCTGCTTAAATGTCACCTGTAAGAACCATCCTCCATCAAGCACAGAGATAAGAGATGTTGCTCTTACTGAGAAGAGAGTTATTTTTAGACGGTTGTAAATACTCTGCTCGCAGCATGTCGCAAGACTGGGCCATGCTGAGGTTTATTCATTCACCTCGTTTCAATTAGATTTCTTGCTCATCATCACCACCAAGGGTTCCAACAGTTCTAGCCCGCACCGTCAATCAGTTAACTTTAGATCTGTATGTCAGTCAAGTATGGTGACTTCTCTGCTCACTAACTTCTGTAACTTTCCAATTACTGGTTGTCCGTGTAGTCCTATTTACAGTGTCTCATAGTCGGTCGTACTTTATTCAACGAACACTCTGGCTCTTGTGACAAATTTAATAATGTCGCATGAAAGCTTGCATGAAACATGCAAGAAGCTACTCGAGTGTGTGTTGTGTGTAAAGTGTCAACGAGTTGAAGCGGTTGGTAAGTGTCGTCGCTGTGCGCAGTAGCTGAGTGAGAGTGTTTCCTGTCTGAAAGCAGGCCGAGTGGCAGAGACACAGGAAGTGGCCAGCATCTGCTGACCAGACAGTGTCCGACTGAGGGTGCCAGATAAGCACGCTCCACGGGGCTGTAGAGAAGTGAAAGTAACACTTCGCTAGAAAGCCTGACACAAACAAGCGCATGAAGGTCTATTTGATAGATGGGTTAGGCAGGTCATTTAGAGCCTTCAGGGGTATACGTGTGACTGTGAGGTGAGAGAGACCGCAGTTGTTTGTCGAAAGATCTTAAGTACCTTATTGACCTATTTTATAGTGGAAATGATCATTCGGTCACCTGACCATGTCCAGTAGAGTCAGTGCATTTAGAGCAGGCAACAATTCAGTATGATCAACATCGAGCTATTTTGATATTGATACCGTGACATTCAACAAAAGTGTGATCACACTCTTTTTGTAACAGCTCGTTCTGGCCGTTGATGGATGTTGTTGGCTTTGAGGAGTAGGAAGCCACACCACTTTTTGTGTGACTGACAGGCATAGAAGACACACCTCATTTACGACGACTGACGGGCACACAAGCCACTGCTCCATTTTTGTTCGATGACAGATGTGGAAAGCCATGGTGGGAAGAAAAAAGGTTTTAAATGTTAAAAATAAAAAAAAAAAAATTTTAAAAAATTTTTTTATTAAATATATTTTGTAAAGTTTTTTTATATTATTTTTTGAAGGGGGAGTAAAAAAAATGTTAAAAATAAGAAAAAAAAAAAAATATAAGAAAAAAAAGAAAACTAAAAATAATAATGTGGGAAAAGGAAGAGTATAAAAATAAAATTAAAGAAAGGAAAAGGTTAGTTTTTTGAGATTATTGGGGGGTAGGGGGGAGTATAAAAATAATATTGGTTGGTAGTAAAAAAAAAAAAAAAAAAAAAAAATAAAAAAAAATATATTTTTTTTTTTTTTTTTTTTTTTAAATATATAAAAAATAAAATAAAAAATATAATATGTTTTGTGTTTTTGTCAGTTTTTCAGTTTAATAAAAAAAGTAATAAGAAAGAAGAAGTTAAGGTTTAGTTTTTTCTTTTTTTTTTTTTTTTTTTTTTTTTTTTTTTTTGTGGGGAAGGGGGGAGAGGGGGATAGGGTTGGTGGGGGTTGGGGGTGGGGGGGGGGGGGATGAAAAAAAGGTGGGGGGGGGAAAAGGAGAGGGGGGAGGAGGAGAGAAAGGAAGGGAAAGAAAAAAGGAAGGAAGAAAAAGAAAAAAAAGAAAAAAAAAAAAAAAAAAAAAAAATAATTTGGTTTTTAGTTGTGGGGGGGGGGGGGTGTTGAGTTAAGGGAAAATTTGTGTGGGTTTGTGGGGGGGGAAGAGGAGAAAGGGGAAAAAGGAAAAGGGGGGGGGGTGGGAGGGGGGGGTTTTTGTTTTTTGTAAACCATAAACATTTTAAACCGATAAGGTTGCGTGTAAGATGACAAGAGGGTAAAAAAAAAAATTCCCCCATAAACCTGTATTTGTGCTTGTGATCTCTCCTTCAGATGCCCCAGAGCCTAGCGTGAATTCGAGCCCACCCTGCTCTCCTGGAGGCAGCGATTTACTGACGTGTGGTCAGTGTGGTCAGGCCTTCCCTCTGGCTCACATCCTCACCTTCATCCAGCACAAGCAAGGAGGATGTAGCAGCACTAGGCCTGGCCCACTGGACCACACACCTCCGTCTCCTGCCAATCATGTGTTCCGACGTGGCCCGGGTGTGCAGCTGGAAACGGGCTATGTGGAGCTGAAGAGGATGACAGGCAGTCGTTGGGAGGAAGAGCCAGGTGTGAAGGCGGAGCCTAACCTAGCAGGTGAGTTCTGGGTGTTAATTAATGTCGATCTTTTCATTGTCCTTCCATTTAACGAACTTGCCCCCAGTCCGTCTCATTAGATCGCCGTTGCTGCGGCGCTGAGGCCTCTGTGAGTTAGAGATGCTGACGCTAATTATATGGAAGGGATGGGCAGTACGGTTACACACTGTCTTGCATAAACACACACGCACATTTGTACACACCCCGGGGGGGTAAAGGGGAAGCGGTGCACACCTGAGCATCTCCTTGGCTCGGTCTCTCAGGTGAGATGTCCAGGTAAACAGAGTGCAGCCAGGCCCAAAGTAGTGTACACATACACACTGTGAGCTCCCACTCAATACTGTTCAGCAATTATAATATGGCACATAAAGGAATAGTTTGGGGGGGGGCCAAAGCAGGTTTGGTGTCCACATTTTACTTCTTTAGTTGTACATTTCAATTACAAGGCTTATGCAAATACCAAGAAATGGCAGTCCATCTCAACCCTTATGAACACTATATACTTACTGAAAACACCACCAAACACTACGCTATTCTTAAGTAAATAAATAATTTTGTAGAATAGGAGCGATTTTGACGTTTAGAGGGCGGAAGGATACCAGATTGTACTAAGGCTAAAAAGTTATTCCAGTCGTCCAAGATGGATGACTTCAAAACAATGCAGTGTTCATCTATATGGTGAAGTTTTGTTCATTTTTACATTTCAGTAGCTCTTATCTCGTGTTACAAGCTACATCGAGTCTGTATGACATTACAGAGCTGGATAGGATAGGCGAGGAGTTATTGTTTGTATGGAGTTTCACATGTTCTTCCCATGTTCTCACCATGTCCACCTAGCTTTCCTCAGGGTTCTCTGGTTTTCACCAGTCTCCCAAAAAAATAACACACTGGTATGTGTATTGGCTATACTCCATTGCCCCTAGGTGTGAGTGACTGAATGTGTATATGTGTGGTGCATTGACTGGTTGCCAGATTATGCTCCAGCAGTTAATGTAAGTGAATGAATGAATACATTAGGATTGATTTTAATATTTTTTAAGTGTATTTTTACACCAGCTTCAAAGCTCTTGGACAAAACTCTCTCTGCATCTGAGTTAAAGGGCAGCATCGTGTCCGTTAGATAATTTTGCTTTTCGATAAATTCTTTTGTCGACCTTAACCAACCGGAGTTCTAAAAATCTGTCAATTCTAGAACAACTGAAGGGTCTGAATTTGCATAATCAGCATATTCTGCAAACTCAGATGTTGGCCAACTTGTTTTGAGCCTTCCAGCATGAGGGATTCTTTTTTTGAGTCATGCAGTCCAGTCACAGAGGTTTGTGCAAACTTCAAACATTTCACTTATCTTTAGTGCCTTGTCTGCAGGATTCCCACCGTCTTACCCTGAGTAGCATAATGACAGTAATGAACTTTTCAATATAATCCTGATTGATTTTGTGCCAGTCAGTGCACTCATTTAGTTACATTGCTCAGAGATTACTAAGAAAAAGAAATCAGTGAGTTCAGAGTGTTGAGCTAATGTCATCCTGCTCCATGCATGTGGTTTTTCTTGCGCTAAAGTAATCTGGCAGGGTCACTAGTCTGTTCAGGTGCAACCGTTGCTCTTTATTTGTCCGCTTAGTGAACTGTGACTTCCTGTGACTTGACTCACACCTCGGCTGCAGCAACCCAAATCGAGAACTGCTGTTACCTCTCCCTGCTAAGCTAAGCTAACATGGCAGTTTATTAAAGGTGACAAGTGTTCGCCGAGGGACTCGGTGGTTATGACTGATCATTATCTACAGCGCACGCACACATGCACACCGACGCGCACATGTTTGCACTTCCTTCCTTTGTGTGGAGCTCAAGGGACAGACAGTTCTGCCTCTGTCTGTCCACGTCTCTCTCTCTCTCTCTCTCTCTCTCCTCTCTCTCCATCGCGCTCTCTCTCTGCTTTACAGGGCTCAGTCCTTCTTCGTTCACATGTATGTTTGGGTGATTACTAAGGACGGGTGTCAAGGCAGGAATAAGTTCAGAAGTTTTAGTATTCTGATGTATTGAGTGTCTCTTGTAGATGGTGTGCAAGTGTGAGACTGTGTGAACGGATGAGTGAGGGACAGTAATGCGATTTAGTTTTTCACTCTGACTCATCCAGCGAAAATTCAGTTACCCCCACAACGGTAACATGTCCCTCTGACAAGTGCATGTGTGTGATTTTTAACACCTTGACCTGTGTGTATGTGTGTGTTTTAAAGTAACCAATGCCATGTGATGGATCATTCAGACAATACATTGATACCCTATCTTCACCATTCTCCTTCATTCTCGTGCCCTCATTACACCCCCGACCGACCCCCCCCCTCTCCTCGCTCTCTCGCCCTCCCACCTTCTCTTTTCTTCCTCCATTCCCAAGGGAGAGAAGATTCCGCCTGCTGCTCGTTAGAGCTCCCAGCCAATCTGCATTTTTAATTAGCAGTTATTGCTTCTGCTTAATATGCAAGTGCTACCCTAGGCCAAATGGGAATCCTTACAAAAAGAGTGAAGGAGAGGGAGGAAAAGAGAGAGAGAGAGACACACACACACACACACACACACACGGGTTGGGTATTGTGTTTCACTCCAGGACCTCGAGACAAAAGCCCCCCCCCTGCACCCCTCCCCTGTCTCCTCCACCCAAGGGAGAGATTTGGAGGCAGAAGGGACTCACACTGAGGGTTTCAAGGTGCACTCATCGAAGTGATGTTTTTTCTAGGTTGCTTAATGTCATGTAGGGCTTCTTCTCTTTGTTCTTAAGTCAAACTTATTTTTTGCTTCTTTTTTTTTTTTTTCTTCACCGCTCCTTTTAACCTCCTTCCCTAAGGCTCAAAGGCATGTCTTCTCCTCTAAGCTCTCTCCTCTCCAGACCTAGAGCCTTAGACAGAGGGCAGAGGCAGAGACACTTTTTAATCTTCTCACCCCTTAAACCCCCTCCCAATAAAATACAGAAGGATTTTGACTTGAGGAGACATGAAAGAGGCTTATACCATTCAGCCCTGAGCCCCTTTGGCAGCCCCAAAAAAATTAAATGCGTTTTTTTTTTTCGTTCAATATTTGGTATCCTGTTTCCCATTTTGATTTATGCAGAAAAGCCCCATTTATCAAGCAGGCTGACTCAGGGTTCATTTGCATAAAGCCTTCGTTTCGCCTCGTTCTGCTAATTAGCAATTTGCTGCTTAATTGGTGAGTGGCTCTCAGAAAAAGAGACAAAGCTCACCATATATTTGAAGATATCCTCAGACCTCTTTTATGGCAGCTTCAGTCTGTGTCCTTCTTTTTACACTTGACACACTCTCCTCTGGGCACACCTAGCAGCCTTGACCCTGGCAAGGTTACTGACGTTTTTCCTAAGCACGTTTTCTCTGCCAACCTTCAGAGACGACACTTTGCACCCGGTTTTGCTTTTCACCCTTTTGTTTTCCTTCATCGTTTTATGGGTAAAGACTTGCTGTCACACATGCATACCATTTCATCTATTCTAACTCTGGCTGTAGCGTGCCCTACTTTTCACGTTTGCCGTTAAACCTGTTTCTGCCCTGCACAAACGAAATGACATTACGTTCTATGAGTTATGGGCGGCTTCTGCTGACGTCCTTTCATTTTCATGCTGCAGACTGTCTCACGCATCATCACAATGCATTCCCACACATGACCTTAGGCAGAGAGGGATGTCATTTTCTTACTGGACTAGCCATGCCTGTTCTGGTGGCCCCTGATTTGCATTTTCACTTTATTGCATTTTTACCTGTATGCCAGTGTTGCAGTGTAAATTTGAATATGTGCTCTTAATAATTTCAAGTAAACTGGCCTCTGTGTTCTTGTAATATGTTTCCTGACATGGTGATTCCACAAAAAGGCATGAGGTAACAGAAAAAGAAATGTAAGCACTCCAATTTTTACGTTTATTAAGAAATCCAGGATCCATTGATATGGGTGGTCTGAATACAAATTAGAAATACCCCTGAACCTGCACAATCAAACGCTGCCTTTGGTTAAGTGATGTTGAATGACCTGCGATTGCATGCTGAAATTTCATTGGCTCTTGGACTTTTAGCACACGATAACGCTAACTCAGATTTTCAGATCCCCATTTCTTAAAAGAACATGGCAAACCCTCTGTAGTGACGATTTCAGACTTTGACCAATGTGCCACTCGCGTACTCTTTTTCGTGTACGAAAATCATTAACACAATTTTATAGGGTCACCTTAAAACCAATTCTTATCAAATAATCTCCATGTAATTTCTGTTGCAGATGAGCCATCCAGTTTAACCTGCCTGGTTTGTGAGTGTCTGTTCCCTAGTGCGTGGGATCTCCTCCAGCACGCCCAGTACACGCACTCCCTGAGTCTCTACCAAGTCGAGGCCAATCACCTCCAAAAGCCCAAACCACCAGCCATGATGGATCCACGCCACCTGGGTGCCACGCTGGCCTCTGCCTTCCACGCTTCCTCTACCATGAAACGTTTACCCCGCGCCAATCAGCTCCAGATCCATGCCCCCCTGTCAGGAGGACAAGATCCTCAGAGCCTGAACTTCTCACTGTGTCTGCAGCGGCTGGCGGAGGTGAGTGTTGGGAATGGAGGAGTCTTGCCCTCACCCTCTACATCTCCACCTGCCGCTTCTCCTTTTCCTCACTCTACCCCTCCATTGTTAAGCAAATTCTCTTGTGAGGTCTGTGGCCAGAATTTCCAGTCCTTGCGCAGCCTTTCCGCTCATCGGCGCACACATGCCACTGAGAAGCCTTACCATTGTGCTGTGTGCCAGCTATCCTTTGCCCAAAGTGGAGAGCTAGCTCGTCACATGCGGAGCCACCGAAAAGTTCCAGAAAGCTCATTAAAATTGTCAGACATCTCATTAAGAATGCCAAATCTCATCACTGTCACCACAAAAGAAGATGGAAACACCCCGAGCAGGTTTTCTCAGCAGGGATCTGGGGATGGTGGGCATCAGGAAAGTGACCCTGCAGGTACAGGTTTGATCCTGTTGCCATCCCAGTCGAGAGGAGCCAACCACAGTTTGCAGAGGTGCTATCAAATTCACACGGAGGTAGATGAGGAGGTGCAGGTGGAGCCGCAGCATCCTTCACCCTATGGCAGCCCGTCAGAGGGCTCACTCGACAGCGGAGAGACTGGTGAGAGCGGCATCGCCAGCGGAAACTGTACTCCCAAGAGGCCTGAGCGTGATGGTGAGGTGGAGGCAGAGGTTGAATGTGTGGATGTGGTGCCTGATTGGCAACAGGACACTGAGCGACGGCAGTCAGGTGGTCGCAAGAAGAAAGAAGAAGCATGTGAATATTGCGGCAAACGATTCCGCAACAGTAGCAACCTGACTGTGCATCGGAGGAGCCACACTGGCGAACGACCATACCGTTGTGGTTTGTGCAGTTATGCCTGTGCCCAGAGCAGCAAGCTGACACGCCATATGAAGACCCATGGCGCCCGTGGCACCCGTGCTCCCTTCCAGTGCCAGCTCTGCTCTGTGCCCTTTACCGTGTACGCCACACTGGAGAAGCACCTCAAGAAGACACATGGTATTAGCCATGCCACGGTTGGAGCCTACAGCCAGAACACGCACTCTCTTAGCCCTCCTCTTGGATACACCAACCTTGCCATTAAAATGGAGGATGATCCCTCCATAGAGCACTCTGAAGCCCCAGTCCAAACCATCACAGAGGGTGTGGCAATGTCCAAAACTCTCAAAGAAGAGGAATCGGAGATGATGGTCACCACTGATGGTGCTCTCTCACCCTCTCCTGAAGATGCCATCCATAAAGTAGAGTTGAGTCTTTCTCCAAGAACTGCCTGAATATTGAGGAATCCTTCAGGGACCATACTGACCACAACCAGCACACCAGACTCTTGGATCTGATTCTGCCCAGCCCCTGGTCAATATATCCCTCAATAACTGAGGTACCAAACCCATCTTTTTGTGAATTGGAGCCGCTTTCTGGGCTATGTAATTGATCAGCTATCCTTGATCAGATTGCAATCAAGTGCCTACATGTAGACAACTGTGACCATTCATGTAAGGATTCAGGACTCTGTATGATATTTGAGATGTTTTGCGCTCATTACGGTGAGTGAGTTGACTTTTCAGTGTGATTCTTCAGTCTGTCCAGGACTATAGAGGCTATAGTTTTTTTTCAGCCCCAGAAGAAGACTGGTGAATCGGCCTTGAGCATCAATGACCAAGAAAGATCAAGATTGTCTGTACATGATTCTTATTCATTTTTTTGTTCCAAGTTTCTTAGAGGTTGGTTATTTGTAAAGAGCTCTGTTTATTACAAGAAATTACGCTCTCAATTTTAGTGACTCTTAAAGTCAGATTGACATGGAAAGTGAGAATTTTTGTAATGCTCTCTTTCCCCAACATTTTTGAGAGAATTATACTGGCAATGGGGATTATTTTTTATTTTATTTTTTTTTATAATTTTTGTTGTTGTTGTTGTTGTTGTTGTTTCAACTGAAAATCCTTTTTAACTTGGAAACAATCTTAATCTGTGTCCTGAACACTGGACCTTAATTTTGGGATACTGTTTATAATCGGCACAGTTTGGGTATGTGGCAATGAGCATCAACAATCATTACACAGACTTCTGTGTTCCTAATCTCAGACATGCATGGCAATGTCTTCGGGATCTTTGTAAATGTCAGCGCTTACACATTCTGTGCATCGTAACCGACTCGTCTCGAAAACTCTAGCTGCTCTTCTATGCATAAAGCTTCATTTTTATAATGGAAAAGAAACGGGTGTCTGTATGCTTTCTGTTTCGTCTGTCTTTCTGTTTACAGATTAATGTTCCGTTTGTTTAACTGCATGTTGTAAAATGTTCAGGTGTCTTTTGCCCTGTGACTTTTCGTGAGTGCTGCATGTTGTACGAGTGTGTAAATGAAATGTCTTGCTTTCAGAGGAATGACTGGGTGGGGAGCAGCACTGACCTGTTGCCTGGAGAACCTGCCGTGTGAGCACTTGTGTGTGCGTTTGCGTCGTGTGTGTGTGTGTGTGTGTGTGTGTGTGTGTGTGTGTAAATACATATGGGTTCAAACATGTCTTATTGTATGTATGCAGAAAAAGTTTAGTTTATTTTCTATGCTTATTGGTGTCTGACAGTTTGACTGTTTTCTTTTAAATAAATAAAAAAAAAAATACAGTTCTGACTATTTGAATATAGACAAATGTGAAAAGCCGTTGGGCACAACAGTGTCCACCACTTCAGGGAATAGCACGCTGTACATAGAGTGTCACCCTCCTTAATGATTTATGAAGACCTTCCATTTTGTTTGCTTCATCTGTATTGATTTCAGTTATATCGGTTATGTATGTGTAATATTTTCCCCCAGCATTCCATGGGAAGCACATGCCTTCGCTGTAAAGCAGACATAATTTTGTTATTCTGTGCCTGTGCAGGTGAATATTAAAAGACTGATGCAAAGTCGAAAGTGTCCGTGTGTGTGTGTGTGTGTGTGTGTGTGTGTCTGCAATGGAATGGAACCTGCCACTACTTGTTTGAGAATACATCAAGAATTCATCCGTGTTTAGACTGGAGAGCTCCTCTTCTCCTTCCTTACTTCCTTGGAATTGTGCTCGGACTCAAAGGTCATTCACAAAGCCCACACCTGTATTTGTGTGTATTCCAATAAGCACACTTTTCCACTGATAATAAACATCGGGTTAAGTGTAGACGCAGAACCAACTTCTGTTCGAGTTCATTGTAACTTTGTACTCAAAGTTATACGGTAGATCTGCTTACATGTATTAAACTTAGTGGCCATTATATTACATATGCCTACATAAAACCTCTCAGAACAGCAGCAACACGTTGGAGTGCATATCAATCACAGCTCTTATCTATACAGTGAGGGGAAATAAGTATTCCGACACGTTTGTTTTTGTTATTTAATATACTTCCAGTGCATATATCCACTTCAGATTTACACACATTTGCATTTATGAATATGAACAAAACAGTGTGCATTCATTAGCATTAACAAAGACATTTTGGTTTAAAAAATTGATCAGGAAAACACGTTGAGACACCCAGGGTCAACATTATTAAACACAACTCAAGTAGGAAAGGCTACAGAACCTTAAACCCAAGACCTTAAACAGCCTTGTTAGTAAATGGCATAAGTAGTAAAAGTTCAATGAAGTACTCAAGGTTACCAGTGAAACGATGTTTCAGATAAAAGTCCTTCATCAGCTGTGCAATTTAAGTGCTTTTGCAGCTGTACCCTACTGTGCACACATGCACAGTGTATCCGTTTTCATTACTCTTTTCTCTGAGATGTACTGCATTCATTTTTTTCCCTTTCTAAATCTGCAAAAGATATATTTGAAACAAATATCCAGACCCTTTACTCAATGCATTTTTAAAGCACTATTTGCAGTAATTACAGTCTTTTTGAGTCTGATGCTATGAGCTTGGCACACCTGAATTCAAGGATATTCCTCCATTCTGTTTAGTAGAACCTCCAGGTCTTTCCAGAAATATTCAACTGGGTAAAGACCAAGCTCTGTCTAGACCACTCAAGGATGATCATAGTCGTGTCTTCTCTGCGTCTTTCTGTTGTGTAAAGGTTAACTTTTGACCACGTGTAAGGTTCTGATCACTTTTTTTTCTATAAAGATGCCTGTGTGTTATGATCTGTTGATGTAGCACTTGGCATTCATGCTAAAGAGTTCAAACTTGTATGGAGCCAAATAACATTTGCGAAAGATTTGTTGACTGTTTATTGAAGGTACAGTACACATACAATGTGCTACATTAGAAAATTAAGAGGATAATAATCATGGTTTAGTGGTTAGCACATTTGCCTCGCACCTTCAGGATTGCGGGTTCGAATCCCACCTAGTCCGTGTGTGAATGGACTTTGCTTGTTTTCCTTGTGCTTTGGGGTTTTTCTCTGAGTACTCGGGTTTCCTCCGCCAGTCCAAAGAGTTGTGTTGAATGGCGTTTCTAAATTGTCTGTAGTGTGTGTGAGATTGTGCCCTGCAATGGGTTGGCACCCAATCCAGGGTGTCCCCCTGCCTTATGCCCCGAGTCCACTGGGATAGGCTCCAGGCTCCCTATGACCCTGTGTAGGATAAGTGGTACAGAAATGGATGGGTGGATAGATAATAATCACAAACTTGTTATTTGTTATTAATATGTTATGTGTTATTACATTACCTTAGCTACCACTCATTAGATTAGACCGTTTCTGGGCACACAGGACCTTTCATTTGTTTTTTGGCATCGCTTGTAAATTTAGGATTTGTCCATTTGTGCAGGACCTCTGTAGTTCCATCAGAGTGACCTTCTGGTTCTTACTGCCCACTCTATTAGAGAAACCATGCACAGTGTGTGCTAATTGTCCTCTAGGGCTTCATCAGTATCAGTTTGCAACCGCAACACCACTGGTTTTTGCTTGGTGGACTGTTCTTCAACCCAGCAGTGACTTTGAATGCCAACAGTGTTGATGCAATAGATCCAGCTCCAGCTACACTTACATGTCTCTGATGAGAATGACACACCAAAAAAAAAATCTTGTCAGTATTCTTCTTGTAGTGGTCCCTTTCCACTGGTGGATGGAGTAGGGAGGGGCCACAAATTGGCCTACCTCATAAAATGGCCATTGAGAGAAAGAGAGAGATTAATGCACTAGTATATATGAAATTAAACTCTGAAAACAATCGAACTGAATTTAAAAGTGTTCAGAGAATAGAATGAGATGCGTTGCCTGGCAGAAATGGGTATTAAATTATTTATAGGTCAAGATGGGAGGTTACAGTGGTGCGACTAAACCAGAATCCCAGGATTGTGGGAGAGGTCTGGACAGAGTGCTAGTGCGAGTTACAATAATGTCCATCTCCTCTGTAATGGGACTAAACCACCACGACAGCATCTTCAAACCAACCCCTACCCAACACCACCACCACCCATTCTCTATCTAATGATAGTGCTGCTCTATGATCCCTATAGTTCATTAACAAGCAGGCTTTTTAATGAGCTTTCAGCCTGGAATGGGGGAGGCTGAGTAGCAGGGACCATATGTAGCTCTCACCCCGATGCCCAATTATCACTGCGTCAGAACAACTACAGAGGGGGAGGCGTTGGGCAAGCACCAAACCGTGTCATTTATACCTCTCCAGTTTAGGTAAATTCCTTTCACTGGCTCTCGTCAGGGGAGGGAGAATTACAGGTGAGCATCCTGGGACCGGCACCACCCCTACTTCCCCATCAACACCCTCCAAACCGTACACACACACACACACACACTCATACACAGTTCGTTGAAAGCTGCACAGTTCATACAACACCATTTGGTGACCACACAGACTAATTACATAATGTAATGTGAGAATGTGAGAATGGAGATAGCCCCAAACCAAACCTTCCCAGGTGCCCTTTGTCTTTTCTGGGCCACATCTCAACAATGGCACAGAGACAGCAAGCTCAGCAGAGCTGAGACCGTCCAGCACCCATGTCACTTTGACTAATCCGAAGGCCGCACCTCTCGGCCCTGAGCTTCCCCAACTAACCTGTCAGTGTACATATACGTGTGTGTGTGTGTGTGTGTGTGTGTGTGTGTGTGTGTGTGTGTGTGTGTGTGTGTGTGTGTGTGACTTTGAGCAACATGCCCATGAGTGACTGCACAGTCCACAGGCCTTTGTTTGATCCGGAGGGTGAGGCCTCCACAGGTGTACAGGTCACACTCACACACACTGTTGTCTGAATGTCAAGAGAATGTCTGGAAGGCAGTTATGTTTGAATAACCCAATGCTCTTTTGCTTGGTTTTGCAAACAAAAATGATCCGAGTCTTTGGATAAAAGTATCATTTCTTGAAACAGCAAGTCAAAATACATTCTCAGTCCAAAACATGTTCAATTGTTTTATTTAGGAACATGTTATATGTGATTATATACATACATATATATTTTAAGTCCATATTTTCGGGACAATAAAACATCTCCCTAAATTCTGGTCACTGTGTTATGTAAGTCACACTTCCTTTATAGCATACATTCTGCAAAGAAGAGGTTGAGGTTATGGAATTAGCTTGTTAAGAAAATTAATATCGGACCATACTTAATGTATAACTCTACTGTATATATGCTTAACATACGGACATCTACAATGGAAGTGTATACTGTACAGTTTTTACATAAGTCTTAAAAATTACAAGCACACTGCAAAAAATTACAGCAAGTGAAAATTTATTACAAATTTATATAGTATTTCCTGTTATAAGATTACCATGAATAAGATTACCATGAATATTATATAATTAAAAAATGTTTTTACTCATTTCAATTTTTTACATAACTTATTCTATTTCAGATCACTTTGCTTCTTTCTACAAATAATTGCTTAGTGAATTAGCTCAATCATCTGCCAACAGAAGAAGAATGAAAAATGTAAACTGTCTAGAAAAATGTCTAGAAATAGGTTTAATAATCTTATATTGAATAGTTTATTTTAATCTTATAAGAGGAAATAATAGATACAGTAATCTCCAAGGATCACAGCTGGAGAATTGCAGAAGTTAGTTGCGTCTTGGGGTCAGAACGTCTCCAAAACTACAATCCGAATTTACCTACATCACCACAAGTTGTTTGGAAGGGTTTCAAGAAAAAAATCCTCTACTCTCATCCAAAAACAAAGTCAAGAGCGTCTTCAGTTTGCCAGACACTACTGGAACTTCAAATGGGATCGGGTTCTAGGGTCAGATGAAACCAAAATACAGCTTTTTGGTAATAAACACCAGAGGTGGTTTTGGTGCACACAGAGAGGTAGACATATGGGAAAGTACCTCATGCCCACGGTTAAATATGGTGGTGGCTCTTTAATGTTTTTACTGTTTTTCTGCCAGAGGACCTGGACATTTTGTTAGGATACATGGCATCATGGACTCTATCAAATATCTACAGATATTTAATGAAAACCTAACTGCATCTGATAGAAAGCGTAAAATGGGCCATGGTTGGATCTTCCAGCAGGACAATGATCCAAAACGTACATCACAATCAACACAAAAAGAGTTTACTGACCACAAAATCAAGGTCCTGCCATGGCCATCCCAGTCCCCTGACTTGTAACCCATAGAAACTGGAGAGTCCACCAGTGTCACCTCGAAATGTGAAGGATCTGGAGAGATTTTGTATGGAGGAAAGGTCTTAGATCTCTTGCCATGTATTCTCCAACCTCATCAGGCATTAGAAGACTCAGAGCTGTTATCTTGGCAAATAGAGATAGCACAAAGTATTGGCTAAAAGGGTGCCAATAATTGTTGCACACCTATATTTAACAAAGATTTTTTTTCTTAAATAACCTGTTGTTTTTTTTGTTTGCAATTGTCTGATATCCATGAGAGCAGAGAATTTTTGTGAATTTTTTGAACAAAAGGTTAAACAATAAAGACAATTTGTCACAGCCTTCTTTGCTCATAAGGTGCCAATGTCAATGGAGGCCACTATGTATGGTAGATGTACCAGAGGTACCAGATGAACCAGCAACACGGCGTATACTAGGTGTTTATCATGGTACATCTGTCCTCACATTGGCAATCTAATAAATAATACTCGTAATAATTCATACTGTAATTAAACCTCGCTGACCTGCTGCAGCTGAGCTCAATGTACTCGAGCCATTTCAATAACAAATATTGCACACAGTGACATGGGGGTTCCATCAAATCAGTATGTGTGTGTAATTAAGAGCTCAAAATTATTAACTTACGTGTAAGCTTGTGCTCAGATCTGCATGCACAGCACTTTCTGTGACCAAACAAATGTGATGGATGATCTTTAATGCTAGCTGAAATGCGCACTCCGATTTATGTCCTTACATCAGATTTAAAAAAAACACACACAACAGAAATGAAACATCCTTAATTGCATTTCTTAACGATGCATCTATGTCCGTTGTTGCTTTCGTCATCCCTCTTTGTTCTCCTGTGACAGGGGCTGAGAAGAGAATGATGCAAGAGAAGAGAAGGAAAGAGGGAAAGCAAAAGAAGGACCTGTTAAAGGGCTAAACCACAGAAAGATTCTCTAATGCTTTTTTATCCTTCATCCCAAAACCTGAAATCCCACCCTGGTTCTTTACCGAGACCACAGAGAGAAATCTGAAGCCTAAAATTACCCTCCTTCTCCCCACGGGAGTGAAACACAACGGTCCAGCTGCCTAACGCTGGACTACACATAGACAACCATGCCACAGAGGCATAGAGATAAAGGCAGATCCGGGTTTATACAATGATTCATTCTTACCACAGATGACAGGGCGATGTGGGTTGAACCTGTTGTGGCTTGCACTCCAAGATGCTTGCATTCCTAGGGGGCCGCACATGGTGTGGTCAAACACTACGCTGCTTTGTGGAGATCTCCACGTGGACCATTGAACATCCACTAGAAGTCAAGTTGAAAAATCCTGAGATTTGTCGTTAACATTGTTTTGATACTATGACATTTGCATATTCTTGAACTCTTCAAAGTCCTTGACACACATCCTGCTTAACTGCCGACAATGACATGTTTTCTCACCAACTAAAATCACGATTTCACTCGCGATTTGTGCCACCAGATACATCACTGCGAAGGTGAGAACAAGCCTTTGCACCTCTTGCAAGATTGTCACAGAGACACATAAGGCTTAAGCCAGCGCAAACAACTTTAGCCAGAACAAACACATCATACACAAAATTGATAAAAACTGCCTAAATGAAACCCTCACACCCTTCCACGTTCACCACACACCATAGCATTACGTGTTACTCCTTTACAACCTCAACAAAAAAGAACTGTTATCCTGCAGAGAGGAAGTGACAAAAACAACAAAATATGTTCGCACAGCATATGGTGCCCTCCAAATCTATCATCACACACACACACAAACACACACATTTACACATAACTCACTCCAGGTTCCCAGCAATGGATGGACAGACTGGTTCAACTGGCCTTGCCTCAATACAGAACACGCAGACCGCAGCTATGCCCACATGCCATGACCTGCCCTTTAGCACTAACCGGCACTGGTGAGTTATAGCTCTCCACATTGGAGGAAGGAAGCAGCCTTTTCAGTAGGGGGCCTTGCTCAAGTGGGACAACAGAACCGGTTAAACTGGCGTTATCATACTGGCATAACTATATATTATATTTTATTCATACTCATATTTATTACTAGTACTTTGATCAAAGTGGCATCATTTCAGTTGACTTTTCAGTTGACTAATCTTTAAAGGAAATATGAAAGAAAGAGTGTGATAGCTACTATTTATTGTATGATGTACACTCTTTCTAAAAAAAAAAAAAAAAGTTAGATCTGGAAACCTTAGCGTTCTTCATTGATTCCTGTGGTGAACCCTTAGAGCTTCTACATGCACCGTATTCTTACGCATATGTATATATATGACATGTCAAAGTTGCTTAAAGCCGTACTAATTTAGCTTTTGTAATTTATTTAATATGCTTATGACTTTTAATTAACATTAACTAAGTAATGTCACCAAATAAATTATATATTATATATTAAAATATCCATCCATCCATCCATTCATCCATCTCCAACTGCTTACTCCTTTTCAGGGTCACAGGGAACCTGGAGCCTATCCCAGGGAGTATTGGGCACAAGGTGGGGTTCACCCTGGACAGGGTGCCATTCATAGGAAAATATCATATATTATAATTATCAATCAAACAATCAATCAATCAATCAGTCAGTAATAAGGGGTTACGGCTTGGTGGTTAGCATGTTTGCCTTGCACCTGCGGGATTGGGGGTTTGAATCCTGCCTCCACTCTGTGTGCGCAGAGTTTGCATGTTCTCCCTGTGTTTTTGGGGTTTCCTCTGGGTACTCCGGTTTCCTCCCCCGAGTTCAAAGACATTCGATGTAGGCTGATTGGCATTTCCAAATTTGTCTGTAGTGTTAGTGTGTTTGTGATTGTGCCCTGCAATCGGTTGGCACCTCGTCCAGGGTATTCCCCGTCTTGTGCCCTGAGTTCCCTGGAATAGTCTCCAGGCTTTCTGCGACCCTGTGTAGAATAAGAGGTACAGAAAAAGGATAGATGGATTAATAAAGCATTATAAGTGTTGAATTTGTGGTTGTTGTTGGTGTTGTTCTTGAGCAAGCAATACTTATGTATGAATCAACTATTGTTAGTTCAGAAATATCCTGTGACCACTTTCAGAGTATATTGTACCTTCATGTCAGGAATGTAGGGGGTCATTTCGATGCTGACATCAGATTTGATCATCAAATCAACACTGTCGTCAGGAGCAGCTTCTTTCAACTTGCTAAAATCAAACTATTTGTTCCATTTCATTCCATATATATATATATATATATATATATATATATATATATATATATATATATATATATATATATATATATATATATATATATGTATATATGTATGTATGTATGTATGTATGTATATATATATGTATGTATATATGTGTGTATATATATATATATATAGAGAGAGAGAGAGAGAAGAAACTTTATATATATATATATATATATATATATAGAGAGAGAGAGAGAGAGAGAGAGAGAGAGAGAGAGAGAGAGAGAGAGAGACTTATATATAGAAAACATATATATAGAAAATACAGAAACTTTGCAGTCACTACCCCTTGGCTATGGAACAGCTTACCGCTGGACATTAGGTCTGCTTCCCCTGTTAAATCTTACCTTTTCGGTTATATAAAGTGGATGCCTGTGTTTATTGTCTTGTTGCAACTGTATGTAAACACGCTTTATAAATTAACTTTGCTGTTCTAATAACCTCCACTCCTCTGGGAAGCATGGCTGATTGGAGATTTTCTCATTTAGCCACAAGATCATTAGTGAGATCAGTCACTGATGTCAAGTTGGAAGCGCAGTTGGCGTTCAAGTTCATCCCAAAGGTGTTGAGTGGGGTTGAGTTCAGGGCTCTGTGCAGGATACTCAAGTTTTTCCACTCCATCCTTGGCACACCATGTCTTCATGGACCTCACTTTGTGCATAGGGGCATTGTCATGCTAGAACATGTTTGGGCCTCTTAGTTCCAGTGTAGGAAAATTATACTGCTACAACATACAGTGGTGTGAAAAAGTGTTTGCCCCCTTCCTCATTTCCTGTTCCTTTGCATGTTTGTAAACTTAAGTGTTTCACTCAAACCAATTTAAACAATAGTCAAGAAACACAATAACACAAAACAATTTGTAAATGAAGGTGTTTATTATTAAAGTAAAAAAATCAAACCATCATGCCCTGTGAAAAAGTGATTGCTGTTAAAACATACTATACTGTGGTTGTCACACTCATTCTCTGCCACACCCATTTATTGCCACACCTGTTCACAATCAATACTTATGCTTGACACATTACCAATTTCTCACATCACGCGAGCAAAAATTCAGAATGAGAATTGAGATACAGTATTATAAACCATTTCCAAAGCTTTGAACAAGAGCTTATCACAATGAATGGTAACCTTCCCAGGCCCAACCCCAGCAGACGCTCATCAAGAGCACCACCCCACAACAAGTCAAGAACTGAGGCCACTTGCCCAGTAAGCACGTTCATGCTCCACCATCAGAGACTGCAAATGGCCTGCATGGCAGAGTTCAAGAACCACTGCTGGCAAAAGAACATCAAGTCGTCTGAATTTCTCCACAACATCTTGATGATCCCAGTTTTGGGACATTTGTCTGGGTGGAATTTGGAGGGTGTGTCCAAGATATCTGGGTAGAAGAACACTGCATTTCATAAATTATACCAACAGTATTGGTGGTGGTAGTTGTGGTGGGGTTTGTTCGTGTGGTATAAAACTATTCTGCTGTTACCAAGGATTGGGAATGTCCCCTTGTTGTCTAGTATTGGGTTGCGCGTTTAACACCACTCCCCAATGTACATGATTGCCTAGAATTATTGGGGTGATATTGATTCTGTGAAATGTAAGAAGGAAATTCTAAAGATGAGTGGGAAATTCCTCCAGGCTTAGCCTCATTGCACGTTATCATACGCTTGGTTGCAGTTGTTGCTGCTAAGGGTGGCCCAGCCAGTTATTAGGTTTAGGGGCAATCACTTTTCACACAGGGCCTGATGGTTTGGTTTTTTCACCTTTAATAATAAACACCTTCATTTACAAATTGCATTTTGTGTTTACTTGTGTTGTCCTTGACTATTGTTTAAATTGGTTTGATGTTCTGAAACACTTAAGTGTGACAAACATGCAAAGGAACAGGAAATGAGGAAGGGGGCAAACACTTTTTCACACCACTGTACAAAAACATTGTAGACCATTGTGGGCTTCCAAATTTGTGGCAGCAGTTTGGGGAAGGAACACATATGAGTGAGTGTGATGGTCAAGTCTCCACAAACTTTTTGGGTATATAATGTATGTCTTCAAACATATAGCAACTATGACTACATAACAGTTAACATAAGTACCATAGTGAAACCATAAAAACCATGTTATGTTCAGAAGAACAACAGAAGAGTTGTTACCATGGTAACACCGTGGCAGCATCATAGTAAAATCTAATAATACTTTTATGAAACATAATAGTAAAGCCATGGTACTATTGTGATCTGATATATATGATATACCACCTATAATTACCATGAAGCACCACAGTTAAATCATGGTAATATCATGATTACCATATTAATACCATAGTAAACTACAATGAATTTTCATAAGGAGACATAACTGGTATCACTCATATGAAATTCATTTTACATTTACTTTTATAAGCACGTTAGCCTCACACCTCCAGAGTCCGGGGTTTGATTCCCACTGTGACCCTGTGTGTGTGGAGTTTGCATGTTCTCCCTCGCTGTGGGGGTTTCCTCCGGGTACTCCGGTTTCCTCCCCCAGTCCAAAGAGATGCATGGTAGGCTGATTGGCATGTCTAAAGTGGCCGTAATGTATGAATGGGTGTGTGAATGTGTATGTGATTGTGCCCTGCGATGGACTGGCACCCTGTCCAGGGTGTACCCCGCCTTGTGCCCGATGCTTCCTGGGATAAGCTCCAGTTTTCCCTGTAACCCTGAAGGAAGGATAAGAGGAATAGAAGATGGATGGATGGATTTAATTTTATGCCATTTGGCAGACGCCCTTATCCAGAGCGACTTACATTTATCTCATTTATACAACTGAGCAATTGATTGTTAAGAGCCTTACCCAAGGGCTCAACAGTGATAGCTTGGCAGTGCTGGGGCTTGAACTCCTGAGCAACTGATCAGTAACCCAGAACCTTTAACTACTGCCCCGTGATACTGTCACTGCATTCATAATGCAATGGTTTTACCAGAATATATTGTGATTTGTGTGTGTGTGTGTGTGTGTGTGTGTGTGTGTGTGTGTGTGTGTGTGTGTGTGTGTGTGTGTGTGTGTGTGTGTGTGTGTGTGTGTGTGTGTGTAAAACATGCTTTCATTGTTTGTCAACGAGTGTAACGTTACACATGATAACACACACTATGTGAATTCTGGCTCTGACAGTTCCTCAACCCCAGCTACATCACTCCATTTAATAAATTAATACATTTGTGAAAAATTTATAGAATGAATTGAAATGTTTATTTCTCGTTTCTTTGTGAAGCCACTTTGTGACAAGGTCCATTGTTAAAGTGTTATATAAATCAATTTAAATGTAATTGAATAATTGGTTGTGAATGGGACTTGTTTAGTTTTTCTTATCCAGTTAACGCAGTTATTATCTTTGTACTTAGAACATTTTCTAACGAATTTAGTAGTCTAATTAAAATCACTATGGCCCTGACCAGGCTGTTACTAGGGATGAATGCACACTGTAAATGCATCATATACTGACTCAAGGGTCAAGGTTTGCTTGCTTTTGTTGTGTGCCACAGGATCCCAGTCTTCATCTCAACCTGATGCAAGCATTTGATCTGTATTTATATCTGCTTAAAACATGTTATCTGTTCATAACAAATAATACATTCATATCCGGTTACATGCCTATGAGCTACATTAACTAAAAGCAAACATACTTAGGCCTACATAAAACTAAAGAAGCAAACTGCTGGCAGAAAAATGTCTTAACTGACTGGCTATATTTGGTGTAGTGGGAAATTGAGTAAACTATTTTTTTCCCAGTGAACAATTGCTTTAAAGGAACCAGAAAGTAGTATAACTATTACAAAAGTTTATTTTATTATTATTTTTGTTTAAATAGCAATTCATTCTGTAGAGCTTGTAAATGGCTCTAGATTTAATTGATAACCTGAATGAACTGTGAAAGTTCAAGTTAAACTCTAAACTATGCAGTGAAAGTCTAAACTGTGCACTTTTCAAGGGCAAACAATACTGCACAAGTCTTTAGAGAGAGCGTGGAAAAACCTAGCAGTAGCAACTCATAGTGAACGGACTTATTTACATTATAATCTTTAGAATAGTGGAGATGTTTTGCCATTCCTTTCTGAGCGAAAGTGAAATACTGTAGCAAGGGACAAAGAGGGTGGAGGAAAGGGGATGTGATGTGATGGACAATCAAACAAGACCAGGAAGTCTCCATTTAGTATCTGATCTCCAATCACCCTTTCCTGGTCTGGGAACTTGCAGGCAGTAATTGATTCTGGTGCGCTGTCCCCAGCCTGAAGGTCATGAGGTCATTGGTGTAGTGGAGTCCTGAAGGAGTGTCAGGGGCGGTTCAATGACCTTTGTCGTCCTGCTGCACAATTCCCTGAGTAATCCCTTAATTCAAAAGGCCATACAGAGATAATGGAGAGAGCAATAATAGAGTTCAATTGGGATGATTAGGCACATTTAGATCTGTCTGCCAATTACATATGTTTGTCCTTGAAGTCTCAAACTGCCAGGGCAAACTCTTGTGTGTCAATCCAGTTAATTAAATCCAATTAATTGTGGTCTGTCTCGAAGACCCATCACTGCCTCCTAAGTATCTGACACTGATTTTAGGTCATCAGTTAAATAATTTAGCACCATATTGAGCAGTCTTAGACTTTGGGAAGTCTCTATGGGTTTTTGTTTGTTTGTTTTTGTTCTTGTTTTTTTTTTAAGTTTTATTTTTATCGAACATTTCTTCTGAACATTTCTACTGAACATTTCTAAATTTCTGCTAAACATTTCTGCTGAACATTTCTAATGACCATTTCTAATGACCATTTCTAATGACCGTTTCTGCTAAACATTTCTACAGAACATTTCTAATGAACATTTCTAATGACTATTTCTGCTAAACATTTCTTATGAACATTTCTGCTAAACATTTCTTATGAACATTTCTGCTAAACATTTCTGCTGAACATTTCTAATGACCATTTCTGCTAAACATTTCTGCTGAACATTTCTACAGAACATTTCTACATTTCTACTGAACATTTCTGCTGAGCATTTCTGCTAAACATTTCTAATGAACATTTCTAATGAACATTTCTGCTAAACATTTCTGATGAACATTTCTGCTAAACATTTCTACATCGCCTTTTCTGTTCTGTCATTGATAAGAAAACAAAAAACAAATTGAGCAACAACAGTAAACATTCACAGTTTTTTTTCTTTTTATACAAAGGAAAACAAAGTTAAAAATATCAAAAACCCACAACCCACGTGTTTTTTTCTGGTTTACCTGGTCTGAAGTGAGATCAGGCTAAACACGGTACTGATTTACTATACACGCTAAACACGGTACTGTTTTTATATATAAATGCATTCTGTATCTATATCAATAATAATAATTATATATATATATATATATATATATATATATATATATATATATATATATATATATATATATATATATATATATATATAGCCATGGTACTACTGTGATGTGATATATATGATATACCACCTATAATTACCATGAAGCACCACAGTTAAATCATGGTAATATCATTTTTTAAATATATATATATATATATATATATATATATATATATATATATATATATATATATATATATATATATATATATATATATATATATATAAATTTCACAAACAAACGTGACAGTTATTGAGGAGGGGATGCTGCAGATTTTTACAGTGTGCTGACATCTAGTGGTGGACTTGTGTCATAGTCTGTTCAATATTTTAAAGAATGGAAATCTGAAGTGGTTGAAGTTGAATAAAAAACTTTACTGGAGGGAAAAACCAAAAGGTTATAAAAGGTTTAAAGGATAACAATTTATTTGAAAAGTCAAGATTTTTCAAGATTCAAGATTTGAATTGTCACACACAATTATACACTGTGTATAACTTGCAGTGAAATGAAAACCTGCCTTACTCCTCTTTAAAATGTGCAATTAATAAAGTCATGTTTGTGTTGCTACTAGATCTCCTGGATCTTATTTTCGCCAAAAGATAAAACAAAAAAAAATTAAAATAAAATAAAAATACACCCTTCTTGATTGAAACTAAACAAATAAGAATAATAACAAAATAACAAAATAATCGTATTTATTTTTCACCATTTACAGTGCTGTTCAAACGTCTTTGCTATACTATTTTTTTGTTTAATAAAATGTTTATTTTATGACTTCTGCTTTATTAAGTCAGTACAACAACATTTTAAACAACAACAAAATAATAATAATAATAATAATAATAATAATAATAATAATAATAATAATAATAAATGTTGTAGAAAAATGTTTGCATGCCAGTAAGGAAAATAACATATTACATAATACACCACTTTCCCTTATAAAACTGCTCACAATGTGTACCTGAGACTACTGATGTTTTTTGTTTTTTGTTTTTAAGTAAAGGTTGGTGACTTTTTGCGCAGTGATGTATATTTATGGCTGTTTTCTGCTCTGCTATATTGTAAATGGTAAACTGTCTGAATGAATCGGCGCGCTTATGGCACTTTTGCGCACTAGGCGGATTTCAGTATCAGCAGGCTACTGCACAGAGCTGGGCGGACACCAGATGCAGGGTGAGATACTTAAACGTCCTACAAACTTCTCCCCTTAAATTTACTCCAAAACTTTGAGCTTAACCTAGATCTAGCTGACTGAGCTCCTGCTGAGACATGTCGGACAGCGCCTCCGATCCGGGCTCCATTACCAATCCGATGAAGTTTAAGAATCAGGACTTCGTGTCTCTGCGTGATGAGTGTCTCCAGTCCGGAAAACTCTTCGTGGACCCGAGCTTTACTGCTGATCAGAACTCCATCGGCATGCCGGCAGATCCAGACCCCAAAATGGCCATCAAGTGGCTTAGACCTAAGGTACCCATTTGCACATTTGCACATCTGCACAAGGTATCCAACTGCATCTTATATCCTACTGGTTCTTGCACTGTCTCAGGATCTGAATTCTTTGGAAACCCATATTAGGTGCTATAACAAGTTAAACACTCATTTACCCAGTAGGGTCTTTTATGTAATCTCGCCTAGGTGTGCTTGAACTGGACACAGAACTAAGGATGGGATGGTGGTTCAAAAAGACCAGAGTGATTCACTAACTGCTGAATTAGTATGAGTAAATGGGTTGGTGCCATTATTTTAGAGCAGGGGAGCCCGGCTGAGTCCTACATACACGCTCAGAAAAAGAGGTACTAATGTGTACCTTTACTTGTTGCTGTGGTGGCAAACTTGTCTTTTCTACACTTAATATGTATACATGTTAGACCTGGAGATGTGGATATTTGCGCACCTTTAAAAAAAAAAAAGGGTACATAATTGTAATTAGCTTTTAGAGTAAAGCTTTAAAGGTACACTGTATACACCTTTCTATGTAAATGATATATACTAAAGCTACAACAAAAGATGTGTCTTTCAGGGCACCACCCCAGCAGCAGGAATATATATATATATAGATTTAAGTCAGGGAGGAAGCTTCTGATCCATCTTTTCAACTATTTCATGCAAGACATCAAGCGTAATATTGACCTAAAAGCATGTATTTACAGTCAGGTCCATAAGTGTTTGGACAGTGGCAAAATTTTCATAATTTTGCCTCTGGACACCACCACAATGGGTTTGAAATGAGGCAGTCGAGATGTGTGAGCTTCTTAAAGTAAAGAAATTAAATGTCCAATGACCTCAACCCAATTGAGCATGCTTTTCACTTACTGAAGATAAAACTGAAGGCAGAAAGACCCACAAACACGCAGCAACTGAAGGTGGCTGTATTAAAGGCCTGGCAAAGCATCTAAAAGGAGGAAACTCAACATTTCATCAGGTCCATGGGTTGTATAGTTCAGGCAGTCATTGACGGCAAATGATTTGCATCCACGTATTAAAAATAATCCTAATATTTATGATTGTTAGTTTGTCCAATTTCTTTTGATACTGTGAAAATTGAAGGACTCTGTAAAAAAAATGGCTGTACTTCCTAAACTGTTAATGCAGTATTTTTGTTAAATCCCTTGAATGAAAGCTGAAAGTCTACACTTCAATCACATCTTGATTTCTGCATTCCATATAGGAATTTTAAAGGGCCGTAAAGGAATCAGACCTGACTTAAAATATATATGTTTTCTTTTGTTTTCCTTTACAAGACCCATGGGTCAGTAATCGACATCTCTGGTCAGTTGGTGCTGACTGTGTCTCTGAGTTGACCCTACACACAAGTGCACAAGTGTCTCCAATCTCCTATATATATATATATATATATATATATATATATATATATATATATATATATATATATATATATATATATATATATATATATAATATATATATAAATATATATAATATATATATATATATATATAATATATATATATATATATAATATATATACATATATATATACATATGTCTGTTTTTAATGTGTTCAGGAAATCAGCAGGAACGCTGTCTTCGTGGAGGGAACCACAGGCACTACTGATATCTGCCAGGGCCAGCTGGGTGAGTCGCTGCACAAGTTCTTGAGATTTTAAACCTAAGTCTAATGGGATAAGGCTTGGTCACATCTTAGGAAGGAGAAGATCACTGAAGAATGGCCTGTGGGCATGAGCACAATCAGAAAGACATCTGCCCTGGCGAGAATCTCATATCTAGTCTTTCTCTTATCATGCAGATTTTTTCTCATCCTTTCTCTCGCTGCCTTCTCATTTCTTTCTCTCCTCATCTTTGCATGAGCCCTGTTATAATGTTTAATATCCCATTCCCGTTCTCCCCCTCGAGCTGTGAGGCTTATGCAGGTCTCCAGCTCCTTCTGAAGACGCCCCACTGAGAGCTGTAAAACAGAGCCGCCTCGGGGCCTTCACATCAAAACAAAAAAGGAAGGGGAGGCATGGAGGGATGGTTTGGCATGCATATGCTCCCTTCCCTCCTCCCTTCTCAACTTTAACAATTATTTTGCCCTCTTTTTTTCCCCTCCAACTCACTCATCCCCCACTCACTCACTCACTCAGTCTGGTTTTGATTGTGGTAAACATGCAATCTCGGAAAATCCTGCAGCATATTTGCAACTTTACTCCCTTTAAACAATGACAGCTGGGATGTGATGAGAAGGTTGTTGTTGTTGGTCTAAGTGTCTCTACAGTGTGTACTACTGGTTTTCAGACGTACACAACACACAACCAGCCTATTTCTCTCTACCTCATCTATGACTAAAGCACTCATCCTCAAATGCTTAAATATAAATCTGTGATTGCTTTGTAATTAGGTTTATGATTAAGTCTCCAGACCCAATATGTGCTACATAGCACAGTGGCTTTCCAATATCTATACATATTTCCCCAGAATTTCCCATTTTTATGCGAAGTAGAGCTAAACCAGGATAAAACTTGTCTGTATTCTCTTGATGTATTTGTACATATAATACAAATACATAATAGAAGTACATAGTAGAAGTAGAAGCTGCAGCTGATTTTGTTCTA
Source organism: Ameiurus melas (assembly GCA_012411365.1). Classification (NCBI taxonomy): domain Eukaryota; kingdom Metazoa; phylum Chordata; class Actinopteri; order Siluriformes; family Ictaluridae; genus Ameiurus; species Ameiurus melas. Next base: position 35,719,282 of record CM022754.1, on the reverse strand, counting down.
GCCAACACTGTAGATTAACGGAGCATACCATTGACCGATGTGTCAGTATAATTACACAGAGTGAAACACCAACTATATTTGTTGTCCATTTGAGATGATTTATTTAAGCCCACCATGGTTGGAACGAAACAGCTGGCTAAATGCAAACATAGCTTTTTGCATGGTTTCATAGCAGTAGTACAGAATTACTGATAGGTGTGTGATAGTACTGTAATTGGGTAGATTCATGCATGTAGGATGGTGTCATTATGTTTAGCTATGCTTGAGAATCTTGGACAATGAAATGTCAATCAAATATGCTCATTAGGATATTAGGTCAAACCCAGACCCACTAAAATCCTTCTGATGCCATATGGCACCTCATATACAACAAACTATTGTATTTGTGAATATATGGTGTGTGTGTGTGTGTGTGTGTGTGTGTGTGTGTGTGTGTGTGTGTGTGTGCAAAATGAAAAGGCATTTTTGGGTAAAAGTGAAAACTGAGAGTTGAGTAATGATTCTGGGTTTGGGTCTGGAGGAAGCATGATGTTATTCAGTTAAATTGTTGACCAACTCTAAACCCTTCTAGGGAGATGAACAGCTGTTTAGTGTTACGCAGGAATGTTAATGTGTGTGTTCATGTGTATGTTTGTGTGTGTGTGTGTGCACACAAATGTGCATCGATCACAGACTTGGTTATCTGTGTTTTGAACCAATATTGTTCTGTGCTGTCATTTTCATGACAGTAAATTCTGATGTTTTTTTTTTTCTTGATAATGTTTACCTCCCCTCCCTGCATGTGTTCTTTAGGTAACTGCTGGTTGCTCGCTTCTCTCTCCTGTCTCACTATGCACCCGACTCTGTTTGAGAAAGTGGTCCCATCAGGACAAACCATGGATGCATCCTATGCTGGAATCTTCCGCTTCAGGGTAAGAACATCAGTTATGACTGGAAATTCACTGAGGAGACCAGTCAAGTACAGAAGATGGTGTTTATTAACATATGAATATGCAGGGAGAAAATTAATGAATGGAATTGTAGACTGTGAGGGTGTCAGAGGTCATGCATTTGCATAAAAGATCTGATTTATGAGCTGGAGTGAGGATCAAGGTTAATTTTTCATGTGTGTGTGAGATTTAGACAGGGGTGCTAATAAGCATTATCTAGCCCTTCGTCCTCAGGGGTGTTGTGAGGATTGCTTCAGATACCCTTTCACTCCCCCCAAACATCCCATCATCTCATGCTGACATACATCCCCCAACCCCCATCAACACACCTCCCACACATGCTATCATTATTCATTCAAAATGAAAAAATTCATTCAGTACGGTATTGTTGTGTTACTCCTGTGTTTGGCTCAAACCTTGAACATCCATCCAGGTGGTTAAGACTTTTTGACATGTTTTCTTAAATATGTGCCTTAGGGGATGGTGAGGGAAACAGACACATCAGCTTCCTGAACGCGTAAAAGTACATTCAGCTCCTCTTTCCTTCAGCCACATGAACAGACTTCCTAAATAATTTGCTGCTTTAACTGAGCTGCCGGTTGTAATAAATAAACATCTGAACCGATGAATCTTTAAATGATGCTTAAAGGGATTCAATGAATACTTTGTGACAAATGTGCATTTTGGGTCATTAACCCCAAATCTTTCAGCAACCAAGATATATTCACTGTCTGAAAAATGCTTGTTTGTAGATCGGGGGTTCTTGCACTTTATGAAGTCAAGGACCCCTTTAAGTTAACATTAATTATAAGACTACTTGTGTTTGAGTTATTAAAGTTTAGATTAAACCCATTCAAATGGCCAATGGCTTTTTATTTTCCACAACTGTAACAAAACTTAAAAATTCACAGACCCTTGGCTATGCTATACCCAGACCCCACTTTGAGGTCCATGGATGTAGTTAAATCTATCTGACCCAAAATCTGGTTTCTGTAAGTGCAGACTTAAATATTTATGCACATGCTTCAAATAATGGTGTAAGTTTTAATGGTGTAAGTCCTACAAGTCCTTTAATGGTGTAAGTCCTACAGAACTACACTTATGTGCTATAGTTTGCATTACCTTAGGACAAAATAAATGTGTTATTATTATTATTATTATTATTACTATTATTATTATTATTATTAGTATTAGTAGTAGTAGTAGTAGTAGTAGTAGTATTATCACTACAATAAAGATAGTGTTAGGATACTTTATCACAAACATTTTGTTTCTTTCTTGCAATTTGAATGTGATATAAATATTCTGTAATAATGTGTGACCTTTGCCTTATAACTGCCTTCAAAACTCATGGTGAAATGCCTTTTTTGTTTATTTTTGTTTTGCTGTTTTGGATTGTTGTCATTGTAGGACATCTAATATTTAACATCCTGGTATAATAATAATAATAATAATTATTATTATTATTATTATTATTATTATTAGTAGTAGTAGTAGTAGTAGTAGTAGTAGTAGTAGTATTAGTATTATTATTGTAGATACTATATAAAATAATGTTGAGATACATTGAGAATTTTTCCAGTACAAGTATATGAACCTTTAAACAAAACAGTGATTTAGTTGTCCAAGATGGTTGCCCCATTATGTTCCACTGTTCAGGTAAACATTAATGTTTTGTTGAAGTGTATAGATCACTCTTAAGTCATACTATAGCTTAAAACATCAGCAAATCTGTGTGACAGCACATAAGAACTGAATGTGGCTGAAGGCATAATATGCAAAAGATTTTGGGTGAGATAGACTTCCATTACATAATTAAATTAGCCTTGCTTCAGTAGCAGTGCAAAAAAAATATTTTTAGAAATAACTTTTTGCATTATTTCCTGCTACATTTATTCCTATGTAATTCTCATAGTTCTTGCAATGTCTTGCAGTGAAGTGGAAATCCAAAACATGAAATATTAAGGAAATGTACGAAAAAGTTTATGTTTATTCATTAAATAATTCAGGAACTATTCACAATCATATATGAGGTGAAAAACAGCCTTTGTAGTAGCATATATATTTCTAAAGTCTTCATGATCATCTGGGTTTAAACATGTTGGCATCTTGATAAAGAAAGTTTCAGCCATATACTACAGTGTTGTTGAATTCTGCAATCTATATATAAAAATGGGCGGCTATGGCTCAGGTGGTAGAGCGGGTTGTCCACTAATCGTAGGATTGGCGGTTAGAGACCCAGCCCACATGACTGCACATGGTGAAGTGTCCTTGGGCAAGACACTGAATCCCAAGTTGCTCCCGATTGGAGGTTAGCGCCTTGCATGGCAGCTCTGATACCATTGGTGTGTGTGAATGTGGGGATGGGTGAATGAGAACCAGTGTAAAGTGTTTTGGGACTGCTACGGTTAAAAAAGCACCATAAATGCAAACCATTTACCATCGATTGGTCAGAAGGTTTGTTGTAAATTGTTGATAATTTTTTAAATAATAGCCGCTCTGACAATAGTGATGTGTGCAAGGCAAATCACAGGATTATATTAATGCACTCATTCTAATATGTTATCTTTTCTACAGTAGCAGCTTGTTTACAGGGACAGATTACAAAATGTGCTGTTATTTAACTTATAATTACTGATACACTGATGTTTTCTGTTAAGAGACATTTCATTAACATTTATGGAATGATTATTTAGTGTCACTATCAGTTTACCACCATGGGACATTTTGCTATGGTATAAGAGGAATTAAAAACTTTAGGACATGCTCTAAATGGAAGAGAATCAACGTTGGTGCAGTAATAATAATACTGTTTCGCATCATGCTACAATAGACAACCACGTCATTGATTACTTTCCTGTAACAGCATTCCCGCAAGTATGTTATTCCTTACTTAGCAATCATGGATACATTTTACAGGTAAACTTGAGTAAACTGCAGGACATAACTTCAAAGCATAGTTGAGCCCACGGTGTTTAGTGAGGCAATGCAGGGGAGACCTGCATGCCTCTTATTATATAGGTGGTTTTCTGGTGAGAGAGCAGGAGTGAGAGATAAAAGAAGGGTAAAAGAAGGTGCACGTCTGTTGTTTATGGTATTGTGGTATGATGATTTGTGTGTTCTGACATGTAGCCATTGCTCATGGGCATGAATGCACAGATGCACAGTGGCGATGTGCATAGCTCGCTATATTCACACCTGTCAACAGGTCAGCACAAGCTGAGCAATTCTGTTGAAGTTTCTGTTTAATTCTGTTGAAGTGACAACTTCCTCTGACCTGCTTAGGAAGCTAGTAGATGGAGTGCTGACAAGTACAAAAAGTTTTCAAAGAGGATGACATTAAAAATGGTATAACGCTACATCATTTAAAAAAAGAAATAAATAAAAAAGAAAGGAAAAGATTTTTGAAGGGAATCTCCAGTGTCAGTGCTTTGTAGCCATCAGAGATAAGTTTTATTTACATGGCATTTTTTTTATTTCATTAACTTCAAGACAAAGAAAAAAGATTTATCGCTGTTATAATGCTGGTGATACCATGAACGTATTTCAAGTAGGTTCCACAACAGTCAATGGAACAATAAAAGGATAAAAAGTCTGACATGTCACACTTCAATAAATAAAAATTGTAATTATTGTCAAATTACTGTGGTATAAGAGGAATAATATGTAGCAGGGCATGCTGTAGGAATGATAGGGTGGTAGAAAATGGTCCAATCATGAAATCAATAAAAAATATTATATATATTTAATGTTAAATATTAAATATTATATAATATTAAATAAACAAAAATTCAAGAATATCTAGGTCCTGTTTAGTTTCACTGAAGTTACTAAATAACCTTTAAATTCCCTGTGTGATTTCCCTCTGGATTCATCCACCTCCTAAAAACATGCTGGTAATTGAACTGGCCAATTTCATGCAAATGTGTGTGTATGTGTGTGATGTCCTGCGATGGACTGGCGTCCCTTCCAGGCTGTATTTCCACCTTACGCCCTATGTTCCCGGGATGGGCTCCAGATCCACTCTGATTCTGATCAGCTGATTCAAGCAAAATGATTTCAAGAGAAAACCAGTTAAGCCTATGCCTAAAAAGACTTAACCAGTGCTCTTATGAATAGGAAGATAAATGCATTATGCAGCCTGATTAGATTAATCAAGATCTCAACCAGTTGCAATTAGATTTCACTGGATTATATTGCAATTAAATATGGTCACACCATTTTCAATGCACCTATACCATACTATCAGTATTTAATATGTGTCTATTGTTTTCTTAACCACAAATGTAAAAGTAGCGGGTGTTCAAAAATAATGTATCATCAGCAGGTCTAATTAAAGTCATTGTCGGATACTAGAAATAGAATTAGTGTTTTCTCTTTTTTCTTTTTCTTTTTTTTTTTTTTTTTTTTTTTTTTTTTTTTTTTTTTTTTTTTTGGTTTTTTTTGTTTGTGGGGGGGGTGGGGGGGGGGGGGGGGGGGGCCCGGGGGGGGGAGGCCGTCTGCTCTTCAGCTATTCGCGCACTAAGAACGAGTTCTGGAGCGCCCTGGTGGAGAAGGCTTACGCCAAGTCAGTGATAGCATATGTGTGTGTGACTGTGTGAGATCGTGTGGGATAGAAGAGTAGCAGTGACACAGCTTCCTGACGCTCTTAGGCCGCTTTTACAGTCTAATTGCGTGTAAACAAATGACTGTTGACATCCTACTCGGTATCCATGCGTCAGTAGAGTCCTGATGAAGAGCGGACAGAATCAAAATGTGATCCGAACCAATTTAATACATGGTTTATGTATGTAGATTGCAGTGCTTGTGTTCGTATCATGGGGAAGTGTGTAAAATATGTTCAAACAATATATGGGAACCAAATGGCAACATTAGCACAGTAAAATTGACGGGTCCTGATGAAAAAAACTACTTTTTTTATGCAAAAACTGCAACTTTTATGTAAAAGCTAAAAAAGGCTAAATGTTACGATTTATGTGTAGTACAGTATTAACTGCATGCATTAATAATCATTTGTCTTAGAATGTCCTCACAAGGATAGTAAGAGAAACGTGTGTGTGTGTGTGTGTGTGTGTGTGTGTGTGTGTGTGTGTGTGTGTGTGTGTGTGTGTGTGTTTAGGTTGATTGGATCCTACAACAGTCTAAAGGGAGGCAATATTTCTGAGGGGATGGAAGACTTCACGGGTGGCATTGCCTACACTCGACCTGTTTCCTCACGCACTCCTCCCGTCCTGTGGAGGACTCTGACTGCGGCGCTGTCCAGAGGCAGCCTACTAAGCTGTTTCATACAGGTACACACACACACACACACACACACACACACACACACACACACACACACACACAACACACGCATGTGTGAAAAAACCAATAGAAACCACCACAGAAATTCTAATGGTTTCCACAACAAATACCATTACATACCATCAGCTTACCATTAAAACCTTTACCTTTACTATTATTGGTCCTTAATGGTATACACTATTTATAACATGATACCAATAGAAGGCAACAAATTACTATTAGCGACCCACAGGGACCAATACAGATTCCATTAAAACCAATACAATTCCCATCCATTATAACCATTAACACCATTATAAATACTTAAACCATTATCAATTCTGTGAGGGTTTCTAATGTTTTTTTTTGTTTTGTTTTTTTGTTGTTTTTTTTTAACGGGGTTATATTTGGTTCCTCTCAAGGTTTCTTCCTCATGTTGTCTCAGAGAGTTTTTCCATGCTAGTCTCTTCTGACTTGCTTCATTAACATTAGGGATCTAAATCTACATTTGGGTTTCTGTAAATCTGCTGTGTCTATTGTTAAAAGTGCTGTACAAATAAAATTGAATTGAAGAGAATGTTTGATGTTCTGAACTTTCCTTCCTCTAGCTTTAAGCTATGAGACTAATGCAGTGTCGTTAACAAATAATTGAAGCTTATAGGCTAGCATTGTGCGGACTGCATGCCTAAAACATCACACTATGTATGTAATATTGGATAATTTTCCTCAATAAATAAATGACCAGGTATAATATTTTTCTCGCATTTGTTTAATTGGGTTCATTTTTTTATATATACTTTTAGAACTTGTGTGAAACTTTGATGATGTTTTAGGTCATATTTATGCAGAAACATAGCAAATTCCAAAGGGTTCACAAACTTTCAAGCACTACTGTAGGCTTGTAGCTTCAATATAAAACTGAAAAGAAAATTTCAGACACCAGCCATGTTGTGCTGATCAACTCCAAGTAAAAAAAAAGTGTAAATCTTGTTTATTTGACATTATCATGATCTGTGCAGTATGTTCCTTTGCTACATGCTTCAGAACATAGCAGATGACAGCTGGATTTCTAATTAATCATGATTGATTAGCAATACTGAAACCCAGATTGCTTTCACATTTTAAGGTTTACATTGAGTCATACCAGATGTTTGGTTTGAATACACAGCATATCTTATTTATGCAACTTATACATTATAGCCATGATCCTTTCCTTTCCAACTTTTTCCATTTGAAACCTTTTCAGATGAGTGGTTTGGTACCTGTAAAGTGTAGGCTTGGTGTGCTAGACATTCAGAGGTAAAATTAGATTTTTCCTCACACGCATCTGCTCTGTTCAGTTGTATGTGTTTTTAACAACCGGTATTGTGTTCATATGGTGATTGTATTCATATACAGTAGCATATTTAGCCAAATTGAGGCTTAGATCTTAACACGTTTGCCTCGCAGTTCCAAGGTTGGAGGTTCATATCCTGCCTCTGCTCTGTGTGCATGGAGCTTGCATGTTCTCCCTGTGCTTCAGGGGTTTCCTCCACCAGTCCAAAGACATGCGTTGTAGGCTGATTGGCGTGGGACATAGGACCGCCCAGGGTGTCCTGTCTTGTGCCCCAAGTTCCCTAGGATAGACTCCAGGCTCCCTGGTGACCTTGTTATAGGATAAGTATTATGGAAAATGGATGTATGTGGTCTTCAATAGCATCCATGATTTATTTTGTATTGAAATTCTGAACTTAAATAGCTTTCATCGAATGGTCTATTTTCACTTTAGTGGTCTATTTTCACTTTAGATTACTCACAATGCCTTTTGACTACCTGCTACAGATGGCAGCTTTAATGAGCCCATATTTCATCTCTACCTAAAGTGAGTGACGCAGCAGCGCTTTAGTCTTTTAGTCCTTAGTCCTTAGTTCTCTCCTAAACAGATCAGCTTCCAAAGATTCAAATTTCATGCTAATGACACCACTCTGATTGCTAACTAGCAGAGCCAAGTCTCATTCTGAAAATTTGAGTCCAGACTTTGCTGTCTTCACTATTTCTATTGTTGGAGTTCTCATTAATAAGATCAAAACACCCCTTTTGTCTGAAATTCATATCATGCAATTTGAGACAATGGTTATTGTTGTTTTGTTTGTTTGCTTTGTTTTTTGTTTTGTTTTTTGGTTTATTTTCTTCTGTGTGCAGGCCAAAAGCGTGAAAGAGATCGGCAGTGTGACTCAAGAGGGGCTGGTAAAAGGTCATGCTTATGCCATCACTGCCACAGATAAGGTAAGATATCTAGCTGCATACAGTACATACTGTATGAGACAAGGTTAATTTAATTTACAGACTTTCAGCTGTTTACAATGAACAAATCAAACAAAAGCAATTGAAATAGTTTAACACAATGCAAGTGGTTTCCCCAAATTAAACTGAAAATGCAACTTATAATGATTTGTCCAGTTTCAAAATTATTCAACCTCCTGAATAAAATCCCTCACAACAGCACAAATATGTAAAACAGGTGTTGTCTCAAGCACACCTGATACATCTAATTAATGGCATTATTAATTGCACCAGGTGTGCCAGTTGCACCAGGGTAGAAAATTATGAACTACCAGGATGAGGCAGAAAAAGGAAGCTATCAACGGCTGCAACCAGATTTCTGAGAAGGCAGGTTGTGAAAAACCCTCGAGTGATTGTGAAAGACCTGCAGCGAGATTGGTGGCAATAGACATGGAGGTTTCAGTGAGCACAGTAAGGTGTGTACTAAATGCAGAAGGTTTCCATGCCAGAACTCCAAGACGTACACCGCTACTGACCCAAAAGCACAAGAAATGTCGGCTCAAAATCATTTAAATAAACCACAGAAGTTTGGGGATTCTGTTCTGTGGAGCAATGAAACAAAACTTTTGGAACTTTTCGGCACGATGGATCAGCGGTATGTCTGGAGGAAGAAGAATTAAGAAAGAACACTGTCCAAAGTCAAGCTTGGTGGTGGCTCGGTGATGCTCTGGGGCTGCTTTGCATCCTCTGGCTCTGGAAACCTGCAGCGTGTGGAAAGCGTGTGAAGTATCAAGAAATCCTAGGAGAAAACCTCATGCTGTCTGTGAGGAAGCTGAAGCTTAGGCTTCATTGGACCTTCCAACAGCACAATGATCTCAATCATACCTCAGATTCCACCAAGGCTTGGTTTCAGAAGAAGTCCTGTAAGATTCTACAGGGTTATCACAGTCATCTGACTTGAACCCCATCGAAAATATCTGGTGGGATTTGAAGAAGGCGGTTGCAGCACACAAACCCAAGAATATTGCTGAATTGGAGGCCATTGCTCATGAGGAATGGGATAAATTTCCTCAGGAACGCTGCCAGAAGCTATGCATCTCATTTGCAGCAGGTCATAACAGCAAAAGTGTGCTCTACTAAGTACTAAAGATGCTGCCCATGAAGGGGTTCAATAATTTTGAAACTGGAGAAATCATTATAAGTTTCATTTTCAGTTGAATTTGGAGAAACCACTTGAAGCATTCATTGTGTTTGATTGGTTCATTGCAAACAGCTGAACGTCTGTAAATTTTGACAATAAACCTTATTTGCAATGGGGGTTGACTAATTTTGATTGCAACTGTAGTCAGTGTGTGTATGTATCCTTAGGTGCACAAGAAAGCAGAGGAGGTGTTACTGTTGAGACTGAGAAACCCCTGGGGATTTGTGGAGTTCTGTGGACCATGGAGTGACAAGTGAGAAATGGTTCAGTTTTCATTTTAGCGCTAAAAATTGTGTCCTCCTAATAGCTGTTAAGCTGTTTTGTGTGTGTGTGTGTGTGTGTGTGTGTGTGTGTCTGTGTGTGTGTGTGTGGACAGGAGTAAAGACTGGGATGGCATAGACAGTGTAGAGAAGACCAGAATCAAACTGAACATCGAAGAAGATGGAGAATTTTGGTACATAAACATCAATAGCACAATTTTTTTCCCACTATAAAATGTTCTTCATCAACTATGTGCATAACACATATAAATGATTGTTTTTATATAAATTATTGTTTTTGTCCAGGATATATAGCAATAAGAATGTCCTGGTTACTCAATATGTACTATTTTCTTACTATGAACATTTTAAATGACTCTCATTAAGTTTTAGACAAATATGTCAACAAAACAAACTACCATAGTCTTTTCATCAGCAATATATGTCATAATGTAGAAGTTGGCTAGTTGATAGATTATATGATATGTTTATAATTAGTGGAGTAAGTGCATGTTCAGGTCAATATTAAGAATTTTCTTCCATGCCGTTAATCCTACATATATTTTAAAATCAACCATCAATATTGCTAATAACTTCCTCATTCCTCAGTTCATAACCAAAGTAAATATTGTCATATTGCACAAGTCTAGTAAGACATAAATGCATAAAGAATTCATCAAGTTGTTGTTTATGAGTATGGTTTCTGGACCACAGAGCAAAACTATTGGTGGTCTCTGAGTGGGTGGGATGGCACTCTCTTCTCTGTCAATAACAGTGTCTCTAGCCAATCATGTGAGTCTGTGAGCTCATGTATGCAGAAGAGGATAGATAGCACTTTTCTCTGAGTGTGTTACACTGCCCCATGTTGCAGTATGAGCAGTAGTTTGAAAAGTTGGCTGGCCTCACGTAGCTCGGAGGAAGCATGTGTTAGCCTTCATCTTCTGTGGAAGTGCTGTCATATGATATGGGAGAGCTGGCTGATGTGTGGGAATTGGTACATAACTAAATTAGGGAGAAAATGAGTCAAAAAAGAAGTGCTAAATTCTGATAAGGTTCTTCTTGTTGGTTTCCTCAAGTTTTCTCAATAGCAAGGTGCATTTTTATCTTATTAACTAAAAAGTGATAGAACAACTGTGTGTGTGTGTGTGTGTGTATACATAGGATTGGGGTGCAGGATTTTTGCAAGCTGTTTGACACAGTGGAGTTGTGTAGTGTGGAACCTGACTCTGATGCTGGAGAGGAAGGGAATGCCACTGACACCTCCTCTTGGTCCTTGACCTCCCACAAGGGATCCTGGGTGCCCATGTGCTCTGCAGGGGGCAGCCGCAAAAACACACGTAAGTGTGTGTGTGTGTGTTTGCATATGTATGGTAATTATATTATTTAGAATGTTAACATCGACAGCAAACTGGATTAATGAGTTATTGTGTGTAAAATAATAATTATTATTGTTGTTAATGAATAAAAAGAATGTCTGAAAATGTGTAAAAATCCTTGTTTCCTGTTTGTTTTGTTTCTAATAACTTTTTATAAATAATGATATTTTTTTATTTCCAACAGGAACTTTCTGTAAGAACCCTCAGTTCCACTTGGTTCTGTCGCAGCAGGACGTGGAGGACGTGGAGATCGACGAGGATGATTTGGACGGCGGGGATGATGACGATGATGGCGCTGCAGCTCAGGCAAAGAGCAGTGTGGACAAACACAAAGAGAAGATGAAGAAATGCACGGTACTGATAGAGCTGCTGCAGATGGACCGTCGACTGAAAGACAAAGTCCACTTCCTTTATATTGGATACCATATCTACAAAGTGAGAACCTGATGCACTGTAACACTTTATGGGCTTGTCATTAGTAAAGGCTTAAAGGTGCAATAGGCAATATTTTACATTTCTTACTAATAGAAATATTGTGGAAAAATATGTAGAAATGATTAAAAAAACAATAGTTTAAGCCAGTGTCTCAGAACAAGTGTATTACACAGCTGGGGAAAAAAAAAAAAAAAACCTCTCCTGAATGTTTGTTTGTATTTGGATTGGCTTCTTGTCGGTCATTTTATAACCATGCCCCCAACGCCCCTTCACCTCCTCATAGATCATGATGAGGAAACATTGCATGTATATACATTTGTACTTTGGCTTTCAAACAGAAAACTCATTAGGCCTATCCTTTCTTTCTGTCTCTCTGTCCTTCTCTGTGAACTTCCTGTTTGTCTTTTAGGTGCCTCCTGAGGTGAGAAACACTTCACATATGACTGATCTGTTTTAACTGCATAAGCATGAAACCCAATCCATTCCTCCTTCTATCCCAATGGCTGCAGGACAGTACAGGATCTTTCAGCAAGGCGTTTTTTGATGCTAACCCACTGGTGGGCCGCTCTGGACAGTATCGTAATGTGCGGGCTGTGTGGAGGAAGGTGCACTTAGACCCGGGGCACTACGTCATTGTGGTGTCCACACAGAGGCCCAACCAGCCCGGGGTTTTTTTCCTCCGCATCTACGCCAAGAAAGGCAACACACTGGGGTACGCTGGAGTGTTGAACATACAGTAGGAGGCGGGAGGAAAAACACTGGCATAGCATTTCATACAGTCTTAAAAGTTTTTAAGAAGTGAAAGGAATGAGAATTTTATGCCTTATCTCTTCACAACCTCAAGCTCATAAATTATAGATGCAAAACTGTTACAAGAACAAAAAGCCAACATCTTAGTTCTGCTCCTTTTGACTTACTTTAGCTTCCCAATAAATGTTGAGCAATTTTCAATTAGCTTTGGTCCATATAATTCATTAATCTTTTTATTATTATTACTATTACTATTATTATTATTATTATTATTATTATTATTATTATTATTATTATTATCTCTTCATAACATTCATATCACATGCAATGCACTCTACAAACAAATAATTATTTACACTGACATTGTAATTTGTAACACTGCCAGTTTAGTTTTAAATTTTAGGAAAAATCTGGGCCCACTGATGGGTCCTGTGAGTTTAAATGGAGTTTTTAAATTACAGTCATTTAAGTTGTCAAATATCTTCCAGTTTTAAAGCCTTTAAAAGTAAGTCCAGACTGTAAAGCATTTGCACGTTTGTGAAATGATATTTAATTACACCCCCTAATTGGGCATTTCATCTCCATTTCTCTTCTCAATTTGATCACCTGCCAAATCTCACCCAGCCTGTCATACAACAGCCACCAAATGAGGTGGTTTTCTTTTTCTCTATCTCCCAAGCAGTTATGCTCTCTTGGACTTCCAGCCATAGATGGCATAGTCAGGCTTTGAACTCCTGACCTCTCGATGATAGCCAGAACTTTTCTGTTGTGCCATTGAGGAGTAAATAGGTTATAGTCAGTTTATATATAACCTGTAAAGTCTGTAGTAAAGTTCATTATTAACTTTTTTGTTTTGTTTTAGATCATGATGTTTACATTTATGGCAAATGGCTTTATCCATAGTGACTTACAGTTATCTTATTTATACAACTGAGCAGTTGAGGGTTAATTGCCTTGCTCAAGGGATTTGAACTCACAGCTCTCTGCTCAGAAGGGCAACGTCTTAAGCACTGAGCTACCACTTCTTTAAAACAGGATACACCTGAGTCTGGTTATTACCTGAATCAGGTGTGCTAGGTATTAAAATGAATAAAGTTGTATATGTCTATTTGCAGAATTAAGGACCTCTGTATTTAATTATTATATCCAGCTGATAAGAAACCATATTGAAATGTCTTCCTCTGTTCTCAGGGTTCGTGAGATCACCTGTCCTACTGCTTTTACCACAGTGAGTATGAGTGTGTTGGAGTTAATGATAAGCAGAGCTACAATAGTCTCACTAGTCACACTTTAACAACCTTACTTACTGTGTATGTTTGTCCTGAAGACTGTAATGTCAAACCCTCCATCACCTGAGGAACAGAGAATGGTGCAGAAATGGTTTGATGAGCAAGCTGGACCGGTAAGTGTCAGCGCAGGCAGAATTTGATGAATTGACTTTAATACGATGTGTGTATAGCAGCAGTAACCGATGTCACTTCTCTCCTCAGGATGACAAATTAAACGCAATGGAGTTTATGAAGCTGCTCAACACAGGTCTGAGAATTCTACCTCTAAATTTAGTGCATCACAAGTTCTGTATAAAATGCATTCACCAAAATGAATTCATGATTTTCTTACTTTCCTCACCAAAATAGGATTGTGATACACTACTTCTCAATTGTATTTGAGTCAAATACAAAAAGATGAATCATTTTTATTTTAGTTCACTTTGCAGAAAATGATGAAGATGGATAAATATTCATTCATCTTCAGTAAGCACTTTATCCTGATCAAGTAGAACACTGGGTGTGAGATGGGAATACACTCTGATTGGTACTCCGGGTCATCGCTGAGCACCAAGCACACACACACACACACACACACACACACACACACACACACACACACACACACACACACACACACACATATTTACACACTCATTCACACACTCAATCACACCTAGGGATGATTTTTAATCATCATTCTGCATAGATATTCCATGATATAATTGTCTGACTTCATTGTGTTTTTATTTTCCTGTACAATACATACAACCAGGTCCATACGTATTTGGACAATGTGTGATTGTGCTCTGTAATGGGTATCCCCTACCTTGTGTCCTGAGTTCCCTGGGATAAGCTCCAGGCTCCCCGTGACCCTGTGTAGGATAATCGGTATTAAAATGGTGTGTTACGGGGCAAGTTCAGGAATTAAAAGCTCTATGGGTGTAATAAATAGATGTGTAATGTTGCACATTAAAATAATGAGTCCAATAACTGAGTATTTTCATTATGTTCATAAAACAAATATGTACTGAGGGGGTCAACGGAATTTTTTTTCCCACAGATGTGATCAGCGGTTATCACTGTCGAATAGCGCCTGCTTTGGACTTGAGTGTATTGTGGTACCAGTACTGGCCACCAGGTGGCGGAGTTGGTCAGAGCGTGTACTGGATCTGTGTATGATCCCGGTTCATGGACTGAATCAACCTCACGTCCTCTTTATTACTAGCACATGGTCTGTAACTCAGCACAGTGCTGTGTTGTACTCAGTGTTGGGCCTCATACGCTTTCTGTTTGTGCTGCAGTGCTAGAGAAGGACTACCATGTTCCTCTGGAGACCTGCAGACAGCTCATTTTCACACAAGATGTATCCTTCCATCTGGAAAGGGGGATTCATCTCATTTACTTCCTGCTGTTCTTCCTCTTTTTTGTATACTAAGGTGCAGAGTGCTGTGAACGAGTATCCAAAGTGTGTGTGACATTCTTTATTTTTCTTTAAGCATTTTTCTTTCTTTTTAACTTAAGCAAATGTCTTGAAAGATATTTTCATTTCCGATTTCCTCTTTATTCATCTTTTCCCCTTTCTTTCTTTCTTTCTTTCTTTCTTTCTTTCTTTCTTTCTTTCTTTCTTTCTTTCTTTCTTTCTTTCTTTCTTTCTGTCTGTCTTTCTTTCTTTCTTTATCTTTTCCATTTCTGTCTTTCATTAAAATTTTCTCCTTTTTTCTTTCTTTCTTCCCTCATTTTTCTCACGTTCTTTCTTTATTTGCCTCTTTTTTACTCCCATTTTTATTTCCTTACTCTCCTCCACCCCATTTTTGCTCTTTTGTTCTTTCCTTCTTTTTGCTTGTTTGTTTGTTTGTTTGTTTGTCCTCCTTGCTTGAGATGCTTTTTTCTTCGCCCCTCGTGGTTAGTATCCTGAGTGTGTAAATATACATAGACTGGAGGTAGAGGCAGACTGAGTCGTGATCAGGCTGATAATCTCCTCTCATCTCTGCGCAGTCTGCAGGTACCCGAGTCTCTTCTCCTAAACATGATTTGCTTTGACAACGTAAACATCTTAAATAGCAGAAATAATACAGTTAAAGGTGATGCTAGCATAGTTTTGGGGGAAATTGTTGTCATATTTCTAACTCCCTGTCCTGTCTCTGAACTGAATCATTTCAGGTTTAATAAAAGTATGTTTGGTTAATCTACCCTCCCAGCCGGCTGTTCTGCACAGCTGGAAAGCAGAGCTAGCGTGTAGTGAATGACTTACATTCCATTCCTGTGGCTCTGCTGTTTACTGAAGATGTAAATATCCATTTCTGAAACCTCTGGGGTTTTTTGTGTGTGTGTTCAAGTCAATCTTTCTTGAGTATGATGAGGATTCATCTGGAACCATTAGTCCTTTTGAGCTCAGTCAAGCTCTTAAAGCAGCAGGTATGAGCTTTAAACACACTCTCTCTCACACACACACACACACACACATAGATGCACAAAAACACCTGTACAGGACCCAAGGGGAAACCATTCGTTAACATAACATGAATTCACATATTTTTCTCTCTCTCTCTCTCTCTCTCTCTCTCTCTCTCTCTCTCTCTCTTTCTCCCCTCTCTCAGGTGTGCAGTGTGATAATAACATACTACACATGCTGTGGGAGCGCTTCGGCTCTGGAGAGCAGCAGTTGCCTTTCTACATCTTTGTGTCATGTGTTACCAGACTGCAAGTCCTCTTTTGTAAGCATCTCCATTACAGCAGAATCCCCACATGCATTACACAATTCAAACACACACACATTTAGCAGATAGATTGGATACATACTGTACATACATAATCTCAGTTACACACATTTGGTGCGTCTCAATCAGCTCCCTATAGGTCTTGAATCAGTATATCGTGAACACGGGTTCAGCCACTGGTAAGGACCCAGTGTCACATTTGGACACCGATAACTAAATTTAGACTTTTTAAAATCATTAAAGAGTTAAAAGTGTTTAGACTCTTACAAACAAGCCATATATAGCTAAAATAAAGCTAAAAATCACTAACATAAGTAGTCATTTGAGAGCTACAATGATAACAAGCTATGTAGATGAAGTTTGAATTCGTCCACCTTTTTTATCGAGTTAAGAGGCTTCGGAAAATATGACGCCATTTCCATTAAGGCAACATAGTGAGCATCGATGCTCCCTGGTTTGTGTGGTGCATTGTGGGATTTTTTAAAGATGCAAACATTCCAGTGCACTGGAAGGATTTTGTGATTGAGAAGACCCTTAAAATGGCTGTAAAATGACCAGTGCCCTGACTACTGAACTAGGCAGCTGATTGAGACATACCCATACAGTAGCATGTCAAAAACATAAAGTTGGGCAGAATCAAATGTAAGGGGGAAAAAGTGAGAGATATTGAGAGATATTGAGAGATCCCTGACAGTGCATTGTAACTGTATGTTGTGCACGATGTAAACTAGTTTGGTGAGATTCCTTTTTAAAATGCTATTCAAATTTCAATTTAGTATTCACTTTAGTATGTGACTACTTGTTAATATTATCGAGTCTTCAGTGTTATAGTACTATAACGTATATTGATGTTTTTGTGGATGAAACTTGAATTACAATTTTAGGCTCAGTGTAAAAATGTTTTTCTTTAATCCTCCCAAAACACAATAAGGCTGAATCCAAAATGGCTTCCTACTCACTATATATGGAATAAAACATGATATGGTTATCTTTTATAGGAAAATAATCACTTATGTGTTGGTGTGATGATTTACCATATTTATACCCTTTTTATCTGTTTATAGTTACTTACATATAATGTTATGGAAAGTCCTCGAAACAAGTTAGTTCCTGTTATTACAAACATTATAGTAGAAACATTGGTCATTGCCTGACCATTAATAATAAGAATAATTAATTTTTAAAAAAATGAAGCTTGCCATGTTATTGAATGTTACCAATATGTTTGTGAATAAGATCAAAGACATTTAACTGTTCTATTTTCACACGTTTGTGTTGATGAGTTTTGGGATCAGGTGATTGGGATCTTTGCAATGTTGTCAATATACCTGCCGAGCATTACTGCAACAGGACAAGGTATTGCGCAGCTTTTACATCACTAGCACCATGGCGTACAGGTGTAAAGGTGTTAATTGGAGGTATTGGAAGAATTTGACTGTCACACACTTCTCCACAGCTCTGTTTGAGTCAGAAAGCAGCCTGGAGGTGAAGAGCAGAGGCATAAACACGGTAGGATCTGATTCTTCTCCAGCTCCTTTCTTCTGTTTCTGCTACTCTTAGCTCTCTTGGAACTAGAGAAATTAAGGCTAGACTTTTGTAGTTGTTGTATAGCTTTGCCTCTCATTGGTTGATCATGTTTAATGTTATGTTAAGAGCAAAGCCAGAAAAGCTTTTTTCCGAATGACTCTCACACGGAATTTTCAGTGAATCCAGGCTGATTCATTTTTAACCTTCAAGCTCACTTTGGGTCAATAAGACTCATGTGAAATAATACTATATTAAGCAATAAGCCATGTGTGTTACAGTGATTTTATTGCAGTGGTCTCAGGCACTGCACAAAACTGCGTGTCTAAAACCCCATTATGATAAAATATGATAAATTATCATAAAATCCAGTGTTCAATAAATAATTGAATTTATTACGAATGATATTTGCAATAAACCATTCTCCCACCATTTAATCTAATCTGTTAACAGTAGTAAGCTTTGGTTGCTAAGCAACATAACAGGTAAACATTAGGGCATTGTATGGCCAGAAAAATGGCTTAAGTATAATGGTTTTATTGGTTTTATATCCTGGCACATTAATACAGATTTCACTTATCATGCCACAGGTGTGCTTATATCAGGGGTTTTACAACAGCTTTGAAAAGCGAAACACTAGAACAACATAGAACTTGTTTGGGTTTAGTTTCAAATCATCATAAAGTGAACATGGGAAGAGTCTACTTGTAGTGTGTATATACTAATACTTTTAGATGGTGACTATATTTGTATGTATTAGCAAGGGTGGAAAAAGTACTGAGAAATTATACTTAAGGGAAAGTATGGGTAAAAGTGAAAGTTTTAAAAATGTGCTACTTTAGAATGTACACAAGTAATAAAAGAAAAAAAAAGTTCTAACTGATGAAATAAGACAATGATTTTGTTTTAAAGACACTACGCCAAATTTGCCCTAAACATAATTCAATTTCTATACGTTTTGTTGATCATATTTATGACAAATGCTATGCAGTTTGATAATGAATGAATCAAAAGTTAAATATTGTGTAAATCGATGCTAGTCTAACCTGGCATTAGCAAAGAAAATATGCTAAGTTAGTTAAAACAGCCAGTTGATCTTAGCAAATTATCAAAAGTTACCACAACATACTTAGATGGAGTTCAAAGGAGATACCTCTTTATACTGTATATGAGTCCAGCATACTGTAACATTTTCCTGAGGTAGGGGTTCACACTGTTCCAGCAAGTTCCACACTGCAGTCTGGTGTGTGGTCCATATTCAGACCCACACGGTTAGCTATAGTGCTAACTGCATTGTGTAGCATGAGAAAGTCATTAAAGATGACAGATTGTTGTTTTTTTAATGTTCATGAACTTGACTGGATGCTAAACTAAAATAATTGGATACTAAACTGAGCCCATTCAATTAATATAAAACATACAGTTATTAACTGACTGAATAAATAAGAAACATTTGTGATTTGTAATGAGTACTTTGAAGGACTATATGAAAATGTAAGTTGTAAAAAGTATATATTATTGTTTGTAGTGGAATTAAGTAAACGTACATGTATTCAGTTTCGATAATAGTCAAGTAAAGTATAAACATGGCAAAATAACACTTACAATTGAGGTCATAATTTTATATATGCCTTTAAAAATCTGCAAAATGTAAATCATAAAAATTATCATAAAAATAGTTTTTATTTAGTACTGCACTGAATAAGCTATTTCACATAACAGATGTATACATATAGACCACAAGACACAATAATAACTGAATTTACACAAATTCAGGGCAGTACTAAATAAAAAACAAAAATTCAGTGTTTATGATCCTTCTTGTTTTGTTGTGGGTTTTTTAAAATTATTAACATTTTGCACATTCTGCAAGGCGTATATAAACTTATTATCTCAACTGTAAGTACAGTAATGAAGCACAATTACTCAAGTATTTACCACCCCTGTGTAATGTGTATAGTAGCCTATGTAGTGAACGCTGTATAAAGGTTAATTTCTTGAGTAGTATTTAAAGCTTGCTTAAATCTTACTGTTCCTTGTTTTGAGTGAATACAGAGCTGATTCTGGTATTAACTTTGATATTTTTGAAGCCGCTGGTTATTAATAGCTATACTCTGTGTAACGGCTCATGTCTCTGCAGTGGCTGCTCAGGTTGCTGGCTGTGTGAGCGCGCTCAGATGTGACACCTCAGCAGGACAGACCTGTACAGCCAGGACTATGCATACGTCATCCACCTGGACCTGCGTTATTTCTCTCTCTCTCTCTCACGTTCTCTCTCTCTATTTCATTTCATTTACATCACATTGTCTCTAGGCCTTGTTCCGATCGCTTCTACACACCCATCAACCCATCCATCCCTCCATTACACAGGTCATATGGGTCATTCCTGATTATGGTCCAGACACACGCTCTCTGCTTTTGTGTTTTAAAATAGAAGCATAATAACGCCTATGTTCTGTATTACTATATTCTGTATTAACCATACTTTTTACTTATCTGATATATTGTCTGATATATTGTCTGATCTCACAATTATGATTGGTTTATTTGATTAATATGATTTCTTTGTCTAATTTTGCACAAACTCTATTGTCGTTTCACAAATAAGCTCTGAATCCACAAGGACCAGAAATGACTGATTCTTTAGTTCTTTAGTTAACTGATAGAATGGCTAACAAGAATCAACTGCAGCCATAATCCCAGTACCAGCATATCATCACATCATCTAATAGACCTGGGTTATATTAAAAAATTAAAATAAACATGTGAAATGTATTAATATAAACAGGGTAGATATAATAAAATGATCATAAATGTTCCAGTGTTAAGAACACAACAGAAAATATTCATAATCGTTTGTAATACAACAACAAGATATAAAAGTCGGTAACATCCCAAATGTATTAGAAAAAAGAATGCAATAAAAATGCTACAAAAGGCTGGGAGTAGCGTGAGATAGTATTCATTCTGCTTTGAACATTCATCCAATATTTTGAGAATTAAACACTTTTGGAATGCAGTTATTGGTCTTAAGCCTGATGTGAACTAAAAAACGGTTTGCTGTTTTTATTATCATCAAGTGTATTAAAAGTATTCTACATTATTAACAGAATGTATTAACAGTATCAGAGGGCGAAGATGTGTATTGCCTCATCTTGTCTTTTTAGTCTTTCTTTCAGTGGGCATTGGAATCAATGATCTTCCAAATAAATCTAAGTATCCATATATAAACATGGATCGTTCTTTTCATAGTGGATGCGTATACATACACCTCCGCACACACACGCACACACACACATGCACACACACACATGCACACAGGGCTAGGGGAGTGAGAGTGACTGCTGGTATTAAAAGCGATGTCTCAGCAGCGCTGCACGCATCGCCTCTATTCTTGTCGCTCTGACGCCACGCACCGCGTCATCACGCCATCGCTCCCTCCTCCGCTACGTTCTCCCTCTTTCCCTCCTTCCAGCTCTCTCTAGTATCTGGCTCGCTCTGCTGCCTCCTCCCCTTGTTCCCTTTCCTCTCTCGCTCTCTCACACACAGACACACATGCTCGCTAACACACTTTTTATACGCTCTCGTCCCTTTTCCCGATACCCTATTTATAGACGTGTATTTATGCAAGACGGAGCAGAGGTTGCCCCAGGCAACAGGCCAAGCATTTCTGGAAAGGAACACCTGTCAGTCTGGAAATTGCTGTTTCCATCCTGGGATCTTCCTCTTGCTCTTCTTCTTCTTCCTCTTGTACCATTTATTTGAGTAGCTCAGGGTGCTTTGAGTCTCTGGGTGTCCATCTTTGTGCACGTGGATCTTCCATCTCTCTCCCTCTCTCTCTCTCTCTCTCTCTCTCTCTCTCTCTCTTTCTCTCTCACACACACATTCTCTCTCTCTCTCTCTCTCTCTCTCTCTCTCTCTCTCTCTCTTCTTCTCTCTGTTTGTGGTCTGTAGATCTGGCGTGAGTTAAGCTGTGTCTAGCTGTACACTACACAGTTGTCAGGCCACACACTGAGGAACGTTCTGTCATCTCCTGGGACATACACCTCCCACAGAGCAAGATCGCATCTCTCTAAATCGTGGTCATTCCATCACACTTACACCCCAGCAGAGTCTGTACAATCAGCATGGGTCAGACAAATGAATGTCTCTCTCTCTATCTCTCTCTCTTTCTCTCTCTCTCTCTCTCTCTTTCTTTCTTTCTCTCTCTCTATCTCAAACACACACATGCGCGCACATGTAGACACTTCAGAGTCCAGCCTAATTAGCTACACGAGAACCAGAAAGACTCACTAACACGCAACAAAACCTTTAGGCTGTGACCTTGACAAATCTTCAGAAATACAACAGCTTTATGCCAGGTATTAATTCAATACAATGTATTTTAGCTACATTTAGCTGCAAGACCACTTATGATTCAGACTGGTTTAGTATATTCTAGCCAGATGAAGGAAAATGCTGGCTTTCAGCAGATGACATGAATCAGTCTGTCACAATGGAAAGAAATGAGAGCACTTCCATTCATGTACTCCATATCCACCCTGAAACACATTAAATACTGATGCTAATCTGTTGGTCGGTGCTGTATTTTCATTATTCCTGTGAGAAGTTAGTGGAAGTATGCTGCTCTGATGTCACAGGGGGTATTGTTATTGCTAGGGCAGTTACAATGGATTTTAATCATAAGGCATACACGAGCAAGAGCTCCTTTTCTCATGCACCATTTTCCAGCGATGTTCACCATCATATCGATGAGGAAATCTAATATAGAAATCATAGAGACAGTACAAAGGTTTGACTCAAACGCAAATATTCCGGAATGTTTGGTTTTGGAGTAGAGCTACCAGGCTACTCTTATCAACAAGTAAAGGAAGCTAAGCCTCTGGTTTAGCACCTTGCTCAATATTATCTGTGTAGAACTAATTTGAAGCCACATCAGCAAATAAAATTGGAGCCTGGAGACTATTCCCAGGGAACTCTGGACACAAGGCGCAGGAGACCCTCGACAGGGTGCCAGCCCATTCGAAGGGCACAATCGCACATACATAGGGCGGCTGTGGCTCAGCTGGTTGAGCGGGTTGTCCACTAATCCACTAATCGTAGGGTTGGCAGTTCAATTCCTGGCCCGAATGACTCCACGTGCTGAAGTGTCCTTGAGCAAGACACTGAACCCTAAGTTGCTCCCAATGGCAAGTTAGTGCCTTGCATGGTAGCTCTACTACCATTGGTGTGTGAATGGGTGAATGTAAAGCAGTTTCGATAAAAGTTTACCATTTACTATTTACCATTTACATTCACACAGAGTTTGGAAATGCCAATCAGCCTACAACGCATGTCTTTGGACTGGGGGTGGAAACTGGCGTACCAGAGGACAGAAAAATGGAGAATGCTTCTGTATTTAAAAAATAATCTAGGCTAATCTAGCTACCAAGTAATGGAAACCTTAAAGCACGGGGAGAGCATGTAAACTCTGCGCACACAGAGTGGAGGTGGGATTCGAACCCCAAAGGTGGAGGTGCGAGGCAAATGTGCTAAATAGTAAGCTACCATGCCCCCCACCAAAGTATGTTCTGTGGGAAAAAAAACATGGTTTCAGCTTCAAGGTTTCAGCTACAGCTGTTTAACTCTGTGGTGTCTTTTTGAGCAGGTTTATAGATAGGAGTGCGTCATACAGTGTTAGAAACCATATAAAGCAACTCCGGGACAGCTTAGTATGCTTTAAAGAGACTGTGTGATGATTTAGACATAGTTAGCACAATTCTAGCTTCCATTACTTGTTAGCTAGATTAGCCTAGATTATTTATTTAAGTACAGAAACATTCTCCATTTTTCTATCCTCTTTGTTGCAGTTAGCCTGGTTGTTGCTTGAAAGATGAAAAGTGAAACTTAATTAAAGTAGTTTGAATCTTTTGCATTAATCATAGCTGTGCTCCTGAGCAATTAATCTGTATGCCAGATGTTTGTTCTTACCTTTATAGAAGTTATTACTGCCCTTTAACATAGCATGACGAATCTTCTTGTAGTGGCTGGAAGATTAACTATATGTATGACAAATGTATATGCAGTCAGCATTATATGGGGTATACTGAATGTACCACAAAACACCAAATCAGGAATCATAAAATCTTAATTAATTTGAAATGTAACTATTTTTCTCCTCATAAAGGCCAACTGCGCTGCAGCTTTGCAAAACTAGAGTTACTGTGGTGTTCACTGATTCAGACGTTCAGGATGGGGAGGGGGGGTGAATAGATTCCTCCAAACCACCTCCCTCCATCTGTGTCCACCTTGTCCCCGTCTCATCCTCCTGTCCCTCCACCCACTCCGTTTTCCCCTTTTATTGTAGCCGTTGCTGGGCCGCAGTGACATGGCACAGAGCCTGTTCCTGCCAGCGAGAGTAATTCGGCGCTGTTCCACCGGGGGCGGCTCCAGGAATAGAGCCAGATTTGTAGTGCAGCATGTGGGGGTGTATTCATCAGTCGTGAAGGGAGGGAAAGGGAGATGGGGGGCAGTGGAAGTCATACATCCAGAGGGACCAGAAGCTAAGGAGGAGGGGGAAAGTTGTGTAAAGAATCTGCCAAGATGCAAATATAGCCCAGGCTGGCACGTTGATGTTGATGAACACAATACTTGTGAAGTCGTCAGCAGGGCATATTTAAACATGTAATGCTGAATGTATTTGCAAGAATGGTAATTGCATGACATTTTGATGAAGATCGCTGGAAATGCATCCGGACGCCTCTACGCTCCGTAAACTTGCATCACACTCGGAGCTATTTAGTAGTCAGTGCAGTCACTCAAACCCGTGGACGTTTTCTATAAATGACCTCTTTCATTAGAGGGTGTATGGGAGTCAGTGCTTACGAATGAGAACAACAATATGGGTAAAATGTCAGCTTTTTGGGTGTGAAGGCATCACTTACTGACTAATGCATCACTCAAATTCAATTTGACTGCTTGCCCCCACACTGAATGTTCAGCTGCATTTGTGAACAGTTTACGTCAACCCTGTAACTATACTGGAATTAGACAAACAAGTGTTCAGAGTTCCCATGTTCATACACTTTTGATCAGTGACAGCACTGGATTCTTTTTTGTTCACACCTGCTCCTAGACGTTCAGATTATTATTGTCTTATTATTCTGCATATAGGGTACCAAAGGAAAATATATGACTTAGGCAACTAAGACCAATGTAACACACAAACTCCAAATACTAAGCTAATTCTAATTTTCCACCAAATTCACTGACATACAGTATATAGTCAGTTTAAGAAATATTGGCACACTTGATAAATGGGTAAAAAAAAATGTTCATACTTAATTACTTTCACCCGAGTGTTTAGGAGCTCCTATGCTTGCTTGCTATGTCTTTGACATCCTGTTTTACTGAGGTGACACAGAGGCCCAATTTCCTTAGTCATTCATCAGCATGGGGAGTATTAGAGGACACACAATATGCACTGACTATCTATAAAATGCTACACGCCTGAAAATGCCCAAATTCATTGTTAGGGAAAGAAATGAAAACAATTACTGTACTGTAATGAACCTGCCTGGAAGAGGATGAATGTGTATTTTGCCTGCATGCACAGTGAGGATGGTCTGATAGGTAAAACAAATTCTGCAAGAATCATGGTTTGGAGAAGATTGTAAAATTATGAAGTCTCAAATTCTACAATTAGACCGCATTTCATTGGCAACAAACTATTTGGAAGATGAAAATAAACACAAATTAACATGTTTAAAAAACAACACATGCTTTCAGTGATATTTTGAGTTCAAATCCACAGTGATATTTTATAGTTTTATTTTAAACATGTGTAATTGTAATATTAAGAATAATATATTTTCTATTAATATTTTTATGGCTGCCCTGGAGAGAATAACATCACTAAATCGTTTCCTGTAATGTCTTGGTCCATTCCTCTATGTATAACATTTTAGACTCCTGTATAGTCTTAGGTGTGTGTTGATGTCCCTCTATTATGACAGGGGCATTTCATGAAATGTGACAAACACAAGAATCATCTAAACTGTGCCATTCTAAACCTGTGATCTTTGGACTCTTTATTCCCTCCTCTCAGTGTGTGGGAGTACAGTGCTCATTGGTTCAATTCCTGGCATGTATTCAACTGTTTTTACAGAAGTATTTTTAACTGCTTCTGTATTTTTTTTTAGATCCATTACCTCATCTGCAAAGGTCAACAACCATCTTTCTGTTTTGTTTTGGAAGATCTTTGGTTTTCCTATGGTAATGGATGACAGAGATTTTAAATGTGGGCAACCTTGAATTTATTTATCTGTTCATTCATCTTTACTTTATCCAGATCAGGGTCACGGTGAATCTGAACCAATATATGCCACCCTGGGCATAAGGCGTGAGAATTCATAATGGATGGGATGCCACTCCGTTGCAGGGCACCGTGCACACTCTGGAGAACCCAGAGGAAACCCACATGGACACAGGGAAAACATGTGATGCTCCACATAGACAGTAACCTGGGCTCAGGGTCAAACGAGGGATGTAGAGATATGAGGCGGCAATGCTACCTGCTGCACCACCCACCTCAAATTTATGCCTCAGGTAGCACAATATTGTTAAAGGCAACAACAGTGGACTGTGGACTGAGAGCAAGCAAAAAAGTATAAACATTTTAAAAGAATGTCAAGATATTGCTTAGGGGTCTCAAAAATTTTGCTAGATATTTTTGAAAGGAAATACTATTATTTAAAATGTAATTCTAATGAGCACTATCATTGTTAGAACAAAGATACATTGCTTTCTCTATTGTTAGAGAGGAACATTTGAATTAGTGTGTGCAATGTTTATTTGGTCTAAAATCATTTCTGCTCGTTTTCATGGCGGGTGCCAATAATTCTGGAGGGCAGTGTATATGGTGCAGTGTCAGTGAATTATATGCTCTGCTATGTCCTATGATGAATCAGACTGGCACCACAGGTGTATGGCTCATTAATGGAGTGACAGAAGCATACTGGCACCCAATCATCTAGTCACGATTCTGTGTGCCATGAGGACCAAATGCTAATATTTAGATGCTGTAACCAGAAGTGTAAGGATGACATCAGAAGATTAGATTCAGGTCTAAAATTAAGGTTTAATATCAGTTCAGTTCTTTTTTATTACACAATTCTAATAAAGGCCTGCAGTTACTCTTTTTTTATTTTTTTTAAATACTGTAAGGTTGCATAATTATTAGTGAATTGGCTCATGGTTGTGATTATTATATTCATTCTTTCTTTTATTCATCTAGTGTAACTGCTTTGTCCTTATCAGAGTGGTGGTGGATCTGGAGTGTATGCCAGGAACACTGGGCATGATGCATGAATACACCCTGAATGGACTGCCAGTCCACTGTAAGCCACTGTGCACACACATATTCACACCTAGTGGCAACTTAGCATTGCCAGTCTATCTGCTGACATGTTTTTGGAGGTGGGAGGAAACCTGAGAACCCAGACAAAACCCACATGAGAAGGCATGGGAAACCCCAGACAAATAGTAACCTGAGCTCAGAATCGAACCAGGGACCCACTGCTCCAGCATGCCGCCCATGATAATTATAGTGCTGGCTAAATTGTATTTGCATACATAGTGGAACAATGTAATTACTGAGAATTAAGTTCTTGCTAGCATAAACCTGTTCTCTGTATTTCCCATGTCTGAAATATGAGTCACTATTTGAAGTGCATAAACCAAAAAGCATAATTAAGGTTCACCCGAAATCTTTTCTGTACTTCAGCATTTCTCAGGATGTGCCCCGACTTGGCTTTTTGTAGTGTATAATACACAGAACCTCACATTATAACGTGCTGATTTTGTGGCCTACTCACACCTCACAAGAAGAATCCAGTCAAGCAGTCAGATCCACATGGCACTTACATGTAGGTCTACAGATCCCTTTACAGATCAAACAATATATACATAAAATAATAATACTTTTGCTTTTATTTTCAGTGTCCACAACCCAGCCAAAAGCATTTCAGTGCTTATGAGGCTCCACTGTAATTTGAGCAGTGCTGTAAATATCAGTCTCAAATCGTATCCAGTACTTTAATAATGTCTTTCTAAAGACACGAACTTGCTGATGTGGTTTGGTACACAGTGTGACTAAATGAACAAAATGTTACAGTGTAGCTGAACACGTAATTGGATGCAGCCATCTTGGACAACCAGAATGACTATTTCCTTAACTATGTTCCAATGTTGTATCCATTCCACCTTTTGCCTTGCAAAGCCTGCAGTGGGAATTATGCAAATGATACTATTAGGTATGTTTTGACCTTATTTTTAAAAATATATACTGTACTATCCCTGCTATTTTACATATCATTTGACTTCTGCTTTCCTGGTGGGGATCACTGTGGCAACAAAATAGTCACTCCAAACTTGTCTAACCCTAAGCACAGATTCCAGCTCCTCCTGGGGGATCTCCAGATACTCCCAAGCCAACTGTGGGATATAATCTCTCCATCGTGTACTGGATCAATGTTCAGTTGTCTATGTCCTTGAAAAGCACCCAAACCACCTCAACTGACTGCCCTCAATTCTGAGGAGCAGAAGCTCTACACCAAGGCTCTTCTGGACCTTATACTTTTGGTCACAACCTTATTCTTTAAGTCACTACCCACAGCTTGTAACCAGCTCATTCCATAAATGATAGCACTTGAGCTCCTTCTCCACCCATGCAGACTGATACAGAGACAGAAACACTGCCTCCAGTTGTCAATCTCCCGCTCTCTTTTTCCATCACTCAGTAATAAGATCCCAAGATACTTCAAGTGTTTCATTCAACTGAGCTTATATACGTATATTACATATGTTGATTGTAAGTTGTTTATTTTGGTATGTTTTTCCAAAAAATATTTTGGTTGAGACAGTATGAGGTTGCCATTACTTGTCCATGGGCATTAATATTGATTGCTATTATAACTGCCTCCACTCTTCTGGGAAGGCTATCCACTATAGATTTTTCTGTGTGGCTGTGGGGTTTCCTGCCCATCCAGCCTCAAGAGAAAGAGGTTGGGCAGTGATGTCTGGCAATAATGCCTAGTATGAAGTTGGTGTTCCAGTGAGGTGAGGATTCCGTGCAGGTCATCTCCAACCCTGGCTAACCATGTCTTCATGGACCTCGTTTTGTGCACAGGTGCATTGTCATGCTGGAACAGGTTTGGGCCTCTTAGTTCCAGTGGAAGGAAATCTTAATACTACAGCATAAAAAGATATTATAGACAATTGTGCATTTCCAAATTTGTGCCAACAATCTGGAAAATACGGTGTGACGGTCAAGGGGTCCACAAAAGCATCCTACTCTGATTCCCTTTTGAATGAATGTAATATGGAAATAGTGATGGAGTAAAGTAATGAGATTATTCAGTAAGCTGAGGATGTTATGGGTGTGCTGGTGTAGAGTAAACTCTATATGAACTCCTGCACTGGTAAGTCACTCCTGTATTGCTAGCTATGATGTTAACTGTAATGTTGCTATATGCATAACAGAGAAAAAGACCAGGTCTTCATTCCTTTCTAAATGGGTTGGAGAGAAGCAAAGTGCACAGATGACAACGGGAACCGCTGGGTGATGCTGATGAAGAGACAATTTGTCTTCCACATGATGTCTACCCCTCCGTCTTTCCCTTCCACCTGTTCCCTCTGCATTTCTCGCTCTCTTCTCTCACATCCTCCTCCAGGAAAATTGGGCAAGCATTGCATAAGCGCTGGAGGAGTGGTGGGGTGACGGACGTGGAGAACTGAAGAGAAGGTGGGGGTTGAGGCAGAGTGGAAATTGATGGAAATGCAAAGAGGAGGATGGGAAAGCATGCCCTTTCTCCCCCTCATTCTCCCTCTCCGGTGCTGTCTGGCATGCGTCCTGCTGAAAGTAGGCTATGTTTGACGCGCTTGAGGGTAAGGCTGAGTCACAATACGCCACTGAATACTAAACCCACTGATTGCATTGGACTAAGGCTTTAGCCTGCATCATTGCAATATCTTGCATGATACAATATCAGTCCATCATCCTCATCATCTTCCCCAAGATGGGGTGTTACTGACAGCAGGATTAGCAAAGACAATTGGAGGTGGTGTTGAATAATAAACTAAGTATGTTTAATCTAGGTATGTTCCATTACTAGTAATGGCAAAAGTATGTTTGGTATCCAAAAATGACTCATTTTATTTCCTTAAAAACTGTGAGTTTGGATATAAGAATGTGGAATTCAGTGCTCTCAGCGACAATACAGGCCAGTATCAAAGTCCTGCACAGTTTCCTGTTTCTCTGTTACTTCCTCAAACACTTGGACGGTGACGTTCCTGGAAGGGGAAAAAAAGAGCATAATGGAGAAGTATACATGATTTACATCATGGTCATTTACAACCAGTGATAAGAATGGGTAGGTTTTACCAAGGGAATACCACTTGGGATTTTTTAAATTCCCTTCTTTTGCCTTTTGTTACCGAAAAACTCAGCACTATTGGTACTATTTGGACTGTTAATTAAAATGAAAATTGCTTTGATTTAAAGAACTGGACCATTAATTTTGCTCATATTTTTTTTTTTTTTTACTTGTACAGGTTAAAAAGGGAGGAAAAGGTGGCAATTACATTGCAATAAATATTGGTATCTAGCTAAAACTAATCTAAGTCAGCTTTTCAACAAGATGGATTTCAAGAAGGCAGACAAAAGAAAAGAAAGAAAGAAGTAGAATATACTTGCTTAAATACTGTGATCTACTTAGCTAAAATGTTCAACACATCCTTTCAGTTACATTTTTAAACATTAAGTTAGCTTACCATGCTTAGCAGGCTAATTCTACTTGCTTACATAATAGCTACGTTACTATGATTAAAATGAGTTCATATAACACATCAAATAATAGTATTAAATTGACACCACACTAAAAAGACATTCAATGTTGGAGAGAAAACCTATTTAAAGAAGTGAAGTTTTGTGACTGCAGTCAGCGTAGCATGTCTTATTGCTAGAACATGTCAGCTGCTTGCAGACCTAGATACCTGATTATTTTATTACATACCACTTGGCCACCATGTAGTTCCTCTCGGTCTACAGTATAAAATAAACAGTTTTCTATTAAACTATGTAACTATAATCTATGAAACTATAATATGTAAGCACTAAATGCTAAATTGTGCCATATTTTCCAGAACAGTTCTCAATTTAAGAGCAATTTATTCATTCAATTTAAGAGAATGTACAGGATATTTTGGACTAAAATGGTAATCCCTTGCTTTATTTAAATGTACAAAACAGAAAATATAGTATAAGAAAAGAAACACCAATTCTGTAATGTATAGAGCAAAACTTCGCAGACATCAATTATTCTATGAATGGTTTTGGGGATTGTGTGCTGTTAGAGGCCTATAAAATGGTATAACAATACATTTTTAAAACATGAGCCACAGATATTGCATTACAAATGTGTCCTTAGAAAGTCTTAACAGAGTATTGACCTGTCTTTCGTGTGTTTACTCCTATCATCATTTACGCCATAGAAAGGGTCTGATGTACACAAACTCTCCAAATTCCAATTACTTCATTAGTCTCAAAACAGTCAGGAGGGGTGGGTCTGGCCACAAGCATATTGGGAACAAAATGTATGCATGGTAGGAGAACCACAACTGTCTGCTATGTGACCGTCCTTCAGCCAAATATCTCTGGTTTCCACACATTACAGCCCTGGCCCAGACACATACGGTGAGCCAGTCAGTGAGACAGCATGAGAGGCATAGCAATGACCTCATACTGCTGGACATGCCAGATGTTTCCAGACACGACCAAGTGTTTCCCCACTTATGAGTAACTCGAGAGACGAGAAGATTATCGAGGAAGAGAACACACAGGCGCTGTGACACACTGACTTAGTTTTAAATTTTTAGTACAGGGAGAAGAAGGAAATCCCTACTGCATGTTCAGAAATTTGAGCAGAACCGATTAATATTAATATTTACATGACAGTGTTGTTAAATTATTGATTCTGATTGGTTGCTGATTCTTTTTCTACAACAGCACCTCTGACAATAGTACCGGCTGTAATTCAAATGACAGTTTAATATTAATGCTCTTGTTTGGAAACATTACACTGTGTAGTATCAACTCAATCAGAGGGATGTTGCTGTTTTTGTTTATTAAAGAAAGAAACATTTTGAATCTTTGATATAGAGAAGCTTTCTGTAAGATGTTTATGTAACATTTATGGAAGGAGTCTCCACTTTCAGCATTTTGTAGCTGTAAATCTTCCAAGGCACATGATGTTGCCCTTTTCTAGTTTCTCTGTAACATGTGCTTTTTGTCTTATTAACTTCAAGTGAAAGGAAAGAGAGGCTGGGGAGGGAACAACTATTCGTAGTTGCATCACAATCACTGATTGTTTTCCTATTTGAGCATGCCACAATTTTTTGAATCCTTACATAATTTTCTGTATGTAATTTATCTCTCCATGTTTGAGGGTCAGTTTCTGAAAAATAGGATGATGATGATGATGATGGGCAGCAATAATCTGTCATCTGGATTATGTAATGCGATTGCACATAATCAGATTACTGGTTCTTTTTATGGATTACATGATTGCAACGTTGACGTCTGTGAATCATAGTCTATAGATTTCGAATTTACTGGGTGTGACAGAAAACTGCATAAGAGCAGTTGTTATGACAAACCGCAGTTGCACTTTCTCTCTAATCACTCAGATGGAGACTCTAAAATATTAACTCTCTTAACCACACATAGTACAGCTGGCTTTCATTGCATGTAAGAAAGAAAAAAGCACTCATTAAAGGTTGCCGGTTTATGTACTCGTTCTTATTGTGGGTTTATTAAATCAGTTCAGGATTATTCTACAAAAAGTAGTGTGGGAAAAAGTACACAAAAGCAATCTAAAGGATTATATTACTGGTTAAATCTTTGCTCATTTCGTTTGTAACAAGTACTGGACTACATTTCTTCAGTATTCTGCTTAACACTGCACATGGGCGTTCTCCTTTAATGAAGATAAGCTTATATGTAAACTTATTGTATTACTTTCTGTTTATGTGTGGCTGTCTCTGGTATGCCAGAAGAGTGCGGCAGGACTGTAAAAACAAAGCCAGAATAAACAGGAGGTACAGAGGCATACAGCCAGTTTTACTTCAGTATCAGCCAGTTTGGACTGCAGCTTTGTATGCCTGTGCAATCACAGAGCTGTCCTGAAAGTCAAAAACTGTATGCAGGGGTACATATGAGAAGGTGAGACATAAAGCTTAAAACAAACAAACAAACAAAAACAAAAGAACAAATGCCCATATCTAATGTCTGAGTTCCTTTTAGATGCAGTTCACTTTTGAGCAGATAGGAAGTTAGAAGCTGCGGTTATGCAATGGCGTCTG
Organism: Ameiurus melas; assembly: GCA_012411365.1. Lineage (NCBI taxonomy): Eukaryota > Metazoa > Chordata > Actinopteri > Siluriformes > Ictaluridae > Ameiurus > Ameiurus melas. The sequence goes on along the minus strand of CM022754.1, from coordinate 35,685,875 downwards.
TGCGGACGGCCAAGGGGGGTGTTACCAGAGTAGGGCTGAAGTGGGATGGGCCTGGCTGTTGCCTGGTTACAAATATTTTGGGCAGGGAAATGGGCAAACATGTCCTGCCTCCCCAGGAAATAGGCCGCTCTCGTGACTGCTACAGGGGGCTCAAGTCACACCGACACCACAAAACAAAACTGGAAAACTGAGAGCATTCAGTAAACAAAACCTGCTGTTTGGGTTTCAGCATGCTCCTCCTTCCAAAGTTACAGACTCGCCATTCCAGCTTTCTGCTACTGCAAATACCAATGCATATTTTTTTTTAAATAATAATAATAATTAAAAAACAGCTTTAAGTACAAACATTAAAATATAGATATGCATTAATGATATAGATATAAATATATACAGATTACATTAGTGATATAGATAACTTCAGTGATATCAATATAGATTACATAAATTTTGTGATATAAATAGATTACATTAGTGATTTAAATAAATTTTGTGATATAAATTATGATGTGATATAAATTTTGTGATATAAATTTTGTGATATAGATTATATTAGTGATATAAATAGAGATTACATTAGTGATACAGATATAGTTAATTTTAGTAATATAGATAACTTTAGTGATATAAATAGATTACATCGGTGATGTAGATAAATTTAGTGATATCAATAGAGATTACATTAGTGATATAGATAGATAAATTTAGTGATATAAATAGATTATATTAGTGATATAAATAGATTACATTAGTGATATAGATCAATTTTGTGATATAGCGATTACATTAGTGATACAGATATAGATAACTTTAGTCATATAGATAACTTTAGTGATATAGAGATTACATTAGTGATATAGATCAATTTAGTGATATAAATCGAGAATACATTAGTGATATAGATACATTTTGTGATATAAATAGAGATTACATTAGTGATACAGATATAGATAACTTTAGTCATATAGATAACTTTAGTGATATAAATATAGATTACATTAGGGTTATAGATATGCATTAGTGAAAAGCAATGTTTACATTTTGATCCCATTTCCAATTTTAAAAAGTGTAAACAAGATTCAAATTTTATTTTATTGTTTTTAGTGCAGTCACTGAGTTCAGTCGGACATCGTGTTCCAATAAGAAGCTGAACTTGATTTGGAGTTGCGTGCAAACATCTGTGTAAACTCACTGAAAACAAGATGACATTTAATATTACATCATGACAAAATTGTACAATAGTGTAGCAACCTAAATTATATTTCTGAATTTGATATAAATTGACTTTCGTTCCACTTCCTGCTAAGAACTCTATCAGGTCACATAGTTGTGTCTGCACTTCTTCCATTTCTGAACTGGAATGAATTATATTATAACTGTTGGATATATATTATTCATCTTCAGTAACTGGTTTATCTTGATCAGGATAGCAGTGGATCCGGAGCCTATCCTGGGAACAATGGGTGCAACCCAGGAACACATCCTGGGTGGGACACCAGTTTTTCGCAAGGCACCATGCACACCCACACCCACACAGGAGCAGTTTGGCATAGCCAAACATAGTCCAAATACTGCCATGTTCTGGGGAGGTGGGAGAAAACCGGAGAGAACCTGGAGGAACTTGGATATCCTTTTAAGCCATTCTGTAAAAGGTCTTTGTATTTCTCTGTCTTTCTCTCTCTCTCTCTCTCGTCTTGTGAAAGCTGTTTTCATAATCCTATTGCCTTTTAATTTAACTGCTCAGACCACACTTCTACACCTTAAAAATACTTTTGTTGACTGAAACAAATTAACTAAATTAACTTGTCAATGTGGGCGAACCTTTTTAGCTTGCTAATACACATGATTGCTTATTCAAGCCAGATTATTACTCATCACAGTGTATGAGATACTCTCAATAAACTCTTGCCTGAATACTCTAACAGATATGAGCTATACATGTACAACATGTCAGATTATACAATGAAGAACCTCTTAAGATAGATCTATGATTAAATGAAAATTACTACATTCTGTTTGCGTCATCAGTCAGTGTGATCTGGCTTCTCATGTAGGAAAATAAAAACATCACTTGTCCAAGTGAGCATGTATTAGTATTGGTATTAGTTTTATTAGTATTAATATCGGCGTTAATAGCTGTCCTATGAGTTTTGCATACTCCAATGCTGTTTTCCTATTGATTTCTTTTAGAGGAGCATTGTGGCAGTGGACAAACAAAACTCTGACACTTCCAGAACTTTGTCATCAGCCATCTTTGATCACAATGGCAGTTAATCAGCTGCTGGTGAGCACGTCTGATTACTATACAACTCACGATCAAAGAGTTTGCTTACAATGTGCTATTTTGTCTGTGACAGGAAAATCATACAGCGTGAACCCGACTGAAGTTGTTGTAACGTAGAGACCATGTTGTTACAGGGTTTCAAAAAGAAAACACTTTGGTAAATGAATGCTCATTCTACTTAGCAGATGAATTCTAAAATAGATGCACTTTTTCAAAATATATTTTTCCACCCAAAAACCAAGTGGACTACAGACACACTACAAGGGGTCCCATAAGTCTCCGTATATAGCGGAAATGAACACTTTATTGCAAAATATCTTCCAAAATTTTTCATACATAGTTTATTTTATAGAAATATTTTTTTTCAGACAGCCCTTAAAAACAACTTCAACAAAAGAAGAATGTATGGAAATCATTTTCATGTCTGGATGTCGCAAGGTTGTGATGGACTTTAACAGGAAACATGAGAAGCACATCACACACACACGATATTGTTGCCAAACTTATTAAGAAATTCAAAAAGACTGGAAATGTTGTGGACCGACCAAGAAGTGGATATCCAGGAACATCCACTGACGTAGGCACAACCAACATGGTGCTAGCAAACATAGTCTCCTATATAATGAGTCTTTATTGGTCACAGCACAATGAAATTAATTTCTTCACATACTACAGCATGCCAGGAAGTTGGGGTCAGAGTGCAGGGTCAGCCATGATACAGCACCCCTGGAGGAGAGAGGGTTAAGTGTCTTGATCAAGGGCCCAACAGTAGCAGCTTGGCAGTGCTGAGGCTTGGACCCCCGACTTTTTCATCAGTAACCCAGAGCCTTAACTGCTAAACCACCACTGCCCATATATATATATATATATATATATATATATATATATATATAGAGAATGGAAACTTTTGGGACACCCTCTATATGGCCAAAGGTTGTGGCCACCTAAACATCATCTTACATGTTTTTTTGATCATCCCAGTTCAGACATAGTCCCCCGTCGCTGTTATAATAACCTTCCGAGAAGGCTTTCCACTAGATTTTGTAGTGTTGCTGTAGAGATTTGTGTTCACTCAGCCCCGAGAGCGTTCCCGTCCATCCTAAAGGTGCTCACTGGAGTTGAGGTCAGGGCTTTGTGCAGGACATTCAAGTTCTTCAACTCCAACCTTGGCACACTTTGTCTTCATGGAGCTCGCTTTGTCATGCCGGGACAGGTTTGGGTCGCTTAGTTCCAGTGAAGGGAAACTGTAATGCTACAACGCGCAAAGCCATCCTATACAGCTGTGTGCTTCCAACTTTGTGACAACAGTCTTTGGTGCGTGATTACATAGGTGTGATTTTTCAGGTGTCCACAAAACTTTTAGTGCACTTGCAGTGAAGGTGTGTACTCTACAGGAGTGTATGCACAATTATCTTCATCATATGAATACAGTTCAGAGTTCATAGTTTATAAGTAAGCAAAAAAAAGCCATGCAAGCAGAACAACTATGACTCCTAGCTCAACTCGTGGTTTTAATCCTGAAACATTTGCAAGGAAGGAGGTCGACAGAACTAAAACTAAGACAGACGAGACGCTGTATTGGGTCGGTGCTGGAGCTAGCGAGACCCCTCTCTAACAGGATGTTTGTTCAGGTGCAAATGCAGCACCGGTGTTAATTTGTTTGTTTTGCTCTGCACTAATTTAATCTACTCGCTACTTTTTAGCAGCAAGCAAACCAGTTCCATAACCAGCTCTTCGCCGCGAGAATGCTTTCCAAGTAGTGCAAAGGTTACGTCTAGCATGCTAAGCTAGCTAATATTGTAAACCAACGAACACTGGATGACTAACTAAAAACACAATGGTTCTTTGCATATTGTCTGTGAGCATTGGGGGGGTGGATTCTCCGTAAAAAAATAAAATAAAAAAAAAACACCCCAAACCAAACTGAGTTTCGTTAGACAGTTAAACTCGTACAGAGAAATCCGAGTCTCCGTGGCTGCTAATCCGTCCGTGGCGGAATACTCAATAACTCCGTACTCCCTTCACAAGCGCCCTACATAGGGTGTGGGAAATAACGGCTCGTGCCGCCACGTGTAGTGCACTACTTGTACTAGAGCGGGACACTTAGCTCTCGTTCACACAACGCTCATTGTGCGGCCCAGAGGTTGCCACGGGACACGGTTGCTGCGCAACAAAAACAAAAAAAGACCAACTCGTCATGACGTCGTTGCGTCAGACGTGCCGGAACGGCGTTTCCATGACGACGCAACGCCTGTACATACACATCTGCAGTTTTCGGTTGTAAAGGAGTAGTGGCAACACATGGGACTGATGTTGTTGAGTTGTTGTCGGGGTTTTATTTGCATCTAGCCGAGGAATAAGGACTGCTCGAGCGTTTTTGCACCTACAAGCCTAATCATAAGTGAATGAATGAATGAATGAATAAATAAATAAAAACAAGCAAACAAAGGAATAATAGTGGAAGGGGGATTTATTTATTTTCTTGTGGTTCTTATTGCAGAATTGGGTTTAAACGTGTTGTAAAATATTCAGCCTGTTCCTTTTCAATGCCAAGGCATATAAACAATAAGATATGATCAACAGCTGATAAATATCTCTCTATCTCTCTCTCCCTCCTTCCTCTTGTTTGCATCCCACATAAGGAGCCGTGATGCGGTTTTTTTGTTTTTGTTTTTTCTGTTTTTCTGACGTAGCCGCAGGTCGGCAGCTCTTAGCCATTGGTGAGAGTTCTGGCTGATTTTGATTGTGAGAGATATTCCTGGTGAAAGTCATATACGTGTTAGTCATGCTGGTTAGAGTAGTCTAGCTGAGCTCCTACCTGCCGGTGGACAGAACAGTACGTTCTCCGTCCGTGACGTCAGCCTGCTGACTAATTGTTGTCGTCTTCCCGCGGCCCTATACTCAGTGTTGACATTTTCGTCCTGCCTCGTATTTCCTCGTGGCTCATTAAAGCTCTCCTGCAATTTCCGATCGCTCTCTTTCCTCATTTCTTCGTCCCGTTTCCGATCTCGGGCTCCTCGTCGTTGTCGTGCACAAGGGAGTAAGCAATGAATGAAACTTTCGATTCATTCTGAAGTGTCTCACTATTGTAAGTGCCTTCCTGTACACGCAAACAAAAGGAGGCATTGTGTGTTTCCGGCAAGTTTGGCATTGTTTATTCAGTGTAGTCTGATGTCCCCAGTGATGATGTGATGATGTGTCCTCAGTGACATGAGAGATAAAAACATCTGGTTTGAGCTCTCCTTCGATTTTATTATTATTATTATTATTATTATTATTATATTATTATTATTATTATTATTATTATTATTACCGATTATAATGATGATGATGATGGTCGTGGTGATGCTGAGACATTACAATGACACATTGTTGTCATTATAATTAACATCAACTTTTAATATTAGTGTTTCCACTTGTTTGTTGTTGCGTTAAAACACTTTTTCCAGGACAGTTATAGAACCTCTAATATTAGACCACCGGGGATTCCGTGAAGCCCATGAGAAAGTTTACAATGGAGAGTTGTGTTCACCTAAAGCACGTTTCCACAGCCCCTTCCTTCACCTGAGAAACCGGAGAGCAGCTTCTCTGGTTGCTGCATACATGTCTGACAGCTTCCAAATGCCTTGCAGTCTTTCAGTCATTTTCTTTTCTTGTGTCTATTTTGCACAGCGATCATATGTAAGCTCTTGACTACATATTTTCTCATGTAGGCACTGCAGTATGGAAGCTGGAGAAATAGCAAGCATTATAATAATAATAATTATTATTATTATTATGTGTGTTAATCTCATTTGTTTGGTTGTTAACACCTTCCGTGGCAACATAAAGCAAAAAATCATATATGCTGAAACCTTTTCTTTCCTTCTTTGACGCACTTGACTCAGAGATAAGTCTAATATTGTCCTTCCCTGTCGTTTCTTTATAGTCTCTATTTTTAAAGAAGAAGAAGAAAAAAAAGCATGCAATCAAAAATATCTCCTGTGGAAGCTATAGTAAACGCTGCTATTCTCGACAGTGCGCTAGAGAGGTTTTTTTTTTTTCTGTGGGTGAGGGAATCCCTAAACGTCATCGCCTAGGATACCAAAAAACAAAAACACCGCTCCATGAACCATATATGGGCATCTACGTCAGCGGAACTCCAGTGAGGGGCGGAGACAGAATTCTGTACTTTACAAAGGTTCCTGGATGGTTTCATTCAGAAGACGAGAGACGCCGGCTCGCGCGCACGAAATCGCTGTTTATTACCGCTGACCAAAACACGTTGCGGACATTATTATTTGTTGTTGGGGGTTTTTTGTTGTTTTTTTCTTCATGGATTTATAAATGCACACTTCAAAAAAGCGGAACCTTTTAGGGATTGTTACATCTCCAGCCAGGGTGGACGTCTCCGCTTTGGAGTTGTAAACTTGTTTCCCCCCAGCGCAGAACGGGATTGCCATCTTAATGCAACTTTTTTGGAAAGACACGAAAGGCTTCTTGACTGATTCTTCCAGTAAATCTTGTTACGGTAGGTGATGTCCTGGCTGAAATAATGCCCTGTTCTAATTACTAGCCTAGTTTAGCGTATAGATTTTATAGTGAGGTATATCTGTACGTGTGCATGCGTTCAAGTCAGCTTCAAGTGACTTGTACATGCATTGTAATGATGAATTAGACAGTGCACTAGAACGCCGAATGTTTCGCTGGGCGCCAGGTGACGTGCCATTTTCGCCGGGAGCGAGCGCTTTCTCGTTTCCACTCGGCTCTGCCGGGGAGATGTTCCAGGGGTTCCCCGGTGACCCGGACAGCGGCTCCCGTGGAAGTTCCTCTCCATCGGTCGAATCTCAGTACCTGTCTTCGGTGGACTCCTTCGGGAGCCCCTCCACCACCACTGCACCACAAGTAAGTCCTTAGAGTTTGCTTGCTGCATGCATGCACGACCTGTCAAACTGCTCGGTGGCGTTAAGGCTGTTTTTCTTACTGAACCGTTGTAGAACAACAACAACAAAAAAAGATAAATAATCTGAAGAGTAAACTGCATCCTGATTCGCTGTACGATCGGAGCAACAGCTGTGTAGTCTGAGTGCAGAGCAGTCCGTTAGCAACGTGCCGTTGTGTATGTGTTTGGAAGCATGCGGCTCCGTGGATTACCGCGGTGGAACCTCTCCGACGCACGCGCGCTAAGCCCCTCCCCCTCGCTCCGCTCTCCTTATCCCTCCTCGTCGCTCTGGCCTCGCTGTGACGTCAATGCGTTCTATTTTGGAGTGTTACGTCGCGTTGCTAAGGGGAGCACTGGGGGAGTGACGGCGGAGGCGGGGCGTCGAAGCGTTGGGGGGGTGGGGGGTCAGAAAGGAAGGCTCGAGAGAGCTGATTGGCTGACGCTCGCGGAGTCTCTTGTGTGACGCTGCGTATGAATGTTAACGAAACTCCCGAACTCGCGCGCGCTCAGGCATTACCGACGGCCTCCGTTGCTAAATGAAGAGAAGAGCAGTGGAAAACTTAATACATTGGCTCTGGAAAAGTCAACGGGTGTTCTTTTATTTTTGTCCACGGATTGTGCGTCCCGAATTATATTATAATTAATTAATTAATTATGGACATAATAAGAATACTAATAACAGTAATAGTAATCATCATCATCATCATCATCATCATCATCATCATCATCATATTTTAAGTCTAATATCTCAAGGTTTTTCAATATGCAAAAGATTAAACCAAAAGATTTATGAAAATTACTATTAATTTTTTTTTAAATAACTGTAATAACTTCTCAATCTGTAACTAAATCACAGAATGTATCCAAAGAAAGCAATTCCATAAATAATGCTGTTCATAACATATAGAGCACTAAATTGGGTGCAGACGTGTTTGTATATAGCACCTTCACAGCTACATCACATATTTAGTAGCCTATTAAAACATATTCCTTCATAACCTATAGATATAGAATAATAACATCACTGCAATAATACAATTACATTAGCTTTATTATTTGATAGGCCACAGGCTGTAGCTTGTACATAGGCCTACTTTTAATAATAACATTAAAACTAAAAAAATACCTAATGTATACGCTTCGTATATGCTGAAGCCTTTTTTCTTTGGCCTTCCTTGTCATATCTACATTTTCTATCTTTAAAAAAGCAGTTAAAAATATAAACTAAGCAATTCCTTATTTCCATGCTGTTCAGGGCACTATGTTGTGTGTAGATGTGTTTTCATATAGCACCTTTGCAGCTGCTTTATTTACACATAGCATTCAAACCTATTTTATGGTCTAGTTCCCTTTTATATAGGCTCTAGCTTGACTATATAGGGACGTGGAAGCAGCTAAAATATTGTTTGTTTGTTTGTTTGTTTGTTTTTACTGATATAAGACAATCTAATTATTGTCGTCAGGTTGAATCATGGAAATAGGAAGTAATATCGATATAAACTAGGGCATTATGTTATCCCTGTATGACCTTAGCACTCAACCTAGATCCGGTGTGTGTTCATGTTCCACAGGAGTGTGTATCTTCTGCTGGAGGTGTAGGGGTGGGTGGCGGGACAGCTGGCAGCACTCCAGGAGTGGACATGCCTGGCTCCTTCGTTCCCACAGTGACTGCCATCACCACAAGTCAGGACCTGCAGTGGATGGTGCAACCTACCCTCATCTCCTCCGTGGCACCAGGGCAGAGTGGCACAGGTACGACTAACATGACCCAGTCAGTGGCCCTGGACCCATATGACATGCCAGGTCCAAGCTTCTCCTCCTCGGGCTTCACCCCTCCCAGCTCGGACACCCCAGGTCCTGTGCGCCAGTCAAGGAGCCGCCGGCGCACACGTGACGAAACGGTAAGCAAGGCTCATGTTGGACTGAACGGTTTGTATCTATGTAGCCTGAGATTTTGTCTCCTCTTTTGCAAGCGTGGATGCCATTCTCCGAAATAACACACTGTGCACACATACACATGAGTAAGTCTTGAAAACGCTTTCATCCCTTCTCCTAGCTGACTCCAGAGGAGGAAGAGAAGAGGCGCGTCAGGAGAGAGAGAAACAAACTGGCCGCCGCTAAGTGTCGCAATCGACGGCGTGAGCTTACAGACAGGCTACAGTCGGTGAGCGACTAACTGCACAAATCACATGCATATACATGCATTATACCACACCCATAGTGTAAGTGTGCGAGGATATACAAGCACTATCTTAATCTCAGCTGGGTAAGTGTGCTGGTATACATGATAATGCAATATTTGAGCTATAATAATGTTCATGGTAATCATACAGTTGAATTCTCACTTGTCTGCTGATTTGTACCTATGAACTGCTACTGTAATCGTAAAGACCATGATGGTCATACTGAACATCCTTTCAACATCCTTTTGACTTTATAGTATACAATTGTGGATTATAATGATTTATAATCCCACTATCTGATGTCACCAAGAAGAGGATGAGTTTCCTTTTGAGTCTGGTTACTCTCAAGTTTTTGTCCTTATTTTTCCCTCTCAAGTGTTTTTCTTTGCAACTGTCACCTCTGGTTCATTGTGGATCTAAATCTACATCCAGATTTCTGTAAAGTTGTTTGTGTATTGTTATAAGTGCTATATTTAATTGAATCATATGAGGAAAATTACGCATAGCTCATACGTGTGCTCTTGCTTCAAATGCTTCAAAAGCATTTTGACAAAAAATGACACGATTTTCTAATTACCAAAAATATTGTTGAAAATCTATTTTTCCGTTTTTACTTTTGAAATGGAGCAATAATGCAGATCTTGAGCTGAACTATCGCTGTATGGTTTTAGAAGAAAAGCTTTAAACTTACTAATCAGAGGGGAACATGTTCATGGCTTGATTGACTAGTCTGGTTTTCAGTGTCTCTCGCTCTCACTCATCTCCATTTATTTTTCAGGAAACCGACATCCTGGAGGAGGAGAAGGCTGAGCTGGAGGCTGAGATCTCAGAGCTGCAGAAGGAAAAAGAGCGTCTGGAGTTCGTCCTCATCACCCATCAACCGAGCTGCAAGATCCCTTACCAGGAGGAGCAGCAGCAGACACCAGCGCCTCCTCCACTTCCGTCCTCCTCTGTTTCAGTGGTGGGTTTGACTGTGAAGGAGGACTCGTTCTACCTGCCTCCACCTTACTCGTCCCACCACCACCACCACCAGCAGCACCACCACCACCAGCAGCAGCAGCCAGCGCAGCAGCAGCAGCAGCAGCAGCAAGGGATGATGCAGGAGGTAGCCTTTTCTAGTTCTTTCTATGGGCCGAGCCAGCCGGCGCCGGGTGGCCCGTGCCTTGTCGCCGACGGCGGCGGTAACCCTGACGCTGGCAGCCACAACCCCTCATACACATCTTCATTTGTGTTCACCTACCCAGAGGGAGCCTGCGGTGTCAGCGCTAACCAGCGAACCAGCAGCAGCGAGCAGTCCTCTGACTCTATGAACTCGCCCTCACTTCTTGCACTCTAAAAGCCCTGACCCCTTCCTTGCTGTCATTACCTTTTTTCACACACATGTACACACACTCCCACACACACATGCAATCATTCACTTTATCATGCGCAGCACCATAGGTGTGCTCAGCCTCACTGACATTTTTCAAGAACATACCTTTTGCATATTCATATTGCATATTCGCATCTTAATATACAGTTATATTTATTGCAAAAAAAAAAAAGTACAAAAGTTCTCACAGTCTCGTTGCTCCAGCTAAATGGTTTTTTGCACTGGTGCTTCAGTTTTTTAACTCAAGCCTGAATCACTATCAGATAAAGTATTAATTTGTATTAGATTCAGACGTTGTAACAAAATGAGTCAGCGCCTGTGACATCCCCCCCCCCACACACACACTCACATGCTAAAATGACACCTAATAATGCACTTAGTTATATTTATCCCTCCTCTTGCTCGGTCTCTTTCTTACTCCATCACTCTCGCTCTGTCCTGTTGCTCCTGCTCTCTGCTGGTGTTCAAGCTCTCTTTTTGCAATCTGACCCTCTGCACGGTGTATTTGTCTGAGTTGAAAAGGGGACAAGCACCTTCTGTGGCTTCAATATGTTGGTTTTTTTCTGCTTCTGCACTCATCATCCTCCATCTAATCCTTCCTTTCCTTCTCTGTCGTTGTGCCTGGACTTTTAAATAATGAGAGACATCATTTCCCTCTACAATCAATCAATCAATGAATCAATCAGTCAATCAAATCACTATCTATCTCTTTTTCTTGTCTCCTGCATCGTCCATCTGCCCATCTGTTTCTCCTCTCTTCTGTCTCTATGTGCCTCTGGTTCTCTGTGAAGCCTTCAGCCCCCGAGAGCCCATTGGACCCTGAAAGCCCTTGGAACCTTGAATGATGGCCGGGCCACCCCAGCACCACAGACAACCCCCCCTTTTCCCTTCCAGCATGGACCGACTGCCACACTGCACAGAGGAAACGCAGGATTTTAAAAATAAAAAAAAGAAAAGAAAAAAAAACCCAAATCCAAACATACCAGCTACAGCACACAGGTCAAAACCAGGATCGAATGGCATTTCAGAGCAGGCACTGTGTTCTGTTTACCTTCTTTGACCCAGAAGAATTGGAAGTGTGATTTAGAAAACCAAATGGACTTGACTGACATAGAAAATGACTTGAAAGGCTGGCGCTGACGGAGGAGCTTTTAGAGCTAGATATCCTCTCATGTCCTGGACACCTCTGAGAAGGAGAAAGCAAAAAAAATAAAAGCCACATGAAAAACGAGCGCTCATCATGTATCCTGCCAAATGCCATCTCTTTATCGTTATTCGTCCATGTATGTTTCAGACCATTCTTTTCTTTTCTTTTTTTTTGTACAATCCTAACTCCCTTTATTGAAGACTGTTTTCAGTGGCTTTTTATCTGTTTCCGCAATAGTATTAGCTTTGACCTGACAAAAAAAAAAAAGAATGTTACATGTAAAAACTGCTCTTAATGTGAGTGGCACAGGTTTTTCAGTCAGTGCTTGTTACAGTTTGTTATAGTTACAAACAAAAACATTTAAAACCTCTTTAGAATTTTGGCTAAAAGGCCTCTTTGTGGCTGGACGTTGTCCTTTGGTAAAAGATCAGCAGGCAGCTGCAGGCTTTAATTGTGAAAGAGCATCACTGAAGCTGCTTCTCCAGTTTAAGGAGGAGGTTGACATGGTGAGGAAGCACAACTGTTGGCCAAGACAGATTGAGGAAGAGCAAACAGGAGTTGTTTATAAATATGAAAACTTTATTTTCCTGTGAATTTGTTAAATATCGTTTTGGATATATATTTTTTTGTTGTTGTTGTTGTTTTGTTTTTTCTTTTTTTTCGGTTAAGCTTTTTCTCTCGCTTTTGACTGTGTCGTTGCTGCCAAATGGAGGAACCTTGTGGAGCTGTGAACTGCTCCTTATTGTATTGTTATTATTATTTCATTGTTATCTTACATTTGGCAACTAAAAAGACATGTCGTGCACTATGAACCTTTTTTATGTCTTATAAAGTAACCTAAATGCTCTATATTATATATATATATATAATATATATACATATATATATATATATATATATATATATATATATATATATATATATATATATATATATATATATATACAATGATTGTAATGTAAGAATGTGTACAAATGTAAAATGGTTATTTTTGTTAATGAAGAAAAAAGGGTGAGCTTGGTGCGGCTGGTTTTGGTTTAAAATATAGATATTTTTCTAAAAGAACAAAAAAGTATATTATGATATACAATAATTACCCGTCTTTCCTTCAATATGAGAAGCATTGTCACTGCCTTTGCTCTATTGCTGTGTATTTATATGTTCTATATATAAAAACACATACAATGATATGTATGATGAGTGTGTTCTGTGGTGCATATAACGGTCTATATGTATCATGGGTTTATAGAGGTGATGCTGTGCTCTCGCTCTTTGTCAGTGTGAGGTTGGTCCTACAGTACTTGCTCAGCAAAACAACCCCTGTGGACAAAACACACTGGATGCAAACGAGAAAAAAAAATCCCCCAACAACAACAATAAAATCAAGTGAAGATAAGAAGTGTCTCAATGTAAAGTCTGTACTGGTGCAGAAATTCCTATTGGAGAAATGTTCAAGTCATACTGTATTTCTGGGTTGATTTCAACACTCCAGTGTGTACTGTCCCATGTGAAGTTGCAAACGCATGCACTCACACATAAGCTTTTTTCTCTCTCACATATGCAAGAATTTGACAGGAAATAAATTCCTATTAAAGAGGCAAGATAGAACCGCAGGGATTATTTTGTACGATCAGTTTACAAAGCAGCTGTTAATTGTTCTCATTATTTGTATGAGTGTTTCACAGGATGAGCTTCAGAGAAAACAAAAATGTGAGGCTACTTTCATTCAAAATCAATACTGCACCGTAATGCTTGATGATATTAAGATCCTCTTAAACTGGCTCTGTGGTTGAGATGTTTGCTTTTAAATGAAAAGTAAGGAACTTGCAAAGGATGTAAGCATGTTCTTTTGCAGAAAGTGAAATTTTAGGAGAATTTGAGGATGGAATGATATTGCAACTGTCAAACACAGGCACAGTGTGTGAAAATAACAAGCTAGATGTGTAACATTAGCTCAGAAAATACAGATTGTATCCTCTGTGGTGTCTCAGAGACATTGTTTGCATTATTTCATGCAGAACTTTCAAATCTGCTGGCATTGGTGCTCATAGTATGCTGTTGGTGCTTTTAAGACAAAATATAGTGTTACTGTATCCTTTACTGTATACGACATGACACTAGTATGGTTATTACATTGGGAGCAGCGCATGGCAGAGATTTTGCTTTGCAAAGATGTTCCGTTCAGTCCAGAAACCAACATTGCTGCAGTGATTGTCTTTGGTGTTTGAGATTTGTTTTTGAAAAATGCATTTTAAATGCAATTCAATGATTATATTACCTGGGGCAACACTGGCATGTAGCACAATAGCTAACCTGCAAAAATGGCTTTTCTTAATGTTTAATAGTGTCATGATGTGGATGAATTTAAAGCTTTGTCTCATTGGATATGTTCTCATTGATGAAGCTTTGTGTCTCTTTGATAACCCAATCTGCCCTTGTCAAGTCAACAAGGGACTTTTTTAAATAATGTTTTCAAATCCAAACATACAAAAGTCATCACTTGTTAAAACAGATCAAGAAAATGAATACAATTTTTGTGGGACATTTTGTGGCCTTTTTTTCTGGAAGTGGTGGCTCTATTAATAACATCAACAACACAGCACTTCGGATGAATTTGAACCAGCCCCTTATCAGTATCTGTATGTCTGTGTATATTTTGGTGTACAAGAAATGACTATGTAAAAAAATGTGTGTTTGAGATGTATTTGGACTGAACTGGCTGGAATATTTTAGGTTAGGGGATGTTAGTTCTGTAGTACAGAACATTTTGACCCACCAATCCTGGTCTTTTCAGCGATTCTTATGCTCTCATAGTGTATCTTTTACAATCTCAATGGGTCTTGGGGGCTATAACAGCATACTCCTTATATTTATCTTTCTCAATTTCTTCTACAATCTTTATCTTATTAGCCCTTTACAAAAACATTTAGAAGGACTTTTTACTTTGTTCCATAGGCTGTGAACCCTGAGTGTGCTAACCTATTTGGTTCTCATCGTATGACCATGATTTTTTTTAATGGCATTAAAATAAACTGAAGCATATTGAATAGTTTGATATTTTGGGGGTTTATTCAACATGTCTTGAAATTGTTACATATTTCCTGTTGTAAACACTTATATCATTTCATTCTATTGCTATTACAGAGTGATGAAATCATCTACATAGATAAATGATGCTTTCATCATTTAATCATTTATCCAAACAGCAAACTAAGTGATATATGTGATTATTAGCCTCATCCATGGGCATATATAAATTGTTCATCTCACAATATTTTATCATAATTAACATTATTATTGTTACTATAACCTATTTAATTATCTCTATTATCTGCTTTTCTCATTGGGTACCACTTTAATCATATATAACCCTGGTAGGATTTGATTCTGCTTTTGCATACATGATCACTTCTAGCATCCTTTTGACATTTATTGACTTCCCCTTGATTACTAGCTTCTCAGTGGGGGTAACAGACACAGTAGTGTTGATAATAAGAAGTGTCATTACCTAAACTCATGGTTGTCAAAAAGTGCAGTCAGTGTTGTATTTCCAGGGGATCCCTGATTGTATTTTTTTTTAATCAGATGAATGAAATTACTATCATCTAGAATCAATGCTATTACGGTTATCATTTAATTATCATAGTTATAAGACTAACTGGTTTTTAAAAAGAAACTAAACTAAAAACATGTAATGTTAACATTATCTGCAATTTTAATAAAACCAGGAATCATATCAAGAATCATATCAAGAATCATATCAAGAATCAAGAATAATGAGTCTTTATTGGTCACATACAGTAGTGCACAGTGAAATTGTTTTCTTCGCATACCCCAGCCTGTGAGGAAGCTGGGGTCAGAGCGCAGAGTCAGCCATGATACAGCACCCCTGGAGCAGAGAGGGTTAAGGGCCTTGCTCAAGGGCCCAACAGTGGCAGCTTTGCAGTTCTGGAGCTTGACCCCCACCTTGTGATCAGTAACCTAGAGCCTTAACCGCTAAGCCACCACTGTTGTGCACCACACGATGATACAAATAAATTAAAGCGATGGTACATATTTCCTCTACTGTTATTAAAATTCAATCTTATCATAAGATGTGATCAAAAGGGGGTCCTTGGAAATTCTTTAACTCTGGAAAGGGTCCCTGAAACCCATGAACTTACATGCCAAATTGACAGTTACACTTGTTGAGATGTTCTTGGAACATGTCAAATTTGTCATTCACAAAATATAGGCAATGTATAATAGGCAAAATGAGTAAAGTCAAATCTAGATTTAAAAAACAAACAAACATCATGTTAGTAACAACGTCTTACTGTTTTATCATTTTGTTTCATTCTTACATTACTGACTATGGATTAAACTCTCAGAGATCTGATCCTGTACACTGAAATAAATTTGCATGTAGAATTTATCCAGAAAAATTGATTTGCAGGAACTTTTTATTGTTGGTGGTGATGGCAGTGTGTTTGGTAAATTTTACCACACATTTTATTGAGTCAGATTTAACCTATTTTAGTAAATAATATCTGCAGTGCACATGTGATAAAGCCTACCTAATATTATTTAGTTTATCGATAGATTTTTACCTCTTTACATATTGCATTTACATTTTGAGTACCTTTGAGTAATATGAATTCCAAATTGTCAGTATTAAATCTAATTATCTCAGTTTAGATTTTTGCATATTTTATACATCATGAATTTAATTCTAATTGCATTAATGCTATTTTAATTACTCATACAGTTTCATTGCAATCAAGTCAATACCATATTGATCATTCTCAAACAGGCACCCCAGAACACACATCTCCCAAGCAATCAATTTGAAATGATATTTGGTGTCGTATGTTAAACAGGTAAGTCTCCAGTACAAGTCTCTTGTTGGTGCCGGTGTTGCAGATGTCCAACTGTAGAGTTAATAAACACTCTTAGAGTCATGTGTCTCAAGTATTGACAAATTATTTGTGATGATAATATAACACGTGTAGAAATTTTACTGGGTTTGAAAATGCATCATAATGTTTTCGACAGGTGACTGTGTTGTTGAATCAGACCTGAAAACATTGAGCACTTGATCTGAAATCAGACCATCTTATGCTTATTAATTCCTAAAGTTTTAATACTAATTTCACTCAAGATGATGCTAAATTGATCTAATTTGAAAATATGCATGCCCAGGGTTCCCTCCAGGTTCTCGGGTTTCCAGTGTTCCTGGGATAGGCTTCAGATCCACCATGACAATGAATGAATGAATGAATGAATGAATGAATGAATGGTTCAGTTTATGGTGTAACTCGTTTTCTGGAGCAGGAAATTTGGACGAGGAAAGCTCTCCAGAACTAGGGCTGGTGATAACTGCTGTTGTAGATGGCATTTTGAATTATTAAGATTTTACTGCACCCTAGTGGTGCAAAAAATTTTTTTAAAGTGCACCAAAACAAAATCAGTTAAAAGAGTAAATTTCTTAAATTATAGTAATTTAGCCTATAGATTATATAGGCTAACACCCCCCCCCACACACACACACACACACACACACACCTTAAAATCAATGTCAACTTTTTAAATTTTTAAAAATTTTTTTTTTTACTTCATATTGTCTTGTTCCAACACACACTCGTGACCTAAACCAATGTAAAAACCAAAATGGAACAAAATGCCAACTTTACGTTTTAATTTAAGTGAAATAAACAAGAGTGGATAATGTGATCGCCTAGGAACGCTTTGAGGTTTCAGGCGCTGATGTAGTGGAAAACTCGGCCAGGTTCGGATTTCCGATTTGTTACGAAGATCGGCCGGACGTGACGTCACCACAGCATTTTTTTTTCCCTCCCCCCCTCACCAAAATGGCGTCCGTGACAACAGGTGAGACGAAAAGACATCTCTGTGTAGCGTTGGGTCTGGTTTAACTGTCTCGGTGTTGTTTTAAATCTTGATTAAACTGTGTATTAAAAAACATTTAATTGATAACACGGCGAATGTATCGTGTTTATGATCATGTGTTCATCTCATGGGCATGCTAATATCACCGAAGCTAACAGGCTAAGGAGCATTTTTGGATATGTTTACCGTGTTGCTGGCTTTATACCGAGCATATTTAATTTAAAGACGATCATCTCTACGAGCTAGACTACACGATACTGCGCACGATTCGCTGGTAATAATTGCAATATTTTTAAATAAATAGATATTTTACATGGAGCCCGGCTAACTCGGGCCTTTTCAGCTAACTGGGCACGTGCAGTTTTATTGTACTTTTATATCACTTTCTCTAGGTTCTGTCTTTTCTCGGGTCATATGAGAATGTTTGACTGAGTCAAATCGAATCCCACATGGCCCCTCACTCCCTTTATATGGACTCCCTAGATATTTTCTTCCTGGAAAAGCCTTCCACGTCATTCTTCATGTTCTAGACATATGATCTAAAGCTATTCTGTCTTCTATCAGTTGTTGGTTGATTATATGACGTAAGATTAAGGCGGTTTGATGTGTGTTCATGGTCATTGCTTTTATAAATAACTCCCAGCTGCTCCTGAACATCAGCGGCTCTTCCCCATGGCCTACATGCAGCTTTCACACCTCCCACTAGAAGACCTAGTTCCATACAGGTTCTCCTAAATCACAGCTTTCTAAAATATAACACCGCAGTGCTGTGAAACACTGACTACGTTTATGTGGACAGCAGTAATCTAATTCATTGACCTGATTAAGATAATAATGTGATTAAGGTGTTTACATGAGTGGCTTTTAGAATACTGCTGTCGTGTGCCCATTTTATGTGTTGTAGAACGTAATTAGATTAACAGCCTAATTTTACAGATTTAATTTGTCGCCGTGCCACGCTGGTATTGCATATCGACATACAGTTGGTCTTCGTTATGGTAACGTATACAGTTTTGGGTGTTTTTATAGATTTTTTTTAACGAACGCTTTAAGTGCAGTTAATTATTTGTCATGATATACGTGCTAATAGACGACTGTTTGAAGCTGTGGGCTGCGTCCTAAACCACGCACCTACCATCTATATAGTAGCCGAGATGCATGTATTTTCCCCCACTACAGGCCTATCGTAGGAAAGTATACAGTTTGGGACGCAGCCGAACTCTCTTGTTCGTTGTAAAACTGCTGTGTGTGATCGTGTCCTGTCGCAAAATGTAGTGAAAACCCTCACACGACATTCATAATGTGATTAATGTGATCAAACCCTGTCTCGCTATTCTGCGGAGGGTTGCGTATCGCAGACCGCATGTGTTCAGTGATAGAATATTATAGATAGAATGATGTGTGAGTAGCACTGTTGGCAATGATTCTTCTGATGAAAGGTGATACAGAACGGTTTACAGAGGTGGCCAATATCTTCGCATACAGGCTTTTAACTTCTGATTGTCATCCAATCGGCAGCAGTAGTCTACTATCACGTCGCGTCCACAAAAAGGATCAGATCTGGGTGTTCCAATGGAATATCCTTCAGGTTGACTCTAGAGGAGTAGAGTAAAACACACATTAAGTCCCTGCCCAGTAGATTGACTGGACGAAATTAGGAATTGGTGGGTTACTCTTTTCCCATTTCAAGATTCACAAACTAGTGGTTCAAAGAAACGTTCTAATACGGAATGTCCTGCCCATGGAATGCAGTGACCGTGCGCTCATTTTTGGGGATTCTTTTAATTTGTAGTGTTTTATTACTGAATACGTTGCTCCTGAATCTACCAAAAATGTGACACTTTGTCCATTAACTTCAAGAGATATACATGGTAACTGTGTAAAAGGAGAGGCATTATACTCTAAAAGGTTAAAGGTCATGACTGGTTCAAACATTTGTGAATTGTCAGTCTGACTAATGTTGGATGTGGGTGTGTGCACATGAGCTAACTGATAGTTTGGGTGTCTGATGTCACCTCTTCTGTTCCTAGGTGCCTCACCCTTCCCTTAGCTCCGCCCGTCAGTTCGCTTCTGCTCTGGAAAGTCTCTTGCAAAATGTCCAACTTTTCTGGCAGGTAAAACATGTGAAGTTGTGTCTATGGGGGTTGCCACCTGGCCTTCCTCGTCTGCTTGCTTTTGGTTTTCCTCTCCTCTCCATCTTTCTTTCCTTTGACTCTCGTAGGAGCTTCTCCGTGTGGATGGCATACCTTTCCACTTGTGTGAAGCTTCAGGTGTCCCAGGTGATACATTGTTGTTTGACTATAGCGAGTTGTTTGACTATGTGCCTCCCATGCTGTGACGGCCGCCTGCCCATCTGCCAGAGCATTGGGTTTCTCCAAGCCTGAGTTTCTGTCATGGATCTCAGTGAGCCTGGAGAGGTACTGTGATACAGTCTCTGAGTCTTATTGTTTACTCTTTGCTATTTTTGTCATGTCCAGTCGCACAGGAAAGGTGTTCGTCAGCTTCTGCTGGAATGCCACGATTTGTGCTCTGTACCTTGCGTTGACCCCATCATCCCACTGTGGGTCGATCAGGTAGACATCATTCTCTGGGAATTCACGTGAAACCTTGACCCAGTCCGTACCAAGTTTCACCATGAGCAGTTCATGAGTGGTGGGTCTGAATTCTCTGCAGAATATCTGAAGTTCATCCCCAAACTTGAGTCCTTCTACTTCATGGTGCGCCGGCAGATGCGTCCTGCTGCTCCTGATGTCTTCCAATGTCCAGGGTCTGTGAACTAGCACAGGGCCTCCTTCTCCGGCTATTTCTAGCATTGCAGCATTTACCACAGCGTGCACTGTCCCTTCTCTGTCCGATGTTGTTGGTCCCTTCCCTTTTGATCTCGTGTGCAATGCCACGGGTGAAGATAGGACGGCTGGTGCATAGTCCAGTGGGGGTTGGTGGCTCAGTTCTAACAGGTTCGGATCGAGGCGTAGGCGGGGCCGCTTCATCCTGAGGACGTGCCTCTAAAACTGCAGGTTCCTCCCTCCTTACTGGCTGGGCATCCCAGGTCGCGATCGGCTTTCTGCAATTCAGTACACTGGGAAACAGATGAGGGCCCTGCCTGACATTTTTTCTCTCTATGTGCCTCAATCTGCCATTCAGCAAATGCCTTCCAGTCTGCTACAAACTGTGCTTTTTTTTTTTTTTTTTTTTTACTTTTAGGAATATCTCTTCTTTGCTTCCAAAGTAAATTTCTGTTGTTCTAACTGTATGAGACTAAAACAAGCTTTTTCTGGGAAAGCACATTTTTTAACCCATACATCATATTGGTTCAAACATCCTTCCCCATAACTCGCATGCATAAACGTGATATTAGGATCAACATATGAACACCCTGTACATACCATAGAATGTGTCACAAGCTTTGTTTTGCGCCTTTTTTTTTATTTATTTTTTTTTATATGTATATCATATACAGCTTCTTTAGCTTTCAAGGTTTTAATCAATTTAACCTTTTTTGAAAATCAAGTGAATGTGCATTCTTGTGCACAGACAGAAAAGGTTCTAGTGTGTGCCAAATCTCTAGACCTTCAATTAATCATATAACCTACAGGTCCAATAGAGCAAACCTTAAGAATGTAAAATAATTTACCTGTGAGGGCACTTACAGCAATTTGCTGGGACTTAGTTTTCTCTTCCCTTCTTTTCTAAAAAATAATTATTTATTTTTCTCCATAAAATTTACTTGTGCGTTAAATTTGCCAAATGTATCATCTACAGATGATATGATGGAATGAGTCAATGGGACATGCTACTTGATGATAACCCGCCATAAAAATACTGCGCTTCTTAATAAGTACTCTATTTACTTATTTATTGCTCATCGCAGAGGCAAAGTTCCTGGAACTTCTTGTAAGAAATCGCTCCATGTAATACTTCTCTCTCAATGTAATACACACATTTCTTATATCATTGACTCCCTTCCATACAGACAGCAATACACAATGACTTCAAATCCTAAATACTTGATGATTAGTACCAGTCAGTTTTGAGGCTGCATCGGTCTTTCGCTCTGCACAATAAAGGACAAATAGCCTTCGCGTCTGCACGGACTTCAGGGTGAAACTTTTTTCAGAAGCATCCTCTGGTTTGCTTCTTGTCCAGAAAAGCTTAAAGACTCGCGCAGGCCAGACAGGAGACGCCAAATTGTCGTGGAAATTAGACAACACTCGCAGACTCGTCCTCTGAAGGTAAAAAGGTTTATTACAGAAAGATGGTTCATACAGGATAGAATAAAGCAGGATAGAATAATAAGAGCGCTCTAAAGTGCTTGTGCTGAACCACTACTATATATATGAAACGCAGAGCATGACACACTTCTGTGTACCGATGAGAAGCGGTTTGAGGCAGTTCAAACAGGCTTTGTTTTAGGATCTTGGAAGATGTGCAGAAGAACCTTGAACAAAAGAACATGTTTGTGTCTCTAAGCAGATAAACATTCAGTACTGATCTCCGTGACATGACATGGCGTTCTTGGGCGTTATCCTCTGATGAACAAGAACAAACTTATTACAAAGTAAAAATGAATAATTTTCTGTTGAATGAATAAAAATACTGTCGATCAAGTTCTTTGTTGACTTTCCCTCCTGTCATTGCATGACTGTGCTAACCACCTCAAAAAGTGACCTTATCATCGTTCCTTGTAACGTATCAGCTTCTATTCACACATGAACCCACTTGAGAAGTAAATAACAGGCTGATTAGAAAGGTGTCATTCTGCTCAGCTGTACTGCATTCTTGATTAGTTCTTCAACTCTCCTGATTTTTGTTCTCAGCCACATCTGAGTGGATCCAGTTTTTCAGAGATGCAGGAATCCCTCCGGGTATGGCTGCCACCTACGCTGTGAGCTTTGTAGACAACAGGTAAAAAAAAAAACCCTCGCCATGACCGGGACATAAATCAAACTTAGAATGCTTGAATGTGAAATTGTATAAAATGATCCTGTCTTTGTTTATTGAATATTAGTCTTGCAGTTAGTAGAGTGGAATCGTTCACACAGCATTCAGAACAGTGTAATGGTCCCTTTGAGAGTTGCCATACATTCTGTCTGTGTGTGTGTGTGTGTGTGTGTGTGTGTGTGTGTGTGTGTGCACAGAATTCAGAAGAGCATGCTGATGGATCTCAGTAAGGACATCATGATGGACTTGGGTATCTCAGTCATTGGGGATATTATTGCTATTCTCAAACACGCCAAGCACGTCTACAGACAGGTAAGCAAGACGTCTGCGATTGATGCTTGGAACGAGATATACTATGGACTTGTTTAAAATATTGGCTCTCCATGATCACCACACATTGGCATAGACAAGGATTACTCATAATTAAGTTATACCATGATATGAGAAAAAAAAATTGTGTCCACTATAATTAGTTAGTTAGAGATACATTTATGTAAAGCTTTACATAGTATGGGTGGAGGGGATGAATCTCCTCAACCACCACTAGTGTGTAGCATCCACCTGGATGATGCGACGGCAGCCATAGTGCGTCAGAACGCCCACCACACACCAGCTATTAGTGGAGAGGAGAGAGTGATGTAGCAAATTCAGAGATTGGGATTATTGATAGAGAAGGGCTAATGGGGGAATTTCACTCGGACACCGGTGTTATACCCCTACTCTTTTACAATAAGTGTTCTGGGATTTTTAATGACCACAGAGAGTCAGGACCTCAGTTTAACGTCCCATCCGAAAGACGGAGCTGTTTTTACAGTATAGAGTCCCCTTCACTATACTGGGGCATTGGGTCCCCCACAGACCACAGGGTGAGCACCCACTGCTGGCCTCACTAATACCACTTCCAGCAGCAAGCTTACTTTTCCCCAGGAGGTCTCCCAATCAGGTACTGGCCAAGTTCAACCCTGCTTAGCTTCAGTAAGTAATTTATGTACACTCACTGGCCACTGTAATGGGAACACTTCTACATCCTGTCATTCATGCAGTTAACCAATCAGACAATAATGTGGATGCTTTTCTGCTCACCACGGTTGTAATGAGTTGTTATTTGAGCTACTGTAGATTTTCCTGTGAGTTTGTGCAAAGCTGGCCTTGCTCTCTGGGTGGGAGATTATAGCGACACTTGTTGTAGAGATCTGCGAGCACAATTATTCATAAGAGAGCAGATATCACTTTCCTCCAGTGCTACCCTGCGACTCGAAAATATGCGGTTCGAGAAAACGGTTCGAAAATATGCAGCTCCATATATCTTGGAGGAGGCACGTGATGGCCCTCATGCTCCGTGTTATATACTGTTATGTGATGGGGGAGAGCTAGCTAGTGGGGAAAGTATTTGAAAATCACATAAATGTGGCGAAAAAGTGTGCCTGAATAAAGCAAAGTAAATATTGAACGTTAAATTGGCAGGGTCAATTCAAATTTGAGTATTTTTTTTTCCCCAAGCAAAAGCATGCACAGTGTTTTGTTACCATTTCATAGTACAATTTTAATACGGTTTAGATGTGAATTGTGAATGAGCTGTTACCCTTTCTCCTAATGTTGCTCGGTGTAGGATATGTGCAAAATGGCCACCGAAGCTATTTCCTCTGGTCAGACCAGCGTTCAGGCTGAGCTGAGGCGCACTGCCAATACCCGTGAGTATAGTATCTACCCAGATGTACATCCACCCTGATATAATACTGTTCTGATAATATAAAGGGGAAATGTTCTCACCTTACCAGTATGAATAAGTGAACACAGATCTATTCAGTGTTATTCATAAGTTAGCCTAAAGTCAGCGGTCACTGACTCTGGGTTTTCTGTTGGACTTTGGGCGATGAAAATGTATGAATAAAGAAAAAGTGGTTAGGTGATCAAATGTTTTATTTAAAGTTATCTAATAAAATTAGGAACTAATCATAAATCTTCTGCACCAGCCAGTTTTGGGGTTCTCTGTGTGAATAATGTGTCATAATGTGAGTTGTTGTGGTTTGATTTCCTTGTTTTGGTTACTCCTTTGCAAAATAAACATGAATGTATATGAAAGTGGGAGCTGACATTAAATTTTTTTTTATTTAATTGATCTCTTGGACCTGTATTTATGAATGTATAAAGTTCTCAATCTATTCATTAATAAATACAGGTCCAGTAGTTTTGTATTTCGACCTTCGAGCACATCCTGAATTTTCAGTTTCGGCCCAGAATTTACCTTTACACACACACACACACACACGCGCGCGCACGCACACACACACACACACACACACACACACATACACACATATATGAGAACAATTATTAAAAAAAAAGAAAAAACTAACCCCCCCCCATTTCAGCTGCCACGCGAATGATTGCCAATGCCTTGAGTCGAGACTCCCCACCGAGCACACCCGTCCGTCGCCCTGACAACAACCGTCTCTCGGTGACCATCTCCAACAAGAGCTCCAAGATGGGTACAGCTGTCCTTTCTGTAATGGCTCATCTCATTCCCTCTGTCACCACCGTGTCATTGGGTGTTATCTTACTGTAAATGTTTATTTCTCAGCAAACATGCGTGTCTCAGGCACAGACATCTGCTCAGTGCCCACACCTCGTTGTTTTTCACACCTTTATTTTTGATCATTTCTTTTTTCTCTCTCTCTTCCCATCCTCTTGCAGTTGCCAGTCAGCCTTCAGCAGAGGAGAACGGATTGCTGTTGAAACGCCGGCGAGTGACTTCAGAGATGGAGGGGAAGTACATCATCAGCATGCCAAAGGGCACAACCGCACGAAGCCGACGCATTCTGGCCCAGCAGGCTAAGAAAGGTGACCGGGGATCAGACTGCTGTCTTCACCATGTTTACAAACCACCATCTTCTTGTTATACCAGACTATAGAGTTTCCAAATGAATCGTGATCACTATTTATGGCCTCATCAATTAAGTTAATTAATTTTAATTTGCTGCGATGTTGGTGAGCTTAGCTGCAGTGTGAATTGTTTATATATACTACACTAAATCATACGTTTCCCATTAATATCTATTGAATGTCTATTTTTTGTTACTTACTGTAAGCGTCCTATTTATATTTTTAGCTGTAGCATTTAAAAGGTACACGTGTTATGATTAAGAACCAATTTCATTGGTATTCAAGTAATTCACCCATTCTATTTAATCCTGCTGATTTAAAATGAATTAAGTCTAACTACTTCAAATGCGTTAATAATAAATAATAAATGAAGTGATTTTGATCTTAAGCAAAATAACTTATGTATTATTATCACCTCAAACGTTCTGTGAAGCTTTCTCATTGTATAAATTGCTTGCTGATTTTATAGCTGCAGTAAAACTGTTATTTAATGCAGCCATAAAATTTTTTAGTAGTTTTTTTTTTTTAATCTAATGTAGTGGCAGTTTACATTCCCATTAGGCTAAGATCAAGTTGCTATTGCAACTTAGCTACCAATGAACACGGTTAAGCTTTTTGCCATGCATTAAAAAAAAAAGCATGTGTACATGTTTGGACTTTACTCAAAAACCGTTATAAGTATACATAAATGAAAAGAAACATAATATGAAATGCCATAGTATATATTTAAAGTTTGTGTGCACTTCTGTTATATACTTTTCATCTGGTTACAGCCAAGAGTTTGAAACGTACTTCTGTGTTTGAGAGACTGGGCTCAGAGTCTAAGGCAGACACAACAACAGCCAATAAGGTGAAGATTGTGATTATATTTATTGACTTATTTTATCTGTCTGTTTCAGGTTGCTTTGCCTTTTGCTGCATTCAAAAGTACAATCTAATTTTTGCTAGCTCTTAATTTGGTCTTTACCTGTTTGTTTTTTTTGGCTGTAGATTAATTTCTCTCTTTTAATATCTCCACTCCCTCCACACAGCAGGTAACAGGTGTGTTCAGCCGTCTGGGCAAAGTAGACGAAGACGACGATACGGAGAGGGATATGGCCGACGGCGCCATAGCCGGCGAAGAGGAGGACAGCGATGGCGAAGGCTCTGTGCTTCAGTATGCCGGCGTCCTTAAACGGCCCCAACCACCTTCCAAAAAAGAGCCTGTCACCCAAAAACCTGAACCTGTCGCTCTGTATCGCCTGGGCAACAAATCTAAACTCCCGCCATCAGAGAGCACTCCTTCGGCTGTCCCCTCCTCCACCTCTTCCAGCCAGGAGGGGGCGCCTAAACGGAAAATACTGCGGAGGTTGGGTAAAGTTCCCACAGCCAGCCCTGCCCCTGCATCCTCTTCCAGCTTACGATCTAGTCAGTCAACAGAGACTCAGGATAGTCAGGTGACCAGCAGCAGGAGCAAGACAAGCTTTGCTCTGGCCAGCCCCAAAGTCAGCAGCAGCACAGGGACGGGCAGGGACTCGCACAGGGCTCAGATGGACACTGCCACAGTCAGTGTGTTCAAAAGACTCGGGGCCAAAATTGTCTAATGCACACAAACATCCTCAAAACTCATTTCTTATCTGTCTTTTATCTTATCTCTATCCCGCATTCAGGGCTTAGGATTAAAGAGCAGTAGGCCTCATGTCCCCATGGTGCATATTAGAATGATCCCACGCACCATTAACATTCTGCATACTTTTCACGTACCTTCCTATACCTCTAAAATCCCTCTATTTTGAAAAATCCCTTCAGATTTTCCGGTGGGTTTCTATGGCAGTTTTGTACAGCAAGACAGTTCAGTATGTGCTGATAACCTTTGAACATATGGTGCAATATTTCAATGTTCTTTTTAAGAAATTTTTACCATTTTTTTTTTTTTACACAATGGGCAGCAATTTACATAAATTCATTCAAGGAAACATGATCGAACCTTTACATTTCTTCAAAATAAGGAAGACCTTGTTTTTTATGCTGCTGCTTTACTGAAAATATCATGTGTGCTGAATATCGCTGATTCATCCATTGCACGTCAACATGCCTCGGTTGCAGTACTGTAAACAAGAACAACGTCCTCTCATCTCCACTGAACTGTCCACCGACCTTCCCGTTTTCATACCGTGTAGCCATTAAAAGACTTGCACACTGTACCTCTAGTCTCCCGTCAAAACACCCCCTGATCTCAGTGTCACTTTAAAGCCCTCAGTTTTTTCTTCCTCTGAAGGAAAGCCTTTTTAAGTGTTACCTAGATGTAATGAGTGAGCAAGGTGTCATCTCCCCTGCTGGGAAATGGGATAATGTTGCTAGGCAACACACATGGCGATGGACCCTAGAGTGTTGTTGTTTTTCACCTCCGTTTGTGGCCAACGTGTACAAAAAAGTGGTGGGTTTGAATTACACCAGCTGGTGCTGACCACACTATTGCCCTAGGTGCATAAAATTTCTTTACATGGCCCCTGACACGGAGTCATCTAATTTTTAATATTATTTTTTATGTTTATTGTAATTGGTAATGTCTTTAAAGTAGACCTTTTATAACACTGTACAGGTTTAAAAGGGGAAAAGACAAACGATGGTTGGTTTTTATAAAATGGTTGTTTTTGCAGTTGACTGACCATAAAATGGGAAAGCAAGAAAAACGCACTGTCTTACTCCCTTTCTTTGAGTCTCTCTCAATGTTAATGTAGTCGAATTTTTAAAAAAGGCCTGGTAAACTTCTCTAGCTGCTGTCAGGCATCAATTGTTAGACAGGTTTTTAAATCAGTTCATTAATATAGACCAATTCATATAGATCCGCGGTAATAGAGATTTACCTTGTGACAGAAGACCTATTATAGAAAATGCAATCAAAGTCAGAATATAATAGCACCATGTTACAAATTTATATAACAGCTCGCTAGAATATACGCTTATCTCGCCAAACGTTTGTGGACATGTGACCATCACACTCAAATGTGCTTTGTGAACATCTTATTACAGATTTATCCCCCTTTGCTGTTATAATAACCTCCACTGTTCTGGAAAGGATTTCCACTAGATTTTGTGAGGATTTGCCCTTTCAGCCACTAGAGCATTAGTGAGGTCAGGCACTGATCTCGGGCGAGGAAACCCAGGGTGCAGTCGGTGTTCCAGTTCATCCCAAAGGTGTTCATTTGGTTTTGTTTAGGCCACTCGAGTTCTTCCACTCTAGCCTTGGAGTGTAAACCATGTCTTCATGGAGCTTGCTTTGTGTATAGGTGCATTGTCATTCTGGAACAGGTTTGAGCCTCTTCGCTCCAGTGAAAGGAAATTGTAAAGCTACAACGACATTCTATACCATTGTCTGCTTCCAAATTTGCGCCAGCACTTTGGGGAAGACCCATACGCAGTACCCCCTGAAAATATTAGAACAGCATGGACAATTCTTTTGTTTTTGCTATACACTGAAGACATGTAGGTTTGAGCTCACAAGATGAAAGAGAGACAATAGATCAGAATTTCAACTTTAGTTTCCTGATATTTACATCTAGAAACAGCTTAGAGTATGGCAGTTTTTTTGAATATACTCATGTCAAGTGCTCAAAACTATTGGAACTTGGGAATGACAGCTGTGTCTTGGTGCTCAGGTATCCATGTTAGATGAATTGTTCAAATAATTAATCGTTCGGAATATCTTGGTTTGAGCCCTGTGTTTCGCCTGAATTTGTTGTTAGACTAGATAAACCAATATGGAGACCAGAGAGCTGGCTGTGGGAGAAAAGCAATGTTTTGAAGCTGAGAAAATCATGAAAATGTTCTGGAATCAAGATTAACCTCTACCAAAGTTATAGAAAGGCCAAAGACTGGGGAACGAAAGGTTCTGCTCATGATCCGAAACATTCAAGATCATTGATCAAGCATGATTGAGTCATGACTTGGACTTGCATAGTCTCATTAATCTAGTACTGATCTATTATTGATGATGATTTTGTCTGCCAATTTACAGAGAAATGCATTCTATCTAATTGAGAGGAAGTTAATCATGCAGCAAGGCAACGACCCCAAACACACTGCCAGCTCAACAAAGGACTTAATCAGTGGCCAAATCAGTCACCTTAACCCAACTGAAGTAAGGAAGCCTGATCATTTTGATACTCTAGACACAAAATGACGAGGTTTACACAGTATGGACATATGTATTACTTATATTCTAGATTGGTAATCCATATAACATTTGGATGGGTTGCTTTAATGATAGAAAGAAATCAATTTGTAAAAGCTGTTTCAGGTTTGGTTTCTGTTGCTTGTAGCATCTCCGGTCTCTTGGGGGTCCTCTGTGTATGATCGTGCCAGACATACAAACTGAATAACAACCTTCTGAGCATGTGTAGGCTAAACATTCTTCCTGCAGTAACTAAAATAGTTCATAACATTAAATTAGAAACTCTTCATGAAGGTTTTTGAGCATGTTCATTTATACTGCATGGCAGTACTATGATCGTCAAATCTAAAATAACGTTAACATTATAGATAGTGATGTCTCACAAATAAACCAACATTTTCGGTTATGTCTTAAGTGAATGTAAACAGTTGGGAAAATCGGAGGTGTGTCAACACAGTATATTGGATCTGTCTTAAAGTGACAGCAGTCTAATAAACCTGCTTCTGTCTGTGTCATTAATGTTAATCAAACAACAAAACAGAAAATCACTCATTTATCTAACTGAATAACTTAATAATTTATTATGAATCATTGTATATGTCATACTGTGAAGTCTATTTTATTTTTCATTTAATTGCTTTATTCAATTTCTGGAGTATTTCTTGAATACTACTGATAGACCTACCTGAGAAAACATATCGTTATGAAATATGATTGTAGTCATTTATTGGATTCGATTGATTAAGGACTTGGTCTCGACTCTGACTCGACAAAGGTGGACTCGGACCCAACACTACTAACTAGCATTTAAGGTAAGCTTAAATAGATAGAATGATCTTCCCAATCTGGTCCAAAAAGGCCAGGATCTCCACTGCGGTTTAATCCAACCACAACAACTTAAAAACAAGTCACCTATAAATAATGTCAACTTGGACCTAATGTCTCGTGTCTGCGGAAAGCTTGGGAATAAAAAGCTCTGTAACTCTAATAAATAGCCAGAATAGTATTGCACACGTTTAAATAACGAGCTGAATAATTTGATTATTTTCATAAAATAAATCTGTATTGAGGGGATGAGTGGAATTTCTTTTACAGTTAAACGGGTCCCAGGTTTCCCCCAGACTTTAATTCCCCAGGATGTTGATAACCAAGAAGTGTTTTCTTATTTCCTTGCAGACAACCTACGGATTTCCCAGAAGTCCATAAATCTATTGAACCTCCATTAAACCATGGCTTCCTACCACTAGGTCACTGTTATGAGAGACCACAAAACTCCCATTAGTAAACCAGCAGTGGTCAGCCAGTGGCCATCTGTCAACCATTAGGAGTTTCATATAGGTTTATGTCCCAATTTAAGGCCAGGGCGTAGTCACACAGTACTACATAGGCACACAGTGGTGTGCCCAGGTTATACCCAATGACTTTGTTGGGGCGAGGCAGAGTACTAATCCGCATCCATACAAAATGACACAATGTGGCTACTCCATCTGTGTTATGGTCTGAGTATAATCCCCATTGGACATATAAGGAGCAACATTTGTTTGTCATCTAGCAAGCTCCAAAAAAAAAAAGTCACAGCTAACGTAACATTAGACTACAGCTAAAAAAAAAGCTAGCTCTAAGAATTCAATATCATTATTAATATTTTTATTATTTGTAGCTAATAACCAACTGAAGAAAACTCATGCCTAGAAAAATAATGTGGTCTGTGGGGCCAGGGAATAGTTCTGATCTGTGTTAGCTAGATTCACTAGGTTGTTCCTACACGTCATTATACTCTGGCAATGCTAGTTATTAGAGAATGACGACATGAACATTCACATTTCCCAAAGATGTAGCTGGTGTTCCATTATTATTCAAGCTAAGCTATCAGAGAGAGATTTGGACATTCAGGTTAATGTCAAATGACCTGCAACTGCACTGACAATGCTGTGATAATCATGGGCAATTTAGCATGGACAGTCCACCTACCTGCATGTTTCTGGACAGAGGGAGGAAACCCATAGACAGTGACCCAAGCTAAGAACCATGCATCCATGTCCATCCATCCATCCATACATTTTCTATACCGCTTATCCTTTTCAGGGTCACATGGAAACCTGGAGCGTATCCTTGGACAGGGTGCCAGTCCATCGCAGGGCACACAATCACATACACGCTCACACACCCACGCACTACGGACAATTTAGACACGCCAATCAGCCTACCATGCATGTCTTTGGACTGGGGGAGGAAACCCATAGACAGTGACCCAAGCTAAGAACCTCAGCTCTGAGGTGGCTTTACCAATGCGCCACCATTAATAATAAGAAGAAGAACAAGAAGAACAAGAATGGGCGCACGGTGGCTTAATGGTTAGCACGTTCACCTCACACCTCCAGGGTTGGGGGTTCGGTTCCTGATACAGCCCTGTGTGGAGTTTGCATGTTCTCCTCGTGCTGTGGGGGTTTCCTCCGGGTATTCCGGTTTCCTCCTCCAGTCCAAAGACACGCATGGTATTCCGATTGGCATGTCCAAAGTGTCCGTAGTGTATAAATGATTGTGTGAATGTGATTGTGATTGTGCCCTGTGATGGATTGGCACCCCACCATGCTCCCTGGGATAGGCTCCAGGTTCCATGTAGTATAAGCGGTATAGAGAATGGATAATAATTTTAATAATCAGTAGAAGAAGAAGACTGAATGTCTTACTGGTGCCACTGGCCTCCTCTTAGCTAAACCCAGATGCTTTTACTTTCATGGTCGCTTGAGTGTTAATCTCGAGTGTGCTTCCGAGAGGTGCTCGTGATGCAACATCAGCAGCTTCTCTCAGCTCGTCCTCTTTCGTTTCCCATGAAGCTACGCGGCTTGGATGTCTGTCCACGGTGCTGAAGCTGCGCGTGCCGGGGTGTGAGAGAAAGAGAGAGAGAGAGAGAGAGAGAGAGAGAGAGACAGAGAGACGTGAGGAAACGCTGAGCTCAGTAGTCGCGCGAGGCATCCGTGCGTCCCTCCTCCTCCTCCCCCTCCTCCTCCCCAGAATCATAACGAGAAAACAGTCCAGGAGAATAACACGATTAAAAGAAAAGAGAAGAAACACAATATCCTACTTCTTTTCATCTCCGGTACATTTTGCGTGTTTTGGTGAACGTGCACCTGTTTTCATTGTCAAGGATTTATCTATTTATTTCTTTATTTCTTTTTGGTGCGAGGTCGGCGTTATCAGCGCATTATCCTTTATGCACAGCACGCTGCTCCAGCCTGTAAAGCGGAGCCAGGCCGCGGGTGGAGACGGAGGCGGCGGCGGCGGAGGAGGAGGAGGAGGAGTAGGTGGTGGAGGTGGTGGAGGAGGAGGAGGAGGCGAAGGACCCGGAGAACGAAGCGCGGAGATGGAGGCCAAAATCCAAAAGGCGGTCGACTTCAAACTGGAGGGTCACCGCTGCTACAAGGAGAAGAAATTCCGCGAAGCCATCGGCAAGTATCACCGCGCGCTTCTGCAGCTCAAAGGCGTGCAAGTGGCGGCGGGCGGTGGCGTCGGAGACGTGGAGCTGCTGAACCGCGCCACCGCCGAACAGCTCTCCGAGGAGCAGCGGCGCGCCGTCAGGAGCACCGAGATCGAGTGTTACGACAGCCTGACAGGTCGGTGTGACCAAAGCGCTTAGTGGAGATCGCCTCCTTTACATCTGCTTACAGTCGAGCTGTTTACTCTCACGGCTGCATTTATTTCTTCATTTTTTCCTCTGTGCATTTGTGTTACACCTTACATTAAAAACCTTACATTCAGCATGCTGCTCAACATCTGGGAAGATGTTGGGAATTATGTGGAATGTAAATAAATTGATGGGCGCAGTATATAGTACTTGTCATGTAGACTACTGTCATGTGCTTTCCTGATTCCCAAACCCATATAGGACTACCACCGGGGGAAAAAAGGTCGTATTTCTGATCATTGTACACCTGTAAATGTTTTCTGATGGACAGTATCACCTTCTTTTGTCTAAATCTAGATTTAAAAAAAGATTCTGGGTCGTTGATAATGGCCGACTTTGTTCAAATCATTGAACTGAAAGCATACATTTAGAAAAAGGGTCATAGTAATTGACTTCAGTTTATGGCCACCTGCTTTAAGAGAGAGAGAGAGAGAGGGGAGTCTGGTGTTTTGGAGCATCCCTGGTGGTCTACAATAGTAGCATGATGGTGGCTTGTGGTCAACACTTTTGGCTTTGGAACAAAGGAGATAGTGGAGCACTTTTGTGTGCCAGTGCCGTCCTCGCTTTGCTAATGTGCCAATGTGCCATTCCTGTGATTTCTCATCTGCTGGTAACATTCCTTTGTTCGTCATCTAGCATGTAAACACAACCTCAGGTGAACCTACAGGGAGCCGTTCGTGAACGGTTTGCCGCTACGTAAACGTGCGTATTGTGTTAGATCATCCATGAAGAAAAAAGGAAAGATGCTGAGCGGAAAATAACGGAGATGCTGATTTGTTTCATATGTTAATTCATCCTGGTGACTGACTCTTGGAAGGAAACGTCGCATCGGTCCACCATGTTGGTTTGAAATGGTCTTGAGACAGAATTGGAGCATTTAGATTTGGGCCAGATTGCCTAGTGTGTGGTGTATAGTCTAGATTGCTATCCGTTTATGTTAGACTATAAGGTGTAGGACTTTAAACCTCCGCATACACAGAAGTATTTTTCAGCTTGTGATTCTGTCAGCATCAGCAGTCGTGCGAGGGTGGAGCGGTCACCGATGATGGTGCGTGTGGTTGGCGGAGAGGGAGGGGGTTTTGATAGAATAGCCTGCTGTTAGTCCTGCCAGGCTGAGTCAATACAGATGCTGCTCTTGTTGGTGTTTGTGAAAGAGTGAGATAGAGAGAGAGAGAGAGAGAGAGAGAAGAGTTTGTTGTGAAAAAGGACCTGTTTTCCTTTCTTACTGTTCGACCCGCACCCATCACAGCAACTTTTGAAATGACACAGCCTCTTAACAGTAGTTGTACTTATGAAACGCATTGAGTCTCAGGTGACGTGGTTGTGTTGCGATGCACCCATGAGACCTGCGATAAACAGCAAAACACACCAGTGATTAACTTTAGTACAGATGTGGACTGAAAGTGAGTGGAGGATTTGTGTGTAATGAAATGCTTCCATGACTCAAAAACTGGATCATGTCTTTGCAATGAAATGACAATATTCCACAGTTAGAGAATTAAAGGAAAAATCGAGGGCGATATTCTAGAAAAGAAGCGGCAAACTGGCAGTTTCCTTGTTGTTCCCTGATTCTGACTGAACGGTAATAGAAGACGAATGGTGTATTTGCAACCCTTATTAAATACGCCGTCTCAAGAGGGAGCGAGGCCAGGAAGCGTTTGTAACTGGGTTACAGGTACATTTGTCAGCCATTTTTGGTTGAGCACAATGAAAGTTTTGCAGGGTCTAGTAATAATCAGGCTCCGAGACTTTTTCAGACAACGCACATAGGTCAAATCAGAGCTTATGAAATATTTATGTCTTTCTGAGTAGATTCATGAAGAAGGCTAAACGGCATTATAAAGTTGAGGTAGTTAGGGCTTTTTGGCAGAGAGCGGATCAGTACAAATAAGGCAATTACTCTATGCACTCCCATTTGATGTCAAAGAATTTTAAATGTACGGAAATATGCATATCTATCTGAGCAAAGTGCGCTGATTTATGAGCAGCAGCGTGGAAACCTGACCAATGGAAACGTTAAAGCATATAAACTCTGACATCAGATGACATTATAAGTACTATGGCTGGGCAATATATCTTTATAATATCAATATCATGATAAATGATTACACGATACACTTTTCTGAGATATTGTTAGTATGGTGATGTATTTTTTATATTTTTAATAATTACAAATTAAATGGCATTGAGTGGATGCTGTTGATTTGGTGTAATTGTTTTTGTAACTTAATCATATCCGTCTTTGTTGGCATTTAAGACAAGTATTGTCAGACTCAGTTTAACAGGTTTTATTTATTTAACTGTTTTGCAGACTGTTTGTTAGCTAAATTATATATCGTGTTACACATAATGTATCCTAGAAATGTCCGCAAGTATCCTGACGTCATATTTTTGACTCTCATTCCTGGCCATGCAGCTGATTCTATGTAGAACCCTACAACAGAGCGTTTTCCTCTCAGAGAACACTTGGGGAACTCTAAATCCATACAATTCGAGAGGGTTCCAAATACAAAGTGAAGAACTCTTTCTTTCTTTTTTTTCTAAGAGAAATATATGCTTTAACATTTCTACCAGCTGGGATAACAGCTCTCAAAATGTCTGCGATGCTCCTGCGCAGTCACATCATCATCAAAACAGAGTAGAGTGCTTACACGTTCTTTACATACGACAGCAGATGATGTTTAAAAACGTTTAAATCACCACGCAGGATTGAATGAATCAGCGATTACTTCCTCAGCATTGTTATCGTGATGAGAGATCAGTGGCGTGAAGAGATGACAATAAGGCTTGTGTTTAAATGACTGACTTTTATCTCAGGCGACGAGACAGAGACGTGGATGATGCTGATCATCAGTCAGAATGAGTGCAAACTAATTTCCCATTGTAAACTCTTTAAAATGGGGCAGGAGTGTTGTTTTTCCATTACTAGATTAAGTACAAATGTAAACGTAGGTGGGCAATCTTTCAGTGAAATTGAAATAAAATCTTTAAATGCGATTAACAATGTTTTTTTTTTGTTGTTTGGAGGTAACAAGATTTTAAAATGCTAGATCTTTAGTTTTGGTTGAGATACATGCAAAAAAGAAACATATTTCAATTCAGGAAAACCTTTTCCCATGAATCATCTATCCATCCATCCATCCATCCATTTTCTGTACCACTTATCCTTCAGGGTCTCTGGGAACCTGGAGCCTATCCCAGGGAACTCGGATACAGGGTGGACAGGGTGCCTATCCATCGCAGGACACAATCACATGCACATTCACACACTACCGATTTGTAATTTGCCAGTCAGCCTACACTGCATAGCTTTGGGGACGAGGCAAGAAAACCAGAGTACCCAGAGGAAACCCCTGAAGCACAGGGAGAACATGCAAGCTCCAGGCACACAGAGGCGGGATTCGAAGCACCAACCGCAGAGGTGCGAGGCAAACATGCCTACCACTATGCCACCATCCATAAGTTAAAAAACTGTTATAGTACCATAGTGGAATCCTCATAGAAGTGGCATGAACATGGCAGAACAGCTGGTTAGGCTAGTGAAAATAAATTGAAAGCTGATTAAAGGCTCATGGCAGTCCAATCTCTTGAAGTTGGCTGTCTTGATGTCTGACAAAGTAGATGCATAATATTTGTGTATAGCAGGAATGAGTGCATAACAAGGGGTGAATTTTTTTAAAATTTTGGACATCCATTGCATCAGTAGCCTTCAAACTAGTTGAAACTTCTTGCATAATACTGATGTGGATAAACAGATTATAGTGTCGTTTTTTGTTATTTCTCTACACGACAAATATTTTATAGTTGAGCTGTCCGGTCCAGTGCTTGCAGATAGGACAGGAAATGGCTGCAGGAACACTGGACTTATCATGCATGCATTCCTCTCACATGGAAAATCGACAGCGTTTCATGGATAGTGATTGTGCTGAGATGGTGAAGATGATTTCATGTTGTACTCTTATAAAAGACCGGAGTGACTGCTTTATGATGAACATTTTCTCTGCTAGGTTATTTTAATGAAGCTAGGGGAGTCTGTTCATTACATGGACATGTAAATCTGTGTAGATTTTGTAGAATTTTTTATATGATTTTTACAAATCCTTGGCTCTGGTGGATAATTCGGAATGACCGGATTAAGTGGGATTTAAGATATAGACATATCTTAACCCCCCCCATTGCTCTCTCTCGCTCTCTCACGCATATTCCCCTTCCTGCTGGAGAGAGCAGATAGCATTATATATTTCCGCTCATGGAG
Organism: Ameiurus melas; assembly: GCA_012411365.1. Taxonomy (NCBI): domain Eukaryota; kingdom Metazoa; phylum Chordata; class Actinopteri; order Siluriformes; family Ictaluridae; genus Ameiurus; species Ameiurus melas. The sequence goes on along the minus strand of CM022754.1, from coordinate 35,648,168 downwards.
AGGGTCTTATTAACATCCCAGGAGCCAATCATAGGAAAGCAAAAAAATTTATTTATATATATATATATATATATATATATATATATATATATATATATATATATATATATATATCTCAAACCCCATCATGCATTAAAAAATCCTGTGCTGTGAGCATGATGAACTGATGAATGGGTGGGGGAGCTGAAGATTAGGAGTGAGATCACTCTCGGTTGTGAGAGTGGCGAGGGCAGCTGGTGCCAGGTCCGCAGATGGCAGAACATCTACATGGGGTTCCACTCAGAACGGACCATACTGTATAGTACTGTATAATAATATAACAGCTCCATACTCCACAGAGAGAGAGAGAGAGAGAGAGAGAACAAATAAAAGCGTTAATTAGGAGAGACAGAGAGAGAGAGAGAGAGATAGAGAGAGAGAGAGAGAAAAGCATAAGAAGATTATGAGTTGGATTATAAATTAAGATGTGGTTTAAATGTTTTGGGGTTGTCTAGTATTATTTTTTTATTACAATTAATTAAGATATAATTAATAAGATACTTAATTGAAATTTGAAATTCTTTTTGGAAACCATGGATGCCATGTCCTCTAAACTAAAGAGAGGACTAAAGAGGAGTGGGACCATCCGGCTTTTTATCTGCGCTCAGTTCAAAAGCCTGCATCTCTGATGGTATGGGGTGCATTAGTGTCTATGGAATGGGGAGCTTGCACATCTGGAAAGGCACCATCAATGCAGAAAGATATAGACAGGTTTTAGAACAACATATTGCTTCCATCCAGATTCCAGCCCAGCTTTACTTCTGAGAGACTCTGCCTCTCTAAGATACTCTTTTTTGTACCCAATCATGTTACTGACCTGTTGCCAATTAACCTCCAGCTCTGTTGTTTGTCTTTGATGTTTTTTTTAGTAACACTTATTTTTCCAGCCTTTCGTTGCTACCGTCCCAATTTTTTGTGAGACGTGCTATGGCTATCAAATACAAAATTACCTTTTATTTTTTTTTTAATTGGTAGATTTGCTCAGATTAAACATTTGATATGTTCCCTATGTTCCATTGTCAATAACATATGGGTTTATGAGATTTGCAAATCATTGCATTCTGTTTTTATTTACATTTATTTACATTTTACACAGCATCCCAACTATTTTGTAATTGGGGTTGTATGTCAGAAATATATATTTTTTATAAAGGATAATTCAATCACAATTCCATGTTTGTTTGTTTGTTTGTTTGTTTGTTGCCTTAGAATACATTAATATTATAACATGTTTGTCTGACAGAAAGGAGATTAAAAAAACAAACAAACAGATTATTCTAACTTTCCTAGCCTCATGAGTGTTTGCTTCCTCTTTACTGCGTTATTTAACTAAGGAAATTACCACCAAGGCCCAAAAGGCTGCCAAAGCAGCACAGGGAGCTGTCATCGAAGGAAATAAAATCTATTTGGCTTGAACGGTGGAAGCAAAAAAAAAGATTGAAGCAGAAAGACCCAATATTATGTTATGAAAAAGTTGAAAGATGCCTCTACACTCAGAACGTTAGCATTTTGCAGTTCAGCAGCGTTGCTTTCAGCCCTGACACATCCATATTCTGAACACATATTTGTCCAAATCGTTCACACACCATTTGATCACTTGCTAATGTTCTAGATGGAGGTTTAGTGGGGGTTTGTTAATGTTATTGTGAGCTCTTCTCTCAGGCAAGGTGACTGCACCGGCTTGTGATGCTGAGTCATTTAGTGTATGCTGGTGGGCGAACATGAACACACCCTGCGCATTAGTTCTTGATGCTCCCTTAAGGCTAGTATGGATTAATCCATTATGAGATCTACAAAGGATTTAGACAGAAATATAACTAGAACAAATACATGTGAGATGTAAGGAATAAAACATAACGTGGCATGCTGTTATAGGAAAATAATCTACGATAGGATGTAATGATGCAATTCGATAACAATTTGCCAATGATTACATCCATCTATATATCTATCCATCCATTTTCTGTACTGCTTATCATACACAGAGTTGCGTGGAGCCTATCCCAGGGAGCTCGGGGCACAAAACAGGGGACACTCTGGATGAGGTGTAAATCCATTACACAGCACAACTGCACACACATTCACACACCCGTTCACACACTATGGACAAGCTGGGAATGCCACTCAGTCTTCAATGCATATCGTTGGAAACACAATGCAGTTTGTTGTGTTAATGATAATCTAGAAAGCTTGCCGTGGCAGACAACTATTACAAAGTACTGGCACTGGAGACTTCTATAAATGTTAAATAAGTGTCTCATTAAAGAAAAATGCACCACATGAACAATTACACATTTTTCCTTTGAACATTTATTATTATCAGCCTTAGTTTATGTGAAGCATGTACCATACAAGTACTACTTCTGAATGCATTGTTACTATAAAAACGATAACGTATTCGAATATAAAGCTGTGATAAGAATTCAGCAGTGCTGCCATGGACAGAACTGTTCTTTTTTTCATGACTGTTGTTTGGGACATACTGTATGTCCCACTCCTGGAAACTCCGGGTGGCTGTTCTGCAGCTCCATATGCTACTATTTATGGTTCTGGTAACCCACAAATGCAGCTGCTGCAGGAGATATTTGACAGAAGTGGTAGGGTTTATTTCCAAAACTGAATGTTCATATATGTAACTGAACGCTAATAATTAATTAAAGCGTAATGTAATAACTGGTAGCTGTTATTAAAAGAAATGAATGTGTGCTAAACTATAGAAGCATGAAGACTAACAAGAACAAAGATGATGATGAAAGTTTTTTTTTTTATATCACAGAGCCCTTAATAAGCGTCGTGCCTCCGATGTTTCTGATCTTCTTCCCTGCCAAGCAGGGAAGCTCTGCACTCTGCACTTTTAGATTGTTCTTTTCTGTCACCATTTGTAGTCGAGCCTTTTCTGTGGTAGGACCTAATTTCAGAACTTGGCAAGACTCGTGAAATCTTTTTTCCCAGGTTTTGCTCTTCCTATAGTAAGTAATTCAACTTGGTCATTCTTGTCAACAAGTTTGTTTGAAGTGTATGTGGTTTATGGGAAATCACTTCATATAGCTGTAGAAGTGCATTTTCTATGTAAAACCGTACTAGAGACTAAGCAGATTATTTATGGGTAAAATAACTAACAACATTTAAATGTGGCCCTTGCATTTATGTTACATCATATTACATTAGACAGCAGTCACAGTCCACATTTTCTATCCCTCAGGCTTAAAGTTGGAGGTCTATGAATAACCTCGGTGGTGAGAACTACACACAGGTGATTTTAATAATCTGAAAGGGGAGTCCAGAGAATTGAATTAAGTACCTGCTTAACCCAACTCTGACTAGGAGAAACTTTCCCAGAGAAATACTGATGTAACTTTTGAACTTAAGCGAGGAACCCCTTGGCATTCAACAGTAAGCAGAACTTATATAAAAACTTGTACATAAGTAAGTACTGTCACTATCTATCACTATTTAAGTTTTGCCTTCCTGTGCATTGGTTTCCTAGGTGGTATCCAAACAAGAGGTGTAGCTACGAAAGTATTTTACACCCTTATAAAAGGGATTCCTGCTCTCTGATTAGGATGCTGTCTACTCTGATCTCCTAATGACGCTGATATTCATTGCTTCTAACTAATCTGCTAGTCGTTAATTAATAATGTCATATCTACGAATTTAATATTGGCCTTAAATAGTTTTCTCAGCGCATTTACAGCCCACGACATACATTTCAGCATGACATATTGTAGTTAAACTGTATTAAACTGTAAAAAAAAAAAAAAAAAAAAGTCTGTAGTTACTGTTGAGGTGCAATTTCAGTATTAACTCCTCACGATGCACATAGCTCTGAATACAGCCCAGAACAGCATTTGGTGTCCACTTCAGAAAAGGTTCCAAGAGAAAGTTAGAATCAATAACTATCCAAAAAAAAAAAACTCATGAAAAAACCTTTTGAGTGTTTGAGGAATGTAATTGCAATTTTATGCTCCACTGTAAAAAAAAAAAAAAAAAGTACATCTTTTCCATCAAAACAAGGCTGTTCAGGGAACTATGATTTTTTTTTTTAATTGGTCTGCATTTCCTCCAATTTGAGAGGTGAGCTGCTGCATAATCAGATGTGAAAGTTCTCTAACATGTGCTGTAAAAATAACAACTGAGGAGGATCTTGCAAGTTTTTCTTCGGGTTTGAGAAGCCAAATCCTTCATTTACAATACACAGAAAAAATATATTTCCATAGATAACTGCACTCAAGGCACCTATCCAGGCTTTCACTGCCTTTAGTTATTTATTCTAAATGTGTTGCTAAAAATTGAATCTTATTTGATGTGTAACAATTAACAGTAAAATGTGTTTTACTAATTGATTCGTGGATGTGTTATTAATTTTAATATTTTACATGTAAACTTTTTGAACAAGTAAATACATGCATGAGTTCAAAAGGATCCTGCCTCCATGCTTGTGTATCACCTGTTCCTTAGGTACAGTCCAGCCATCTGAGAACTGATTCCTTTGTGATGAAAGAGGGTTTAAAGCTTAGAAACTGACATCTGCACTAGCACAGGGCCAGCACAGTGCCAGGTACGTGCTGGGGGAAAGTGCTATTAGCAGATTAAGTAAATAAATTATTTGAATGTGGTGTCACTTATAGAAGGTCTTCGTTTGAGAGATTACAGTTTAGATTAGATTTGTAGATACGTGGTGCATTTAAACACTATTTCATTCTAACTAAGGTGTTGGCCACCAAGGCCAAGAGAGCTGCCAAAAACTGTCACCCTAGTAAATACGATCTTGATGGCCTGATGGGTTGAAGGTATTAAGAACTTCTGGCATTACATTATAGAAGTGACAGAATAAGAAGGCTTTATACCAGTCATTCAGAGACTGAGGAATCCATATTTTCATTCCCTAACTGGGAGCTTGGAAACGATTGGAGCTCAGGGACATGCTAATCCATAGGTTCTCACGCATGAGGTTTTGAAGGAACTTGAGGTCGCAGGAGATTTTTAACATACATTTTAACATGCTTTATTACCCAAGGCTACTGTAGTTATTTAATATTCGGCATCATTTAAGCATATTTTTCACAAGACGTCTATGGAAATGCATCCAGTACACTGCCATGGAAAATTTGGACATGTTTTATCCACATTTTGTGAAGGTTCTACCACAGATTGTAAAGGTGAATATGTTGTTGGATGAACAATCATTTAGCATGGAAATGCATGCTTAGAATACGCTGATGCAGGCCACACCCACACCCAGTGTAAAATGGGCTTTACACTCATTAACGTAAAGCGAAACGCAACAGGTGATCTCAACTAAAACTGACAAATGAGACTGTTGATTCTATTTCCTAGCACTTATTTGTGCAAAGCAGAATTTTGGCTCACAAGAATTTGGGGCCCTTAAAATGTGGTCACTGGCCAAAAATGTTGAGATGGAGAATCCTGACATTCATCCGACATTTGGTAACCTTTGGTAATATACAGTACAGTGTATGGAGGGGTGGGTTCGTTCTTTTCTTTTCTCCTTGAAATGAAGACACACTTTTTGCACCACTAGAGACCTAACTGAGGGAAATAATATTTCTTTGCCTGGAGGGAATATGGGTCAGATGTTATTTCTTTTCCACTTACATGCTGAAGCAGAATTAAAGGAGGCCACATGTAGTTTAAAATAGAGCAACAACCCAACTATTAATTGGATAACGTTTGAGATTGTAAAATTGCTTAATTCTATATTTAGCCTTTTTCTTCACAGATAGCTTACATCCTGTTAAAGACTGAAGGCATGTGACTCTCCTATGCACAGTTACCTGACCAATATTTGAAAGTATGCTCATTTGATTTGACAGTATGCTCATGATTGGATAGTATTACTGTAATCAACAGATGAAAGAGTAATTCTGTCCTTCCAATCCAAAGAGTTATATGCACTCTTTGATTCCTGGACAAAGATTGCTGTGGTGTCACTGCATTTCAAATTCAGTGTCCCCAAAATAGGGTCAATTGAGAGGGTCAAATTCTGCAAACGTAAAATAAATGCATAAAATTATTTTTTCCTTCGAGGTTCCCTCTGAAGCCGATTAAACAGGCTGGAAAGCCTAAATGTTGGTGCAAGAGGTGGAGCTTCCTAGAATTATAGGTAACCTAACGGACAGATGAAGAGTAGAGACACCTCCTTGTCCTGATCAATTGGGTGTTTTTCCTTCCATTTTCAGAGCTGTGCAATAAAAGAGCGAACTTTTACAGAGTGTTTTGATTTAAAAATCCCTGACCGCCCTTTAAGCCTTTAATGTTTTTTGGTCTTGCAAGCACTAACTTTGCGTTAAACATTCTTGGAATGTATGAAATTAAAAATATATTATCCCTGTTTGTGTGAAATTTGCAGACATTCCTGCTTAACCACAATGTTGTGTTTGTTGGCAGTATGTGGAGCTTCCACTGGATGTCTTGGCAATGTTGTGTGTAGGTGTTTATCTTGTATTTTTAGGCTCCGGTGCTTTGCTGCGTGATTCGAGGCAGGCGAGTCAAACGAGAACAGCCTGCTTCTCCTCCCTCATTAACATCAACACCTCAGGTCAGCAGCACAACATGTTTCCCACCTGGAGAACACAGAGTGAAAGCCTGCTTTTGTTCATCTGCAACACTAGCTAAGCTTTTGGACCTGATGTCATTCCGAAAATCTGATTTATAGTGATCATCTGAAGTCAAATTTAATCAAATATCTCAAATCTGATCAGCTCTATATTTTAGCCGTGGTCTCTGGAGAAAACTTCCAGCACACAAAAGGGATTTTTTAACAGCATGTGATGCTGTGTTACATAAGTGTTGCTTTACTGAGAGTGATTTGAAAAAAGGTACTGACTTGGGTAATTCGTTCAAAAATGTAGACATTGCCTTCTTTCCACTAATAGCCCTATACTGTTTAAAGAGTTCAGATAATGCTTTTCACTCTCAGGAAAAAAACGGAAAAATTTTACTTTTCCTCGGGGTGTTATCATTTATCTTTTGTACCTTTCATATGTATTTTTCACTTGGAAATGTAGTACCTTAAAAAAAAAATGTAAAGCTACATATTTAGACCATTATTAGAGTAAAGCTTTGAAGATACACCATGGGCACCGTAAAAGATACATACTAAAGATATACATATAAGAGTATAACGGATGATATTCCATTATTCTCCAAATGCAAAAATCAAGAAAGGTTTCAATCTCCATCCTATCATCCTTGTAGTCTCTTCAGGCAGTATCGCTGACAACAGTCTCCACCAGATTCTTATGATTCCAAAAGTAACCCAAATCATATATTTTGGTAGCGTAGTCATGCTGCTAAAACAGCAATGCAAACTCCGCAATGTTCGCAGGAGCTTGCAATTTTTCAAAATGGCTGCAGATTTGGGCCAAGACGTGTCATGTGACGTCATAACAATGCCCATTCAGCCAAAGTCCTCTTCGATTCACATGCATCAAACATGAATACAGCTAATGTAAAGGTCTCATTTACCAACGATCATCTCTGTGAAAGTGAACGATTCTGTGCGGTTGCAGTTTCTCCATATTCAAAAAAAACTCAGCAAGCTGTATCGCAAAGTTAGAAAAAATCCATAGCAAAATCAAGCATTTGAGGCCACAACAATCACAAAAAAAACTCTCAAAATCCTAGGTGGACTGCTTAAAGTTAAAACCCTAAGTAATAGTAAAATAAGAACATATTACATCTGCATTCAGTGGAACTTGAGGATTTGTGCTTTCAACAAACACAGTGTTTGTGATGAAAAATGGTTCAAGTCGTAACACAGTGCTGCTACGTAACCGGGAAATAGACACCAAGCATAAGCTAAGTAATGATTGAGGCTAACAATTAAGCTAGCTTGTATACAGTATAATATAAAGGTACAGTAATATTTGAAACCAGACAAAATTGTCAGAAATATCAACATTTCTCCCAGATGTGTTGCTAAACTACTAAGAAAGAAAAGCTTCTATGACTAAAATGACACGGTGTGTAATTACACTTAGCGTAGAATGTGAACAGAATTCCCATGGGTGCTGCCATATTGAAAAACATCAACATGACCAACATGAACAAGTCATGAATCATAGCTATAAGTAAATGTTTACATTTCAAACAGTGAATACCTTTAGTGTGAGCCTTCATGTGGACTTTTCTCGAAACACAGATTAATGTCCCCATAAGAGCATATCAAGAGTCCAGTCCACAGTGGAGCTCATAAAGAAACAGGGATTTAGAAAGTGCTGATATTCTAAACAGCAATATAATGTTTTCCTGGAACTCAAAGTGAAGTCGCGTTGAGTGTATAGGTCCTGCACTGATGTAGATTCAGCATGTCTCTATCTAAGTGGAGTATTACTGGAAGTCTCCCTTTTATTAAAACCTCTAATGCTAAGTTCTTGGCATCCCTGCCAACGTCTCAGTAAAACCTGCCCCTCCAAATACACGCATTTACCCAGTACCCGAGAACGTTTCAGTGCGGATTAAGAAATTTAGCGATACTTACACTGATTGAATTGGTATGCAGCTGCTTAGTAGGTTTTTTGATTTTCTTAGGTACATTTCGATAGTGACATTCACAGATAAACACACAGATAAACACAGATCAAAAGTGCTTTTTGTGCATGGTCAGTCATGGAGATAGAGATGATAAATTAGCCTGGTTGAAGTATAGCTACTGTACAGTCAGGTCCATAAGTATTTGGACAGCGACACAATTTCCATAACTATGGACCTGACTGTGAATGTTGTGCATGTTATAATGCTACAGTTTTTCTGCTACACTTTCACTCACTTACTCTGTTGTGTTGCAAGATGTTTTCAGCGATGTTGTAACTGAGAGCTTTGCTCAGCCTTCTTTTTGCTACTGTTTGCATAACGTATATAACCACACAGTAATCCTGCTCTTATCTCCTACTCCATAAAAATAGCAATTTGACCCCTTTTTCCTTTGATATCTAACTGTGCATGGAAAAATAATTGGCAAACGATGGATGGCCACCCCTTTGTTTCCAGAATGGTCGATAAATCCAGATTGTGCTGAAATATATAGTTGCTGATTTCGTGCCTCAGGATAATAACCGAGATATTTCCATTTCTCAGAGTGCCTAGTGATGGATGTCATTGCATCAGGACATTTTAGCTGAAGTGTTCTTAAATTTGCTTATAGATGCTTTAAGAAGCCTAATTGGGAATCTGCTCAACCTCACTCTGCTTCACCCAGTAACAGAGGTTGGTGCATGGATATAACAAGTCTCACATGGTTTCAATAGTTCAAAGACACAAGTGAGTTCTCAGGCGTGTTTGCACACAAACACAGTCATGGCTGGCTGTGCTGTAAACATGTCATTGCTTATAGCAGTGATTGGGATTATAGTCTGACTCACAGGCTTATGAATAATGCAACAGAGGGCTGTTGATCAGCTTGATCTGTTTGTGCACAGTGTGCTTGAGGGAGCTGTGGGAAGGCAGTTGAAGGGATACCCCATTAATATTTCATCCGTCCTGCTTAAAACATGCTTGGAGTTCGCTTCTCTGGCTGCATGAGCCCTGCTCTTTACAAGCCGATCTGACTGAGTAATCTAGCTTTCTTTCACTATCACAGCGATCCCTGCTGCACCATGGGTAATCCTTGCAAATAGGGCTGATGTGACGCTGGTTTCCAGAGACAATGATCATTGGTGCTGGTAATGAGTACAATATGCCATCCGGGGAGTGCAATTAGTGTGCACCAAGCAAAAAAACACCTGCTTTTCCTTCTCACAAAACTGGAGATAAATTCTCAGAAATGCATAGCTGATCACACAAAAGCATCCACTGAATGCCAGCACATGATGAGCGAGTGAGGCTGCAGTAATTGCGCGCGGGCAGCATAATAAGCACCCCGCGTTGAGGTGCCAGTTTTTCTGGAAACGAAGTGCGAACTATCATCACATGCTTCAGAAACACATTCACCCACACTGTGTTGTGTTACTTGCTTTTGGGTGGGTTTCCATGAATCTTTATACTGCTGTGTCTATACCTTAAAGCTTCTGACAACATGGGTTCAAATGTTCAAAAATGTTTTTGATAGTGAAGATTTATTTAAAGACTGAAGCCATGAAATAAACATTTAGTAATGGTGGATTCAAGAAATAACGATATTTAATTACACATAAAAGCTAAAAAAAAAAAAAAGCCTATTTTCTGTCGGATCAGAACCATGTGGGTGTGTCAGATCCCATAATGATTAACTGTGGTGTCTCACTGACAATGTACAGTGATAGTGCGAGTAACGTGTGTAGAGAGGAATTATAGAGAGGAGCTTCCACAATGCTTTTGTTTTTACATGAGTCATAAACGTTGCCTGGTGCGTTGGTGCGTTTTGTATTTATGTCTAGTGCCATGGTGCTCACAGAAAGCATCATTTGACAGCGAGTGGCTTGTTAATAATTTAGGTCATGAGTTTTCCCGACAAGATCAGATCAGAGCAATTTTATGACTAACTTTCAGACACTCTAGACTCGTCCTTTCTGTACCCACGTGTAGATAACTTGTACCTTTTTACAGTACAAGGTGTAGATCATGATTATTTCAGTCATAGTGATTACTACACATGACATTCTCTAATATAATACTGCATGTAAAATTATATAAATTTTAACATGGTTCAGTTTTGTTCATGTTCAGGAACACAAATGCTGAGTAAAGGTATGTTCTCCAGTAGCACCATTCGTTTTCCACGGCGACTTCTGGCTACACGAACGACAGTGACCGTTGGCGACTAAATGTGGGCGTGTCCAGCGACGCGTCAAGGTTGAGAAAAGTTCAACTTTATGCAAATTTGAAGTGACTGGTGCAGCGACTACCAATGAGAGTGAAGACAGTAGCGCACGTAAACCGTGATCCACCATGCTGCTTGCGATTCCGTATTGTTTCATGAACCCACACACACGTTCTCATAGGTTTTATTTTAGCGGCAAGAAAACTGGGTTGTTGTCAAAAGTGGAATGCTAGTTGCACCGCCCACTGATAAATGTTACAATAGCAACTAATAGTAGCAACGCCTACTGGCGACTTCATAGTACAGCATCTGGCAACCTGCATCGAAAAAATTGCTGTATGTGTGAATGTACCTTACGTCACTTGTTTTTTTTGGTCATACCCAGTTCAAGTTGACCAGAGAAGAATAGCAGAAGAATTATATTCTTTCATTGAGACTGATACTGTAACTATGGAGGTTACACCTCTTTCATTGGCTGGAAAAAAGGCCATGCCTCTTTCACTGGAACTGTCAGGGACAGAGACTATACAAGCATGAAGGGAAAGAGAACAAGAGATAAAAATTGATCTTTTTAAAATAATAATAATAATAGTAATAGAGTTTTACAAAAAAGCGCTGTGCGTACGGTATCGCCATTTTTGCCCGAGAAATGTTGTGTTGGATCAGGTATTATTAACTGTTCTGTAAACGTTGAGACCGCAGGGCACTGATCTGAATCGGTGAATCTTTACACTCCTACTTCACGCACTGAGATGTGATTTGTGAGCCGTGCTGCATCCATCCATGTGTGGTTATGGGAAAGCTGAGTCATGCATCCTGTCAACTATCCTCATATAAGCAAACATGCTGATGTGGTTCTGTATTCTGTGAGTACAGAAAGTTGGGGGAACTACATGCAGAAGGAAAGAAATACAGCATGGTCTGATAAATATGGGGGGTGGTATCGTGATGGATTTGAAAGGAATAAGAGATGGTGTTGCTACGCAGCTCTGCAGCAGCTTCAGTGCTGGTGTTGTAAGGCAGTGTGTGACTGCGACCTTAGCCATGGTTCACTCCATGAGCTCGGGCACATTGTGTTAACTTAGAGAGAGAGAAGGAGATTGAAATGGTCTTATAAAAATGACAAAGGTAGAGGAAAATGGAAATTAATATAGAATAGATCCAAAAGCAAAAGAGGATTTGAGACATCCAGAAGTGGTTGGTTCATAATGGCAGGTAGATGGGGAGAGCGCGAGAGAGAGAGAGAGAGAGGAGAAAGGAGAGAGACAGAGTGGGGCAGTTGCATTGGCTGTGTCTACAGTTGTAGGCAGTGTCCTTCAAGGTGCAGTGAACTGAGTGACAGCGCATTAACAACAGGCTGCCGAACGCAGCACAGGGACTGGCGCTCAGCCCCGAGGGAAGAAATGTTTAAATTATATACAGCAGCGGTCCCCAACCTTTTTTGTGCCACGGACCGTTTTAATATCAGACAATATTTTCACGGACCAGCCTTTAAGGTGTGGCAGATAAATACAACAAAATAAAATGATACGACCGGCATAAAAACTGGGGTATTTTAGTTATATATATATATATATATATATATATATATATATATATATATATATATATATATATATATATATATATATATATATATATATATATAATAAACGTGTATCCAATGTGAAATCGCAACTTTATGTTACAGCGTCCTGGTAACATCACGCCAACGTAACATGAGTAACATCCGCTCTGCCCCTAACGCTCTGTGTATCACGTGACCAAATAACGTATCACATGACTGAGACAAGTGTCTTGCCATGCGTCAAGAGTGAGTCATAGATGGATGTAACGGAGAGAATCCGGTCATTGTTCTAAATAAAACATTGTTCAGATAATAAATAAAACGGAAATAATGTAAGTTATTTATTCTTTCTGTGCGGCCCGGTACCAAATGACCCACAGAGCGGTACCGGTCCATGGTCCGGGGGTTGGCGACCCATGATATACAGTATGCAGTCACAGAACTACCCTTACATATCAACTCTTCCTGACTACTGAGGTACTGTTGTCTCGCCAACCCAGCAACAGTGCCTGTCAGAATTATAATTCAAAATTCTAAATTCTTGATGATTTCTACCAGTCAGTTGTAAGGCTGTATCGGTCTTTCGCTCTGCACAACAAACGACAAAACGTTGTGAAACAGTTGTACAATTTACAGACACTATGGGACCGGAGTCTCGACATTACTGGAAGCGCCGCGAGGGCGCTCAAGCAGTCGCTCTAAAAGCCGCTCTCCTGACTCTAAGCGAGTGAAGAAAGAGGATCGAGCGCATGTGAGCGGGGACGCAGGGAATGATCACGCAGCAGAGAGCGGAGGAGATCACGCTCCAGAGACCGCAAGAGACAGAGGTGGTCTCGGAGTCATGAGCGTAAACACTCCAGAAATCGTGAGCGCAGGAGGTCGAGGAGCCACAGCAATGGGCGAAGCAAGGAGAAGTCAAATGGTGGTGAGCAGTCAGCAGATAAGAAGAAGAAAGAGGAGAAGGAGGAGGAGCGAGTGGAGGATAGAGATGAGCAGAAAAAGCATGTTTAACACTAAGAAGCGTGTGAAGGACTTGGCCGCTCCAGGGGGTGCTTCACTTTCAGGTTCAGAACTCACCGTTTCTGCTGCAGGACCTTCAGCTGGAAACATTCAGAAACTTGAGATCTCCAAGGAACTGGCACTGAAGACCAATGCACAGAAAAACCTTGGCGCAGAAGCTCCGGACGTAATGCAACAGGCCATTAACGCCATCATGAGGGGTGGCACCATGATCACACCCTCCATCTCCGCTAAGACCAGCGCCAAGCAGCTGGCAAAGAAAATCAACACCAAGCTGAACTACACACCCATCAAGAAACTTGAGGAGGAGCGACAGAATGCTAAACAGACAGAGAGTGTCAAGAGGTATGAAGAGGAGCTGGAGATCAACGACTTTCCCAAGACGGTGAGGTGGAAGGTGACATCTAAAGTGGCTTGGTAGAGGATTACCAAATATTCAGGGACTGCCATCACCATCAGAGGGACATACTTCCCTCCTTGGAAAGAACCCAAAGAGGGAGAACGCAAGATTTACCTCACCATCGAGAGTGCAAATGAGTTGGCAATGCAGAAAGCAAAAGCAGAAATCATATGGCTCATCAAAGAAGAGCTCATACGCTTGCAAAAGTCGTACCAGCCGACAGCCAAAGGCTGATACAAAGTTCTGTAGACGAAGACCCTTCTGTTTTTTCGTTGTGTTTGACAGCGGCGTAAAGAGGTGATTTGTGTTTATTTGACTGATTAAATGAATTGTGAAGTGATTCATTCAGCTCTCAGTTCAGTCTCATAAAAAACAACAACAAAAACAGTGCAGGTCAGGGAGATGTGATTGAATTTGTAAACAGTGTGTTGCCATGACCGAATGTCATTAACCCTCACAGTGAAATCCTTATCCTAGAACACTAAAACAGCAATAAATAGTATCAGACAGTCAGGAGGCAGCATCAGGGTCAGTGACTACTGTACAAATACACTCTATCTCATCCAGCACAGACAAAACTTTAGGTAGCAAGTATTGATTAGTTTTCCTTTCTTTGTTGGTTGCTTGCTTTTTCTTCTTTCTTTCTGTGTTATGTCAGTGGGTCCCCAGGACTAGAATTGAAAATCTATCATAAACCAATACACAGATCCAATATGATGTAATTCATTACAAACATCTACAATCTACATGAGATCATGGTCATGTCTGGATTGTGTCTGGTTATCTCAGCTATAATCATATATCTTTTTATCCTGTACTTTACGACTGTTGTTCTGTTCATGTCTTATTAAAATGTTTTGTATTTTTATATATGTGTCCACAGTCCAGTGTGTGAGGGTGTGGAGGAAGACTTGAGAGACAGGCAGAATCTTAAGTGAGCTTTGGGCTCACGTCATCATTTCAGAACACTTTCAAAATGCAAAAAAACAACAAAATCTTGCGGCTTATGGGGAAGAACTGAAATGCATTGAGACATGCATTGTATGCTGATTGGCATTTCCAGATTGTCCGTGGTGTATGGTGTATGAATGTGTGCAATGGGCTCCCCCAACTTGTACCCCGAGTTCCCTTGGATAGACTCCAGGCTCCTCCGTGACCCTGTGCAGGATAAGCGGTATTGAAAATGGATGGATGTATGTTTTAGAAGCCTGGACCATTATCTGTCACAACCAAATCAAGAGACACCATTTGCATCATCTGCATGATGTGTAAATAAAGTACTATTGCAGAAAATATAGCTGCTCAATCCCACTATGCAGCATGACATGCAGAAGCCCTGTAGAACAACAGACAATATAAATACAAGTCAAAAATTTCAGTCAGGTTAAGACAGGAATTAAAGCTCGCAGATAACACGATAAAGGACAAAGTGTGCTGTACTTATTTAGGAAAGCCTGTGCAACAAACTAATAAGAAAACAGTGGAGGTACCAGATATGGGGAGAGTGGAGATGGAGGTCAGGTGTGAGCAATGGAAAGACACGTGAAATATAACATAGGCCAGAAGGGTGAAGAAGGGCATGGTGAGAGGAGAGACATCAGGAAGAGTGATGGGTCCCTGCATTGGCCATTAAGCTCCCGGAGAACGAATTACTGCCTGAGTGACAGCAAGGTGATCAGCAACGCCTAACACTGGCTTTAAATTAGCTCCACTAACACTGTGGGCACTGGACCTGTCAGAGGAAAAAGGAGCCATGAAGCAGGATTGGGGATGAGAAAAAGTGAGGGAGATGGAGGAGAAAGAGTGGCGAAGGGACAGTGACAGGGCAATGCTGTCAAGTGGAGATGAATGTTGCAGGAGGGGGGCATGTACAATTGATTACCCAGGAGGTCTCACTTGCTCTAAACTGCCTCACCTTTTGTTCCCAGCGTCCCTGTCGCTATTTCTCTCCCTTTATCTGTCATCTCTCTTCTTGGAGTGTCCTGTTTAGCTTCTTCAAGCCCCGATACATCACACTGACTGTCGCTTGAAGTTTTTTACACAACATTGCCACGATTTCTACAATGGGACTGGTCATCAACCTGTTTGATTCATCCAGCAGTGAGTGAATGAGTGAGTGAGTGAGTGAGTGAGTGAGTGAGTGAGTGAGAGAGAGAGAGAGAGAGAGAGAAGAGAGAGAGAGAGAGAGAGTGAGTGAGTGAGTGAGTGAGTGAGTGAGGAGTGAGTGAGTGAGTGAGTGAGAGAGAGAGAGAGAGAGAGAGAGTTCTTTGATTGGCTGTGAGGTTAATAGCTAGCTGTATTTTTGCAGTTCAGAGAAACAAAATGGCTGTGCTGACTTTTTAATTGATTGTGGCATAAAAAAAATGGTAGCCAAGTTAGTTTGCTTGGTTATTCCCCAAACCGTTTGCTATACCTTTTAGAAAATGGGAGTTCCTCAAGCACTGTTTGGATGGTTAATGGATCTAGCTTTCATATGGGTTTCGATTTGAAACCTTCTCAGAAAAGGAAACTCTCTTGTAGATTTCTATATAAAAACATAGGGTTGTCCCAAGGAGTGCTATATACACTGTAGATCCCTTTTTTGTTCCTAGAAGCATATCACATTTAATAGTTACAGCACTTTAATAATAACTGTAGGTGCTCTTCTATTCTGGCATACTGTTTAGTTTAAAAAAATAAATTATAATAATTGAACTGGACAGGGTGCCAGTCCATCGCAGGGCACAATCATATACACACTCATACACCCATTCATACATATATGTGTGTGTGTGTGTGTGTATGTATGTATGTATGTATGTATGTATGTATATATATATATATATATATATATATATATATATATATATATATATATATATATATATATGATAACACTTGGTTTCTTTTGTTGTTATCATGGTTACAGACTACTGCCACCTCTTGGCTTGGAGAGTTATGTGAATTATCAGCTATCACCACCACTGTTTGTTAATCAATCAGGGCAGTTGGCTTTGGTTGGCGTTAGTTTGATGTTGTATCAGGGTCAGGGATGTTTCTGAACATTTGGGTGCCATTAGTGGCATCTTACTTTGGCCCTAGTGACCACCAAACTGCCGCAATCATGCTTTTCAAGCTGCAGACCACAAGGGGGCCCTGGTCAAAAAACCAGAACCGTGGTAACCACTAAGTCCTTATTTTCATCCCATGGCTCGAAGCAATGTACACAAGCACTTATACCACATATAGCTACAGCTCTTGTTAAAGAGCATGAATTGAGGAAATCCTAAGCATCTGCTACCACTCACCTGTTTCTGCACCTGTTAAGAGATTATTTCAGGCCTCAGCTGGGATAAAGCTCTGTATAAGACAGATGTGCTGGATATGGAGTGAGAAGGGAGGTGCTCCTAACTTTATCCTCACTAGATTTTAAATGTATCGATCTATCTTCCTCATAAGGTTAGAGCACTTTAGAGCTGAAACTTATTACTTTTTGCCGTAGCGAGCTGACCACTTTTAGCTTTCTCAGATCTCCTTGTCAGTCTTGTGTTGTAATCTTGGCCAGAGCTGTAGATGAAAGTACAGCAGACCCATTAATGTGTGGCCCCGATGCCATTAAGCTCAGTGTACACTTAAGTGCAATTCTCAGTATCCGCATTGTGACGCCCTATCCATTTATGTGATAAATTAGTCTGTTGCAGCATGTTTGTGCATGTGGCATGAGTTTGCGCGTATGCATCGCGGCTTGGGTGGGAGCGAGCAAGGTCCAGAGAGAATGAGAGAAATCAAGACATTGCAATAAGAGTTAGGATCCATTAGGCGTTTATGGTTTGTAACCTAATACAGAAGAAGCTTAGCAGGATCCGGGGAGCCTAAAGCAGCTTGGATAAAGGAGAGAGAGTGTTGTGAGGATGAGATTGAAGCTGACAGGCGTTTACTGTTTCACCAGGCCCATGTAGTTCCCACTTGGGGTCATAACAGGACACGAACATCTAAGAAAGGGACACGAAGATGAACATTTCCAGGATGAGCTCAGCACATCTGACCCCCGAACCTGGCTTGCAAATGGAAAATCAATCTTACGTTTACAGTTGAGTGTTACAATTAAAAATGACTATTCACAATTGCAAATTAACAGTTAAAAATTATTATTTGCATTTGCTAATTACCGTTGAACCCAGCTGGAGGACACCAGAGTCAGCTGCAACAACAAACCACTAAGAACTGCATTTGTGGTCGAATTGCGTTTTGCTTAAAGCGTTTGTTTCTCCGTCTCTGGTTGTTTGCATGCAGAAGATGAAGGTCTTTGCTCAGAAGATTTTGGCATGCTTGCCATAAGGCAAAGTTTCACATCTTAGGATTAATGAAGGTAAGGGTGAAAATAGAAGAGTACATTAAAAGGACAGAGAGCATGCCAGAGGACAAAATGCAGTCATGTAGTGAAAGTAGAGCTCTGAAAGAAATCTAGAGTTTCATTTGTTATATTGTGACTTGCTAAATTGTGATAATTTGACTGATAGTTCAACTGGAATTAAAATGTCATCTATACAAATGATTCTGAAGTATTAACATTTGAACGCAAATCCTAAGAAAATTGCTATTTTTCTATTGTCAGTATTTCTTTAGCGGTTTTGCAATTAAAATCATAGCAAAATGGGGGTCACGTGGCTTAGTGGTTTGACTCGCACCTTCAAGGTTGGGGGATCGAATCCCGCCTCCGCGCTGTGTGCACGGTGTTTGCATGTTCTCCCTGTGCTTTGGAGGTTTCATCTAGGTTTCCTCCCTGAGTCCAAACACATGCACTGTAGGCTGATTGGCATTTCCAAATTGTCTAAAGGTAGTGTGTGAATGTTTGTGTGGTTGTGCTCTGCGGTGTATTGGCACTCCGTCCAGTGTGTCCCTCGACTTGTGCTCCAAGTTCCAAGCGAGTATCATTGAGTGTTCCATCCATCCATCCATCTTCTATTCTGCTTATCCTACAGGGTCATAGGGAACCTGGAGCCTATCCCAGGGAGCATCGGTCACAAGGTGGGTACGCCCTGGACAGGGTGCCAATCCATTGCAGGCCACAATCACATACACATTCACACACCCACTCATACACTACGGACACTTTGAACACGCCAATCAGCCTACCATGCATGTCTTGAACTGGGGAGGAAACCAGAGTTATTGATTATTGTTTTTAGTAAAATAATATATATTTACAATATTGAAATAAAAGACCATTCTTTTTAAAGCAGTGTGAAACTGCTTCACATCATCATCATTACCATTATGTAGCCCCGTCACAGTCACTGTAGCTTGGTTGGTAAGGGATTACCGTCACATAATAAACGTAGCTTATTATCACTCGACTCTCTTTAATGACTCAGTTCCAATATATGTAGCATCTTCTTGTATTCATAATCATTTCATCTGGCCATCCATATTTCACATAAATGGAGCATTTAATTAGCAACACGATTCTCTAATTGCATAAGCATTTTTTTGGAGTACATTATTAACAGGCTGTTATCAATACAGTAAACATCATAAATGTCATTTCCAATCAAATTGAATACATAAATTTTATATGGCTATGTAAAGTGCACTAGCTATTTATCTAGCTGCCTATCTCACAGAAAGCTTAGAAAAGACTTCAGATATCTTCCAGGGTTTATTTCTAACCCCCCACTAAGACCCACTAAGACCCTGACCAGGATGAAATGGTTCATGAAGTGTTTACTGAAAATGAACGAATTAATTTTTCACCATAAGACTGGTGTTGACAGAAATTAAATCTATTAGTCACAACCACAAATTCATTCGTCAAAACAACCAGGAGCCAATACTAGTCCATGCAACATACAAAGAATTCACAAATACTCAGTGCCGTGATCAGACGGCCGCGAATTCGAAAGCTGGAATGTTCTTCTTAAGAAGGGTGTGACACAATCGATCATATGGTTGGCCGTGTGACGTGGGAAAGATCATGTTTAATTGATTTCCTTAGTGTCTGTTTGTGCTCAGTCGATTTTGTTGTTGTTGTTGTTGTTAAAGCTTTATAATGTGTGATTTAACTGATTTAGATTACTTAGTGTACTCTGATTTCCTCCCCCACTCCGAAGACATGCATTGTAGTCTTGATTGTCATTTCCAAATTGTCCATGGTGTGCGATTGTGCCCTGCGAAGGTTTGGCATCCTGTCCGGGGTGTCCACAGAGTTCACTGGGATAGGCTCCAGGCTCCCCTGTGACCCTGTGTCAGATAAGTGGTATGGAAATTGGATGGATGGATGAATGAATGTTCTGGAAAGCTAGACTTAAAATATAGGGCTTGGCACTATTCTTAACCAGGCAATCATGCCTGTATAATCATTTGTCGCTCCATTGACAGTTTTGTCATGAGTGTTTGTAGCAATGCAATGCACTAGTTCTTAAATGGATGTGCTGGGTTTAATCGTGGCTCCTTCTGTTCTTCTTACTGCTATTTTACATTTGTTTCTGGTCAGTTGGTGGATGGTCAGTTCTGCACATTGTGAATAAATATAATGTATGTAATGTATTTTACGTTGTTTATATGCTGTATTCTTAAGCTGGAACATGAAATGTTTTCCTCAGTTGTGCAAGTACATCTGGATCTTACAGCTGTTTCAGCCCAGAGGGCAGATAATACATTCTGAAGTAGTTAAATGACTACACACACCTGCTTTTAGATTAGTGATCAGTAATCTCTCTCTCTCTCTTTCTCTCTCTCTCTCTCTCTCTCTCTCTCTCTCTCTCTCTCTCTCTGTTGCTGAAAGCCCCTGAGTCATGCATTTCACAGAAGTATCTGAGTGTCAGCAGCAGATGGAGAGATAGGTGGAGGAGTGAGAGAGGAATGAATGGAGGAAGGAAGAGAGAAAGTGGCGCCATGCGGTGGTCAGCCAGCTCTGCTGTCCTCTGCGCACTGCGCATTTACGCACATTAACCTTGGCCAGGGTCAGACCTGTGCCAGTCTGCCAGGCACTCGGTCGGCACCGGTGACTCATTAAAGGGAACAAGGCCCTTTAGTGATACACCACTCATCCGAGTGCTAATAAACACCATGTGCGTTCATCCGTCCACGCGATGGTCATGGAAGAATTTAGCTCACACTAGATGCACTTAAATTCAATCTGACAATCCAATCACTCATTTAAATCAGTACACACTTACAGTTGAGGTCATAAGTTTACATACGCCTTGCAGAATCTGCTAAATTATAATAATTTACACCAATCGTCCTGCTCAAAAGTTTACATCCCCCATAATGTGTGTCCCTCAGTTGTTCTCAGTGTGAAAAGATGGATCTCAAAATCATATAGCCGCTGTTTTAAAGGGGTCAAATGTGCAGAAGATGCTGGAAAAGCAAAGAATGTGCAGGACCTGGGAGATTTTTTCTGAAGAACAGTGGGCAGTTTAACTGCTCAGGACAAACAAGGGACTCATGAATAACTATCACAAAACATAAACACAGTCGTGGATCATGCAGGTAACGAGAGTATTAATAATCAACCATATGTAAACTTTTGAACTGGTTCATTTGTGTAGATTCAGTTATTATTGTGTCTTGTGGACTATATTTAAACATCTGTTATGTGAAAGGCTTATTCAGGAAAGAACTAAAAAAAAAAAAAAAGCTAAATGCTATTTTAATGATCGATCTTAATCTATTAAAATTTTGCAAATTCTGCGAGGTGTGTAAACTCGTGACCTCAATTGTAAATCAGAATGGAGTAAATTAAGGCCAATCTGAATGCAATTTTGTTCGTTTTTGGATACATCTTGCTCAATGTCCAACATGGTGGGTAAACTAAACGTAACTAAAGTAAACATAATGTATATTTTCAGCAAATTTCTCAAAAGATGATAAAGTTGAGGGTAGATACAAACAGTTCAGGCAGAATCTGCAAACAGAATTAATGAATTCATTGAGACTGGGAAAATATTTAGTTCAGGTGCTGAGATGTATTCAGTTCAGTTAAATTTATTATATTTGGAAAGCACACAGTTAAGAATAAACATTTGTCACAAAGCAGCTTTAGAGAAATCCTGATTTAAATTTAGATTCCTAATGAGCAAGCCAGAGGTGACAGTGGAAACTCCTTGAGATGATGTGAGGAAGAAGAACCCTTCAGAGGAACCAGACTCAAAATGAACCCATCCTCTTCGGGGTGAGACCGGATAGTAGGATTATAAATCAGGACAGTATAATGGTATCAAAGAATAAAGATAAACAGGATTAATGGGGTTGGGGTTTTTTTGGTGAAAGGACGTTTAGCATGAGTATATTATGAATTAGAGTTCTGGGATGAGCACAGGACAGTTTTTATGATTACAGCAGCAGTTAAATCTATAGTATCCATGTGAGATTATCAATGGAAACACGGGTCAAATCTGGACATAACCTGGTGTGTGTGTGTGTGTCTCAGCTGATACCTAAATCAGGATGAAACTCATACACACACATACACAAAAACCCACAAACATAAAGATTACCCACTACAACACTAAATTAAATTCTACAACCCGTATAATTCCACCGCAAGGACGGCTCACTCTGTTTAAATGTGTGACACAGGACAGCGCACAAACTCACATTCATTTGCAGTGCAGATGTTCTTTCAGGGTCCAATGCATCTAATTTTACCCTTTCACACAGCTATTAATTATCTGTAGCATTTTTCTTTTCTGCTAAAGACCTCTAATGTTTTATTCATTCAACTGGGAAATGGGAGAGGAAATGGGATTTCAGCTGTTTGAGGATTTTTTAAAAATGACCTAGGACACTTTAGACCAGCTGTTATTAATCTGGTGAATTCTGATGTAGATATATTTTGCTCTAATTATACTCGTGCTTTATTTAGTATATAAAATGATACTGATGATAATGCCGTGAAAAAGGCAACATGTCACTGAGGCACATCACTGATTTTCAAAGCTGTAGATCATTAAAAAATGTACTATACATATGTGTCAAACACAAGACATATTCATTTGAAGTAAATTATAAATATGCATGAATATTATATTACTTAAGGTCCAACGTTCCGAAAGTTATATAAAAAAAAATAATTAAGTGCAAAATTGACAGTCAAATTTCAGGCCAGTTTAATTACAAATGTTTAAAAAAGTACAAAGTAATCTTTGTGGCATATTTGAAGAATAATTATAAAATAATCATATGAATACTACTACTACTACTACTACTACTACTAATAATAATAATAATAATAATAATAATAATAATAATTTATCCTATATAAAAATGTAAGGTGTAGTAAGATTTTTGGTCCAACTTCACATTGTGGTTCTCTGAACATTATTGACTGCATGAGTTAACACTATTATAAAACTGATCCTTTTGGTTCTAAAATCTTCAAAGCCACATTCAAAGCTGTTGTAAAATCTTCTATATACTGTATGTGATATACCGTACAGGCCCACCTATGACCGCATCACAATAACTGAAAACTATTAATATATCAGGTTTTTAAACCACTAAAACGGTTACACTCAAGCCGTGCTTGTTGGTGTCAGAGAGGCTAGTTTAAGTATTTCAGAAACTGATGATCTTCTGGGAACATTCTACATTTTACACATAGAGTGACAGTTCTGCTGGCAGAAACACCTTGTTTGACAAGAGGTCAGAGGAGAATGGACAGACTGGTTCGAGTTGACCGGGAAGCTATAGTATTAAATAACCACTCTTTACAACCATGGTGAGCAGAAAAGCATATCAGAATGCACAACACATTAAACTACAACAGCAGAAGAACACATTTGGTTTCACTCCTTCCAGTCAAGAACGAGAATCTGAGGTTACAAATGGGCACAGACTCACCGAACCTGGACAGTTACCTGGGCTTCTTTCAAAATTAATATTCATTCCTGAAAGACAAAGACAGCATCTTTTTCAACATACTGTACTTGTAGATAAAACGATTAGCCCAGTCTCTGTTGCTTATCTTACAAAAGCTAAAAGGTGCAATTAGATCTTCATGCTGGGACAATGAACATATCAGATTGAGGCAGAGAGCATTTAAACTGTAGCTCTCAAAGCCTTCCTTATAACTAATGACTGCTGTAAAGGGAAAAAACACTCGGTGTTTAGCTGGTTTCGCACATCCATTTTTGTTCTACAAGCCTGGCTTTTATCCCTTTTTTTCTCCATTTATTTATTTATTTATTTATTTCATTAAACATTTTTGGCATTTTCTTTATAGTCTGGCGTTTTCTGTTCATCCATCCTATTCTCTCTCTCTCTCTCTCTCTCTCTCTCTCTCTCTCTGTATGCATGTACTTTATTACCTTGGCATCTTTAATTGACATTATTATATTATCTTAAGATTATATTATATTATTATCAAAGAAATGAATAACTACAGATATGAAATGTGTATGAAATGTGGTTTACAGCACACTGCTCTCTCTCTCTCTCTCTGTCTCTCTCTCTCTCTCTCTCTCTGTAGCGTGTTTGCTTCAATCAGAGCTGGTGAATTACGAGAGAGTGAAGGAGTATTGTTTGAAAGTCCTTGGTCATCAGCAAGACCATTTCAAAGCCATGTACCGTGCCGGCATCGCCTTCTACCATCTGGGAGACTATGATTGCGCCCTGCGCTACCTCCGCGATGCCAAGAGCCGTGAACCTACAGGTAGGCCTTATTTCAACAGAGGTGTGGCTGATTTCATTTCATATTTTTAATAATCCAACTGATGATCATGTTCCCTTGCTTATCTGTGTCTATGGGTATAGAAAATATTGAAATTAAGTGGGAAAAAAGTGATGTGCATATACATAGATAAGTGCTAATACTGCATGTAGGATAAAATGAAGAAAGCTGTTTCATTTTAGTGTGTATGACTTCACAGATGTTCCTTTACAGACAAAAATGGCCAAATGCAAACTTTTAAAGTGCTTACATTATCTTATCGTTCACAACACTGTGTGTCTGTGTTCTATTTAGAAGGAAGCTGCCTAGGTAGGTAGAATATTTGTGCAGTGATTAAGCTCCTGAGATATTATCTGTCCCATTCTAAGGGCAGGACCAGGAAAGTGTTATTTTTAGGTTCCATATTTTGGAACCTAAGTCAAAAAGGCAATCCTTGAATTCTGTACATTTGTTCTTAGTTTTGTGAACATTTGGAAAACATAGTTGCTCTGAATGAGGAATATAATTACAGCTACAGTACAAGTTGATCTGCTGGTAAAACATAAAAAAATGTGTAGGGAATTTTAAAACTATACTACAGTGGTAGGCATCTCTAAATATGTCCATAGTGTGTGAAAGGGTGTTGAATGTGTGTGCGATCGTCCAGGGTGTCCCTATGACCCTGTGTAGGATAAGCGGTATGGAAGATGGATGGATGGATGGATGGATGAATAGTATAGTGGTAAATTTATGTGGGAATGCAGGACTTTGATTGGTCAAAAACAGGTCCAAAGTCAGACACGGACTAAAAGCAGAAAGCAGGTAATGATGAAGTTAAATCAGATCTTAACTTCGAAACAACATCATCAACAATAACAACAGTAACATCACTCATAATAATGGTATCGAAAAATTTACCCTGTGAATGTATTTGGGTCTAAATTTAGTTCTTTGAGATGTACTTGAAATTTCAGTTTAAAACATTCTGGACTTGTTAATAAGCATTGAAAATTCTGGATGAGCTGCCAATGGTACTAAGGATATACAAATTTTGCACTCAACTTCCTACACTGACCCTGTTTCTTTTTTCTTTTTCTTTTTCTTTTTTTTGCCTCCCTTTTACAGACACAAATGTGTTGCGATACATCCAGCTGACGGAGATGAAGATGAGTAAGAGCAGTCAACAAGTGCGAGAAAGCAACAAAGAGGCTCTGGGTTAATCTCTGCCCATTCCCTCTGTTCATTTGGCCATCCTCTCCACAAATCTCTCCCTCCTTTTCCCTCTACACCCATCATACTATGGACTACCAGGACCCCTGTACTGTGCCCTTCAGTGAAGATGGACTGCTTTTGGCACAGAAGCCCCTCGACTCGCCCTCCCCCTCTGAATCCTCTGTCCCTTTAAAACCAAACCGCCCCGGTGCTTTCAGTTTCCCAGGTACTGACTGACAAAACGATACGGAAAAACAACAACAAAGCAACAAGAATCAATGAAAGTCTGTAGGAAAATTCACACGGACCTGATAAAGGACCTTCTACAGTATATTATTGGGGAGGTGAACGAGCAGTGAAGTGTAGCTATAGAACGGTGGAGGTGTATTACTGTGTGGCCACCATCTTTAACTATAAAAGAGCACACATATCAAAACCACAGTGCTACGCCAGAACAAATGCTAAGTAGGGCCTAGGATTAAGCAGATGACCTTTGAACTCAAGCACACTCCATCGCACACCTCCTTCTTCCTGGTTGAAGGGAGCAGGAGAGAAAATGCAATTCCCTCTCGCCGGATACTACTGATCTCTTTGCCTGCATTTTAATTTATTCCTGGTTGCATTTATATATTTTTTTCTTTCTCTCTCCTCTCACTTTCTCAGATGTGGCTGTATTTAATCTTTTCTGAACTGTTTCAATTCAAGGGCTAATTCCAAGGTTCGTAATTCGTCCTTTGATTTCGAGCACGTTTTCTTTGCGTCCGCTGCTCGTCGTACAATAGTAGCATTTGTTTACGCAAGTTTGTGATGTTGTTTTTGTTTTTGTCTTCCTCCAAGGAACAAAAAAAAGAGAGAAAAAGCAGACGCTGCCCTGAAGTT
This sequence comes from Ameiurus melas, assembly GCA_012411365.1. Classification (NCBI taxonomy): domain Eukaryota; kingdom Metazoa; phylum Chordata; class Actinopteri; order Siluriformes; family Ictaluridae; genus Ameiurus; species Ameiurus melas. Next base: position 35,621,659 of record CM022754.1, on the reverse strand, counting down.
AACAGCTGTTTTCTGAGCCCATGTCATTGATTTAGTTTTGCTCCTGGCAGAACGTAAGACCCTGCCCCCTCTTGGAGATTGACCAATGACAGTATTTCTGAACGTGACAAATTCTGCAGGGTTTTACAGACAGAGTTAAATATTATAGTGCAGACTTGCTTATATGCTTTATGCTTTATGTAGTCCCATCTGGATTACTGTGTGCCATGCGATAAGTGCCACTATTAATGATGTTTTTTTTTTTGTTATTGTTGTTGTTTGTTTTTTAATGAGCCTTGCAAATCAACTTTTAGTGCTCTTTTATATGTTCTTCGAACTTTTCATCTCTGTCTCATTGTCGCAAATTGAGCAAAAGACAGCAAACTTCTCGACAGACTTTCATTGTAATGATCTTACTGGCTCTCAGTGGCTTCAGCTAGGCATGGGGTTTAATACCGATCCGATCATTTAAATCATCATCAGCAATATCCCACAACCCAAATTGAGCATGCAGTCACAACTAGTCTGAACTTTTTACTGTCGAGTTGTGGATCACAGATATCTGATTAACTGACCTGTTGGTTAATATATCAGCACTTTACTTTCCATTTATTGTGACGTTGTCTTTTCATGCATGAATTAAATGAGATTAAAATGATAAATATATATATATATATATATATATATATAGATCAAAAATTTTTTTCCATTTTTTTTGTTTTTTTTTTTTTTTTTTTTTTTTTTTTGTGTGAGGTTTGGGGGTATGACCTTTGACCTCCCAAGTGGGATCCTAAGAGTGATATAATGGTATAATTGGAATAATAATAATAATAATAATGATGATGATAAAGGAAGTTGTTAAAGGGGTGAGGGTACCCTGCAGACCTGAACACAAATGACCGACTGGTTCATTGGTTTCTTTTTTCATTCATTCGTCTGTTCTGGAGAGAGCGACTCGGACCTTCTGGTTGTTATGGTTCTTATCCCACCGTCTTACTGGTTCACGTTTTGCCCTCTCAGCAAGAGTGTCTCATCGGAAGACCTGAGAACTGGTTACATTTACCTGCAAGCCCAGGAATGCACTATTGATATGTATTTGAAGACAAATAAACTTTAGAAAAATAGAATCAGCGTCCTGTCTGGTTTTTGCCTTCTTCCAACATGTTCTGCTGCCTGCCTATAATGATTAGATGCAGAGCTGTAAAGTTTGCTGCTTTACACAAGTATAAATGTACCAAGTACCACCTCCATACTTTTTTTTTTTTTCTCAGGAGCTTGATGTGAGAAATCTTATTTTGGATGTGAAAGTTGTGAACATCCATGCCTCCAACAGCCTACCTACACTCCCTAACCTACACGCCCACACCGGATCAATACACCAAGAAGGGGGGGACAGCATTTATCTTGCCAAATAAATCATTTTTACTTCAGGAGGAAGACATGTATCTTTTGTGCTTTATTATGTATCTTTTGGGCTTTACACTACACCTATCTTAATCTAAGTCCACTTTTGTTGGAATTTTGGAATTACAATATTATTCAAATATAGTCCAAAGGGCAGGATCAATAACATTCTAATATCTGAAACCAAGTAGTTCTGGCAAACAGGAAACAGAGGTAATTGAGTAAAATTCCAAAATATATGACAAACTGACAGGAAAAGTACAACTCATTTACTGCAAAGATACTGACCTGAGCAGCGTTTATATGGAATTGTTTGGAAACAAGTAAAATAATCAGAAAATTGATTCACAATTCTGGTGACTCTGACCTCTAGTGGACAATATCCAAGATCTATCATGACTGCAGCGAATACTTTAAACACTTCAAAACTATGAGTATGGATGTACATACACCAATCAGCCATAACAATAAAACCAGCTGCCTAATATTGTATAGTTCCCACCAAACAGCTCTAACCCATCGAGGCATGGACTCCGTAGAGCCCCTGCAGGTGTGCTGTGGTATCTGGCACCAAAATGTGAACAGCAGATCCTTTATGTTCTGTAAGTGGTGAGCTGGGGTCTCCATGGATCGGACTTGTTTGTTTAGCACATCCCACAGATACTCAATCGGATTGAGAACTGGGGAATTTGGATGCCTTGAACTCTTTTTCATATTCCTCAAAACATTCCTGAACAACTTTTGCAGTGTGGCATGGTGCATTATCCTTCAGAAAAACGCCACTGACATTAGGGAATACAGCTGCCATGAAGGGGTGTACTTGGTCTGCAACAATGTTTAGGTAGGTGGTACATGTCAAAATACCATCCACATGAATCCCAGGACCCAAGGTCTCCTCTGACTCCTCTGGCTTGCCTTCTTCCCAGAGTGCATCCTGGGAATAGACAACCATGACCCTTTCACCGGTTCACTTGTTGTCCTTCCTTGGACCACTTTGGTAGGTACTAACAACTGGAATCGGGGAACACCCCACAAGACCTACCGTTTCGGAGATGCTCTGATCCAGTCATCTAGCTATCACAATTTAGCTATTGTTAAAGTTAGAGCTCAGACCTTCATGCTTACTCAATTTTTCCTGCATCCAACACATCAGCTTTAAGAACTGACTCTTTACTTGCTGCCTAATATATCCCACCTCTTAACAGGTACCATTGTAATGAGATAATCAATATCCTTGACTCAATCAGTCACTTCTCCTGTCAGTAATTTTAATGGTATGGCTGATTGGTGTATATGGAAATAAGGAAACAAAATAGCTGAATTACTGATCTGCAGGTGTTTTTTCCCCTTAGGTCTGAGGTGTAGTATCCTTAGCCATATTAGCATCCAATGCTTATAATCATTTTATTCCACAGCTCTGTTGAATTGGTCAGAAGGTGATGATTTTTTTTATAACAACAGTTCTGACAATAGTGCAGTCTGAAAGGCAAAGCACATATTTATATGAATTAACACATTCTTCTAATATGTTGTTGTTTAATAATATTTCGATTCACAGGGACTTGAAAGCACACAGATAGCTGAATGCACAAAGTGGCAACTAAACGGCGAAAGAAAAGGAATTTCTCTGATGCGGAAGTGGAAGTTGTTTTTTTTTTTAAAGTCACATTAAGATAAGAATAACATTATTTAGCAGTCTATTGAACACCTGAAAAAGGCCACAGTCTGGAGACAAATTACAGAAAAGGTGAAGAATTAGGTGTGACGTAAGTGAGGTGAAAACAACCTCTACACTGATCTACACTGTATCCAGGTGATCCTAGACACCACCCTGTAACTGATTTTTTTTTTAACAACACACCAGGTCATGTTATATTCCTTATTTATAAAATGAAGATATAAGAAATAAGAAGACGACAAAGGGCGAATTGTGTTTATTAAAGTTTCCCCAAATGCTGCAACGACCTCCGTCACAGAAAATGAAAGATATAATAAGCAAAATAAATGTAATATAGTTCAGAAGATACTTCTGCATTCGATAATGCTGCTGCATCTCACATAAGATGTGTATAAGAAGCCATGTTCTGGCATAATATGTTAACACTGAGATTCGTGAAAGCCTCGCTCGCAGAGGTGAGAGGAATGCCCAAATACTGTGCCGTGAGGAGGCTTTCATTTGCGAGCATGATGCAGCTTGATCATTGGGTATATTCATAGGCGATTATGACATGAAGAAGGCCTCCAAAATAGTCAAACATTATTTTCAAGACTCAAATTATTCAACACATTATTTATTGAAGCTTGGGAGCTTAATCACCTCCTTGTTCAGGCATTACTTGGTTTTTCTTTAGTCCCTTCCTCTCTCTCATGGGGTGACTATGAGTCCATGGGGTGACTATGATATCTGTCATTATTGGCTGCTCTTCTTAATGGCTCCTACTGCTTTAAACACAGAGAGAGAAAGCGAGAGTGAGAGAGAGAGAAAGAGAGAGAGAGAGAGAAAGATTATAAAAACAATGCTCTTAGGTAAATTAATGTGTTATTAGAATTATACTTATGCTTATACTGTGACTTCAATGGCATTTCTGATTGTAAACACGTTTATAAATGTGCCTTTCGTGCCAGTATTGCCATGTCCACCATCTTCCCTTCCTTTCCTCCCTTCTTTTCTTCACTGTGGCTTTTTATAGCATTGCCATGGAAGTGAAGTGGAGTTGCTAGGAACTGACTGGCGTCTGAAAGTGTTGGAGTGGCGACTGCTTTCACAGACACCAGCAGTGGAGCACAGCACAGCTCTGAGTATGTGTGGGTATGTGGGGAGGGGAGCATGTGCAGAAATGATGGGATGGGATTATTCTTTTTTTATCCATCATTTCCATATTGTGGCTCCTGGTCGTTTCTTACTTATGAAAGAAAAAATGGCAAAATTTGCTCCTCAGAGAAATATAAACACACTACATGGTGTATAATAGTTGAGCCAGATTAATTTATACTATAATTTATACTATATTATAGTATCTAACAATTATGTTATTAAATATGTGATAACTAATATTCAGTATTTAGAATAGTCCTTACTGTCATATTATTGTCCAAATTTCCCCTTAGGTATTAGGAAAGTGCATCTATCTACAGTGCCCTCCATTACTATTGGCACCCTTGGTAAATATGAGTAAAAAAAAACAAGAAAGTCTGTAAAAAAAATTTATCTTTTGCTCAAAAAAATCACAAAAACACTTTGCTCTCACAGATGTCAAACAATTGCAAACAAAACACAGGGTTTTATATATTTTTTAAAAATCTTTGTTAAATATAGGTGTGCAACAATTATTTGCACCTCTATGAATTCATAGGAGAAAATATATTTGAAGTATATTCCCATTGATATTTGACATTTTTGGGTGACTAAGAACAGGAAATTGTTCAACCATGTCTTCCTGTTTCACAGGGGTATAAATATGAGGCCAAATTCCTTTAGTCATTCATACCAATGGGTAAGACCAAGGAATATAGCTGTGATGTGCAGCAAAAGGTTGTTGAGCTTCACAAACTCAAGGATTTTCAGTTTGCCAGACACTACTGGAACTTCAAATGGGATCGGGTTCTAGGGTCAGATGAAACCAAAATACAGCTTTTTGGTAATAAACACCAGAGGTGGTTTTGGTGCACAAAGAGAGGTAGCCATATGGAAAAGTACCTCATGCCCACGGTTAAATATGGTGGTAGTTCTTTAATGTTTTTACTGTTTTTCTGCCAGAGGATCTGGACTTTTGTTAGGATACATGGCATCATGGACTATCAAATATCTACAGATATTAAATGAAAACCTGTCTGAATCTGCCAGAAAGCATTAAATGGGCTTTGGATGGATCTTCCAGCAGGACAATGATCCAAAACATACATCAAAATCAACACAAAAATGGTTTACTGACCAAAAAATCAAGTTCCTGCGATGACCATCCCAGTCCCCAGACTTGTAACCCATAGAAATCCTGTGGTGTGAACTGAAGAGGAGTCCACCAGTGTGGACCTAAAAATGTGAAGGATCTGGAGAGATTCTGTACGGAGGAATGCTCTTAGATCACTTGCCATGAATTCTCCAACCTCATCACGTATTATAGGAGAATACTCAGAGCTGTTATCTTGGCAAATGGAGGTAGCACAAAGTATTGATTAAAAGGGTGAAAATAATTGTTGCA